>CM044322.1:27416404-28668904 GCA_024291935.2 Okapia johnstoni
CTCTGTAAAGGCCCCGTCTCCAAACATGGTCACATTCTGAGTCCTGGGCACCAGAGTTTCAACATATGACTCTGGGGAACCCAGTTCAGCACTTCCAAGGAGGGAAGGCATCCAGGTGACTCAGGGGCATCACCACACAGGTGAGGAGTGACACATCATGCTTGCAAAGACTCCAGTAAAAACCCATAGTCACAGAAATATGCCTGCAGATCACATGTGCTTGTGTTCTACGTGTGAGTGTCAAGTTTTGTGCACAAGGAGAGCACATGATCCGGGCACGTGTGTCTGTGTGAAGAACAAATACATCAAAATGCCTCCTACAGGAAGACAGAGGGCAGATATATGAGCTCTGAGGGGTGACGAGGGGGTGGCTACATGGGGTCCCAGTGGTGGCTGGTCTATCCTGGGGTCCCAGTGGGGCTGGTCTGTCCTGAGGTCCCAGTGGTGACTGGTCTGTCCCTGGAGGTCCCAGTGGTGGCTGCTCTGTCCTCAAGGGTCCCAGTGGGGGCTGGTCTGTCCCTGGGGGTCCCAGTGGGGCTGGTCTGTCCTCAGGGGTCCCAGTAGGGGCCTGTTTCCTGGTTTTGGCCCCTGGTGTATCCTTCCCATGTGGGGTCACTATGAGGGCAACATTCCCACTGGATGGTGTCCTTTGCACAGGGAGGACTGTGAGGGGCTTGAGGCTAGCCAGGGAGCATGCCTTCCCCACCAGCCCAGGGCCTCAGTGGGCCAAGCACCAAGCCAGCTGTCTCTGGAAGAGGAGGCCTTGTGCCAGACATGGTTTCTGTTCCCAGGCAGTGCTGGGACCACTCATGACTCCCTCCCGGCAGGATTAACCCCGGATGGGATCTTTAACAAGAAGTTGGCTCCCAGGAGTGGCACTTTTCCTCTGACCCATCAGGTCTCGCCAGGATTAGCAGGAGCTTCAGGGACTGAAGGGTCACCCAGGGTGTTTGTCCACAAAAGGGTTTAGCAAAGGGCAGATCTGTTCCCAGTCTATTTGGACAAGTGCAGAGTTTCTGGAGCGTGGGCCCTTGGGTGCTGGTCTGGGGAGGGGCCGTGTCCTAGGATGTGGAATTTGTGTCCTGTTTTCCTAAAAAGGAACAATGTGATAAAGTGCCAGTCTTGGCTGCTGGCTCACCTTTGAGAAGCAAGGGGTCAGGAGGGCTGACATCTCTCCTACCTCAGACAGAAGCCTGGTGTGATCAGCACGGGGCCAACACCTCACTGCCCACAGCCCCTTTCCCTTCCAGGCCGTGGTGCTCCCCCACCCCACTCAGGCCAGCTCCCCCTCCTCCCTGCCCATCCCACTCTGCCAAAACCTTTTCTCACGTTCTATTAATCCCAGTAACACTGGAGGGGCCGCTGGCCCCCCCCGAGACATTATAGGTCTCTAGCAAGTGAGGTGCCTCGAGGGAGCAAAGGGTCACCAAGCATGTCACTTCATACAGGTGGGCAGGCTCCAGGCCACAGGGTCTCACCTTGTCCTGTGGACATGCCCACAGGACCCCAGGTCCCCTGCAGGAGGGGTACCAGCCTGTTCCAACGTCCCGCTGAACAAGTGTCCAGAACGTGGCCGCAGAGAGCTCCGAAGGAGGTGGCTACACCAGGGGCCCACATCAGGACCCACGATTGCTGGAGCAGAGATGGCCCCCAGGAAATGGCATTTGGAGGAGGGGTGGAGTCCACAGAAGGCCTGGCCAGGGGAAGGCCTTAGGAACAACAGGCAGCTTCAATGAAAGAGGCTACTGTCCACCACTTCAACTACCAGGCTTGGGGTCACTGTCCGCTGACCACTGAGCCTGGGGAAGAGGAAGCGTGCGAGCCATGCCCACTTCTTCATCTGGTTTCCTGGAGGCTGAGGAGGTGGGGGCCAGAGTGCCTGCCCTTTCTGAGTTATGACTTCACTCCTGGACCCCCTACCCCTGACTGGGGTCCTGAGGGCTGCTCCAACCTGAGACCAAACTGTCCACACCAGTGAATTCCCCAGGTTTTAACCTCTACTCCGCGAAGGCCTCCATGCCTGAGAGCCCATCCTGTGATTTCACCTCCCAGGGTCAGCAGCGTCCTCCCTGCAGCAAAGCTAGGCCCCAGGCCACCGCTCCAACCACCAGGCCTGAGGCTGCCCAGGATCATTCAGGTTGCCCTGTCCTTTGGACCTGCAAGAGTCCCGCAGCCACACACCCAGTCCACCCCTTCCTGAGCAGGACTGGAGGGTCTGGAATGGGATGGTCCTGGACCACGGTGACTTGTATATGTTGCTAGCGGCCCCAGGGGCTGGTTGTGGCATTTTTTCATTTCCATGGTGGAGACACCCACCACAGATCTCAAGGCACTGAGGTGCAGCCAGCAGGCCCTGAGCTGGGGAGCAGTGTGGCGAGCTGGGTGGGGGGATTCCCAAACAGCCCTGGTGAGGAATCCAGGGCTTTCTGAGTCCTTCCCATGGGGGTCCTGGGTGGATCAAGAACCGTTGGAAGCATGGGTGTCCCCAGGTCTGAAAGTGGGGAACTCAGGGCAGTGTGGCTGTGGTCCTTGGTCCCAGGGAGACAGAGTAGGCCCCAGTCTCCATTGACCCCCTACCCCTGTGAACTGGGACAGGATAGGGGCAGGACCCATGGTGAAATGGAGGGCGCCAAAGGGACAGCACATGTCCACGCACCCTGTGAAGCTGAAAGGACCTGTGTGCTACCCTGCTCTCTGGGTGCCAGGGGGTGGGGTTGGGGGCAGACCCTGCAGCCTTTGACTTGTAGAGAGAGGCCAGCAGAGCTCTGATAAACATGGGTAGGGGGTAGAGGAGGTGGCCCCGGAGGGCTCTCAGTTGAGTGTTTGGGGGGCAGTGAGTGAAGGACTACAGGACCCCCAGCCCTGGGGATGGGCTGAGGAATCCACACCAGACAGGAGGGCTATGCTGGTGGGTGTTGAGTAGTTGCAGCCACCTTGTAGAGAAGGGTGAGGTCAGCCATGTTCTCACTGGGAAGGCGGCATGGAGAGGGGCTGTCGCAGCCTGTGGGGCGGGGGCCAGGGTAGACGGTCGGCTCTGGAGCCAGACTGTCTCTAGCGAGTCCTGAGGACAGTGAAAGCCACACTGAGAGGAGCATCTCCCTGGAGCAGATCTGATCACCCCAAGGACAGAGCACGGGGCGGGTGGTGCTCAGCTCTGGGGATGCAGCTGGACCCCAGGGCTCCCAGCAGTGTGGAGTGGGGAGGCTGCTGGGCAAGCACCCCACCCTGCCCCGAGCCTCTGATGTGAGCAGACAGATGCCCTAGTAGGGTCCCTACCTGGTCAAAGCTTGTAGGAAGACAATGTGGGGGGGTAATTTTTCTGGTGGGAGTCATGCAATCCCGCCTCCCTTTGCCCATTAGACTTGAGCGCAGGTGCAGGTCTGCAAACAAAGGTGCGGTTGGCCAGGCACTTAATGCTTCCCTGGGGTGGGGCAGCCAGTGGGGGCTGGGGGCCACTGGGGCCAGTAGTGCTTTGCCCTGGGCACTCGGCCATGTGCCCCTAGGTGGGGATAGTGGATCCTCGCACCTGTCCGCCACCACCCTCTTTGGTCTTGCAGCGAACAATGCAAGCGGGCAGGGGCCCTGAGGTGGCCTCATTGTGGGGACCACTCCTTCCAGGGTGGGGAGGGCGTGGCTGGGCGAGAGCCGAGCTTTGCATAAGGAAACTGGAGCCAGCCAGGTGCCCAGGTGCAGGGGGCCGGTGCTGGGGGCTCAGGTCTGCATGCAGGAGGGGTGGGAGGGAGGTGCTGAGACCCTGTGCCCCACCCCCACACCCGGGACCAGGGGCACCATGGGGAACTATGGAGGACAAGGGGGGGCCAGGGGGGACTACAGGGGACTACGGGGGACTAGGGGGGCTATAGGGGACAAGGGGAAATACGGGGGACCATGAGGGACTACAAGGGGACCAGGGGGTCTATGAGGGACTACAGGTACTATGGGGGACTATGGGGAACTATGGAGGACTATGGGGAACTATGGGGTACTAGAGGGAATATGGAGGACCATGAGGGGCTACAGGGGACTACAGGGGGCCATGGGGGACCATGGGGGACTATGGGGGGCCAGGGGAGCTACAGGGGACTACGGATACTATGGGGGAGTACAGGGGAACATGGGGAACTATGGGGGACCATGGGGGACTATTGGGGACTAAGGGTACTGTAGGGGACTATGGGGAACTAGGGGGACTATGGGGGACTATGGGGGACTGGGAGACTACAGGGGACTATGGGGGACTATGGGGGACCATGGGGGACTATGGGGGACTGGGAGACTACAGGGGACTATGGGGACTACGGGGACTATAGGTGACTGTGGGGGACTATGGGTACTATGGGGGACTATGGGAGAATATGGGGGACTATGGGGGGGCTTGGAGCAGGATGCCAGTGTTCGTTCCTCAGGGACCATCCCTGGGCCCGCTCACTAAATCAGTCTCAGAGATGGTTTCCAGGAAAGTCAGACCTTGAAGTTGAAGCGGCTTTGCTGGTGGGGTGTCCTGGCTCCCCTCTGCCACCTTTCACCACTTCTTCTTCCCTCCTCCTCCCCAGCCCTCTGTGGGATCCTGGGGCCTGCAGCCCTGGACTCCCCAGCCCTCTCCAGTGTCCAGAGCTGTGGGTCCTCTGAGACCTCGGCCACATGCAGGTTCCTAGGGTGCACCAGACACCTGAGCCTGAATGTAGGGGTACTCCCTGGGGGGCCTGGGGAGGGGGTGATTCTTGGAGAAAGGACTCCTCCTGCCCCACATGGCCCACCTCAGGAGCGTGGCACAGCCTCTGGGCCCAGGTTCAAACCACTGTGACCCTGGGAGAGGGTTCAGGCTCTAAAAGCTCCCAGGCACAGCCGCACCCAGTAGGTCAGAGGTCAAGGGCCTGAACACTTCCACTGCCTGCTCTTCAGGGCCTGCTCCTGTCCCCTCTCCGTGACTCTGCCTGCCTCCACCTCTGGGCTCCTCACGCTCCTGCATCCACACAACCCACACACACGCTTGGTCACACACCCACAGCTCCACATTCCCCAGGCACAGCCTCATGCACACACCTAAACATGCACACACACTCTATCACACAACCACAACCCCACATTCCCCAGGCACAGCCTCATACACACACACACATGTGCACACACACATGCAGAGGAGTGTGCACCTGGGGCTGGCGGTCAGGTGACAGCACTGCAGATGCCCCCTGCCCACATCGTGGGTGCCCATCTCATTCAGCCCTCAGGATAAGGGCCTGACAGACCCACAGCAGCCTCCCAGAGAGACAGTCTCAACAGGACAGTGCTGGTCTCACCAGGTGGGGCTCTCACTCACTCTTGGCCTGGCGGCCCCTCTCACCCACAAGCTCTGTCTAATTTAAGCCACCAGTTCTTTCTCGCCTCCACCTTCTCCAGGAATGGGGCGAGACCCCCATTCCCCTACTTTCTGAAAGCCCTTCCCGACTTCTCCTCAAGTTTCCATCACATATTGGACATTCAGCAACCTCGTCCACTCCCAAAGTCAGTGAGAAGTGACAGAGCAGAGGACTCGGTGGATGGTGGGAGAGGGAGTAGCAGGGGAGGGCGGTGCTGGCCTCAGGCCCTCCTCCGCTGGGGATCCTGGGCTGTGCAGCGCACCTGAGTTTCCAGGAAGCTGAGTTTACACTGCTCCCCTTGGAGGCAGCATCCTTGGTCCTGAGACTGAGTTCCCCTCCAATTACTGCTGTGAACGCACTGTTTGCTCTGTAAGATATAGGGTGGTAGATGGTGGCATTTGTCAATGTCCTTTTGGCCAGATAAACACATTCCCCAAAGTCCAGGACAGCGGGGCTGGTCTGCACTTTGAGGAGAGGAGCAGAACAGTAGCCAAACCTGGGCTCCAGTGAGATGGACAGACGGATAGATGTATGCGGTGCTCTGGACGTCTGGAGGGTCGAGGGGCGGTCTTGCCTGGGACCTGCTGGTCGGGAAGCCCAGGTGTTGCCCAGCTGACCTCAAGGTGTCTCTGGCTTTGGGACAGCACTGTCTTAAGTGTGGGCGGCCATTGGGAGGGTGGTCCTGGGGAAGTTGCGTCCAGGAGCCCAGGGGGCCCTGTGTGGTGGCCGCTGGCCTGAAGTCAAGACAGCTCACGCAGCATGATCTAAGAGGGCAGGACCACCAGTTAGAATTGTGCTTTGTCTTTCAATTGAAATGTGTTTTGCTTCTGTTCACCAACTTGTATGACAACAAAAGGCCTTTGGCCAAACCCGAAGCTCTGGGCTTTCAGGACGTGAACCCTCTTCACTGGGGCTGCTTGTTGCTTCTGGCTCCAGCCCTCTCCTGGGATCGGTTTTTGAAAAGACAAATGGCAGAGGAAGGAGTATGAGGAGGGGTCAGGGAAGGAAGTTTCAGCAAGGCTGGGCAGCAGGGGCCTCAGCGCCTCTGGGTCCTGCGTGAAGCAGGGCAGGGGGAGCTGACATCTGTCCTTTCTTCTACCCCCGACGATTGCCCACCCAGCCCGAGCTGGCCTTGGGGTCCATCCTGGGTCCACAGACCCTTCTCCAGGATGCATTTCCCAATGGCCCCATCTCCGCGCCACCCCTCCCCTACACAGCTCCCAGACCAGGGCTTTCTTGAAGCCCTCAGGGCCCACACCCCCTAACCCCAGCAGACCCCTGCCCAAGGCCCTGGCACCTGAACTTGTCTCCTCTGGGTCCCCTGAGGAAACATGTCACTTTCCAAACAGGACAGGAATGTGGAGGCTCATGCCAGGTGGACCCACCTCTGCTGGGCACCTCCGATGTGCCGAGCTCAAAGCCACAACCCGAAACACCAACACCCACTTCTCCTTTGCCATTCCAGTGCCCCGGGGACACTCCTGCATGCACCTGCCTTCATGTGCCTCACTGAGTTGATACACCTGTGTTGCACATGTGTGTGTGAGCCTTGGCGCCACAGCCTGCATCCCAACCAAGAGTTCTGTCAACACAGAGTCTGGGACCCAGACGAGCCCCTCAAAAGTGCCCTCTGGGTCCATCCACAGGACTCAGGGCCGGAGTGCATCCTGTGTATGCCCACACCTGGGACACGAAGACCCTGGGGCTGACCAGACACAAGGAGGACGATTCCCCAAGGGTCTGGAGCAGCAGCTCGGGGTAGGAGCCTGTCCCTCAGAGAGCAGGACCCCAATGGGGAGGAGGGGACCCCTTCCCCAGATGTATGACGACAGGGTGAGGACTGTGTATGTGCTCCATGGGGAGGGGGCGTAAGGGTGCAACCTCCTCCCTCCTGGTGGGGGTCTCTTCTCATGGGGTGCTAGACTCCCAAAAGGCAGGACCCCAACATATGACCATGAGGAGGGAAAGCCGGAGCAAAGGTGGGCAAAGACCCCACTTAACAAGACAGGTGTGTTGCCCCCAGGACTCTCGCCAGGGCTTGCTCTGGGGGAAGCAGGCTGAGCTGAGCTTGGAGCCTCTAGCACGTGAACCAGAAGTGGGTGTGGATGTGTTAAAGCACTGAAAACAGGGCAGGCAGTCCCTGTGTTCAGAGCCAGAGCTAAACCCAGGAGGCAGGTCTGGTCCTCAGCTATAGAGACTCAGGCAGCCCTCCCCACATACTCCCACCCATCCTTGCGTTGGCATTTCACTGTGGCAATAGCACTGAGATACCTCAGTGCTTTACTCCCATGGTTCTAGATCAGGTGGGGCCACACTGGGCCCCCAGCACAAGCCAGTGGGCATCCTGCCCCGCCCAGCTTTGTTCTCTGCAGCCCGGTCGCCCCTGACTACGTTAGTTTGGCATCCAGCCCCACCCCACCTGTGGCATGAGGCTCCAGGTACGGCACCCCCATGGGCTGGTAAATAACCAGACCGGGTGGGTGGAGGGTCTTCCAGAGGCTCCTGCACCCCTGGGGTCCTGATCCAGCCCCCACCTGAACCTGAGGGTGTTGTAACTGTGGCAGAAACATGGGGTTGCAGATGGCATAAGGAGCCACTGGCTCGGGGTGTGAAGGTCAGTGTGCCTTGGTCCCTGAAGTGGTGCCAGGAAGGGCCTTCACTGTCCCCAGACTGTGCCTAGACCGGCGGTGAGGAGGAGGGACCACTGCCAGCGAGGACTTGGAGTGCCACTCAGCCCACCTGCTCCTGGCCAAGCAGACAAGTTTGCTGCCTTCATCAAAGCAGCCCCAGCTTCTTCCTGCAAGTGTACCCCACCCTGAAGACCTCCACTTTCAGAGCTGAGTGCTGCCACGTCACCTCTCCCAGCCTCTCCCTTCCTGGGGGCCCCACCCATAGATGCCCCCCGCTTGCTTCCTCATCCCTTGTCCACGCGGTTTTCCTCCCAAACATATCTCACCTCATCCACCTGCCCTCCACCCATCCCCACTGCCCTGGGCCAAGCATCCAGCCCTGTCCAAAGGGGCCTTCCCACACCCTCTCACCACTCATTATGTCCATGGGGGCCTCTCCACTGGCCCTCAGACCCTAGTCCCCCACCCATCCCTGGGCCTGCCCTCCTGGGCTGCAGGCTTCGGGGCCCCCAACTGCCCCCTGCTCACTGTCCCGCAGGGTGAGTCTGTGCTGCACCCCCCCACAAAGCCTCAGTCTCCAGAGCACAGGCCCCTGGCTGCCCCTCAGAGGTCCCCTCCCTGTCACGGCTTCTGTCAGTTTCGCCCCTGGTCCCCAGGCCCCACCTGTGCCCGCTTCTCCGGGCACAACCTCAGCTCCCATGGCTGACCAACCGTGGCTGCAGGAGACACCCCGTTCGGCTATGCCTCCGGGTGAACGCCATGCTCCTGCAAGGGGAGCCCCCCTGACCTGTTTGGAGGCCTCCTGGGGACCCTACTCTCCTACCATGTCATCTTTAAACAAAAGCTGCCCTGACCCCAGCGGCCCCTCTAGCTCTTGTCCTACTTCCCCTTCCTTCTCTCCTCCCTCCCCCCTCCCTCCTCCCTCCTCCTGTCTGGCTCCTCCCTCCTGCTGCTCAGCCCACTCTCTTCAAGGCCAAGTGACCTCCCTCTTCCTCCTGGCCTGGCCCTGGCTTTGTCCTCCTTCTTGGTGCTGTTCTCAGATGCTGCCAGGGCCCTCCAGCTCCCCCTACCTCTCCACCTGGGCCGTTTCTGCCTCCCCCATCCCCCAGTCATGTTGCTGCCTATTCTGACCAGGTCTCTTCCTTCTGCAGCTCCCACATCCCCGACCCAGGCCCACCAGGATGCTAGAATCCTGGAGTGGAGTTCCTGCGTGTCTGGTCAGGCCAGACCCAGACCTAATGCAGCCAGGCTCCTGTCCCCTGTTGCCCTGGGGCCCTGGCCACAGTTCTAAGCAGAATCACATCCACCAGGGAGGGAGGCTCACCAGCCTTGGTCCTTCTCATCAGACTTCTCAGAATCTTTCTTAAAATATCAACTAACAGATTCTTTCCCAATTGCTGTCCTCACCTTTAGGGGTCTCAGCTTTTGGTGCCCCTCCCCGTGCCCAGTGAGAAGGAGGCTGGGCGCTCTCGTCCAGAGGCACAGACTCCTCAGCAATTAGCTCTGATGTCCATGAATCTCGTGGTAGCTGATCCTCTGGTCACTGACACCTTGGGGTCAGCCAGACGTCATTGCAGGCCACCCCCGGATTCCAGGCCCACAGACCCACTTCCTGCCCTGGATCCCAGCTGATGTGTCTCGCCATCACCTTGCACATACTTGCCCAAAGCTGGGACCTGGATCCCCCAACCCTGCCTTCTCCTGTTTCAGTCACTCCAGTTGACCACATCCACCCAGGGACCCCTCACTCTCCGAGCGCCCTGATGGCCCGAACATAGCCCTTGCCAGCTTATCACTGCCTCCTCTGCTTCCTGCAGGAGTCAGGGCCCAGACCATGAACAAGCAGTAGGTGACTGGACTCCACATTGCCTGTCATCTGGCTCAAAGGGCAGGCAGGAGGAGGTTTCCTGTTGGAGCCTTCAGCAGCATGGGGGTGGGGGGACCAAACTGAGCTGTGGGCATGTGGTGGGTCCATTGATGACCATAGGAAGTGTGCGGATGGTGAGTCTGGGACACGGAGGCACACAGGGGTGGATCCCAGGCTGGGGGCTACCTGGTGGGCTTTCCTTCAGGTTATGAAGATGTTCTGGAACTAAATACAGGTAGTGGCTGCACAGCACGGCAAATACACAGTGTCACAGAACTGTTGATTCTAAAATGGTTCATTTTATGTGAATTTCACCTTGATTAAGAAAACAAAACTCCCTTGCGAAACACACCCTCACCCAGTCCCATCAGACCAGGATCCAGGGGCTGCACGGGTCCCTTCCCACCACTCACCCCATGGGGCTGCCCACCACCATTTCTGTTTTGGGGAGCCCTGAATGAGCCCTGGGCTCAGAAAGGTCAGCTTTTCCCTGAAATCAGGGAAGCCAGTCTTCCCTCCTGTGCAGATGACAAACAAACATGCTCAGCGCCAGGTGGGCAGCCCCAGAGCACAATTAGACTCCAGCGAGTGGAAAAACGGGGTGTAATTTTTCTCCAGTCCCATCCCCCGAGGCAGCCCCAGGCATCTCGGTGACACTTCCCTGCCTTTGGAGACCAATTACCCAGGTGGAGGGGATGAGCAGCCCAGCAGCCTCATTAACTCACCGCCTCCGAGGGAGGCAGCCCAGCGAGGGGGCGTCTGGTCCCATAAGCACAGCTCAGCAGGCCCCAAGGGCCTGGAGGTGCAGAAAGAGCCTGGCTGTATCCGGCCCCCAGGTGGGCTTGGGGCCCTGCCAGCAGGAGCCACCATGCCCCGCCACCAGAGGCTGAGGGTGTCCAGCGGTGCCAGGCTACAGAGCCTCCTCCCTGCTGTGGCAACAGCCCAGCTGCTGCCTGCCTTTCCTGGAGCCTGGTTGCATCAGACAAGGCCACCGCACAAGGCCCCAGCAGCCCTGAGGCCAGGACGTGCCCCACCCAGCACACCAGGCCGGAGCTGCCTGCTGTCCAGGGCCGTGAGGGCCCCTGACTTGACTTGTGGGCTGGGCTCTGCCTCCTTGGGGTCACTACAGCGGGCCTCCTCCCTGAGCTGATACATGCCGGGCTTCTGGATGGTTCCCCTTCTGTCCTCTGTGAGGCAGCAGCTCAGACTCAGTTGGGGGCAGGGCCAAGCTACAGGCTGGCTCTGGTACAACTTCCCAAATGGCCATTGACCTCTTGGAAGCCTCTCAAACTTCCTGTGGCAGGACCCAGGGTCCAGGGCCCAGAAGCAAGAAGAACCCAGGGCCTCGCTTCCCATTACCCCCTCAGAGGCACCGCCCAGGGCCTGACTCTGATGGGCCAAGACACTTCCTCTTTGTCCCCATCCAGGCAGAAGGGGCCACAGATGGGCATTTGTGGGCACATGTGGCATGGCCCTGGACCCTCCCTGGCTCAGGGCAGCTATTCCCCGCATGGTGCCCAGAAGGCTCAGTGGGGGCTTACCCCACTGCATATCAAGGCTCCATGCCCCCTCTCCCTGGAGGTCACCCCACCTGACCCCACACCCCTTTCACACTGGCCCCTAACACCCCTGCACCCATGACCACATCTGACTCTGACTCAAGGTACAGGACAAACGTGCCCTGTTCAACCAGTCTACCCCCCTCCCCACGCCCCACCACTCTATCCAGTCTGGCTCCTAAGAGGAGACCCTGTAAAACAGGCCCCTGCAGGGAGAACATGGCAGAAACAGCCAAGGGGCTCCTGGGAGCCAGAGTAGGGTGTCCCCGAGGGGGACCCAGGGACAGGATGGAGAGCGGGGGGCTTCAAAACCCAGAGTGAGCCCCATGCTGATCCTGCCTGATCTCATGGCTGACCCCTTCTCACCTCACTGACCTCATCTGATCTTGATGACCCCTCCTGACCTTCACACTGACCTCACCTGACGTCCTTCTGACCCTTCCTGACCTCATTTGACCCCCTCTCTGACCCCCCCTCCTGACCTCACTGACCTCACCTGACCTCCCCTGACCCTCTTCTGACCTTCTCACTGACCTTACCTGACCCCCTCTGACCTCATGCTGACCTCACCTGACTTCCTCCTGACCCCTTCCTGACCTTCATGCTGACTTCACCTGACCCCCTTTCTGAGCCCCTCCTGACCTAATCGCTGAGCTCATCTGACCTCCTCCTGACCCCCTCCTTCCTTTGACCAGGATTTCTGAGCCCCTACTTCCTGCCATGGCTAGGGGTGGGGGGAGCTCACAGGGATAGAGAAGGGGACCCTCCCAGAGGAAGGGCAGTGTGTCCAACAGCCAGGAAGGCCCCTAGAAGGCGTGGCTGGGACAGAGCCAAGCCAGTGCTGAGGGTCATGTAGAGCCAGACACAGCAGGAGGTGGGACCTGGGCTGTGGGCAGCCACAAGGGCTGAGCTGGGCAAGGACGAGGGGCGGGAGACGGAGGAGGCTGCAGACCCTGTGCCAGCCAGACCCCACTCAGGGTAGTGAGGGGGGCAGTGGACATCCCTGAGGAGCCCACCACCCTCCCCGCATCTGGTGGGCACTGGAGCCCACCCTCTCCCTGAATCTGAGTTTTCAGGCAAATTCGATGTCAGCAGTGGCTGCAGCTGATTTGGGACGCAAATCTGAACCAGCTGCACAGACGCCTCCTCGCCCGGGTGCGGCCCGCCCAGTGGCGGGTGCAGAGCAGGGTGGGAGGCAGGAGTCGGGGCGGGCTCTGCTCAGCTCAGGCTCCCCAGGAGGCAAAGTCACCCCTCTGGGTTGTGGGGCCACTGGAGTGTGGGCACCAGGAGGGGCAAGTGTCCCTGAGGATCCTGGGACTCCCCTGTGCCCACCCAGCCCCTGCCTGCCTGGGGGGGGGGAACTCTGTCTCCTGCCCGCTGCCCGCCACCCACCCTGTGGGGCCAGCATCATGCAGCCCTGCCTGTGGGATAGGACGGACGTCCACTGCCACTGTTAGTAAAGCCAGCGCCGCTGGAAGGTCACCTAGGACACTTTGCTGTTGTTTCACCTTCTCATGGGGAAGCGCCACAGCTACCTTGGCACCTGGTGCCAGCAAGAGGGACACAGAAGCCCACCCTCCCGTCTGGTGTGTTCTGGCCCAAAGCCAGGCCTGGACAGCTCTGCGTGTCCCCTCACGGTGGTGGGAATTCCAGTGTCACTCATGCACTCTCTCAGTCAACACCCGTACTCGCAGGAGCGGCCATGCCCGGGCCTGGTTAGTGGTGAACCAGACGAGAGCGTAACTGACTGGCACGTCTGGGAGCGGCAGCTGGGCGCGGTGCGGGTGGGGCTCTAGACACAGGTGCCCAGGCTTCACTGAGAGGTCACGTGGGGTAGAGACACCCAGAGTGGGCACAAGAGGCTTGGGGGAGGGGAGGCCGGTGGAGGACAGGGGCCAGTGGCCTGAAAGGGCAAATATGCAGGGGCGGCGGGGGCTGCAGCACTGACCCGGGGCTGATGGCAGCGGTCAGAGATGAGGGGCCAGCCTTCCTGGCCCTGGAGCTGCATAGTCCAGGGGGCCAGAGGGCTCCTGGTGGACACAAGGTGGGGCTGTGGTAGGCAGGTCCAGAAAGGTCGGTGTCTATTAGACACGCAGGGGCGGAGGGCACAGGGTCAGGAGATGGGAACTCCTGGATGCAGAGTCTGTGTGGTGCTTCTAGGGGAACCTTGTTCATCGGACAAAAACACATGTGTTGGGGTGAGGAGTATCCACCCTGAGGTGAGGAGTGTCACTCTCAAATGTCCTGAAGAAAGAAATAGTGTCTGCTATGGGCTGAGTTGTGTCCCCAGATCCTCAGTTGGAAGCCCTGACCCTCATGGGCTGGTGTCTGCAGCTGGAGCCTCGGGGGTGCTCAGGGTGAGGTGGGGTCCATGAGAGGTGTGGTGCCCTTGTAACAAGAGCAACACAAAGGGATCACCTCCCTGCTCACACATCAAGGCGAGGCCACCTGCAGACCAGGAAGGGCCTCACCAGACCCAGACCTGCCTGTATCTTGGGCCTCCCAGACCCAGTTCTGTGGGAACAGCATCTTATCTATGCTGCTCTCGGCTGTAGTGACTTGTTACAGCTGCCCCAGCTGACTGATTCGTATTGTTCCTGCCACTCTCCTCTAAGTTTGGATTTATTTCAAAAGAAAAAGGGTGAAAATGCCATGGAGGAAAGACTCTAAACAAAACAAGACCCCAAAGAGTGCCGGGCCCTCCCCAGGCTCAGCAGTGCCCGGGGTGGGAGGCAGTGGGGGTTCAGGGGCTCCAAGGTCACTCTTGCTCAGAGAAGGCAGCAGGGCCCTGGCACGAAGCAGGGAGTGGAGAGGTGGCACTGACACCATCTGAGAACTGAGACCAGTGGCCTTGCAGAGCGTGATGCTGACTCTGGGCTACAGGTTCCTAGAGATCCAGGGTGGGCATGACCCAAGGAGGCCCCCAGAAGCCCAAGCGATCACAGTGGGCATGGGGGGAGGCCAGGCAGGAGAGGGCCTTGGGGGCTAGGGTGCCAGATTGCCCTGGGCAGGGGCAGTCAGGCTGGTGGTGGCCAGGGGTCTGAGGTGCTGTGTGAAAGAGTAAAGATGTTGATTTGGGGACACAGTGGCCCCATGACTGTGACAAGGCATCTGTCCTCCAGGGGGTTCAGATGAGGCCTCAGCTCTGTGGACAGCTCTCCCAGGACAAAGGGGCCACTGGGACCTGAGGTAGTCAGACCCTGAGCCAGTCTTTGCTCAGAGCCTCTGGGCAGGGGGTGCAGGGGAGCCCAGAGGCAGCTGGCCCCATCAGGCCTCAAGTGTCCAGAGTTCCGTCTGGGCCTCCCAGAGGTGAGGGAAGGCCTGGGGAGGAGGGGGCGAGACAGGCCACTGCAGAGGCAGCACCGCCCATGCAATTTACCTGAATCATTTCTATCTGCCCCAAAGTGTCCCTGCTGGAGGCTACCCTGCAGCTCTGGTTCCAGCTGGTGCCCCTCAAATAGATGCCCTGAACCCAGAGGCCAGAGCAACCTTGAGGCCCCCAGAAGCACAGCGGGGCAGCACTAAGGCTGAGGTCCCAGCACCTTGGTCTGAAGATGCTTGGTCCAGAGCCTCATAGTTCACAGTGTGTCAGAGGATGGGGCACTGGGGTGAGTCCCAGCTGGTCTGCTCCACCAGAACCTGCGGGCCTTGCCTGTGTGCTTAGCATGACATCTGGGGCCCTGGCTGAAGGGCCTCCCAGCTCCCCAATTCTGTCCCATCTGGGCCAGCTCCCAGGACTTCCCTCCCACACAGCCAGCTCCAGCTGTCCAAGATGGAGTTCACATCCTGGAATCCCTCAGCTTCTCAGGGTGGGAGCCACCTGGTCCTGAGAAGGTGTCAAGTACACCCAGCAGGGGCCCCCACAGACTTGTGGAGATGACCATGCCAGTGCAAAGTGCCAGGTCAGGGGCCCAGGAATGTTCAGACCAGACCAGACAAGAGGCCTCAGGGACCCCCGAGCTCTAGGTGCCCCGCCAAGCCCAAGCACAGGACGGGGTGGGGGTGGAGGCCAGAGGGACCTGAGACACAGCCCCCATCGTGGCCTCAGATGGGAGCCAGAGGCCCCCAGCCCTTCCCAAGGTTGCCCCCCCTTGGCTCCCCACCAATGCCTCTGTCCTCAGCTTCCCCTGACGCCTCCACCCACAGCCACCTGCTCTGTCCCCTGATGCCCCCGGGACATCTGCCAGGGTTATGGTGGGACTCTTGCAGATATACTTAAATGAACTTCTTATATCCGATAGTTTCAGACTGCAGAGCCATTGCAAGTTCCCGTGGACCCACAGCAAGTTTCTCCTACTGTCGGGTCAGTGATGCCACTACAGCACGTTTCCGTGGGCTCCTGTCCCACCTCACCCGGTTTCCTCATTTCCCACCCGGGATCCCACATGACATCAGTTGTCACGTGTGCCTGGGCTCCTCTGACTGCGACAGGCCCCAGACCCCCCTTGTTCTGTGACCTTGGCCTGTGCAGGAGGTCTGGCCAGGTATGTGCCCGTCATGTCTGTCATGTGCCCCTCTGCTGGGCTTTGTCTGATGTTTTTCTCACACTTAGCCTGGGGCAGGGCCTCAGGAGGAGCCACAGGGCTGCAGCCCTGCTCATCACATCACATCAGGGCACCTGTTCTCACATCACCAGTGGGACCTTTTTAATTTCAAATATTTCTGAACTCCACAGTTCTGGGTCCTCCCCAGCTACAGACCCCAACAGGGTTGACCCCTGCCCCTCCATCCCCACAGCACCAGAACCCAACCCATGGGCTCTCAGAGACGGACTGAGCCAGGGTACCTTGGTCTCTGGTAGCCCAGTTGGGCAGAGGCTCTGCAAGCAGAGTGCCCAGCTGCCGACATGCTGAGCCCAGGAGCCCAGAGGGCTGACCACTGAATTTGGCGCCCTAGAGGCCACTGGGGGCCTCAATGTGTCTACGAATGATGGACACAGAGTTTCAGACTTCTGGCCCAGTGTTTTCTGGACACCGTGACCAGGTGTGGCCCTCGGGGAGACGAGATTGAGACAACAAAGTGCTTCTGGGTCTCAGGCACGGGGTCAAGGTCAAGGCTGACTCAGGCTGCAGGAACACATTGCAGCACTGGCACAGCCTGTGGGTGTTGCCACCAGGCCCTACCTGAATAATGGGGTCTGAAAGCGTGGCCCAGGGCCAGAAGGCGGGGACGAAGCAGTCAGGACTCATCTAGGGGCCCAGAGAGAAGTCCTAGCACTGGAGTGACCCCAGCCTGCCCGTGGGCACCAGAAGGCCTTCAAGGCAATGTGTGGGGTGCCGCAAGGGCGAGGGACCTGAAGTGAAGTTGCTGAGCTTTCTGGCTTGAACCCTTTGGCCCTGAGCTGGGGACAGGAAACAGGTCCTAGGTCCTTGGGCCAGGTGGGAGGAGCTGAGGCCAAAAGGAATGGAAAGGTTGATCAAAAGATGGAAGAAAGAGGGTCCCCTCTCAGTGCAGCAGTTGATTATGGCAGGGCCCAGCCTCCTGCGCTCACCTGTCAGCACAGTGGGAGGAAGCGGCCTCTGTGGGGAACACCTGGCCCCACGGATCAGGGACAGGAAGCTTCCGGAGAGTAGGTCCAGGGGTGCAGGCGCTGCAGCCCCACCCCCACCCTGGAGCACAGCTCTCCAGCCTGGCCTTCCTGGGACGGGGTCTCCATGCTTCAGATAGCTCCGGGTGGGAAGAGGTGGCCGAGCCATGCCCCACAGGGTGCCCTGTTTCTGGGCAGAACCTCCAAGTCCAGACCCCAGACACTAGCACCTGCCCTACTGGACCAGCAACTAGACCTTTCTCCCAGTTCCTGGAGCCAAGCTGCCTGTCTTCCAAGGCAGTGTCGGTTGCAATAGCTGAAAGCAAAGTTAGCCACAGCCCCTCCCCAATCCAGGTCAACACCACTGACTTGGTGGAGGGCCAGGGAGGAGTGACAGAGCTTGCCCCCCTCTGTGGGGGTGCTGCCCCCAGGGACAGCTGCCCAAGTGGGCCCACACGGGGCTGCTCAGCGGCCCCCAGCATCTACCCACACCTGCCCCAGGTATTTGCTCTGCTGAGGTGAGGAGGTGAGTCAGAGGAGCCTGCAGAGGAGAAACGGCCCGTTGCAACCGGAAGTGCAGGGACTGGTAAGGCGACTCAGTAAGGTGTCCCCCAGGGAGCCCAGAGCTGGCTAAAAGCTGAGAGAGGTCCTGCTCCCAAGTCCAAGGCTCAGGGGCTCCAGGGCCCTGCCCTTGCCCCAGCACAGTCACAGTGGGAGGGCATCCCTCAGCACCCAAGGTGGGACCCTCTTGGGCCTGGCTTCCAGGCTGAAGCTGAGCCCTAGGGTCGCCGGGAGCCTGCAGCAGTCTGTGGCTGGCCGCCATGCAGGAAATAGCCGCAGCCACAGCACAATGGCCCTTTGTCCTGCCTGCCCCACCCCGTGAGGCCTCAGCCCCAGAGAGAGGGCTGAGGGGCTAGGGGCCAGCTCACCACCAGCTCTACCACCAGCCCTATTGTGTCCCCAAGTGGGGGAGGGCTTTTGTTACCCCTCCCAGGTCAGGCTTCCCTGTCCCTGAAGATCCTGTCTTGCTGGCCCCGCCCCCTCCTGCTGCCATGACAACATCTGCACCCAGCAGGTAGGCTGGGCCAGAATATTTGTCTGGTGGCCACTGGTTTCTCCAGGGATCCCAGCACCCAGTATAGCTGCTGCCCACAGGCTGGGACAACATGAGCCTGGTGGGCTATGGGGCATCACCCTGCTAACCGTTCGGGGCCTGGACACCTGGCTCTCGCTCTCCCCTTGGAGGAGGCCAGAGGCTCTGGGCCTACCCACCCTTACTCCCTGGATACGTATCCTGGCCAGCAGGGAAGTGCTGCCCTAGAGGGACCAGGGCCTCTGCACAGGGAGGAGCCCACTGCTGCTCCACTAGGAGTGACGACCCCAGCTCAGGCCTCGAGGTGGCCATCAGCAGAGCTCAGAGGTGCCAGAGTGTCCTGGGACCCCACCTGGGCTGGCTAGGGTTGCCTGCAAACACTGTAGGGGCAACGGGAACATCTCAACTGACATTTTGTTGAAAACAGAGGGATGAAATGCCTGCAAACCTGCCAAGACCTCCTCGGTCATCTTGCCAGCACAGGGCCCAGTCTCACTCGGGTCATTTTTCCTTCTCGAGATTTAGGCAGAACAGGCAAGGAGAGCCCTGAGCGGTCACTGCAAGGTCAAGGGTGGGCAGTCAGCCAGACCAGAATAGCCCTTTTCAAAGTGATGCACTGGGGGATGTTCCAAGTGGCTTTCACCATGGGGTGGGGGGTGGGGGTGGGCCTGGCTCCTGGGCCACAGGATTAGCTGAGCTGCTTTCTGACCTTTCTGATCCTGGGCTAAAAGCAGGCCTCAGCGGCACCACTGTGGCCAGCTAGGGTAGCCTCCATGGTAGGGGGTCCCCTTGCCCCACGGCAGCTGCCCAGTAGAGCAGCCTCAAGAAACCCTGTGAGTGTGCCCAGGTGTCTGAGTCTAGAGGAACCTCTGAGTTGGCAGGAAAGGGTCCCCACCTGGTGATGACAAGATTAGAGCCGCCAGGCAGGCCAGAAACTAAGAGGAGGTTTACTTCTGCCTCTTTTCAGGCCAAGCGACCAGTCGACCCTCAGATGCTCCCTTCCAGGGGCAGGGGCTCCTCCCATGACTGTCTCCCTTCCTGCACCCAAATCTGTGCTCCTTCCTGGCAGAGCTGAGCAGGCCCTTGGTCCCCACCGCATCCTGGCCCTCAGGGCTTAGTGGAGAGGCCCTCCTTCCTGGAAGGCAGCACCGGGGAGGGCAGGGTGTGAGACTGAGGAGGAGGTTGGTTCGAACAGCCCCTCCTCCCACTTCTGTCCACCGACAGTGCCTCGGTCTCCTCAAAAGATGGTACCCATGGGACGCCTGTGTCCTGTCTCACCCCTATACAAACACAGACACCTGAGTGGGCATCAGGGTGGGTAGGCATCCTGACAATACCAAGGAGGGGCTGGGGCCCAAGGGTCGAGGATTACAGGTCACTGCCGCTCCCAGGACTGCCTTCCAGACACCCCACACCAGGCCCAGGGGGCCAGACCAGCTCCAGGCTGCTCCTTCTCCAGACTCAGGGAGTGGAGCAGCCTGGGGCGTCCAGGTGGCAATGAACTCAGAACCATGCTCGAGGGGCCCATGGCAGATTTCTGGATCCCCACCGTGACCCCACGATTGATTCTGGGGGCCATACCCTCCTCTGCATCCCCCAGGTGTGGGCACAGCACCCCTTGGAGTTGTGCAGCTGCCAGGGAGCCTTCTGGGATTGACTCAGCGCTCTGGCCTCATCCATCCTTGGAGGACAACCTCTGGGCCACAGAGCCCCTCCCGGGGTGGGGTAAGGCCCGGGCCAGCAGCCCAGGGACAGCCCTGTCACATGAGTTTCCAGCATGGCTGCTGGGTTCATTACAGAGAGTAGCTGGGCCTTTGGGATCTCTCTGTTGTTGGGCTAATTACTGGAATCACTGTCCTTTCATTACAGGCCCTTCCCTGGGGGCACACAGCAAGCATGAAGTCCAGCTGGACTGGGGCCCTGTGTCTCCCATCCTGTGAACCCCAACACAAAACCTTGCACCCCAGTCTAGAGGTCTAAAGTGTGGGCCCCGAGGGCTGCCAAGACCTGGGGGGGGGGTCACCAGGCAGACCCCCCACCCTTCTCAGCAGCCTGGCTCCCCTAGCATGTGGGCTGGTATGACACGCGGCCTGATCTGGGCCACCTGACCACGGAGGTGGGCTGGGGGCAAACAGGAGAAGGGTTCTGAGAGACCAACGCAAAGCAGACCCTCCACTTCTGCCACAACTGGGGCTGGGGGCCCGGAACCAAGAGGTCAGGTCCAGTCTCTGCCCTTGGTCAGCGGGAGGCCACTGCCCCAAGGGTCAGAGGCATCATCGGAGCCACCTGGGGAAAAGCAGGGGTATTGAGCATGACCCCCCTCTACTCCCTCCCTGGTTCGGCAAGGCAGCCCCAGCCAATAGACAGGAGCTGCTGCCCGGCCGCCCTGGCCACCGGCTCACACGCTCCAGTGCAGTCCCTGCCGAAGCTCCTTGCCCTGGTTTTTGTTCAACCTGGCCGGCGGGTGAGTTGGGCGAGGCGGGGGCAGGAATGTGTGCAGGCCCTGCGCCCGCCCGGCTGCTGCGTCACTAGCTGCCTCCCTCCCGGCCTATGGGAGCCCGGGGGACACACCTGTCGGCCGCCGGGAGTGGAGATTGGTCGGCCTGGAGCAGGCACCTGCGTGGGGAGGGGGGGGAGGCCCTACATGTAAGGCGAGCCGGGGCTTCGCCGCCTCTTCCCAGCCCTACCCGGAGCCGCCTCCATTGTTCCCAGTCGCTCTCAGAACTTCCCCCAAGGCCCAGCAAGCCATCCACTGCACACGCGTGGACCTTGGGTTCCTTTGTGTGGAGCCTCCACCCAGGGCGGTGGGCCTCGGGTCTGCCCAGTCAGCAGGCAGCTCTCTCGGTCCGGCCGAAGCCAGACCTGGGCGCCGGGGCCACGGACCAGGGGCTGACAGGTACTCGGGGAGACTGGCGCCAAGGCGTCCCTGGTGTCCATGCAGAGGCCTGGTGGGTCCCAGATACAGGGGTCCTGCTAGACTCAGGCTGTGGGCAGAGGCGGGAGGGGCTCCTACCCTACTCCTCCAGGCCCAGAACCTGTTGGGGCAGGTTGGTGCGGGAGGAGCTGGAGGCAGCCACACTGGGCCGAGAGCCTCCCTCGGGCCCTCACCACCGACCTGGGGAGGACGGTGTGATGGTGGCGACAGCCGGTTGGCCACAGAATCCAGTGGGGCCGGGACTCGGGGAAGGGTGGCCCTTCCTCTCCGAGGAGAAGTTGGGCCTTGGGGGTCGGGAGAGCAGGGTCGGGGGCCTGGAGCCACCCCTTGGCCCAGGGTGGTCAGCATACACAGGCCACGTCCATGGGACCAGTACTGGGTGGTAGGGGTCTTCCCTCCCAACCAGAGGGCCACGAGACCTTCTGGAAAGCCCTTTGCTGAGTTGGCCACTGAAGTGCTGGTTCTGAGGTGTCTTTTCACCCAGAGCCGGTGCCAAGGAGGCCTGAGACGCCGGCAGCTCTAAGCTGTTTCTGGGTTTCTGGGCTTTGCTCCTGGGCAGGGCTCAGTTTTGCCAGGGGCCACACTGGGCTGGAGCCGGTCTGGCCTGTATTTGCTGCTGTTTCCTACCCGCTCCTGTCTGAGGCGCCAGTAGAGCCGGAACCACCTCAGAGGAGGTGCAGGCCGGCTTGCCAGCGACGCATTATGGGGTCAGGTCCAAAGTCTGTCCTAAAGATTCTCTACCTAAACTCAAAGTAGTGCCCTCGCCGCACCACCACAAACACCCTGTCCAGCACTGAGGCCGCGGTGCCTCGGCCCCACACACTGGCCCTGAGCAAGCTGGCCTGAGAGCCTGCTTCACAGCCCAGGCATTGGCCTTCGTGGGATGTTTTGAAGTTTAGGAAATGAAACCTTGATGTGACAGAGGTTAGCCATCTCCGAGGCATAGTATAGAGTTCACTGTTCCTGACGAATGAAACTTCTAGGGCAGAAGCACAGGCTGTTTAATTAATCCACTGGGAGAACTTTAGGCCCTTTCAGGCTGAGCATCTGTAAAAATAGATCGCGTTGGTTGGTTTCGTTTTCCTTTTTTTTCTAGTAACTCAGATGAAAGGCTTCAAAGTTAGAGCCATTGGCAGCAGATTGAATTAGGTAAAATAAGTTTTGTATTCATGAAAATGGATGCAGTTTGCTGTGCATTTTCAGGCATGTTGGTCATCTGCAAATACCTTACTTGCAAAATCTGGTGGATTTAGGAGTAGGTAAAATAGCCCACAGAAGTGGCTGGCCTCCTGAGGAGCCTGGTCTGTCCTCTGGTGTGGGGAGGGCACCCCAAAGGGCTCAGGGGGGATGGCGGCCTGGCCTCAGACGCACAGCTCCGGCCATACTTGCATGCAGATGGGCCAGCTTCGGGCCACCCCCGCCCCAGCCTCCCTGCCCAGCTGGCTGATCCGGCTGCGCAGAGGGGTTGGGTTTCTGTGCTTTGTTCTCTGCGCGGCCTCACCATTGATTAAGGCCCGTCGGGCAGGTTAACCAGCCTGCTGGTTTTTCACGCTGGGATCGTGTTCCCCACCCCACCCTGTCCTGTGCAGGTGGGACCCGCCAGACCAGGCAGGCTGGGTGCCCTCCAGGTGGGCTATTTGCTCTGCAAACAGGAGATGCTCTGATTCCTAGATGTCCTCAGCTGAGCGGCGTCGGAATGGTGATGGTTAACCATACCCCGCGCCCAGGGACCGCACGCTGGCTTCCACTCCTACCAACAACTGGCCAAGAAAGCACCACTGGGGGCACTTGGAAACAGGGAACATTTATTTTCACTTTTCATGTCAGCCAGTAAGACTTACCAGCCTACAGCAAGCCAGGTGCACAGCAACCCAGGCCGTTGGCCCATATGAGAGCCACACTGAGGCCCAGGCCAGAGTGTCAGTCTTTCCTTGTAGAATTCAGGTTCTGAGTTTAGGGGAAGAGTGAGATTCTGTCCTGGGGCTCAGAAGGGAGCACTCTGCTGCCCACCAGACCCAGGTCTCTGCCTCCTAGTGAAAATGTAACAGCCAATGTGCTGGTAGGGAGCAGACAATGGGAGTAGCTCATCCATCCTCGTGTAGATGGGCAGGCCAGGGCCTGTGGGGTCTCCCAGACACTCATTGGTCCCCAGCAGGGTTGGCCATGAGCAGCCCAGGGCATAGAGGTCAGGCAGGGGAGGCACCTGGCACAAGTGATGGCTGTAAGGAGGGATGCTGGGCCCAGTCCCAGCCCCCATGGCCTGACCACTGGGAGTGGAGCCGAAATTTAACTCAGCTCTGAAGGTGAAGTCTAAACGGCTTCACTTAGCTCAGAAAAAAAAGTGAACTGACTTTACAGGTCTGAGGGATGGACAATGAAAGCCAAGGTTGGGGCCAGAAGGTTGAAGGCCTGATCCCAGCCAAGGGCACCACTCTCTGAGCCTGGACACGGTCACCTGGAGGAAGGTCCACGCACCCGTGAAGCTCCCTCCCTGTATGTGTCCCCCAAAGGCAAAAGAAAGGCAAAGCGTTAGTCGCTCAGTTGTGTCCAGTTCTTTGTGACCCCGTGGACTGTAGCCCACCAGGCTCCTCTGTCCATGGGATTCTTCAGGCAAGAATACTGGAGTGAGTAGCCATTCCCTTCTCCAGGGGATCTTCCTGACCCAGGGATCAAACTGAGTCTCCTGCATTGCAGGCGGATTCTTTACCGTCTAAGTCACCAGGAAAGCCCCATGTCCCCCAAGGCCAGGCCTAAGTCTGGTCAGGCCCTCTGAGAAATGTCAGCCCTTCTGAAGCATGAAGCCAGAGAACCAGGTGAACCCAGCTGAGGCTGGGGACTAGGTGGATGTAGTCTTTGTTGTGGTCAGCCCAGGGTGGGGAGGATCAGCACAGGGCTCACGCCCTCTCCCTGCAAACTCTATGGGTAGAAGGTGCCAGAAAACTTCAGAAGCTGTTCTGGCCAGCTCTCCAGGCCAGTGTGCCACATGTGTGGTGACAGGAGAGAGGTCAGGACCCTTCAGAGCCTCAGGGCAGTATGCTGGGTGTCTCTCAGCTCCCTGCAGGGGCCCCACGTGCAGACCCTGAGCACGGTGGGGCCCCAGAGCTGCCCACTTCCTTGACCCCCACTCTGCACAAACATCCTGGGGTGCCTTCAAGATTGGCTCAGTCCCCGCAGGTACCTGGGGGTTGTTGCCCTGTATTCTATGTTTGGGGGCTGCTGTTCCACATGCTCTGGGCACACAAGCCACAGTGACTGCCAGGCAGTTTGGACAGGCTGCCCCTCCTGCAGGCCCGGCACCATCTCATTCTGGACCTCAAAGCCAGCAGTGGCCAGAACCCCAGGGCCATGCCACAGTAGGGTGCTGGTGACAGGCTTCTCAGTGAGTAGGGGGACCGCAGACCCTGGGAACATCTGCTCTGCTCGGTGATGGGGCCTGAGGAAAGCCAGGTCTTGGGAGCCACCCTCCATCCTGGCCCCAACCCTCGTCTGTGCTCTTGACAAAGGCAGGGGGAGGGGCATGGGAGATTGTGTTTGGGAGCCTCAGACACATGCTCACCCAGGACCCCCAGGGGCTGGGCCTCTCCCTGGGACCATCGGGAAGGAGGGTCCTACCCTGCTCCTGCCCCCTGAACTCCCACCGCCTATGGGCAGGACACCTTAACCCCCTAAGTTGCCTACCCCATGCCCAGAGCTGGTGGTCCTACCTGGCCAGCCAGGGCTGACTGGGCAGGGGGATCACGCTGTGGCCCTGGCCTCTGGGCACTTCCAGGCACTCCAGGCCCACCTCCCCTGGGTGGGGCCCCCACAGATGGGACTACCTGGCACTCTGGCCCCAGGGTACACACTTGCTCCAGCCCCGGCCATCCTGGCCCCTCCCCACCTTAGTGCATTAAGAAACCCTGGTTGTACCTCAGGCTGCTGGGTGCCCTTTCATCGAGTCTCCTCTTGATCCCAGCTGGGCGGCCCCAAGACCCAATCCGGGGTGGCCATCGCCATCTTACTGGGCAGCATTGGATGGTGTCTGGTCTCTAATACTGCCTGGTAATGATGACGCTGGGGCCCTGCTCGCAGCGACGGGGCCGCCCTCCCACAGCTTGGCCTACCCTACCCTCTCTGCCCAAGGCTCCACACCGCCACAGCCCCTGACACTCACAGTCAGCTGGCCTACGCAGTCCTGCCCCAGTGGCTTCCAGATGCAGCTCCAAGGCAGAAAGTTGACCTGGGGCAGGCCCTTCCCCTAGGTCCAGACGTGTCTGCACCCCTTCTTGGCCCCCAGAATCAAAGGCTTCCTGCAGCTGCACCAGGCCCACCCCTAGTGATCAGCAATAGGACAGGCGGGTGTCCAGGCCCTGCCCATGGCACCCAAGCAGGTGCTGCTGCCACCACACCTGGCAGGTGTGGGTGGGACAGAGCACAACAAAGGCTTTGGGGGGTGAAGGCCCAGCTGAGCCCAGCTGGGTGGGCCACCTTGCAGACCAGCAACACCTCCAGCTTTGGCCCCGGGTCCTCGCCCCCACGCCCGGCTCTGGGAAAGTGAGGGGCAGCAGGCAGGCCTCCCCGCCTCCAGTTGGCCCTGCCTGCAGGGGGTGCGGCACCCACATCCATCCCACGTCCTCGGGCCAAGGCGCACCGGGGCCTCTGTGGACATCTTACCGGACAGTGCTGGATTTCTCGGCTCGACTCTAACACTGTCTGGTAACGATGTTCAAAGGTGACCCACCACCTGCCGGGAAGTGGCCCGAGGACACATGGTCCTGAGCTCCTGGACCCCAGAGCTGGGCCGAGGCTTGGTCAACTAGGAGCAGGCAAACAGCCTGTCTCAACTCTGCAGGCCAGCCCAACCAGGGAGACTGCTGCCAAGTCCAGGTGCAGGGCCGGTTCTGCCACACTGGGGCCCTCAGGGCTCCCCAAGAAACCCAGGACACTTGGACCTGGGAAGGGCTACCAGCCCACAGGGGGCCCTGGGGAGTCCTGGTATCTCACACGCACATACGCTGTGGCTGAGCCTGGGTTCTCCTTGCAGAGCGGCCAGCGGGCACGTCAACGGCCACACAGGGAAATGGCCTTCTGGCTGGTACAGAGCTGGCAGCCCTCGCCTTCCCTTCCCGGCCTGACCCATCCACCACACAGAATCACATGTCCACTACGGGTGTCCAGGGCCCCCAACACATTGCCACTGGGACCAGGCCCTGCCTTCAGAGGTCCCAGGCAGCTGGGGCTGCGGGCGGTGGCCTCTTGCTCCACAAAGGAGGCCACACTCCCTCAGGCCATTGGGGCCGCAGGGAGCACAGGGTGCATCCAGGCGCCCAGTGCAGTGGACGTTCTGTGCTCCTCTCCCCCCAACCCCCGCAGCCTTGTAGGCGAGACTGGAAACATTGTCCCAAATCGCTGAGGCCAGGATGGACATTTATTTTATCGTTCTGATCTGAAGCCAGGACACCCGACCCAGACCCAACTCAGTACAGGCACCGTGGCGGCCCTTCTGCCCCGGACCCCAGCGGCTCTCGCAGGGGAGGAGGGTGCCCGGCCCTGCTGTTACTCATTAACTGGCTGAGAGCCGTTCAGGAAGCCGCAGGGTGCCACAGCCACCTTGACCCGGGATCCAGAGCAGGGAAGCCAGACTGCTCCCCAGCCGTGCTCTCAAACACGTGTGCCTGCAGGGCCGCTCTGAAGACAGGTCTTCAGGAAAGCCCTCCTCGGGGTGACCCTAGGCTGGGCCACCGAGCCTCCTGGGGCCACTCACAGACTAGGAGGCTCTGGGGGTCCTGCCATCCAGCTGAACCCTCCTGCTTTCTCAAGGTGCCGCAGGGCCGGTGGTGGGTGAAGCCCAGCCCCTCCCAGAAGGGCCATCGGATGAGACTGCCTGCACCAAAGCCTGCCGATGGGCGTCTTACCAGACACGGTTAGATCTGGTCCTTCTGTCTAATACTGTCTGGTAATGCCGTCCATCCCTGGCCTCATCACCGCCACAGGAGGGCCCTCACTGATGCTGGATGGAGGGGGGCCCGGGGTCCGTGGGTCCCAGCAGTGCTATACGCCGGCCCAGGCCCAGGCCACACCTGACGCCCCAGCCCTGGGACACCCAGAGGGCTTTCTGTTGCAGCCACAATGGACTGTTGGTGTAATAAAGCATGAGGGCTCCTGTTCAGCTCAGGTGCACCGGTGATAGGCTCGTGCTGTTGGCACTGCCACTGGGCCATGAGAGACCTGGGCTGCAGCAGCCGCACCCCCAGAGTCCCTCAGGAGCCTCTCCAGGGAGGCACGCTAATTGCTATGCCAGGCAGAGGTGGGGGATGAGAAGTACAGGACAGAAACAACCCCAGCTCCTTGTGCCCCCAGAGACACCCCAAGCTGCCCTCTTCCCCACCCCAGGTGGCACGAGGACCCTGAGGGTGCTGGCCTTCCTCCCCTGGGTCCCCATAGGCCCGACTTGGCTCTTGGGTGGTCGGAGGCCTCTCCAGGTGCCAGGCCATCACGCCCCACACCCAGGTACCGCTGGAAGGCCTGGCGGTCCTGCCCCCTCCCCTCTGTTCCACATCCAGACATCGTCTGTCTACAGTAGATGCCAGTTCCATTCGCAGCCTCATGGCTGTGCCCCCAGAGCCTCTTCCTTCCCTGAGAATTCTAAGCAGGCCCTAGGGTCCCAGTCCATGGCTGATGCCTCTGACCCAGGCTCTGAGGCCAGAGCCAGGGTAGAAGGGCCTCTCTGTCCCTCCCTCCCTCCTCAGCACCCACTGTTTCCTGAGTGCCCTCGGAAAGCTGGTGCAGCTCCAGACACACTGGGGGTAGGGGGAGGAGTGTCCCTGAGAAGGAGCCACAGACAACAAGAAGGCTCTGGGCACGACATGTAGTCTGCAGGGCTGCCGGTGCTGCAGCAGCTGGAGCAGTAGAGGGGATGCAGGGTGGGGGTGGGGGGGTCAGGGGTGGGGGTGCAGTGGGGGTGGGGGTAGGGTGAGGGTACTCAGGAAGGCCTCTAATGAGCAGAGGGACCCAGAGGCCAGAGGCTGCATGGGGGCCACTAAGGAGGACTTCCAGCCCCGGCAAAGGTGCCAGTTCCCCGTGGGAGGCCGGAAAGACCCTCAACTACCGCTGCAGGAGAGGCACTGGGCCTTTTCCCAGAGAGGGGCTGACTGTTCCCTACTGCCCTCAGTGTACTCGGCCCAAGCACAGCCAGGCCTGAGGAGAGGGGAGAGGCGTCTGCCCTGGGAGGCTAGCCAGTTCCTGCTGGGCTGCCTTGCTCCAGGTTGTAGATGTGACCAATGGCCCAGCCCTGGGCTGTTGTGGGAAAGGCTGTCGCCAGGCTGGCTCCCTCACCAGCTTCAGGTTATAAGGAAGTTTTTTTGAGTCTGAGCTCTCGGTGTCACCACATGAGCAAGGGGCTGCCTCCTGAGAACCCATGAGGAGCCACCAGAGAGCTGGGAGTTAGGCTGGCCCAGCTCCTAGGAGTCTGGGTCTCTAGAAGTGAAGAGACGGGAGCATGGGTTCCTGGGGAGGACAGACTTCCAAAAGTCTTTGCTTGGGCCAGTGGGAAGACTGAACAGCCTGCAGTTGACCAGGGACCCCCCTGCACACCCAAGGGTGCTTGTCCCCTGCAGGCCCAGGCAGGGGCTCACCGCCCTGAGGTCAGGATGCCCTTCAGACAATAGCTCAGCTGGGGGAGCTCTGCCCCCTCCCACAGACTAACCCTCGGGCAAAGGGATTTCAGACCACAGTCCAGCAGAACTGAGCACTGCAGGCCACCAGCACCTGGTACAGGCAGCACACAGCTGAGGGTGCATCAGCCTGAGAGGAGTCGGAAGGAGGGACTTAGGGGGTACATTAATTTCCTGGGGTGGCCACAGCAAACTACATAAACTTAGTAGCTTAAAACAAAAGTGTCTTCTCTCACGATCCTAGAGGCCAGAAGTCAGAAGTCCAGGTATGAGCAGGGTCCCTCCTGCCTCTTCTGGCCTCTGGGGCTCCAGGTGTCCCTGGGCTTGTGGCCACTGTCCCACCTTCCGCTGGCTTCTCCCCTCTGTGTCTCCTGCTCTCTGCCTCCTTCTCACAAGGACACTGGTCGCTGGATTTAGAGCCCATCAGATAATCACATCTGCCAAGACTATTTCTCCAAGTGAGGTCACATCCCCAGGTTCTGGGCCTTAGGACATGGACACACACTGCAGGGGGCCACCGTCTACCCTACAGGAAGCAAGTGAAGGCACCCTAAGGGGAGACACCCTGGTGACCCATGCAAGGCTCTGGAGGGTGGAGGAAGGGGCCATGCAGGGCAGCCAGAGGCCCTCCCACAGCCTCTGGATTCCCAGACCTGGCTGTCAGTCCCATCTACCCTTGGAGAGGCATGGGTCTGCAGAGCCCTGCTTTCCGTTTTGTTAAGTGAGGGCTCCACATGCTGAGGCCGTGGTGAGGGGAGGTGAAGGGTAGCAGCTGAAGCACAGTGGGTCAGGCCTGCGGTCTGGGCATGGACCTGGGGGTCTTGAGAAGGCTCGGGAATGACCCTGCAGGATGGAGGACCCGAGTAGGGGCTGTGCATGTGACGCCCCTCTTCCAACCTCAGTCATTCCCTGCCCCCGCCCCCAGGCCGGCCTCCAGCCCCTCCGCATCCACCTGTTCACCTCTGGGCCACTGGGTCGTGGTTGCTGGGAGACAGTTGCCTGGTCACCACTGTTGTTTCCTGAGCAGAGGGCTCACACCACCTTATGGGGCAGGTAAGAGGGACAGACAGGCCGCTGCGGGGTCCTGGCTGGGCATGAAGGCTGGAGCCAGCTGTGCTGTGGCCCCTACCTGACCCCCCAGCCCCTAGGAGCCCTGTGGGTCCTCTAAGACTCTGTCCAGGAGTATAAGGGAGGGGAGGGAGAGGAGGGGAGGAGTGGCCTGGCTGGGCAGAGTACCCTCTGAAGAGGGCCCAAGCACCCAGGGCCATAGGGTGAGGAGCAGACACACCCAGGACAGGCTGAGCAGGGCAGACCTCCTGGGGGCAGCAGCCCCTTAGAACCAGCTGCTTTGCTCAAGACCGGGTCTGTCTCCCTGGACCGACCCTCAAAGGATGGCCTCCTAAAATCCATGGGGATCCACATCCCCCCAAACAGCTTAGCCCTGGCCAGAAAGCGCCAGCCGGACGAGCAAAGTCAGCATTCTTCAGCACCCGTGTGGCCAAGCGTGTATCTGGGGATGGGCCCAGTAGGACATGGTGTCATCTCTTTTCTCGGACTTTTCCTTCAGGTTCACCAAGGTCTTCCATTTGTCACAGGGCGCCATTTCCTGCTGGTCTTTTTACCTGACGAGGTAAACGGCTTCTTTAAAAGTTCATTATAAAGTTGGGATTCCACTGACGGTCCCTGCTCTGCTGCAGCCCTCTCAGGAGCCCTGGTGCCATCCTGCCTGTGGGGCAGCAGCTGCCCAAGCTGCATCGCCAGTGATAACATTCCCTGAACACCTTTCAGCAAAAGATTTCTATTTAGAATGAGTCTGTCAGAGAGATCCTGAGAAAGGTGATTGTCTTGGGGACATCCCCCGGTGGTCCAGTGGTTAAGGTTTTACCTACCAATGCAAGTGTTGTGGGTTTGATTCCTGGTCCAGGAACTAAGATCTCACATGCTATGCGGTGAGGCCAAAATAAAAAAGAAAGGCAATTGCTCAACAAGGCTCTGGGAGCTGGAGCTGCAACCCCCCTGACCCCGCCCACGACTCCACCAGCCACGTCCTGCAGCCCAGGGACACCATAGTCATCACACGTGTGCATGTACAGGGTAGGGGTTCTTCTTAATCTTTGTTCATTTGAATGACAAGAAACTGTAATTCATGGCCTGTTTAATTCTTTGCAGAAGTAATAAAATATACAGAATGAAAACAGGCCAGAGGCCCAGGCTTACAAGGCTTGTTCTGAAACCCACGCCCTCAGGCCCAATTCCGGGCTCCTGGTTCTGGCAGCGCCAATTGCTGCGTCCAGATGACACGCAGAAGTTAGCCAGTGCTGGGCTGTGGGGCCGGGGGCTCCCTCCACACCCCCACGCTCACACAATAACCCCCAGCAATGCTCCATGGGGGTGGCCACTGCTGGCAGCAGCCTGGCCTTCCCGTCCTCACTTGTTGTCAGGCAGGCCCTCCTGGAACACAAGTGACGAGGCAGGTGTCTGCACATGTCACATGTAGGAACTGTCTTCACAGCAACCCCCTCAACTCTCCTTCAGGTGGGGAAACTGAGGCACAGAGCAATAGCCCAAAGAGCCCCAGCATCCTGTCCCCAGACCTCCAGCCACACTGGGCTGGCTGCAGAGCCTTACCTCCTGATTTGAGACTTCTCAAGGCTCTTTCCTTGTATTCTTCTTTCCAACCCACTCCTTTGCCTTGAACTTCCCACAAGGCTGTACCACGTTTTTAATTCCTACGAGCTGGTCCACCTTGTCTGTCCCCTTGTGCTAAGTCCTCTTCTCAGGTGAGGATGGCAGTCCTACCCTGGCATGTCTCTAGGGCTACATCCCTGTGCCTTCTGCCCACCCTCTCCACCCAGCCACCCTCTCCCCTCCTCTTAGCCTAACTGTGCAGCTGCTATCTCTGTGTGTCGACCTCCTGCTCACACCTGGGGGGCCTCTGCCAGGTGTCTGTTGACCCAGTACACAGGAGATGCTCAGGTGGGAATGCTGTGGGGTAGTACTGTCCGTCATCCTCTCGGGGGCCTCCATCCCCAGAAGGTTTGGGTTTCAGGCAACGTGGAGACATGTACACACCACATGCACCCTCCCTGTTCTCAGCAGGCACCACTCCCCACCCCAGTCATGCTGGGCAGGGTCAACCCCACTAAGGAGAGCTCTCATTCTGGGTGGGGCAGGGCTGGGAAGGGGACTCAAGGTCATCCACATGTTTTGGCCCACCCTTGGCAGAAGGCTGAGACCCTCCCTGCACCCAGCCACTGCCCAGCCCCCATCACTTGGTTGACAGCTGTTTCCAGTTTACCCTCTTCTGTCCTAAATGGGGACAAAGGTCTTGTTCAGCATCTCTAGGGTGACCAGCTGGTTTGTTTGCAAAGCAACTGTCCTCTTTGGAGGAGCCTCTCTGTGCCTGCCCATACCCTAGGCTGCTGGCCTTTCCACTGCTTGTGGCTCTTCAGTTTCGGAAAACCCTAGCCTCCCGAGCAGCTCCCAAACTGGGAAGGACCTGCCAAGGAATAGCTAAAATTCCCTAAAATGTTCCCAACTCAGCCACTCAAGAAAGGTGCCCCTGGGAGGCATCATTCTAGGGGCAAGGCCCACAGCCCCACTGACCCTGGCAGGGGCCCGCTGAAGGCCGTTCCCCACCAACCCCGCAGGCCTGACAGCAGCCCTCCTTACAGCCGGCCCCGCGGCCAAGTGCAGAGACGCCGACCACCGACGAACCGTCCCTGCAGGGGAGGACTCGCCCCAGACAGACAGGATGCAGAGATGGCCCTGCCTCCAGGGGGCACCCGGCCCCACAGTCACCACAGAGACCAGTGTCAGCCACCAGAGGAAGCCCAAGTCCAGCACTCCAGGCAGCACCCCTCCCCGCACAGGGTGGGCCCGACCAGGTGCCCAGTTCAAGGGCTAGGACCACAGGTTGCCCGCAGGGCCCGTAGAGGGGTGGGGGCCATGTCTTCCCAGAGGTACCCCTGCCCAGGTACCCCAGCATCTGTGGCCCGCAGCCGCACCCACTTTCTCCACCGCCGAGGACCATCCCCTCGGACCCAAGTCAGCACAAAGAGAGGCAAGCGGTCAAGGATGGCAGGGATCTGGCGGGGCCACCCCCGGGCACCAGGTGAATGCAGCCAGGACCTCCCTGGGGACAGGCACCCCATCCCCAAGGCCTTCTCACAGGGGACAACACAGCTCTGTCCTGGGTGAGGGGCGGGGAGGAGGTTATGTGCAGGGTATGGGATCCAGGCCAGCCAATTAGGGCAGAGGCCAGCAGAGTCAGGGTCTGAAAAGGCATAAAGAGGGGTCTACCCTGACTGACATGGGTCACCCATGACATCATGATGGACATTGTGACCCCCAACCTCCTGGGCATGTCCCTGCATCATGTGTGCCCCCAGCTCCAGCCTCAACCTCAGCCTCTTCCCCCTGCCCTGTTGGTAAGGAGGGACACTGCCCACTCCAGAGCTGGCCTTCAATGATGGTGACTCTCCCCCCTTTCCTAGAAGGCCCTCTGGGCCTGAGATGGGCAGAGATGGGCCGAGATTGCTGGGGGACTGCCCAGGGAATCTGGCCAGATTCTGAGTGAACGCCCTCCCCTCCATTTGACCCCACCTTGTTCATAGGCTGGGCCCATGAGAGACCCATGGGGAGCCACAGAGAGGAGGGGCTCCTGCATCAGCTAAGCCAGCTGGACCAAGATGCAGGTGGGCTCGGGCAGGGCCCATCAGGGAGCAGGAAAGCTGCCGGCTGGGCTAGAGGCTCTGACTTCCCACCTGCCCACAGAGCTGGACGACTCTGAAGCTGTCAGGCCCCAGGCCGCCCTCCTGGAGAAGCACTTTCTGGAGGGGGAGAAGCAGCCACCCAGCACCGGGCAGGGCCCCTTCTTCTACATCGGAGGGACCAACGGGGCCTCCATGTGAGTGGGGCCTCAATCCAGGCCCTGCCCCACTGCCCCCAGCCCTACCCAGCTCTGCAGCCCCCGGGTAAGCACTGCCCCTCCCCTACAGAATCAGCTCCTACTGCAAGAGCAAGGGCTGGCGGCGCATCCAGGATAGCCGGCGGGAAGACTACAAGCTCAAGTGGTGTGAGGTCAAGTGCAGAGACACCTACTGCAACTTCCGGGAAGGTAGGGGTGGGGCCGGGCTCAGTGGGCAGCCCTCAAACACAGGGTGCCACCGTGTGCTGCCTGGGCTCTGTTCTGCCAGGCAAGCAGCTGCTGTACCAGCTCCCCAACAACAAGCTCCTCACCACCAAGATTGGGCTGCTCAGCGCCCTGAGGGAGCACTCGAGAGTCCTGAGCAAGACCAGCAAGCCAGCCCCCTGCGCACAGACCAAGTGAGCCACCCTGCCCCTCACCCCCGGCACTCACTCACTCAGCTGCACACCCCCACCTGATGGGTCAGTCGCTGGTCCTGACCACCCTCCACTTAGTCCATCCGCCCACCTGCTTTCCCTCTGACCCAGCTAATCTGTCTCCCCCTGCAACACCTGCCACCATCCTACCCACCCACCCCATGGCCTCAGCAGTCCTCACACGCCCGCCACAGAGCCGCCTGCTGGCATCCTGTAATGTCTCCACTGCCCACCACACCACTGCTGTCCATCCCATAGCCATTCCTGCCCCTTGACCTGCCCACGCCATGTGCCCACATCATCACTCACCTGTCCACTCCACACGCACTCACTCTCCAGCCATTAACACGTCTGCCCACTCATCCAAACAACCAGCCACCATCTGGTCGTCCATGAGGCCATCTTTACATCCTCGTGTCCAGCTGTCCACCTCCACCTTTTCTGTCAGCAGCCCTGGACCATTGCCCTGTAGGCATCTGTCTATCTACCACACCACACACCACCAGGCTACCATCAAACCCTCACCCATGCCCCAACTCTCGACATCCCCCATCCATTCTCCCCACACTGAGCAGCCACTCAGGCCAGGTCCTGTGCCCCCATGGGGTGCAGATCTGAAAAGGACATGATACCCGCCCTGGAACAGCTTCTGTGGACCAGCTCAGGACCACAGAGGCCTGGGGCCACAGAAGTAGATGCACTCAGCCACTATGCCCTAAACTGAAGGTTGGCCTGGTGGTCCATGAAAGGGCTAAAAGGCACCCCAGGCCAGGAAATCCGTGTTGACCACTCACTGCAAGCTGGTCACTGTCCTGGCCTGGAGACCCAGCTCTGAACTGACCACTCCCAAAAGCCTAAGAGCTGGGAGGTAGGAGGGGTATGAAGCAGGTGAGGTGGCCTGCAGAGAAGCCAGGTGTGCCCAAGTTGGCTAGGGAATGGAAGGTGCAAAGGTTCTACAGAGGAAAGAGCTGGGGTGGCAGGTATGTGTTAGAGGACACCAAAGGCTGCAGGGGTGCCTGGAGCCCAGCCCCACTGGAAACTCTCCCTCCAGCCCCCCAACCCAGGTCAGGCCCCTGGAATGGTCAGCCAAGCTGGGGGTAGGGGACAGCCCTCCCAGTGACTTCCCCACCCCCTGCTTCCCCAGGGCCCTGAAAATGGAAGACTTTTTCCCGGAGACCTACCGTCTGGACATTAGGGACGAGAGAGAGGCTTTCTTCACCCTCTTTGATGGTGAGAAATCACTGGACGCCAGGCCCACTCCGGGGATACCAGTGCAGGGCTAGACCAAGGTGGGAGTGTGATTAGGGCAGAGCCAAGGTCCTAGCGAGATTGAGGTGGGGGCATGGTCAGGGAGGGGAAGGGTGGAGCCAGCCTGGGTGAGGACAGGGCTGGTACTAAGGCGATGACATGGAGGTGTCATGGCTGGACCTTAGTGGAGGTTAAAGCCTAGTAGGCTCCAGGCCATGGCTAGGAGGAATGTGGGCAGGGCTGTGACTGGGAGAGCAGTTAGGGCTGGGAGGGGTGGGGAAGGGCAGGGTCTGGCCCGCAGGCTCAGATGGCTCTCTCGGCAGAAACCGAAATGTGGATCTGCAAGCCCACAGCCTCCAACCAGGGCAAAGGCATCTTTCTGCTCCGGAACCAGGAGGAAGTCACCACCCTCCAGGCCAAGACCCAGAGCATCGAGGATGATCCTATCTACCGCAAGATGCCATTCCGGGCACCCCAGGCGCGGGTCGTGCAGAGGTTTTGCTCATGGGCCCCACGAGGGGCGTTGATCGGGTGGGGCTAACCCAAGCCCGCTGGTGCCTGTGAGGGTCCGTGGGGGTCGGGGGCCCACAGAGGAGTTCTTCGTAGTGGAAGGTTCAGTGCCCCAAGCTGGGCCTGTGATAATTAGGAAGGGTGGCGTTTCTCCTGCTGTCAGGGCTGGAAGGAGATGTCCTGCACACATCACCCCCCATAACACACGCCACAGGCTCCGGGACAGTGTGGGACAGGGGGCGCTCGGTCAGCTGTGTCCTGACCTGGGTCCTACACACTGACCTGCAGGAAGCCCAGCCTCTCCCCCAGCCTCTTCCCCATTCTCCCTCAGCCAGCTGCAGCCTTCAGGCCCTCGGGTAGAGCTGACCCCACTTCTGGGCTTCCTCTGTCTCTGAATGAGGTCCAGACCCTCAGCCTCACACCGGGGGCACAGTCTGGCCTCAGAAATTTCCCTTTGGACTTCCCTCTCCACCAGCAGGACCTCATTCCTGCCACAACTTCTGTCAGTCACCGTAAGCAGCTGCTCCCAGCCTCTGGGTCTCCAGACCTCAGCGCTCTCCACTGGGATGTCCCTCCTTGTCTCTCCAAAGGCACTCGCCCTTTAAGGCCCAAGGTCATCCCTGTCTCCTCCTCCAGACAGTCTTCCCTGACCATGTGGGCCAACCAGCTTCTGCCTCCCCAACTCCTAACAAGAGCTGTGCCCTGGGGTACCCCAGGCAGACTGAGCTTTAGGGACCAAGCGCTCCTCCCCACTTCCCTGCCCTGTTCAAGCTCAGAAATGCCCCCTGACAAGGGGACATTACACTCAACTAGAGTAGGGGACCCAGAGCTCACAGCTGAAGCAGGTGGCAGGGGTGCTGGGGAACTAAGAGGTCCAGGTGGGGGCCCGGGCCAGGCTGACCACACCTCTCCAGGTACATCAAGAACCCGCTGCTGCTGGATGGGAAGAAGTTTGATGTGCGCTCCTACCTGCTCATTGCTTGCGCCATGCCCTACATGGTCTTCTTCGGCCATGGCTATGCTCGCCTCACCCTCGGCCTTTATGATCCCCATTCCAGAGACCTCAGTGGCCATTTAACCAACCAGGTAAATGCACTGCACAGATGCAGCCTTGGACAAAATCGCTGTTCAAGAATGCAGACAAGAACCCAGCTGTAGACACGGCCCAGGCCTGGAGCTGGCCCTGCCTGCGGTCAGCAGTGCCTCTCACCTCCAGCCACAGCGGGCACCCTGTGAAAGGACTGAGAGCCGTGCGTCACCCCCTACCCCAGCTTGTCTCCCTCTGGGTGTGGATCAGGCACCTCAGGGGTGGGAGCAGAGGATGAGGGTCTTGGTGAGGACCTCAGTGCAGAGATGCTAAGGGCAGCAGTCTCCAAGGAAGGATCTCAATGGGATGCGTCTGGGCAGCGGCCCCCCAGGGGGATCTGGGGGGGCTTCCCAAGGGTAGGAGTTGTTGGGGGAGGGTCTCAGGTGGCAGGGCCAGCCCAGGGCGTCTAGGAGAAGCAGGACCCTTGTGGGGGTGTGGCAGCATCAGGGTGATGCTCTCTGTTGGGGCTTCCATGGGGGATGGGCCTCCAAGCGCTGCCCTTCCCCCCAGTTCATGCAGAAGAAGAGTCCCCTGTATGTGCTGCTCAAGGAGGACACAGTGTGGAGCATGGAGCACCTCAACCGTTACATCAACGACAAGTTCCGCAAGACCAAGGGCCTCCCCCAAGACTGGGTCTTCACCACCTTCACGGTTTGTGTGTGCCCCGCCCACTCGGTGAGGGGAGGGGATATGGGGGTCAGGACTGAGGTGGGGGGTGCTGGGCCACAGGCAGGTCCCTGGGCGGGGCTGCCTCTGGGTGTGCCCACAGCAGTTGGCTCTAGGAGCCCTCTCTTCTCCCTTTCTCAAACGGATCCTTCACGCAAAACAAAGGTCACCCTCTGAAAGTGCACAGCTCAGTGGTTTTTAGTGGATCCATAGAGTTGAACGATGAGCACCACCCTCTGATTCCAGAACACCTTCATCTCCCACTGCCCTCCCCAGCCCCTGACAACAACTAGTCCACTCTCTGTCCCCACGCATCTCCCTGTTCTGGACATTTCACGTCAATGGGATCACACAACATGTGGGTTTTCCTGGCTTCTTTCACTGAGCATAACATTTTCAAGGTTCATTTTGTTCCTTTTTATGGCTGAATAATATTTCATTGTGTAAATGGACCGTGATTTGTTTGGATAAATGTTCATCAGTTGATAGACATTTGGGTTGATTTTACTTTTTGTCAATCATGAGTAACGCTGCTATGCATATTCACATACACAAACAGGTATTTCAGTTCTCTTGGATACAGGTCTAGGAAGTGAATTGCACGGTCACATGGTCCCTCTTATGTTGACCTTTTTGAGGAACTGCCAACATTTTCCGCAGTGGCTGCAATCGCTCCCACTCCCACAGCAATGTCTGATGGTTCCAGTTGCTCTATATCCTTGCCCATACTTACTATCTTTCTCTTTCTGTTTAATACTTGTCCAGTGGGTATATAGGAGTATTATCTCATTACAGAGTTTATTTGAATTTTTCTAATGATAATGATATTGAGCATCTTTTCATGTACTTAGCCATTTCCGTATCTTCTTTAGAAAAATTTCTGTTACCTCCGTTGTCCATTCTTTCTTTGTTAGGCTGTGCATGCATGCTTGCCGAGTCACTTCAGTCATATCTGACTCTTTGTGACCCTATGGACTGTAGCCCGTCAGGGTCCTCTGTCCATGGGATTCTCCAGTCAAGAATACTGGAGTGGGTTGCTGTGCCCTCCTCCAAGGGATCTTCCTGACTGAGGGATCAAATCCACATCTTTTGCATCTTCTGCAATGGCAGGCGGATTCTTTACCACTAGCACCACCTGGGGATCCCCGTTAGGCTGTAGAGCTCTTTATATATTGATTGCTAGACCCTTATCAGATTGTGATTTGCAAATATTTTCTCCTGTGACTTCTCTTTTCACTTTCTTGATAATGTCTTTTTTTGTTTGTTTCACAACTTGTGGGATCTTAGTTCCCAGACGAAGGGTTGAACCCATGCCCTCTGCAATGGAAGTACAGATTCCTAACCACCAGACCACCAGGGGATTCCTGATAAGGTCCTTTTTTGAACAAAAGTTTTAAATTTTTGTGAAGTGCAATTTATCTATTTTTCTTTGGTTATTCATGCTTTGATGTCATATTTAAGAATCCACTGCCAAATCCAAGTTGTAAAGATACATCTGCGGTTTCTCCTAAAAGTCCTATGTTTTAACTCTGAGTTAATTATTGCGTATGGTGTGAGGTAAGTGTCCAGCTTCAGTCTCTTGTGTATAGCTACTCCATTGTCCCAGGACCATCTGTCAGACTGTTCTTGGCAAATTTTTGAAAATCAATTGACTAGATATATATGTGTTTATTTCCAGACTCTTAATTCTATTTTATTGATGTGTATGTCTGTCTTTAAGCCAGCACCATACTCTTTGAGTTGCTGTAGCTTCATTCTCTTTCTCTCTCTCTTTTTTTTTTTTTGGCTGTGCTATGAGGCACGGGGGAATCCTACTTCCCTGACAAAGGATCAAACCCATGCCCCCAGCACTGGAAACTTGGGAGTCTTAACCCCTGGACCTCCAGAGAAGTCCCTCATGTGTTGAATGAATCACTCTTGCATTTCTGGGATAGATCTCACTCAGACATAGCATATTGTCCTTTAAATATGCTGCTGAATTGGGTTTCTGAGTATTTCGAGGAGTATTTGTGTGTACCCTCATAAGAAATATTGGTCCACAGCGTTATTGTCTATTTGGTTTTGAACATGTTCCCTTCTATTCTATTTTTGTAGTTTGTGAAGCATGCTGTGTTAGTTGCTCAGTTGTGTCTGACTCTTTGCAATCCCATGGACTGTAGCCCATCAAGATCCTCTGTCCATGGAATTCTCCATGCAAGAATGTTGGAGTTAGTAGCCATTCTCTTCTCCAGGAGATATTCCTGACCCAGGGATCAAACCCAGGTCTCTTGCTTTACAGGCAGATTCTTTACCATCTGAGCCACCAGGGAAGCCCTTAAATATTTGGAAGAATTCACCAGTGAGGCCACCTTATTGTGGACTTTTTTTTGTGGGAAGGACTATTTTTATTATTATTACTAACTCAACATTTATTTGTTAGAAATAGATAACTAAGATTATCTATTTCTTCTTGGGTCAAGTTTATCAGTTTGTCTTTCTAGGAATTTTTCCGTTTCTTCTAAGTTACCTAATTTGTTTGGAATATAGGTCGCTCATGGTATTTTATGAACAATTTTAATCCTTTTCATAATCATTTTCATATTTATGTAAAGTCTTCCTTTTAAAAAAAAAAGGTTTTTTTTTAAACTCTTTTGGCCACACCACATGACATATTGTATCTTAGTTCCCTGACATTGAAAGGGAAATTGTTAGTCACTCACTCATGTCCAACTCTTTGCAACCTCATGGACTGCAGCCCACTAGGCTCCTCCATCCATGGAATTTTCTAGGCAAGAATACTGGAGTGGGTTGCCATTTCCTTCTCTAGGGGATCTTTCCAAGCCAGGGATCAAAACTGGGTCTCCTGCATTGTGGGCAGACTACCATCTGAGCCACCAGGGCCAGGTATCAAACCCATGCCCCCTGCACTGGCAGCATAGAGTCTTAACCACTGGACCACCAGGAAAGCCCCAAGGTCTTTCTTTCTGGATTTTAGTAATGTAAGTCTTCTTTCCTCTTTTTCTTGGTCAGTTTAGCCAAGGGTTTGTCAGTTTTGTTGATTTTTTCAAAGAGCCAGCTTTTGGTTTCATTGATTTTCTCTATTGCTTTCTATTCTCTAATTCCACCTATATCCACTCTAATTTTTATTATTTCCTTCCTTCTACTTGCTTTGGGTTTAGTTTTCTCTCTCTTTTTTTTTTCTTAGGGTTGAAGGTTGGGTTATTGATTTGATTTGAGATCTTTCTTCCTGTTTAATGTAGGCATTTACAGTCATAAATTTCCCTCTGAGCACTGCTTTTACTGCATCCCATAAGATTTTGTGCATTCTGCTTTCATTTGTTGCTTAAGAGTGTGTCATCTTCCACACATTTGTGAATTTTCTAATTTTCTTCCTCCTATTGATTTCTAATTTCATTCTATTGTGGTCATAAAACATACTTTGTATGATTTCAACCCTTTAAAAAGTATTGGAACTTGTTTCATGTTTTTTGTTTTGGCTGCACTGTCTTCGTTGCTGAGTGAGGACTTTCTCTACTTGCAGCGAGTGAGGGCTGCTCTTTGTTGTGATGCACAAGCTTCTCGTTGTGGTGGCTTCTCTTGTTGCAGAGCACAAGTTCTAGAGCACAGACTCAGTAGCCATGGTGTATAGATTTAGTTGCCCCCTGGCATGTGGGATCTTCCTGGTCCAGAAATCAAACCCATGTCCTCTGCTTGGCAGGTGGATTCTTAACCACTGGACCTGTTTTATGTTTTAACATACTGTCTATCCTAAAAAAATGTTTCATGCACACTGGAGAAGAATGTGTAGTCTGCTGTTGAGTGGAGTGTTCTACAGATATCTTTCAGGGTAGGTGATTTATAGTGTTGTTCAAGTCTTACATTTACTTATTGATCTTCTGTATAGCTGTTCTATCATTGAAAATGGCATAATGAAGTCTCCAACTATTATTATTGAATTGTCTATTTCTTTCAATTCTGTCAGTTTTTGCTTCATGTATTTTTAGGCTCTGTTGTTAGGTGCATGTATAATTATTACATATTCTTGATTTATCATCAGAAAATATTCTTTTTTCTTAATGTCTTCAATTTTCATCTTAAACTCTATTTTCTCTGATATTTGTACAGATGTTCCAGCTCTCTTTTGGTTACTTTTTGCCAGATATATCTTTTTTCTATTCTTTGACTTTCAACCTATCTTTGTCTTTGAATCTAAAGTGAGTCTCATAGGTAGCATATGGGGGTGGGGGGATGTATTCTGCCAATCTTTGTCTTTTATTGGAAAGCTTCATCCATTTACCAGAGAAGGCAATGGCACCCCACTCCAGTACTCTTACCTGGAAAATCCCATGGACGGAGGAGCCTGGTAGGCTGCAGTCCATGGGGTCGCTGAGAGTCGGACACGACTGAGCAACTTCACTTTCACTTTTCACTTGCATGCACTGGAGAAGGAAATGGCAACCCACGCCAGTGTTCTTGCCTGGAGAATCCCAGGGACGGGGGAGCCTGGTGGGCTGCCATCTACGGGGTCACACAGAGTCGGACACAACTGAGGTGACTTAGCAGTAATCCATTTACATTTAATATAATTACTGATAAGTTAGGATTTACATCTGCTCTTTCGCTATTTTCTATATATCTTATATTTTTTTGTTTGTTCCTCCATTACTGCCTACTTTTGTGTTAAATATTTTCTAGTGTACCATTTCTAGTATTTCTTTTACTATACATTTTTGAGTTATTTTCTTATTGCTGCCCTTGGTATTACCATTAACATCTTAATTTAAAACTATCTAGTTTGGATTCAAACCAAGTTAATTTCAACAGTGTTTCTTTTTAATTTTTTCCTGTATAGCTCTATCTCTTCATTTATGCTGTTACTGTCACAAATTACAACTCCTTAAATTGTGTGTCCATCAACATAGATTCATAGTTATTGCTTTACGCAATTGTCTTTTAAATAAAACAGAAGGAAAAAGGCAATTACCAAAAAATGAATGTATAGTGTCTTTTATATTTAACTATGTAGTTACTTATAAAACAATTGAAACAGTGACAGACTTTATTTTCTTGGGCTCCAAAATCACTGCAGACAGTGACTGCAGCTATGAAATTAAAAGATGCTTGCTCCTTGGAAGAAAAGCTATGGCCAAACTAGACAGTATATTAAAGAGCAGAGACATTACTTTGCTGACAAATGTCCATCTAGCCAAAGCTATTTTTCCAGTAGTCATGTATGGATGTGAGAGTTGGACCATAAAGAAAGCTGAGTGCCAAAGAATTGATGCTTTTGAACTGTGGTGTTGGAGAAGACTCTTGAGAGTCTCTTGGACTGCAAGGAGATCCAACCAGTCCATCCTAAAGGAAATCAGTCCTGAATATTCCTTGGAAGGACTGTTGCCGAAACTGAACCTTCAACACTTTGGCTACCTGATGCGAAGAACGGACTCATCGGAAAAGACACTGATGCTGGGAAAGATTGAAGGCAGGAGGAGAAGGGGACAACAGAGGATGAGATGGTTGGATGGCATCACTGACTTGATGGACATGAGTTTGAGCAAGCTCCGGGAGTTGGTGATGGACAGGGAAGGTTGGCATGCTGCACGCAGTCCATGTAGTTGCCAAGTCGGACACAACTGAGCAACTGAACTAAACTAATGTAGTTACTTCATGGATGCTCTTAATTTCTTAATGTGAATTCAAATTATTGCCTAGTGTTCTCTCATTTCAGTCTGAAGGACTGTAGAAATGTTCTACTACTGACAATCTATGTTTTTTAAATTTGGGAATGTCTTAATTTCTTTTTTATTTTTGAAGGATAATTTTGCTGTATATACAATTCTTGGTTGACAGTTTTATTTTTCTTTCAGCATTTTGAATATGTCAACCCACTGCCTTCTGGTCTCCATGGTTTTTAATGGGAAATTGGTTGCTGGTCTTATTGAGAAGCCCTTATGATAAGTCACTTCTATTTGTTGATTTCAACATCCTCTGTCTTTGTCTTTGTCTTTAAAAGTTTGCTTATAATATGATGGATCTTTTTGAGCTTATCCTACTTGGAGCTCATTGGCCTTAAATATGTAAATTCTTTTTCATCAAATTTGAGAAGTCCTACTACCATTATTTCTTTAAATATTCTTCCTGACTCTTCCTTTACTCTCTTTCTAGATCTCCTTCCATAGATCTCTGTAACTTCATTTTTCTTCATTCCTTTGACTTTCTGTTCCTTAGACTGGATAATCTCAATGGATCTATCTTCAAACAACTCAAATGTTTTGTTCAATTATGATACTTTTCAACTCCAGAATTTCTGTTCAGCTCTTGCTTATAATTTCTGTCTCTTCACCAATATTCTCTATTTTGTAAGACATTGTTCCTGTGAAGAAGAACTAAAGAGCCTCTTGATGAAGGTGAAAGAGGAGAGTGAAAAAGTTGGTTTAAAGCTCAACGTTCAGAAAACTAAGATCATGGCATCTGGTCCCATCACTTCATGGGAAATAGATGGGGAAACAGTGGAAACAGTGTCAGACTTTATTTTGGGGGGCTCCAGAATCACTGCTGATGGTGATTGCAGCCATGAAATTAAAAGACGCTTACTCCTTGGAAGGAAGGTTATGGCCAACCTAAATAGCATATTTAAAAGTAGAGACATTACTTTGCCAACAAAAGTCCGTCTAGTCAAGGCTATGGTTTTTCCAGTAGTCATGTATGGATGTGAGAGTTGGACGGTGAAGAAAGTTGAGCGCCGAAGAATTGATGCTTTTGAACTATGGTGTTGGAGAAGACTCTTGAGAGTCCCTTGGACTGCAAGGAGATCCAATCAATCCATCCTAAAAGAGATCAATCCTGGGTGTTCATTGGAAGGTCTGATGTTGAAGCTGAAACTCCAATACTTTGGCCACCTCATGCGAAGGGTTGACTCATTGGAAAAGACCCTGATGCTGGGTAGGATTGGGGGCGGGAGGAGAAGGGGACGACAGAGGATGAGATGGTTGGATGGCATCACCGACTCGATGGACATGGGTTTGGGTAGACTCCGGGAGTTGGTGATGGACAGAAAGGCCTGGCGTGCTGCAATTCATGGGGTCGCAAAGAGTCGGACACGACTGAGGGACTGAACTGAACTAAACTGTTCCTGTATTTTCCTTTAGTTTAAGTGAGGTCTTTCAAGGAAACATCAGACATCACAACAAATGACTACACTTCCCTGCCAAACAGATTAATTCTGCTATCTCCAGTACCAAGAATGTAGGCTTTTTTCAAGGCATTGAGCTAGGATGCAGGGAATAATATTAGAGCAGGTTAAAATACTACAAAACTTGCTGTTCCTATCAAGATTCAAGATTCTACTTAAATAAACACTCTTCAGGTTGCTGAATGCTTTTGGTTAATTTCCAGCATTCTAAGAAGGTTAATTTTGACTAATTTGGCCCATTTTGGCTGTTTTTATGGAATGGCTTATCTCTGAACCCCTTCCTCTGCCCGTCTCTGGAGCCCAGTGTCCAGCCTGGCTCTACTTTTTATCTGCTCTTATCTCCTCTTTGTCTTTATCAGATATCACCTGACTTTATTTTTTTTTAACTTATTTTGTATTGGAGTAAAGCCAATTAACAATCAATGCTGTGATAGTTTATCTATACCTGTATCCATTCTCCCCCAAACTCACCTCCCACCCATGCTGCCACATAATATTGGGCAGAGTTCTTTGTGCTATACAGTAGGTCCTTGTTGGCTTTCCATTTTAAATGTAACAGAGTGTACATGACCATCCCAAACTCCCTAACTATCCCTTCCCCCATCCATTCCAGCAGCAACCATAAGTTTGTTCTCCAAGTCTGTGGGTCTCTTCCTGTTTTGTAAGTTTATCTGTATCATTTCTTATGTAAAGGATGTCATACAACATTTCTCCTTCTCAGACATCCCCTGACTTTAAATTCCATCTATGTGCTTAAGATTCCACATTAAACATGGGCTCTGACCACTCCCCTGATCTTGAACCAAAGCCTATCAGCACCCTGTCTGCAAGCTCACAGAGGTCTCAGCCTCCAGGGCCTCCTCTCCTTCTTGGTTGATGAGGGCTCCATCCTCCCAGAGTCTCAGGCCAACCTTCTAGGGATAGCCCTTCATTCTTGTTTCACAGCTCACATCCTATTATCAGTTGCATTGGCTTTACCCCAAAATAGACCCAGCATCCATCCTACCACCTCGACTTTTACAAGCCAGCGTATTTCTCACCTAGCTCCTTGCAACAGGCCCCTTCAGTCTCTCTCAGCATAGCAGCTGGAGGACCCTGTGAGGGCACAGGTCAGATACGCCCTCCTGCACACCACCCTCCAAAGCTCTGATCTCAGGGTGAAAGGCAAGGTCTTCCCACACCGTGAGAAGTGACTGGTGCCACTCTGGTCTCATCTCCCGCTGCTCCCTAGCTTGCTCCAGCCACAGCAGCATCACCCTGGTTCTCTGACACCTTGGGCATGCTCGAACTTTTAGCTGTTGCTCTACCCACGTGTCCCATCCCCATCCCACAGCTCCCCGCTTCCATCTTCACCTGTTACTCACTCTCTTCTCAATGAGGCCCACCTGGATCATAGCCCTTTCCTCACCACCCCTAACCTCCCACCTCTCACCCTGCTTTAGCTTCTCCTGCTTTAGCATGTGTGGCTTTGTGCACCATACAAAGTGCATAATAATTTACACATCAAGTTTTTTGTCTCTCTCCTATGAGTGAACCGCTCAAGGGCAGAGACTCCTCGGAAGCTCTCTCCACTCTCCTGCCACACCAGTACCTGTCACACAATAGGAGGGCCATACGTTTGTTGGATGAATAAAATGAGAGTGAAGGAGTTTCTGGCTGTGAGCCTGTGACCCTGAGAATGTGACAGTATGGGCACAGTGGGAGCACAGGTGAGGGATGGGCTGTGGCTGCTCAGGCCTGGAGGGTGTAATCAAGGCCCACAGGTGACATCCTATCCCTCCCACCCCGCCCCACCCCACCCCACCCACAGAAGCGGATGCAGCAGATCATGGCCCACTGCTTCCTGGCCGTCAAAGCCAAGCTGGAGTGCAAGCTGGGCTACTTTGACCTCATCGGCTGTGACTTCTTGATTGATGAAAACTTCAAGGTGCTGCTGAGGCTTTCCGGGGGTGGGGGTGGGGGGCCTGGCAGGCAGGTGCAGGAGGCAGGGGCCCTCTGTGCACACCTGACCACTCAGGCAGGCTCCTGGGGTGGGCAGTCAGGTGCCCTCCCTAGCCCTGGAGATGGTGTGTTCATAAGGTTTCACTCCTCCTACAGCTGGGGTAGCTCCCAAGGCCAGACTCTCAGACCCTCAAGAGTCTCAGCCCCTTGGGCAATTGGGGGAGTGAGGTCATGGAAAAGAAGTGACCTGATGGTCACATGGCTTAATGGGGACAAGGGTCTCAGCCTTCTCCTGGCCAAGTGGTAGGTGGGGTGAGATGCTGAGCAGTGTTGGGCCCAGGTGTGGCTGCTGGAAATGAACTCCAACCCGGCCCTGCACACCAACTGTGAAGTCCTGAAAGAAGTGATTCCCGGCGTGGTCATGGAGACCCTGGGTGAGTCACCCCCCAGGACCCTCAAACTGCCCCTCTCTGCCTGCACATACTCTCTGCAAGTTCAGACGCCCACAAACCCAGTTCTCCAGCAGCCCAAGGGCTGCGTGGCAACCCCAGCCTCTGCTCATGCCTCCACCTCCCCGCCAGCGTGGTGCCATCCCATCCCTCACCACCCTGTCACCTCCAGACGGGGTGGGGGCGGCCCCCCCCCTGCCCTCTCACCGCCCTTCCCCTCTCCGCGTCCCTCTCACCCCTGACTCCTCCCCAGACCTGGCGCTTGAGACCTTCCAGAAGAGCCTACGCAGCGAAAAGATGCTACCGCTGCTGTCCCAGCGCCGCTTCGTGCTTCTGCACAACGGCGAGACGGACCTGTGGCCGTGCCTGGGGGGCTCCCGCAACGTCCCCCGCCCGCCACCGCCCCCACCTCGGCCCACCTGCGACGCCGCACCCCTCGAGCCACCCCTGCTCCGCGCCACCGACCGGCCGGGCGCGCGCAGGCCCGCGCCATACCGGGGCCTCGGCGGTGCGCTAGGGCGGCCCTCCTCCGCGCAGCGGCGCCCCCGGCCACCAGTCCCCGTCCCCGACGGCGCCCCGAGTGGAGACCCCGAGGCCCAGGGCGGTGGGCCGCCGCGAGTGGGCGACGAGGACTGGGTACTGGAGCGTTCCCCGGGGCCGGCAGAAGAGGAGCGCGAGAACACGGGCCATCGCGGCTCCTAGCGGGCGGGCTACCGGCGCTCTCCCAGGCACCTATAAAAGCTACTTTGTTACAAGCGCGGCCTCTGCCCCGCACACTTGGCCCGCAAGACCCTTGCTGGCAGCCTCCCTGAACCCTGCGAGCCGCTACTTCACTGCTGGGACCCGTTGTTGGGGGAGCATGGGGGTAGAGGGATGAGCTGCTGAATCAGAACCCCTGACTTTGCGCACCATGGGCTGCTTCCATCCGGTGAACCTCTCCAGTTCCTGGGCCCCCACGCATCACCTATAGCCCTCCTCCATCCGGACCCTGGGCCCCTGCAGCCTCACATGTCACCTACCCCGGCTGCCTAGTCTGCGGTCCCTGGGAAAGGCAGCCAGTGTCTCCCAGGCAAGGGTCTGGGTCCCCACGGGCCCCTCCAGATCCCCATAGGAGCGCTTCTTCACACCAGGCCCCACCCTGCCCAGGCTCAGGTCCTTTCTGGGACTTCAGAGCCCCAGGGCCCTGAGCTCCCAATGGTGCCGCGGTGGGAGCTATACAGCAGGCAGAGCATTGCAGAGGCCCCAAGAACCCAGGCTGTGGGCAACAGGTGCGTGGTCGTGCAGGACAGCGTCCTGAGGGGTGTGCCAAGCCAGCATGTCCCCATGTTCCTTGTGGCCCCAACCCCGAGGCTGCTGGGAGAAGCCCACTACCGCCAAGCATCCTGGACCAGCCATAATCCCCTCTCCACATCCACCATCCCACACTGACCCCAGTCCAGACCCACCCCTAGGCCCACTGCAGCTGGCACCCCTCCTCCTGCACTGCCTTTCACATACCCCACCCTCACCTCTCCCATCAGTCACCACCAAGTCACATGCCCTCCTCCTGTCCTGCCCACCCTCAGTGGTGACCCCAGCAGGCTCCACCACAGGTGGGAGGGGCTGCTGGGACCCTTGTTCTGCTCTACATTGGAGTGCGGGTGGGACCTAAGGGGCAACGGGGCTTGTCTTCCCCTCCCCCATTGCCCCCCCCACTTCTTTCCAGGGGTGCAAGGCCCAGAGCACACTAGAGGGCAGCATGCGCCGTGGAGCCTCTGGCCAGTCCACGGAGATGTGCAGTCAGGGAGTGAGGGAGAGAAGGGCCAAATGGAACCTGGGGCTCAGAGAGGTAGAGACAGTCCTCCTGGGTCACAGAGCCAGTGAGGGCCCAGGCCAGGACTGACCTGCCCTGTCACTCACAGCTCACCCAGGCATCCCCACCACTGCACTCCCTCCTCGTCCTGCTGCTGTGGCCAGGAGTGTAGGGTCCTCAGGCCAGAAGCACATTTGTCACCATGTGACAAGGGTCCAGGAGCCCTGAGTGCACTCCCCCCCCACCAGCGTGTTTGCTGGGCTCTCCACGAGGCATCAAGCTCAGCACTGCCACTTCGGCAGCCTGATGGCCAGCTCTGCACCCCGAGGCTGGGGAAGGTGAAAATCAGTCTCCATCAGGGAGAGGTGGCCCCCTGGGTGGGCAGAGCACACCCACATCAGTGTCTTCAGGGTCTGTACCGGTCTTTCGTTACTGGGGTGAAGGTCACTGCATAGCCTGTCACCTCAGGCTCAGCCCCTGGTTGCCCCTGAGGGGCCTCTATACTCCATGTCTCAGCCTCCAGGCCTCTCCTGCCCTTTCCTCACATCCTGCCCACAGGGCCTTCGCCCATGCTGTCCTGGGGCTCACGACTTGGCCCATGGTAGAACAGTGCTGCCTTTGGATGTTCCAGCTCTCCTCCAGCAGGACTGATCCCCAGCCGGCCAAGGCAATATCTGCAGAGGTGACCTGACGCTCGAGGGGAAGCTGGTCTGAGGCCTCTATTGTCCCTGGGCCCCGAGTGGGTGTGGTGGCCCCCAGGGACCATGGTGGGGTGAGACGTGCACATCCTGACTGGGCCCCCCTCCCTGGGCAACCCCAAACTCTGGACTGTCTGCAGCTCTTGGGTCCCTGGTACCCGGAGAACCTGGGTGACAATAGATGAGGTTCTCCTGCTGCTCGTTCATCCCTAGAGGTGATGGCCTCACACTTGCCCCCTATCTGGATCCTCCTTCAGTCCTTCGGGGTCAGGAGTCTGTTTCCACTAAAGAGCCCACGGGACTCAGAGGACTCCCCTCAAACCCCTCTTCCCTGCAATGTGTCTCCAAATAGAGGGGTCGGAACAGCCATGGCCCAAATCAGTGTCTCTGGAAAGACTCCTCTCCACAGGGCATGGCCACTTCTTATTGGGAAGTAGGGGTTCAGGGCCCTGAAAACCACTGCACAGCTAGAAGTCAGCCCAGTTGCAGAGGAGTGGCCATGGTGCTGAAACCATGGTGGGGATTGGGGGAAGTGATGGCCCAATTCCTGGTCAGGGCCCTTGAATGGCCAGACTTAGCACCATGGACCTATCTGATTGGTGAGGGGGCAGGCAGGGGCCACCTGCCCTTGGACAGCTCCCTGAAGCTGCCCTAGAACGGGGGCCAGGGGAGGGCAGACATCCGGTTCTGTCTAGGATGGGTTCCCTCCCTATGCCCACTATGGGTGTCTCTGTCTGCTTGGGAGGGTGTCCCACACTGGCTGAGTCCAGGTCTCAGTGAAGGGGGGTGTCGGGGGCCTTTTCAAGCAAGGCGAGGTGCTGTGGCTGGGTGGGATGCTGCTGTGGCCGGAAGCACTTCTGGGAACAGAGGATGGCCTCTGGGCCCTTATCTGAGGCTGAACACACACCCTGGAGCCTGATGGAGGAGGAGGGGGGAGGAGCTAAGCAGCTAGAGAGCCTCTCTGGTTGGGGTTGGGGAATCCCCAGGGGGAAGCAGCAAGGGGCAGGAGCTGGTCTGGGCAGAATCTCATCTTCAGGTCATTCTTGGGCTTGGTGACCTATACCTGTGCCCATCCCAGCACACTGGGCTGAGCGGGAGGGGGTGGGAGCCCCTCAACACACCAGCCCCCTCCGTTCCCCACTTATCAGCACTCTTGAGTCTCTTGTGTCTCCTGCTGCCCTGAGCTCTGCATCCCAGGCCCACCCAGGGCTTCCCTCCTCCCAACTTGGACTTGCTCAGGCCTCCCCTGCGAAAGTGACTAGCCGGAGCCTGCGCACACCTGGCCCTGGGCAACCCTCCTAAGCCTCCTGCCTCCCCTCAACTGAGCCCCTCCATGCCCCTTCCTGCTCTGTGGGATTTCAGCTGGGGCGCCTCAGTTCAGCTCAGGTCCAGCTCCATCAGCTCAATCACAGAATTCCAGGGGCTCCCAGGATGCTGCCAGGGAGGGACGTGAGTCCAGGAGTGGGGAGAGCAGGGAGTGAGCAGAGGGAGCTGGGGTGACCAGTAGTGGGCAGGGGCGGCAGAGACACTCTGCAGGGAGGAGGGGAGCGTGGAGGGTGGGCCCGGTCCAGTGGCAGGGGCTCCCTGAGTCCTCCTCGCCGCCCATCCCCCCACAAGCCTGGCCACCCTCTTCAAGTCCCTGCACTGGGCTGGGCAAGTCCCCCTGTCCCCTGCGCACTGTGGAGCAGGAATCTCCCGCTTGCTCCACGTCACCCCACCACCTGGCGTCACCCCACCGCCCACGGGCTGACTTTCCGAGCACTCCTCCCACGCTGGCCGCCCGCGAGGACTTTCCGTGCTGAGTCAGCGGAACGCGCTCCCGCCCTCGAGGCTGTCTAGGACCTGACTCCTGGCCTCAGCAGGGGCCTGAGCCAGGGTGGGGACCCCTTCCCCACAGGTGGGGGAGGGGCAGTCAAGGGACCCAAGTGATGGCGAGAAAGAGGGCCTTCCTGGAGGCGGGTGGGCGAGGGTTGGCAGGGGACAGGAGATCTGGCTTGGGGGCAGAGGAGGAGCCTAAGGGTGTGGCAGCTTCCTGGGCCCCCAGAGCTAGGACCTGAGGGGCAGGCAGAGAGAAGCGGCTGAGGGGTTTGTTCTCCCCGTGTGAGTGGTCATGAGCCAGCCACGCCCCTCCTTCCAGGCAGAAGCCGGCTGTGCCCTACAAGGGGTGGAATGCAGAGCGCAGAGCCCCTCTCCCCTCCACTTCCTGCTCTGAGCTAGGCCCACCTGCCCCCCTGGAACTGGGTGCGGGTGGGGACCAGTGAGTCAAGGGGCTCTCCTGGGCAGCGTGCAGGTGGGTGGGGAGGGCATAGTGAGCAGGGGAGAGGGGGATGGTGCTAGAACACTGGGGCCACAGACATCAGCGGGGCCAGGTGTACTGGCACCTGGAGAGGGCCGCTGCCAAGACCGGTCTCCACTGGCCCGCCAGCCACGCCCTGGATGCCGTGGAGACCTTATCAGACTCCCCAGGTGTCATGCTGTCAAGAGGCTGAAAAACACTGCTCGCTTCCGCTGGGCAAGACCCCAGTACAGTGCCCCAAGAGCGAGGGCCCTGTGAGGTGGTGGAGGCCAGCAGGAGGGCTTGGACAGAGGGCTAGAACCAAGCCAAACCAGGCCATTCTGAGGCTGCCCACATCCACCAGGAAGTGTGGGCGGAAACTTACCTTGTCCCAGATTGGGGCCCAATGACCCAAGGGCAGGTACCCCATAGGGACCAGCAGGATGTGCAGCCAGCCCAGAACCAGAGTCTGGAGCACCCATGGCACAGGGACCAAACACACACCAAGGACCCAGCTGCCTGAGCAACTGCCTGGCCAACCATCAGAGAAAGGGGTTTGGACAGGGCAGCCAAGAGGCACAGAGGGCAGGGGTCCAGCAAAACATGCCTCCCCTGTGGTCCCAGCTGAGGGCTTGTGCCGAGGACTGTAATGGTCCCACTTCAGCCCCACCCCCACTCCCACCTCGGCTAGGAAGGGACTGTGAGCATTGGTTGGGGAGAATCCAGAACCTGTCCCTTCTTCCCCAGTACACATCCACTTAGGTCACTGGACAAGTGTTTATTGAGTGCTGCCTGTAGCCAGGTCCTTAGCCTCCTGTCCTGGGAACCAGGGGCCCACAGATGCGGCCCCAGTGGGGCAGCAAGAGAGGGAAGCAGCCACTGTGCATCTGTGTCTTCCACGGGGTCCAGCCACAGCTGCCGCCTCTTCGGCATGATCCAGGGCACTGGTCACTGTCACCATCCCCCACCTGCTTCCACCATCGAGGGGAGCAGGGCCGGGCCCAGAGCTGGGGCCCCACCGCAGGGCCCAGAGCCATTGCTCCTGAGGGCCAGCCTGGGCCAGCTCTGGGGAGGGCCTGGCACGGGCCCTCTGCACTTCACACCCACAGGTCCTCCTGGCGGCCCTTGTTCTCTGACAGCCGCTCGCCCCGCTCCTCCTCAGGGAACTGGCAACTGCAGGTGTCCTCGGACGGGGGTGGTGGGGCCTCCAGGAGCTGGGTCTCTGCAGAGGGGCTGTGATCAGCAGGCAGGCAGGGGACCCACCCCCTCCCCAAGGCACAACTGACCTGGGGGCCACAATCTTTGCCTCCTCAACTGCCAGATGTGCAGGCTCAGCTGGGTCACAGTCAGGGCCAGGATGCAGGCAGCCAGGGCGAGGATGACGATGGTCAGCAGGCTGGGTGGTTCAGTGGGCTGCAGCCCCAGACTGCACACAGCATTGTGTGTCTTGTTCCCGGGGAACAAGGTGGGAAACCCAAGCTGGATGCAGCTGGGACACACAGACAAAGCCCTCGGTCAGCTCTCAGCGACCCGAGCACTCCTCCGCACTGCTGCAGTCCTCTGAGCTGTTGGGGGTCACTGCACCAGAAAAGACAGCAGAGGCCCCGCCTTCAAGCCTGCCTGGACCGCCCAGCCACCAGAAGGTCCCACCAGCACTCACTCTGCCCAAGGTTTGCAGCGGCCCTCATGGCCCCCAGAGAAGGTCCCCACGGCACAGTCAACACACTCAAAGCCGAATTTGAAGTTGCCTAGAGACAGACAAACACTGGCTGCAGTGGTGGCTGGGGTGGGATCCTGCTGGTGTCCAGGTCCCCAGCAGAAGGACTACCCCCCCACCTCATCCCTTTGATAGGAGCCTCTGGTGCCCACAGGACCTGGGCCTGGGATAAATCAGGTCCCCAATGTGCCCCTTTCCAGGGCAGGCTGTGACTCAGGGCTGAGTGGAGGGTCCCTGAAGAGATATGGGGGAGAGGAGGGACCTGCTTGCAAACGATGGAGTGGGGCGAGGGGCGGGGGGCATTGAAGCCTGGCAAGAGCCAGGCTGGGCCTTCCCTTGCTCCAGGAAGCTGGGGGGCAGGAGGCTGGTGAGGGCCCTAGATTGGGGTAAGGCTATGCCCCAGTCACCCCTAGGCTCCCCTGCCCCGAAAACCTCACACAGTTCCCTTCTGCCCTCACTTCCTCAGCCCCCACATGCTCAGGCAGGCCCCACCCCCCAGGTAAAGAGCCCCCTAAGAGAATGAGAGGCTCCTTCCAGAAAAGGGGCTGAACTCCAGACTGGGCTCTGCGTGGAGGATCAGGGTAGGTATAGGACCTAGACATAGTCTGAGCCAGGGCCTAAGGGCCAGACAGTCCTGGACACCCCTCTGTTCCACACAACCGGCCCCGAGGGCATCGTCTCTGGATGAAGACACCTAGGCCAAGAGAGCCACGCACACAGTGGGCACTGTGCCTCCAGCGAGGGCTGAGATGCCAGAACAAGAGAACTGCTTGCCCGCCAGGGTTCCATAGGACCCCACACTGGCGGCCATCTGCCCAGAGGGTGTCCGTACCCCCACTTGCAAGCTTTCTTCCACACCAGCTGCTATGAGCTCCGGCTGGGCCCTGTCTATGACCCTGGCCTGCATGGGCCACCCCCACAGACCACTTACCTTCAGGCTGCACTCCCTGGCCAGGTGGACAGGAGTGGTACTTGCAGCTTTTACACTGTGGGTCTCCACAGTGGAACTCGGGCTGGACACACTGGCAGTCTGGCTCAGGACAGGTCCCCTCATCTGGGCAGGGAACAAGCAGCTCTTTCAGCAGCTAGGGGGAGCCCCCTCCCTAGGGCACCCCCTCTTAACCCCCAGGGAAATGGGGGGCAGAGCAGGGCTACCTCAGCTGGGCAGAGTACTGTCTGGGAGCCAGGACCCTGGCTTGGTCCAGCTGTGCCCCTCCCTCCTGGGCACCCAGCTCCTTCACCCACCTGGCCTGGCTGCATCCTCCATTGCCCTGAAGCTGCTCTCACCCAGGGTGACCATGACTCAATGTGACCTGAAGCCATCCCAGTAGACAAGGGGGTCGCCTGGGAGATCTACTCCCTGCTCCCTCTCCATTCTGCATGGCCCTCAGCTGCCAGGACCCTCCAGGCAGCCTGCCCATCCCTCCCCGACTGCTCTCCATAGTGCCCACGACACTGAGACCTGAACTCTAAGAGCCCCTTACCACCCCCCAGGTCCTGGCAGGGTGACACCCTGGGTGTTTTCCCAGGGATATTTGTCCCCAAACTGACCCATTCCACTTTTCTCCCACCCAGATATTCAGGTCCGAGGCAGGGAGCTGGCAGAAAGAGGGGTGCAACCCCAAACTGAGCTTGAGTGATGGCCAAGGGCTCACTACCCACTCAGAAGGAACAGAGAGAGCCCTCCTCCACATTGGGACCCCTGACTTGTTTTGGGGAAGGTTCCCACGCCCCCTGCCCCTGCCCCACCTCCCAGCCACCATCCCCCAACACCGAATCCCCAATCCCCAAGCCACTTCTGCCTCTGCCGGGTTGCACTGGGATCAGGGCTTTGGACCCAGAAAGCTTGCCCTGAGCACTGGGAGGCGCGCCGCGCTGCCGCCCTCGGCGCAGGGGCTCCCGCCTGCCTTACCTGGGGCGCAGCGGCAGCAGCGTGCGTCTGTCCCCGTCCCATGCAGAACTTGGCCAGGGCTGCAGCTCAGATCGCCGAGGGGGCGCTGGCTCAGGCCCAGCGCACAGAGTAGCGCGACACCGCACAGGGACACTAGCGCGCCCCTCGCCCCCATGGCGTCCCCCTGGCCGCGCGCCCCGCAGTTTTAGGAAGCAGGCCCCTCCCGGACACGCCCAGATACCGCCCCGCGGGCCGCTCCGCCTCGGCCACGCCCCAAGGAACTATTCCCATGCGGGACCCCGGAGACCCTGCGACTCAAAATCCAAGGCGTTGGCGGAGGTTTGGGGCAGTGAGACTGCTTTGGAAACTTCAGCGGCGAGGACGCATCATCACACGTCTGTCCAGAGCACAGGAAGAGCCACCGGACGTGAACTACCGACTCTGGGCTAGGATGAAGTGTTAGTGAGTGCAGGTTTGTCTTTTGTAACAAATGCACTGTCCTCAGGGTTATTGAATTTTGCATAAGGAGTTCATGATCTGAGCCAGTCAGCTCCCTGTCTTGTTTTTGCTGATTGTTTGGAGCTTGCTCCTTGGAAGAAAAGCTATGACAAACCTAGACATCATACTAAAAAGCAGAGATACTACTTTGTTGACAAAGGTCCATCTTAGTCCCCAAAGCTATGGTTTTTCCAGTAGTCATGTATGGATGCGGAGAAGGCAATGGCACCCCACTACAGTACTCTTGCCTGGAAAATCCCATGGATGGAGGAGCCTGGTAGGCTGCAGTCCATGGGGTCGCTAAGAGTTGGACACGACTGAGCGACTTCACTTTCACTTTTCACTTTCCTGCATTGGAGAAGGAAATGGCAACCCACTCCAGTGTTCTTGCCTGGAGAATCCCAGGGACGGGGGAGCCTGGTGGGCTGCCATCTATGGGGTTGCACAGAGTTGGACATGACTGAAGCGACTTAGCAGCAGCAGCATGTATGGATGTGAGAGTTGGACCATAAAAAAAGCTGAGCACTGAAGAATTGATGCTTTTGAACTGTGGTGTTGGAGAAGACCACTGAGAGTCCCTGGGACAGCAAGGAGATCCAACCAGCCCATCCTAAAGGAAATCAACCCTGAATATTCATTGGAAGGAATGATGCTGAAGCTGAAGCTCCAATACTTTGGCCACCTGATGTGAAGAGCTGATTCATTGGAAAAGACACTGATGCTGGGAAAGATTGAAGGCAGGAGGAGAAGGGGATGACAGAGGACGAAATGGCTGGATGGCATCACCAGCCTTGGACATGAGTTTGAGCAAGCTCCAATAGTTGGTGATGGACAAGGAAGCCAGGTGTGCTGCAATCCATGGGGTCACAAAAAGTCGGACACAGCTGAGCGACTGAAGAGGGGGTATTGATGGGGGGAAGGTTCTCCCTCACTTGCTGAGAACCTAAAACTGCTATAAAAAATACTTTTTTTTTTTAAATTCCAGGGATGGGAATTCCTTGGAAGTCCCAGTTAATAGGACTCAGTGCTTTCACTGCCTTAGGCATGTTAGGGTTAGGGTTCAATCTCTGATCAGGGAACTACAATCCCACAAGTTGTGTGCAACAACAAAAAAAGAAAAAACCAGTTCAAGAGGTCCCAAAGGAACCTCAAGAGAGCAGGTCCCATTGCAGGCTGCAGAGCAACTGACCACAGAGGACAAGACACCTGGGAGACCCATGTGTGAAAGTGACCTTGGGGGATTCCTAAGTGATCATGCCCTTTGGCCCAGGAATTCTTTTCCGGAAACTAAATGTGACCTAAATGTGTGTGCCTTGTCAGGGGAAACACCGCACGTACCCCCAGCCACATCACAAGGAGGGTGGGCAGGAGGTGGTCAGAAATGTTTTCTATGTAAAACCTATGGCCACCAGGCCTGAAGGAACTGGAGTGTGGGTGGGCGCCGGATGCAGGGTGGCAGACAGCACCCTGAGTCATTGGGGGTGGGGCACACCCCTAACAAGGACTGCTTCCTCACTGTTCCCCTTGGCTCCTGGCTGACCCCCTCTCCACCTCCAGCTTCTCCAGGGGTGCCCTGTGAGGCCCCTCCAACACCCAGAGTTGGGGGGATGAAATCTCTCATCCTCTGAAGTCTCCAGGCCAGGGACCCCACAACCTCCCAGAAGTCCTGGATCACCAGTGCTGAGCAGCCTCAGAACCCATCTAGGGATCAGAACAAGCCCTTGCTTTCTGAGGATTAGAACAAGCCCCCCACTTTGGGAAATTAGGATAAGTCTTCCCCCTACCCCACCACCCCTGCCCCTCAGCTTGGCCAAGTGGGCCTGGTCAGGCCCCAGACATCATATACACTGGAGGCTACAGCTGTGCTGACACCTGAGAGGAGGAGCCAGCAAGGAGAGACCAGTCATTGGCTGAACCCTGCAAAGTGGGAGGAGGGGCTGTCCAGGCTGCAGCCCTGACTGCCCTGCAGACTTCAACCCAGCTCTCCCCACAGGAATCCCATCAGTGCGTGGGGATATGCTGGCCCCTGATGGAGCGCTTGAGCTCTTGAGGCTGAGAACTCAGCCTCCAGAAACACCAAGTAAACCCTGAAATGGGGAGGAGGGGCTGTCCAGCCTGCAGTTCACCGGGAGACTGTCCCTTGTCTCTATGAACCTTAGTTTCTTCACCTTAGCTTCTGGGGCCCTGCCTCCTTCAGGAAGCCTCCCCAGATTGCTTGGCCCTCCAATGGAGGCTTGATACAGGGGAAATGGGCAGAGATCCCCGGGAATGCTGGAGGGTAGGCAGTGAGGGTCCCAGGAGTGTGATTTTGGTGGCACCCAGAGGTATGTTGAGGGCCATGACCTGGTGACCAGGGCAGACCCGTGGAACTTGGTTTGAGAAAGACAGGGTTTGTGACTCAAGTCCCAGGATGTGCAAGGCCCTCCTCAGAGAAGCAACTGGGCCCTGCAGAAAAGGGAGGGTCTCTGCGGGGGCTGTGGCTCTGGTTGCTAGAGGGCGAGGTGAGGCCCCTAGGACTGGCCCTCTCTGAGGACCCCTAGATTGCAGCTCAGCTCCTAGACTGGAGGAGGGGTTGAGCCATCGCTGGACCCCAGGGCAAGGTGCGGAGTGGAGAACTGGGTGGTTCTGGACCTTCTGCCACTGCTCATTTTAAAGGCCTGAACAGTCAGTTTTGTACCAGGTTGGCGTCACCCCAATTCTGGTAAGAGCCTAAGAAAAAAATGATAAAGCCCCTAAAATGATGCTTGTCCAACCAGGTCCTCTCTATTGGCCCTTCTGGAAGCTGACCAGCATGGCAGGCACCAGGGGGCAGCTGTCTGTGCAAAGGGGACTGCCACCTGCAGCAGCAGGAAACCAGAGGGAGGGTCGTGTGTGACAAGAGGCAAGAGTGACTTCGGGGGTGGGGAACTGTGTCGCCCTCTGGTCCCCAAGGCTCCGGAAGGCCCCTCCCACGCAGCCGCAAGCTGCGGAGTTTCTGTGACCTGGCACTGCGGGGGAGATCTCTATCTGCTGGCTGTATTTTCCAATACTTTTTGAGCAGCTCATCACATTTTTCATTTGTCTCAGCTCACACAAGTGATGCTCATATGGGGCAGAGGGTCCCATGTGGGGTCCAGGTATTAATCAGGAGGGCTGAGGGGGGAGGATGGGGAGACAGGTGGGGGCCCTGGAGCGGGGAGGGCCCAGTGTGGCCATATCAGGGGGGTGTCTGTGGGCCCACAGGGTAGCTCAGCAGAGGCTTGGGAGGCTAGTCAGCAGAGACAGGAGTGGAGAGTGTGCTTAGCGGCAGCATCAAAGCAAACTGAAAGTGATCAACCTCCATCCTTCCATCTGTCAGCTGTTCAGCGGTGGAGCTTCCAGGCAAAGGATCAGGTGGGGGGCTCGTGGCTGAGGGAGCAGCTGGAAGGTTTGGGGAGGAAGCCCTTTCCCATGACCTTGGACATTCCAGGCCCTAAGGCCCTGGGCTCTCCCCTAGGCCCCTCTGGCTTGTTCCGTAGCCTCTCTGCACAGTCTCTGTGCTGCCCAGGGACCACAGGCCCCTGACTGGTGGTGCCAATTTGTTGCCCATTCCAAGGGCACAGGGTGTGTGTGTTCACTGCTGCATCCTGAGAGCCTTCCAAGAACACATGATGGTCCCATTGTCCCTTTTCCCCAGGAGGCCACCAGGGGTCAGAGGTTTGAGGAGAGATGGATGGGCCTCTGGGGCAGCTCTGGGGAGGAAGCCAGCCCAAGAAACTTGGGGCAGAGGGCAGGACAGCAGCCTGACATGTGTGGCAGGAAGACCTTCAACTGCTGTAGGGCCCTCTTGGTGCAGTGATGCCTGGGTCCTGGCCACCGGGCAGGAAAATGTGTGAGATTAAGCCAGGCGCTCATTTGCCAAGTGCACCAGCGGAGGCCTCGGGCTCTTGCCCAGATTTTCTCTGCTCCTTCACTCCCACACCAACAGCAGCTCGGTGGTCTTTTATTTCAGTTCACTGTAGCTCTGCAATCTGTCTGAACACCCGGGGCGCAAATGTCTATGGGCTGTGGAGCTTTTCCACACTGACCTGGGCTCCCTGAGCTGTTTAACCTGCACACCTCGAGTGAGCCCTTGGCCACTCGCCCCAAGTCCACACCTCTGCCCAAGCCAGGGCCGCCCCCAGTGCTGACCAGCAGGACTGTCTGACCATGCGGGCTTTTATAGCCCATTCTGCTATCCATGGACACAGGTTTCCCACCTGGGAACCTTTTCACATAATGGTGCCCATTCTGTTCCCGCCCAGGGTGGGTGAAGGATCAGCCCTGTCAGTTTCCCCGAGGGCATGGAGCCCCAGCAACCCGAGGGGTGGTCCTAGATGACCTTTGGGGCCAGGACCTCAGAGTTCCCATCAGTACCCAGCCCCTGCCAGCCCCTCCCAAGCGGCCCAGGGAAGGTCCCTGGGTTAGGGTCTCACGTGGCTGACAGGTGCAGCACTGACTCCCCAGGGCACTTATTTTGGTTCCCCCACCCCCTACAGGTGCTGGGAGGTGCCCAGGGAACAGGACAGCAGCCCTGGGATCTGTGAGGGATCCAGGGGAGCCCCTGCCCACCCCCAGCCCCAGGTAGCCCAGTCAGAGGCCCACATCTGCCAACGTCATTTATTGGGGGCCCACCCTGGGCGGGGAGTATGCACAGCATACATAGCAGAGCCCAGGGCCAGCCCAGGAGCACCTAAAACGGCACAGGGCAGGGGTCAGGGCACCATGCGCAGGGGTGACAGGGAGGCAACCTGCACCTGGGGGCCCCCACTGCCCCTCTAGGGCCCCAGCCTGGGGAGGGGTCACCGGCTCCCACCCCAGTGGACGTTGCTCAGATCTTGGCCAGGCTGGAGTTGGCATCAGTGTGCTCCTCTTGGATAGGGGTCCGGAAGCTGTTTCCCCCTGGGGAGGAGGTATGGACGAGAGGTGGGAGGTGGGCAGGGGTCCCATACCTCAGGAGGCCGTCTGGTGTGGGGCCCACCACAAGCACTTACCTGGGGGCTTGGGGGTGTTGGCCAGCAGCCTCCAGGCCCTGTGGTGGAGGAGCAGGGCCAGCGTGGCAGCCACAGGGGCAAGGAGGCCCAGGCCCAAGCCGAGGCCCAGGACAGCGGACAGCTCAGGGGCTGCAAGGAGGCAGGGCCTGCTGGGTGGGGTCCACCAGGGGAAGGGACCCACCATAGGGAGGGCCCCACCGAGCCCAGAGGGAGTCTCTACTCCCATCCTCCCCAACCATCCCACTCCCCTTTTGGGTTGGGGGGAGGGCCCTGCTGGGGCAAGGCCAGGTCCCCTTACCCTTAGGGGGCTCTGTGTGGGGCATGGAGGGTCCCTGTGAGGCCTTAGACCAGGAGGTGGTGGGCTTGGCAGTAGTGGACTGGACTGGGGGGCCCTGGGTCTCCCACGGTGGTGTGGCCGGGGGGCTCCTGTCCTCACAGATGGCGTCCGAGCTGTTATTGGCCACCCGCAGTGTTCGCTTTCCTAACAAGGTGCAGCTGAGGGGGGCAAGGGTGTTGATCAGGCCAGAGTCCCCCTTCTCCTCCCCCATCAGTGCCATGGGCCCAGAACTGGGGCAGTACCAGGGAGATGTGGGAAGCAACAGGGGTCCACACTGATCTCTCAGGCAGCATAAGAGTCCAGGCCAAAGGTGGCAAGGAGAGGGGCCACAGACTCTGCCGGGGCCTCCTGCGCTTACCCTGCTCCCACCTGCACCTTCCTCTCCCAAACCTCTGCCTAAGCTCTTCCTGCTTGCAAAGGCTCAGCCCAACAAGGACAGGAACCTCTCCGCTATGAGTGAGTGAGGCTCTCACACTCCCAGGGCCTGGGCTGGGGTCTCACAGTCTCCCTACTCTGACCCAGCAGGAAGGCCAGTGGGGGGCTGGGCCAGGGCTGAGCAGGGGTCATGGTGGGGGCAGGGACCATTATGGGGTGGAGCAGGGCAAGGGCCACAGGAAGTCAGGCCCAGGAGCTCCCAGCCAGCGGCTTCCTACTCCCAGACCTGACACCTGGCTCCCATACCCCAGGCCACCCAAGCCCTCTGGCCACAGGGACACTCACTTGGTCCAGGGCTGGCAGGCCTGGTCATTGCCCGGGGAGAAGTGTCCTGGTGGGCACGGGGCACAGTCTGCAACAGAGTCAGCAGGCTCTGCCCATCTGTCACCCCTGAGACGCCCAGAGGCTCACTCCCCAGGGTCTCTGAGAGTCCCTCCCCACCTGCATGCCACCCGTGGGCCCTGACCTGGGAGACCCCCACTCCCATCTTGGTGTGATCTGCTGGGGAAGGGGCATTCAGCTGGGGCTGGGGTGGGGTCTCTGAGAGGAGCAGTGACAGCGTGTGAGGGACATGCTCCTTCCACATGGCTCCCAAGGCCCCCCTCACCAACTCCACGCTTGTAGCCGTAGCTGTCCTGGGGCTGGCTGCCCGGCCTGCAGCCACAGACCGTGTCTCTGGTTGGTGTGCATCTCTGCTTGGGTTCACTCCCGCTTCCTGGGGGTTGGGTGGGGTGGGTGCAGTCAGTGGGGAGGCCAGAGCTGCAGAGCAGGCTGAGGATGGGGGCCAAGGGTCCACAGCCACCTTCCCAGCCAGCAGCCCCTCACGGCTTGGTGGCTTCTGGTTCTCTCCCACCGCACACGCCACATCCCTCCTGGTCACACGGCCCCAGGGGTCACCCGCGGCAGCTCTGATCACCCTTCCAACACCCCTCCAGTCTGCTCAGGACCCTCTGCAGCCCTTGACTCTGGGTCTCACCCCCCCACCCCGAAGCCACGTGGTCCTGGCCCCCTAGGAAGGGGAGGTGCCCTGTGGGTCGTTTCAGCAGGCTGTGGGGCCCCGGGGGCAGGGCAGGCCCCTGCCACGGTGGAGTCTTGACGTGGGTGCCGGGCACCCGTGGTGCTCACTCTGGCTGCACTGGGTGCAGGGCTTGCAGGGCTCATAGTTGACGGCCTCATTGTAGTAGCCGGGCTTACACGGGCGGCACACTGTGTCCCTGTCTTGGGTACAGCGGCTTTCCATCCCATAACCTGCTGAGGGAGGCCGGGGTCAGAGCCCTGCACAGCCCGGCGCTCCCCCAGGAGCCCCACCCAGCCTCTGGCTGGCCCATCATCCCAGGCGTGGCTCCAGATCACCCACTAACCCAACTCCACTTGCCTCACGACACCTGCAGTGCATGACCCCAATCTGCAGGTCCCTGCCGCCCCATCTGTGTCCTCCGACCCTGTCTCCTGGTCCTAGGCCCCTGCAGGCACCACTCCCCCACTCCATGTCCAGGCCACTCACCTGGCTGGCACTCTTTGCAGCACCTGTTGCCACTGGGGTAGGTGTCCCCAGGACATTGGGGCTGGGCCACAGCACCCAGCACGAGCCCGAGGAGCAGGAGGGCTGAGCCCGGTGCCCTGGGCGGCTGGGTCCCCATGCACATTCTCAGCTCCTCTCAGCTCCGAGGCTCTGGGAGTCTGGGGTTTTTCCTTGCAGGATGTGGCTATAAGGGCTGCGGGGGAGGGGTGGGGAGGGCAGGAGGAGGGGACCAGGAGGGAACTAGGAGGGCCCCAGGAAGCGCTGGAAGGCAGCTAGTCTGGGAAGCCCACTCCCAGCCTTCTCTTCTGGCCCTGGGCCCCAGGGGCCCCAACCCCACGACAATGCCCACAGGCCTCAGCTCAGCCCAGCCAGCAGCTGTGGTGTGTAGATCCAGGGCCCGAGGGGGACCCGCAGCTCCCCCAGCCCTGCCAGGGCCAGGCCAGTTCTCCAGCCCAGCTGGTCTGCACCTACCACAGGACACCCCACTCCTATCTCACGGTAAAGTGGAGCTGGAGCCCCTTCAGCCAGGCATCTTGGCTGCCCCCCTGCCCTGCCTGGCCTAGCCAAGCTGCCCGGACCAGAATGGTCTTGGGACGCCTTCACCTGGCTCAGTGCTTCTAGACTCCCACTCTCTCTGGAGGGCCGAACCCTCAGGAGAAATGGGGGGGCGCACTGATGCCAATCCTCACCCTCTGCTCCGCCAAAGGGTGCCCAGAGTCCGTGGGTGAGCCAGGGCAGCTCACGGGGTCAGGCATCAACTATGGGGGAGGGGAGGTGGTACAGAGGGCTCTGGAGCACGGTCACTGGCCCAAGTGTCCAAAAGTAGCCCAGACCAATGCCAGCAGTTCTGGTGGGTCGGGCCCCTCCTGACCAGTGCCCACAGTGAGCGCCAGCATGGGCATGTGTGTGCAGGTGTGAGAGAGCAGTTGCATGTCCCTGAGCATGGCAGGCATCAAGGGCTGAATTCACGTTAGTGCCACAACCCGCACATGAAAGCCCAACCCTCATGCGGCTATACTGGAAGAAGGGGCCTCTTAGGGGGCAATGATGGTGGGGTGGGGTCACAGGTGGGCCTGATCAAGTGTGGCTTGTGTCCATGTAAGAGGAGGTCAGGGCACAGACATGTACAGAGGACAACCACATGAGGACACAGAGAACACAGCTGTCTACACGGTAACACCGGCCTTGCCCACACCTGGGTCTCCGATGTCCAGGCTCCAGGACTGAAAGAGGATAAGCCGCCCACGCAGACCCAACACGCGCTGCTGGTCAAGCACTGCCAGGTGTCCTGGGTGTGACGTGTGCCTGGGAGCGTGTGTCAGCCACACGTGTAGAACGCATGTGTGGTGCTGGCCCCATGTGCCCGGACGTGTGTGTGCTGCCCCTGTGAACCCCTGGGCTTGTGTCTGAAGGGGTGGCCCATGAGGACAGACCTTCTGCTCTACCCCTTGGCTGGACGAGTGCTGCCTCTCCCAACACTCTGGAGGCCATGCCAGGCTCTCCCTGACCCCACAGCTACCCGGGTTCGGGGGGGGACAGGAAAGACAAGCCCCAGGGGCCCATGGGACAGCAGGATCGCCGGTATGCCGACACTGTGGGGCATGAGGGGAGATGAGCACAGGCACGCATGTGCACATGCTTCCTCCCACACAGAGCTCTCATCCTGGTGCCCCAAGGCAGAGGCTGTTGTGTGTCTTCGGTGCCTTTAAAATATGAACCAAGAGACAGGATTCTCTGCTTAACGGTTAACCTGAAGCTTCAGGTGGAGAGACTCCCGCAGGGGCTGGAAATCCCCCTCCTCCTGGTGGTGACGGGCACAGGTAAGTGGGGCTCCCTCCCCACCTGCAGGAAATTCCACCAGCCAGCTCTGCTCACAGGCAGGGGCCACCGCAGGTCGCTGCCCCAGCCTCCAGAGAGGGAAGGTCCACAGGGGAGGGGCAGAGCACCCAGGCAGCCTGCTATACATAAGTGTGCGTGCAAGTATTGTACCCCTCTCCCACTGAAGGTGAGAAAAACATTTTTAAGACAAACTATAGCTTTTGAGATGGCAGTAACTCAGGGCCTGGCAGCACCCTACTCCTTATAGGACCACCCCGCCCTCTGCCCAAGGCCCTAACACCTGCTGCACACGGGGTCCGCATGTGGCAGCCCATGGACCTGGCTGATTGACATCTCTGTCCCAGCTAAGTTACACCTGCTGGTGGCTGCCCGCCCACACGCTCAGCCCCAGCCACTGCCACGGGCCCCGCACTCTGTCTCAGTTCTGAAAACATTCTTTCCTCTTGTTTGTCTGGAAACCAGCTCTGTCACCGCGCCCTGCTCCTCTGGGGCAGCCCCTCCCCACACTGCTCGGAAGCAGGTCACGTGGGCAGCTCAGGCTGGCCCCAATGCCCACCTGGCCGGAGCCCCTACCCTAGCCAAGGCCCACGCACACCATCTGGCCAGGTGAGCCATCCACTGAGGCCCCGTGGGCTCAGGCCTCTGACAGTGCCTGGCAGGGGCCAGCTGGGAGGCAGCGAGCTTGGTGGGTGACCCTCCCTCAGTCATCTGACCCCCAGTGTATCATCTCCTCTACCCCACACTAAAGCCACGCACCAGGCATGGCAGACCCTGGGAAGGGGCCAGTAGAGGACCTGTCGCCTCATCTCCCCTGCTACAGGCTCCCAACTCCCCAGCCTCACCACAGCCCCCTGGGCTGCTCCTCCCCATCCCCCGCAGTGAGCCCCAGGCCAGGACTCCTGTGCTTTCCAAACTCTGTGAGTGCCCCTAGTTCTCCACCCCCATCCCTGGGAGCTTTCATCCTCAGAGCCCCCCTCCATCCTAAAGTCCCATTTCCTCCTGGTCCCTCCCAGGTGGCCTCACCCAGGCCTGGACTCTTGCTCCTGACTTTAAATTGGCAGCCGAGGCCCCACCCGATCACAGGTGAACATCAACACTAGGACGCCCCGGGTTCTAACCAAACCGCCCACCGCAAAGCTTCAAGGGGAAGCCGCCTGGCCACAAACGTCCCAAGTAATTGTCTAAGTGGTTTTTTTTCCCATCAAAAAAATGAAGCTGAGAGAAAAAGGCAACTATATTTTGAAGTAAATTAATGTGATTCCTGTCACCAATATTCATGCTCCTCAGGCTGAAGGCCATGGGCCGGCGGCTCTCACAGCCCTACCCAGCACCCCGCCCCACCCCGGCCACTGGCTGCCGGTATCCAGCAAAGCTTCACCTTTTTCAGTTTTCGAGGGAACAGCAGGAGCTTTGTCGTTTCCCACGGTGGGGGAGCCCGCCGCCCTGATGTGGTCAGTGCCTCTGGCAGCAGGGCTCTGAGTTCTCAGAAGCGAGATGCAGCGATTACACTGGAATCAGAGTGCAGGCAGCCCGCGAGGTGCTGCGGGGGGCGGGAGGGGGGGCGGGGGACGTGGTGGCGGCTCAGAACTCCTCGTGCACACTGCGGGCGTAGTCCACCAGCTTGCTGCCCGTGAAGAACTCGCTGTATTTGAGCACTTCCTCGGGCTCCAGGTAGTGATTCTGGTTCTCGTCAGCGATAGCGATCATCTGCTTGGCCTCATTGAGGGCGCTGAACTCGTTCATGGGGTCCATGTAGTCCTGCAAGGGCAGCGGCTCAGCCCCGACGCACCCTGCACCCTCCCGGGCCAGGGGCATCTCCTCATGTTCAGGCCGCACCCAGCTACGCAGCCAAGACCCCCCTGAGGACACCCTGCACTCATGGGGCACCTGCGCCTCAGCTATAGCAGGCGGAGCCCGGTCTAAAACACTCATCAGCTGGTAGGGCAGAAGCTGCGAGGCAAGGAGGTGGGCCTGTTCTGGAAGGCGGGCACCAGACTGGAAGTGGCTCAGGGCCAGGCAGCCTCCACCTGTGTGTGCACCTCTCTCACCACATCAGGGTGTCCAGCCACAGAAGGGCAGGTGGAAGGGAGGCCCTGGAGCAGAGCACATGCACACCAACCGCCAAGATGGCAGTGCTGACAGGCAGGAGTTCCCAAACCAGACATCCTGCCAGCTATGAGCAGGGGTCAGGGGATTCTGGAATAAAATGCAATGACTCATCCAGCCACGGGAGGAAACAAGCCCATGCAGCACCTACACACGACACCAGGGAAGACACTGACGGGCAGGCAGTGGGTCCAGCCTGTGCACAGCCCTCCTGCTCCAGAGTCTGGCCAGAATGCCCGAGGGGGTCAGCATAGACGGGCCCAAGAAGGGGAGCCCATGACATCAGCTGCATGGCCCAGCTCGGAGGCTCCAGTTCCCCTGACCAGTGCCCAGCCACAGCCAGACCAACTCTGCCTCCCAGCACAGGTTGGCCCCGCACCCACCTCCAGCTCCGCCATGGTCACGATCCCATCGTGGTTGGCGTCGATCAGCTCCTCGAACTCTCTCTTCCTATCCCGCACCCAGCCGTCGTCAACATCCTGGCCCTGCTGGTTCTCCACAGTGCCCACGGGCAGAGAGATGAACTCGGACAGCGAGAGCTTCTTGTCACCGTCCTGGTCTGCGGGACAGGAGGGCAGATGTCAGACTCCAGTGGGCACAGGACCACCAAGGCCACTCGGGAGAAAACTCAGCCAATGGGGCTTTGCCACCAGGTTTTCAGTTTGTGTGGTTTCAACGTGACCGAGAACAGCGACCACACAGTCCCCCAGGCCACCCAGTCTAGGACCGGCCCAGGCTGACCTCCGCGGCCGGGTCTCACCCAGGTCCCGGATGATCTCCTTGACCATGAACTGCAGCATGCCGCGGCTGTGCTCAGGGTGCAGGAACGATAGGAACTCGCTCTCCGTCAGCAGCAGGTCCGGGGGCGGGTTGTCCGCCTGATACCAGCGGTCTTTGAGGTTCTCCAGGACTTCCTGTGCTGAGAGAGGTGTGTCCGTGAGGACCTGGGCACACAGGACTGCTGCGGACATCTGGAAAGTTCTGAGACACACAGCCCAAGAGAAGGGGGACAGCTTGGGACACAGAGGTGCTGGGACAAGGACTTGGCCCTCAGAGGGGAACTCAGCCCCCAGAGAATAGATGTCCAGGCCCCCAAGACGCAGACGCAAACTCTCAACTAGACAGGCCCCCCCAACCTGGACATAGACCCCTTCAGACACAGACACCCCCACCCCAGTGCAGCCCCACCCCTACTCGCTCCTGGGCAACGGAAAAAGTGCGGCAGGGCCGCCAGCTCTGCGGGAACAAAGGCACCACTCGATTTCCTTCCGTTTCCTCCCGTTCACTGGGCAGTGCTCTGAAGGAAAACCCAGTCCCCAGAGATGACTCATGTGTCTCCCAAGCAACACTCACTCCCCTGCCATGAGAAGGCCCAATGCAGGGAGCAGGAGCCCTGGGGGCCAGTGGTCAGCAATGACCTGTGTGTCCAGCGGGGGAGGGGGAAAATCAAGTGCAGCACACCCAAAGCTTGCACACGAGACCTGATTTGGGAAGAAGGTCTTTGCCGATATAATTGGTGAAAGGTCTTAAGGTGAGACCACTGGGATTCAGGTGGGCCCTCAGATTAGGTGTCCTTGTGCAGGAGACAGAGACTGGAGAGCAGTGGCCATAAGCAGGGACCTGGCAGCACCGGCTGGAGGAGGCCTGGAGGGAGCCCGTCTGGGTCCACTGGGACAGTGGCCTTGGGGACCCACAGCGGCTCACCACTCAGCCCTCCCCTGACACACTCTAGGGGCTCCGGGCACCCCAACACTGCTCTTCACTTCTGATCCCAGATCTGCACACCCCCGACCCAGACACACGAGCACAGGGGAGTCAGGTGGGGGCTGTGCAGACAGAGACTCCACAACCTCTAGATCCAGGAAGGACACATCCTGACCCACACACACCTCAGGGAAAGGGCGCTGAGGACAACCAGGCAGAGATGACTGGCAGCTGCCCGAGAAGCCAGTGCCAAATCTCCAATGCTAGCAGGAGGACCAGGCCCCCAGCCACCTCTAAAGGACACCTTCAGGGGACTGTCTGAACCACAGGACAAACAATGCAAACACAAAATGGAGACAAACATAAAAATGGCCAAAAGCCATTTTAGGAAGAAAATAAGGTTTAAAAGAAACAGCAGAGCCAAAATCCTGGGTGACATCACCTGCACAGGAAGGGGACATCTATTCCACCCAGGAACAGACTGAAACGCTCTCGACTTATACTCTGTTAAGTTAAACAGGCGTCATCCATATGAGCAGGAAAAAGTAAAGCTGTAAGATACAAACCCCTGCCCACAACAAGCAGCCCTCATGGGCACACCTGCAAAAGCTGGGCACCCCCTTCACACCTGTCAGGCAACCATGTGGGGTCATGTGACTGCTGAGAAAAGGAAAGTGGGGTCTCTGAACCCCACATCAGCAGAGGGAAAGATGAAAGGGAAAAAAAGAAATAGAAACAGAAATGAGCTTATCTCATGTATTACAAAGACAGACTGGCTCACAAAATAAAGCTAAACTTCATGTAGCCCATGAAAAAAGAAAATGCTTTGGAAAGACCAAGCCTCAAGGGCAGTTCACAGGTGAATTCAACAAAACATGTGAGGAGGAGGCCACATCAATCTCCACAACCTCTTCCAAAAGAGAGCAGAGGGAACACTTCTTGACTCACTCTATGTGGTCCTAACAACAAATGTAGAAAGCACACAAGAAGAAAAGAAATCTACAGACCAGTATCTCACATGAATACAAATGCAAAACACTTAACCAAATATTAGCAGAAAAAAACCCAACAATGTATACAAAGATTACAAACCAAGTCGGATTTATCCCAGATAGGCAAGGTTGGTTCAACATCTGAAACTCAACTGATATTCACACCAACAGGCTAATGAAGAAAAATCACATGATCCTATCAATAGATGCCAGCAAATTTGGAAAACTCAGCAGTGACCGCAGGACTGGAAAAGGTCAGTTTTCATTTCAATCCCAATGAAGGGCAATGCCAAAGAATGTTCAGACTACTGCACAATTACACTCATTTTACATGCTAACAAGGTAATGCTCAAAATCCTTCAAGCTAGGCTTCAACAGTACGTGAACCAAGAAATTCCAGGTGTACAAGCTAAATTTTAAAAAGGCAGAAGAACTAGAGATCAAATTGCCAACAGCCGCTGGATCACAGAAAAAGCAAAAGAATTCCAGAAAAATATCTACTTCTGCTTCATTGACTACACCAAAGCCTTTGACTATGTGGATCACAATAAACTGGAAAATCTTACAAAGATGGGAATACCAGACCACCACTGCTGAGAAACCTGTCCACATGCCAAGAAGCAACAGTTAGAACTGGACATGGAACAACAGACTGGTTCCAAATTGGGAAAGGAGTACATCAAGGCTGTATATTGTCACCCTGCTTATTTAACTTCTATGCAACATACATCATAGGAAATGCTGGGATGGATGAATCACAAGCTGGAATCAGGATTGCCAGAAGAAATATCAACAACCTCCAATATGCAGATGATACCACTCTAAGGGCAGAAAGTAAAAAGGAACTGAAGAGCCTCTTGATGAGAGTGAAAAGAGGAGAGTGAAAAAGCTGGCTTAAAATTCAACATTCAAAAAACTAAGATCCTGGCATCCAGTCCCATCACTTCATGGCAAATAGCTGGGGAAAAAGTGGAAACAGTGGCAGATTTTGTTTTCCTGGACTCCAAAATCACTGTGGACAGTGACTGTAGCCACAAAATTAAAAGACGCTTGCTCCTTGGAAGAAAAACTATGACAAACCTAGACAGCATATTAAAAAGCAGAAACATTACTTTGCCAACAAAGGTTTGTATAGTCAAAGCTATGGTTTTGCCAGCAGTCATGTATGGATGTGAGAGTTGGACCATAAAGAAGGCTGCTGCTGCTAAGTTGCTTCAGTCGTGTCCGACTCTGTGTGACCCCATGGACTGCAGCCTACCAGGCTCCTCCGTCCATGGGATTTTCCAGGCAAGAATACTGGAGTGGGTTGCCATTGCCTTTTCCGAAAGAAGGCTGAGCACCGAAGAATTGATACTTTTGAATTGTGGTGTTGCAGAAGACTCCTGACAGTCCCTTGGACAGCAAGCAGATCAAATCAGTCAATCCTAAAGGAAATCCTGAAAATTCATTAGAAGGACTGGTGCTGAAGCTCCAATATTTTGGCTACTTGATGCAAAGAGCTGACACACTGGGAAAGTCACTGATGCTGGGAAAGACTGAGGGCAAGAGAAGAAGGAGGGTGACAGAGGATGAGTTGGTTGGATGCATCATGGACTCTACGGACATGAGTTTGAGCAAGCTCCAGGAGATAGTGAAGCACAGGGAAGCCTGGTGTGCGCCAATCTATGGGGTTGCAAACAGTCAGACATGACTTAGCAACTGAACAACAATGACAATGCAAAAAGCATCTGACAAAATCCATTCATGAACACTCTCAGTAGACTAGGAACAGAGGGGACTCATCACCTTCATGAAGAACATCCACTAAAAATCTACAGCTAAGATCATACTAATAATTAATGGTGAGAAACTCAAAGCTTTCCCACTAAAATCAGATTTAAGGCAAGGATGGTCCTTCTCACTACTGCTTTTCAACATTGTACTGGAAGTCCTAATGCATTAGGACAAGAAAAGGAATAAAAGGGACAATGATTGGCAAAGAGGAAATACACCATCTCTGCTCAACAATGTCACAACTGCCTGTGTAGAAAACCCAAAAGAATAGACAAAAAACTCCTGGAACCACTGAGCAAGTACAGCAAGGCTGCAGGATGGAAGGCAGAAATACAGAAGCCAGTCACTTTCCTGCACACCAGCAAGAACAAGTGGAACTGAGAATTAGAAACTAAAGAGGGACTTCCCTGGTCCAGTGGCTATGACTCTGTGCTCCCAATGCAGGGGGCCTGGGATTGATCTCTGGTGGGGGAACCAGATCCCAGATGCTACAACAAAAGATCTTGCAAGTCACAGCAAAGATCAAAGATCCCCATGTGCTGTAACCAAGACCCGGCACAGCCAAATAAGTATTTTAAAACAATAACAATAAACCTAAAAAAAAAAAAGAGCAAGTGCAAACAGAAAGAAGGCATGGCTCGCACACTCAGTGGCAAAGAAGGGAGTCCAGTCCTAGAAGCACCAACCCTGACAAAGAACAGTGGTGCCCACAGTGCATCTACAAATACAGAACACAGCAGCAGCGGCCCTCACAAAGCAGAGGCAGACAGGGCCACAGACACCTGCAGGAGGCCATGACACACTCAACCCCAATGGCCAGGTGGATACGAGACAAACAGGGAACATCACAGGTACCGCGACACCCCAGAGAAAGTCCATCAAGAGAAGACAACACACTGGATGACAATGGTGGGGATGACGTGCCAAGGAAAGACTGACAGGAGACCACAGGTGGCACACTACGCTATGACAATGCCCATCGAGCCGAACTCGACACCTGTTTGGCTGCGAACAAACCCCCAGGGAGGGATGGGAGGGCACAGAGCTGAAGACAGTAACCCCTAAATGTTGTAAAGAATGCTTTAGAACTCAGCTAACAGGTATCAAATTTTGTATCAGTGAGACAGATTTTTAGAGGAAGTTCTCTGAAAACCTAAGTGGAGAGTTACATCTGTCGCCACACTCGGTACCACAGTCGCCAGGCACTGTGGGCAAGCACCCCCACAACCTCACTGACTCTCGGGGTCAGACCTCGTCCAGGGTTGAGGACTGGTCCTGGTCGAGACCTGCTTCCCAGTGCTCTGGTACCTTCTGCCACCTCCTCCCCAGAGCTCAAGCCACTAGAGGCTGCCGTCTGTCCCTGCACCTTCCCTGCACCATGCCTGAGGGTCCTGGAGGCTCTGCCTAAAGGCCCTGCAGGAACACGGGCTGTGGGCACATCTCACCCACACCCCTCCCGGCACCTGCACTGTCTCAGCGCCACGCCGGCCATGGGAGCCAAGCACTCACTCTCCTCATCGATGTTCAGGTCCCACTTATTCTTTATCTTTTCAGCAACTTCTCTCTCATTGTGGCCTTTGGTCGCCAAAAACTTCACCTTGTACTCATCCCAAGATACGTGGCCTAAAAGAGCAGACCAACCTGTTAGGAGGCTTAACAAGGAACCTTTTTTAAAAAGAGAATTTTAGTTATTTTAAGCCATTGGTCAAAAATCCTTGTGCCACGGGCAGCTATAGAGGCAGAAGCAGCAAAGCGCCAGCTTCAAGTTTCATCCCTGAGCCCAGCCGTGGAGTCCTTATCTGCACAGCCAGTGGGCCCCCCCTCCTCTCCCTCCCTCGTCCTGGAGCCCCACTCCTGCCCATGAGCTGTCCTCTGCTGGCAGCCTCAGGCCCCTCAGGGGCAGGCCGTGGGCTGGCCATACCATCACCATCGGGGTCCACGGCTCGGAAGTGCGCCCTGCTCTCGGCAACAGCCTCCTGGAAGTGCTCAGCAGTCTTCTGCATGATCCAGTTCTGCATCTCCTTGGCGCTGATCCTCCTGTCAGTGTTCAGATCCACCCTGCGGGCCCACAGGCCGTGTCAAAGGCCTCCAGAACCCCGACACACAGACAGAAGGACGGCCAGAGGGGCTCCACAGGAAGTATGAAACCATCACAAATAGTAACACACTCCACCCGACAGGGACACAGGAAAAGTTGAGTAGATATGGGGGAATCAGGGAGCACGCTGGGCAGTGTGCCTGGTCCTACACCATCAGTCTTGGGACCACCTTGCTACAGAATGGGGAGAATCATCAACCCAGTTCTTCAGACCACACACTTGGGATGCAAGCCCGATGAGTCCCAGTAACAGGACTGGATTTCAGACACCAGAGGAAAGTAGAATTGACACATTGATACAGCCAGTGAGACAAAGAAACAGCTGTAGATGCAGGTGTGTCGAGAAGTTTGCAGATGTGAGTGTGTACATGGCTAGTGTACACCCATGGACATGGGTCAGAACACACACGCATGTGTGAGTTGGTGCACACAAATGTACACATAGGCTAGTATGCACAGATATGTTATCAAGTCCATGGAGAGGACTACAAGCAATGACACACCAGTAGCAATGCCCACACCCATTGCCTGGTTCTTCACCTCTAAATCCCACTCTCCAATGAGATGAACTAGTGCTCCTTGGAGAACTGCAGCAGGAACATTACACGAGGAAGTGAAGCTGGAGTGGCTGGCATTGCGAGAAAGGGAGGAAGTGCTCAAAACAAGGAGCTGGGGGTTGATAACGTCCTAGTGGCCAAGGCTGGAACGAATGAGCAGCCAAGGCTGGAATGGATGACAAGCCAAGGCTGGAACAGGGAAGTAGCCAGACAAACAGCACGCAGCTGGGTCCCCTCTAGGGTGCAGACACACACCCACAAGTCCGTCCTCCTCACGGAATTCCAGACCACACGGTGGATCTTCCCTGAGCTTAGCTCCCACCCCCAGCAGGGTGGGCTGCCTCTCCCTGAGTGGCTGCCAAAGAGACTGGAGAATAAGACAAGGAGCAACTCTCCTTGGCAGACACCACCTGAGCCAGGTGACCAGGCCGACAGCCCCCGTGATGTCGTGCAAACGTCAGCTGCCCTGACGGGATGTGACAAGAGGGCTACCTCACTTCTGGGGTCCTCTTTCCAAAAACCCACAACCCCTGTCCAACCAGAAGAAAACACAGCAGACAAACCCCAAATCAGTGACATGCTACAAACACCCGAGAGTCCTCCTCATACTTGTCAAGGACATGAAAAGGTAGGATCCTGGATGGAATCCAGGGCAGAAAGAGGACCCTGGGGCACCACGTGACCTGAAGCCTGGAGTGCCAGGAACAGTAACAGAGCACTGTCGTGTTTTAGCTTCCACATATGTGCTTTGGTTTGCAACTTTTCTGTAAGTCTAAAACTGCTCCCAAAATAAAAACCTCACTTAAGAAGTGCTGTGACAACATTACTTCTGCTTGCTCAAAACTAGGTCCTGAGGCTTCTTGTTTGCTCTGGTCCAGTTGGGGACAGGCGAGGAGACAGCAGTTGGCATGTGGCAAAAACACGGGGCCCCACGTGGAAGAGACGGGTGTGTGGGGAGTCTGAGCAAGAAGGTAAATGCAGGCTAGACACCCCCCACCCCACAACAACCCCACCAGACACAGGATGTATAACAAAAATGTACAGTGTGGACAGACGGGGCTAGAGTACATCTGGTCAGCCCCAGGACACCCGGTCCCTTGGAGGCCAGTTTCTCCATTTCCCCGCGACCTGGGGGGTTCCCCATGACCTGAACCCCACTCCCACCTCTGGGTGGACACAGGGCACAGCTCAGGGCTGCACATCCATGGCTCAAATGCTGCCAACTTCCCAAGAGCACGTGTCAAGGCTCCACCTCCACAACAAGACACCAAGCGGGGACTCGGAGCAAAACCAAGGCGGGACCAACAGAAGGGCTGAGGCCAGCCACTCCCACGCCCCCCGCAGCCCCCAATAACACCTACTTGGAGAAGATGACCATCAGCTTCCTCCGGCTCTTCCGAGGCTCTGCATCCTCCTCAAAGTCATCCATGTCCTTTCCCAGGAAGACCTCCTGGTGGAAATCTTTGTTGAGGTGCCCGTCCATCTCCAGCTTCACCCCGTTCAGGTGGTCCGGGGGCAGGATCTCGTTTTCCTCTCTATTACCTGCTCTCTCTCGAGCAGACGAGTGGTTGGCAGGCCGGGCGGACGCATCCATCAGGAGGACAACACCCAGCAGCCAGAAGCAGCAAGGAGCCAGGCCACAGAGGGGAGCCTGCCTTGAGGCCATGGCCGCCGGGGTCTGCACTGCAGGACAGGCTGCAAGTGTGGCCAGGAGCTGCGGAGAGAAAGGGGGGGTGGGTGAGGAAGCCGGAAGGTGGCGACCACAGTCACCCACCACCTCGGGCACTGCAGGAGGTCCTGCAGCTCATCCAGCACAGCTGCCCGCGGCCAACAACCTGAGGTGGCCAGGCCCCAACTAGCCCTTAAAGGTTTACAGGAGGATCCAGAGCCATCAGCTGATGGAGCCCCAGCAAATGCTTGGCTAAAGAGGTGCTTACTTGGTAACACAAAATACAAGTCCTCAGTTTCTAGGGCCCGTGCTGGACATCCTGTTTTCCCTTTGCTCCAGTTCCTACTCCCTCCCCGAGGTACACCCTGCATCGCGCTAGCCCTCTCCCCCTTCAGGCCCACAGCCCAGTGCCCAGCACAGTCAGTCTCAACTTGCTGGCAAAGAAGCTGACCCCAGAGTCACAACTCACACTCCAGATGCCAGCTCAGCACTCAAGCCCCGGGACCAGAACTAAGGCACCAGAGCTCCTCAGCCTCAGGCTCCTGCCCCAAGGCTCTGTGACACCTGGAGCCAACAGAGCCCAAACCACCAGGCAGGGAGCCACCCCTCCCACTCGCCATCTCCGTTGCCCTCGGGCACACACACATTCACACGTAAACACAGCATGTGCATGCACATGAGGCTTGCACAAGTGCACTTGTACGCATATACACACGTGCACACATATATATACCTACACACATACACCCACATGTGTTCACACGCACACATAATACACACACGTCCTTGCTCCAGGGTCCCTCCCACCACAGGACTCCTCAGGACCTTTGTGCCCCTCAACATGTTCCTCTTGGAGCCTGTCCACCAGGCAAACACCTTCTGGCCTTTCCAGGTGCCTCAGAGCCCCCCTCCAGCAGGCTTGAGAGGGAGCAGCAGAGGGAAGCTCCCCAAGCCAGGATGCCGTTGGCAGCCAAGCTGAGGCACAAAGGGTTCCTGAACCACAGTGCCCATCACTAGACCAAGGAGACCCCTGTGCTGGCCGCAGCATGACGGAGGCCAGGGCCACGGGCTCTCCCTGGCCGGCAGACACTTGCTTCTCTGTTGCCTCTTTTCTGTCCTATGTGCTCCTGGCTAACATCTCCCCTGGCAGGGGGACAGCTCTGCACATCACTCTGATGAGGACAGTGTAAAGAGACAAAGCAGGTAATTAAATAGTTAATCCCACTAAGGTGTCATAAGTAAAGGAAAAAGTATGGGAGACCCCTGTAAATTAATGATCACTCAAGAGAACAGGTCTGCCTAACCACAAAACCAAGCAGTCTTGCTGAGCAACAAAACCATGCAACAGAAGCACAAGACATGCCCCAAAGCAATAAAACAATGGTGGAATAAGACCCACATCCTGCCTGGCAAAGTCAAGAAGTTAATGATTCCTAGGACAAGCTCCTCTGTTCTCACTAAACACAAAAATATAAGGAAAAGGTCACATTATACTGAAACCTGAGATGATTTACCACACTTAAGGTACCACCTTTTTACTCAGTCCTATTGCACCAGGACAGCCCCAGTTTGACCATGCGGGGACAGAGCAGCTTGACCATGCGGGGATAGGATAGTTTGATCACGTGGGGACAGGACAACATAACCACACAGGGACAAGACAGTCTGACCAGGTAGGAACAAGAAGGTCCCCACCCAACATGGAGGAGGAGCTGATGATGGAGGAGTGGCATCTACTCAAGAACGAGGAAGAAGATGGTCTTCTCTCCCTCTCCACTGTCCTTTGGCTATAAAAATGTAGTAGCTTAATTCTCGGGGCAGAATCCCCTTGCCTACCTGCTTGTATGTCTCATAAACGTCTTATACTACAAACTCTTTCCTCACCTGTCACCCTGGGGATCACTGAATTCTTTCTGCGCCAGGCAGAAGAACCTCCACTTACTAAAGACGTGTCTGTCGGTTTCATGTTCTCTGGGCCCAGGTGCTTTCTGGATCCCTGGACGAGATCCTGATTTCCTGGCTTAGCTGGCTCATTCCTTGGAGGGGAAACTGACTCACGGACTGGCAGCCTTACGTCCCTCTTTCCATGTTTGAGAGGACCTGTACCCTCCTCTGGAGAAGGCAATGGCACCCCACTCCAGTACTCTTACTTGGAAAATCCCATGGACAGAGGAGCCTGGTAGGCTACAGTCCATGGGGTCACTAAGAGTCGAACACGACTGAGCGACTTCACTTTCACTTTTCCCTTTCATGCACTGGAGAAGGAAATGGCAACCCACTCCAGTATTCTTGCCTGGAGAATCCTAGGGACGGCGGAGCCTGGTGGGCTGTGGTCTATGGGATCGCACAGAGTCGGACACGACTGAAGCGACTTAGCAGCAGCAGCAGCAGCAGCAGCAGTACCCTCCTCACCAGAACCCACCAGCTGTGGACTCTGTGCTGCCACCGTCCCCTCAACCACGTCTGCTGGAACTCTGGTTTGTCCCCCTCTGAGAGCACTGTCTACGCAGCAGGCCTTTCCACTCTACCACCATGTGTACATTTCTGGAATTCCTGAGCAAACCAAGACAAAGTCCTCCTGACCTAAACACCGCCCTCGTGACTCATGACCATAAACACACAGGTGTCCTGTCCAAACAGACTGGACTTCACGTCTGGAAAGAACGGTCAATGCCAGACTCTGCTTGTCTTGATGGTCGTACGGGGGTGCTATTTACTTGATATTTTGCACAAAGAGTAAATGACCAGGTAGGCATCAGGACATTAGGTAAACTTCCTCCTCTTGGTTCACAACACCTTGTTTCTGCACCTTGTTGAGCACAAGAGTCAGTCGCTCACTTCTCTCCCGCCGCAGGTGAAGGGATTTAAGAGCAGGGACTGACCCACAGACTGGGAGACCCACCCTGGGCTCCTGAACACCCCTGGGGCCCACTCTGTGAAACAGGTAAGACCACTGTCGTTAAAACGCAAACGGTTTTTTAATAGATCCGTCCCCGGCTTCAGGAGTCGCACACGGCGTTGGCAATGACCGGCCCAGGCCGAGCCGGGTGTCCCGGGCCTCAGGAGGATCGGATACTCCCCACCCCCAGCACGGCGGGGCCGCGGCCCCTGACCCCGCTCCACCGACCCCCGACCCAGGCATCCGAGGAGCCCGGTCGGCGGTAGCTGCGGACCGTCCGAGGCCCAGTCGGCCTGCGCGTCCCCTTCCCGCCGCCTCAGGGCTAGGCGGGGGCTGTCACGCCCCGCGGCCCTCACTCACCGGCCTCCCTCCCCTCGCCCAGGATCTGCGAGCGCGGTCTGAGCGCCCGTTACGCCTCCAACGGGCCTCCGCTTAGGCCGCAGCCATCTTTCTTCCGGGAAGAGGCGGGTCGGGTGTGGGGCGGTGCGAGCGGCGCGACCTCCCCACGCCGACGCCGGTGCAGCCATCTTTTCCCCGGGGCGGAAGCGGCCTCACAGCTCTCCGGGGCGGCCAATGAGAACAGCGCGGGGATCCACGTAACCCGGCGGCGCGGCGCGGCCCCGGCCCTTCCCACGCGCGGCCTCGGTCCACGGCGGTCCCCGCGCAATGAAGCTGCTGCGGCGCGCGTGGCGGCACCGGACGGCGCTGGGCCTGGGTTGCCTGGCGCTGGGCGGCGTCGCGCTGCTCTACCTGGCGCGCTGCGCCGCGCCTCCCGACCCCGCGCTCGCCGGCCCCGCCGCACCGGCGCCCGTCGGCCCGGGGCGCGCCGCCGCCTTCCTGGCCGTGCTGGTGGCCAGCGCGCCGCGGGCGGCCGAGCGGCGCAGCGTGGTCCGCAGCACGTGGCTGGCGGCGCGGCGCGGCGGCCCCGGGGACGTGTGGGCGCGCTTCGCCGTGGGCACCAGTGGGCTGGGCGACGAGGAACGGCGCGCCCTGGAGCGGGAGCAGGCTCAGCACGGCGACCTGCTGCTGCTGCCCGGGCTGCGTGACGCGTACGAGAACCTCACGGCCAAGGTGCTGGCCATGCTGGCCTGGCTAGACGAGCACGTGGCCTTCGAGTTCGTGCTCAAGGCGGACGACGACTCGTTCGCGCGCCTGGACGCGGTGCTGGCCGAACTGCGCGCCCGCGACCCCGCCCGCCGCCGCCGCCCTCTACTGGGGCTTCTTCTCGGGCCGTGGCCGTGTCCGGCCCGGGGGCCGCTGGCGTGAGGCAGCCTGGCAGCTGTGCGACTACTACCTACCCTACGCGCTTGGCGGCGGCTACGTGCTCTCGGCCGACCTGGTGCGCTACCTGCGCCTCAGCCGCGAGTACCTGCGTGCCTGGCACAGCGAGGACGTGTCGTTGGGCGCCTGGCTGGCGCCAGTGGACGTGCAGCGAGAGCACGACCCGCGCTTTGACACCGAGTACAAGTCCCGCGGCTGCAACAACCAGTACCTGGTGACGCACAAGCAGAGCCTGGAGGACATGCTGGAGAAACACCGGACGCTGACGCACGAGGGCCGCCTGTGCAAGCGGGAGGTGCAGCTGCGCCTGTCCTACGTCTATGACTGGTCGGCACCGCCCTCGCAGTGCTGTCAGAGGAAAGAGGGCATCCCCTGACGGCCGAGCCGGCCCGCGTGCCCACAGGACGCCAGGGTCTCGACCCCGCGCGAGGCGGTGCTGGAAGGCCTCCCCGTCGGCCTTCCGCTGGCAAAGCTGACAGCTTCTGCATGGTCCTTAGCATGAGGCTGGCCCTCGAGAGGACCCGGTTTACTTGGTGACCACGGGCTTCCGAGCAGATGCCTAGCAGCGGTGGGTGACTCCTAAGCCCAGGAACCAGTCCATGCACCACCCGAGAGCATCTTGTTCTGGGTCTGGGACCAGCATCGTGTCCAGGCAGAAATGTCCTGTTCCTGGATTTAAGTATTTGATCAGACGAGGGCGTCGTCAGCAGGCAGCCCCATGGGTCCTGTTCACTTACCCTCCTCTCCCAGGCTGGTGCCAAGGAGCCAGAGGGTGGAGCTGGCAGGACTTGCAGGACCTGACTCCAAAGAAAAATTCCCAGCCCTGTTGGGGCAGTGGACAGTGTTACGTCCTGCAGCCACTGTACTGACTATCCACCTGCACCAAGGGCCATGACTGCATAAACTGGGCCCTGGCACTTGGAGGCTCGAGGTGTGATGCAGCCCAACAGTTTTTATCGAAGTTACTTCACCTTGTGCGGTTAGGTCATCGCTTGCGTCTCCTGCTGGTATCGGTTGTCACGTGTCATTTAGTATTTAAGTCCGTTGTGTGTGAATCAGCTTTCATGGTATTTTGGTCTGTGTCTGGAGTGAATTCGTGGTACGTGTAATTCAGAGCTTGCCGGTGATTTATTTATAAGTTTTGTAACTTTTGAATAGTTTTAGGTTGGGAGTGTATGGGTGTCTGTATGTTTTAAGTTATTTAAGAGAAGACTTTTCTATCAGAACTTGGAATTTATGGATTAATCTATTTTTGCAGCTTGAGTTGTAGACCCATTGCTGCTCGAGTGTTGAAACATGGAAGAATTCAAAAGTATCCATCCATCTTCCGTTTTCATGGAAGGCGACCCCACTGCCTCTCTCTAAAAACACTTCCCTTTCATCCCTCTTCGTGGCCGCACAGGGCAGGTGTTTCTGGAAGCACTGACAAGGTTTCCCACAGTGTGTCTTGACACAGCCCTGCTGGGTTATGTCCCCTTGGGGGAAGCGGGTGTTCGCAGCACCTTTGCACATACCCAAAGGTTGTTTTCCAGTTGCTCAGTCATACCTGACTTTGTGACCCCATGGACTGCTGCACGCCAGGCTTCCATGTCCCTCACCAACTCCCAAAGCTTGCTCAAACATGTTCATCGAGTCGGCGATACCATCCAACCATCTAATCCTCTGTCATCCCCTTCTCCTCCCGCCTTCAGTCTTTCCCAGCATCAGGGTCTTGTCCAATGAGTCAACTCTGTTCCTCGTTAAACATGGAGAGTGAGCTCTATAGTCATGGCTGAAGTCAAATAAAGTGGTGATGGAGGCCTCTCCGCAGCTGGCTGGATTCTGCATTTTCTGTCTGGTAACTGGGCCCTGCTGCCCCCTGCCTGCAGGCTGCTCTGGGGCACTGGGAACCACACGGAGGGCACATGCCTCTGACCCACCCCTTGGCTGCCATCTCAGGCTGTGGATTAAGAACCGGTATCTTGGCCCAGGCAGCTCACACAGTGGGTGGTCATCTCATGGCTCTGAAGGCTGGGGTTCTTCAATCAGGTGCCTGTGTGGTCAGGTTCTGGTGAGGCTTTCTTGCTGCTGTGCAGATGGCTGCATTCCCACCTCACTGTGGCAGAGGAGCCAGGGGGAGCTCTCTACTGTCACCCCATCGCGGGGCCCTGCCTCACCCTGACCCAGGGGGTCGGGGCCTGCATCTGGTCTGAGGGCACAGTCAGCCTTTAGCAGCAGGTTTGGTTATTCTTGTCTGAAGGTAGAAGAGTATCCAGAACTCAGGGTCTCAGGCCAGAAGGAAGAGTGGCCTGGCGGTTGGTGATCTGAATGCGCTTCTCCTGCCTTCAGGACCACGGGGGCCCTACTCGCTGACCCGGCGCTGGTTACAAGGTGGGGGCTTTGCTCCAGAACTGACCATGTGGCTAGACAAGGATTCAGGAGAGGACCCAGGTTTTGGGGACACCAGGGGGAGCAGGATGAAGCCCCACCCCCTGCTAGGTGGGCTCTGGGGGATACTGACCACAGCAGGACACCGTTCCTACTGACTGGGATGATGGTCCTGGGATGTCTTGTCTCAACCTCAGGATTATCAGAGGAGTTGGGGGGCACACATGTCCGTTTCTCAGGACAGGAGGACTCATGGAAGCCCATGTGGCCAGCTCAGAGCCGCTGGACTCTCAGATCCCTGCCCAGCACCAATATCTAAGTGCATGCGTGCTCAGTTGTATCTGACTGTTTGCAACCCCTTGGACTAGCCCACCAGGCTCCTTTGTCCATCAGATTCTCCAGGCAAGAATACTGGAGTGAGTGGCCATTTCCTCCTCCAGGGGATCTTTCCGACCCAGGGATCAAACATGTGTCTCCCAAATCTCCTGCATTGCAGGCAGAGTCTTTGCCTCTTGAGCAAGACTCCTTAGTGAAAAATCTACAACTCCCAGCACCTGTCTTGGGGGGTGGGGCACTTGTGAGCTTTAGTAGTTAGCTGAACCCCGTGAAAGTGCCCAGTATGTAGCCAGTTTTGACCTTCAAAAGTGCAAGTTTTGTATTCATCATAGAACATTAAATTTCAGAACACACTCTGGGCTGATGGTGATCCTCCACACTGTGGCTGATGAGATGTCAGCACCTTGGAGCTGAAGGCCAGGACTCCTTCCTGGAGCCCATGGACAGGCCACATGTGAACATCACAGAGCCCAGCCTGTCACAGACCTGGAGGAGTCTCCTGGCCTCTGCCTCTGCTCCTGTCCGCTATCTGATCTGCAGATTCTTCTGGCCAGAGGAGCCAAGCCCTCACCCTCTGTACCCCCTGGCTCTGTCCCCTGCCTGTGGACTGACCACAGTGCCCCTCCCAGCCCTCCTGGTCTGCACCTCCCACCTGCTGAGGCACTTGCCATGAAGTCCATGCCGTCTGGGCGTGTTTGCCCTGTGGACCTGGGGCCAGGCCAGGTTCAGAAGGCAGCAGACCTTCGGGGAGTGGGAAGTCAGACCACCGAACTGGTTTCTACAGGGGAATTTAAGATACAGGACACCTCAAGTGGTACACAGCACACAGAGCCAAAACTCAAAGCTTAATTTAAAAATATATACAATATCACTAATTAATAAAATAGAGAAACATGAGACCTGAGAGCTTGGAGGAGGCCATGCGTCCCAGGACAGTCCAGGTCCAGGGGGTAGTCCTGGGACTCCAAACTGCTGGGTAACCACACAGCTACGACTGGAGCCCCCATCCACCTCACCCCTCCAGACGCCCCCAAAGCCTGAGTTCACATGATGTGACTGAGCAAGACCAGGGATCTTGTGGGCCAGGAGTTTGTCCAGGACACAGCTGCCAGGAGAGACCCTAGGACAGAAAGGGGGTGAGGCTCCCCTCAAGTGAGGCTGGAGGTGTGCCCACCCTCTGCACTGGCCTTCCCAGCTTCCAGGCCCTGCAGTGTAGGCCCGTATGCAGCTTGGAGCTGGAGGAGCCGGCCGCCCAGCTGCCCTCTTGTGCCTGTGCACTTGGCCAGCCCCTGACTCATCCCAGTGTTGCTGGATATACCAGGAGTAGCCAGTAAGCTCTGGCCTTGGGAACGTCCCCCAGCCTCATGTGCACCTGATGAAAATAGATTCAAAGATCCCTGGTGTTTCAAGAGCTGCAACCCTGGAAGTCTGTGCCCCCTTGCTAGAAGCCTAGGAGGAAGATGTGGGCAGGGGGTGATGCAGCAAACCCCAAGATGGTGACATTGTTGTGTGGGGTGGGGGTACTCCCCCCACTTCACCACCTCCAACCCGCCACTGAGCTGTGGGGTTGCTGGGGACCTGTCCGGAATGTAGGACCAGCCCAGCCAGCGCTTGGACTAGGAGGAGCCAGCACTGGGATTTCCCTGGTGGTCCAGTGTTTAAGACTGCACTTCCACTGCAGGGGGCATGTGTTCCATCACCAGTAGGGAAACTAAGATCCCGCATGCTGTGCTGCACACCCAGCAAGTGGAAAAAAATTTTGTAATAGGAGAAGCCAGCAGGGCACCTGGGGACCCACAGCTGCTGCCCCACAGCCTGAGCCAGCACATCGTGGCCTGTACTTGGCCCTGCTGCCTGTCCCTTGGCAACCCCACACTCAGGCCCCTTTCCTGGGCTCCTGGCTGCAGCCTCCTCTGCCATCCACACCAGGCCCACTCCTGCCCCATGGCCCCGCCAGCCCTGGTTCACTTGAAAGTCACTTCCTCATCCTCGGTTGGGGGTGGGGGGTGCTGTCAAGGTCACACACATCTGCTCCCAGTGGTCTCAAGCCTTCCCTGGCCATCCTGGGAGTGAGCTGTCCCAGGAGTGAGCCATCCTGGGAACCAGGAGCTCTTCACCTGCTGCCTGCTGGGCCCTACTGTTCAAAAGACACAGGCAGAGAGGCAGAGCTGGTGCTGCCAGGCACGCTGGGTCCTTGGGAGGGGGCTGGGTGGCTGCCCTGGCCTCCCCAGTGGTCTTCCTAGGATGTGTCCCGCCCCCTCAGACCGTCTCCACCCTTCCGCTTCAGTGTTTGGTGGGCAGGGGTGGCAGGGGGAGCAATCTCACACTTGGCTGCACTGCATCCACGGAAGATGGATTCAAGTCCCAGCCCAAGGACCTGGGAGTGGCCTGAGTGGGAAGTAGGGTCTTTGCAGGTGTAACCAAGGTGAGGACGGCAGGGGGCCTACTGCAGAATGACTGTGTCCTCATAGGAAGAGGAAGCAGAGGCTCAGGGAGGAGAAGGCAGAGTCCAAGGAGGCTGCCAGGAGCTCCACCCCAGTTGCAGAGTCTGCTGAGCCCTGGATTTCATCTGTGCACTCCAGGGCAGACACCTCAGACCGCTCAGCTGCTGGCTGGGCCCAATCTCACCGCCTCCCAGGGCTCAGCACAGACCCAGCCATCTGTGGGTAGGCTTCCAACATCCAGACTCCAGGGTGGGAGCACATGGCCCACGGCAACCACACTGGGGTCCCCACGGATTGTGCCTCCTCTGCCTGGTCCCACGTTCCCTGCATCCCTTGGCCCCCCGCCCAGTATCTGCAGGTCTCACAGGGGCAGCCAACACTCCTCTCAGGCCCCCCGCCCCAAGCACACATTCACATCGTGATGCCACTGACTCTTGCCCATCCAGGGCCCTGGGAGCCCACCACAGCTGCTGCAGACAGGCCTAAAGCACGGCAGGTGCCCAGTCCCCTACGGGGCCTCCAACATCAGAGAACCCAGAGTCAAGATCGAATCCAGTTGCTGCTTGATGCTTGCACTCTGGTCCAGGGGCGTGACGAGGGGTGTGGGCTGGTTTGCCTCCCTAGAAACACACTCTGGCCTGAGCCGACATCTCTCTCCCACTCTGAGTCCAGGAAGCAGGTGAAAAGCCACCATCCACCCAGCCTCCTAGGCCTGGGTCTCTCCTGGGGGTCACTGTCCCCACAGCCCTGGGAGCTGGAAGTCCGCTCACCTATCACCTGGCCTCTGTGGGCACCCACCAAGGCCAGCCTGGGCTCCCCAGACCGCAACCTCTGTTCTGCTCCCACAGAAAGTGTGCATCAACCCCCCTCCACTCCCCACCAGCTCTCCCTGTCCCCTTCTCCTATTGGCCCCCAGCACCCTCCTCCGTCTGTGGATGGCAGTACTGGCTCCCAACCCTCCACTCCCCACCCTTCCAGACCCTCCCACCCTTACAGAGCCTTACCCCTAGCAGAGGAGGCACTACTCATCACTGCCACACTGCAGCCAGGGGACCCCTCCTCAGCCCTGACACCGGCCACCTCCCCCGGGGTCCCTGGGTTCCCTCCTCTTCCAGGGGTCCCTGGAACCTTCCCCACCATTCCTGATGACCCTGAGCCTCCCCAGTCGTGGAGCCCACCAGAAGGGTGACGGGAAGAGAGCGGGAGGTGAAGGGGAGACTGCCAGCCTCAGGCCCCTGCTCTGGCCACGGTGACCAGTGAGACCCTCCTCGTGGCCTCGTGGCCATCCCATGAATTGTGGCTTCAGCATCGGCTCTGCCCAGGGCCCAGCTCTGGCGGGAATCAGCCAACAGCTGAATCTCCACTGATGCCCCTCCTGCTGGGGCCCCCGAACAGGACTCAGGGAATGAGTGAAATCAGGAAAGGTAAGCAGTTCCTGTGAGTCTGGGGCAGGGATCCCAAGGACCCTCCAACCTGGGCTAGGGCCCAACCCCCCTCTGGATGTCAGCCTTAGTCACCCAGGTCAGAAGACTGCACACAGTTACACCCCCAAAGTCCAAGCACTGGCAGGCACGCCCGGGTCCACCAAGCCCCACCTAAGAGGAGATCTGCCCTCGCTGCCCGCAGGAGACCCAGACTTGGCTGGGTGGGGGGAGGGACCCTCCTTACCACACCGTGCCCTGAGCTCACAGCTGGTGCCCCATCGCCCCTGACCTTAGGTCCCGGCACTTCCCCTGCCCACAGACCCTGGGGCCAGCAGTGTCCACCAGGCAGAGCTCTGCTGGCTGTGGTGCTGGGCGATGCTCAAGGCTGGGAAGGAACCCGGAGCCATGGTGGCCATGGGAGCCTAGACGGGGGTTGACTCTGTCCTTTAAACACTGAACCTCCATGGCCCTGCCCACAGGACGGGCGCCAGGGCAGGTCTCGGTCCAGCGCCCACCTCCCGCTGACCCAGGGCCTGACCTGGCCTGGTGACCCAAGAAGAAAGACACCTGAGCTTCACCCCTCCCTCCAGTGGCATCTGAGGGTCTCAGCAGCCCAATCTCCAAGGAGCGCCTGCACCCCTGCCACCACTGCCCATGTGGTACCCCGCAGAGTCCCAAGCAGAGCCCAGCCTGCCCCTCCGGCCCCAGAGGAGGGACCGAGCAGCCTCCAGAGTGAAGGCCAGGCTGATCCCGCTGCAGGGCCTGAAGCAGGGCCGCTTCGCTTCAGGTAACGCCCCTTGCTGTTCAGTTCTGGTCTCACACACCCAGGCCGCTGGAGGGCTGTGGGCACAGGTGGCCATCTAGGCTGGCCTGGCCACCACCCCAGGTGTGTGTGACATGCCAGCTGTTGCAACACCAATGTTATCACACCAGAGGAGCCTGTGAGTCACTGCCCTAGAGCAGGTTGCATCCAAATTCTCCAGAACAAGTCTTCTGTCCCCGTGCCCCCACCCTCCCATCCCCCCACACAGCATGGGCGCCATCAGATGCATCCTCAGATGCCCCCATTCTCCCAGCTCCCCCACACTGTGGGCACCATCTGACACACCCTCAGATGCCCCCAGCCCCCAGCCCCCCAACACCATGGGCGCTATCCGACACACCCTCAGATGCACTGAGGGGTAGGCATGCTGATAGAGGTAGTGGGCATGGACATGGACACGAGTCAAGGAGGAGGGTATGCCCAGTAGCCAGCCAGATGGGTTCCCCAGCCTGTCTTGACCCAGCTCCAGGGGCTGAACTGGGGGAGACCCCAGGCTGCTGGAGGCCTCAGCTCCTGTATCAGCTCCTGGATCAGTCAGGTCGAGACTGAGCACCTCCAGGACCTAGGGCAGGGTTTGAGCGGCCTGAACGTGGAGCCCAGAGGGCACATGGCCAAGGCCAGTCAGTGAACACAGCCCCCCAGCACCACTGAGCAAGGGCCCCGGGCACAGCCAGGTCCCAAGTCAGACCACCAAGTGCCAGCTGGGGGCCTCAGATGAGATAAGGCTCCCTGCGGCCCCTGAGGAGCTTCTGCCCCAGGTTGGGGGTCTGGAACCCCTCTCCCTTCACCCAGAGTCCCTGTTTATCCAGGGAGTCCAGCTTCAGGTTCCAGGGAACTGATCCCTCCCCACCCGGGATCAATGATGGTGTGGTCACCAGCCCAAGTGTCCAGAACAACAGCCTTCAGAGCTGGACAATACCAGTAGTTCTCCCAGTGCCAAGGACCCTGACTGCACCGACCTGAGATCAGGGACTGCCTGGGCCAGGGGCTCAGGCCACCAGCGCCTAGACACCAACTCTGCATTCACCCCTGGGGGCCCAGTGATTCCAGCTCGGGCAAGAAAGCCTAAGCCCCAGGGCAGAGATGAGGGATACACAGAGACCCTCAGACACACCACACAGACACTGGGGACCCTGGGAGGAAATGGGGGACACACAGAGACCCCCAGACACACCACACAGACACCAGGGACTTTGGTGGGGCTCCACTTGGACCACAGAGTCACCATCATGATCAGCACTGGGACATTTGGGGTCAACCTGGGAGGCTGAGGTACACACAGGCCAGGAGGAGGTTCAGGGCCCCCCAGTGGACACATCCACCCAGGCTCCAAGAAGCCATCCCCACACCCCACAACCCCACACCCTCAGGGCACTCTGGATCCTTGGCCGGGGTCACAGGAATCAGCGGTCTAGTCTGGCTGAGGACGGGAGCCCTGGTGGAGAGAGGCAGTCCAAGAGGCCCTTGGAACAGGCCCCCCTCCCAGCCCAGGCCCAACCTGAGGGGAGGATGTCATAGCCAAGGTGGGCCCTGGCCACAAGAGCCCCAAAGGGTTGGTGTGTCCTGGCTGCACCCTAAGGGCCACACCCTCCCTGGACCCCCGGCCCCGGCAGTTGGGCAGCTCTCAGACAGGCCTCACCCCTACCCTGGCCCATCTGCAGCCCGCAGAGGGGACCATGACGGTGGGGCCTGGAACAGCCAGCCTGCCCACCCCTGTCCTCCCCAGTTCCTGCCACAACTGTTCCCAGCCTCCAAGAGAACTTGCTACTTTCCTAAGCCAGAGGCCCATTTCCTGTCTGCACTCCAACCAAATAACAGCAGAGGGTGCTGGGAGCAGGCTCTGACCCAACTGGGAGACACGCTGGCCCCCAGAACCTCAGGGACAGCCTCAGCCTCAGGGCCAGGAGGGATGGTCAAAGGCAGCTGGCTACAGCCCCAGGCCCAGGGCTCAGGGAGGGTCCTCCATCCCAGGAGCCCTGGCATGGCCAGTCCCCAGCTCCGGCTGCAGGCAGATAAGCAGAGATTGAGGGCAGTGAGCCCTAGAAAGGCCAGCAAGTTCAACCCAGCACCTCCTGCGGCTCCAGAGCAGGGCTGGATCAGGGCTCAAGCTGAGGCTGCCCAGTGGAGTGCTGACCGTCCCAAAGCCCAGCTTGGAAACCAGAGTCTGGGCCAGAAACAAGCCCTGTCCCCAGGTCCCTCACCCCAGACCTCAGTGAGCCCCCTACCCTAAGCAGCAACAGCTCCTGAAACTCACCTGAGGAGCCCCTGCTCAGGCTGGGTGGGTGTGACCCAAAGGGCCCAGGGTCCTGCAGACCCGTTTGAGGCCTGGAGGCTTAGCAAACACCCCAGTTTGGGTCTGGCTCCAGGAGATGGTAGAGCTGAGAGAAGATGATGCAGCTGGGTCCAGGGTTGAGTCTCATGGGGGCTTTACCCTGCACTGGCCCCTTATCTGCACTGGGGGGTCAGCCTATGTCCTTGAGGGCCAATGCAGGCCTGAACCCCCCACCATCGCACCACTGCCGCCCACACCAGCCCCCCATTTCTTTGCTCCTGCACCCCCAGCACCATGCTGGGGGCTCAGTTGGAGACCGCACATTCCGGGGGAATTACAGCTAAGTGGTTAATGACCTCCCATTAGGGGCAGAAGCCCGGAGGAAGACGAGACAGACCGGGAGAAGAAGGAATTCATAGGGCCTAGACTCCATCTTAGGCCTGTTCGTGCTGATCATGCTCGGCCACCTCTCTAATGGACTCTGAGCTCTGTGCTTAGTGCCTGTGGAAACGACAATAGAAGGATAAGACTCCCTCAGGACAGGGGAATCTTGAAGATTGTATCCAGGTTACTCATCACCTAAGAGAAAACATACACTGATCTCCCTACCTCCGGACAGGTCATACATTTTTTCTGTAACCTCGGGCTTATTGATTATTAACTGTTTGGAATGTAACCTCGGGCTTATTGATTATTGACTGTCTGAACACCTAACACATGAATGATGGGGTTATTGTGATTGTATTTACCTTTCGTTTGTTTATGTAAGTCACAAGGAAATTGGGGTGGTGGGTTCAGACACGTACACATGGGGTATAAAAGATTTTCAGAAATGCTGATCGGGGTCCTTGTCTAAGAGGAGACTCTGCCTTGGGCCCGCCGGTGTAATAAACTGCATTTCACTATCTGCATCGTCCTTCTGAGTGAGCTTGTTTCCCGGAACGCGTGGCTATAACAACCTCCCATTAGGGGCAGAAACATGGAGGAAGACGAAACAGACCGGGAGGTGGTGGAGTCGGGCGCCGGCCCTGGCCACCTGCCCAAGGGAGCCCGGGCAGCTGGCTTGTCTGTCCTGTCCATCTCTCTTCTCATCTTCTGTCTCCCACCTGTCACCCCAGTGGGACCTGGGCCGACCCCTGTCATCACAGCTCCACGACAGGATCAGGTGAGGAGGTGATCCCTGCCCCCTCTCAGGCCAGGTCGGGTGAGAGATCTGAGAGGCCTCCCGAGCCAGAGGCCCATCTCCTGTCTGCACTCCAACCAGATAACTGCGGAGGGTGCAGGGAGCAGGCTCTGACCTGACTGGGAGACATACTGAGCCCCAGAACCTCAGGGACAGCCTCAGCCTCAGGGCAAGGCGGGATGGTCAAGGGCAGCTTGGTACCAAAGGACTGTCAGCAGAGCCCTGGAAACAGGGAGGAGTCTGGCCGCGCATCCTGCCAGGCACAGCCTCAGTGTCCCCCATACACGGGCAGCAACACTGGTACCTGCAGCCAAGCAGGACTCCGGACGGACAGCAGCCCCAGGAAGCCTGGGCTCCAAGGCCCACACAGGCCCTCAGTGATGTGGAGCAGCAGCCCTGACCTCCCCCCTTCTCCTCCCCCGCCCAGCAGAGAGACCCCAGCTTGACACTCACGCATCCCCCTTGCAGGAGTGGATACACCCGTCTCAGATCATGCCGCCGTGAGGCTGAGAACCACTCCCAGACCCCTGGCTCCTGTCGCCACTGGGTGGGAGGCGGGGGGATGGGTCAGAGGCCAAGCCCGTGGCTGCAGGAACTGGCGCCTGCCCGGCACCAGAGCTTTCCTGCCTCATTACCCAGCGGGGTGCAGGAGGGTCAGGAGAGTAGCTGGTAAGCTGCCCGCTATCCCCCCACCCCTCACCCCTGCCCCTGAGCCCCTGCTCTTCCATGCAGCCTTGGAAATGGGTCTCTGGACCCCGCTACTGCAGAGCTGAGCGCCCCCTCACCCCCACCCTCCAGGCTTATACAGAGGGGTCACGTGGGGCCGTCCACTGGGGGCCCCAGGGCTAAGCAGAGATGGTATCTCAGCAGCTCTGCAGAGGCCTGAACGACCCACCACAATTTACATTCTTCAGTCTGGGGCCACAAAGGGTGGGGGCCAGACCTCAGGGTGGCAGCCGCCAAGAAGGTGGTGAGAAGTCAGCTCCCTTAGGGAATGAGGGGATTTGAGGACCCTGGGGTTCATACGGGGGGCTGGCAGCCCTGTTCACCCACAGGCCCAGGCCCCCCTGGGTCACTCTGCCTCACCCTGAATGCCCCGACATGTACCATCCCACACCCCAACCTTGAGTCCTCCATGGCCCTGCGAATGTCCACAGATTGCTGCCCTCTGAAGTGGGACCGGCCTGGGCTGGCTGAGGGACAGCCCCAGGTCATGGGCAGGGCCAAATGGCGGCTTGGATGGACAACTGTCCTTGTCCTCAGAGTAAACGTGGCCCTTAACAGAAGCAGGGGCTGTGGGGGCCACACCCCTGCTGCCAGGGTGATTAGCCGGAGCCTCTACCTCCCCAGTCAAGCCCACACCCATACCCCACGGCCACTCTGCCCCCCTCCCCTGCCCCTTCCCCATGATGACCCAGTGACCAGGCGACAGTAGGGGCTGGGGGACCTTTCTTTATTGCTACGATTACAGGTCTACCAGCGGGCAGAGGGGTGGAGCGGCAGAGTGACTTTGAGGCCCTGTCCGTCCCTCATGGGCCCAGGAGCAGGCCGGAGAAGCTGGAGCTGCTCTGCACAGTGAGAGCTGCCCCAGAGCCATTGTCCACGAAGACGGAGGTGTACTGTCCAGCCTGCAGACACCCACAGTGGATGTCACCACCCATGGGGCCCAGCCCCTCTCCGGTCGACATCCAGCCCCACCAGGTGGCCCCGGCCCAGGCCTTGCAGTGCCCAGGCTGAGGCTTAGAGGTCCAGAACCCCACCCCAGCAGTCCTCTGACCCCTGCCCCAGTGGCCCCACCTCACCTGCAGCTGCAGCAGCCCCTGCACGTGCATCGTGAAGACGCTGCCACTGCTCTCCAGGCCAGAGATGGCCTCCAGGGACCTGAACATGGGGTCCGGGAATGAGGGGCCAGGGCACAGTGGCTGTGAGGGGAGCACCCTTGTCGGTGCCCAGAGATCTGCGTGCTCCTGCCTCAAGGCTCACCACTGTACTCTGTATTTGGCGCAGCCCCCCTCTGTGGGCAAGGTGGTAGGCGGTCCCCTGCCCCTCAGGACACTCCAGCAACCCCCAGGGGGCCCACTCACGTGTAGCGATGGCACAGAGACTCAATGCAGACCAGCACCCGCACTGTGTCCCGGGCCCTCAGCCGGACCCTGCCCTGCAGCTCCCTGGGATCTGGGGAGACAGGCCGGATCTGCAGTGCCCACAGGGAGGACGGAGCAGAGGGGGAGGGGCCTGGGGGCCTTCAGGGCACACTGTGGGCTGGGGAGGGTGGGCATGAGGGCCGTCCAGTCCCCAGTGGGTGCAGGGTTGGGGCAGGAGGTGTCTCTGCAGTGGAACTGAGGCCTGAGGTCTGTGACACTGGAGCCCACCTGAAGGGCCAGCCCCTCCCCACCACCCACACCCTGGCCAGATCCGCTCACCCACATGCAGGCTGGCGGAAAACTGGAAGATGGCGGTCACCGGGGCTGTGAATCGACCAGAGGCCAGGCTCAGGCCAGACCCCCGCAGGAAGGCACCCTGGGCAGCAGGCTGGAGGGACAGCAGGGGGACGCAGTTTCAGTCTGGAGCCTCACCTCCCACACCCAGCCTGGGGCAGGGGGGGTGCCTGCAACCAACAGCCCTCAGCTCAAACAGACCTCAGATGGGCAGGACAGAAGGGTGACTCGTGCATCTGTCCCCACCAGGACTCTGGGCACCAAGAAGCCCCACAAGGGAGGACATCTCTGCTCCGGCCTCTTTGCACCCTACCCCGAGCCTCGGCGCCGTGTGTGGAGGCCCAGGGTTGCCCTGGGGCTGCTGTGGCCTGCTCTCCTATGGGGCCCGCCCGCCACACCCACTCACGGCCTGGAAGCCCTGAAGTTCCACCAGCGTCTTCTTGTCCACCAGCACTGGACCCCTCAACCGACAGTGGAAGGCCTCGGCCACCAGCTGCCTGCCTATCCCCTCGGGCAGCACAGGGCCCAGCAGCCCCAAGGACCGATGCTCGGTGGCCTCTGTGGGGACAATGGTGCAGGTGTGGCTCGCGTCAGCATGGGGTTCCTCTCCCACACCCAGGAGGAGAGGGGGTGGAGGGGGCCTACCCTTCAGCATGTCCTGGAACTCCCGCAGTGCAGACTCCTGGGGGGCCTCCACACTGGGCTGGCCAGGGGCACCAGAGAGGCCTCTCTGTGGGAGGCAGGAAAAAATGAGGCTCCCGAGGGGGCACTCACAGCCACCCTGTCCTGGGCTCGGACCCTGAAGCTCACCGATTTCTTGTCCTGGCCTCGGCACCGCTTCCTTGAGGGCCCATGATCAGGGCGCCGGACAAAGTTCAGCCACGTCACATGGGCATCTGTGAACTCAGGCCCTGAGGCCTCGGGCAGCTGAAGGGTCAGAGGACAAGGCTGTACACTGACTACCAGGCCCCGCTGGGTCCTGCCCCACTACCCCTGGAGAACAACAGGAATCTGAGGGCCCAGGCTGCTGGGGTGGGACTCAGTGCAGACACAGGGAATATGGCAACGGGGCATCGCAGGGCTCCCCTGGGGCTCAGGCCAGGGACCCATGTTCAGAAGCCTCGGGGTCTGCTGCCATGTTGGGATGCGCATGTCCCCTCCTGCTGCTCCCTGTTCCCAGGCAGACGGGCAAAACGGCTATGTGCACGTGGAGCCAGCCCCGCCTGTCCCGACAGAGGTCCGGCCTGGCTAAGGTGGACAGGAGTGTGTTCCAGAGTCGTGCAAGGCTGGGGAGAGTGGGCACAGGTCCTGCTCTGTGCTGGGAGCTGGGCGTGCAAGCTGGCGGCCCAGGATCAGACCCTCCAGACATCTCTCGTACACCTCATTTCTGCACCAGGGCAGTGGGAGGGATAGGAGCACACCCAGACCCAAAGTCAGGGCTGAGTGAGCGGGTGCGAGCTGGTGGTTGGTCCCTCTCTGTATCCAGGTCTCACACAGGAGGTGCACAAAGTGACCAGGAGCACAGCAGACACTGGTCTGGCAGGGGAGAGCTACTGCCATGAGGCCAGTGGAGCCCCGGTCACTCCTGGAGAGCCAGCTGTCCAGGCAGACAGGCCAAGGGGTCCTGACCCAGGTCTGGGGGGCTGGGAGGGCCAGGGTTTCTCCCTTCTGCAGCCCACCTGTTCATTTGGTCACCACAGACCTGAGCCGTGGTGGGGGATCCGGGGGGCAGGTGGGGCAGGAGCCCACTCTCAGCAGGAAGAGTGGGTCTCTTGATGCCTGCAGAGGGCCGTCCTGGGGTGGGGGTGGCATGGTCAGGGACAGCCCTTGTCTGCCCCCAGACTGCCTTGCATGGCTCTGGAGGAACAGCCCAGGCAGGTGGGGCCAGGCAGAGCAGGAACTGCCCCCAAGGATCCTCCCTCAAGCGGCTTTCCCAGAGCTTGCTGGCAGCCCACTCCCCTGTCAACAGGGCCAGAGGACTCGCTCTCCTCAGCCTGCCCAGCTGGAATATGGGGCCTCAGGCTCCAAGGGGGCGCGTGGGCCGAGAGCAGCCAGGCTGGCCGCCATAGAGACGCCTGCAGGAGGCGAAGGCCAGGATCAAAGGCTCGAGGGCTGGCAGGGGGCCTAGCCCAGCAACCAACCGCTGCTTCACTCCAAGTCCAGCAGCCACCAGGCCCTTGCTGACGGGGTCAGCTCCGAGACCCCCTCAGGGAGCCCCAGCCCGAGAGGGTGGAGGCCACAGGCTGAAGCAGGTGTGAGAGGCTCTCTTAGAGGGGAATGCCAGAGGGTAGGCTGGGGCCAGGGGCCTCCCAGGACCTGGCCTCCCTTCCCATGCCAGAGGCCGTAAGGAGTGCTGGCTACCCACCAGTGGGTCAGGGCAGGGCTAGCCTTGGCCACTCCGGAAGCCAGGGTTGGAGCACCAGATTCCAGCAGGGGATCTGAGCCAGCTGCCCAAAGCACCTCCCAAGTTTGCAGTCTCACCTGAGGGTAGCAGGTTACTCAGGGCATGACGGTCCTTAGGCTTCAGTGGGTTCAATGTAGCCCCCCCAGAAGCCCCTCCACCCCCCAATCCCTCCCCAGGCCCAGAGAAGCTCCCCTGATCCACACTCTTATGGTTCCCTGCCCAAAGTCCCACCCCACTCTGACAAGGGAGGCGGGCTGGAGGATGGCCCACGTAGGCCCGTAACAGATTGTGCATACCTTGGGGAAGCCCAGTAGCCCCTCGCTGCCCAGTGTGGTGGCGTTGGGGGCTATGGGGCGCAGGCTGGACTGCCGAGGCCTCTTGGGCTCCCGCCGGGCCCCGTTGCCCCCGAGGAATGCGAGCTGTGGCCAGAGGAGGATTGTGGCGGCCACCCAGGCCCAGCGCATGTTGGCTGCTAGCTGCCGGGTCCGGAGCCCACAGCGGCTCAATGCTGTTGAGCCCAGGCAACCAGAGGCACTCCGAGTCTGGGCGTGGGGGCGCAGCCCCGAGGGACGCCTGACCGCCACTGGTGCATGTCTGCACAGGATGAGCTGGGCTAGTGAGGGACGCGCCCCCAATCCTGCAGACTCCCTTGTGAGCAGTGCCCTCCCCGCCCGCGCTCCCCTCCTCCCCAAGACTGGCGGGCTCCAAGGGGGCGGGCTCACAAAGGAAGAACCTCAGCCTCCCAGGCTTCAGTGCCTGCCAGGGGGCGTGGATGGGGGCGGAACCCCACAGAGAGACCACCCACCTCCCACACAGCTGCTGCCCAAGGGGAGAGGTTGTGCACTCCCCACCCCAGCCCCTTCAGGGTGGGGCCCAGCGACCCCAGGCGGGGACACACTCCATCGGGGTTCACAGCCCCTTCCTATGACCTCACAGCCTGTCCCTCTGGCCCTGCTGCCCCAGGCCGTGGCCCTGCTCCCAAGAGGGCTCCCAGCTGGTCCTAGCCTAAGTAACCCAGGGACCAGTGGAGCTAGCAGGGAAGAAACTGGTCAAATTCATGCAGCTGCCCCTCTCTTCCTGTGGTGCAGGCCCAACCCTCACTGAGGGGTTGCCTTCACCCAGCTGTGCCCCTTGGGCCCTCTAGTCCCCAGGCCTGTCCCCCAACTGGAGGTCAGCGGAGGTCTGTGCCCTGCCAGACAAGCCACTCTGGCAATGGAGAGCAAGTGACAGTGGGCAGATCCCCAGGGAGAGCTGGGGCCCTTCCTTACCTTCCTACAAGCTTCAGGCAGCATGAAGCTGTGGCCAAGTGGTGTTGACAGGCCCTGGTGGGGGCCCAACACCTAAGTCAGGACCATCCCCCTTCACCAGCTGCCGCTTGGCTAGTGCCGTCTGGGGCTAAGGGTGGTCAGAGCGGCAGCTGACCTGCTGCTTGCAACCCAGATTTGAAAAAGCTGTCTCAGGGGCAGCACGGAAGACCCCTCCAGACCCTCCCCCACTGGCAGAAGTCCAGCACAAACAATGCAGGCAGGAGACAACCAGCCCTGGGCCACATGCAGGGTTGGCAGCTTCAGGCAGAACCACCTCAGAGACAAGCTGGGTGGGGACGATGTGAGGAGTGTCCGCCCAAGGACACCTGTCCCACTCCTTACTCAGGTAGAGGTGGTCACCTCCCAGGACAACAGCACCCAGTCTCAGTGAATCCTGAGCTCGCCATTGGAGCCTCAGCTCTCTCAAGTGTCCAGCTGGTGAGCCTGGTCTCAAGGTCACGCTACAGAAACCCCTCTGCATCTGCCCAGTTAAAGCCTCCACGTGACCTTGGCCAACGCCCAGAAGGGACTGCCAGACAGACTCCTCCTCTCCAGGCTGGGCACCTGCATCCTGCTGGCCCGGAACATGTGGACGCGCCAGCTGTGCCAGCCTTCGGCAGTCTCCACAGGCCCCAGCCCCCCTGGCTGATTGAGGCCAGAACCAGAGGGAGCCTGCTCTTGAGTTGTCCATGCCTCCTGGCCATAGCCGCCAACTGCCCCCTGGAAGAGGCTCAGGTCAGCTGATCTTGACCCAACAGTGGACATCCCAACTCCACACAGGACAGGACCTTGGGCGCCCCCATTACAGCCCCCATCAGGCTGCCTGCCCACTGCCCACCAGGGGAGGTGTCCCAGCCTCTCAAACCAACGAGAGGACAAAGTCATCTTTTATTTGCAGTCACATCAGACAGCAAGCCGCCACGAGCGCCGGGGAGTCTCTGTACAGCGTGGACCTGCTCCCACCGCTGGCTGAGGGTTTTTGAAAGTTAAGATTTCACACACAGAAAAAATGCATCTGCTAAATGTTCTGCCTCCTGAGCCCCTCAAGCAACATGACACACCTGGAAGGGGTAAAGACCTCCACAGACACGCCCTCAGCCTGGGAGTGGATGGAGGGAGGCCCAGCAGAGCTACACAACACCAGCAGCCAGGCCCTGCAGTGAGCATAGGCAACAGGTCCACTGTTGGTCACAGGATGCCCAGCTCCTCGGCATATACAGCAGCTCTGGCCCCACAGGCCACCTCAGCACTGGGTGGAAACGGACTTGTGGTTCACAGACACCAAGAGCGCAAAATTTAGGAACAAAGACAAAATGATTTTTTTCACAGGAGTGGGTCAAATACACAGAAGTGGTAAATCAAAGAGCAATTTTAAGTTGATCAAAAAAACAAAGAACACCGAAGATGCATCAATGCCCAGCTGCACGCAGTGAAGTCACCACCTGCTGTCTGGTGGCCCCCAGGCACAGCACCTTCCAAACACTAAACACTGTGCAGGTGACATCATCAAGCAGAGACATAGAGGAGGAAGACCTTGGTGATCCAGGGAGTCACAGATCCCAAGCCTGAGAGGGTGCCCACCAGCCCTGCCCCTGAACCCAGCCATCCATCCCTCCTTCCCAGGCAGCCAGCATCTAGGAACCAGACACGGATCTGCTGTGAAAGGAACCTGGGAGCCTGTCTCCAGGGCAAAGAAAGGTCTGGACCACAAGTGCGGAGCCTGTGGAGCAGGTGGGACCCAGAGAACCGCTGAGGGTCTCCTCCCACCACCAGCGCAGCACGTGGAAGGCTGCAGGTGTGAAGGGAAGCGGGCAGTGTGACCAGGCAAGACACACAGCTCAGCCTCAGTGAGAAAGCAGATTTTCAACTTCAGCACAACAGCCCGTGTGCTTCCCCAAGAGAAACCTGCTTACTTCTAGTGAACACAAGCATGTCTTAAACACTAAGGTCAGACAGAGCCCACATCCCCTGACCCACCCTTGGCCACCTGCCAGGCCCTGGCCCTGCCTGCCGGGTCAGAGTTCTGCACTAAGAACGCACGCAGAGTGTTGAATAGGCATCGAGTTTTATATTTTTAAGTGACCAAATCTAATAAAATGAAAAACAGGTTACTAAAACAGGTCCAAAAGACAATACAGGAAATAAGCTATAAAACCAAAGCGTGAGGCCTCCTTGTGGACATGGAGCCCCGCAGCCCCTGCTGGACGCCAGGGTAAGCATGGGGGCTGGGGATCTCATGTTTCCTCCAAATCCAAACTACACGCTTTGGTTCTTGTTTTCCTTTTAAAGGTTTTTAAAAAGCTAACCCCAGGAGTCAGCCAGGCCCGCCCTGTGCTCAGCGGCACATCCAGCCAGCCCGCGTCGAGCTCGGGCCCAGCGTCCTGCGTGTCCGACCCCTCTGCTGGTCGTGGTGGCGGCTCACTCCTGCGCTATGCTCCTCAGCACGTACTTGACCGTGTAGGCGAAGGCCGCAAACCCAACTATAACAAACAAGTTCGCCAGGGCCCCGCCCAGGAGTCCATGGTGCCGGTTGGCCTGCTGGAGCCCCGCCAGGTGTGGCCCGGCTCCCGGCGCGTGCCCATTGAAGAGCGGGAGCCCGTGCTGGCCATGGTGCGTCTCCCCATCTGGAACCACGTCCGGTAAGGGGAGAGCCTGGGGTCTGCTACTGAGTTCGTCTTGTGCTTTCTGTTTTTGCTTAATTTCCTAAAAGAAAAACAGTAGGAAACAAGGGTTGGTTTAAACAAGCCAGTTCCTTCAGGGTCTAGAAGGGGACTGCGGTATACCACGGAGACCCTGGAGGGTCAGTGGTCACCGGCTGCACACATTTCATCCTGACAACTGCCCTTGAAGGCTGAGCTGATGCTAATCCTGTCTAACAGACGCAAGGGCCCGTGGCAACAGCCAGAATCACCATGCCTGGGCCTCTGGGACTGGGACTGAGCCAGGTCCGAGCTGCTCTGACCCACCAGGGCCCCAACCTCCATGTGGCCCATCCTCCCCTGCTCACAGCCACATTCGCTGCTCTGGCACCAAGACCAGGGAGTATGCCTGCCCCTCACTCCTGGCCACCTGTGACCTCAGCAGGCCCACCACCCTTTCCCTGACCTGCCCCCATCTCCGACTCACCCTCCAGCCCCGAGGTACCCCAAGGAGAGGGGCAGGTCTGCAGCACCTGCCTGTGTGCATCTCAGTTCCCCTCTCCATGTTTGTAGCACAAGAACACACAGGAATACATTCTCTTGGAAAAAACAGAATCAAAGTGTTCCTGACTTGGGGAAAGCAAAACCGATGGCAAACTTTCACTTTCTTACCTCCACAACTTCAGGAAATAATTCACAAAACACTTTGTCTTTTAAATTAAACACTAAACTTTGTGCAGCCAGTTGTCTTTTCTAGGAAGAAAGAGAAGGAAAATGTCAGCCTGATGGCTAATTTCAGTTCCTTCATGTTCCAGAAACAGACTAAGTGACAGCTGAGCAACTGGTGTCTTCATGTCGTGGAAAGCAGTCCACAAGCGTGCTCCTCAGGACAGACTGACCTGGAGTCTCCCAAGGCTGTTTTTACCTTTCTGTATCATCAGCTGATCTCAGACTTGATGCCAACTAATAACAGAGGAGTCCCTGTCCTAACTGGGCTGAGGAGACCACGCATCCTCCCCACCCGCCCCAAGCTCACCGTGAAGTCCGATGTCTCGATGCTGCCCAGGGTGGGGCCCTTCTCCACCATAAAGCTCAGGAGCCCCGTCAGGATGGTGGAGACGGACCAGGCCGGGTTCCACGTGTCTGGGTGGAAATCCGTGATAGAAAGACATAGCCTGAAAAAGGGACCCAGTCAATGGGGCACAGGTTGCTCAGGACCCCAGTCCCGCATCCAAGCACACAGGGACGCCTTACCTTGTATTGCACTTAAATCTTCCATTGGGAGTTATCATATAAATACTAGGAGGTTTAAAAGGAAATTCTCTGGGAAAAATTAGTTTTCCGTGATAATAGCCACCTGCAACAGAAGAGAGAAGCAGCCTTGTCATTGCCACGGTGGGCGCAGCCCTCACAGTCCTCAGTCTCCTGCCCACCCCACTCCTGCCCACCCGCCCTGGAACACACGTCTTGCTAGCCATCTCACTGCAGCTCACGACCACCAACCTAGAGAGGCCTTACCACCCACCTCACCCCATGCTGACCGCAAGCCCCTCTTCCCCCATCACACGCTTCTCTTCCCAAGAGCAGAGCATCAAGACAGAATCTACACTGGCTCCTCACTGGCCCCACCCTCATATTCTGGTCCCCTCATTCCTGCACCTCTTGCTTCCCATTCTCCACCAAACCACACCGAGCAACAGGTGAATCGCCATCATTCCCCCCCTAAAAATGAGTAAACAATGAAACGCTGACCCCTACCCCTCCCTAAGCCCTGTGAGCTGCTCCCTCCCCTGAAGAGCCTCGGGCCCACCCAGACTGGCAAGGCAGGAGAACGTCACTTGATAGGACTTCCAGCGACATGCACGTGTGTGCATGTATGATGAGGTTTGAGGGAGCTGCCATCTTCCCACTGGGGCTCCCTGCTGGTCCCCAGCTCCACAGGTCTCTGCCCAACTCTCTGACTGCCTGGGGCACTCTCCCATGGTGAAAGAGTGATGGAAGCAGAACAGTGATGGTGTTGGGGGGGTGACAGGCAAGTGCCATCTGAGGCCAGCTCTGCATATAGACAAGCCAGCCAGCAAGGGATTAACTCTAGAGACGACGCTAGAGCACACCCGCTCCACGAGCACTTAGAAAAGTCAAACTGGAAAAAGCGCAGGAGATGGAAACAGGAGCTCAGCCTGGAGGAGCAGGAGCACCCACGCACATTAGTGGAGACCACATTACTGGAGACCACTTAGTGGGGGCCGGGGGGGGGGGGGGGGGGGCGGCCAACCTGCCTGGCCAATCCAGAGAGGACTGTCAGCAGCACCTGCAGCCGCTGGCCCCTGGCAGGAAGGCCTCCGCATGCAGTCACACACACTGAGGGGCTGGACCAGAGCCACGAGCAGGGCCTGCAGTTCTCCTAGCACCCAGATGCCCACTCTCCACTGCAGAGCATCTGTCACAGGCCTGGGAGATGGTGCATCTGAGGGTGTGAGAGGCTGGGGGGGTGGGGTCTCTCCTCTGGCTTCATTCCAAGTGTCCCGGCCAAGCCCTAGGACAGACACTACTGAAAGCGCCTGGCTCCAGAGGACGGAGGCCTAGGAGAAGCACACCGAGAGCCACGGTAGTGCTGACCCCGACCCACTGTCAGGGAGCTGAACGCACACCTCCCTCTAGGGCCAGCATACCATTCAGTCAACACGACACCACCACGAGTCTCAGAAGCAGGCATAATGACTACTTCCACTTTATGATTTTAAAAAAACCATTTCAGCTTCTCTGAGTCCCTCATCTTTCCATGTAAGTTTGAGAACTAATTTTTAGAATAAGCCCGTGTGCATCTACAGAACACTCTCCTAAGGTTTTAAAGGAATAAAATAAAACCTCTAGACACAAATCAACACTCATGTGTCAGGAAGCCCACTTCAACTGTGAGCCTCACAGGTCTGGCGCAGCACTGACGGAGTTCAGAGCAAAGATGGGGTCAGCGGGCAGCCGACATGGAACCAGACAGATGTGGACATGGGAGAGTGGCTAAGGAGACTGGGAGGGAAGGGTCAGAACACCCAAAATCAGAGGAGCAAATGAGGAGGGAGCCAAAGTCTACGTATCAGAATCCACACAGGCCCAGACACTGAGGCCTGAGAGCTGTCTGTCAGGTGAAGCAGCTGAGGGTCCCTTGGAGACCCTGATAGAGCAGAGTCATTAGAGGATGGCACTGTGGACAGCAGGGCCCTGAGCTGAGGAGGGGGACAGGCATCAGGAGGGGCACAACAAATGCTAAGGGGAAGGGGGAGGAGAGTGGCAAGGTGGGCAGCAGAAAAAGCCCTGGTCTCTGAAGGAACCCTCCCAAGGAGAAGGGGGACTGTCCCAGCCCGAGGCCCAGGAACAGCAGGACACACAGGAGAGCAGAGTGACGGGGCTGGGCTGGGGAAGAAGAGACTTTTATCATCAGTCAGAGTGGCTGGGGGATGGGGAGGTTCCTGCAGTGAAGCCCCACACCCCTCTTATATGGAAAACACTAAATCCACAAAGAATAAAAACCTTTAAAACCAGGTATAACCCTACTTGCGAGGGAACACTGCTCGTTCTTAGTGTCTCTTCAAGTTTGTTAAAAACACAGCATGTATTTGATAAGTACGATCCACACAGGCTGTCCTGCAGCCCATCTTCTGCCCTGTGGTCTGGAACCCCACACAAAGCCATCACCAAGCCTGATACCCTGTGGTAAAAATGAGATGCCACCCAAGTGCCCTCTGCACTGTTTCCTCAGGACAGGGGATACCCAAGCCAGCAGAGTCCCATGAGGCTAGTGACGTTTCTGCCAGCCTACCCACAAGGCTTGTGAGTGGCTTGTGGGCCAGCCCACCCTTCCTCCCAGCAGCACAAGTCCTCTAGGGAAATCGCACACAGAACCCCATGGCAGGAAGAAGCAAGCGGGCGGCTCCAGCCACCAGAAGTCAGGACTAAGGCCTAGAGAGTGGCCTGTCTGGCCACAGCTCTCCTCTGGGCTCCGGCTTCACCCGGAGGCTGGCTCCAGGCTCAACTTGAGCCCTGGAGACTCGCTGACTGACAGCTCCAAGGTCTATTCACAAACACCGGAGGCCACTGGGTGGCAGCATTCGGCCTTGGCAAGCCCTGCAGGCCCCCACATTTTGCACCCCACCAACACAAGGTGCCGCTCCAGGAGGACACTGCACAGAGCAAGCACTCGGGAACTGACTTCCTTTCCCTCGACAACACACACGCTGGTCTTACTCTTCCCGGTCTGTTCTCCCAGCTCTGACTCCACTGAGGTAGGAGGCTGAGCAAACTTGATACTTTAGCAGTCCCTGAAGACAGAGAGGTGAAGTGAAGTGAAGTGAAAGTCACTCAATTATGTCCCACTCTTTGCAACCCCATGGACCATACAATCCATGGAATTCTCCAGGCCAGAACACTGGAGTGGGTAGCCTTTCCCTTCTCCAGGGGATCTTCCCAACCCAGGGATCGAACATGAAGATGGAGACACATCAGCAAAACCAAACTCGGAGCAAACACCTCTAGGATTTGGAGGAAACCAGAACAAGCTCCAAATGTGTGCAGTCTACCTTCCGCACATCCAAAACAGAAAGAGCATTACTGACAAACAAAAGGAGTTTCTCGGGTAAGGTCTCTTTGGAACACAGACGCTGCCTCTTTGTTCATCTAATTCAGAGCAAAGACTTACCTTCATAGGGAGTCATCTCAGGGCCTCGGACCACATAGTGCCTGAGGGAGGAGAGAAAATGAGTTGGCTTTGGGGATGGCATCACTCCAAGGCCAGGGTTTTTAGGGCCCACCTGAAACTAAGACACTCACAGACATTCAGCAGGTGACTAAACTAAATAGCTAATAGCTATTAGCTCCCTGCCTCTCCAACAGGATCAGAGAGGTTGTGCCCTCCAAGTTTTCTACAAAGTGCCTCTGAATCCACAACACAGTATGCAAAAAGCTAACCCTCTTTGACCATTAACATCAACTGACAATTTAAAAATTCACTTCACAAGACTTCCCTGGAGGTCCAGAGGTTAAGACTCAGCACTTCCAAAGCAGTGGGTACAGGTTTCAATCCCTGGTTAGGGAACCAAGATCCACATGCCATGCAGTGTGAGGGGAAAAAAAAAAAAAAATTCACAATTTATAGTTGAGATGTACTTGAAATCTGATGTTTTTCAGTGTGCCCAAATACCATGCAATAGCTCACCAGGAATAGCTGGAGACACGCAGAGACTGTGCCCCTGGCCCTGCCACCCTGGAAGACTCAGACGCGACCTCGAGAGCAGCTATTTTCCAGCAGGAGAGACAGGGACAGTTCGTGATGGTCACCAAAGGCCTCACACAGAGGGACCACAACCCCATGGACTCTGCTCTCCACACAATAAATGACACTTCATCTCTATGGCAAGAAGCACTGGAACTGCTCGATTTTTTTTGGTTGCTCTGTGTGGTTGGTGGGATCTTAGTTCCCTGACCAGGGATGGAATCCAGGCCCTTGGCAGTGAGAGCTGAGTCCTAACCACTGGACCACCAGGGAAGCCCTGAACTTATGAATTTTCAAAGAAAACAGAAAAGCACAAAGAAGAATACAGAACTAACCAGAAACACAAGACCAGACACAACTGTGCACACATGAGTAACCACCTCTCCAAACACTACTTCCCACCAGGACACTTTGACAACCCCTGCTCTCTACTGGCTGATAGGTCAGATTCAAAAACTACCGTCATCCTATGTCAGCAGACCAGGAACACACCAGGAAAAGTGGCCTTAAATTGGGGAATGTGGCCTTAATTTGTCACTGCTCCCAATTCCTGTGTCCAATCTGAGGACAGCAGGACGGGCCGGGCAAGCAGTGCTATGAGAGCGCCTGACAGCCCCAGGGCAGCAGAGTGAGGAAGGCCTCGAGTGCAGACCTCTCCAGAAGAGCACTCTCTTCTCCAGCAGCGGGACATGCCAGCTGGGAAGAGCCTGCACAGCCGGCCCAACACGGCCGTCCTCAGCTGGTGTCTGGAACTGGATGCCAGGGGGTCTCATCACCTTAACGGCACCTCGACTGTTTGGGCAAAAATGTGGTCAGTGCTGAAAGGAAGCCTGCTGTCCTTCTGGGAGTCTGGAATACTGGGGGGCTCCAGGCAGAGGTTCCCGTGACCTAGTCCCCCAGAAATCTCTGGTGCTCAGTCCCAAGGGGGCTTCCTTGAGGACAACCCACCAGCATACAGCTTGTCCCAGCTCGTGGCAAGGAGGGGAAGCCTGTATCTGGTCTCCAATGGACTCTGCCCCACGCCTCTCCCTCTGCAGTGGGTCTTCCTAGTGAACAGTAGAACCTGGGACCTGACCCCTACTCAGGAGGATCCCCCACATGACAAGGATGTCCCCTAGAGTGCCACAGAGCCCGTCTGTCCATATGCTAGCTACATCCTGGGGGCAGGGTGAGTTCTGCTGTGACACTGATGTCTCCCCCACACACCAAGGCTGGACTCCCTGAGACCCTCTGCCCACCTGCCAGCGCTGACCCTTCTCTGCAAGCCAAGGAATGTGGATCCAAAATCCTTGAACACCTGTCCAACCTGGAAAAGACTTTTTTTAAACTCAGATCTCTTTCCTCTAGATTTAAAGAATTTTTTACAGTATTTAAGATCAAAACATAAAATATTAAATACCCTCCAAACAGGAAAAACATTCCTTAATATTTCAGCCCTACATTGTTTCTCACAAAATCACCAGCACACCTGCTAAAGGCAGCACTTCTGTGGCATGGCAAGTTCCCATGAAACTCACGTCCACAGGCACAGAGCGGGGTTCAGGACCCCACCCCCCATCACAAATTTGCCAACGTAGGACAGGCCACCTCACAGCATCAAGAAGCAAAGAGCAGAGAAGGAGAGTCAAGACAAGGAGCTTCTCCAACAGGCGTGAGTCTGCAGGCCCCAAAGCCACCCCTAGGAAGGACCCTCTCTCTGGCCCCAACGTGCAGAGCTCAAAGACAGCCTGCCACATCCTGGGTTGCTGTCCATTGTGAAGACAACCAAAGAGCATCTGCAGGCCTCACAGTCCACTCATGCCTGATGAGGGTACAGGAACCCCTTTCCCATGCTAACAGGGCCCCTCCGGCCCTAAGCCCATCAGGGAGAAGCCAGGTGGCAGGTGGTGCAGGGAAGGAAGTGGCAGAACCTTACCACTCAAGGATGTTGGAAGGGAGGGGCTCGGCACAGATGTAAGGCACAGGGTCTTTCTTAATCCGGAGATAGTCCTGCTTCAGGCGCTGGGTCGCTGTCGTCGGTGCTCTCTTACCGCTGTTGCTGCTCATCTGTGGAGACAAGTCTACACTGACACAGGACTGAGTGAGGCAGCCCCCACTGCCCACACCTCTGCCACCCGGAATCAAGGCCCCTGGGCTGCTCCAACTTGCCCGCCCTCTCAGACACCCGTGAGCCTTGCAAGTCTCCTTTCCCATTTGTCCCAGCAGGTCCTTCGCCAATGTGACTTTCGTCAGATGCAAAGGTTAAGAGAGACCCTGCAGACTCACCTGTGTCCTTGAAGAACCTTCAGAGGGAGAAAGCCCTTGAATTCGACGATCACGAGTAGAGACGAGCTAAAGCCAGCCCCAACCACCTGCCGTGTGCATGTCTCCCCCAGCGCTACGCTGGGTGGTACCATGCTCCTCCCAGAGCTCCTTGTTAAACACTTTCCAGCACATTTACCATTGGCCACAGGTGGGTGGGAGGAACAAGGGAATAGAGGAAGAGCCTCTTTCTGGGACTGGAGAGAGAGACTGGGACCCCGGAGAGACCCAGACACACGTGTAGGACAGAAGAGGAAGCAGGAGCAGCTGGACAGGCAAAGGTGAGGAAGTGTGCTGTGTCCACGGCCCAGCACTGGGCCACCGCAGGAGCCAAAGCACTGTGAATGGCAGCTGATGAAGCCAACCAGGGACTCGAGGCCAGGCCGCCAGGCAGCACCCCACAAAGTTTTTAGGCCCAAGTCTTAAGGCAAATAAGATCTTCCATTAGAAAGGGCACTCTGGAGGCCCAGCAGAGGATGACTGGGACAGACTGGGACAGACAAGATGGCACGGGAGGGACAGGACGGCACAGGACGGTACTGAAGGCTGGGATGGGAGGGAGGGAGCAGCCATCATTCAAGAGAAGAGACCTGGCCTGGATCAGGGGACCTGGAACACCTCAGTTCTGCTCCAGAGGCAGGAGGGCAGGATGGGGAAGTGGAAGACGGGCTCCCCACTCTCAGGGGCACCAGAACAGCTCCAGCTTCATCTACTTAACAAACTAGAACGTCTCATAGATGGAAATTAGGTGCATAAGCAAAAAAGTTCTGCTGCTAAAAATAAAGCAAGAAAGTCACTGGTGTAAAATGCGGTGGAGATGGAGGACACACAGGGTGTGCAGCACAGAATGGAAAGAAGAGAGGGGAGGCTGTCTAGACAGGGCAGCAAGTGAGGAATCACTCTGCCTAACCTGTGTTCCCAACCTGTCCCACCAAAGCACAGGACTTGAGCAGCCAAACCTCCACGCAGACCTCCCAGCCAGTACCCACTTGGCACTGCTCCCCACACCAGGCCAGACCCTCCTCACCTCACTTGCACCTTTCCTCCCATCAGTCTCTGCCCAGAGTGTCTCATCAGAGGCTATGGACTCCTGCCCTGTACCCATGGGATCCTCCTCAGAGCATCCACCCCGCCAGATGATGACCAGGGCTTGCGGTCTCACTCTGCACCCCCAGGGTGCCGCAGTGGTCCCTCTACATGCCCAGCCCTGCTTCCTGCCCTGGGGTCCCTAAACCTCAGATACCCATGTGCTCCCACTCTCTCCATCCCACCACACCCCCCAATGCAGGGCCCACTACACTGCCCATCCGCTAACACGAGACATCCGACTAGCTTCTGGCTTCCGGTCTCCCCCCATTTCAGTCCATCCTGTTCACTGAAGTCAACTGACCCTTCTCATTGCACAGTTCAGATTACAACCTTCAGGACTCACCCAGAAAATAAATTCACCTGAGCAAATAAATGTCAACACTTCTGCCACCTGCCAAGTCCTCAGCCCCAGACCGCCCTCTATCCCCCAATTCGGACTTCCACAGCCCCTGACATTCCCACGGCCTGAGCCAACTCCTCCTCACCCCAACCACGCGGACACACCCCAGCCCAGCCTCTACCAGTGGATGCCTCGTCAAGGCCCTACCCAGTCCAGTGCCCAACTCCCCTGGTCAAGTGCCTCCACATTCTGCCCTTTGCTGGCCTTCCTGCCACCCAGCTGCATATCGCACAGGTGCCACCAGGCCCTAGCAGACACTGCTGGCTGGGGTGCCCACTGTGGGTGGTTAGGGTCTAGCCTGAGAGGGGAGCGCTCCCCCAGCACCACCCCCAAGTTCCAACCAGAGACAGCAAGAGGGCCAGGTGGTTCACCATGGGCAACATCTAGTAACAAACACCATGACAAGTCAAAAGCAAGACCACCACCCAGCACTTGTTTCCTTTAACTGTTCACACTGACATTCTGCCACACACAAACCAATTCACTAGATAATTCAAACACACCTGTGCTTGAACTCAATTAAGTGGCCAACTTCGATGCTTCATGAAGGTTAGAGGACAGCCACACAAAACAAATAAAATAGATCCCGCCTGGCTCCTCACAAATGAACTTTCCTCCCCCTCTTGCTTTCGAAGTCATAATCTTTAGAAGCCTACTTACAATTCAACTGCTCTGTTTATTAAAAGAAAGGGTTCCCTCGGCCTCGCTCAGAGCAGTGCTCTCAGGCCCCTCCAGATGACAGGTGAGCCAATTTCTCCATCTTCCCCAAGCACACAGGGTGCATATCCGGTGCCTCCACAGACCCCGAAGTGCATCTCAGGTCCCTTCAGGCCAAGTCCCCACAGACAGAGCACAAGTGTTACAGAAGACATTCAAAAACAAAACAAGCAGCACAGTCCACATACAAAACTTCAGTGCAGACAGCTTGAAGGCCGGTAGCCTGAACCAACATCCTGGCAAGAGTCCCTTCCGTACCATGCAGACACAGACTCGCCCCTCACTCAGCACTGCCCACCCGGCTCCTTTGGCTCCTTTCTCTCCGCCCAGAGACCTTGGTATGACCCACCAGAGTGCACGTGACACACCCGTGCCCAGGACTCGCAGAGAAGTCTCTCCCTTCACCAGTGGGATTACTTCACAGGTTGGATGGAGGCCCACGGCTGATGGGGGCCACCGCACCTGCCACTCCCCCACCTGCCACTCCCGCACCTTCACAGAGGCTGGCTCGGCTGTGTGCAGATGACAGAGCACTAGTTCTAGACACTGGGATCCAACCGTACCTGCAGAGAAGCTGGGTTTTTCAAGAAAGCAAGACCCTAAAGTTACACCGAGGGTCCCTCACCCAGAGAAAACAGAGCCTTGACCACTGCTCAGAGAACTCTCAGGCCCTCACTAACTCCCCCCGGGGCTGCCCCGGGACCTCTCTAAGCATTTCCAGCCCGGGCCTGGGGTGAGTTTGAGAATGGATGTGAACTAAACACAGACCAGCTAAGTGGTATTAACTGGGAAGAGGGCGAGAAGCGTACATCTGGCCAGGGGTGGACCGGGACAGGAAACTAGCAGACGGCGAGAGCAGGTAGGCACAGGCGAGAAGCCGGCCTAGGGCCCTCTCCAGCCACCCAGCATGGAGCTTCCCCGTCTGATCGCCCGAATTTTGTTTCCACTCCAGACGTTCATTGCTCGGGGGACTTAAGAGGCGGTCTGGGGTCCTAACTGATCGAGATGAAGCGGCGGCGGCGGCGGCGGGCTCAACGGCAGCCACCCCACCCCGACACCGAGTCCCAAGACACGCTTACAAACCAAGCTCTACGCCGGGTCGTCCTGGCGGCGCCCGCAAGTGTGCCACTAACGGGAGCCTTTCCATGGGACGTCAGCCGTGTGGCCACCCTAATCCCCAAGTTGGCCGGAGGGAGGACGACCCGGCCCGGAGCCCCCGGCTCCCCGCTGTAACCGACCTCGGGTTCCGCGCACAGAAACTCCGGGCTGGGCCCCGCGAGCGCAGACGCGGCGAGGACAGACCGTGCGGAGGCACCGCGCTCCCCGCTCGGGCCGGCTCCGGCGGGGCGGACGCGCGGAAGAGGCCCCGGCGGAGGCCCGCGGCGCGCGCTCACCTCTCCCCGCCGCCGCGCTCAGGGCTCGCCGTGGTCGAGGCCGGAGCAGAGAAGCGGAAAGTGGGGCCAGCGCCGCAGAGCTGCACCGCGCCGGGAGCGAGCCCACCCGACGCAGCCGCTACCGCCGCCGCCGCCGCTTTCGCTGCCGCCTCAGCTTCCAAGATGGCCGCCCACGGGGCGGGGCAATCCCCGCTTCCAGTTCCGGGGCGCAGTTAACTGAGGAGGCCGCTCTAGACAGCCAGGCGGAGGTCGCCTGCATCTCGCTGTCGCCTTTAGTTCCGGGAGGCAGAGGCAGTCGGCGCATGCGCACTGGCAGGCAGCTCCGAGGGGCGGACAACGAGCTCAGGACAGGTCTGGTCAATCAGCCACGGCTGGCCGTCCTGTTGGTCCCTCAGCCACACCGCTGTCAGCGGCCGCAGGGCTCCGGGGCCCCCTACCCTGCACGTTCCCCTTCTCATGATCCTCTGCCTTCCGCGGGAAAACAGCCCCAGTTAGAGGGTAACCCCCGAGGTGCCGGTATGAGCCCCGCCCAAGTTTCCCGGTACCTCGACCCTCCCACCTCCCTCTTCCGAAGGATCGGCCCAGTCCCGCCTGGAGGACCCAGTTCTTGTGCCCACTTAACAGGGAAGCGCTGGAGGCAGTCCGCGTCCCCGGTGACTGAACCACCCGGGTTCCTGAGAATCGAATCCTGGGTAACCTTGTGTGACCGCAGTGATGGTGGAGCCAGGAGCCCCACTGGAACCTGTTCCAGGTGGGGTCCGGTGTAGGAATCCTGCCCAGCCCCTGCCCAAGGGGGAGAGCTGTCCTCATAAAAAGAGTTGCACTGTTTCCCGACTGCATTTTCCGCCCAGCCCATGAATAGGGTCATTATGCAGCAGAGGACGCTGCACTGAGGCTCACTTTCTGCTCCCACGGTCCCCTCCCAGGCCCTGGGGGAGGGGGAGGCAGAGCAGGGAGGTGGGGCGGCCAGGGAAGTCCCTGGGGAGCAGAGAGTCTGTCTCTGGGACAGCACTGGGGGAACACTTGGAAGCAGGTGAGGATGGCATACGGGTGGGAGTCTGGATAAGGGAGGGCTGGGCAGTGGGCAGGCCAGCACGCTCCTCACCACCCTTCCTGGTGAGTGGGGGCTGGGGTGTGCCCTCACAGGGCTGTACCAGGGCAGACGCTGCACTGACTGTGAGACAGGCCTTGGTCATCAGCTGGGACCAATCCAGAGAGGCTGTCGCTAGGCAGATCTTGGGTTCAAACCCCAAAGTCTCACCCTTGACCACAACCCTGACTGCCTCTCAGTATACACCACCAGTCAGTGGGGTTACTAACCACATGACGATTGACAGTGGACTCCAAGCTCCAACGGGTCCAGCCATGGCCACTGGCAGAGGGCAGGCAGGGGGCCATGATCGCGACCGAATCTGGCCTACCCAGGGCACCTCAGACAAGATATGAGCAGTCACTGCAGGGCTGGCCCAGGCCCAGGGGCAGAAACAGAAGTGCCCATCGCCCCTCAGGCCAGCACCAGCCAGCCAGCCTGGGGGAAGCAGCCTGCTACCTCCCCCTGCCGCGAGTGAGCTTTGCTGGCCCTGGCCCTCCTTCCTCATGGGGAGACTGGCGGTCCCAGGCCCCACCTCCTACTGCCACACTCAGAAAACATCTCAGGCTTCCTTCTCTCCCTTGACTCCTCCGGGATCTGCCATCCCCACGCAGGGCGGGCCCAGCTGTTTTTAGCTCGAGGGGAGTTATGTAAGGGAGGCTTCCCAGAGGCTCTGGGTGTTTCAAGCACAGGTGTGAGAGAGACACAAGGCCAGACCCTGAGCCCTACACAGGCAACATCACACACTTGGCCCATTTCCAGTGGCCACTACCTTAAGGAGCCCCCTCTGTATTGACCCAAATCCCTGCTTGACACTGCGATCAGCACCTGGGGGACAGGGAGGTGCTGCAGTAGCACCAAGGAGGCCTCCTACCTGCCAGTTGGCAGGGACTCCAGATGGTCCAGCCCCCCAGGCTGGGGAGGACACCCCCGGCCCCCAAAATCTGGCACATGTGCAGAGCCCATTGGCTCAGACTTCATGGCTGCTGCACTAGAATCCTTCCAGGGCCAACTCTTAGCTGTCTCAGGGTGGAGACACCCATGGGTGTGGAAGTGGAGCCCAGGTCTGGAAGGAGGCACATTGGTATCCCTAGGTCCAGCTTCAGGGAAGGCCAGCACTTGAAGGCTCAATGGGGCCACGCTCAGCAGGCTGGGGCCAGCCATCCCACTGGGGAGAGGGTGGGGGACATAGGGCCCTAAATAATTTCTCTAATTCTCTCAACCCACAGCTGTCAAGGAGCAGCCACACGAGCCCCTGTTGTGTGAGGAGCTGGAGATGCCCTGTCTGGTCCCAGCCAGCACCTTCTGCTCCTCCAGGCCCTGGAGGAGCCTGGGGAGGCAGGAGAGGGGTCGGGCAGGGAAGGGAGGAGAGGGATGCTGGCCTTGCTGCCACTGGACATAGTCTCTGTGTCTCTGCCCTCCCAAAGGTGGGCTCTGGGGCAACCTCCTCAGAAGCAGGAAAATGGGGCTCTGACGCTGGCCCCATGACATCAGTTGGTCTCATCTCTGAGTCTCAAGCCTCAAGAGGAAACTCAGCCCCACTTTGTGCTTGAGGAAACAGGCTCAGAGAGGTTGAGTAATTTGTTCAATGTCACACAGCTGATGACTGAGGAAGCTGTGATTCGCACTCATGCCTAGATGAGTCCAGGGCCAGCTCTTCCCTGAGCGTGACTTCCCTCTCCCAGAGGTCCGCAGCCACCATCTGCCCCTTCCAAAGGCAGGAGGCTGATGACCTCATCCCTCCTCAGAGCCAAGCCCCCGCCAGAAGGGCCTAGCGAGGGTGGGGGCTTCCTCCCTCATCTCAGACCCATTTGGGGTGGGCTGTCAGGAACCCAGAGCCTGTGTGGGAGGAGCAGAGGGCCAAGCGGAAGGTCTGATCATTTGGGATGGCGAGGCCTCTGGCCTCATGGAGCCCTGTCGGGTTCCCCGTGGGTCCTCCTGGGGGCTCTCCGGCCTTTCACATACTGTCTGGCCTCAGGCAACCACTCTGGGGCCGAGGATTTCAGCCGTGAGGTGGTGGACTTGGACCCTGAGTGTGGTGTGTGGCTGGCGCAGGGTCTCTGTGCCTCCCAGGAGGCTGAGCTGTGGGCACCACCTGCCCACCCAGGCCCCAACTCATTCCCACAGTAGGTGCCTGTCCCAGGGGCTGGACAGCCAGCACCAGAGGACATCTGCGTTCTGGAAGTGGAGGCCCCTGCCCAGGGACCCCTGGCCACAAACACCTTGGTTAGAGCTTGGGCAAGTGGAGGCGAGCAAGCATTCTCCCAGGCCAGGCGGGAGGAGAGTGGACAGGGGAGGGAGCCAAGCACCCCAGGGTCTACCAGAGTGGGGTTCCTCCTCGCCCTCCAAAAACCTGGAGCCCCTCACCCACTGCCAGGGTCAGGCCCCCAGACCTCACTTTCAGGAACGCGGGCAAGAGAGCCTCACTGTGGTGAAGGACCCCCCTCCCTGCCCCAAAGACTTCTCCTTCCGGGACCAGAGCAGATGTGGATGTCCCTGCCAGGCTCCGCCCCACCACCTCGCCCCACGCCCAGCCTGTTATAAACAGGAGGCTGCTTGGCCAGCCTCGGGCCACAGTCTGCTTTGTCACCTGCTAGAACTGCCACCAGCACTGCCACAGTCACCACTGTTGCAGCCACCAGCACCAGAGGATGGAGGCCTATGCGCAGGGAGGGTGCAGCTTCGAGGTACCAGGGCTGTCAGGGCGGGGCGTCACCGGGGTTTCCCCGCCCCGGCTTGAGGTGGACGGGCCGTGTCCCCCATGACATCTGGAGCACAGGAACAGGCAGGGCGAGGGCAGAGGCTCCCATCCACGCCTTTGTCATGCATCCCCACTGACAGAGGGCTTGCTATGTGTGAGAGGAGTGTGTGTGTCTGTGCACAGCTGTGTGCGTGCGTGTACCATGTGAGGGGGTGGTGCACCCCCGCTCCTGCCATGGCTGAAGTGTCGGGGACCCAGCCCCCCATCTCAGGAAGCCACCCTCCTCTTGCCTGGCAGCCCCAGCTGGGGTGGGAGGTGGACAGTCTGGAAACATGGTTACTGGAGTCAGAAAGAACCTTCTGGAGGCCCTTTTCCCTCACCTGTATCACGAGGCTGAAGGTCCTGCTGCCCTGTGAGGGCTCCATGTGGTCACGGGATACCCATGTGGGCAGCACTCTGTGCCATAGGGGGCCCACCAGCAGCATCCATGCTGGCATGTTCTCCCAGCCTGGCTGCCTCCACAAACCTGAGGCTTGGGCTGACCACCCCCACCTGCTACCTGGGCTCCATGCATCTGGTGGGCACTGGGTGTCCAGGCCAGCGTGTGCTGGCTGAGACACACCAGGCCCTTCTTTGGCTCAGCCCTCTCCCCAGGCATCAGCCCAGGCCTGGTTGCCTAGAGGGGCCAGAACCCAGGAGGCTACACCCCAGGTGCAAGAGGCCTAATGATTCAGAACAAGATGGGGACACTCTGGAAAGTCCGTAGGAAGCCCAGGCAGTGACTCACTGTGTGTCCCGGGCCAGCCAGCCTAACCTGGTCAGGGCCCACAGCCCTGTGCACTGAGGGACCAAGGTCCCGGGACGCTAGAGCCTCTGGGTGGGACTAGGGCCAGGCAGGCCCCAGGTCGACCTCCCTGGGGCCCTCAGGTCCCCACCACGTCTGGTCAGACTGCTGCCTACTTTTCTGGAAGCCCGAGGCCCACAAACAGAGCATCCCCGGGCTCAGTTCGGTGGACAACACCCCCCCAGGCCCACAGTGCGCAACAGGCTACAGGCCTGACCCTTGGCCCAGATGTGGCCGGACCTGCGTGGCTCCATCGGCCCCAATCCAGCATGGCCATGCTGGCCACTGAGGGTTGCTGGAGGCTGTTGGGGCCCAGAGTCCAGTCAACCCACTCAGAGCGGGTCACCTGGCTGCCCCTCACCAGAGGCCCCTGCCCCACTTGGCAGATGGCAGCAGAGACCCACCCAACCTCGAACCACCTGCAAACAAGGCCTGGCGCAGCCTGGACCCTATGTCCCTTGCTGTCCCTGCCCCACCACCCAGGCTCGGCTCTGGCCATGATAAGACACGCCTGTGGAGGCTGCCTGGTGCCCCTCTTGTCGCCATGGGAGTGGGGAGCAACAGAGTTGGTTCCCAGTTATGGACCAGCTTCTGGTGAGGTTTTTCTCAAGCATCAGCAATCCAGGCTAGGCCACTGGTGGCTGAGGGAGATGACAATTCCGGGAGTTCCCAGGCATGGAGAATGGAAGGCTGATGGCCCAGGTGGGGAGACCTGGGTGGGGTCAGGCCAAGTGGCAGCTGGAGCCCCGCTGAATCTCACTTCTCAGATGCAGGCTGAAGACACGGGCCAAACAGTGGGTGGGGGGCCAGGAACCTGTACATGCCCCCAGGCACCCCCACCGACGCTGCCCAAGGAGGAACGTGGAGAGAGGCTGGTAGAGCTGCATGCCTCCTTCAGAGAGCTGGTCACCTTCTTCTGCACCAACTCCACTATCCACGGCACCATCCGCCTTGTCTGCTCTAGCCAGAACCGCCTCAAGACTGCCTCCTGGGGGCTACTGCTGGCAGGAGCCCTGGGCGTGCTCTACTGGCAGTTCGCGCTCCTCTTCAAGCAGTACTGGCGCTACCCGGTCATCATGACAGTGTCCGTGCACTCGGAGCGCAAGCTCTTCCCATCGGTCACTCTGTGCGACATGAACCCACACCGGTGAGGGCTGGTCCAGCCTGGGGGCCCCTCCCCTGGTGTGGTCACAGCAGGACAACCCATCTCTTCTCAGGGGCAGGGCTAAAGGACAAGAAGAGTCAGCTGAGTGTTACTGTGACCAGTGCCAGGCTGGAGGGACCTTCAGGAGCTAGGCAGCCCAGGATGGGGAGGGGAGGAGAGCCAGGGGCTTTCCAGAAGAGCAGGTGCCTGGAGAGGGGAGCAGGGTAACATTACAGTGTGGAGTCAGTGGAGCAAAGACAGGGAAGGGCTGTGAATGAGCCAGAGGAGGATGGGGTCCCGGGGGTTGGGGGCAGGCCAGGCCAGGGGTCTGACTTCCATCTGCAGCCCCGGCTCCGTATTCAGAACCGCCTTCTAGGCTTCTGAAGATGGCAGGGGGTGGGGGGTTCCTGTCCTGTCTGTGACTTCGGGGTCAGTACCTGGGGGCCAGCTTGGCTCTCTCCAAAGTATGCGTGCTAAGGGGGCCTGGCTCTGACTCTGCCCACTCCACCCACCCTGCCCTCAGGCCACACTTAGCCCGCCACCATCTGCGGGTTCTGGATGACTTTGCCCGGGAGAACATCTACTCCCTGTATGGGTTCAACTTTAGCGACAGCAGGGATGCCCTGGGGGCCAAGGTCCCAGGTCCAGAGCCTGCCTTCCAGCTGGACCGTAGGATCCGCCTCCAGAGGCTAAGACCCTTGGATGGCCAGAACAGAGTGGGCTTCAAACTGGTGAGTGTCCAGCCCGGGGGGGTCTGCATGGGACTTGGGCAGGCCAGTTGGCCCACACTGACCCCATGCCCCACAGTGTAACAGCACCAGCGGCGACTGTGTTCAGCGGGCCTACTCCTCCGGCGTGGTGGCCGCCCGGGAGTGGTACCGCTTCCACTACATAAACATCCTGGCCCTGCTGCCTGCTGCCCATGAGGACAGCCACGGCAGCCACTTTGTCTTCTCCTGCCGCTACGACGACCGGGACTGCCATGCCCAGTGAGTGCAGACCGGTGTCCGCTCCCCCCACCACACCCAGTAGTCTGCCGGCCCCGTGGCTCCCTCCAGAGACAAGGCAGCTGTGCTCCCCTTCCCACAACCCCAGGCAACACACAGCAGGGTGATGAGTGGAGGGTGTGTGCTTGTCTGAGCATAGCCCCTGGTTCCAGGCACTTCCAGACGTCCCACCACCCCACCTACGGCAGCTGCTACACCTTCAATGGTGTCTGGGCCGCACAACGGCCAGGCGTCACCCACAGTGAGTGCCAGCTGGGACTGGGTGCGGGCAGGGTGTCTGGGCCAACCTGGCCTCACCCCTGGCCTCCCCCAGGGATCAGCCTGGTCCTCAGGGCTGAGCAGCAGGACTACCTCCCTCTGCTGTCCACGAAGGCCGGCATCAAGGTCATGATCCACTCGCAAGACCACACGCCCTTCCTGGAGCACCAGGGCTTCAGCATCCGGCCAGGGACAGAGACCACCATCGACATCCGTGAGGTGGGCTGCCTCCGCCTCCAGGCTCTCGGCCTCTGTTTTCAAGCCTGGAGGTGGCGCAGGACCTCCAGCTCGAGGCAGCAGGACTGAGTAGCCCCCCTTTCCCCAGGACGAGGTGCACCGGCTCGGGAGCCCCTATGGGCAATGCATGGACAGCACAGGCAGCGTGGACGTGCAGCTACTGTACAACACCTCCTATACCAGGCAGGTGAGTCTGGGCTTGAGGGTGGGGAGATGGGGCAAGGGCCCAGGGAGGGGGCTGGGGAGTAAGTGGGGGAGGCTAAGGCAAGGAGACCCTAAGGGACGCTGGTCGTGGGTGGGGGAACAGGCCAGTGGGAAGGAGGGGAGGCAGGTGGGCTGGGGAGAGGGGTGGCTGCCCTGGACCCCCAGCTTCAGCCCCCACTGTCCTCCTAGGCCTGCCTGGTCTCCTGCTTTCAGCAGCTGATGGTAGAGACCTGTTCCTGCGGCTACTTCTTCTACCCTCTGCCGGCGGGGGCCGAGTACTGCAGCTACATGCGGCACCCAGCCTGGGGTGAGCTCCCTGCCCCGCCCCACCAGCCTGTTTGGCCAACAGCAGACCTCCCCACTGCCCCTGGGTCGCTTCTCATAGATTCACCCGTGACTGTCTTCCCCAGGTCACTGCTTCCACCGCCTCTACCAGAAACTGAAGACCCACCAGCTTCCCTGCGCCACCCGATGCCCGCGGCCTTGCAGGTAAGGAGGCATGCTGGGCTCAGTCTGGTCTGCCCGGGGCCGGTGCACAGGGACATGACGGGGGTGTCTCTCCCAGGGAGTCTTCATATAAGCTCTCCGCTGGGACCTCCAGATGGCCTTCCTCCATGTCAGCTGTGAGTCCCCAAGGGGGGTGGTGGTGAGGGATGGACAAGTAGGGAGCCCATGGGCAGACAGCCCTCCCAGGACTAGCCTCTGTCCCCGTGGTCCTGCCCTCACACCACCCTGCAGTGCCCGAGGGCCAGGAGGAGCCACGGCCACAGCAAGTCTTGTGTGTGCAGGACTGGGTCCTGGCTGTGCTGGGTGAGCCAAGCGGACGAAACCCATGGCCTTCTGCCTCCGTCAAGTCCTGGCCGCTGCCTCTGCCCTCCTTGCCCTCCAGGGCCCACATAGAGGGCCCCATCAGCAGGTCTGGGGCTCAGCCCCTCTCACCTGCGCCCTGCCCCAGGATCAGCCTGGCCAAGGTGAACATTTTCTATCAGGAGCTCAACTACCGCACAGTGGACGAGACGCCGGTCTACTCGGTGAGCTGCCTCCTGGGCTGGGGCCAGGAGGGGGGCGGGGCCAGCACCCTGGCCTCTGCTCACCACTGCCAACGCCCACAGGTGCCACAGCTGCTCTCAGCCATGGGCAGCCTCTGGAGCCTGTGGTTCGGCTCCTCCGTCCTCTCGGTCGTGGAGGTGCTGGAGCTGCTGCTGGACGCCATGGCCCTCACCCTACTGCTGTGCTGCCGCTGGCTCCGTGGGTCTCGGGGCCAGCCCGGGGTAGCCACGAGGGTGCCCTCTCCAAGCCAGAGGCCAGCCAGTGGACCAGTGGCTGCAGGCACAACGTCTAACACCTCAGGGCCCGGATGCCTTCACCTCCCGGGGCTTCAGGAGTCTCGGCTGAGAAATTCAGCCAAGTGTGGGCCCCAGAGACCCCTGACACCTGAACCAGTCTGAACCTGGCCTGATCCTGGGAGCGGTGGCAGCGGTGGGCTCTCCTGACTGCCCAGGGCGAGCCAGTCGAGCCCCATGGGGCCTCCTGGGCCAACCAAGCCAAACCCAGGGCCCAGGAAGTAGCAGCACCAGAGCTGGGAGGTGGCTCGCCGCCAGGAACACAGCACAGAAGGGCTTCTCATTAGCCAAGCCACCCTGCCCTGCCCAGTGGTGGCCTCACAGGTCTCAAGGAGGCCCAGGGCAGGCAGGGAATAAGGCAGCGTCCCCACCACTCTGGATTCCTGTGTTCTGGTCGTGATGAAGTATCTGCCCAAGTGGAGGAGTGTGTGCCCATGTGTGGGGGGCGCTCCACACGGGAGTGTGTGTTTGGTACCAGTGTCATATGTCCACGTGTTTCTGTGTCAGCAGGTCTGTCTGCACGTACATGTAGGTGTGTGCAGGCTTCGGGCAGAGCCTCACTCAGCTCAGGGCCAGTGGGAGAAAGGACGGGGTCAGGCCCAGGCACTCAGTGACCTGGGGCCACTTTCCAATAAAATGGACGATTTCACCTGGTGACTAGGGTGTTTTCTGCTGTCCTCTCCATCCCCTGAGTGAGCTAAAAACCTCCAACCAGATCGTACCGCCACATCCTCAGTCACAGATGCTGTGGGGGTTGTGGGGCAGGGGACACGGGGCAGAGTTTGCCTAGGGGACAAGGCCAGGTCCAGACCATCCTCGCCAATTGGTGTCCATCCTAGAAAAGGCCAGGGCAGCCAGGGAGTGGAGTATCAAGAACAGGTTTTAATCAATGGAGCCCAGGTTTTCATCAGGCAGATCCCCAGGTTCCAGGTTACTGCACCCTTTGAGGGTACCACTGGTGCTATCCCACGCAGGGCCGGCCCTTGGGGAAGGCAAGTGACCCCCGCCCCAATCGAGACAGAGCAGAGTGAGGTGGGTGAGGCGAGGCAGTGGGTGCAAGCGGCTGTTTATTAACTGTGATCTGGAGTGGAGGCGGGTCCCGCCAGCTGAGGCCCTAGCAAAGGCCCTGGCGCAGGCAGTGGGGCAGGAGATGAGGGCAGAGCTCAAGCAGGGAGAGAGGAAGGAGTTAATTCTGCTCTCTAGGGGTCACAGCCAGCAGGCGAGGGAGTTGGGGGCCCACCTTGCTGCCCATGGGGCCTCCCTGGGCAGCCTTTGCATAGTGACCAGCCAACTGGCCTTGGACTGGCCGAGGGTTCGAGTTGGGGAGAGGCTCAGCCATTGCCCCAGGGCTCCAGGAAGGGGAATGCAGAAGGCATCAGAGGGCCCTGGGGGTGCGCCAAAGCCCCATGGGCTGAGCTAGGGGCAAGGCTGGTGAGGGGGCAGGGCTGAGCTGCAGAGCCCCCCCAGCAGCGGGCAGAGCTGGGGGTCAAGGTGGTCCTTGAGTCCAGAGAAAAGACACGAGACAAAGTGAGAACGAGGTCATTGTAGAAAACCCCTCAGTCCGTGACAAAGGACATCAGATGCAGGGGTGGGAAGAGCAACGCACCTGCCACCCGCTCTGGCAAAAGGCAGGGACAGGTGGGGCTGCATGGCCAGCCACACGGCCTCAGGACGTCCGTGCCCAGTCAGGGCTGAGGCCCCAGGCCAGAGCCCCCAAGCACCCAAGAAGCCCAGCCTGGATGCTGGGGTCGCTAAGTGAGGTACACGGGTTGATTCCCTGGATGGGCGGTCCCTTCTGCCCTCACAGGGTGCTGGTGGCCAGCCACCAGCCCCAGGGCCCAGCGGAGGGGCTGGAGGCATGGGAGGGACCCAACTAGCAGGTCAGTGTCCTTGGGCATTAAAGTGGGGGCATGAGGTGACAGAGGCCCTGAGGGCAGAGTGGGGCACCAAGTGGCATGGGCCCAGGGATAGAGGGGCAGGAGGTGACTCGGGCCTGGGGGAGCAGAGAGGAGCACAAGGTGACATGGGGTCTTGAGAGTGGTTTGTGACACGAGCAACCCAGGCCCCCTAGGAAGGGGTCACCTGAAGACACAGGGTCCCTGGGGGGGGGGGGGGAGTGATGCAACACCTCCTGGGGAAGACTGGAGCTTAGAAGACTCAGTGCTGGTCCTGCTCCGGCCCGGGATGGGGGCCTCTGGAAGAGGAGGGCAGAGCTGGCAGCAGGGGCTCCAGGAGCTCCGGAGTACCAGTGCTCTCCGGAAATGGGCCGGTGGGGGGGGGGGTCCCGCCCGCCCCGCTGCCCTAGCTCTCGTCCAAGTGAAGGCTGATGAATTCCTGGATGCACCTGCGGTACTGGAGCTCGGTGGGGCTGCTGCCGGCCAGAAGGCCCGGCTGGCCAGGGGGCGCCTCGGCCTCACGCATCTCCTCGGCCATGCGCGCCAGACGGAGCCTGGAAGAGGGCGGGCCTTGTGAAGACCCTAGCCCGCCCCTAGCCCACCGCGTCCCAGACCTGAGGAGAGCGGGCCTTGTGAAGTGCTCCGCCCCGCCCACAGGGTCCCCCACCCACACTGCCCTCCTGCTCACAGCGTGACGATGTCGGCGTTTGCTTCCTGCACAGCGATGCTCAGTGGGTCCTGCTGAGCGTGGTCCAAGGCGTGCTGGTCCGCCCCTCTCTTCAAGAACAGGCAGACCTGGCTGAGAGCGGAGGGGGCAAGTCAGGTCAGGCCTTGGGCAGGTACTGGTGGGCGGGCGACCCGGGCCCATGGGGCGGGGGGAAGAGGGGATGACCAGCGCACGACTCACCCAGTACGGCCAAGGAGCGTGGCGTGGTGGAGCGGAGCCCGGCCGTGGCTGTCTCTTTGGTTCACGTCCGCTCCGTTTTGCAGGAGGAATTCACAGACGATCAGGGAGCCCTGGGGAAGCCGGCGCGGGGAGGCGGTATGGTTCAGACAGAGCCAAGCCATGGAAACTGTTCCTTGCAGGCCTGCCACCTCCCACCATGCCCCGAGGCCCCTTCCAGCGTGCACACCAAGGCAGAGCCGCTGTGAAGAGGTTGCACCTGGGTCTGGGCGCAGCCGGGCGCCTACTTACCCCCAGTACGGCCTGCACCAGCGGCGTCTTGCCCTCGTCCTCCGCGTCAGCCCAGTTGACTTCCGCCCCGTGCGCCAGCGCCGCCGCCAGGGCGGGAAGGTCGCGGGTGCGCGCCGCTCGGTGCGCCAGCAACCCCGGGTGCAGCTCACGCACGTCTGCCAGGCCCCAGGCCTCCACCTCTCCGTCCGCCTCGCCGCTGGACTCCTCTGACTCTGCACCCTCTGCGAGGACCCGGCGATCAGGGCCGGTAAGCCGGCCCGGAGCCGGGGAAGCGCAGGGCCGGGGATGGGGAGCCGCGCACTCACCCTCCTCAGCGACGCGGTCCACCACAGAGCCCACGCCAAAGGCCAGGACATCTGAGCTGCCGTCAGAGCTGCCCCCTAAGCCGCTGTCGCTGCTCAGACCTACAAAGTCCACAGCCAGAGGGGGTCCTGAGAGCGTCGGGGGGAAGGCTGGAGGGCTGCCCACCCTCCCGGGGATGCTCCCTGGAGCAGGATCAGTTCCCACTACGGGGCAGAGGAGAGCCCTGCCCAGGATGGGAGGAAAGGCGAGAAAATCAAGAGGCAGATCAACGGAGTCAAGGATTAAGCGTCCCCAGGAGCACAGTCGTGGGCGTGATCCCCCCTCGCTCAGGTCGGCCCTAGCAGGACGGATGGGCCGAAGCGCCGCCATAATGCAAGCTGCGAGGTCTCCATCCAGACGAGGCCCCAGGCAGCAGTGAGCGCACCCAAGAGCAGCCCTCACAGAAGAGCCCTGAGCTGAGGGACAGGAAGGCAGCGCCCTCTGCTGCCCAAGGGCACCCGCTCACCCCAGCAGCCCTGCCAGTTCTTGGCCGCCATCTGTGCCTTCTGTCCACACTGCCCAAAAAGGCAGCCCAGATGCCCCCGGCCAGTGGGTGCTGATAGACACTTCACAGGCAGGCCCCGGGAGGGGGCAGGGAGGGCCCCAACCTGCAGCATGTGCCCCCCACCCCTACTCCAGAAGAAGCTGGAGAAGATGCACACAACTGTCTTTCAGGAGCTGGTCTGGCACACAGCTGTCCACGAACACACATGCATGTGCACACACCCACGCATACACACACATGTACACACTCACATGTGTGTACCCATGTGCACAGTCATGCCACACACACACTCCTGTGTGCACACCGCACACGGGTCTCCCTAAGGGTCATGGCTCCAGCCTCCAAGTCAGTGGCTGAGTCACCCCCAGCCCCTGGAGATATTGTCCCAGCCTTAGCCCTGCTTGGCCCCCAGACTCTCCCCATCCCTACACCAGTCCCTTCTACAAGGAATGCCCATCCCTCTGGTCCCTGGGTGAGTGGCCACAGCTGTCCTGTACTTGTCCACCCTCTGAGCGAGTGTGCCTGGTCCCTGCTCTGCTGCCCTGGCTGAGCTTGGGGGTGGGCAGTAGGGGACTTACTGCGTGGGCCGGCCGCGGCAGCCCCTGCATCGAAGTAGGAGAAAAGGGAGTCCAGCTCGTCCGGGCAGAAGAGCGAGTCCCTGCGGAACCTGGGCTCCACAGAGCCTGTTGCAGGGCAGTAACGGGGCCAGGTTGGGAGGTGGGCAGAGCTTGGGGCTCTGATCCTTCCTCCCGCAACCCTTGGCCTCCCTGGGGTCCACAGTCTGGAGGCTCACCCCCTGCCCAGGCCTGTGAGCTGGGGCACACCTGCCGGCCTCCTCCCACCTGAGCACAGGGCAGCCACAGAGGGCAGAACGGGCTCCATCCGGACTTTGCTGCGGCGGGGGGCAGGGGCTCGGGGGGAGCTGTGATGGCGCTGGCACTTCTGCACCCTCCAGCGCTGTGGGGCCTCCCGAGCTGGTGCCGAGGGCGGCCTCCGCACAAACTTCTTTTCCACATATTTGTCCTTGATCCAGACCTCCTTGTCCTGTCTGGACCAGGACCAGACATGAGGCCGCACTTGTGGGCCAGGGCTCCCCAGGCCCTGCTTAGGCTACCCCACACCTCACCTGGGGCTGCTGGCTGTGGGCTTCCTGCTTCCCGGCCCCTCACACTGGGCCTCGTAGATCCGGTTCACGGTGCTGTTTCCAAGCTCACACATCAGCTGGCAAGAGAGGGTGGGGCCGGCATCAGCCCAGCCCACAGACCTCCTCTCAAGTGGGGAGACCTGGCTCCTGTCTCCCTCCCTCCACCAGCCACCTGGCGGCCTCCAATGGCCCACACACACCTTTAGCAGCTCCGGTTCCCACGAGTCCAGGGTCAGGGACCGCACCTTGGAGCAGTGGACACCCAGGCTCCTGGATGATGAGGGAGGAGGAGTCAGGGCGTGGCTCCACCCCCACCCCCTCCGGGCCACCCAGGAGGCCCACCTGTGGATGCCTGAGCACTCAATGCAGAGCAGCACGCCCAGGTTGATGCTGGCCCAGCGCGGGTCGGGCTGGCCGCAGTCACCACACTGGCTGTTGCCAGCCACGTTCTGCACCCGCTGCAGCACGCTCTCACCCTTGACGCTGCGTTCCCGAGAGTCCGTGGCAGAGTCGATGCTGCTTGTGGATGGGGACGCTGTGCGGTCCAGCCTCTGGGGACCGGGTGAGGGGTCACTCAGCCCTATGGGAGCTACAGCCCCAGTCTCCCCAGTGGGGCGCCCCTCTTCCTCCCCAGATACAGGGGCCGACACAGGCCAGGGTCCCTGAGGCACAAGCCTGCAACCCCATGTGTGCACACACACTCATGTGTGCATACAGAGAATGCACATGCGTGCTGGTGTGTGGCCTGCGGGAGCTGTACACACACGTGCAGGGAGGGCCCACCTCACTGTAGCAACTGTCAGGGCTCTCCCGATAAGCAGAGGCAATGCTGGCTTGCACCGCCTGAACCCAGGCCTGCCGCAGTTTCTCTGAGTCAGCCTGCAGCATGCAGCTCCTGCAGGAAGGGGCCTGTCAGACTGGGCAAGCAGGGGCTCCTGCCACATCATGCCTTGGGCGGGACCTTCTTACTTGGTGGGCGACACGACCTCAAAGCAGAACCTCCGTTCGACATCCTCACAGGGCTTCACAGAGCAGAGCCGGAGGTCATCCACTACCACGGTCAGCACGTCCTGTGGGCACGACTGCCATGGCCTTTGTGCTCAGCACCCAGCCATGTCCCACCCCGACCACCTGTTCACTGCTCTATCCAGGACACAGATTACCTGGTATTCAAGTGGTCTCTGTCCCTGGCCACTCAGGCTTTGGGGCCCATCCGTGTCCTCAGCCCCCCAACCACCCACCCGCAGGCCAGGTGAGGAGGCCCAGGAGTCGCTGCCCTGGGCCCAGCACACCTTGAGCTTCTTCTGGTAGACCAGCTGGCTGTTCTGGATGGAGAACCAGCGCCTGGGTGGGGAATGGGCCAGGAGGGGTCAGGCTGGGCTGAGCATCCCCCCCCACCTGTCTGCCCTGCAGTCCCCCGAGGAATGGCCTCCCTTACCGGTTCCACGTCTTGAAGGCATTGCTGGCTCTCTTGAAGAGGTAGCCTTCCATCACTACCCCACTGGGTGCATCGACGTCAAACTCCACCTTGGGCTCATCGTAGGAGAAGTCCTGGGAGCAGTTGGAGCCCAGGCCCCCATGAGCACCCACCCACTGCTCTGTGGACACGGCTGCCCTCCCAGGCTCCCCCCAGCCAAGGTTGAGAAGGTGGGTCTTCACAGCCACTTCCTGACCCAAACCCCATGGGGGCAGATGCCTCCTGCCACAGCTGGGGGCCTGGAGTGCTCCGGCCCCACCCCCCAGCTCCCCCACCGCCCGGCACAGACAGCAGGCTCTGGGTAGGATCAGGAAGGAAGCTGCCTCCCCTGTCCTCCACCCCCCATTCATGTCGCCAGCTGGGCTGCTCCAGCCAGCCTGACAGAGCTCCATTCACATGGGCCGGGGAGACACTGAGCGTTGTCCTGTGTGTCCGGCAGTGGGAGAGGAGGCCCAGCCACCTGCTCCCCTGGCTGAGCGGGGGCGGGAAGGGACAGCTGCAGCTGCTCCCGAAGTGGACTCGGTCCCAGCTCAGCAGCCTCCGCTGGTGCTGGGAGCGCCCCGGAGGTGCTCAGGGTCGGAGCGCTGGGGCCGCGGAGGTGTCCTTGGTGCTGAAACGGGGCGGGGCGGACAGAGGCCCCACCCATCTCCCCCCCCCCCCCCCCCCGCCCCGGTGGGAGCCCACTCACCTGCAGCAGCGTCTGGGGGCGGGAGCGGGAGGAGGGAGAGAGAGAGCCAGTGAGTGAAGCCCTGCCGCCTCCTCCTGGGAACTAGCAGCTCCCACCCGCAGTCATCTCCGCCCAGGGCAGCGCCATGACAGCCATCTGGCCAGGAGCAGAGAGGCCCCAGTAGGACCCTCTACCCAGCCCGAGCCCTAGCGCCCGCCCATGGGCTGAGGGGGTGTGCTGAGACCCTGAGGGATGAGGACTCCCACCTCTGACTGCTCTTCCAAGGAAGATTAAAATCAGCCTGAGCATGGGCAGGCCTGGGGAGGGACGGGGAGTGTGTCTTTGTGGCGGGCTCCCAGGTCCACACTTGGAGAGGGCTGAGGGGCCCCTCCACAAGGAGGCCAGGGCTGCAAGGCCTCACCCGCTGCTGGATGGCAGCATGCTTGCGCTCCATCTCCCGCTTCTCCACTGCTGAGTCGATCACCAGCTGGTCCAGCTGTGGGGAGGGGTACAGAGAGGGAAGTGGACCCCCTCCCCTGACACGCTGGCCCTGGCTTCCCCTCCCCGCAGGCTCACCTCGGCCGCCAGCTTCTTCATGTAGGGGTCCAGCTGGTGCAGCAGGCTGTACCCCTGCTGGAAGAAGCTGTACTGGGCGTGCATGAAGGACAGCATCTGGGGGGGTAGGGACACAGGTGAGGCCCGGCCGCCAGCCACAGTGGCCAGGGCCCTCACCAGGTGCACCCAACCCCAGCACTCACAGAATCCAGAATCTCAAACTTCTTCTTAGCCTGGAGGACGTTGATCTACCAAGGAAGGAATGAACAGGTGAAGATATCAGGGCTGAGCTAGGCCATGGTCTGGACCTTGCTCATGTCCACTCAGGGTGCTTGTGGCTCCCCGAGACCACCAGCTCATCTGATGCTCCCTACACTGGTATCCATCCCTCCTCTCATGGTTTCTCCATGGGCAAAGCCATGAACTCTACCCCCTGCTCCAAGCCCTCCTGCAGCTTCCGGCTCTGGCTTGTCCCAAGCACATCCCCACTTCTGGGCCTTTGCCCGGGGCATTCCCCATCCAGGTCCCTCCCCAAGCATCTGAGGTTTTCTCAGGTCAGAAGGGCCCCTCCAGACACCCTGTCTGCAGCGACACCCAAGGCCCAGCAACTCACCTGGAGCACGTAGTCCAGTGCCAGGTGGCGGAAACACTTGCGGGCGAGGATCAGGGCACCCGTAGCCTCCTCCACCTCGTGGGGCCGGTGCCTCGGGGCCTGGGCATTCCTTACCAGTGACAGCTCCATGTCCTCCCGAACTTTGTCAAACTGCTTCTTGGTCTCCTTGAACTTCCGCACGTCCCTGGAGGCCGGTGGGTGTCAGGTCAGGGAGCCTGAGGAGGGGTGCACTGGGGTCTCCCCACTTCAAGAAAGGCCCTCTTTCTGCTCCTAGCCCCTCTGTGCTCCACAGCCTCCTTCCCCACCTCCCTGTCCTGGCCTCCCACCCCCCACAGCCAGCACTCCCTGCCGCCTCCTCCTCAGGTCCCTTCCCCAATCCAGGGCCCCCTTTCTCTTCACCACCTCACCCACAGGATTGGTCCAGCTTGGGGTGACCCCAAGCCTTACCATGGACTCCAGATGCTTATCCTGGATGCTTACCCAGATCCTTACCCTAGACTCGGGGGATCCCCAACTATACACACAGCACTGAGCTGAGATCCCCGCCAAGTCCCCACCTCCTGCTCTATGACCCCGACCCTGATCCTTCCATGGTCCTGCCCTCACCCCTGCCTGAGGGCCCCCTTACTGCCCTCTGTGGTCCCTGCTCTCTAGCACTGTTTCCTCAGCCCAGTTTTGGCCTACGCTGAGCCCTCTACCCAGAGCCTGCAGGACTTGTGTCAGGGCCCCAGACTCTCTCAACTCAAACACCCCAGCATGGGTGTGGCCTCACGCCCTCCTGGGGCCGAGAGAGGCCAGGCCTCCCTTGGGGCCACTCACTCTTTGACGAAGTTGTGGAGCTGCTGCCGTACAGACCTCTGGGCCTGGTCAAACAGGATCTGGGAGCACAGGAGGGTGGAGGTATCAGGGACCTGCCCCCACATGATCCCAGAGGCCAGGCCCCTATCCCCTCAGGTAAGAACCAGAGAATGCCCTGTCCAGCCCCACTTAGGCCCCAGCTGATCACCCTCACAGAGCCGGCCTCGCAGGGTCCAAGGGACCAGGTGCAGCCCCCAGGCCTAGGTTGGCGCCCAGAGGCAACAGCTGTGACCACCTGCCCATCTCCCCCACTTGGCTCTCAGTCAGACTCGAGGCCCAAGCTGTCTCCTTCCCATGGCCCAGACAGAGCAAGCACACCCAGGATCCCTAGTGACAGCCAGTGCCCCAGCCTGGGGAGAGGCCACCTTGAGGATGACCAGCCCTGCAGTTGGAAGAGTCCAGCTGTGGCCGAAGCTCCTGAGTGATCTGGCCTGGAGGCAGGGTAAAGTGTTTGTGGGAGCTGGAGGCGCCTCCCCCACAGCACTGACTGGACCCAGAATCAGATCCCCTCACCATGGGGAGAGGGCTGGGCCCTAACCAGAGGCAGACAGACACACAGACAGACTACTGAGGCTGGACGAGCTGTCCAGCACTGGTTTATTTCTGAACTTCCCCTGTGGGGGAGGGGCCCCTTGTTTAGTCTGGGGCTCTGGTTTCCAGGCCACGGTCTGACCACCCACGTGGGCCTCATTCTGTTCTGTGCGGGGGGGCCCCTGAGGGGCTCAAGGTCATGCAGACCCATCCCGAGAAGCAGTGGGGTCAGCCTGGCCAATAACCCCTGTCTGATGGCCCTGGATAACCCTCTAAGGCGCATATGCCAAGCCCCCACCACCCACCACCCTCAGCCCCAGACGGGCAGGTTCCAGGCACCTCCCTGCTAGCTGTCCGGCCCTCACCTGGGACACAGTAGAGTTTCAGCAATGTGGGTGCCCCCCCCCCCAGACTGCAGGAGCAGAAACGTGGCCTCCCCCACAGCCCGCCCCTGCCAGCTCAGCTCTCTCAGAGCCAGCCCAGAGCCTTCCAGGCTGGGCGGGGCCTCCAGGAAGCCTGAAGGGTGGCTGCCTGGGAAGGGATGACAACGATGATAAGGAAGTGCAGTGTCCCCCCATTACCCCCATCAGGGCTCACCATGTGGTAGGTGACCATCTCTTGCAGGCTGTCTCCAAACCTCTGCAGACATTCCTGGGGGTGGGTGGGCGAGACCCTTGTTTAAGTGCGACGGCCGAGCCCCCAGTGTCAGCACCTCCCACCCACTAGCCACAGAGTGGCCCCTGTGGCCCAGCACAAATGCCCACTTACTCCCAGGGCAGGGGCACCCTCGAGGGGCTGCCTGCCTGTGCCTGCCCCTGCCTAGAGGTCAGAGGTCAGCTGCCCCCCTCACCGATATAACAGTGTCTCCCTGGCACTGCTGGGACAGGTCACGGACGCCACTCACGAAGAGTCTGTTGGTAGTGACGTAGGCCTTGCCTGCCTCGATCATGCTGCTACATAACTTCACCAGCTGCAGACAGGACAGGATGGATGGGGGACACTCATGCCACCTGTGGGCCCAGCCCTCACCACCAAGGCCAGACCACACAGGCTGGGACCCTGCCAGGGCAGCTGGAATTCAGCTCAGGGCCCATCAGTGCCCAGGACACAGCTAGGCAGCCCTAGGAGGAGAAGGAAGGCCACTGCCCGCCACCTGTCCTCCTGAGCCCACCTGGTGCTGGGGCAACAGCTTGGCACTGCCCAGGCTTTGGCTCCAGTATGGGAGGTGGGAGCAAGAGAGGGAAGCCAGGAGCAGGGACCCCAGGGCCGGGGTGGGCATGCGGTCCTGGCCAAGGAACAGCAGGACCAGCTAGCAGGGGCTCAGGGATGCCACTCCTCCTCCCCTCCTGCCTGTGCCCCGGGCCCCTAGCCCAGCCACTCAGAGGCACAGCCCCCAAGCAGCTGCCCCCGCCTCCCCCAAGACTCCCCTCCTTGGCTTGGCGAGAGGAAACCACACAGACACAGGTGTGTGTGCGGCATGTGCACTGGGACAGGTATGAAGGCCAGTGACAGCCAGGCCCACGTGCTATGCATAAACACACACTTGTGCTCGTATTGGTGGCCGCGCGTGAGCTGGACTAAGCCCTCTATGTGCCCCCAGGCCCTTCCCTCACCTTGTCCAGTTTGGCCTCGATCTCAACCACGTCCGTTTCCACCTCATCGATAGTTGCCCTGCGACGGGTACAGGGTGGCTGGAGACCCGCCTGCAGCGAGCCTCCCCCACCGACTTAGCTGGTCTTCGTCTCCCCAGGCACCTCCCCAAAGGGGTCTGCAGTGGGAAGGGGCTGCTCTGTCGATAGCCACTGGCTCCCGCAGGCCCACCTTCCTCCATGCCCCTCAGACAGACTAAGACATGGAGACTGGGGTAGGGGCACGGAAGAGGGAGGAGGAGAGGGGGCAGGACTGGGACCATGACTCCAGGACTGCAGAGCCTTCAGGCCCCACCACCGTCCCAAGCAGATAGAGGCCTAGTTGGCTGTGATGCCCCCAAATGAGGTCTGTGGACAGGGGAGGGGTGGTCCCTAGCACAGAGGGAGGGGCGAGGGCCCTGTGGAGGGGGACATGCAGGGCCTCGCTGGTCACCACCCCCCAGCCCAGCCCATACACCTCTCCAAGGCTCAGAGTTGACCCCAGACCCAATCTGGACCACCCAACCCTTAGCTTCAGCTATAGCCCACTCTGGCCTGGGGCTGGCGGACCCTGGGGCAGACCTGTGTCAGCAGAGCCTACAAACCTGGGGCTGCTCCCTGGCACAGTGAGACACCCAGCAGAGGCATGTCCCTACCTCCCGACTACTCCCCCAACCTCAAATACCAAGTTGGCCCTGTCTGCCTGGAGGGAGCAGTGGGTCAGACCTTGGAGGAGCCCACTCCCACTGGGGCGGCCTGACAATGGGGCTGCCTTGGGGAGGGAAGAGTTAACGATGACATCACCAGAGAAGCCAGTGGACAGAGAATCCCGGAAGGCGAGGCGAGAGGCAGATGGATCAGGCACGTGACTCCCCCGCCCTCAATGAGCTGGGAACAGGAAACAGGGAAAGAGGGCCAGGATCCCAGGGCCCCCCCCAACCCACTCAGCTGGTAGCTGGGCCCATCTGGCTTCCTGGGGACAAGGGACAACACGGATTGGAGCTCGGACCAGGGGCTGGAGGCAGCCGCCAGGGCCAGGGCCAAGGCAGAGGAGGCTGTCCAGGTCTAGAGGGCCCTCGCTGCCCCGTGGCTGGTAGAAGAGGGCCATGTTCCAGGGTTTCCTAGGCTTGGGGGAGAGGGACTTAGTCCCTCATGTGGGGGACAGCTCGGTACTCCCTCAATTAGGAGCTGCGGGGGAGGGGGGTGCCAGGCTGCCTCATCAGGGCCCTTGGAAGATCCCCTGTCCTCCTCCACTCTGAGCAGCCCTCATCCCTGCCCCAGGGCTGAGGGGTCTCTGAATTCCAGAGCAGGAAAGGGTCAGAGGGGACGTCTGCTTGGACCAGTGTTGGCCCACGCCCAGCAGGATGCCCCGCCTGAGACTACAGGATCCTGACCATTGCTGTAGCCTCTCCCCTCCCCCCGACCCAGGGGCCCAGGGCACGGAAGGACCACCCACCCAGGAGAGGATACTGCAGAGCAGAGCAGAGACATGGCCCCTGGAGCCCCAGCCACCCCAACTGCCCTGGGCAGCTGCGTGGAGGGCCATCACCCCTGAGCCAGGGGGGTGGGGAGGGGGCAGTTGGTCCCTAGAGAGCTGGTGGGGGTCACTGTACCAGATGGTGACAATGTGCTCGTGGGGGCAAGGTGGGCACTCAGCAGAGAGCCCATCCTGGGGGCCCCATGCCCCTCATCTCTCTCCTCCCAACTCCATTGACCAAGGCCTCCTCTCCTGCCATCCCTCCAGGATTTCCTCAGCAGCTTGGATGGTGGATAGGAGGGTGAGGCCAGCTTCCCCACCAGAGCCATGACTCAGCGCCTGAAGCCCCACCCAGGGGAGGGGGCACCATGAACAAGGGGTGGGCAGCACCCCGGTGAGTCTGAGAGAGCCTGGAGCCCTCCAGCCACAGGCACCCAGGGCTGTGGGGCTCTGCCCAGGCCACGAGCACACAGACAGGGTCCCTCTTCCCCCGGGGCTGAGGTCACTTGGCCCTATATCTTGACCACATTCTCCCACCCAGCTCTACCCTAACCCTGGCCCCCAAGCTGGCCTCCAGGAAGTCCAGGTTACATCCTCAGCAGCACCTGAGGGCACAAGGACAAGGGAACCCCAAAAAGGCCTCAAAACCTAGTTAAATCTCAGCCCAACCCCGAAACCCACACAGTGCAGCTTCTGTGGCCCAAGGTCAGGGGCATCTCCCTGGCCCCCACCCTGGGGTCTTAGCTAGGTACTTACAAAGAAAACCTGGCAAAGCCCAGGCATCAGCTGCATCCACTGCCTCACTGTGGGTGCTCCCCGGCAAGCAGGCTGGTGTGGAGGGAAGGCCTGGAGCTGCCCCACTGTGGGTGCCCCCAGCCCGGGATCATAGGTGCCTGAGTTGCTCACATTCCCACCCTCAACTGTCAGGAACGTAAGATGGGAGAGCGCAGAGGTGACCATTAGCCCTCTGCCCAGGGCAAGGGGCCACTCTCTGGTCCAGCCTCTACCCTTCATCCAGTCTTCCCTGGCCTTCATCGCTGCTCCTTGTGAAGGGGCTGGCTCCAGGGACTCAGAGGTGAGAGCACTAATGCTGAGGCCCACCAGGCACCACACACAGGCCCTCTTGCTAACACACCCCAAAGACCCAGCACACACACATACACATGCACACAACCCAGTCCAAGTGTGCCAAGGCCTGACAGGCACATGTGCCATCAAACACGTATGCATGCAGAAGCACGACACACACACACACAGAAGTGTGTACTCATGGATTTGGTGCATAAACACGTACTCTGTGCTGGGATACACAGGAACAAACTAACATGTGCTCAGTGCCTAAACTCATCCTTGCATGATAAACACCCACTCTGTATCTAGCAGCAGTCCAGGGGCGCAGCTCACCCACACATTCATCTCCAAGGTCTGGCACCTCAAGGGAGGGTGCAGAGGGGCAGAATTCACATGAGTGTACCCAAGCACAAGCATGAGCACCTGACACACAGGAGGTGCCCCGTTACAGCAGATGCGTGCACACCATGAACATGTCCACACAGATAAGCCCGCCTGCACTCCCAGGAAGGACTAAAAGCACAAACCCATGGCCTGCCACAGCCCAGACCCTCCACCAGTCTGTCGAATCCAGTCTGCTCAGGTAGCCCCCACCCTGCCAGGCATCTAGGTCACCCCTGCCAAGCAGCTGCCCCACCCCCTAACTGTGGCTCCAGTTGCCCGCCCCCTTGACTACTCTGGGCACAGGAACCAAGACAGATTCCAGGGGCAGACACCCGACGCACCCAGACGACCCTAGCCAGAATCGGGCTGCAGGGCCCGGCAAGGTCTCAGCCCTGTGCAGGTGGCCCGCCGAAGGTCTAGACACAAAGCGGGCGGACACTCCCACGGAGAGGTGGCTGCGCCGGAGGCCGCCCCGCCCCACGCGCGCACCCTTCGCGCGCGGCGGCGACCAGCACAAGGGGCATCTTTTGTTCCGGGCTCTAGGGCCGGGGTTGCTGCGGGCTTTGTCCAAGGCGAGTCCTCCTGCTCTGGCCTCCAGCCCCGGCGCCGGGTACAAAGGCGGCACCGGCTCCCCCTCCCGCGCCCCATCCCCCGGCGGTCCCGGGTGCCCCGAGGGGCTGCGAACCCGCGGATCACAAAGGGCCGCGCCGCGCCCCGGGGGCGCACCTGAAGCGCGGCGAGTCCTTGATGCACTCCTCGAACTCCACCGTCATGGCTGCGGCGGCGCGCGGCGCTCACTGGCACGAGGACCTCGGCGGCCCGAGCGGCATCCCCGGCCGGCCTGCCCGCCCGCCCGCGCCGCGATCGGCGCCCGCCCGCCCCGGAACGAGGCCGCTGCGCCACCGCCCCGCCCCGCCTGTCACCGCCGGGGAGAGTCGCCAAAGTCCTCCGTCCGCGGGCGCCGCCCGCTGTCACCGCCGGGGAGCGTCGCCAAACGCTCCGACGTCCCGTCCCCTTCGTCCCGGCAGCTGGTCGGAAGAGTGGATGGACCCAGCAGCAGTCTCAGGAGCCGCTGGGCCGCGTGAGCTCCAGAGATTTGGCCTTAGGCAACCTGGGGGATTGGCAGCATGCGCTCATCCGGACCGCGGCGGGAGGAATGGGGGTGTGGGTGCTAGTGGGGTGGGCGCGGGAGCTTGTGGGTCTGCGTGAAGCTGCGGCGGCCTTTCCCTGGGTGGGCACTTTGCATCCGCTCCCTAAATCTAGTCCCGCCTCGGCTCCCCTGCCCTTGGCAGCCTTGCTAGGCTGCCTGGGCGGGGCGAGAGCGCAGGCGCAAGCGCCGGAGGGGCCTGGAGGCGTAGACAGACGGGGCACACGCGCGCGTAGCCCCACGTGCGGTCCCAATCCACCTGGCTCTCCGCCTGTCCCGCTCAGGTCCTGCGGCTCCACCGCGTCCAATCTGGCTATGGGCGCGGGCTCGGTGCGGGCGCGCTACCTCGTGTACTTCCAGTACTTGGGAACGGACTTTAAGTATGTCCTCTGTGCCTCCTACCCGTGCCCGCTAACCCCTCGTGGAGCCCGGCGCCGCGGGGAGCACCCAAGCTCGAGCTGGAAAGCAGCCCAGGACTGGCGCCCTAGGGGATGGCGGAGGCTGAGTTTAGGGTCCTCACCTCTGGCCTCGGGCCTCGGCCGCCCAGGGCTGGAATGGCCGACTTTGACCACAGAGGGCGGGGCGGGCGGGGTCCCGGGCGAAGCAGCCTCCGCGCTCTAACTTCCACCTTCCCTGCCCGCAGCGGGGTCGCGGCCGTCAGGGGCGTCCAGCGCGCCGTCGGAGTCCAGAACTACCTGGAGGTGAGCTCCGTAGGCCCGTGCCCGGGAGGGAGGAGGGCGACCCCGGGAAGAGGCAGATGGGACCCCGGCCCATCTGTATCTTATACACCTCTAGGAGGCTGCAGAGCGGCTGAACTCGGTGGTGCCGGTAAAGTTCACTATTTCCAGCCGCACGGATGCTGGGGTCCACGCCCTAAGCAACGCGGCGCACCTGGACATCCAGCGCCGCTCAGACCGGCCACCCTTCTCCCCTGAGGTCCTGACGGAAGCCCTCAACACCCACCTGAAGCACCCTGCGATCAGGTGAGCACCGCTCTCCTGGGATCGTACACTACGGCAGAGGCGGGAGGTGAGGACGCAACTCCTTGGGGGTGATGGGGGAGATGCCAAGGTGTCACATAGGTGCGGCAGGGGGTCATTCCTGGTCTCACTCCCACAGGGTACTACAGGCCTTCCGTGTACCCAGCCACTTCCATGCCCGCCATGCAGCCATATCCAGGACCTACCTGTACCGCCTAGCTACCGGCTGCCCCAGGCCTGACAGGCTGCCTGTATTTGAACGAAACCGGTGCTGGGCGCTTCAGGCAGAGTGAGTGGTTTGAGTGAGCAGGGGGCTTGCCCCCGCCTGGCCAGCCATTCACTCCTGACCACTCATTTGGCTCCCTGCAGCTGCTTGGATGTGGCTGCCATGCAGGAAGCTGCCCAGCACCTCCTGGGGACACACGACTTCAGTGCCTTCCAGTCGGCCGGCAGCCCAGCCTCCAGCCCGGTGCGCACCTTGCGCCGGGCCTCTGTGTCCCCCGACCCCGCCAGCCCCCTTGTCCTCCCGGAGGAAAGCAGGTGAGAAAAGCAGCCCGCACTTTGGTCTGGAGGCTGTAAAGGCTGGATTTAGCTCCAGCACCTTCCCTAGTGCTGCACTTGGGGCTCCCTGGGTACCCACCCATCCAGCTTCTGGGGAGAAGAGGGTGCCTGTCAGCCATGGTGTGGGCCCAACACCCGTGAGGCTCGGTCCGGAAGGCAGAGCACACTGCCTGCGCTGCCCAGAGCTCACCAACTTGTGGACGAATCCTGGTGGTCAAGGACAAGGTTCCCCTGGGGGAGAAATACCAGGCCAGTGGTTCTGGTCTAGGCTGACAATGGTTGTTTCTACTGCCCCCCACCCCCCACCCCCCACTGTCCCAGGGCCTCCAGCCATCCAGCCAGATGGTAGCTACGGGATTCCAGAGCTTTCCCAGTTAGGCCCAGCCTCCAGCTCCTGCTGGAGAGCCCAGGGCCCCCTTCCAGTTGCCCCTGAGCCCACACCAGGACCTTGGCCCTGACAGCTCTGCAGTCACCTCACAAGCACCAGTCATCTGGCTTTAGTCTCCCTTTCACTGGGCTCAATTACAGTAAAGCGGGGTTGGGGGGCGTTTGGACCCCAGGATGGGAAGCCATAGGTCACACTGTGAGGCATCCGTGTCCCCAGGCGGTTGCAGTTCTGGAGCCTGGAGTTTGAAAGCCAGTCCTTCCTGTACAAACAGGTGGGCTCCGTCCTGGGGTCTTCCCTGGGGGTGGGGCCTGGGGCTCAAACAGCTGCAGCAGTGTTTGCTTTTGGGTCACAGGTGCGGAGAATGACTGCTGTACTTGTAGCCGTGGGGCTGGGGGCTTTGATGCCTGCTCAGGTGAAAGCCATTCTGGAGAGCCGGGACCCCCTGGGGAAACACCAGAGCCGTGTGGCCCCTGCCCATGGCTTGTTCCTGAAGTCAGTGCTCTACGAAGGCCTTGGTAAGAGGAAGTGGCCTGAGGAGGTCCCTGCTTGTACCCTGACTGGGTGACCCTGCCCAAGGCTGAGCCTTCACCAGGAGAAGGATGCTTGGTGGCAGTGCCGTACCCCAGAAAGCCCAAAGGCAGGTAGCCTGGAGCGGGTGCCACTGCCCCTCAGCCAAGCCCCGTCCTGATCTGGCCCTGGGGGGAGGGAAGCTGAGAGGATCCCGACAGCAGCACTGGGTGGAGAGACTTGAACTCTGGGGCAAAGGCAGGGGCTCTGCAGTTCCATGGAAGGCTCTCGCCCCACCCCTGCAGAGACCTTCTTGCCCCCAGGATAACCTGGGGTCTGTCCACAGGTCCCACCTCCATGCAGCCTCCTCGCATGCCCTCAGAGACCCAGTACAGAAGTCACAGGTGACCCTCTGCTGCTCCATTGCTTGACCCTGCCTGCACTGTGCAGTGACCACAGCAAGCCTGTACCTGCCACAAGTCCCCATCTCCCTGGGCGCCTGCCCAGGTGAGTTGCCACAGAGGAGTGGTGCAGGAGACAGGCGGAAGCATCAGAAAGGGAGACGCCCAGACAGCCTGTGGTGGTTTTTATTGGAGATCAACACCCCAGGAGCCCCCACCCATCTCCTGGGAGGCCAGGAGTAGAAATAAAAGGTGAAAAGCCTCCCAGATCCGTTTCTTTGGCCAAAAGCAGCCACTCGAGCAGGTACGTGGCCCTATGTTCTCTACACAGATGAGCAGTGGGATCTACATCCAAGGACACAGGGAAGATGGGGCATAGATGGTAGATGGTCCTGGAGCGGAAGCCAGGTCTCTCCACTGTCCACGGGGCTTCAGCTGGCCTGAGGCAGGCCCTTCTTGAGCAGAGATGTGAGGTAGCTTCCTAGCTCCTCGTCCTGTAGCCACAGGCAAGAAGGGCTATTGGTCTGTCCCCCTGACCCACCTGCCCAGAGTGATAGGGAGACCCAACCAGTCCTGCCCTCACCTGGTAGGTCCAGGAGACCAGTAGCACCTTGGTGCCTGGGTCCTCAGAGTGGGCAGCGGCCTGGACTAAAATCGACTCCACGGTCACGGAGCCGTCAGGAAGGTGCTGCACGCAGTGGTCCTTGAGGACACTGTAGGGAGTCCCAGTGAGACCCGGCCTGGTGCCCCCACGTGTGCCCTGCACCCATGTCCGGAAGGGCAGCCATGGCGCCTACCTCTTCAGGTGGCTGTACACGCGCATGGCTGTCTCCTGCTCCTTGCGCGTGTCGTGCAGGTGCACACGGCAGGTGAAGCGCAGCTGGTGCTCGGCCAGGCCCAACTCCTTGAGGGCCTGCTCTGAGGACACGAGCCGGAAGTTCTGTAGGGCAAGAGTGGGTCAGAGCCAGCAGGGACAGCCCCCTAGCCCCATGGTGATTGCAGCACTCACACTATCCTTCATGATCAGGGTGCCGTGCAAGAGCCGAGGCTTCTTGGCATCAGGGAGCAGCCCTGTGGGGACGGGGCACTGGTCGGCACTGTGAATGGGGCCATCTGCCCAGCAGCCACCCCGCCCCACGCGCCCCTCCCCCCACCAGCTAGCCTTGCCGCTCACCCTGCGCCATCTCCCGCTTCAGCAGCCCCAGTGAGATGCCCACAGGGATGCTGGGGCTCGTGGGCAACGTCACCGTCTCGCCGTTGGCTGGCATGTAGCAGCTGACCCCTGGCCGGGAGATGGAGACAGCCTTAGTCCAGGCTAGAGGGCCCCGCCTGCACCAGACCTCCCCACTCCCGTACCCTCGCCTGGACTGCCTACGAAATTCCTGCTCAATCTTCTGCTTCAGAAACTCCATCTTCTTGGCCTCGCCGTGCACCAGGAGCACATTCTCTGGCTCCGCCTGGCCCACCAGCTGCATGATGCCCTTGGCGTCTGCGTGGGCACTGAAGGACATGTACTCCACCTGCATCTTGACCTCCAGCTGCAATGTTGCAGCACGTGGGCCGTCAGCACAGGTGGTGGTTCTGGGGGCCTCCACCCACCCAAGTGGGATCCACAGGGCTGGTAGAGAGAGGTGAGGACTCACCACCTGCCGCCCCTCCATCTCCAGCTTGCGCTGCCCACTGAGGATCTTGTGACCCACGGTGCCCTGCACACAGTAGCCAGGCATGATGACCTATGGGAGGGAGGGAGAGACGAGTGGCTCCCCTACACCTCTTGCCTTGGGGCTTCCTCCTGGGACATTCTCCCCACCCACCCTTCTGCCCACCTGAACCCGAACCCTTGAGGAGGGCCCTCCCCTCCAGGGCCCAGTGCAGACCCTGGAGAGGCAGGCTCAGTGGTCTCAGCACAAGCCCACCCAGGCCTGACCCCCATGACAGCACTCAGGAAGCCAGGGGCTTTCCTGCCTGGTGCAGATGGTCCAAGACACAGTGAGTCAGCCTGGGTCAGACCTCAGGCACCAGGATCCCAAGCCTGCTCCTCCTAATGGCAGCAAGCCCCCAGCCAGGGCAGCCCCTGCCCCCAACCTCACCAGCCCCCCAAGGAGCCAGCCCTGGGGCCCAGACCCCTCACCATGTTCTTCTCATTTCCTGCCCACTTCCGGAAGATCTGTAGTGACTGGCCAGCATGCAGCATCCCTGGGGTGGCAAAGACGACCTTTGGGGCAAGTGTGGGGACAGTCAGGGCAGCAGATGCTCCCCCTGCCCTCAGAGCCTTCTGCCCTCCCATATTCCCAGCACAGAGGCACCCCACACCCTGCAAGCGAGCCCGAGCCTGGTGGAACTCCCTGCTCCCCTAGCTGCACCGGGGCACACCATGGGTCCTGGGCTGTCGGCAAATGCCCGGTCAAAGGCCTTGATGTGCTTGAACTCAAACATGTTCCTCTGCACGAAGGTCTTCCGTATCTTCTGGTTGGTCCAGGGGATGAAGAGCTTGTAGTAGTGATTGGCCTTCTCTGTCAGGCCCGTGGAGAAGTAGATGGGGGCTTTCAGGTCCATGCGCTCCCTGCAGCCAGGACAGGGCATGGTGGGGAGACTGTGGGGCAGGGCCGGCCAGCAGCCCCCATGTGTCCTCAGCCTGGGTCAAGTCCAGTGCCACGAAGGGCGTTCCCCCACCCACGGCTAGCAGCACAGGGCTTGAAGCAACCATCCTGGGCTGTACCTACCAGAAGGTCTCCAGCAGGATGCAGAGCTCCTGAGCACGGCCCAGCGCAAACACGGGGATCAGCACCTGTGGGGTGGGGTTGTGAGGCCAGCTTGGGCAGGAACCCCTGGCCATGCTGTCCCCCTCCAACTGTGTCAAGCCCAAACTTGCACACAGGGGCAGGGAGTTAAGTTACTCCCTGTGGCCGCCTTCTCAGAAGACCAGCCCTGCTGGCAGCTCTGGGGGCTGGAGGCCGTGTCAATTGTGTGTAGCTCCTGTCCCAGCAAAACTGACCAATGGTCAGCAGACACTCTGGCCAGCCCTTCATTGGGGTCTGAGATATGAGGGGTGAATGAGCCCTGGCTGAAGGGTCTCCCCAGGGCTGAGCAAACCTTCCTCCCTCTGAGCCCAGAACACACAACATCCCTGCCCTGACCACATGCCGGAAAGCCAAAAGACCTGTGCAGCATGGCCGGGGGGCATGTGGCAAGTCCCACCTGGGGCCCCTGTGCCCTCGCCAGCTACCTTCCCACCACGCTCCACGGTCTCATGGACCTTCTTCAGGAAGTCTCGCTCCCGGCAGCGCTTGGAGTCACGGATGGTGGTGGCGTAGGTGGACTCTGTGATGAGTAGGTTGGGGCGGCACTTATCAATCCAGGCGGCTCTAAAACATAGGTGGGCGTGGCCAGAAGAAGACAGTCCACACGGTAGCTAGGCTTTACACAGCCATGGCCCTCCTGGACCCTCTGGTGGGCAGCCTGCCTTCTCTGCACAGGCCCAGGCCATCGACTGTCACAGCAACGCTTGAAGGGAGATAGGAGGACACCCAGGGGACAGTGATACAGACCACTCAGGTACCTGACACACCCCTTGAGGGTCACTATACCCTTGTAGGGACCTCCATGAATAAAACAAATGCATAGGCCTACTTACCCCAAATGCCGGTCTGGGGTCATGTTGTAATCCCCCTGGCAAAGAATGTGGTGATGAGAAGGGGCCTCCTCCCTCTCCTCAACCAGGCAGCCCTCCCTGTGCCCCGAGTTTCTACTGACCGTGTACACCACAGACTCTGAGCCCACTTTAATCTGGAACATGGCCGCCCCCAGCACATGGCCCGCATAGTAAGCCTTGATTTCCAGCTCATCGTCCACCTGCAGAGAAGAGGGCTGACCTCAGGTCTGCGGGCTGCACCGGTCAGAGGGCAGGGAGGTGGAGTCTCAGGCAGCGGTGGGCATGAGTCGATGACATCATTTGAGCCTTTCACTATGCCTGTTTTTTTTCATACGCAACATCCAGTTCTGGTCAGAAGCAACCAAACACAGGAAATGGGACAATAGGGACGGAAATAGGAGAAACAACAGTCTACAGAAGCAGACTCAGGGCAGACTCAAGCACAGGCTTTAAAAAGATTGTTTTTAACACATTCAGAGAAAGAAAGAATTAAGAATGTTAGCAAAAAACTAGAAACTATTAAATACAATGGAAATCTTAAAACCAGAAACTATAATCCAAATTAAGAATTCAATAGAGCCATACTACCCAAGGCAATCTACATAGTGCTGCTGCTGCTGCTGCTAAGTCACTTCAGTCGTGTCCGACTCTGTGCGAACCTGCAGACGGCAGCCCACCAGGCTCCCCCGTCCCTGGGATTCTCCAGGCAAGAACACTGGAGTGGGTTGCCATTTCCTTCTCCAATGCATTAAAGTGAAAAGTGAAAGTGAAGTCGATCAGTCGCACCCGACTCCTAGCGACCCCATGGACTGTAGCCTGCAGCCTACCAGGCTCCTCCGTCCACGGGATTTTCCAGGCAAGAGTACTGGAGTGGGTTGCCATTGCCTTCTTCCACATAGTCAGTGCAATCCCTATCAAAATACTGGGGCTTTCCAGGTGGCTCAGTGGTAAAAAATCTGCCTGCCAATGCAGGAGATGCAAGAGATGCAGGTTTGATCCCTGGGTTAGAAAGATCCCTGGGAGGAGGACATGGCAACTCACTCCAGTATTCTTGCCTGGAGAATCCCATGGACACAGGAGCCTGGTGGGCTGCAGTCCATAGGGTCACACAGAGTAGGATATGACTGAGCAGCTGAGCACACAGCACATCAACACGCCATTTTTCACAGAACAAGAACAAATTTTTCACAGAACAAGAACAAATAAGTTTAAACTGTGTGTGGAAACACAGAAGACCCTAAAAAGCCAAAACAATCTTGACAAAGAACATAGCTGAAGGAATCACACGCCCCAATTTTAAACTATACAGCAAAGCTACAGTCATCAAAACTACATGGTAAATGGAGAGAAAAATGGAGAAAAACAGAGCTGGAGTAATCACACTCTCTGACTTCAGACTACTACAAAGCTACAGAAATCAAAGCAATCCGGCATTGGCACAAAGACAGAAATACAGATCATTGGAGCAGGACAGAAAGTCCAGAAATAAACCCACACACTTATGGTCAATTAATCTACAACAAAGGAGGCAAGACCATACAATGCAGAAAAGAGAGTCTCTTCAACAGTGCTGTAAACACTAGACAGATACATGTAAAAGAATGAAATTAAAACATTCTCTTCTAACACCACATACAAAAATAAACTCAAAACAGATTAAAGGCCTAAATGTTAAAGAGCAGACACCATAAAACCCTTAGAAGAAAACATAAGATAGGACACTCTCTGGCATAAACAGCAGCAGTATCTTTTTGGATCCGTCTCGTAGAGTAATGGAAATACCAAAAGTAAACAAATGGGACCTAAACTCAAAAGCTTTTGCATAGCAAAGAAAACCATAAACGAAACAAAAAGACAACCTACAGAATGGGAAAAAATATTTGCTTATGATGCAACTGACGACGTATTAATGTCCAAAATACACAAACAGCTCATACAGCTCAATTATCAGAAAAACAACTCGGACTTCCGTAGTTGTCCAGTGGTTAAGAATCTGCATGCTAATGCAGGGGACATGAGTTCAATCCCTGGTCCAAGAAGATTCCACATGCTGCAGGGCAACTGAGCCCGTGCACTACAACTCCTGAGCCCATGTGCCACAACTACTCAAGCTCTTGTGCCCTAGAGCCCGTGCTTTGCAACAAGAGAAGCCACTGCAATGAGAAGCCAACACACTGCAACTAGAGAGCAGTCCCTGCTCACCACAACTAGTGAAAAGTCTATGCACAGCAACAAAGACCAGTGCAGCCAAAAACAAAAATTACTTTAAAAATTAAAAAAAAAAACACCTCCAAAATCCAAAAATGGGCAGAAGATCTAAACAGACATTTCTCCAAAGAAGACATACAGCTGGCCAACATGCTCATGAAAAAATACTTATCATTGCTAATTAATATAGAACTGCAAATGAAGACTACAATAAGGTACCACTTTACAAAAAAGTCTACAAATAATAAACGATACAGAGATTGTGGAGAAAAGGGAACCTTCCTACACTGTTGGTGGGAATGTAAATTGGTGCAGCCACTATGCAGAATGGTATGGAGGTTCCTCAAAAAGCCAAAAATAGAGTTGCCATACGATCCAGCAATCCTACTCCTGGGCATACATCCAGAGAAAACAATAATTCGAAAAGATAACATGCACCCAAATATTTACTGCAGCACTATTTACAATAGCAGGACATGGAAGCAACCTAAATGCCCATCAACAGATGAACGGATAAAGATGTCGTATACACAGACACACAAGACTACTACTCATTTGAAAAACAAAATTTTGCCCTTTATAGCAACATGGATGGACTTGGAAGACATTATGCTAAGTGAGATAAGTCAGATGGAAAGACAAATACTGTATTATATCATTTAACATGTGAAATATAAAAAATACAACTAGTGAATGTAACAAAAACGAAACAGACTCATAGACATAGAGAACAAACTACTAGTGGGGAGAGGGAAGAGAGAAAAGGTGAGAAGCATGGGGAATTAAGAGGTACAGGCTCTTACGCATAAAATAAGCTACAAGGATATGTTGTATAGGACAGAGAAGAGGGCCAATATTTTACAATAACTACACATGAAGTATAGCCTTTACTGATTTCCTAAAGGAAGTCAGTCCTAAATATTCATTGGAAGGACTGATGCTGAAGCTGAAACTCCAATACTTTGGCCACCTGATGAGAAGAATTGCCTCATTGGAAAAGACTCTGATGCTGGGAAAGATTGAAGGCAGCAGGAGAAGGGGATGACAGAGGATGAGATAGTTGGATGGCATCACCGACTCAATGGACATGACTTTGAGCAAGCTCTGGGAGTTGGTGATGGACAGGGAAGCCTGGAGTACTGCAATCCATGGGGTTGCAAAGAGTTGAACATGACTGAACAACTGAACTGAACTGACTAATACATGAAGTATAGCCTTTACAATCTGTGAGTCACTATACTGCATACCTGCAACATATAATATTGTAGGTCAATTATATTTCAACCTTAAAAAAAACTCAACAGATGAATTTAACAGCACATTATATACAACCAAGAAGAAAATTAACGAACTAAAATAAAGAGAAGAGGCTATCCAGCATGAAATATAGACATGAGGACAATGGAGGGTCTGGAGAGGAAAGATCTCCATTCGGCCTGGAGGAAGCTGGGGGCAGCTCCAGGGCCTCACACGTGAGCAGGAAGGGAACAGGTGAAGCCAGCATGGCCACCTGCCAGAGTCTGCAGGAAAGGACATAATCCCACAAGCCGCCCGAGACGATTCTCCTACAAATAGCAGATGGAAGACATGAGTCCTGGTAGTACCTGCTGCCCTAGAATTCTGAACCTAAGGGAGAAAGTCTTTTATGATAAAGGCAAAATAAACCCATCTGCAGACAAATAAAGTTGAGAGCATTTGTCACCAGCAAATCCACACTGATGCCCTTCATTACAAATACAAAGTGAAGAACATGGGAAGGAGCAGGGACACAGCTAGGGTAATGGAGACGGTACCCGGCAAATGGTGAGGGCCTTGGGGCCTCATACGCTGATGGAATTAAAATCCTGCTATGTGGAAACAAGAGCTGGTGAGTCGGGGAGGGGTAAGTGAATTTAAGATGCTCTGAGACACTTTCATTGTCCAGGAAAGAGGCAAAGTTCCAAGTACCTTAGAGCTGAGTTGTCATGGATGTGTTTTGTAATCTCTGCCACAAAAAGAATTACAAAAGAACATATAATTACTTACAAAATAAGAGGACGAATGGAGTTTTAAAAACTCAGTCCAGAAAAAGGCAATAAAGGAAATAAAACATAGAATAGGATGGACAAACGAAGTAAACAGGAAAAGATATACCTAAATCCCAAATTATTACACGTGGAGTGCACACCTCTCCTACAGGACAGGCCATCAGGTTGCATTAAACCCAAGATATGGAAAAGAGTCACATTTAACATATGATGCAAAGGGACTTCCCTAGTGGTCCAGTGGTTAAGACTCTGCACTTCCACTGCAAGGGAAGCGGGTTTGATCCTTGGTCAAGAAACTAAGATCCCACATGCTCCACAGTACAGCCAAAAAACAAAAATAAAATATGCTGCAGAAAGGGTAAAAGTACTAAGAAGGGCAAGGATTCAAGGTGTGGGAGGAGAACAGCGAGCTTTCACCATAAAGGCAGACTCGAAGATAAAGCATTATTGAGGATACACAGAATGCTTCAACTCGACAAAGGGTTCAACCTGAAAAATAAGATGACCCCGAATGTCAGACTTGTGATAACAAGCAAAACCTAGACTCTTGAGAAGAAACAGACAAATCCATGATCCTTGTGATAAATTTTACATTTGATGTCACTCGTCTGCCTGAAGTCTTGCGCCTCCACCCTGAGTCGGTCCACTGCAACGAGTCCACACTCTGGTCTCTGTCCCACCCAGCCTGCCCCTGTGTACTCAGATGGCACAGTGGCTCTCTCTGGCCTCTTCCACGCACTCAGGCAGAGCCAGGGAGTGGCAGGGGCCCTTCTCAGTGCTGGATCTGAGCTAGGCCCCACGCTCACCTTCTGCCTCCAAGGGTCCCTGGGATGGCAGCAGATGAGTTGGGGGCGGGGGGCTGACCTGCACCGTCTGGTGGAGGTGGACGGCCACCACTTTCTTCATGCAATCCTTGATCATCTGGGATGTGAAGAAGTTGGCCTCGCCCTTCTTGTCCACGGCAATCTTGCGGTAGTCCTCCAGCAGGATGGGGCAGATGGCTTGGGTAGGCTGGGTCATGTAGATGGGCCCATCGTAGCCCACCATCTCACTGAAGTAGGGGAGTGCCCCACAGTGGTCCAGGTGGAAGTGGCTGCAGGCACAGCACCAGTCAGCTGGATGCCCCCCAACCCCTCACCCAGCAACCCTACCCCCATTCCTCCACTCACTGAGGGCCCACTGTGTGTCAGACACGGCCCTGAACACGGGAGAAGAGAGGGCAAAGGGACTCAGGCCCAAGTGTCTAGCGATGCCACCAGCAGGCAGTTACTGTGGGGTCAGCTTCACGTTCCAGGAAGGAATAGGAAGGGGCTCAGGGGAACACGAACCAGGATGCCACTTGGGTGGGTGGCTGGGTCTGAGGGTGGGGAGGGCGCCCACCTGATGATCACGCAGTCCAGAAAGTCGGTCAGTCGGCCGCTGCGGGTGATGTAGGAAAAGTCGGGGAAGCGCCTCTGTTGGGGGAGAAGAAGTGGAAGTGTCAGGATGCCGCCCGCCCAGGGCTCAGATGACTGTGGGGCAGCCAGGGCTGTAGGGACGGCCCTTGTGTCAGGGTGCAGTTGAGCCTGACACCCACACCCTGCAGGCCCACTGAGGCCACCGACTACTCAGAACACCTGAGAATGTAGGGCAGGGGTCAGGCTGCTGAGCCAGTACCTGAGAGCTGAGACCCCACAGCCAGGGGGTCTGTGTACAGGCTCCAGTACAGTCTGGCCCATGCAGATGCTCCACCTGTCAGGTGACGGTGGAGGCTGCCCTCCTACCAGTGCCCACCTGCTCCCCCGGCCCATTCCCCCTCTATAGTCAGAGCCCAAGACTCTGAGGCCCAAGTCCCTTGGTGACAACACTGAGGAGCAGGCTGGATGCCAGGCTACCCACCCCCGAGACTCACATCGTCGCTGAAGCCCATGTGCATCCCGCAGTCCAGCATGACGTTCTTGCCCGCAATGGACACCAAAATGCAGCTTCGGCCCACATCCTGGCCAGCCCCTGCATGGAAGGACCAGTCAGAGGCACGGCCGTGGCCCCCTCTCTCCCACTGCCCGGCGAGGATTTGGGGTAAAAAGCAGCAGTAAAAAGACAGGACTGTTCAAGAGTGAGTGGTGAGAAAGGTGCCATACGGGAAAAGAGGCTGGAAGGAGGACCCTGTAGAGGCCTCTGGTGAGGAACCAGGTACGAAGAGAGCATGGGGCTGAAGCGGCTAGAGGGGAACCGGAGCCAACAGCTAGGTGAGGCGTGAGGACACCTATGGCGGGGTGGGATGCGTGCTGTGCCCTTGTCGGCCAGGGGCAGGCCATTGCAGTTGGAGGCTGGGTGGGCTATTCTGAGAGTGTACCACAGAAGAGAGCATGTGGAGCTGCGGGGGACAACCCTACTAGAAGATGCTGCGGATACATGGCCCTGGCAAGGGGGCAGGTTCCGGAAAAGCCCCCGGCACCTGTGCACAGAGACCCCGGCTGTTCCGATTCTGAGTGACCTGCTGTACCTCCTTCGCACTGCTGTACTGTTTGAGCCTTTAAACTATACACTTCTATCTTTCACAAAAGGCAAGCTGGGTGGCGGGGAGCAGCGCGGGGGGAGCGATGTTGGTTTTTGTTTTTAACGCTGCGCCGGTCAAGCAAAACAAGGGCTGACTGACGTGGAGTGAACGGCCCACAGTAAACGAAGGCTGCACGGAAGCGGGGCTCAAGACGTATGGAAGAGGTGGAAGGCAGCGAGTGCGCGAACGCAGAGGCAGGAAGAAGGTGCACTAAGCACTGGCGCCGGGCGGGGGGCCGCGCGGCGAGGAAGACACGTCCCGGAGTCTCCAGACCTCCGAGCACCCCCCAGCCGTCCTCGGGCGCTCCTCGCGCCGCCCAGCACTCACCCAGGGGCGTGACCCTGATCTCGGGCATCCTGCTGGGCAAGCCAAGCGAGCTGGCGGGACCACCGCGGTCCCACGAGACCCAGGCGCCCGCGACCGGGTCCCGGCCACACGCGCCTGATTCGCGGTTACGCACTGCGCAGGTGCAATCCCAACGGCGCCAGCTTCCGGCGCGCCGGACGGAAAACGCGGGCCCGCGCAACGGGCTTTCTGATTGGGCGGCCGGCAGCCAGTCCCGGGCGGCTGGGCGGTGGGGTTGTGGCCAAGGGTCGGGCTGCCGGCTCCGCGGCTGCTGCGGCGGCACAGGTGAGCAGCGGCGGCGCAGGTGAGTGGGGCGCGACGGGCTCAAGGCGGAGCCGGGGAGACCCAGCCCAACCGAGCTGGGCCTGGGCCTTGCCGAGGGGTCGGAGCAGGACCCCCCCTAGGCGTGGGAGGAGGCGGCCGAGGACCCGGCTCCAGCGCTAGCCCGGACCCCGAGCCCCTGTCCCCTCTCTAGGACTCAGCTGGAGCAGGACCCGCGCAGGACAAGGGCCCCACCCTACCCGAGTCCCGAGTCCCAGCCTGGCGCCACCTGGAGCTCCCTTCTCAGGCGAGATTTCCAGGACTTCCCTGCTCCCACTTCGCTGGGTCTGGGGTGCCGGAGAGCCGCCCTCTTTTCCTGGGGACCTTCAGCTTGCCGTCAGCCTCAGCACGAGCCCTGACCTTGGGGCCATGGGCTGCCCCTGGGGGAGCCTTGGCGATTCCCTGCATCACCTCCCCAGAGCTGGCAGCCTGCCCGACCCCGCTGCGCCGCCACTGCCCTTCCTGTTTTTTGCAAGCTCTTAAAGGCTGCTGGCACCTCCCGTTGGCTGCTGACTCAGGTTCCGGGCAGGAAGACCAGGCCCACAGGATGGCTGGTGACCAGGAAGGTAGCCTTGAGGACCTCAGAGGCCATCTGCTTGGTGGACAGAACACTGAGGCACTGAGAGAGGGGAGGAGTATTCTGGAAGCCTCCCAGTGTCTTCTTCCTGAGGCCAGGCACGGCTGTCCCCCACGCCTGAAGATGGGGTGAGCTCACCGCTGGGCACTCCACCTAGTGCAAGGCATGTGACAAAGGCATAGGGCCTGCAGGGCCTCAGCACTCACTGGGCCCCATCAGAGGCTCCTAGCATCCTGGGTGGTGGGTAGGGCAGGGTGTGCTGGCCCATTTTCCCTAAAGCTGTGGGGTAGGATCTTAGGTCAGTGCATGACTTGCTCATGGTATGGAAGGCACCCAGGTGTGCTCTCTTGGCTGGGCTGTCACCACAGCTCGAATGGCCTCCTCCCATGCAGGCTCTCGGAGAAGGCAATGGCACTCCACTCCAGTACTCTTGCCTGGAAAATCCCATGGACGGAAGAGCTGGGTAGGCTGCAGTCCATGGGGTCACTAAGAGTCAGACACGACTGAGCAATTTCACTTTCACTTTTCACTTTCATGCATTGGAGAAGGAAATGGCAACCCACTCCAGTGTTCTTGCCTGGAGAATCCCAGGGACAGGGGAGCCTGGTAGGCTGCCGTCTATGGGGTTGCACAGAGTCAGACACGACTGAAGCGACTTAGCAGCAGCAGCAGCAGCAGCATGCAGGCTCTCACAAAACTTCCAGCACCAAGGGCCCAGGAACCCCTGTACCCAAAGGGGTGAGAGCTTGTCCTGGACAATGAGATGAGACACAGCCTAGTCCCCAGGGCCCGTCAGAGCCACACCACAGTGCAGCCCTGGGCACCCAGGGAGGCAGGGGCTGGGGTGTCCAGCAGCACCTGCTAACCTTGGGCACTTTGGTGTTTGTGGCATGACTACGGGAATGCCTGCAGAATCTAGAGGAGTTCTGTGGCCTGGAGCACTTCTGGAGTCCCTGGGACCAGGAGAGGACCTGTGTCCAGCCTTCCTTCTGTGTGGGACCTGACATCTCCTTGCCCTCTTCCTACATTCTCACCAGGCTCCAGTTACTGTAGGGGTGGAACATCTGGTGTCTGTCCTCTGGCAAATGCTGACCCCACAGCCTCTGTTCTGGGTTTTGGAATACAGCTTCAAGCATGGAAGGGCATGACACCCCCTCCACCCCACCCCCCCGCTTCAGCCCACAGTCTGTCTCTCCATGGTTCTCATCCTTTTACTTGCTGTGTTGGACTTCCTGTCTTTGTTAAGAAACCACACACACACACACCCACCACTAGGATGTCATCCCAGTGGGCTGGGCTGTTGGTTGCACTCACAGTGCACCCAGGTGGCTGCCTGGCTCTGCGTGGGGACTCAGCAAATACTTCTCTAGTTAGTAGGAACAGACACACCCTGGAGAGACAGACTATAAACAACCAAGAAAACCCGAGCAGAGATGCTCTCCACAAGTGAGATGTATAAGGTTTGACAAGCCTGAGTTACGGGGGGCCATGCTAAAAGCAAAGGGCCCTGCTGTGGCCCAAGCAGAGCAAGGTGGCTTCTGGGGAGGAGGGGCTGACCTGGGGGTGGGAGTCCTCATGGGTTTTCACTGGGGAGCCACGGGATCCCAGCTGTTTCTTTCCAACTGCCTCCACTCCCCCTTCCGAAAATAATTAGCCAAAGAGGAGCCTTCTCACCAGGAGACAACCCACAGCCCGACCCCCTGTGTGTTCCAGCTCCTGTTGAAAATGGATGACTTGGAGTCAGAGTTCAATCTGAAAGTCGTCCTGGTCAGTTTCAAGCAGTGTCTGAATGAGAAGGAGGAGGTGCTGCTGGAATACTACCTCGCTGGCTGGAGGGGGCTGGTCAGGTGCGCGAGGGGCTTCCCTAGCCACATGTCCCACCTGTATCCCGTCGGCCCAGTGCAGGTCGGCCATCCTCACTTGCGGCCCAGGAGGTGGGAGTGGTCTCGCCCACACCCAGGCTGAGAGTGCTGCTCTCTTCCTGCAGGTTCCTGAACAGCCTGGGCACCATCTTCTCATTCATCTCCAAGGACGTGGTGACAAAGCTGCAGATCATGGACCAGCTGCGAGGCGGCCCCCAGCAGGAGCACTACAGCAGCCTGCAGGCCATGGTTGCCTACGAAGTGGGCAACCAACTGGTGGACCTGGAGCGGCGCTCACGCCACCCTGACTCAGGCTGCCGGACAGTGCTCCGGCTACACCGAGCGCTGCGCTGGCTGCAGCTCTTCCTAGAGGGCGTCCGCACAAGCCCTGAGGACGCACGCACCTCTGTGCTCTGCACCGACTCCTACAATGCCTCGCTGGCCACCTACCACCCCTGGATCATCCGCCGGGCCGTCACCGTGGCCTTCTGTGCGCTGCCCACACGCAAGGTCTTCCTGGAGTCCATGAATGTTGGGTCCTCCGAACAGGCCGTGGAGATGCTAGGCGAGGCCCTGCCCTTTATTGAGCGTGTCTACAACATCTCCCAGAAGCTCTACGCCGAGCACGCCCTACTGGACCTGCCATAGGGGCTGGGGGACCCAGGTGGGGTGGGCTTCCCCTGATCCAGAGGTAGGCAGGGCAGCCAGGACCCATCAGTCCCACCATGGAACTTTCTGGGCTCCTCTGTGAGCTGAGCTTGTCAGGAGCCACTCAGATTGTGCACATGGGCCACAGACAGGCTTCAACAGAGAAAGCAGACACTGGCCATCTGCTCTGTACCCGGCCTCTCCCTTGCCCAGGCATCTCATCTTTACCCTGTACCAAGTTACACCCATGTAGTTAGGCCTCTCCTGGGTGGGTGAAGTGCTGGAGGTGGGGGGCAGGCAGGATCAGTGTTCATGGAAAAGCTGCCCCTACTTGGGTGTCAAGTCTGTGGGCTGGGGAAGTCACAGGGCCTGGGATGTAGTGTTTGCCCACCTGGGCTGCCTTGAGCCTTCTGTACTGGCTAGCTGACCCCAGGACAGGGAGAAAACCCCTGGGCAGGGGTCAGCTCTGTGGGATTTCTCCCTGCCCCTGGCCTCCTCCTTAGCCAGGGGCGCACATGTCCTTGGCTGTGACAGCAGGACCTGAAACCCCAAGGGAAGGCCTGCTCTGCCTTCACTGCCCTGCATGCACACAGCGGCCTCCTGCAGCCTCAAGTCTGCACAGCACAGCCCTGGATGAGAATCCTAGAGCCCAGGATTCCTCTGGGCTAGTGCTGGCTTCTCCCTCCTCAGCGTCCACACATCCAAATGCTGTGTCCCCTTTCCCAGCCCCATACTGCTCTGTCCCCATGTAGCTCAGGAGACCTTGAATGACACAACACGGGAGGGAGCCTGGGCCACTTCGCCTCGGTGACAGGCTGACAGGTGACCACACCCAGCCTGGCCATCATCCAGTGATTGGGGGGTCTGGTCCCACCCACTTCCTCTTCTCTGTGAGCCCAAGATATCAGGTGCCGAGGGGACAGTATCCACCGAAAGCAAATGTGTGTAAGTGTGAGCTTTCACGGTCCCTCGGCGCTGTAATACAGGTGATGGCTTTTCCAAAATAAACAAATTGCACTTACAGAATAAAGTACTACACCCCAGGATAAGGGTGCTGCCAGGCCATCAGGGCAGTGTCAACCACAGGGGCATGAAGCATGTCCTGGCCAGTGTTGGGGCCCTTTGCATCTCTGTGCAAGCTTGGTCTCTCAACCACTGCCAAGGTCTGAATTATCTCCATTGGACAGGTGAGAAGACAGAGTCACAGAATCACCTGAGTGGCTGAGATGGAAACACAGATCTGAGGTCAGCCACGTACCCTGTAGAGAGAGGAAAATCTGCCGAGCTGCAGCCAGTGGAGAGGCTGCTCTCTGCAGGGCCATGGGCCTGAACAGAAAGAGGACGTGTGTCATGCAGGGTCCTCGCAGATGCTGCCTGATGGCCAGAGCTGAACAGCAGCACCCAGCCCAAGCCACCTCCCAGTCTGCTGCTGCACCCTGTCCAGCTCTGGCCATACCGTGGGGGCCAGAGCCTGGAATGTTACTGACAAAGGCCAGAGAGCAAGGGCTGAACGTGTGCCTGTGTGCATACATGGGTGCCAGTGTAGGCACTGTGTGTGTGTGTGTTGTGTGCATTCTGTGTGTGCCATGCCTCATGAGCCCTCCCCAAGGGTGTGTAGTGTGTGTGTGCGTGTGTGCGTGTGTGTGTGTGTGGTGAACGTGCCATCCATGTGTGCCCTCCCCAAGGCCATAGGTTCAGGCAGAGACCGGGTCCTTAGACCAATTCCCGTGAACGTCTGCTAGGCCCCACTGCACCCTCAAGGGCATCTCTAGCCTCCCCCAGCTCCCTTGAGTGCCTGTGGCCTGGTGTCAGTGAGGCCCCCAGACCCAGACTCGGGGAGACCAGTCCCTGGGCACCCAGTGGCTAAGCAGGAGCCACCAGCCTGGGCCTCAGGTCCATTGCCACACCTGGTGCTGGCCTGACTGCTGCAGCCCATTTGGTTACAGCATTTCCTCCCTTGTTTGCATGCCTCCCCACCCAGGCCCAGCTGTTAGCTCTGTCCCTGAAGGAAGGCACCTGCCCCCTGAAGCCTGGCGTGTGCACAGCCAGCCTTGGGGCCCCCGAAGCTTCTAGGCCACAGATCCTCAAGGTGCACTGTTCCCAGGCAGGCAGAGACCATGGCCCCCACCTCAGGACCCTCCCCACCCATGCATGGCTGAGAGCCATGCCGGCCAGCCATCCACTGTCCTTTTGGTTGCAGGGCTGTGCGATATCCCCCTCAGGCTGCCCCTGGGCCTGCAGTCCACCCTGCTCCACCCCAACTATAGGTAGTGCCTCCCTGGGCTGGGGGGATGGTATGCTGCCCCACAGGCACCTCCATGACTGTCTCACAGCAGCTGGAGACTCCAGGCCCCTCTGGCAAGCAGGTCCAGGGCGTTCCTCCAGAACGGGTGGGTACCAAGGGTTTGGACACAGGTAGCAACGTCGCGGGCAGTAGCTGCTTAGAGCCTGCCTGCCCAGGTCACCATCACCCAGAGGGCCTGTTGGTTCCATCAGGATAAGAAGCCCAATGTGAGCACACCTGAGGGGCCCAGGAGATGGGGGCGACTCCAGGGCCCCAAGGAGGCAGATGAGCAGGCAAGTGCTTTGCTAAACAAATCCTGTGCCCCTCCCCGCCTGACTCCCCATATCTGGGGCCCCAGTCAGTCTGCCCACTTGCTACTAGAAGTGCAAGTGCAAGCAGTCTGTCCTGCTGCTGGAAGCTGCCACCTGCCATGCTGGGCCCAATGCTCCTGGGCCTCGCGGCTGCACTGGGTATCAGGCCAGGGGCCCCATTGTGCCTGTCCCAGCAGCTCAGTCTGCCGGGAGACTATATTCTGGGCGGGCTTTTCCCGCTGGGCTTGGCCGAGGATACCGGGCTGAGTGACAGGATGCAGCCCAACGCCACCGTGTGCACCAGGTAGGGAGGCCGGGAGTGTGGGCAGGGGAGGTAGGGCTCGGGGAGGTCGGTCATGGGGGGAGGCGTTGGCCACCCGTAGCCCCTGTGGCCCCAGGTTGTCGGCCCCCGGCCTGCTCTGGGCGCTAGCCGTGATGATGGCCGTGGAGGAGATCAACAACGCGTCCACCTTGCTCCCTGGGCTGCGTCTGGGCTATGACCTCTTCGACACATGCTCGGAGCCCGTGGTCGCCATGAAGCCCAGCCTGGTGTTCATGGCCAAGGCGGGCAGCCGCAGCATCGGTGCCTACTGTGACTACACGCAGTACCAACCCCGCGTGCTGGCCGTCATCGGGCCCCATTCGTCCGAGGTTGCCATGGTCACTGGCAAGTTCTTCAGCTTCTTCCTCATGCCCCAGGTGCGCCCCTTCCCCACGTCCCATCCTCCTGCCCACCTCAGGAGCCCCCATGTCAGGAGCCACCTTCACCTGCAGGTCAGCTACGGCGCCACCACTGACCGGCTGAGCAACCGTGAGACGTTCCCATCCTTCTTCCGCACGGTGCCCAGCGACCGTGTGCAGGCGACGGCCATAGTGGAGCTGCTGCGGGGGCTGCGCTGGAACTGGGTGGCCGCCGTGGGCAGTGACGACGAGTACGGCCGGCAGGGCCTGAGCCTCTTCTCCAGCCTGGCCAACGCCAAGGGCATCTGCATAGCTTATGAGGGCCTGATGCCGCTGCCCCGTACCGGCAACCAGCGGCTGGGCTCTGTGCAGAGCCTGCTGCACCAGGTGAACCACAGCAGCGTGCAGGTGGTGGTGGTGTTCTCCTCCGCCCACGCCACCTACAGCCTCTTCAGCTACACCATCCACTACAGGCTCTCACCCAAGGTATGGGTGGCCAGCGAGGCCTGGCTGACCTCAAGCCTGGTTATGACACTACCGGGCATGGAGCAGGTGGGCACGGTGCTCGGCTTCCTGCATCAGGGTGCCGAGATGCCCGAGTTCCGGTCCTATGTGCAGACCCGCCTGGCCCAGGCCGCCGAGCCCGCCTACTGCGCCTCGCTAGAGGCAGGGCGGCTGGGTCTGGAGGAGCACGTGGTGGGGCCACGCTGCCCCCAGTGTGACCACGCCTCCCCAGAGAACGTGACTGATGGGCTGCTATACCACCAAACCTTTGCCGCCTACGCAGCCGTGTACGGCGTGGCCCATGCGCTTCACAAAGCGCTGCTCTGCAACTCCTCTGGCTGCCCCGCACAGGAGCCCGTGCGGCCCTGGCAGGTGAGGTCGCAAAAGCTGTGCCTCTTGGCTTGTTCCCCAATCCACTGGCGCTCCTGAGGAGGAGGTAGGGGGCGGGGAGGGGGGTCTGGCCAGTGGCAACTCCCTGTCCAGCCCCCCCATCCCAATTCCCCCACCACCTCCTGATCCCCCCACTGCCAGCTCCTGGAGAACATGTACAACATGAGTTTCCGTGCATACAACCGGACGCTGCAATTTGACACCAGTGGGAATGTGGACCTACCTTATGACCTGAAGCTGTGGGTGTGGCGGGACCGGACACCCATGCTGCGCACTGTGGGCAGCTTCAACGGCAGTCTGGAGCTCCAGTTCTCCAACATGATCTGGCACACCCCGGGAAACCAAGTGAGTGCCAGTCCTGCCCAAGGAGCAGGGGCAGCCCCCAGGGCTTGGGACAGTGCAGCCAGCCATGCAGATCCTGAGCCCTGCCACCCACCAGGAGCCCGTGTCCCAGTGCTCACGGCAGTGTAGGGAGGGCCAGGTGCGCCGTGTGAAGGGCTTCCACTCCTGCTGCTACGACTGTGTGGACTGCAAGGCAGGCAGCTACCAGCACCACCCAGGTGAGCCCTCGGGGTCCAGCCCACGCTGAGGCCCAAGTGAGGGCGGGTGCCACAAGGTTGGGTCTGGGGCAGAGGCAAGGCCAGGGAAGCCAGTGGCCCCCAGCACCCTCTCTCTCCTCCCTTGCCTCAGACGATGCCCTCTGCAGCAAGTGTGACCAGGACCAGTGGTCCCCAGACCGGAGTACCCGGTGCTTCCCCCGCACGCCCAGGTTCCTGGCGTGGGGGGAGCCAGCCGTGCTCGGGCTGCTCCTGCTGCTGGGCCTCGTTCTGGGTCTGGTGCTGGTGGCCCTGGGACTCTTCACTTGGCACCGGGACAGTCCACTAGTTCAGGCCACTGGGGGGCCCCGGGCCTGCTTCGGCCTGGCCTGCCTGGGCCTGGTCTGCCTCAGCGTCCTCCTGTTCCCTGGCCGGCCCAGCACTGCCAGCTGCATGGGCCAGCAGCTGCTGCTCCACCTCCCGCTCACCGGCTGCCTGAGCACACTATTCCTGCAGGCAGCCGAGATCTTTGTGGGCTCAGAGCTTCCACCCAGCTGGACAAACTGGCTCCATGGCCTCCTGCAGGGGCCCTGGGCCTGGCTGGTAGTGCTGCTTGCCATGCTGGCAGAGGCAGCAGTCTGCTCCTGGTACCTGGCGGTCTTCCCGCCGGTGGTGATGACAAACTGGCATGTGCTGCCCACAGAGGCACTGGTTCACTGCCGCGTGAGCTCCTGGATCAGCTTCGGAGTGGTGCATGCCACCAACGCCATGCTGGCCTTCCTCTGCTTCCTGGGCACCTTCCTGGTACAGAGCCGGCCTGGCCGCTACAACAGCGCCCGCGGCCTGACCTTCGCCATGCTGGCCTACTTCATCACCTGGGTCTCATACATCCCCCTCTTTGCCAATGTACACGTGGTATCCCACCCCCCTGTGCAGATGGGCACCATTCTCTTCTGTGTGCTGGGCATCCTGGCCACCTTCCACCTGCCTAAGTGCTACATGCTGCTGTGGCGGCCAGACCTCAACACCCCCGAGTTCTTCTTGGGAGGCGGTCCCAGCGATGCCAGAGGGCAGGGCGGCAGTGGGGACAGGGAGGAGACTCAGGGGAAAAACAAGTGACACTTGAGTTGGTGACCTCATCCCAGTGAACTCAGACCTTGTTGAGGTGCACCCAAACCAAGTCTCCATGCAGCAACCTGCAGACTGTGCCTTGACTCCACTGAGATTCACAGCCCTAGATTCTGCTCACCTTGACCCCAGAGTGACCTCCAGAGTGCATAAGTGGCCTCAGCCCAATGGGATCTCATCACCTGGGGCCCCAGACTTAGGCTCTGTCTTGTCCTGGCCGAGCCCTGGCCTATACAGGTGACCTAGCCCCACTGTTCCAGTTAGAGGCCCATAGAGGGTTCTCAGGGCTCTGTGAAGCCTACACTGAGCGCTCAGGAAAGACCCCAGGGACCACATGAAGGCAAAGCTGGGTGTCACTTGCCTGGCTGAGTCCAGTGGGAGGCCCCCACCCAGCATCTTCTCCAAGCATCACAAGAGTGGGATGTTGGGAGGTGGGTGGGGCTTTCTCAACCCCTCTGCAGGGGTGTGTGCCTGACCTGGGCCCCAGAACAAGGCAGAGGCCTCCTCAGAAGGGAGGGGGCACCCAGCTTCCTTCTCTCTCCCTGGCCAGTGAGCCATCAGAATGGGGGCCAGTCACCTCCAGAACCACGGACAGAGCCCAGGCAGGGTTGGCGCGTCAGCACTATGGCCAGCACCAGCCACAGGGACCCCTACCCCCTACCCCACCCCTGCCCCAGAGCCAGGAGCCAGCATCACGTACAGAAGACTGCCTGCCAGGTCGGCTGTGGGCAGGGCCTTGGTGAGCCGGCACCCAGAGGACAGCACCAAGCCAGTCCTGGGTCAGTTCTCAGCTGGACCCTGGGGAAGTTGACCCGGCCCCTCCCTGCATCCCAACCTCCTAAAGTGGGGAAGGAGAGACACAGGTCACACATCAGTCCCATAAAATTAAATGCTTTTTAGTGTTTAAAATAGCATTTACACAGAAGCAGCTCTATTAACTATCTGGACGACGCTCCAACTGGATACAGTATCTACAGTGCAGACATGTGCAGGCCAGAGATGCCGGACGGAAGCGACGTGCATGTGTGCGTGCGTGGGTGGGTGGGAGGCCACCCCAAGATCGCGAGGAAGGCCAAGCTGGTCACGCCCTCTGCTCTAAACCCTGCCCCTGCAGCAGCTACGCGCGTCTGTGGCCCTTGCCCCTCAGGGTCCCCCACCCTGCCGCCTCCCCCTCACTGTCCTCCTGCACACCTCCAGACACGACCTGTGTCCCTGCAGGGGGGACACACGAAACTGTTCCGGTGGCTGGGGTAGGGGACAGCTGACTTGGCCGCCACCCCACAGAGCACACAGGCCAGACAATAAATAAATAAATTAGATCCCTACCTTGGGCAGCCACAGAGGGGCCTTGGGGCTATGATTCTAACCCCGAGAGGACCCCAATCCCGGCCTAGGCAAGATGGGTGGGGCCTGTGAACCCGGTGGGGCCTAGGCCTCGTGGCCACCTCTCAGCTCAGTTTGAGGCCCCATGCACGGCTCTGTGGGCAAGCTGGGGTCCCTGAGGCATATGCCAAGAGGGGTGGGTCACACCTGCCTGAGCACAGGAAGATGCCCCTCCTGCCCAGGGTTTGCAATGACAGCTCCAGCCAGGGGTGGATGAGCCGCCATTCAGATCACGGTGGTCTGGGCTGCCCTCAGTTCCTCCCCTCCAGCCTGCTGCCACTCTGTCCAGGCCCAGACCCCATGGCAGCAAGCACAGGTCTGACCTTGGATGGCAGCTAAGGTAAGCCCACACAAGCTCCAGGAGCAGGGCCCTCCTGCAAGAGCAGGACCCTGGGACTCCCCACAGCAGGGCTGGGCTGAAGGCACTCTCGCCTCGGTCACATGATATCCACAAAGAACTCACAGGGGTTCCCCATGGCCTTCTGGAAGGACTGGCGGCTGCCCGTCAGCTCTGGCGGGACAGCAGCCAGCTCCCGGACAGGTGGCCCCCCAGGTGGCCCCCCCACCACCGAGTAGGCCTTTGTCAGGGGGTGCAGCGGGGGGAGCCCTGGGGCGGCGGCTGAGGCCTGGCTGCGCGGGCTGCTGCCACGGCTGAGCTGGCTAGGCGGACGCTCCCGCCAGCCACTGCCACCTGCCCCGCTTGGTGTCGTGTGGTCTGACTCGCTGCCACTGCCCCCAGCTCCAGCCGACCGGCTCTCCTTCTCACGGCCCAGGGCCCGACGGCTGCTCCCGCCAGCGCTCCGGGTGGACCCACTGCTTTTGCTTCCTGGGGTCAAGAACAGGGAAGAGAAAAGGGATGGTCAGTACTAGGCTTTGCCTCTTTCAAGACAGACGGCATGGCCGGGACCGCCAGGGGCAGCACCAACGGTCCTGAGCGGGTGCAGGTGGGGGTGGGCAGCCATGCAGACGTGAGGGCCGGATTGGCCCAGCCCAGGGAAGCGGGAGCAGCTGCAGCAAGCAGAGGAGACGAGATACGGGGGAGAGGGGGGCGGGGCAGTGGCAGACAAGCAGGGATGCTCCAGGGCCAGCTCGATCCCCACTCCTCACACCAGTGCCTGAACTGAGGGCCTGGTCTTACAGCTGAGAAACGAAGGCCCAGAGGAGGCCGTGTGCCCGGGGCACTGCCGGCCATTGTGGGCTCCCCACCCGAGACCCGCCTTTCATCTGCCCCCAGAGCCCTGGCTGGCTACTCAGCCCAGCCTCTCCTGGGCACTCAGGACATGTCGGGAACCTGAAGATGCCCACTGGCTGGGGACGTGCGGAGGGGGATGCCGGGCAGGACCCTGGCTTACCGGCCCCGAGGGTCCGCTCCGCTAGTCCTTCAGTCTAAGGCTTGCTCAGCACAAAGCAAGGGATAGATGAGTTACACACCAGCGGCCGGGCACCCACGCTGCCAGCTGGGCCTGTGCAAGGTCCACTGGCGCCAAAAACGCTTCCCCTTGGACACTGCTGCCCCTGATCCACTGTCCTCTCTCCCCGTCCCCTTCTGGGTCCACCGAGTCACCCATCAGACCTCTCCCCAGATGCTTTTGGGGGCATGTGCCCATGGGCCTCACTGACCCCCCCTCAGCCTCAGGACAGTGTCCCAACAGGTGCTCCTCTGTGACATCTCGACCCCCCTGCTCAGCTGCCCTTCATGTCCCAGCAGCAGGCTGTGGCTATCTTTTGGAATCGTCACCTCTGCTCCCTGCTGTGCTGCAGGTACTGGGGGGAGGGTCCCAGGACCCCTCTGCTGCTCCCCCACCCTGGGCCATCACATCCCATGCCCCAATTCCCACACCATCTCCCTCTGCCTCTTCCACGTCTGGACCACCAGCACACCCACACAACCCCTGAAGACTCTAGGCTCTTCTCCCCAGCCTCTGACCACTCACCCCTTTCAGAAGAAGCCACCCAGGGCCCGAGCACAGAGCAGATAGGAGTGCAGGGCAGGGGGTGGGCACGCAGGGCAGAGCCAGGCTGTGGGGGAGGGGGCTGGGCTTGGAGGTAAGGGCCCTCACCTTCACTCTGCTGACTCCCGGCACTGCCGCTGCCGTAACCAAAGCCAGGGTCCTGATATGCGGGCGGGAAGCAGGGCGGGGGGCCCGGGTACTGGTAGGGGTAGCCCTGACCCAGGGGCCAGGGGGCAGCCGGGTGGGGCAACGGGGCCAGCGTGTCCTGATCGGAGGCCCCACTGGAGCCGCTGTTGAGGTTCAGGGCGGCAAGATCTGCGAGAGGGGAGGGCAGAGGGAGTGCGGGTGAGGGTGGGGAGGGCGGCCTTCCCTTCTGGGACTCCGCTCTGCAGCCCCACTCACTGCTGCACAGGTCCCCGAAGACGTAGTAGCACTGTTCCGAGAAGGTGACCTTGTTGACTGTGTGCCGCAGGAAGCCACGCTTCAGCATGCTGCTAGCGTACTTGCGCGCCTCCCGTCGCTCGCGGAAGCCCTCCAGGTGCGCATACAGCCAGTCCACCACATCTGCCCCTGGGCGGCAGCAGGCGGCAGTCAGAGGCAGGGACCCGGTCCCACCCCCCCAACCCCCCCGCCTGCCGCTCGCAGCAGCCCTCCAGGTGCACGCACAGCCAGTCCACCACATCTGCACCTGAGTGGCAGCGGGCAACAGTCAGGCAGGGACCCAGCCCCACCCCCGCATGCAGGACCCTCACCGATGACGGCGTTGGCGATGGTGATCTTGAGCCACATGCGGTCCCGGATCTCCAGGCCCGAGTCTGGCAGCTGCATGACCCGGACGACAGCACCCATGTCGCTCTTCACCGTCAGCGGCGCCTCCTCCAGCTCTGCAAGGCATGGCCCCCCTCCTCAGCACAAGTGGCTGACGGGCGGCACAGGGTCAGAACAGACCCCAGGCCCGGCCTGCTTCCCCACTTCAGAAGCCAGGCTCTGCTGGCCGAGCAACTGTGGGGCTCAGTGCCAGCGCTCAATGGCCCCACAGGGTCAGGAAGCAGGCACTGGGTGGGAAGGGTTTGGACTTTCATCTCCCACCCTGTTCAAACAGGGCAAGGCCCCCGCCGACCCTGCAGACCAGAGCCCCAGGGGCCGATATTGGGCGTCTTCTACCCATCCCCTGCGAGCTGGAGCTGTTAGTCATGTTAGTGGCAGGAAAGCAGATTGAGGGCCCCAAGCAGGCACTTGCCTCTCCCTGCCCCCGCCACACAGGCCCCAGGGCTTGCTGAGCCCCTCCAGCCATCTCCCATTCCCATTGCTGGGACAGAGAGCAGGGAGGAGGGCGGGAGCAGGCACCCCTGCATCCGATCACAAGGACCTGGCAGCACCGTGAACACTCAAGGCTGGCGTGGCCCACGGGGGCAACCGCACCCAGTGAGTGCCTGGCCAGGGCCTCGGTTCCCAACCTTGTGAGCTGCCACTTACGCGGAGCGCCAGGCACAGAGCTGGTTAGTGAGGAGGAGCTGGTGCGCGTGACAGCACTGGAGCAGGGGCTCGTACCGTAGCGGGGCAGGGCTCCCGTCAACGCTGCTGTGTGGGACAGCCAGGCGGCTGGGTCGATGGGCCGAACTGGATCCGCTGGGCAGCCATAGCATGGCAACAGATGGATAGATGGATGGTGTCGGGGGAAGTGGAGCACAGGACAGAGGAGAGGCCCTTCAGGCTGGGCTAGGTGCCCCACCCCCACCCCGCTGGCCCCAGGGGGTCACTCACCCCTCGGGATGGTGAAGTAGCTGCGGGGTGTTGGGTCCCAGCACTTGGCCACCGTGAGGCTGATGGGCCTGCGGGGTGGGTGGGTCACAAGGTGACCCAGGCAGCCCCCTTCCCTCCGCTGTCCCACCCCTACACACCTCACCCCACGTGCCTCACCCTGTCTGGGACACGATCTCCCGCAGGACCCGCACAGCATCATCGTTGCTCATATTCTCAAAGTTGACGTCGTTCACCTGGGGGCGAGAGGTCAGCATGGTGGGTAGGCATGCTGCTCTTCCCCCCCCCGGAAGCTCTCCCGGCCCGCACCTGCAGCAGCATGTCTCCCGGCTCAATGCGGCCATCAGCAGCAACAGCCCCACCCTTCATGATGGAGCCGATATAGATGCCACCGTCGCCCCGGTCATTGCTCTGGCCCACGATGCTGATGCCCAGGAAGTGGTGCCTCTCTGCAGGGCAGGGGCAATGGTGAGCAGGTGTGCCCCCACCACCACTGTGCCCTGCCCAGCACCCCACAGAGGCCTCACCCATGTTGAGTGTGACGGTGATGATGTTGAGGGACATGGTGGAGTCCGTGATGCTGCTGAAAGAGGAGGCCTGCAGGGGACGCCAGGTGAGGGGCTGTGAGTGGGACCCATCTGCCCGCCCAAGCCTACACCTGTCCAGTCCACACCTGCTCAGTCCACACCTGACTAGTTCACACCTGCCAGCCCACACCTGCAAAATTCACACCTGCCTGGCCCTAACCTGACAGGTCTGGAACTACCTGGTTCACACCTGCCCAGTTCACACATGCCCGGTTCACACCTGCCTGGCACACACCTGCAATATTCACACCTGCCTGGCCCACACCTGCCTGGTTCACACCTGTCTGTTCCACACCTGCCTGGTCTGCACCTACCCGGTCTGTCTGCCGCAGGCGCTGTTTCCGCCGCCGGCGCTTGTGTTTCCGGATGAGCCTGGAGGAGGTGCTCTGCTCCGTGGAGCTGCTCAGCCTGAGGGGGCCCAGAGTCAGGGTCTGGCCACCCCCCATATAGTTGAACTCAAAGGGGCAGGGGCAAGGTTGAACCTGGGGAAACCATCCCCACCCTGCAGACAGTGAGCAGCCAGCAGGGTCTCCCGCCCATGGACACACACACATGCATACATATATGTGTGGTCCAGGGCACACACCCTGCCCCACCTTGCACCTCCACCCTCACCCACCGGCTGGTGTTGTCATCTTCATCCGAGTCAATGAAGCTGCTAGACTCAAGTTCACTGCTCAGCACAGTGGACGCACTGTCAGGGGGCAGCCCCAGGTCCCGCCGCCTGTCCCCCCTTGGGTGCCCATTGGTCCGGGCTGCTGTGGGGACAACAGGGAGGGGGGCTGGCCATGGTATCCCCGGAAGTCACGGGCGGCCCCTGCAACCTCAAGCACTCTTTCACCTGGGAGCTGGCAGGGTGACTGTAGGGCTGCTGAGGGATTACTAGGGTCCAGGGTATTTGAGTCTGGAACCTCTGCCAAGGGACCCCCACTGGAAAGGGGGCCAGCAGGGGCTTGGGGTGCACAGGGGGGGTCCCAGGGAGGTCAAGGGCATGGCCTCATTACCCTCCTCACGGTTCCGGCGTCGGGCTCGCTCCCGCCGGTGGCTGACCAGGGACTCCGTGCCAGTCTCGTTGTCCATCCCATCGCGGCTGCCGGCCACATTCGGGCTGTGCCGAGGAGGGCTGGGCTGGGGCGGCCAGGCCACTCATGCCTCAAACACCCTCTCAGCTCCTCTCCTCCCAATGTCCAGTGGGACCTCGACTCCAGCAGAGCCCCCATCTACCCGCCGGCCCACTCTGGGCATCTCCACTTGTCCCTCCTCTGCTGACCAGCACCTACTGACCATGGGTCCCTGCTCAGCTGCCCCTCCCCACTTCCAACAGGCTTGCAGGACGCAAGCCCCTCAGCTCCACTGGGCTCAGCATAGCCCCCCAGAGTCCTTACTGGAAGGAGGGAGGCCGGGAGTCCCCGATGCCACCTGTCCGCTCGAGAGGCGGGGGCAGGTCTGTGTGCCCATCAGTGCCCTGAGACCCTGCATCCGAGTGTGCACCCTCAGCCAGGACCAGCTGTGGACAAGAGCAGGGCTCAGGAACCAGTGTCCAGGCAACCCCAGCAGGGCACCGGGCACGGGCAGTCACCTTCTTCCACTCCTACCAGCCTAGAGCCCTCCACCAGCATCCCATGGACTCACCCAGGAGACCACACGGCCATTGAAGCAGGGCAGCTTGGCATTATCGTCAGAGATCTCCTCCTTTACAACCCTGAAGGAGATGCAGTTGTGAGGCAGCCACACTGGGGCCTGCTCCCATTGCTGGGCTCTGGACTAAGGCCCCCAGCTTGTCTGGAGTGTGGGTCACATGGGGCATCTGGCCACATGGAGCATCCAGCCACACACCCAGATGCCGGTCTGTGCAGATGCCCTTGCCCAGCACCTCCACTTCTGGGGACTGTCACCATCCTTCCAAGGACCCCACCCAGGGCCCATGGGGCCCAGACACAAATGCAAGTATCCTCCTTGCTCTGTATGACTCCCCCAGACTTCGTATTACGAGGGCAAGGCCCAGTTCACAGCAGGCTTCAACACAAGTGGGGTGTGGGGAGACCCCCCGGGAGATGCACAGCACACAGACCCGCAAGCTCACACTCCAGGAGCAGGCCACCACCCTCCTGACCTGTTGGCCCAGCCAAGGAGACAGAAACAGAGCCCGACTCACAGCACTGGCCTCACTCGAAGGGCAGCCAAGTGCAGGGCCAGCAGGGCCCACGTTGAAGCCTCAGGCCCTGAAGGTCAGCAAGTGTCACCAGCTCTACCCACTGCCCAACAGCTAGCCTGGCCTGTCCCTTCATGCTGCCCCAAGCAAGTGGGCCAAGGGGGACAGGAGAGGCAGGTGGCCAAGGCCCAGGGCAACTCTAACTGGGAAGGAAGCCAAGGACCCTGGGGTCAGAAACAGGTTGGGGAGATACAGGAGTCAGGTTCAAAGGGGTGAGAAGGGCAGCAGGGAAGGGCCATGGGGCAGGGCAGACAGTGCTGTGGCCCAGATACATCCCACACTGTGGCCTCCTGGAGGCCCAGGGAGCAGGGTAGGCAGGGCGGGGCCGGCAGCAGGCCCCTGGAGCACAGCCCTGCCCAGCACCGCAGATTTCCACACCTGGGATGAGGGCCCAATGTAGAAACAGGAGCTGCAGACCAAGCAGGAAGTAGCCTCGTGGCCTCTGGGCCCAGACACCTCAACTCGGTGTGTCCGAGGCAGCAGCAGGGGGCAGGAGGCCCCAGAGAGCAAGGCTCCAGTCCACCCCACCCACCAGGAGAGGCCCAAGACCTCAGGGCAGACTGCACAGAGGAGACAGGGCAGCCTGGAGGGGGCACTCCGCCAGGGTCCTATGGTGACTCCATCAGATGCCTCCCAGGCCAGCCACACAGGCACAGATGAGGTGGACAGAACAATGGACAGGAGTCATTTCTCAGGACCCCCTCTCCCATCAGTATCCACAGCCCCCATCACGCACCACAGTCTGGCAGAGCTGAGCTCTGGGGAGGCTGAGACCCAGCCCAAGATTCAGTCCAGGAGACCACACAGAAGGGGTCACCACAGGAAGACCTGCAGTGGCCTGGGGACACTTGGAGTTCTGCCGGCTGCAGCCAGGAGACAGGGGGTTGCAGCAAGCCCTCCAGGGGGCCCAGCGGGCCCCGAGCACTGCCTCTGAGTGACTGCAGCAAGAGACCCAGGGGGGACCTGGTTCTCACTTCACAGCCCAGGTAGCCCAGCTGGCAGCCTCCCCTCCCTCCCTGCACTCATGCCCCCGCCCCTTTTGACTCACAGCACAAGGCCCATGGGGCTTCCCAGAGGTGGACACCCCAGGCGGCACCCTGAACCCCCACTGCCTGCACGGCCAGCACCTGCAGACAATCAGTCACCCAGAGCTGCCTGAGGTCCCCATGCAGCCCACCCACACATGAACACCCCCCACCAGGGCCCAGAGGCCCTGCTTCCCCAGTCCTCCCCAGCCTGAGAGATATACATCTTCTGGCCGGAACTAAAGGACACCCAGCCTTCCCTCTGGGGGTCAGGGCATCAAGGAGCAGCTAGTCAGGATAGCAGGGAGGGAGGGGGAGGGCCTCGCCCCCCAGGACAGAGGGCCCAGGGGCATGGTGCTGCCCATCCCTAGTGATAGCCAGGAACAGGGACGACGAGGTTGGGGGTGGGGTTGGGGGAGGCCTCAACCAAGCCTGGGGAAATGCCCCCCAAACAATCCAGAGCACCTTCCCTGAGCCTGAGAGTAGACCTCAGGAGCTGTGGTCAGCAAAGACATGAACCCTCAGGGTGGCCACCCAGGGGAACCTCCGTTGGCATGTTGTCCCCAGCTCTGGGATTCCTGGTGAGATCCCTGATAACCTGGAACTTGGGCTGTCCAGCCCCACCCACCACCCCCGCATACGCGCCCCAGTGAGGAATCTGCTCAGAGCAGGGCTGTGCAGAGCAGGGCTCCCTGCTCAGAGCCAGGGGCCCAGGGACCCTTGGGCTCCCAGAGGCCCAGTGGGATGCCCCACCTATGTCCTCAGAGACACAGGGTTGCCCCAGGAGTCGGGGTCCTCAGTTCCCACAGAGCCTTCATCTGTCCCCCAACTGCCTCCTGACCAGGCTTGGGCTCTGCAGGCTCCAGGGTGAAGGGTCTAGACCCTAGACCCTCCACACCTGACCACAAGCTCCAGGGGGTGAGGCATACAGAACCTCCCAACACCAGGGGTACTGACCACAGACGGCAGAGCTGCAGAGGGCAGAGCGGGAACTCAGGCCGCCTGGACTAGGCCAAGCGCAGCTCCCATCACAGCCCCCAGGGCCCACAGACAGATGGCCCCGCAGACCAGAGCGCCTGGTCCAGAGATGCAGGGCCCAGAGCCACTGCCAAGTCCAGGGAAGCCTGGAGTCCACCAGGCAGTGGAAATCTGTGAGCACAGCTGCACACCAAGCCCAATGCTTAGCACCTCTGGGGCAGCCCAGCACAGGCTCTGAGAGCCTCCCCAGCTTCATTGGGACACACAGCTATAACTTGCATGGGAAGAGTGGGAGGGAGGCGCAGGACTCTCTACCCACTTGCCAAAGATGCTCATGGAGAGTGGGGCCCGGCTAGAGCAAGTGACTATGGCCACATCTGAGACTTAGAAAGGTTTCCCTTCTTGGCCAGAGAGGCCAAGAACTTAGACTTCAGGAACAGAGGCCTCAGCAGGGTCAAGGGCCTCACAGTCCCCCATCTGAGGCCACCCCTCTCATAAGGGGGCCACTTCCCCAGCCCAGCCAGGACCTGCCCCCTCTTTCTCCAATCTCCACCTATATCCATTAGGTAGCCAAGGTGAGACTCTAGCTCTCATTTGTACTGAAGTGTGAGTGACTAATCAGACACTCCCAGAGGAAATTTATTCCACTGAGTAAATGATTCTACAGAATAAACAGAACCTGGAACTCTGTAGGTAGATCTCAGGAGAAGAAAGGAAGGAGGCAGATCCCCTCCAAGGGTCCCTGAGGCCAACAGGCCACCAACCACAGGTCTGGGGGTGGGGGTGGGGAATAAGATGAGCCACGCCTGCTCTGTCTGCCCATGCCTACTACACCTTCCAGAGTCACCCCAATCCCTCCCTCTGTCCCAGCCCAGCCTACCAGCCCGGTCTTGTTCACTGCTCCACATCCCAGTCATGCTCAGACAACCTGAAGAACTCCTACTCTTGCTCCAAGACCCAGATCTTGCCTGCCCACCGTGACCTCTTGGGCCAGAGCAACCATGGGTCCTGAAAATCCTCTAGCAGGCACAGCCTCTGCTGGGAGTGCACCTGGAGTGGGGCAGGGATCTCTGCAGCTCAGTGGCTATTAAGACACAGGAGGAGGGTCGGGCCCCTCAGGCTGCACCCCAGATCATGGTCCAAGGGCAGCAACGTTGGGGGGTTGGGCACACAGTGTGTCACACACTCCCTTCAGTGTGTGAAAGAGCACGTGTGATTTCAGTAATTTTTGTTAAAATGATAAACTAAGATAAAAACCAAAAGCACCCTTTCACATACCTGATGGTCACAACCAAAGCAGAGCAGGCTCAGAGAAGTGAGAACTGTAGGCAATCAACCAGCCGAGGCAGCAGTGAGGGGGTGCGCACAGTGGCCAGGACCAGGCTCCCCAGTCTATGCCCTACCCTGTGAAGCCTGGCCTGGGGGCAGCTCCTAACCTGAGCCTGGCGGGGCTGGGGGCTGCCAAGGACCCATTCCCCAGTCTCTGCCTCTCCCTGGTGTTGAGGGCGTGAGACAGTCTAGTTGCCCCATGTCCCTCAGGCCTCCCTGGGAGCCACAAAGTGGCCTCAGCTTGACCTGACCTGGGACTGCCCAGGGCCAGTGCAAACCACAGAATCCAGGAAATGGCCTCAATGTCAAAGTCCCAAGACGCAGCCACAGACAAGGACACGGGCTGCCTAAGGGCGCCCAAGCACACCTGCTCGGCCTAGGCGGCCTCTGGGTGCCCCCCCCAGCACTGCCGACCGGGGGACTCAGGTTACCCGTGGTTGTGCTGGGTCAGGGCTCAAGCGTCCAGCCAGCATCCAGTTCACCGCTCACCGTTCCAGAGGCCCGGCGCAAGCAGGAAGTCCCCTCAGCCAGGACAGCCACCACTAAGGGCAGACGTGGGAACTCTGACCCAGAGGCTGCCCAAGTCAGCAGCTGGCCTGCACTGCTCTCAGGAACCCAAGTGGCATGTGGTTCAGCAGGGACACCGGCCCTGTGGCCAGCAACCCCAAGGCTGGGGTGGGTGGAATAAAGCCCCATATTGCCCAGTGACCCTTGGCCCCTGCCCTGTCCTGAGGACCCTGGAGAAGGGGGCCAGGACAATGCTGTTTTAAGCCTCCAGAAACTTCTGCAGACCCCTGCAGACAGATCTGTGCCCTTGTCCCGGGTCACTTCATTTCCCCCGTGCTAACTAGGAGACCCACTGGGTGGCAGGTACCCTGTCCCCACCCTAACCCCTTCCCCCCAACGCTTGGAAACTCCTCTGACCCCAAGCCTCATGAATCCCACCTGCCCTCCACATAAGGGGGGCAGTGGACCCTGAGTCTGACAGGTGCCAAGATGGGATTTTGGAGGTCCACGTCGACCACAGACCTCCACCGCAAAGTCACACACACTCAGAACAGGGCCCAGGGTGAATGGAGAAGCCAGGACCGCTGTCCGCCCACCATCCAGTTCTCTCAGACCCCGGGGCAGGCAGTCAGGGGCCCAAGCGTCCCGTGCTCAGAGAACAGGTGGGACACACGCATCACGGCGTGCAGACACCGCCCAGGTCACAGCCCCAGGATCCCCTGCCCTGCTTGGCCGGACAGGTGCCTGCCGCGCGCACCCGCGCACAGGCCCTACGGCCCACTGACCCGAAGTCCTGGTCCATGGACTTGAAGAAGAATTTGTAGGCGTGCACGGGCCGGTTGCTGAGCACGTTCTTGAAGTCGGCCAGTGTGACGCGCTCGGGCGCCACCGGCAGCTTGACCAGGTACGGCGTCTCCTCCTCGTCCATGTGATAGATGATCTTGGTCTCCGCCATGGCGCGGAGCTCAGGCCCGGTCCGGGCCTCGGACGCGGGCGCCTCCCCGCTGCCGGCCCGCGCCCCGCCCGCGCGCCGCTCCCGGCCCGGCCGCGACCAGGCCCCCGCGTCCCCGCCCGGCCGCTCCGGCCCCGCCCGCCCTGCCGGCCTCAGCCCCGGCCCCGGCCCCGGTCCCGACCCCGCGCGCACCCCGGCTGCTGCCCCGCCGCCCGCGGCCACCCATGCGCCCCCGGCCCGGGACGCAGGCAGGGAGGGCGCGAGGCCCGCCGCGTCCGTGCGCCCCGCCGCCGCCCCCTCGGGCCGCGCGTTAAAGGGACCGCGGATCCGGCTACGAGGGGCCGCTGGGGGCGCCCGAGAGCGACGGGCCTGACGTCACCGGACGGCCCGCGGCGTTTTTTTTTCGCAGCCGCTGTCCATCAAACCTGCGTGGGGTCCTCCGTGGGGCAAGGGATAGGAGGAGCAGCGCCCCCCTGGCTGTGAAGGGTCCAGCCACTGGGGAGAGCGGCTCTCCCTCTCCGACCGCAAGGGGAAAACTGAGGCCACTAGAAGGAGGCCCATGCTGGCGAGAGTGAGATGCGAGAGGACCTAGGGTGGAGCCTGAGAGTGATGCGGTTGCTGCCCCCCTTGAAGCTGGCTTGGAGCCTGGACTCTCCCATCTGCCAGGTCAGGACCATCCTCGCTCAGTGGACCAGCACAAGAAAAGGCCACATTAGTCCATCACTGACTGGAGGAGCCAGTTTTTCCGTAAGTCCCTGAGTCCAGGCCAGGGACCACCCTCAGGTGAGCCTTGGCAGGGGTGTTGACATCCACTTCCCTGGGCTCTGAGGGCTCTGTGAGGTTGGCCCACTCAACAAAGCCTGGGCCTTCTTCCCTTGGGTCTCAGCTTCCCCAGAGGTGATCTGAGGAAGCCAGGAAGGATGGCCTTGAAGGAAGGGTCATCATGGCTCTCTGCTAGGTGTTCAGGGAGGGAGGAAGACAGTCCCTACCCTGAGAGCTCACCAGGGACCAGATCCTCCAGGCCAGATACAAATGGCTGCTGGTCACAGTGATGCAGGGGCTCTGGGGTCCCAGCTGCACTCCTGCCCTTGAACCTCTCTCTCCTACCTGATCACCTAACTCTCAGGCCAAGTCACAGGACAGAGGCTGGTAGCCAGAGGCCAGTCCCAGGACCGATGCTCATGTGGTCGAGCTGGGGCTCTGCGAGGGACCTGAGTTTGTGGCCAGAGCCTGAGCTCTGACAGGAAGGGCCCTGTCCAGGGGCAGTGTGGCCACTGTGAGTCGGGGGTCACTAGGCTGGGGGGGGTGGTCACTAGGCTGGGGGGAATCACAACTCCCTGCCCCAGCCTCCCTCCCTGCCTTTGCCACTGGGCAGGAGGTTTCTTGAGGGATGTGAAAAGAAAACAGCTATTTTGAATTGTTGCCCAGGCATTTTACTGCATGACAACCCTGCTCACGTACAGAATCTGGACAGTTAGGTGAGGACCCAAGCTCAGGATCCCCACCACAAGTTCCTGCCTTGTTTTCCCCCCAGCACCTTTTACAGTGACCACTTAGAGTCAAGACCGTGACAGTCAGTGACCACTGCCCCAAGCACCTTATACGTTCTAGGAGCTTGCTACCCTGGGCTCTCCATCTCCGGCTTGCTGGTGACCTGCTAGAGAGCTCCCCTTCCTCCGGCTCACAGAGCATGCCCATCCCCCAACCAGGAACTGTAAGGAACAAATTTTGTGTCTCCTTCTTTGTGTGACATCTTGAAACTGTGGCTTCATCAATACGACCCCAGGGTTTCACCTTTGGCAGGTGAGAGTTCCAATGCTGGGAGAGCCACACGCAGACTCTGTGTGTGGGTGGTTGTGGTTCCTCGCTCAGTGGGTCATGAGCTGTGTGTTCTCAGTCCACCACTCTGGGTTTTCCAAGTTAGGGTGACAGTTACCCCTCCTGCCCCCAAGGGCCTTGGAAGACAGGGTCAGGGTTGGAGAAACAGGCTTCTTTCTACCTCATACTCCTTCTGTTCTGTTCCTGTCCCACTGGCATGCCTGAGGGCTCTCCCACTCACTGCTTCTTCCCCCTTTTTCCTTGTGCACTGAAGCTCATCCTGGCATCTGCTTCTCTTTTCAGAGGACTGAACTAGTACAGCCCTCTGTCCTCATATCCCCCAACATGCTCCCCTCCCCCATGTCCAATAAACCCTCTGAAGAGGACCTGAGGCCCCTCCCCAGGACACCCAGACCTTCTACCCAAAGGAAGGGGTGATGACAGTGCAACTTCAGATAAAAGAAAGCACTTTGGGGTCCCCAAGGCACAGAGTCTGCCCCCAGGGAGATGGAGGGGAGCAGCAGAGGCATCCTTGGGCCCAGGTCTAAAATCGATGTGGTCTTTATTGAGATGATAGCAATTCCCCAGGATGAGCAAGTGTGGGGTGTCAAGAGTGGCAGTACTGGCCACTCTAAGACCATCTTGACACCATCCTCCGGTCCTCAGCCAAAACTGAGTCAATGAGGCCTCGTCCCTAGACTCCAGCCCAGGGAAAGGCCGAGAGAAGGGGTTCAGGGTCAGAAGTCACGTGGAGCCCAGTGACTGTCAAGGCAGCTTGCTGGAAATGGGGCTGGAGCAGGGTAAGCAGAGAGGCGGCCCCAGGTGGCCAGATGCAGTGCAGAGAGACACTAGCCCCAGGCCTGGAGTGCATAGGCTTTGGGTTGCCATGCAGAGCCCGCCACAGTCTGCAGTGCAGAGAGACACTAGCCCCAGGCCTGGAGTGCATAGGCTTTGGGTTGCCATGCAGAGCCCGCCACAGTCTGGCGGGGTAACATGGGGTGCAGTCGAGGAGAGCCAGCAGGCAGCTCTCCTGAGGAAGGTAGGACTGCCAGCCCTGAGGCTGACCCAGACCCCAAGAATCCCCACTGAGCCCTGTCCTGCCCCCACCCCTGCAGAGGTGGGGCTCCCAGCTCCCGGTGGGCAGAGGCCAGGAGAGCCTGAGGGACTGGTGAACATCAGCAGGGTCTTGGCCATGTGAGGAGGGAAGGGCACCTGGTGAGGGCTGCTGAAGGGGCTGGCTGCAGCGCTGGCAGATTTCCAGGAAGCCCACAAGTGCGATAGAAGACTAGGTGGTCCTGAGGGCCTGGAGGCAGCCTCACTCTGCACCGGTCCAGGCCAAGTTCCTGGACAGCGGGACCAGCCGCTGGAAGGGGGGCCAGGTGAGCTGCGTGGGGGTCAGGAAGAGTCCTCCGAGGTGGACAGACAAGAGTTGCCAGAGCTGCTGGTCCAGCCAGGAGCCCGGAGTCACCTTATTTGCAGTACTCCTTCCTGAACTCTGGAAGCGAAAGAGACAGGTGGTGTCTGCCCTCTGCCCCAGCGAAATGGTCCGACTTCCATCAGGACCATCCAGGGACTTCTGGAATTGCTGAGGGGGCAGGGGACTCCTGCCTGCAAGGCTGGCAGGTGTCTTGGGGTTCTGAGTGGATGGAAAGGGGGTACAGCCCAGCTCTGAGATGGGCAGAGGTCTCCTTCCCTGCCCTCCACTAACCTTTGTCCAAGTCGATGTTCTTGGCGGGCGGGAGGCTGTGGGCCAGCTCAGCCCTCTCCTTCAGGATGTTGTTTTTGTAATCTGAAGCAGGAAGAGAGCAGGGTGAAGGCCCCCCAAAGACGTGCCTCCCTCATCCCAGGCCTGGGAGCCACAGTCTGCCACTTGGGTCTCCTCACCTAGTCGAATGTCCTCACTCCTGTAAAGAGCCTGGTCCCCGGAGGCCATAGCAAATTCTGCCATGTTCATGTCTTTCCTGGAGGCAGGAGGGTGGTGGGAGGTCAGAGGGTGGGTGAGTCTGCTTGGTCCCCAGGGAAGCCAGAAGGGACACTCACCCCTTTGACTTGGACTTCTTGTCGGAGTATTCGTAGCCTGGGGAGGGAGACTCGTGTTGGGGGCAGCCTTGCCCACTCCCCAGCTCCTCCAGCCCAGAGGAACCCTCGCAGCCCGGGCAGGAGGCTCCCGGGGCCCTCTGCTTTGGTCACTGTGCCCTAAGTCCTGACTCCGGCTGGGAAAGGCTTCCTGTAGCTGGCCCCAGCCAGGCAATCGGCTCACCTCCACGGCGGCGCTGCCGGGTGGCCAGAACGACCGTGATGAGCAGCAGGATGAAGAGCAGCAGAGTGGCCAGCACGTAGCCCAGCTGCTGGAAGAAGTGGGCCCGGCCCTCGGGGACGATGACGTTGATGACGCTGCGGCCTCGCGTCAGCGTGGGATCTGCGGGGACCGTGCGCGACACAACATCAGGGAGCGCCCAGTGCGCCCCGACCCAGCCGACCTCAGCCCGCGGAGGCCTCCCCCCCAACGCCGGGATCCCTGATTTGGGACGGGAGGGGGCCAGGTGGGTTGCTGTCCCGCAGACGTACCTCCTACACCTGGGCCGGGCGCGCCGCTGTGGCTGGAGCCATTGCCTGGGGAGTCCCGCGGGGGGCGGCCGGGCAGCTGGCTCGGTGACCCTCAGGTGGAAGACGCGGCGCTCGTGCAGGCCGCAATAGTGGTGGTGCAGGTGGCAGGAGTAGGTGCCCTCGTCTGCCGGCTCCAGCGGGTCGATGAGCAGTGAGAAGTCGCCGCGCGCGAACGCGTCCGCCTCCACCGCTATGCGGTCGCGCAGGAAGGGCGGCCCGTAGGCGCGGCGCTCGCCGGACGCGTAAAGGTCGAGCAGGCGGTCCGCACGGTCGTGCGGCACCCCGGGCGGCTGGTGGTCCCAGTGCACAACCTGCTGCGCTTCCTCCAAGTGTCTGTCGGTCCACACGTGCGCGCGGTTCACGCACGTCAGCAGCGCAGGCGCGCGCGCCGCGCTCCACAGCCAGCACCTCTTTCTCGCCGTCCCAGTGCGCGCCAGCGGCCCGGGCTGGGGGAGCATGGCGGTCAGGGATCCCGGGCCGGGAGGGAGCCGGGACGGGGCGTCCAGGGTGGCAGGGGTGGGAGCGCACAGGCGGGGTGGGGTGGGGCACACTTACGGTCGTCGGTAACCTCGAGGCGCACGGCCAGGCTCTCGTAGAGGTGGCAGTAATGGTGGTGAAGATTACAGGTGTACAGACCTTCGTCAGTTTTCTCCACCGCTACGCACCGGGGATGGGAGAGAACCCAGCCTTAAACTCCGCGGCCCCGCCCGCGCCCCGGAGCCTCCGCCCCCTGCCGCGGTATCCCGGCCAGTACCTCGGATGAACAGCGAGAAGTTGCCATCGTGGAAGGCGGAGGGAGGCAGCAGGAGGCGACCGCGGTCGCGCGGCTCGTACACGCGCTGCTCGCCCGCCGAGTACATGTCCACCAGTCGGCGCGCGGGGCCGCCAGCCTGGCCGCCGTTGAGGTCCCAGTGGACGACGCGCTGGCGGTCGTGCAGCCGGTCTTGGGTCCACACCATGCGCGGGCTCTGGCAGCGCAGCACTGCCCGGGCGCCTGCTGCCCAGCTTACTGCAGACTCGGGCACCACGGAGATGTCGGAGGTCGCGGGCCCTGATGGCCCTGGTGGGGAGGGGGAGTCACCAGGGAGGGATGAGACTCCAGAGGACAGTACAGGATGGGGCTAGCAAGAAGGCAGGGAGACTGGCAGGTTCTTAGGGACGGGTGGTCACTAACCTGAAGACAGAAGGACGGCAGAACCTGGAATGAGAGGAAGTGAGGGTCAAACTGGGGAGGGGGTGACCTGAGCCTTTACATGTGGGTCACCTGCCGAAACTGCCCCTCCACTTGGTCCCTGGGTCCCTTCTATAGTCCTAGTTGAAGTGGGTGCTAAGGACACCCTGTTAACAGGTAGGGGTAGGTCCAGAGAAGCCAGGAGGGCACAGTGGGGGGTCTCCTATTCCCCTACCTCTCCCCACTTAATCCTCGTGGCCACCTGCCCGGGCTGCAGGGACAGCACCTGCCTTTCTCCAGGTGACTGGTGGGGCCAGCCCATCTCTGGATGTGTGTTTGTCACCAAGGGCCACCTTCAGGAATGGTGGCTACCCTAACCATCACTGCAGCAAGGCAACAAGAGCACCAGTGCCTAACACCTTGGCTGGTTTGGGGGCTCCTGCACATACATATCCAGTGTGGCACCTGCCCAGGGCTATGCTGCACGAACCCTCCAGGGTCCTCAGGCTGCTGGCACCCCACCTGGGAGCTCCTCGGCCTTCATAAAGGACAAGAAGGCTGGATGTGGGAAGTGACCCCACCATCTGCCACCCCACACGCCAAATTCCTGCTCCAGAGATGTGGCCTGGCGCCCGGGCTGGATGGAGGAATGTGCCGGGTCAGCAGGCCACCCCCGGGGAGCGGGCTCGGGAGTCCCAGGAACAGACCCTGTGAGCCCCATGCTTCTCGGGTCCCCCTCAATCCTTCCCCCATCCCCTCCTGACAACAGAGAAGCACAGGCTGGAGGGGCGTCCCAGAGAAGTAGGGGGTGCAAGGGACCCCAGGAGGAACCGCCATGCTCAGCTTCCCTGCCCTGCCCAGCCCTGTCTCTAGCATCCAGTGAGGGGAAGTTCTGTAGGGATCTAACATCAGACCTCAGCCCCTCCGTGTCCTGGGGGCCTTCTGGTGAGCAGCACCTTCTGAGGCCCCCAAACCCATCTGCTTCCTGGTGGGGTGTCCCCTCACCCCAGAGTTCAGACAAGCTTAGCCCCAAACACAGACTGGCTCAGACTGGGTGTGACTCCTGCCCCCCCGCCCCCCATGAACTCACTCTGCAGAAGCACAAGTCTCCAGAGTAGGACCCGGGCCCGCAGCTCCATGGCGCCCGCCTGGCCCGCCGGCGCTTTGTCTCACTCAGTCTCAAACTCTGCAGAAAAACAGCCCGGCCCCCTCCTCCTCCCCCTCCTCAGCACCCTCCATGACATCACGGAACCCTGGGCAGGCCACAGTCTGCAGACCGCCCCCTCTGCTCCTGCCCAGCCCCTTGGCCTCCCCTAGTACTTGGCTGGCCTGGTGGGAGGGGTTGGGGCCTTGGCCACTGTGTCCCAGAGGGTGAGGGGAGTCACTCTGGCTTGGGTCCTGGAGAAGAGGGCAGCAGCCCAGCCCTGGAGGGGCAGGGGCCTGAGGGCATGGCCCCAGATGCCTTGTGGGTGTTTGTGATAGATCCCCGCTGGGGCCACTGCAGGTCTAGGGTTCTGGGGGGAGCATCTCCTCACCTGCACCTCTATAGGGGGACCCTAGCCAAGACATCCCCCCCAACCCCCTGCAGGCCAGCAGAAAGGCCTGGGCTGCTGGGCCACCAGCTCTTCCCGCTGGCTGTGGGGTGACCCCTGGCCTCTGGGGGCTCCATTTTTTCAGCTGTGAGGCGGGGACAAGAATAGTGCGGGCCCTGGGGGTGCAGGGGCTCTCTTCTGGCAGCATGATGGGCACCACGGTCTATCAGTCAGCTTCAGCACCCAGAAAGCTGCCAGGGAGATGAGTGGCAGGGACCAGGGTCCCCTGTCCTGGTGCCCCCACCCCATCTGCCCGCCACCCAGACCCAGGTCCACTGCTCCCGGGAGCACCGCCCTCCCCTCCCAGAGGGGAGGGAAGGAAGGAGGGTATGGAAGGCTTCCCAACAGAAGGCACAAATTTGAAGCTCTGGGAAAACTTACAAAGTCACGTAAACAAATGTGAAATAACAGAGCATGCACTGTGTACCAAACCCACTCTTTCTAGTTAAGCAAACCTCAAGAGAAAGAAAGGAAAAATCCACTGAACAACCACAGAACCCACGGTGCATTTTTGGACTGCCCATTTGGACTGAATTATGGTCACAGGTCCCAGTCCCTGGTGGGCTGGAGTCTCACTCTTGAACACTGCCCTGGTCCCCAAGTTCTCAGACAAGCAAGGAGCCCAGCTCAGCCAGACTCCTGGGCTCCAGGCAAGGGGAGGAGGCTGCTGATGCTGCAGCAAGAAGGAATGAGGGGTGACAGCAAGTAGGACCGGCTCGGAGGACACAGGGCTGTGAGGACACCCCACCCCCAACCTAACGGACCATTTCCTCAGCAGGATCCAGGCCCTGATAGGCGGAGCCCTCTTTCCAAACTGGAATCAGGACTTGTCTCCACACCCCACCCCCAGCTCCTCCTGGGCCTTTCATTCTGGAAAAACAAGCCCTGCCTGGCTGGCCTTGAGGCCTGGCCTCTCCTCCTGTTTTTCTAACTGGTTTATATTAGTGCTGGTGGCCTCCCTCCCAGTCCGCCTCCCTCCTCTGAGCCCCCCGCCCCCCCTCCCCATATGTCTGTCTCTCTCCATGTGCCTCAGCCGCTCTGTTCTCCATTTCAGCCCTCTGTCCCCGCCTCTGGCTGCCGGGCTGTCTTTCTTCCACAGAAGGAAGTTGTCCAAGCAGGGCGGCAGGGAGGCAGACACCCAGGTCTGGCCTCTCAATCTGGAAGAGGACAGGGTCAGCTCCCAGCACTGAGCTAGGAGCCTGGAGGTGCTGGGTCCACACCCTGAACTCCCTGCAGAGCCCTCCACCCCACCCCAACCAGGCCTGCATGGAGGTTGGTGGGTTCACGGCACCGCAGATCCAGCCCTTGGCTCAGCCCCAGTGCAGAAGCCTGAAGGAGGAAGCAAACCCTGTGGCACCCCTGGGCAGGATGGACAGGGCAGTGGAAGACAGCAACACCCTCCTCCTTGCTCCCTCCTGTTCTCTCTGCTTGAGCCCACCTCCCCCGTCCTTGGCAGGAAACACAAGTGAGAACAGTGGCCCAGAAGAGAACAGACCAGAACTAAATGACCACATCCCCTCTCAAAAGTCCAGGCCGGACAAGGCGGGTCAGCCAGGCAGCCCCGTGGAGACTGAGACTCAGTCTCTGGCTCCAGTCCTGGGGACCCGGACATTCCAGGCAGCCAGGCTCATCGGGAGGAAAAACCACAGGCACTCAGAGGCACAACCCGACACAGACACGTGTTAACATGTGCTGTTCTGTCATCCAGCAGAACTGAGCACCTACTGTGTGCCAGGCCCTGGGGTTCAGTGCTGCACAGAGGCCAAGCTCCCGCCCTCTGGGAGTTGTTAGTAGGGAGGCAGCCAGCCCGCTGAGGAATGAGGTCATTTTAAACACAGCAAGATTAAAGCTGGGCAGGGGCTCCCTCCACAAACTGACCAGGACACCCTCTGAGGGACCCACACCCACAGCGAATGGCCAGGCAGGGGCTCAGGAAGCTGCCTGCCAGTAGTGGTTGGGGCGGGGGGTGGTGGCAAGGGGAGGCATGCTGGGTGAGGAGGTCTGCGGGTCACGCCCAGGCTCTCACGTGGAGCCCAGGGAGGCCTGAAGGGGCCTGGTGGTCTGATGATGCAAGAAACACCAAATGGTTAGTTTAGAGCTGTCAGGGTTTACAAGAGCACATCAGGAAAATGGACGTCCGAGGACCAGGTGGTGGACGGAATCTGACATGCTCCCCAGGGCGCCTAGCCCTGAGGGAGCCTGTGGCTGGACAGCCCTTAGTACCCACACAACAGGTGCCTGCCAGTCACTCCTGAGGCAGAGTCTGCATTGCTGCCAAGGAGCCTCAGCATCTCCCCCAAGAAGAAAACGGACCTCTCACTGCTTTTCTGTTGGTCTGAGCAGTTCTCCTTTTTTTTTTTTTTTTTTTTCTGAGCAGTTCTCCTTTTTTTTTTTCTGAGCAGTTCTCCTTTTTTTTTTTCTTGAGCAGTTCTTTTTTTTTTTTTCTGAGCAGTTCTCCCTTTTTTTTTTTTTTTTTTTTTTTCTGAGCAGTTCTCCTAAAAGCCATTTGTAGAACTTCTGGTGGCCCAGTAGTCCTGGTGGTCCAGTGCCTAAGACTCAACTTTCCCAATGCAGGGGGCTTAGGTTTGATCCCCGGTCAGGGAACTAGATCCCACAGGTCACAATAAAGATCCAACTAAGACCTGGTACAGCCAAATAAATAAATACATTAAAAAAAAAAAAGGTCATTTGAGACTGTCTTGGCCCTTCTTCTTGGTTCCTGGTGGCCTACCTGGCCCCAAGAGGCAGGGGGACTCTGCAGTCCTTATGTCCAAGGACCCATGAATCCCGTGGAAGCTCTCTTCTCCTCTGGTTGAGAAGACAGGGCTGTCCTCCACCATCTCCTGGAGTTTGCTGTAATCATGTCCATTGAGATGGTGATGCTATCTAACCACTTCATCCCCTGCTGCCCCCTCCTCATCCTGCCCTCAGTCTTTCCCAGAATCAAGGACTTTTCCAAAGGGTATGCTCTTCACATCAGATGGCCAAAGTATTGGAGCTTCAGCTTCAGCATCTGTCCTTCCAATGAATATTCAGGGTTGATTTCCTTTAGGATGGACTGGTTTGATCTCCTTGCTATGCAAAGGACTCTCAGTAGTCTTGTCCAGCACTACAATTCGAAAACATCAATTATTTAGCGCTCAGCCTTCTTTATGGTCCAACTCACATCTGTACGTGACTACTGGAAAAACCATAGCTTTGACTATACGGACCTTTGTTGACAAAGTGGTCTCCGCTTTTTACTGTCTAAGTTTGTCATAGCTTTACTTCCAAGGATTAAGCATCTTCTAATTTTGTAGCTGCAATCATTGTCTGCAGTGATTTTGGAGGCCAAGAAAAATCTGTCACTGCTTCTACTTTTTCCACTTCTATTTGCCATGAAGTGATGGGGCTGGGTGCCATGACCTTAGTTTTCTGAATGTTAAGTTTTAACCCAGCTTTTTCACTCTCCTTTTTCACCTTCATCAAGAGGCTCTTTAGTTCCTCTTCACTTTCTGTTATTAGAGTGGTATCATCTGCATATCTGAGGTTGTTGATATTTCTTCTGGCAGTCTTGATTCCAGCTTATGATTCATCCTGCCTGGCATTTTGCATGATGTACTCTGCATATAAGTTAAATAAGCAAGGTGACAATATACAGCCTTGATGTATTCCTTTCCCAATTTTGAACCAGTCAGTTGTTCCATGTCTGGTTCTAACCATTGCTTCTTGACCCTCATACAGGTTTCTCAGGAGACAGGTAAGGTGGTCTGGTACTCTCATCACTTTAAGAATTTTCCACAGCTGCTTGTGATCCACACAAAGGCTTTAGCATACTCAAAGGAGCAGGAGTAGATGTTTTTCTGGAACACTCTTGCTTTCTCCATGATCCAATAAATGTTGACAATTTGATCTATGGTTCCTCTGCCTCTTGGACACCCAGCTTGTACATCTGGAAGTTCTTGTTTCAGGGACTGCTGAAGCATAGCGTGAAGGATTCTGAGCATAACCTTGCTAGCATGTGAAATGAGCGCATTTGTGTGGTAGTCTGAACACTCTTTGGCATTGCCGTTTTGGGGGATTGAAATGAAAACTAACCTTTTCCAGTCCTGTGGCCACTGCTGAGTTTTCCAGATTTGCTGACATGGGTGCAGCACTTTAACAGCATCATCATTTAGGATTTTAAATAGCTCAGCTGGATTTCCATCACCTCCACTAGCTTTGCTCACAGTAATGCTTCCAAAGACCCATTTGACTTCATAGTCCAGGACATCTGACTCTAGCTGAGGGACCACACCATTGTGGTTTTCTGGGTCATTAAGACCTTTTTTGTACAGTTCTTCTATGTATTCTTGCCTCCCCTTCTTAATCTCTTCTGCTTCTGTTAGGTCCTTACTGTTTCTGTCCTTTATCATGCCCGCCCTTGCATGAAATGTTCCCTTGATATCTCCAATTTTCTTGAAGAGATCTCTCGTCTTTTCCATTTTATTGTTTTCTTCTGTTTCTTTATATTGTTCACTTAAGAAGACCTTCCTATCTCTCCTTGCTATTCTCTGGAACTCTACATTCATTTGGATGTATCTTTCCCTTTCTCCCTTACCTTTTGCTTCTCTTCTTTTCTCAGCTATTTGTAAAGCCTCCTCAGATGACTACTTTGCCTTCTTGCATTTATTTTTCTTTGGGATGGTTTTGGTCACTGCCTCCTGAACAATGCTACAGAATGTCCATGGTTCTTCAGGCAGTCTGTCCACCAGATCTAATCCCTTGAATCTATTTGTCACCTCCACTGTATAATCATAAGGGATTTGATTTAGGTCATACCTGAATGGCCTAGTGGTTTTTCTTACTTTCTTCAATTTAAGCCTGAATTTTGCAATAAGGAGCTCATGATCTGAGCCACAGTCAGCTTCAGGTCTTGTTTTTACTGACTGTATAGAGTTTCTCCAACTTTGGCTGCAAAGAACATAATCAATCTGATTTCGGTATTGACCATTTGGTGACGTCCAGGTGTAGAGCCATCTCTTGGGTTGTTGGAAAAGGGTGTTTGCTGTGACCAGTGTGTTCTCTTGACAAAACTCTGTTAGCCTTTGCCCTGCTTCTTTTGTACTCCAAGGCCAAACTTGCCAAGTATCTCCTGACTTCCTACTTTTGCATTCCAATCCCCTATGGTGAAAAGGGTATCTATTTTGGGTGTTAGTTCTAGAATGTGTTGTAGGTCTTCACAGAACCATTCAACTTCAGCTTCTTTGGCATCAGTAGTTGGGGTATAGACTTGGATTAAAGTAATGTTGAACAGTTTGCCTTGGAAATGAACTGAGATCATTCTGTCATTTTTGAGAGTGCACCCAAGTAATGCATTTCAGACTCTTGTTGACTATGAGGGCTACTCCTCTTCTAAGGGATTCTTACCCACAGTAGTAGATATAATGGTCATCTGAATGGAATTCTCCCATTCATATCCATTTTAGTTCACCAATTCCTAAGATGTTGATGTTCACTCTTGCTATTTTATGCTTGACCATCCAATTTACCTTGATTCATGGAAAGGAGAGTGAGAAAGCTGGCTTAAAACGAAGCATTAAAAAAAAAAAAAAAGATCATGGCATCCGGTCCCATCACTTCATGGCAAATAGATGGGGAAGCAGTGGCAGATTTTATTTTCTTGGGCTCAAAATTCACTGCAGGTGATGACTGCAGCCATGAAATTAAAAGACGCTTGCTCCTTGGAACAAAAGCCATGACAAACCTAGACAGAGTATTAAAAAGCAGAGACATCCCTTTCCTGACAAAGGTCTGTTTAGTTAAAGCTATGGCTTCTCCAGTAGTCATGTATGGATATGAGAGTTGGACCATAAAGAAGGCTGAGTGCCAAAGAACTGATGCTTTTGAACTGTGGTGCTGGAAAAGACTCTTGAGAGTCCCTTGGACTGCAAGGAGATCAAACCAGCCCATCCCAAAGGAAATCAGGCCTGAATAGTCATTGGAAGGACAGATGCTAAAGCTGAAGCTCCAATACTTTAGCCACCTGATATGAAGAGCTGACTTATTGGAAAAGAGCCTGATGCTGGGAAAGACTGAAGGCAGGAGAAGTGGGCGATAGAAGATGAGATGGTTGGATGGCATCACTGACTCAGGGACATGAGTTTGAGCAAGCTCTGAAAGACAGTGAAGGACAGGGAAGCCTGGCTTGCTGCAGTCCATGGGGTTGCAAAGAGTTGGACATGACTTAGCAACTGAACAACCATCTTGAGGAGCAGACATAGGATCCCTTCCATTTTTCTTCAGGTTGCTGCTCAGGTCATTGCTCTTTTTCACTTGCACCAGTACCTGGCTCCCTGTGCTGGAGGGATACAAGGGAGCTTCCGGATGATGGGGAGATCTGTGGGACACACGCTCATGCATAGCGCTTAACAGTTGTGAACATAGTGTTTCATGCATAGCGCTTAACAGTTGTGAACATAGTGTTTAACTTTACCTCCTGTGTTAGAAATGTTTCTTTTTACTCAGGACCTGAGAGTGGTCTCCTGTACATAATTTCTTGAGGGCTCTATCCAAGGCTGCTTCTAGGGGACATCAGTGCATGGAGAGCAATTTGCAAGACCATGTCCTGTGTTAGATGAGTTTTCTGGCATAGCCTGCAAGAGATGTCTTAATAATCTCAATATCTTTAGAAAAGATCCAGCTATTTGCTGCATAAGAAACACAACCACAAGCTGGGGGAAAGATGAATGGTGGAGCACAGGGGGTTTCTCCAAGCAGGAGAACAGGGAACAGGGAACTGTTCTGCATGACCCACAATCAGGGGACACATGGCACCATGCATTTATCAAGATTCAATGAACTGCATGGCACAAGGAGGGAACCTTAACGTGTGAAGTCTAAAAAACTCATGCAGGTGATCAGGAAACCAGAATGTGGCCAAGAAACCTGCTGAGTCACACATGGAGTAACATCACGTAAGGGGCTGTGCGAGCGCCAGCCCGAGCAACCTCAGGAGTGAGCAGAGCCAGTGACTAAAGGAAGAGGGGCCTGCACACAGCACTGAGCTTGAGCTGGCAAAGCTGTTTCCTGCTGGCTATGGTTTATCAGCTCCGCTACTGCCTATAGGACGTGGGCTAAACAATCAAGTGAGAGGTTACAGAAAAGCAAGAGAGGGGCTAGGATGAACCTCAAGGTCTGGATCACAGCTGGAAATGCTGCTATGAACTCATGTTCAGCCTAACAAAAACACTGGTGGATGCTTGTGGCAGCAGTTTCCTCTGTGTGGACACATGGTCAACTGCCATCTGAGAAGGGCCCACAGCTGTGTGCACACCCAGCTCCAGATCTTGGTTTCTAAGACCATTTTCCAAGAACAGGAACCAGAGCTCCTTGGAGAAATGGCTGATTTTAGGGCTGTGTAAAAAAATACACAAAAGAAGTCTGTAGTGCCAAAAAAGAAAGGATGTGCTAAAAAATAAAACAAAACTAATGATGGGGGTGTCAAAGGTCACAGGGCCCAAAGCTGGAACCAGAGGAGCAATGAAGTCCAGAGGTGCTGGACTGTGACCCAGAGCAGGAAGTAACCATCCACGTCCACAACCATAGGAAAAAGTGACTATACATAAACACAGCTTTTCCAGGCAGGAGAATCCCCAAGGTTGAGGTGGAGACAGAACAGGATCGTGGCTCTCACCCACACCAAGCACAGGGGGGTGCAGGGCTGATGTTGTCATCCTCTACTGCCCATGGTTCTGTGGGTCGGGAGTCCTAGCTCCACGTGGCATTGCTGGGATGGCTCGATGGGGCCTGGACGATCCACGTGCTTCTCTCCAGAAACTGGGGTCTTGGTGTGGCCACAGGCTGGGTCCTCTGTCCACATGACCCCTTGACACTCAGCAGTCTAAACCAGGCTTCTTTCCTGACAGAAGCTGCTGTGCGCCTTAAGGCCGAAGCTCAAAAGCATCTGCTGCTTCTGACTGGTCAAAGCAGGTCACAGCCCAGATTCCTGGGAAGGGAGACAGCCCCCAGCTTTGGTGGTGGGACCAAAGCAGGACCACAAGGCTGAGGGGTTTGTGTACAGGGAGGGGTTCTGACATCCGTAATGACCATGTACCAGAGGTGAGAGGCAGGTAGCACAATGAAACACAAGTAGTTCAGAGCATGTTTCAGGTTTACCTGAACAAATCCTTTATAAACAAGATCAGTTCAGACTTCCCTGGTGGTGGAGTGGATAAGAATCCACCTGCCAAATCAGGGGACATGGATTTGATCCCTGGTCTCAAGAAGATTCCATATGTGGTAGAGCAACTAAGCCCATGTGCCACAATTACTGTGCCTGTGTTCTAGAGCCCCCAGCCACAAATACAGAGCCCACGTGCTGCAACTACTGAAGCCCGAGCACTCTAGGGCCTGTAAGCCATAACTACTGAGTTTGTGTGCCGCAACTAAAGCCCAGGCACCCAGAGCCTATTCTCAGAAGCAAGAGAAGCCACCACGATGAGAAGCCCCCATTGCAACAAAGAGTAGTCCCTGCTTACCACAGCTGCATAAAGTCCACACAAAGCCACAAAGACCCAACACAGTCAAAAATAATAAGTAAAAGAGATCAGCTGTCTTTTTTTTTTCTTTTTAAGGGGAAGTGGGATATAGGGACCTCATTGCTTTTCTTTTTAAAAAATATTTATTTATTTTTGGCTGTGCTGGGTCTTGGTTCCCTTGCGTGGGCTTTCTCTAGTTGTGGCGAGTGAGGGCTACTCTCTAGTCAGAATGCAAGCCTTGTGGTGGCTTCTCCTGTTATGGAGCACAGGTTCTAGGGCGAGCAGGCTCGGTGGTTGTGACATGTAGGCTCAGCTGGCCTGTGGCATGTAGGATCTTCCTGGACTAGGGACTGAACTTGTGACCCTTGCATTGTACGGTGGACTCTTAACCACTGGGCCACCAGGGAAGCCCAAGATCAGTTCATTTAACTAAATATAATTAAACACAATACCACACCACCTTACCTGCCTCCTGAGAAATCTGTATGCAGGTCAAGAAGCAACACTTAGAACCAGACATGAAACAACGAACTGGTTCAAAATTGGGAAAGGAGTACGTCAAGGCTGCATATTGTCACCCTGCTTATTTAACTTATATGCAGAGTACATCATGGGTAACACTGGGCTGAAGAAGCACAAGCTGGAATCAAGACTGCCAGGAGAAATACCAATAACCTCAGATATGCAGATGACACCACCCTCATGGCAGAAAGCGAAGAAGGACTAAAGAGCCTCTTGATGAAAGTGAAAGAGGAGAGTGAAAAAGTTGGCTTAAAGGTCAACATTCAAAAAACTAAGATCATGGCATCCAGTCCCATTACTTCATGGCAAATAGATAGGGAAACAATGGAAACTGACAGATTTTATTTTCTTGGGCTCCAAAATCACTGCAGATGGTGATTGCCAACATGAAATTAAAAGATACTTGCTCCTTGGAAGAAAAGCTATGACCAATCTAGACAGCATATTAGAAAGCAGAGACATTACTTTGCAGACAAAAGTCCATCCAGTCAGAGCTGTGGTTTTTCCAGTATTCATGTGTGGATGTGAGAGTTGGACTATAAAGAAAGTTGAGTGCTGAAGAATTGATGCTTTTGAACTGTGGTGTTGGGGAAGGCTCTTGAGAGTTCCTTGGACAGCAAGAAGATAAAACCAGTCCATCTTAAAGGAAATCAGTCATGAATATTCATTGGAAGGTCTGATGCTGAAGCTGAAACTCCAATACTTTGGCCACCTGATGCAAAGAACTGACTCATTAGAAAAGATCCTGATGCTGGGAAAGATTGAAGGTAGGAGGAGAAGGGGATGACGGAGGACGAGATAGTTGGATGGCATCACCGACTTGATAGACATGAGTTTGAGAAAGCTCCGGGAGTTGGGGCTGGACAGTGAAGCTTGGCATGCTGCAGTCCATGGGGTCATAAAGAGTCGGACAGGACTGAGCGACTGAACTGAACTAAAACATGTATGTTTACATTGTTATGACCTTAAATAGTTCTTGGAAAAAAATAACTTACCTGACCTATAAAGCCAGACTAAGAAATGTAGGAAAGCTTAATTAAGCTTTGCATATGTAAATAAACCTAATTCTTCCATAATGTTACATTATCTTTTCAGTGTTATGTGTCAGGAGAAAGATACATAGTTGTTTTAAGTCAAAATTATGGAACCAGTCTAATTTGGGGCTTTTCCTGGTGGCTCAGTAGCAAAGAATCTGCCTGCCAATGAAAGAGACACGGGTTCAGTCCCTGGTCTGGATGATCCCTTGGAGAAGGAAATGGAAATCCACTCCAGTATTCTTACCTGGGAAATCCCATGGACAGAGGAGCCAGGTGGACTATGGTCCATGGGGTCGCAAAGAGTCAGACACGACGTAGCCGCTAAACAACAATAAGTCTAATTTGTTCAAGGATTCATCTTGATTAAAAACACTACCTAAACTTTTTATAATATAGATTGTTAAACTCCACATTTTCCACCCTAACATTTAAACAATATTAAGTAATGTTTATATGACATGAAGTCTCCTTGGCAATATTTGCTCTCTGCCAGAATTCACATCTCTCTGCTTCTTATCCAATGATCAACCACTGTCTCAGGTATTTTGCTTGTTTTTTGACTGTGGATTCTCCAAGAAAATGACTTTCTTTTAAAGGGTGAACACTTCTAAGGCATCGCTGTTTGCTCTTTATTCGATAGGTTGCATCTGACTTTGTGACCCCATGGATTGTAGACCACCAGGCTCCTCTGTCCATGAGATTTCCCAGCAAGAAAACTGGAGTGGGTTGCCATTTCCTTCTCTAGGGACTCTTTCCGACCCAGGGTTCGAACCCACATCTCCTGCTTGGCACACAGATTCTTGACCACTGAGCCACCTGGAAAGCCCTAAGCTGTTAGAAATTCAGTTTCTCTTTTCTTTCTGGAATTCTCACATTCTCTAGCTTTTTTCTCTCTCTTTAGCTTTTTAATCATACAGACTGCTTTGGTTTCCAGGAAGATAGGGAGTTACCCAGAGAATGCCTCCAGTTAGGCATCTGGAGACCCTGGGACTTGGGCCTCATCCTCCATGGCTGCCCAGAGAACGGGCTTCAACACATGTCATATGCTTCAGTCCAGTGTGGCTACCGCCCTCCTACGGTCCATCTTTGGCCAGCAAAGCCCTTTGTGCCCTCCCAACTCCTCCCATGGCCTCTGCCATGAAGAGACATGGTGGGCTCTCATGAATTTCCTGCCATAGGTCTGGCATTAGGGCTGCCAGGTAAAAACTACACGAGACATACTTGTACTGAGAAATTTGTTGTTTATCTGATATTCAGATCTAACTGGGAGACCTGTACTTTTATTTGCTGAAGTTGGCAACCTTCCTGGAATCAGCCATAGTCCCCAGAGTCCTGGCTTCCACCAGAAGTGGGGTGGAGGGCACTTAAGAGCCACTACTGGGGGTCTCAGTTTGTAGACTTCACTCTCAAACATAAGCACACAGCCAGGTGCCACCAGAGGAAGCCCACTGTCATGGGAGGCAGAGGCTACAGTCCGCAGACAGAGGGATGAACTGGGAAGAAGCGGAAATGGGACTTGGCGTCGGAGGTGGGTGGTGGAAACCCACAGTATCAGTATCCTCATAGAAGTGACCTGACCACACCCACGAAACAGACACACAGAAAACAAAGGGGTCTTAGAAATAAAGAACAAAGTAACAGAAACGGAAAAATTCATTACATGTGTTAGAAGAAAATGTTGAGGGTGCCAATGAGATAGAATATAGAAAGTGATCCAAAAAACAGGAGTTTCAGAAGAAAAGAAACAGAGGGAAGGAAATGATGACAAAATGGTTCAAGAAAATATCCTAGAACTGAAGGAGGGTTAGGCATTTCCAGACAGAATTAGGCTCCCGCGGGGCAGAAACAGACCCACACCAAAGCACACAGCATGGGAGAGTCCACACCAGTGAGGAAAGAGGAGCTCTGAAAAAGTCACAGAGGCTTGGGAGCCAAAACGGGTGCAGTTTTCTCAACAGCAACACTGGAAAAGGGAATACGAGAGAGTGACATCTGCAGAACTTGGCAGGAAATAATTTCCAGCCTAGAATTCGATATCCAGCCAAACTGTCAACCAAGAAACAGGATCCAATAAAGCCATATGCAGATTTACAAAGTTTCAGAATTTCTCTTGTGTTTTTTTCTACAGGAAACTATGAAGGGTGTGGGCTTCCCTCATAGCTCAGTTGGTAAAGAATCTGCCTGCAGTGCAGGAGACCTGGGTTCGATTCCTGGGTTGGGAAGATCCCCTGGAGAAGGAAATGGCAACCCACTCCAGTATGCTTGCCTGGAGATTCCCGTGGACAGAGGAGCCTGGTGGGCTACAGTCCATGGGGTCGCAAGACTCGGATACAACTTAGCGACTAAACTACCACCCACTGTAGAGGATATGCTCTTTCAAAGTGAAGGAAGGAAAAAGAATTTAAAAACGTAAGTGAACACGAGGGGTCAGGGGAGCAGAGGGTTTGAGAGAATCCCCAAGGTGAAAGCTGGGCCCAGAGGCAATGGGCAAGCAGCCAGCTGGACAGGTGAGTGGTCCAGGAGAGACCTCACCTCAAGGTGAGTGAAGCTCAGCTGCTCTGAGAGGTGGACTGAGAACTTGGTGTGGACATTGTGATGAAGGCACAGAAAACTAAAGCAACTGAAAAGAATAAAAATAAGACAATTAATGCTTCCAGGGAAAAGAAAAATAGGGAAGGAAGAGCAGTGAATGTCTCCTTTTTATGGTTACAGGGACATGAATACAATCACGGCCCCCAACTCACAAGTCAGAGGAGGGGCGGGAGGGAACAGCAGAGGACACCTACAAGGAAAACGAACCACAGAGACAAGCATGTTTAGTGCTGTGTTTTCCAGAGTGAAAGTTAGGCCCCATGAGCGAGTGTGAATTCAATTTAGTGGCTCACAAACACCATTTCTTAATGAAGTTAACTAGAATAGAAAATTTCTGAGATTACTGTGCTTCAGTTCAGTCACACAGCATGTCAGACTCTTTGCGACCTCATGGACTGCAGCACGCCAGGCCTCTCTGTCCATCACCAACTCCCAGAGTTTACTCAGACTCATGTCCATTGTGTCAGTGATGCCATCCAACCATCTCATCCTCTGTCATCCCCTTCTCCTCCTGCCTTCAATCTTTTCCTGCATCAAGGTCTTTTCCAATGAGTCAGTTCTTCACATCAGCTGGCCAAAGGATTGGCGTTTCAGCGTCAGCATCAGTCCTTCCAATGAATATTCAGGACTGATTACCTTTAGGATGGACTGGTTGGATCTCCTTGCTGTCTGAGGGACTCTCAAGGGTCTTCTCCAATACCACAGTTCAAAAGCATCAATTCTTCAGCACTCACCTTTCTTTATAGTCCAACTCTCACATCCACACATGACTACTGGAAAAAAAAACAGCTTTGACTAGACGGACCTTTGTTGGCAAAGTAATATCTCTGCTTTTTAATGTGCTATCTAGGTTGGTCATAGCTTTTCTTCCAAGAAGCAAGCATCTTTTAATTTCATGGCTGCAGTCACCATCTGCAGTAATTTTGCAGCGCCCAAAAATAAAGTCTGTCACTGTTTCCATTGTTTCCCCATCTATTTGCCATGAAGTGACAGGACCAGATGCTATGATCTTCGTTTTCTGAATGTTGAGCTTTAAGCGAACATTTTCACTCTCCTCTTTCACTTTCATCAAGAGGCTCTTTAGTTCTTCACTTTCTGCCATAAGAGTGGTGTCATCTGCATATCTGAGGTTATTGGTATTTCTCCTGGCAGTCTTGATTCCAGCTTGTGCTTCATCCAGCCCGGCATTTTGCATGATGTACTCTGCATATAAGCTAAATAAGCAGGGGTGATAATATATAGCCCTGATGTACTCCTTTCCCAATTTTGAATCAGTCCATTGTTCTATGTCTGGTTCTAACTGTTGCTTCTTGACCTGCACACAGGCTTCTCAGGAGACAGGTAAGGTGGTCTGGTATTCCCATCTCTTTGAGAATTTTCCATAGTTTGTTGTGGTCCACACAAAGGCTTTAGCATAGTCAGTGAAGCAGAAGTAGATGTTTTTCTGGAACTCTCTTGCTTTTTCTGTGATCCACTTTTAAAAAAATAAGTTTTGCAGTCCAACAGTCTGAGAGCTGATTCATGGCTTCTCAGTCATGTGACTGTGGGCAAGTTCATCTGTGTACTTAAGGGTCCTCCCTTATCAAACAAAGCTCATTATAGATTTGTTGTGAAATAAGATAGTCCTGTGAAGAACCTAGCACTGTCTGTGGTAGAAGGAAACAAACCTACATCAATTATTAATTGTTTAAAAACATAATTCTTACTCTGCCGACTGTCTCTCGGACACTTACTCTTGGAAAGCTACTATAGGATGTGCTCCATGAAGAAAAGGAAATAAACCACAAAACTGGATCACGCAGCATTCCAGAAACAGAGGCTCCAGCTAATGAGGCCAAGGGTATCCCAGGGAGACCTTACTGGTGCCACTGAGGACACAGGGCAGCCCAGACAGGGCTCAGGAGGGCAGCTTCACCTGAAGAAGGCACTCAAGGAGCTGGACTGGACTGAGAGTTTTCAACTTCTGTCAGCATGTTTGGGGCTGAGTCAGTGACACATAGAAAAACTTGCAAAAGAAAAAACAAGACAAGGCCAAAAAGCTGAACAACAAAGCAAATATAAATTTTTGAGGCTATTTACACTGCCATGATGACACTGGGAGGAGGCAGAGGCTGAGGCCAGCACACAGAGGTGGTGAGGTTGGTGCCTCTGGGACAGGCTCAGGGTAGGTGAGGTGAGTTGGGTGAGCAGAAGCTGAGAACTCCAGGCTGAGCCACATACAGTCCTACCTGCCCCATAAAATTAAATAAGAATTCAACTGTAAACACACAGTAACAAAACCAACAAGAACAAAGTGAACAGGCTCCTCTTGGCAGAGGGTTCATGGGGAACCCCAGGTCTGAGTTCCAGAGAACCAGGGGGTGATGCACCCCTTCCCCGTCCATGTGACAGCTTTGGTGTCCCAAGCCTTTGGGGACTCCAGGCCAGAGCCCCAGTTGTGGTAGCCTCTCGGGCTTCCTCCACCCACAGAGGGGCCAGAGGGAGGCTGGATTCACTCAGCAGGAAGCCAGGTTGAATCAGTTCCCTCCCCCACAGTGCAGACCATCTACACTAGGGCAAGGTCAGCCCACGTGGGCGAGGGTGTGGGGTATCAGGTAACAGGGTGACCCCTGTCCTACTTTCCCAAATTCACTGGGTCAACCTACACTCCACATGGCACATGCATGACTCATGCCAGTGACCCAGTTCACCCTGATCTTGGGTAGGGCCATTGCAAAGGGGCTCCTAAGGAGTTGGCACAACTACCCCCACACCCAGCCCAAGTGTTGTCTCCCCTTCTCTTGGCCTCAAGAGGCCCTGACAGTCCTGCTGCTGCCACAGCTGAAATGAGGGGGCTGCAGGCCTGGTCCTACCCCACTGGGGTCTCCAGTGCTTCCCTCCCTACTGAGTCAGAGTGAAGTGAAGTCGCTCAGTCGTGTCCAACTCTTTGCGACCCCATGGACTGCAGCCTACCAGGCTCCTCCGTCCATGGGATTTTCCAGGCAAGAATACTGGAATGGGTTGCCATTTCCTTCTCCAACTCAATCAGATGGGGTCCTGAAATACACACAGGCTGCCGCACACCCCACACAGAGAACTCCAACCTCTGTGAGTGGCAAAGTCCCCGCGGAGGTTAACTCTAGCCCCAGGCCTACTGCTCAACTGACTCCCAGGTGAGGGGCCCAATGCCACAGCTCAGCCTCCTCATCCAAACACTGGCCCAGCAGTGCTCTGTGGGGCTGAGGTCAGTGCCAGGAAGATTCGACAGGGCGTCTGGGGGCCCAGCCAGGCAGCGGGGCTGTCACCCTCCAGCGCCTACCCTCAGGCTACCTCCAGTCCCAAGTCTGGACTGCTTTACCCCATCCTGGGGGCTGCAGCTCCACAGCCCTTCAGGAAAGTGAAGTTGCTCAGTCATATCCAACTCTTTGCGACCCCATGGACTATACAATCCATGGAATTCTCCAGGCCAGAATACTGGAGTGGGTAGCCTTTCCTTTCTCCATGGGATCTTCCCAACTCAGGGATCAAATCCAGGTCTCTTGCCCTGTAGGCAGATTCTTTACCAGCTGAGCCACAAGGAAAGCCCAAGAATACTGGAGTGGGTAGCTTATCCCTTCCCCAGCGGATCTTTCTGACCCAGGAATCGAACCAGGGTCTCCTGCATTACAGGCGGATTCTTTACCAACTGAGCTATCAGGGAAGCCTCAGCCCTTCAGGGGCTTTCTCCAAAACTCAGTCCTAGAAAGGAACCTTCTTTGCCTCCCTGTCCCCCAGGTTCCAGTGTTCTTACAGCAAGTCCAGTGGGCATGGCCAGGCCAGGGGAGTGAGGCCTCCTTCTGCCCTATGTCTTGTCCCTCTGTCACCCTTGCCAGCCTGCGTGCTCCCCTGGGCGGCAGGGAGCACAGCCATTCACATGCAGGGTTTGAGGGGCGTAGGCGTATGTGTGGCCCCTGTGCATCCAGCCTCACATCCTCCCCCAGGACTTGAACCTGCCTGGCTCCTTCCTTGGCCCATGGTGTGGGCACAAATGCCGAGGCCGGAAGAGCCTGGCCATGCCCCAGAAGGAATAGCAGAGTGACAGGCGTGGAGCAGACCTCATTACAGTGCCTGCCCTGGGTCCAAAAGGCAGCCACTCCAGCCCTGGAGCCTCTCCTCTGGCTGTGCCCATGCCAAAGCACTGCTCTGAGAGGCTGCAGGGGGACCAACTGGAGGCCGGAACCATGTCACACAGGCAGACCCCTCACGCTGTGCCCCTCTCAGGGGGTGCCCAGGGCTAGAACAGGAGCCAACACAGAGGAGCCGAAAGAGGGTGGAGGCCCCACAGGGAAGAAGCGAGAGGCAGCCTCCTGCGGTCTGGGAGGAGCTAAAGAATAAAAATAAAACCCCCAAACCACCTCCTGAGGTCATGGTTGGGGCCCAGGGCACCCGAACCACAGGCAGGATGAGGTCTGCATGTGAGCCAGGAGGGGCGGCGGCTGCCAGGTCCAGGCCCAACAGGGCAGGGGAGGGGATGGGACTAAGGAGAGTAGCAGGGCTGGGCCAGCTCAGGAGACAACCCGAAAGGATCAGTGACATCAGAAGCAGGGGCCTGGATGGCGGTCCCACTCACGCGTCCAGGCTACATGCTCTCGGTCAGGGGCTGCTCTGCGTGCTGTAGGGCATTTCACAGTATCCCCAGCCTCGCCCACTGTGACCCCACCATGACAACCAAAACTGTCTCCAAACATGGCCAAATGTCTACTTAAGAACCACTGCTCTGGAAGAATGGTGAGGCTGTGCAGTCTGAAGCCCCTGGGCAGCCTGCCTTCTCGGGGTGCCCCAGCTGGCAACCCCCAGTGTGGAGGAGGCAGGCACCCTGCGGTGCTCTGCCAGGTGGCTGCCTCCTGGCATCTGGGTCTGAGCCTCTCTGCACAGGCAGCTGGTTGCACCCTCGGCACTCACTGCCCTAGTCGAGCTTCTGACGGACAGAGGCCTTGTCTCCAGACTCAGCATCTATTTTTCTCCCGCCAGTCAGGGAAGGGTGGGGTGAGCCTTGGGCAGCTCCATAGCAGGGCTGGAAGGAAACACCAGGAGCAGCTGCTCGGCAGCCATGGGTATCAGCCAAGGGCGGCACTGGCAGGCTGAGGCCCTGCTGGGCAGGCCGGTAGAGCTGGGGCCAGACTGACTACCAGAAGAGCCTGGTCCACTCCACCCCAAGGAGGCCCCACTGCCGAAGTCCTGGACCTGGGAGCCCTGCCCCACCCACAGCTGAGGAAACAGACCGAAGGATGCTTCTGTCCTGGTCCTCAGCAAAAACCCCTTTGGCTGCCAGAAGCCCAACCAGTGCCCCCTAGTGGTTGCTGGTGGAAGCAGTCCTGTGCCCCTAAAGGCCCCAGGTCCCTCAAAGTTAGGGCCAGCTTCACCTTCCTGACATCCAACACGTACATTTGCTCCATGAGCCCACCCCACTGACGGGCAGGGACCCAGATGGGCCCCTTGGCTAGAAGCCTGCTCACCTGGCGGGCACACACAGGACAGGGCCCACCAGGCTCACTGAAGCATTGGGGTCATCAGTGCCCTTCCAGGGGAACTTCTGGGAAGCCTGTGTCCAAGCACACCCCCTCCCTCCAGATCTGCAGGGAACCCAACCCAGGCCCAGACACATCTCCACAGCCTAGTGTGAAGCAGGACAGGGGCATCCCAGGGCTAAGGAGAGGTGCACCTTTCCCTCCTTGCACATGGCAGTCAGGAGCAAGGCAGACACCTCACCTATGCTCACCTGAGCTCAGACTCTGACCAGGCTCCATGCCTGCAGCCCAATCCCCCAAGCCTGGATATGAGAGGCCCAAGCTCCCCGCCTAATCCCCTACTATTAGACACAACACGTTCCTCTCCACGCAGACAGAATCTGGAATCCCTGGGGGCAACTGGCTCATGATAAGGCTCCAGGCTTCCTCAGCTCTATAAAGGTCCCCCTCTCAGCCGGTCCAACCCTGAACCTGCCAGACCAGGCCATCCCTTCCTGATGAGCCCCAGAAAGCGGCAGAGGCCAAGGAGCTCACAGCAGGCTAGGGGTCCCCTGCTGTAGCTGAGCAGGACCTGCCCACCATCCCTGAGGACAGATGCCTTTGCTGCCTCCCTCCCGTCTGCCCAGTGAGGGCCTCCCTGACCCCCCAACTGTGCAGGTCCCCTGTTTTTTTTTTTTTTTCTTCCAATCATCAGGTCCTATAGCTACACACAAGCCACAGCTGGTTGAACCCAAAACCAAAGAGATGGAGTGCTGACTATAAGCTCTGCTCAGGTTTTCAACTGCAAGAAGGATGGATCAATGGCATACTCACTCCCTAACCCCCAGATGGTCCCCGTGCCACGCTCCCTGACTGTGTGTTCACCAGGGGCAGGGCTGTGACTCTTCACAGATGTCCCACAGCACTGGCTGTCCCTCCTGCAGCCGTGGGACCAGGACAGGGCCTGCTGGGGGAAGGGGCTCTCAATCTGCCCCAGGGACCTTGGGCTCCTGTAATACCAGAAGGTGGAGCCAGCCTTCATCTCAGAACAGCTCACACCAGCAGAAGAGGGTCCAGGCCAGTAGGGACAGCCGAGTCCCCAGAGCATTTATTATCGTCGGGCATCTGCAGTCACGGGGGTGGGGGACAGACAGGAGACTCATTTGCCCTTCAGGTAGATCTTGGGGGTCTGCCAGCCTGGGGGGGCTTCCTTCAGGCCTGCCTTCTGCCAGATGCGCCTCAGGTCTCTCTCGAGCTTCATCTGCAAGGGCAGAGGGAGTGACCACCAAAAGGTCCGTGGCATAGCCATGCACCCCAGCCACCCCACGTAGCTGCAGCCAAGGGCCACACTCACCTGCTTCCGTTTCAGACGTGCTTCCCTGACTTTCCGCCGCAGGAACCGGGTCCTCTTGACCAACTTGCGGTACTTGTGATGATTCATCTTCCGCCGGCGGATCTTGAGCACGTTTCTGCACTGCTTCTGGGGCACATCCCAGACCTCCTTACCACCCTGCTCAACCCCTTCGCCCACCTGACTGGGCGGACACTCATAGAGTTGGGCTGAAGACACAGTCCCTGGGGCCCCAGTGTCCAGTCTCGGTAGAAGGTAGCGAAAGGTTAGCCAGCTCTCCAGGGGGCTGATGGACATCTTCCTTGGGACCAGCATCTCCTCAAGTTCCATGTGGACCCGCCTGCCAGGGAGAGAGGCAACTCCACTTGGGCCTGTTGGTTTCGTGCTATAGCAAGGCCTGCAGGCATGCCTGCCCAGCACCCCTAAGACAGGCCAAGGTCCACTGCAGCCTGCAGGAGAAAAGAGAGCACAGTTAATTACTGCTCGTGGGGCTACACAACCTACACAGCCATGGGGCCTATGGAGCAGAAACCCCTAGAGCCCTGCTGACATTCTCAGGCCAAGACTCGCCTTTTGTGACATCTGGATGTCTACAGGGTTGTCTGCTCTCATCCATCAGAGGGCAGACAGAATGAAAACTACAAGCACAGAAAACTAACCAAACTGATCACACGGATCACAGACTTGTCTAATTCAGTGAAACTATGAGCCATGCCACGTAGGGCCACCCAAGAAGGACAGGTCATGGTGGAGAGTTCTGACAAAATGTGGTCCACTGGAGAAGGGAATGGCAAACCACTTCAGTATTCTTGCCCTGAGAACTCCATGAACAGTATGAAAAGACAAAAAGATATGTCACTGAAAGATGAACTCCCCAGGTCAGGAGGTGCCTGATATGCTATTGGAGAAGAGCAAAGAAAAAGCTCCATAAGGAATGAAAAAGCTAAGCCAAAGTGGAAACAACGCCCAGGTGTGGATATATCTGGCGATGAAGTTAAAGTCCGATGCTACAAAGAACAATATTGCATAGAAACCTGGAATATTAGGTCTATGAATCAAGGTAAACTGGAAGTGGTCAAACAGGAGATGGCAAGAGTGAACATCAACATTTCAGCAATGAATGAACTAAAATGGACCAGAATAGGAGAATTTAATTCAGATGACCATTATTTCTACCACTGTGGGTAAGAATCCCTTAAAAGAAATGGAGTAGCCTTCACAGTCAACGAAAGAGTCCGAAATACAGTACTTGGATGCAATCTCAAAAATGAAAGAATGATCTCTGTTTGTTTCCAAGGCAAACCATTCAGTATCACAGTAATCCAAGTCTATGCCCCAACCACTAAAGCCAAAGAAGCTGAAGTTGAATGGTTCTATGAAGACCTATGTGATCTTCTAGAACTAACAACAAAAAAAGATGTCCTTTTCATCATAGGGGACTGGAATGCAAAAGTAGGAACTCAAGAGATACCTGGAGTAACAGGCAAGTTTGGCCTTGGAGTACAAAATAAAGCCGGGCAAAGGCTAATAGAGTTTTGCCAAGAGAACACACTGGTCATAGCAAATACCCTCATCCAACAACACAAGAGATGACTCTACACATGGACATCACTAGATAGTCTATACTGAAATCAGACTGATTATATTCTTTGCAGCTGAAGATGGAGAAGTTCTATACAGGCAGTAAAAACAAGACTGGGAACTGACTGTGGCTCAGATCACGAACTCCTTATTGCCAAATTCAGACTTACATGGAAAAAAGTAGGGAAAACCACTAGACTATTCAGGTATGACCTAAATCAAATCCCCTATGATTATACAGTGGAAATGACAAATAGATTCAAAGGATTAGAGTTGATAGAGTGTCTGAAGAACTATGGACAGAGGTTCGTAACACTGTACAGAAGATGGTGATCAAGACCATCCCCAAGAAAAGAAATGCAAAAAAGCAAATGGTTGTCTGAGGAGGCCTTGCAAATAGCTGAGAAAAGAAGAGAAGCGAAAGGCAAAGGAGAAAAGGAAAGATATACCCATGTGATAATGCAGACTTCCGAAGAATAGCAAGGAGATATGAGAAAACCTTCCTCAGTGGTCAATGCAAAGAAATAGAGGAAAGCAATAGAATGGGAAAGACTAGAGAACTCTTCAAGAAAATTAGAGATACCAAAGGAACATTTCATGCAAAGATAGGCACAATAAAGGACAGAAATGGTATGGACCTAACAAAAGCAGAAGATATTAAGAAGAGGTGGCAAGAAACCCAGAAGAACTATACAAAAGAGACCTTCAGTCAGTTCAGTTCAGTCGCTCAGTTGTGTTCGACTCTTTGCAACCCCATGGACTGCAGCATGCCAGGCTTCCCTGTCCATCACCTACTCCCAGAGCTTGCCCAAACTCATATCCATCAAGTCGGTGATGCCATCCAACCATCTCATCCTCTGTCGTCCCCTTCTCCTCCTGCCTTCAATCTTTCCCAGCATCAGGGTCTTTTCCAATGAGTCAGCTCTTCACATCAGGTGGTCAAAGTGTTGGAGTTTCAGCTTCAGCAATAGTCCTTTCAATGAATATTCAGGACTGATCTCCTTTAGGATGGACTGGTTGGATCTCCTTGCAGTCCAAAGGACTCTCAAGAGTCTTCTCCAACACCACAGTTCAAAAGCATCAATTCTTCAGGATTCAGCTTTCTTTATAGTCCAAGTCTCATATCCCTACATGACTACTAGAAAAACCATAGCTTTGACTAGATGGACCTTTGTCGGCAAAGTAATGCCTCTGCTTTTTAATATGCTGTCTAGGTTGGTCATAGCTTTTATTTCAAGGCGCAAGCATCTTTTAATTTCATGGCTGCAGTCACCATCTGCAGTGATTTTGGAGCCCAAGAAAATAAAGTCTGTCACTGTTTCCGTTGTTTCCCCATCTATTTGCCATGAAGTGATGGGACCGGATGCCATGATCTTCATTTTCTGAATGTTGAGTTTTAAGCGAACATTTTCACTCTTCTCTTTCACTTTCATCAAGAGGCTCTTTAGTTCTTCTTCACTTTCTGCCATAAGGGTGGTGTCATCTGCATATGTGAGGCTATTGATATTCCTTCCGCGAATCTTGATTCCAGCTTGTGCTTCATCCAGCCCGGCATTTTGCATGATGTACTCTGCAAACCTTGACAGCGTATTAAAAAGCAGAGAGATTATTTTGCCAACAAAGGTTTGTCTAGTCAAAGCTATGGTTTTTCCAGTAGTAATGTATGGATGTGAGATTTGGACCATAAAGAAGGCTGAGTGCTGAAGAATTGATGCTACTGAACTGTGGTGCTGGAGAAGACTCTTGAGAGTCCCTTGGACTGCAAGATCAAACCAGTCAATCCTAAAGGAAATTCTGGAAGGAATGATGCTGAAGACACCTGATGCGAGAAGCCGACTCATTGGAAAAGACCTTGATGCTGGGAAAGACTGAAGGCAGAAAAGGATGACAGAGAAAGAGATGGTTGGATGGCACACCGACATGAGTTTAAGCAAGCTCCGGGAGATGGTGAAGGACAGGGAAGCCTGGCGTGCTGCAGTCCATGGGGGTCACAAAGAGTCCGATAGGACTGAGCGATTGAACAACAACAGGGTTGTTTGTGTAGCCTGGCCCCGCCTCCAGGTGGTGAGAACAGCAGCGCAGGTAACCGAGCCGCTAACTCCACACTCCTAATCCAGGTGTGTATACGGCCCATCTTCCCCCACGGGGCTTCTTACCTGCCCTGGGAACAGCCCTGAGCAGCTGGGAAGTCAGGCGCATCAGAAACATGGTCTGTGCGTGGCTGTGGCCCCAGGCGATCAGCGGAGCTGGAACACAGGTGTGCGCCGAGGTCACTCTGGGGGCTCTGGTCTCGTTCCGATTCCCGCACCCGGTCTCCCTCGCCACCCTTTCCCACCACGAGGATGCCACCTCGAGTACAGCTTCCTCCCTCAAAACCTCTGCCTCTGAGGGTCCCCAGCTGCGCGACTCTGGGCAGGTACTGGCCCTCCCTGAGACTCAGCTTCACCCAATGTCTCCAACAGCGCAGGTTGTGTCTACGATCGGGTCTCGGGCCCCGAGCCCCAGCCAGCCGCGGCCTCCTGGGTTGTCCCTGGGGCCCACTCGCCGCGTCCTCACACAGACCCTCCTCGGACACCGCAAAGAGGTTCAACAAACCTTACCGTCGCCTACCTCAAGCACTTCCGGTCCGTTCCTAAGGCCCCCCCAGCCCGAGCGCGGCCGCCTGCGTGTTTCTACGCCCAGCGCCCCCTAGCGCCCAACGGCGCCCCACTCCCAGTCGGCACAGACCCTGCCGGACCCAGAAAGCGACGGTTTCCGGCCGGAGGAACCGCCCCACCCGTGCCCAGCACCTCCCACAGCTCGCCGACTCCGCCTATCCCTCGCGGAGGCTAGAAAACTACACTTACCACAATCCCAAGGGCTTTCCCTATGCGCCTGCGTGGCTCGAACTCTTGTCGCTCCCCGACAGTCAAGGGTCAGTCATCCTGGGAGGCCGGAAATGGCGTTTTCCCGGCGACGGAAAAAGAGTTTGCAGGGGCGACGGAAGTGGCCGTAATTACTGCAGATGCTGGGGCAGGAGTCGGACTCGGAGCAGCTCGTCCTGAGGGGTGTCGTCTTCACCCCCGAGCCCGCCTCTTTGGGTGCGGAAGGTGGTAGACAGGTGCCGGGCGTTGGGCTAGAGCCGGGGCGCCGTCAGGAGTGACTTGGGTGTCTCGGACCCGCCACCCCTCCGCTTTGGCTTGCAGCCCCCGGTCTGCCAGTCTGGATAAGCGAAGGACGTCCCGCATGTACCGTGGGATGGAAAACAGAACGCTTTTTGCATGGGTGGAGTGTATATTCCTTCTTTAAAGCAAACAAGCTCCCATGTTGTGTCCATGAGAAGTTTCTCTCCGAAAACCAGAAGCAGCATGGGGTTGAGCTAAGACCCAGTGTTGTTCCTCAGGGTAAGGGGCGCAGAGAGCCCACTTAACCCGTGTAACACATAAAGGCTCTGTTGTCCTGAGGTTGGGTAGGATGGACAGGATCCCCAGAATGGACCTGAAGGAGCTCCTGCTAGGACAAGGATGTGCGGAGCCTCTTTGGTCCTCCTGAGGCTTGCCCTGTAGGAGGGTTTTCCAGTGAGTCTTAGTACAAAAAGGCCAGGCCTAGCTACCCCCAGGCCCCAGCTTGGCTAAGCAGGGAGTGGAGGACAGGCCAATGGAAGGGCAAGACTGCAGGATCTGGGGCCAGCTTTATAACTGAGTCACCAGAGGATGTACCCTTCAACCTGAGGGGCAGCTTCTGGTTCCCAGGTTGAAAGGTCTCTGAACACATCCAGGAGCCTACCTCTCAGCCTCTGCAGGCTTTTATGGTTTGGTTCTAAGAGTGAGCCACCTGGACCCTGGATGCTGACCTTGCTGCTTTCACACCTTGGCTGTAGTGACTTCAGGCACCTTTCTCCAGGCCACTGGCACCAGTAAGGGTGTGCCTTCCACCCATGAAGAAGCGCTGGTCTGGAGAGAGCCAACACGGGGCAGACAGGCCACCTGAGTGCCTTTGATCTGCACAGAGTGCACGCAGCACTTGGAGACGGCCTTGACCCACCCCGCTCACCGGCACCACCAAGCTGTCCTCACCCACTCCCCCAGAGGACCCCTCCAGGGTGATACTCTTTGTCCTTTGCAAACCCTCCATTTACCCTGCTGGCAGCAGACAGCTCAGAGCCCTCACAAGCCCTCAGAGAGAAGCAGATGCACAGAATTCAGTACAAAACCCAACACTGTAATGAGATCAGAGAGGGGAGCGGAGATACACTGCTAGATCGGTGCTGCAGGCTGTGCAGGGGAGCAAACAATGAGAATGACAAACAACAAGCCCTTTAAATTTCCAAATGTCCTGAGTAGAGAGAATTGTTTATTTAACAACATAAAATGCATATATAGGAAACTTCTCTAGGAGCTGGTGGCCTGCACTCAGCATCACACAGTTAAAAATATACGACTTTCAACACAGATCTAAATACCTTCACATTTTAAAAATCAGAATTCTCTACACAAGTTTTAAGCTGACAGTTCAAGTTCTCAGTTTTCATATATAGCTTTAACTCGTATTAAACACGTTTATTTACAACGTGGACAGAGTAAGGGGCTATTAAGGCCATTTTCTCATCGTGAAACACTGCAAAATACATACATAGTATAACCTAATATAGGCAAAGGTTCAAAAAGTCATTTTCTTGGTTTAACGTAATTAAGTACAAGTTCGGGGGTGAACAGACAGCCTGTTGTAGCACCAAACCCCGCTGCTGGGACATGTGCCCCGCCTTTGCATCTAGCAGGGCTGCTGCTGAGGCGCTGGTCAAGAGCCGGGGGCCGGGCCCAGGCCAGACAAAAGGGCACCTTGCCAGCCTCTCCATGCCATCTCCAAATTCATCACACGGTCCAGAGTCAACAACTATATCCAGAAGGAGTCACGCCCCAGGGCCAGCCGCTGAGGTGTCCACATCGAGGGCCAAAGCACAGTCCTGTGGGGACCCCACCCCTCACCTCCGGTGCCTGCTGTGCCCAGGGTGGTCCCGCTCGTAGCGATGGCCTGTTCGCTCGTAAGACCGAGAACGCTCCCGTCGCTGGTCTCTATAGTAATGACTTTTTTTCTTGTATTTTCCAGAAGTATCCGCCCGCTCCCGAGAGCGGCTCCGAGAGCGGGAGGAGCTCCGGCTACGGGACTTGTGTGGCTTCTGGGCAGAGTACTTGCAGTCCTTGGATCTCCGGTAGCTCCGCACCTTGGAGCCTTTGTAGGGGGCGCCCCGGTGGGCCTGTCTTGGCGGAGAGTCACTCCGGCTCCGCGAGCGGCTCTGTGACTTGGACCCACCAGATGTGGAGCCACTTTCACTTTTCCTGTAAAGGAGACCACCAGGCGGGTGACCACCCATCCCGACCGCTTCAGGGTCAGGAGCAACTGTCCCCAAGGAGAGGCCACACCACTTCCCCAGGAAACATCCCGGTGCCTGCTGCAGCCCCGTGCACCCAAGCAGCACACACCTTCTCTTAGGGGATGCAGAACGTGACGGGGACCTTGAGTAGCTCTGCTCGTGACTCCCACTTCGACTCCCCTGCCCCTTCGGCAAGCTGAGAATAAGGCAGAGAACAGTTGAGACCTCAAGTCTCTCTAGCCAACCCCAGTGCCATCTGGGCACGTGGATACTCACCCATTCACCGGACTGTCCACCTTGGCTTTTTTCACACCCTCCACTTTCCTCTTGGCATTCTTCACGGAGAGTGGGGAAGGCTTATTTCCTTTGCCTTCTTTGGGGGATTCCACTAGAATCAATCACAAGAAGTTACAACCCAACAACTGCTCTGGTGAGAAATGGGAAAGCCCAGCAAAGTGAGGCCACTCCCAAGGGACTGCTGCTGCCAACTCTGACTTCTAGCTCCCAGTCCAGTTCAGGACCTCCAGATGCAGGAAGACCACCTGTCTCACTCACCAGGCCTCTGGGACGGGAGATGGGCATCATGCTTAACTCTAGGATCTGACAATAGGATCTACTCCTTCAGATTTATGAGACTTTCATCAAGGCAAACTACTTGGGTGGGCTGGGTAATGAGAACCATTTCAGGAGCCTGTCCATACCCCTTACTAATGAAAACACAAGAACGGACTTCACAGGAGCTCCCACCTCACTTCAAAGATCGCCTCCTGTTTGCTGGGGACTCTGGAGCCCTCAGGAGTGCTCAGACTAGCTGCAGATGTGATCTGAGAGAACTCAAGGTGAGAGGGCTGCCCCTGGGAGGAGATGCTTACCAGGCTTGGGGGCAGGCGAGAACCGCGATACACTGTCCAGCACCTGGGTGCTGCCGGGCAGCAGGCCCTTGGCTTGTGCCTTTGCCTCATCGAGGGCGTGCCTGCGCTTCTCCACTTCACTCTCCAGGTGAGTCAGATCAACCTAGAAAAGCCAGAGTGCATGATTCAGACCAGATGCTTCCAGTCAAACACAGATGCACACATTACATGAAAAGACACAGAACCTTTTTCCGAGTATACAGCTGCAGGATTTTTAAGCAGATTTCTTGAATTTCTTCTTCAGTTGCTCCAAACAAAAGAAACCAATGGGGACGATTGGGTAAAGGAATCTGTAAACACAGAGGCCATCACCATCAACCATTCTTCAGAGCCAACAAGATTCTCAGGGCAATAAAATACAAGCCTGATGGTCACCAACAAATAGGCCTTTTACTGACGCCAGTGAACATAACTTGAAGCATAGTACACAGTTTGCTGGGGTTGGTGACTCCCCAGGTGGCCCTGCACTGACCTCCAGCGTCCGGGCAGCAAGATAGATGCAGGCACAGGCAATGCTCTCAGGCTGGAACCTCACAAAAACATCTGTGCGAAGGCTGTCGTTCATGTAGTTCCTGAAAACCAAACACAGGAAGAACTGAAACCCCTGGGGCACTCACATGACACCCGTCTTCACTGTCGAGGTAGTCACTGTACTAACTAGTCTACGGCCAGGACTTAAGAGCTAGACAGTCTTGTGATTCTCATAAGTTCATGGAGAAACGTCCCAGCTGCTTTTTCTGAATACAGGATAGGAAGATAGGGAAACTACTGAAAAAAAATCTTTTAAAGCTGGCTGAATGTCAGAGAGTACATGTTGCTATGAAAGAGAACCAACTTTAACTTTACTTTTCCCTCTCAACCTTTGGCCTGCTCTCATGCAAAACACAGTGCCTCAGAAAGATGTCTACTGTGGCAGTTCAACATGTTTGATTAGGAAAATTTAAATGCTCAAAATCCATAGTGCAGAGAAACATGCAAACTCAAATGAACGGGCTGAGCACAAAGCCTGCGAGGGCCTTTCTGAGACAAGTCGTCCTCTTGCGCTCCTTTTCCGGGAAGAGGTGCTCGCGGTGTAGCTTCTTCCACATGGGAGTCCACTTGACAAGGGGGAAAAACTCCCTTGGGTACATGGGAACATCATGCAGAGGGCTCAGTGCCCAAAGGGAAATCCTCTTCTCAGGCTTATCAAAGAACTGTTTCCAAATTGTCCCATTTCAATAAGGAGTCTTAAAATGAACATTCATAAAATCAGATGAAAGCAACAAAATACTACAAGTTTCATCACAATCAGTACATTTTTAAAAACTATCATATTAGAACATATAAAAATACAAAACATTTTCATTTCTTAAAAGGTTAGAATTCTAATGCTGGCTACATTTTCAGCAATTTCATTTAGATACGTTTCTCTAAGATTTAAAAGACCAAAAATCAAACTTCACAATAATTTTATCAATATTGCAAAAACACAAGAAAACAGAAAATATTGCAGAGATTCATTGCACAAGAAAACAGTTGAACAGTTCATACATTCATTGCTTCTAACATACCCCAATGATAGCAGGCTACACCCACAGGGGCAGCCAAGTCATGCTGGGGCCTAACTGATGCACCCCCCACCCTGGTTATCTCTGCCCCAAATCCTGGAGAAGGTGACCTACGAACCCACTGAGAGATTTCTCAGTGATAAATTCTACATCTGCCCACTAGGAGCACCTGGCTCTTAAGATCTCACTCCAGGTACCCAGAGGGGACCAAGAAAAAGCTTGTTTGATGGAGCCAAGGGACCAAGAAAAAGCTTGTTTGATGGAGCCAAGGCCATATGTCCCAAGGGTTGCAAGTAAACAGTTCAAACATTTAATAAACACAACAATCAGTAACTATTTTGGTTCTAATAAAAAAACATTTAGTATTCAGTTATAACATTATTAAACCATTAACTTTTATGTCCTTAAAAAAACAAAAGTCCTCAAAACATATATTTAAAGTTACTATTTTTGAAATAAGTTACAATATAAACAGTGTCCATGGAATGATTTAAAGATGCACACCTTTTACAAAAATGTTTCAACCCTTAGCTGCTGAAAAGAGCAACTTCGGGACTTCCAGAAATAAATACCACCACCCCACACTACAGTCTCAACTCCCACCAGCCAGTTTTCACACCATCCCCTAGTTTGCTTTTTTTAAGAGAAAGGTACTGCATCTTTATTGCACAGGTAGAGCAGTTTCAAATGGACAAAATTCAAATCAACACAGTTATCAACTCTAATCAATACAATTACCAAGCACGACAGAGGATTAACAAGAAGCACAACCGTCAGAGAACCACAGCAGCAGTGGGCCAGCACTAGACTATCGTGCGCATACCACCATCTAGAGCCAGCCTTCGGTGGAGAGCCTGCACAGGGTTGGCTGAGGACGGCCGCTGTCCCCGCACCGAAGCGCTTGGACAGGAGAGGAGAAGTCTTAGTCACTTACCCTCAGAGGCTACCCTTTGATTGAAAGAGTACAGAAAAGAAAAGTCAAAATAGGTTCTCCATTAGCACAGCACAGCACCAGACAATTCAGGCAGCAAAAACATGACCCTTACAGACCTAACTCTGTGGGAAAGCACCCAGCACTGAACTGTTACTTCAGGCTTCACTTCTAGTATATTAGCATATTGTTAAAATCAGTCCCCAAAGGAAGGCCCTACACCCCCTCTTCCTCCCATACGATTCACTTAACCAAGGCAGTGAGAAGCAAGTTCACGTTAAATATAAAACCACTAAGTCCACACTGCCAGCTGTGGGAAAGATCCCGACATGCCTAGTCAACAGCCCCCAAAGGGAAGCCTGCTGACTGCTCTCCTGGGGTTGGGGGGGATGGGTCACCTTACCGTTCTACCAGTGCCTGATATTTTGGGAATCTGGTTGGAATTTACATGGCAGAAACACTGGGCACTTGGACAACTCCAGCCCACAACCAAGTCATGGGACCGACTACCCACTGCCCAGGTGCCTCAAATCAACATACTCCTGCACTGCCCTGGCTGGTCTCATATAACAAGGAAGGTCAACTCACCATGAAGTCTGGACCAGGTGTTGGTTACGCTCACACTCTAACACCTGAAGGTACATAACGATTATCTGGAAGATACGGGTCAGGCAGTTATTACCGAGAACCTTGAGAACCCAGAATTCAGATCTTGAGGGCATCCATGCAGCAAACAAGAGCCTCGTGTTAGATCCCAGGGCTGGCTCCTGTCACACGCCCGGTGAACAGTTCAGCCGGAGGGGAGTTTTTGCTGATGTGCCTGCTCCCTGCTTTTGAGCCAGGCACCAGGGAAGCGCGGGAGGACCTAGCTGCACTGAGCTTCTCGCGGCTGGGGCTCAGGCTCATTCTCATCTTCGACACATTCTCCACCAGTGAGAGTAGCCTACCTGGAACGTTTCTGCACCCCAGCCGCTAACTTATACAAAGCATGGCGTGAGAATACTTTCAGCAAATGAAGAAAAAGCTCTTAAATCTATGGTGAGTTATTTACCAAGGTTCTGAATTAATGCCAGAAAGTCACACAAGTGAGAAAGAAGCTATGAGGAAACCCCCAATAAAAAGGGAACAGAGAAAGATGAAAACAGCACTCTGTGTTTGAGGGGAACATGGAAGATATGTGTGCTATCATATGCTCAACTGATACACGCTGCAAAACTGTCCTCCTTCACTTCCAAATAAACGGTTCAGAATTCTTCCAATTCCCCCATAAAAGAAAATAAAGTTATTACTTAAGCAGCTTTAGAAAATTAGCTGTTGCGAAAGAAACAATAAACTGACAGATTTCATTCTTACAAGTTCTTATCAATATTTCTGAAAGCTCAAACTTAAAAGAGATAACTTCCACCTCTTAAAAATATACTATTAAAATTAACATAGTATGAGAAGGCTGATGAGAAAACAATTATCTTTCAGAGTACAGGTATAAACTGGAAAACCAAATCAGGGACACATTTAATCCTTTGGAGTTCCCAATCTGGGTGGGAATGCAGCAGTCACTTTGGTGGGCTCACGTGGCAGCTGGGCCTCATACCCACCTTGTGAGGGTGCTTCACATGGACGCAGAAACCCAGTTCCTTGAGAACTCGCCTTTCTGCCTTTATAATTTGATTCTTTAAGTTAATGTAATCTTGATCCAAGAGTAGAGGCACAGGTTTTCTACAAAGACAAAATACACAATCTGCGTAAGAGTCAAACAAAACAGAGTCTATCAAATCCCACAGTTACCTCCAGTGACAATCTACCATACACACAACAAAGATGGAGTCAGGAAGTTCACTTCCTTTAACTAACAAAACCACAAAGTCTTCCTCAAACCCCATGCTAACCTGCTTATCCCTCCTCAATAACCCTCTCCCTGTTTTCCTTACAGACGATAAACGTGGACTGAAAAGTGGAGGGTCTCATCATCTAATCGCACAAGGACTGCACATCTTTTGTTGGGCTCAAGACATAAGCAAATGCATTATGGATGAGTGGAAATCCAAAGAACCCACAGAAGCACGATGCTTAAACAGCCGAAACTGTGTTTCACAAAGGACCTCCATTACCTGGAGCATTGGAAAGCCTGGGCCAAGGATGCTTCTAAATACCCTACAATACACAGGAAAGTCCCCACAACAAAGACTCATCCAGCCCAAAACGTAAACAGTGTTGAGATTGAGAACCAGCTCCAGAGCATCCAGGGTGACCAAACAGCCTGGTGGGCAACCAAGAAACCGATGTCAGCCAGACAATAGCCACAGTCCCCTTCCTGCTGACAGTGGTTCCTTCACTGATTAAAAGTATCTGATTACCTCCCAGGTGCCAGGCCTCCTTCTGGGCACAAGTGTAAAACCTCACACGGTAAATTTTGTCCCCAAAACTAGTATAATTGAATAACTGTGAAAACACGGAAGCGGTATCTATGACAGCACCGATGGACTCACTTTTTCTCTCGCAGATGTCGAAGGCGATGAAACACGTTGATGACGTCCCGTATTCGCCTTGGAGCCTCTTCTATCTTGGAGGCCAGGTGAACACAGGCCATTGACACGTGCTGAAATGTAAGCGACAGAGGTTTGTAAGGGACAGAGGTTTGTTCCAAAGACTAGTCTCCAACAGCTGAAGAACGGCGGTTGAGAGCAGAGGAGATACACCCGGAGAAAAAGGACACTTGGGAGAGACCCCTCTACAGCACAGGGGGCTTCCCAACACACCTCACCCCAAATACAGCGAGCACTACAATTGCCAAGACCAGTACTCCTTCCTCTGAGCGACCAGCAACACCACAAACCCAGGTTTCCTGTCAACACGTTTCTGTGGGGAAGAAAGACAGGGAAAAAGTCTCACCTCCATGGAATGCTTCACAAAGGACTTGGTGTAGAAAAACCGCTGGAACAACACCTGCCCGGTAGCCATGGCCACCTGCACAAGAGAAAGATTCCATCCTTTTCAATCGCCCACTTCAAGGGTCTCGAATTAAACCACTGGGTTTCGCAAAACTCCTGATAAAGAACCAGAAGCTGAAACGTTTTCTCCATCCACAAAGGTTCTTTGCATCCCGCTGCCTCGCCTCCTTTATCACCTCTGGTGGGCTGCAGCAGGGGCGCTCCGGCCTTGGGTAGGCGCTGGGCCCGGGTCCCGAGCGGGGACACGGAACGGGTGGGGGCTGGGTTCTCGGTGGGAATAAGGAGAGTGATCCGAGCCGGGTACCCGACGTCAGAATGGAGCGGGGTTGGGATCCGGGTAGGGGGTCATTGCTGGGCCCGGATCCCGGGCAGGGACACGAAGCGAGCTCCGGGTCCGATTCCGGCCCCGCCGCCAACAAAGGGCCTGGCAGCCTTTCCCGGAGCGGGCGCGGCGGTTACCTCGGCCCGAGGCTCGCGGCAGCTCCCTCACCTGCGGCAGGCGGAGCAGGATGCCGGCCGCCTGGATGAGCTCGCAGCCCACCACGCGGAGATCGGTTTCCGTGTCGGTGTCGAGGCCACTCGACATGGACGGCGTGAAGCGCAGCTTGTCGTCGGGCAGAAGGCAGTTCTCCAGGGTGATGAGCACCCCGGAGTACAGCCGGTCCCCGATCAGCACCCCCTGTGACCCGGGGGCTGTGCCTCCGGAGCCCGGTGTGCCAGCCGCTACCGCGGGGGCCGTCGACACTGGAGCCCCGGCCCCGGCTGCCGCCGCCATTTTGTGCCGCCGACTCCCTCTCTGGCTCCTTCCCGTCAGGGCGGCTCCTCGCGACGCTCTACGATCGCGACCGCCCCGCCCCGCCCCGTGCCATTGGTTCGACTGGCGGGTGGCTCGGGGTTTCCTTGCCCCGATTGGCTCTGCTGCCTGTCCGTCAGCGGCGCGAAGGACGCCGGAACTCGGCGCGGGTGGGAGAACGGGCTCGTTACCCAGTAGGCCCTGCGGCGCCCTGGAGAGACCGACGTCTCGATCCCGACCCGGAAATAGTAGTTGCAGGGGCCAGCTCCCGGCGACTTTCCGGGTCTAACCGTTCGGGCGCACCCGTACGGTCCGCGCAGAGACCCGGGAGCTCGCGAAGTTCCCACCGCAGCCCCAGGCTTCTTAGGGGTCAAGCGGGTGCCGAGGGAGGCTGAAGGGGCCCGCGGGCAGGCCCTGGTAAGCAGAGCCACGCGAGACGCCCCTTGCCGCGAAGGCCCGCGGGGCGGGGCGGAAGCGGGAGGCGGCTCTCCTTGCGTCTTTCGGGCTGGTGGTGCAGGGCTTGAGTGGAGTTGTCAGACGTCTCCGAGGCCTCCGACCTTAAAGGATGGGCGCACGCGTGGAAAGTTTTCCCAGCCCAGGCCCAGCAGCAACGAGATGCTGTTTCCCTGGTTAATTTGTGGCCGCCGGCACGGTGTTTACTGAGTAGAGGTTTTGTAGTACAGGTATTAACGCCAGACTCCCGAAGATCTCGCCTTCAGAATTGAGTCTAGAGAGAAGAGAGATGGTAGCTGGAAACGTTTAATTCGATGTTTCTCTAAAGCACAATAACTGCAAAGAGGCATGAAGCATGAGTTCCCCCGAGGTTGGCAGAAGAGCTAGGCTGCGATGCGGGGGTGGGAGGGCGCGGGCAGCACGGAAAGGGCTTGGACTTGTGTCTTACCAACAGCGGGGAGCCATCCAGGAGTTTGACCCTACATTTTCTCATTGGTTGCACCAGGCACTCTCAGGATTAGTGACTGCTAGCTTCTGGTGGGCGGCGGGGGTGGTGGTGCGGGTATGTGTGCCAGGAACTCCCCACAGTTGTCTGCCACTTCCCCACCTTCCTTTATCGAGATGAACGAAGAGAAGGCAGCTCCTCCGTAACAGTGCCTGTTACACGGAACTTCGTCCCCACGCAAGAGAGCTCGCTGTATCCTCCACCCTGTTGTCTTTCAACAAGAGCCGTTTACTGACGAGGTATGGAGTCAGGCACTACATACGGTGTAGCAGAACAGGACTCACTGCCTTCCAAAGCTTAGTCTAGTGGCCATCACTGGATATAACGAGGGCTAGAGGAGGCTTCCTCTTAGAAAGACAGTGCAGTAATTGCAGCCGGAAGAGATACTTGCCCATATGAGGATGGAGGGAAGTGGGCAGACTGTAAAGGTTGCCTGGCAGTGGGTGGCCTGGATTTGATTGGCCCCTTATTGAGTTGGCGGTGGGTGTTATCTGAAGAAGGAGTGACTTCCGGGGGTTAGCTGGCAAAGGATGGTGTTGCACAGGACCCAGTGTGGAAGTTTTGGGGTGAGGGCAGGGAAGCGTAGGAGTCCGCAGACAGCGACTACTATAGGGGGTCTGAAGAGCTTTCCTAGAGCAGAGGGTGTGAGGGTGAGGTCAGAGTCCTGGAGGGTAGTGAGCCCAAGGTGGGGAGAGTGTGTCATGCAGGGCTGACAGTGTCCCTCGATTGGGGGACTAGGAGATGGTTTTGGTGAGAGCTGTCAGGGAGTGATGGGGCTGATCAGAGACCCAGTGACAGGAGGCCAGAGCTAGAGGGCTTGGCAGATGAGGCTCCCACAGACGACCAGAGGAAGGCCCTGTCACTGAGCAGGAGGGGAGACACCTCTGCATGGCTGTGGTCAGAAGAGGTGGACACGGCTGACCTGTGAAGCAGCCTCCATCAGCAGAGATTTCTGGGCTTGATTCTGGAACTAATGAAGTCAAGTATTTGGGTGAGGGACCGGAACCCTTACATTAAGGCTTCCCAGGTGATCTGATGGTCACTCCACCTGTGGAGGCTAAGGTGAGCCTGGGATCAGGAGAACCACCCTGCTTGTTGCCACTGCTGGTCTACAGTGAGGAAAACCACCTGCTGCTCAATAGCTGAAGAGTTGAGCCAGGAGTCCCTACTGGAAACCAAAATGGGGTGGGGGGTGAGCACTAGCAAGGCTAGTGTCAGGCCTGGTGCACACCCCCCAGCCTTCAGGAGAATCTAAGGTTCCCAGGGGAAGCCTTGCCCTGGTAGCATCAACACCCAGTCAGGGCCCACCCAAGGCGTTTGTTGATACCAAAGAACTTAACTCAAACACCACAGAAACTTTATTTACACAATCCATGTGAGACTTCTGAACCTGTGCCAATGAGGCAAGACAAGTCCTTTTCTCTCAGGCTTGTAACTAACATGTAAATTAACACAAATGCAAGTCAAACCTACACACTGCTGACAAATAACTTGTAGTCTCTATTTAGTATTATCATCACAGGGGGATGCTCAAAGGGCTGTTGGTATCAGCATCCCCCTCAGTGGTGCTGTGCCACCCTGGAAAAAATTCCTTCAGGCTCCTTCCCATCCCCCAAGGCAGCAACAAATCCTTCTTCTCGCCTTCTTTTGGACAAAGCAGCCAAAGATTTAAAAGTCTTTGGTTCATAGATGGCTAGATCTGCAAGTACTTTCCTGTTGAGCTCCACCTGGCACTGGGAAGAAAATCATAGTTAAATATTTTAGCATTTCAGTGAAAGATAAAACGACTCTGAATACAGCTGATCACCCTGTGATTTTAGTCACCAATACATACTGCTTGAGCACCAGTGGGGGAGAGGGCATCGTGAGTCTCGTCCAAGTAGGACAAGTGAGTAGAAGAGAAGGGCGCAGCTCCCAATGCCAGATTCCTGGCCTACGTTATCCCTTTAAGTCAGGTGGGAAGAGGAAACCACAATTCCCATTGTATACATGGTGAAAAACGAGACATGGAAAAGGTATGTGAGGCACAGAACAAGGACCAAAACTGGGCATTCTGGGCTTCCCAGGTGGCTCAGTGGTACAAAGAATCTGCCTGCCAATGCAGAAGACATGGGTTTGATTCCTACCCACATGCAGTGGAGCAACTAAGCCTGTGTTGGCCTACTGCCCGTGCCCTACAAAAGAAGCCACTGCCATGAGAACCCCACATGCCACAACTAGAGACTAGACCCTGTTCACCACTACTAGAGAATGCCCACACACAGCAACAAAGACCAAGCACAACCAGAAATAGACAAAACTGGGCATTCCTAATTTCCATATGAGAGCCAAAGTAAGTCATCTGTTGAGTAAGATAATAGAAAACCAATAGACAGTGCCTGTGACTGAGGTGCAGGAAAAAAGGGGGGGTGGTCTTGTGACATTAAATGCAGCTGTGCAGGAGTGACTCCTATTCTACTACCTGGGACCCCTGTGCAAAGTCCCTCCTTTCTGAGCCAGTTCCCTATGAGTAAAACGGAAGTGTCACACCTACACTTGCCCTGAGGATCTCTGTAAAGTGCCAGGCCCACATGGCACAGGAAGAAGCACACCAACTCACCTACTCCCCGAGCTTTTTAAAAAAAAATTTAACTGCGTAAGAAAGCAGAGGGAGTAGGGACAGACTTCCTGGTGGTCCATTGGTTAAGTCTCTGCACTTCCACTGCAGGGGGTTCAGGTTTCATCCCTGGTTAGGGTTAGGAATCGAACCCTGGTTGGGAGGAAGTTCCATATGTCATAGGGTGCAGCCAAAAAAGCAGAGGAAATGGCATACTCTCTAGATGCAACAGAGATGCTCTGACACTTGCTTACGCTAACATTCCAAATGTTTCGCTCCATTTAATTATGTTTCAACTTGATCTGCCACCTTGTCATAATTTATTCAACATGAAAAATTTGCAATTAAACTTCAAAGTTAAAGCCAAGTCTTTCTGCTTTTCATTCTTGATGGGGAAACAGCATGATTATGTCTTCGTACCACACACCCTATTACTAATTCTGCTACCAGCAGGGCAATCAAAGAGCAAGTGAGGTGAACCCCAGAACCCACCAGAACCCCACCCCAAGAGTGAAAGCAGTGGGCCCCAATGCCAACTGTTAAGTCCTCTGTAATCTTGGATTTCTCTAATATTAATAAAGACACCCCCCCCCCACACACACACACACACACACAAAAGAATGAAAACAGTGTTAGGCTGCTAACTTAACTCCACGGTGGAGCCTGGTAGTGCATGAAAACTGGACGGGTTATGATGAGGTTTAATGTCTCGGCAGGACCACATCCTCGACCATACCTTAATCAAATTTAGGATGAATGCTGAGTATTTCAGACCGTGTTCCTGGGAGGCAGCTGTAATCCGATTAATCCAGAGCTGAAATGAGAAAATGTCGAGATATTTGAGAACCAGCTGTATGTCACGTCCACACCTCCCAGCAAAGGTTCTGACTGAGCTAAAAATTTTTTTTGTAAAAGCAGATACAAAAGTCAGTGTCCTATTCAGGCTGCAGTGCAAACAACAGTGAGCAAAGCCTGATGCCCTTTGTCTAAATGCCAGCTGTAAAGCTCACCTCTCGCACATTAGAGCCAGAATACAAAAATCAGCGAGAGATGCTGGGGCAGACACCGCTCCGAGTGTAGAAAGAATCCATGTGTGGGAATTACGACAGCCACTGAGACGGGTGCTACCAGGCAGGGACGGAGCGCTCCCGGGTGGAAGCTTCAGGGAGGTGAACTGCCTGGAGGGGAGGAAGCGGGGGCCCTGCAAAGGGCTGGGGTGACGTGGACAGTGGCGTCTGCTCTAGGGGCACCGAGGGGTAGGCACTGAAAGGAAGCTGCGTCGGGAAAGCTGCGAGGGCGGATGGGTGACGAGGGAGCTCTGAGTGCGCAACAGGCTCCGCGCCCACCGCTGACACCCGCACGTCGCGTCCTGCACAGCCGGTCCCCACGGGCTGCGAGCGGACAGGTGCGCGGGAGGGTTCGCCGGGTCAGGGCCACCCACAGCAGCAGGGCGCCGCGGGCTCGGGAGGGCAGGGTGAGGCCGAGAGTGCCGCGCTTACCGTCCGCAGGTTCCTTTTCTTCAGACTGCGGGCTCGGGTGCATCGCACGAACGCTCGCGTCACAGCCCTGACGGCCAGCCGGTAGCATCGATTCTTCCTCCCCTGGAAGTGCTGTTAAGAAACGGGAGAGGAGGCGGTCGGCGGGGCCCGCGCGCGCCGGGCCGGCCAGGGGAGCGCGGAGCGCGGCGCACTCACCCGCGCGTGCTTCAGCACCTCCTGAACCCTCCAGTAGCGGTCGGTGATGCGGTTCCGCAGCCAGAGTGGCGCACTGAGGAAGACCATGACGCCCGGACCGCAGTTCACCAAGGCATGTGTAGCTCTGCCCCCGCACCCCTCGAGAGCTTCCGGGTCAATTCCGCCCTCCTCAAGGGAACTTCCGAGTCGTCGCGCTTGCGCTTCGGGCCCGCAGCGCCAACCCGCCTCTGTACGCATGCTCAGGCTCGGGGGCGGGGCGGTGGAGGAAAGGGTTGGGGTCCCCCCACCCCGCAGCAGGTTAACAGAGAGTGGTTCCTTCTGCGGAGCCGAGCGGCGCTGCTTTATCACAAGGGTCCAGGGTCTCCATTGGGCCACTGAGCTGCGCACTTTCAAATGATTGGAATGACAGGTTTTATCCCGTGTGTATTTTGTCACTGTTTTACCACAGGCCAATTCAGGAGACGTCGGTTTGTTCCCTGGGTAGGAAAGATCCCCTGGAGAAGGAAATGCAACCCACTCCAGTATTCTTGCCTGGTAAATCCCATGGACAGAGGAGCCTGGCGGGCTCCGGTCCATGGGGGTCACAGAGTTGGACCCGACTTAGCAACTGAACAACCACCACTATATTACCATTATTAGAGAAAATAGTGAAGAGGGGCAAAGTGGGAGTGTGCAATTTCTTAGTAACTTTTCATTTAAATGTAGTTTTCAGTTCTGTTCAGTCGCTCAGTTGTGTCCGAGTCTGTGACACCATGGACTGCAGCACACCAGGCTTCCCTGTCCATCACCAGCTCCCAGAGCTTGCTCAAACTCATGTCCATCCAGTAGGTGATGCCATCCAACCATCTCATCCTCTGTCGTCCCCTTCTCCTGCCTTCAATCTTTCCCAGCATCAGGGTCTTTTCCAGTGAGTCAGTTCTTCACATCAGGTGGCCAAAGTATTGGAGTTTCAGCTTCAGCATCATCAGTCCTTCCAATGAATATTCAGGACTGATTTCCTTTAGGATGGACTGGTTAGATCTCCTTCAGTCCAAGGAGCTCTCAAGAGCCTTCTCCAACACCACAGTTCAAAAGCATCAATTCTTCAGTGCTCAACTTTCTTTATAGTCCAACTCTCACATCCATACATGACTACTGGAAAAACCATAGCTTTGACTAGATGGACCTTTGTCAGCAAAGTAATGTCTCTGCTTTTTAATGTGCTGTCTAGGTTGGTCATAACTTTTCTTCCAAGGTGCAAGCGTCTTTTAATTTCATGGCTGCAGTCACCATCTGGAGTGATTTTGGAGCCCAAGAAAATGAACTCTGTCACAGTTTCAATTTTTCCCCATCTATTTGCCGTGAAGTAATGGGACCAGATGACATGATCTTTGTTGTCTGAATGTTAAGTTTTAAGCCAGTTTTTCACTCTCCTCTTTCACCTTCATCAAGAGGCTCTTTAGTTCCTCTTCGCTTTCTGTCATAAGGGTGGTGTCATCTGCATATCTGAGGTTATTGATATTTCTCTGGGCAATCTTGATTCCGGCTTGTGCTTCATCCAGCCCCGTATTTCACATGATGTCCTCTGCATCTAAGTTAAATAAGCAGGGTGACACTATACAGCCTTGATGTACTCCTTTCCCAATTTGGAAACAGTCCATTGTTCCCTGTCCAGTTCTAACTTACACACAAGTTGGAAGACTAGTCCCAGAAACTCCCCAATATGCGTTACCCAAATGCACCAATTTGTTTACATTTGCTACATTTTTAATCATTCTCTCTATAATTGTTTATAAACACATTAGTGGGGTTTTCTTCTGGTCCATTCGAGAGGAAGTAGGAGACAGCTAAATACGTCATGGTATGTTTCCTAAGAACAAGGACATCCTCTTACAAATCACAGCACAATGATCGAAATCAGGAAATTTACCAGTAAAGCAATAATGTTGTCTAGTCTACACTCAGTTCTGTCCAAAGTTCTTACCGTTTTTTTCTCTGTCCAGGATAACACTCTGCATTTTCAGTCTTAATCTGGAATAGTTCCTCAACCTTTCTTTGTCTTTCTTGACCTTGGCATTCTTAAAAAGTACAGGTTAGTTATTTTGCAGAGTGCCTTTCAACAAGAGTTTGTGTGATGTTTCCTCGTGATTAGAATCAGGTTACACATTTTCGGCAGAATACTGCAGAAATTACATTGTGTCCTTGGTATGGGGTATCAGGGGGCCATGATGGCAGCCTGTCCCAACACAGGTAATGTCACCTTTGACCACTCGGTTATTGTTGCCAGGTTTACATTTGAACTAATACGTAGTTTGTAGGGAAATACTTCATGAGTCATCCCAGGCCTTTCTGTAAGCATGTGCAGAGGTGTACTGTGTCATGCATGTGAGAGAGGGAGAATGCAGACTGGTCAGCATCTTGGCCAGCACATCAGTTCCAGAGCAAAGACTGCCTAGCAGGGAAGCCTTGTGTTGGGCAGAGATGGCCAGACCCCGGCACCTGTGCTGTGCTCACCCAGCATTGGGGCCACCAGAAGTATGCCTTTAGCTGAAATGCTGCCATAGACTTGAAGCTCCACAAGGTGGCAGGGGGGTGGGGGTGGCGGGGCTTGAATGGATGTGTAGCAGCCTCTTTGTGGCCAGCAGGCTCGAAGACCACTTGTACTCACTCACCTGGGTGTCCATCATTGACTTTATGACTCTTTCCATATTTATTGGCATTCTCTTTAAAGAAGAGCCTTCCCTTGGGGCTCTAGATAGTGTCGGAAGGATGCATCCAGACGGTGGTGGTCCAGCGACAAGGGAAGTGTTGACTCAGCCGGGCAGAGGGTCAGCATGTGCCAGACCCAGTATGGGCAAGGTCAGCAAAAGGCCAGAGTGGTGGGAGCAGAGCCAGTGCAGGTCCAGGGCCAGTGAGCAAGTCAACGGCCAGAGGCCAGAAACCGAGGCTGGTGAGGATGTATGGGCCCTGGAGGTCAAGGAAAGACTCTGATGTTCTGGGTACCACAGGCTTCCTCATAGTATGGTGGCCACAGGGCAGGACCACGCAGCCTGGTCACCTTCTCAGCCCACCCTGGAAGGTCACACAGCATTGCTTTGGCAGCGCTAGGGCACTGGACTAGTCACAAAAGTCTGCTCAAAAGGAGGAGACCCAGACTCCAGCTCTGGATGGGAGGAACAAGGGGATCCCACTGGAAGGAGTGCATTCGACAGCCAAGATCACTGGGGTATCAACGAACACCATACACTATGTTTGATCTACACTCCATGAAAGGGAGCCCTGCCATAGGATTATAGCTATTGTTCTGAGAAGAGCCCCCCGGGAGTCACAGGTTAAACCAGAAGATTGGTTAGGCTGGGGGCAGGCAAAGCTGACTGTTGCTTGCCTGGATGTGGTGGATGCAGTGGGAGAGTTGAGAGTTAGTCAGGCTGGGGGTGTGCTCTGAGGTTGAGCCCACAGGCTGTGCTGGAGGTTGGTTGAAGGTCCATCCTTCAGCTTTAAAAACCAGCCTGGGACTTCTCTGGTGGTCCAGTGATTAACACTCCATACTTCCACTGCGGGGGGCAGGGGTTCCATCCCTGGTCAGGGAACTAAGATGTTATAGATCCTACATATCATGCTGTGTAGCCAAAAAAGCACAACCATCCTTGCTTTGATGACTCCAGAAATGTCACTCGAACCCCACCTTTCCCCTCATCTCATCTCCTGTGCATCTGCTCTCCCACCCACCCCTCCACCTAGCCCAGCCTCTCTAGGAGTCATTTTTATGTCTCCCTTTCCCTGGCCCCCCATGTTCCACCATCAGCAAGTCCAGAGGGTGTGCCCACAGAATCACCCCAATTCTGCCTGCTTCTCCCACCTCCACTGCTGTGCTGCCACCATTTCACTGGTCTCCAGGGTTCCCCCTTCCTAGATATGGTCCACTCGGCACTTGCAGGCCTGGAACCAAAGAAACCATGTCACAGGAACACAAACTCTCCAAAGGTTTACATTATCTTGTGAGTAAAATCCAAGTGCTCCCAGGGCTGCCACACAGAGATGCTACTTTGGCACAACTCTCACTTTTGAAAGACAAAATCTGTCTTCTAGAGGTTTTTTTCTAGAAGAATAAGGGCACTGATTTTCTCTGAGGATACAGCGGTGGGCAATCAGAGACAGCTGTCCCTCTGTATCTGTTGTACTGAAGAGATGACTGAGTGACAACAGGGAGAGGCTAAAGCCATTGAAAACAGATTCTTATGCCTTATGTCACCGAAGACGGGGGGCACACCACGCTGCACAGGGACATGGGCAGGAGCACTGGTGTCAACCAGGAAGCAGGAGCAGGGGCCCTGGGAAGGCTCAGGCCTTTATTGGGGTTCCGGCAGGAACAACAGGGCAGGGCAGGGAAACAGTTTGGGATTGGTTTGTGTGATAATCCACTGGGCCTTAGTACACAGAAGCATGTCTGGCCCTGGGTGATTCTGGGCAGGAGGACGTCAGCTGGGCACATGAGAGAAGGCAGTTCAGGGGTGGGTCAGGTGGCAGGGGAGAGGAGAACAGCTGGCTGTTCATTTGGCCCCATCATTTGTAAGTGGGCGCCAACAGACAAACACTGAATCTAAGGAAACACAGTAAGAGTGTCGGCGTGCACAGAGGGCACACCAGGGGTGACACACCCATGGTGAACTGACAAAGAGGAGACCATCGGGTTTCAGTCAGTTCTGTCATGACTCAGTCTCTCCGCTGCAGAGAGTGGAGAAGGGATGAGCTGCAGGGGTGAGTGGCTCTGGGAGTCAGTGGAGCTGCCCCAGGTTCAGTGACACACTTGTTGCTCAGGCTCCAGCCACTGCCTCTGTCTCCTCCAGGAACCTCTGGGCTCTTCTCCCCTGCACCAGCGGAGAAAAGCCTGCGCGCACCCTGAAGGCCGTGGGAGCCCAGAGCCTTTCGTCCTGCTTTGGCCGTGCCACCCCAGGGCCCTGTGCCCCTAGGACTCCTCCTGCTTTCCACAGAGGGCAGGCCACAGGTCCTGGGCCACATCCCCCCACTGTGTCCGCAGGGTGGGGCTGGCCCCTCGGCTCAGCAAGAGCTCTGCGGTGGGACCATGGCCATGCTCCATGGCGAGATGCAAGGGGGTCTTGTGGAGCCAGCCAGCAGCATTGACCTCTGCACCCCTGTCCAGGAGGTGGCCAGTGACCTCTATGTGGCCTCCCCGGGCAGCGTGGTGCAGGGGGGTGAGGCCCAACATGTCCTGAGAATCCACCTCTGCTCCCCAGGTGGCCAGCAGCTGGACGGCAAGCAGATGTCCACCAGCAGCAGCCCTGTGGAGTGCAGAGCGGCCATGCCTGTCCTTGAGGCTTGGGTCCGCCCCATGCTCAAGCAGCACCTCTATGTCCTGGAAGAGAAGGGGGCAGGGGCTAGGCTGCTGGCTGTGTTAACCACGTAGCACCCAGCTGCCCTTGGCCTCTCCTTTCTTGACACTGCTTCCTTATTTGGTTACCCTGATGCTGGGAAAGATTGAAAGCAAAAGGAGAAGAGGGCGGCAGAGGATGAGATGGTTGGATAGCATCACCAACTCAATGAACATGAACTTGGGCAAACTCCAGGAGATAGTGAGGAACAGGAAGGCCTGGTGTGCTGCAGTCCATGGAGTTGCAAAGAGTCAGATACAACTCAGCGACTGAACAACAACAACAAATGGCACCTATGTGGGCTTCCCAGGTGGCGCTGTGGTAAAGAACTTGCATACCAATGCAGGAGACATAAGAGATGCCGGTTTGATCCCTGGGTCAGGAAGATCCCCTGGAGGAGGGCATGGCAACCCACTCCAGTATTCTTGCCTGGAGAATCCCACGAACAGAGGAGCCTGGAGAGCTCCAGTCCATAGGATCACAAATAGTAGGACACAACTGAATCAACTTAGCACTCAGGCATGACACCTGCAGAGGCTCTACTTGGACACTGCCACTGCCCCTGCCCCCTAATGGTCCTGACTTGCCTGCCCCCCATCCTCCCTGAGGGCTGAAACAGGCTTGTCCCTAGTGCCCAATAAGCATTGGTGCTGCCACCGGGCTCCCTCTCTGGGCTTCCAGGAGCCAATATCCAAGGGCGGGGGTGGAAGGGGGACGGTGGCGGTTGGTGGCTGGCCCCTCTCCACCACCCGCTCTATCACTCGGAGGCCAGGCCAGGATTACCTGCCGGCGGCCCAGGCCGGCCGCGACGCCGAGCACAGTGGCCCCCACACCGTCCCGGCGTCCACCGGCGCCCCTTGCGCCAGAAGGAGACGAAGCGCAGTTGCGCGCCCAGCGGCGGCCGCCACGAGCAGGACGCCGTCTAGACGCGCGCCGCCGTTCGCTCCCAGCAGCTCGAGCACCGCCAGCTGGCCTCCGGCGGCCGCCCAGTGCGCTGCCGTCCAGCCGCGCGCGTCTGCCGCTGTCAGGCCCGGGTCCGGCCCCGCCAGCAGGTGCCCAACCATCAGCGTGCGGCCCAGAGCGGCAGCCCAGTGCAGCGGCGTGAGGCCAGCCAGGCAGCGTGCATTTGCTGGCGCCCCGCGCCGCAGCAGCAGCTCTGCCACCCGCGACGGCCCGTGCCAGGCGGCTTCGTGCAGCGGTGTGCGCCCCGCGCGGTCTGCGGCTCCGACCAGAGCCCCGCGCTGCAGCAGGAGACGCACCAGCGACACGTGGCCGCTCAACACCGCCAGGTGGAGGGGAGTCCGGCCTGCGCGGTCCCTGTGGGGCAGGAAAGGGCGGTGAGGGCAAGGGTTGGATCTGGAACCGGGCCCCTGCCCCTGGCCCCTGCCCCCTGCTGGGGAAAGAAACTCACACTGTCTACCTTTGCCTAGGAAGGACTCCCTCTACCCGCTGGGAACTGCTGCCTCCCCCTACCACTGAAGGGACAGCAGCCACCACCCCACCAGATACCTGTGAAGATACCTGGTCTTGCCTCAGGGCTCACCTCTCCTCCACACTGTTCCCTTGCCGCAGCAGCTGAGTCACCAGGCCTGTGTGACCCTTCCACACAGCCTGCAGCAGGTGCCCCCAGGCCTGTGGGGTGCTGGGCCCCTGTGTCCCAGCTCCCAGAGTCTCCTCAGAACCCAGATCCAACCACCGAAGTTCCTGCTCCGCCCCTGCCTCTGTCAGGTCCTGGTGGGGCCCAGGTTCTGAGACCTCAGAGTCCATCTGGAAAGAACATGAATCAGGTATGGTTGCTGGAGGCCCAGGCTGGCCCCAGTCCAGTCCTCTGGCTGGGGGTCCTCTGTATGCTGCCCTGGCCCAGCCACAGGCCCTTTCATGAAACTCCTTCCGAAGGAGCTGAGGTGGGAGATCTGTTCCAGGAAGGCAGGAAGCTGGAGCTGCAGTCGTGGGGGCGGGGAGGGGGGCCAGGCAGGGAAGGGAGGGGACCTCTGAGGGCCAGGTGAAGGGCCAGCTCTCCACACTGTTTACCCAGCAACTTAGGGGGAGGCCCTGCCTGCAGGCCACAGCCTGTGTCCCAGCAGCCTTCAGCCCCTGCCAACCACCAGGGCCTCTGACTTGTCCTCCCTCCCAGGAGATAAAGGCCAGGCAGGCAGGAACCTGCCCGTGGACTACAGCTCCTCGCAGAGCATAGCCTTTGATGTGCCACGATTTGCTCCCCAGGAGGCACTCACATGCCTTTCCTTGGGTCCCTCCCTCTAGCCCTGCCCCCCAGCCCCACTCCTGTCCCTGCTGGCTAAGACCAGGCCGAGTGGACTGGGTGCCAGCAGCTGGAAAAAGCCAGAAAAACAAGGGTGTCAGCCCTGCAGGGTGTGTGCCCTGTCTGCACAGGATGACCTGGGAAGATGCTGAAAGCAGCAGGGCCAGATGATGGGACACAAGGACACGGGGTGGAGTTGGAAGGGCACCCTGTTGCTGAGGAGAAGCGCCTGTATCCTGGGGACTGGAGGGACTATCCTATCCCTCATCAGAGCCAGGGAAGCTAAAAACTGTCTCCTGGTGGCCTCTCCGCAGGCAGAAAGCAGCAAGAGTGGGCTGTGAGGCCTGTCCCCGCAGCCTCTACCACAGCCAGGGCACTGCAGCATGCTCAGGTGACCACTGGATGTCAGGGCGCCTACACGGAGCTGTCCCCCAGGGGCAGAGGCCTCTGTTGGTCTCAAGCATGCAGGGCCCACAGCCGGAGCTCAGCTGTTTGTTGAATGAGTGAATGAATGAGTGGAGGACCAGAGGAGAGGGTGGGGCTTAAAAGATGAGACAGAGATCCTTGCTCTCTGAACTCTCTCCACCCAAAGTTTATCATCTGCAACATTTTTTTTTACCCCCAACTTCACTATCAGAAAGATCTCCTGGAGAAGAGAGATACTCACTCCAGTATCCTGCCCTGAAGGATGCCATGGACTGTATAGTCAATGGGGTCACCAAGAGTCAGATGCGACTGAGCGACTTTCACTTTCACTATCAGAATAAATAGTTACTGTGAGATCTTCTATGTGTGCACCAGTGTAAACAGTTCAATTGCACACGTATGGGCAGCAGGGCTTGGCATGCACTGCTGGGGACCTCAGCAGCTTTCCCAGCCAGAGTGTCTCCACTGATGTTGAAAGCTGTCTCTCTGTACACTGGATCCAAATCGAATCTCAGAGGCAGAGTTTGGGTTGAAGTAGAAAAGGATAACTATATTGCTTTACCAGGCAAAAGGGGCCACAGTGGGCTATTGCTCTCAAAACCAGGTGTCCCAACTTGGGGAAAATAGTGATAAGTGTTATAGTAATTGTTTAAAGAGGGTGTGATCAACTTGTGGACATTCTTCTGATGGGTTGGTGTTGAGGCAAGTAGGAGTCAGCATTTTTAACCTTCAGGTCCAACTGGTCTGGGGGTCTACATGCTTGTGGGCAGTATTCCATTGTTAATTGTTAACTTCTCCCACCTGGAGGGGGTTTCGTTATCTGCAAAATAACTCAAAGAAATTGTTGTGTGTATCCCTTGATGGGGAAACAGGACCTTGCCCCAAGGCTGCCCCTGCTGGTTTCTCTCTGGTCTCCCTTTCCCTCCTTTCCCTAATGAACAATGGCTTCAATCTGCCCATTGGAACTCAGGGAAGGTCATGAAGGCTGAGTGAAGGCTGTTCCCTATAGTCACAGAAATGGAGGACACAAAGGCTTTGTGCCCAGGAGCCCCACACAGTGTCACCTCCAGTGTCCCTTGAGCGAATTGTGCACTGTCACTATTGTGCACTGTCATTATCATCGTCTGCATCCCTGCCTGGTGAAAGGGCGCTGGTGAACTTGAGAGACCTGGAAAATGTTAGGAATGGAAGGGATGAGGCGGACTGTGTGGGAAGGGAAAGAGAAACTTTCCCATCTGGTATCACCCAGCTTCCTTTGTCCAGCTCCCAGACAACCTTCTCAGTGTTTAAGTGTCAACTACTCACCTAAGTGCCCTTTAAAATGCTGTAGGGTGAGCACAAAAACCCCAGGAGACTGTTAGGTGCTAACTATATTTTGATAACATTTGGAGAAATTAGGGTTTTTGGAAGGGCTAGGAATGCTTTTCCCCTCTTACTTGAAATAATGGAGTACACACGCCCCTGTTTTCAGGATGGACTGGATTCTGACACAAAGGATCCCTGTGGTGGTGGCTGCCGTCATTGAGCACCTACTGTGTGCTGAGTCCCACACGAAGCATTTCACATGCACTGCTCATGTGCCTTCTCAACAGGCCTGCATCTTTTGGGGCTGTTTCTCTGATGCTGAGAGGGGCCAGGTGTGGGGGATGAAGGGACCAGGGGGACTAGGTGGGTCGGGTGTTGACCTCTCCGTGGCAGCTACTGATGGGGCAATTAATTGCCAGTTGAGACTGATGAAATGAAGTCATTGTGTGCAGGGGCTGGAAGCGGGGAGAGGGCGGGACCCAGAGGGAGGAGGGCCCAGTACAGAGTTGTCAGGACAGCTGTGAAGGCTCTGACCAGAGCACTCAGGGGCTGGCAGAGACTGGCCAGGGCCAGGGCCAGAGCTGTAGGAACCTGGCAGAGAGAGAGGGTCAGCCTAGCAGCAGGGACCTGTCGCTCAAGTGTGGCCCTGGAGACAGATGGTCAGGGCTGGACCTACCTGGGCCAGGGTCCTGCCCTCCAGCTGGGTCCACTTTTCGGTTGCTGGAGTGTAAGCAGAGATCTGACCTGGTGATCTAGGGTTAAAAGGTTGCTAATCTGACAGGGGTGAGGGGCTTCAGTCCTGCCACGTGACTGCTACTGTGAGCCCACCAGGCCCACTGCTGAGGGCATGAGTGATCAGGAGAGGGAGACAGAGGAGGATGAGGAAGGAGACCCTTCAGACACAGCACCCATGCTGCCCCGGAGGCTTCCTGACCGCCAGGCTTCAGATCTGATGTCCCCAGGGTGGTCAAGCCTGGCTGCCCAAGGCCTGGGGACCCTGCTGCTCTCAGGATGGGCCCTGGCCCGGCTCCTGCTCCACCTGCTGCTGCCTGCAGCCGTGTTCCTGCTGGTGCTGCTGCCTGCAGCTGCCATCGTGTACCTGGGATTCCTGTGTCACTCGAGGGTGAGCTGAGCCTTCCCCGGGCAAGACTAGGGAACTGTCCGGGGTCCTTGGGGAGTGTGGGTGCTCCTCCCTGAAGAGCCCTTTCTTCTGCCAAGCCCCCCGCCCTGCCACCGGCCACAGCAAAGAAAGGCTTTTGTTTGCCACCAAGGGGATGGCTCTCTCCCTTCTTTGAGGCCTCTCAGCCTTGTACCAGGGGCCACCAGGGCCTGGACAGCTGGACAGGGTGGGGAGAGGAGAAGGCTTCCAGGAAGAGGAGATAAAGATATTGTCAGATTTAACCAGTAAACAGCCCCCACCCTCAGACCCCCCAACACAGCCCCTCTGAGGATCCCTCCTACCCGGGGATGGGTTTCCCCACCTGTGGAATGGGCTACGGCTAGGTTTGGGATGGGGAGGGTATAGGCAGGTGGGCCCCGTGTCCCTCTTTCTGTAGGCATACAGCAGGGGAGGGGGACCAAACGCTGGCTGCAGAAGTGAAGGTTGACACCAGCTGGCGGCACCCCGAGGTAGGGATTCGGGGTCAGATGCCAGGATAGGGAAGGACCATGGAGAGCACAGAGGGGAGGAAGGCGGAGGTGGGGGAGCCAGCCAGCTATCCTCTGAGCCTCCCCTCAGAGGACTCCTACTCGGGTCATTTACCGCCTGGGTCCCCCATCTCCCATCCTCGGCTAGGAAATGTCTGGCCCACAGCCAGCCCCAACCCCCGCACCCCACCCACCTCCCTCTGTGCTCTGCCAGACCTCGGGCCCCGCCCCGGAACTGAGACCCCCCACCGCCCACCTGACCATCCGCCCGGTTCTCAGGTCCACCCGGCGCCCCGCCCCGCGTGCCGCGCGCTGCTGTCCGACCGCGGCTCAGCGGCGGTCATCGTGTTGGGCTTCCTCTCGTTGCCTCCGCTGCTGGTGCTCGCCTCGGCCGCTCGTGCCCGCCTGGCCCGACGCCTCCACTCGCTGCTGCCGCCCCCCACTTGGAGCCCCGGACCCCGCCGCCAGCCCGACGGGGAGAAGCAGCTCTGCGCCTGGGTGTGACCCTAGACGCCTCTTCAAATCCCGGAGGCCCCCGAACTACCCAGTGCCCCCCGTCAGTGGCCCCAGGCTGGTGAGCTCAAGGGTCTGCGTTCAAGTCTTTGCCCGGCAAGCGCGTGCGCAGTGCTCCGACGTGCCGCTAGGTGGCACCGGACTCCGCCGGAACTGGGCGGCCCTTTCCCACCCTCGCCCACCCCCGCACTCCCCGCAGCAGCCGAGGGGGCTGGGACACCCCCCAGGGAGCAGGGAGATGGCGCTCAGAGAAGGGGCGCGGGGCCAGACTCTGAGAAAGGCAGCCTTCCTGGCTTCTGCCTCTGGGGGTGCCCAGAGCTCCTGTGCCCCGACAACGGGCAGACCCTGCGGGCCGCCGTCTCGTCAGCGAGTTGGAGAGGTGGGGAGACTCGCTCCGGAGACTTACACACTCCGTGGTCCCAGAGGTTCTACTGCCAGAGCAGCAGGATGTGTAGGGCTCAGCCGGAGGCCTGCGTCAGCGTTAGAGCAAGGGCTCTGTCAATTCCTCTAATTTTAAGATCTTTTCCGTCTTTTGTGTTTTTTGCTTTCAAGCATGTTTCTGGTTTATCCCTTTGATATACAGTGTTTGTTTCCCGTTCCTAGGGATTCACATCTTTCATCAGCAATGGAGAATTCGCAACCATTATTTCTTCAATTCTGCCTCATTCATTCCACATATTCTTTCTTGGGAAACACCTATTACATGAATACTTCCTGTCGTCCTATTACTTCTCCTGTCAGTTCATCTCTCTTCTGTGTCTTCCTTCTCCTTGTCTCCCTGTGCTGCACGTGTTTTGGGCAATTTCCTCATCTTCCTCTTCTAGTTCACTAAGCACTGGTTGTGTCTAATCTGCTGATTATCGCATCCATTTAACTTTAAATTATTATGTCCTCCTATGCAAAAGGAGCCTGGTGGGCTACAGTCTATGGGGTCCGGAAGAGTCAGACACGACTGAGCGACTAAGCACACATCTACAAGTTATACTGCATGTGTGCTAAATCGCATCCAATTCTTTGCGACCCTAGAAACACTAGCCTGCCAGGCTCTTCTGCCCATGGGATTCTCCAGGCATGAATACTGTAGTGGGTTGCCATGCCTCCCTCCAGGGGATCTTCCCGACCCAGGGATCGAACCCGTGTGTCTTAGTCTCCTGAATTGGTAGGTAGGTTGTTTACCACTAGCGTCACCTGGGAAGCTCAAAAGTTGTACTACTGACTTCTTATTCACATCTGATCATTTTGATGCGTGGTCTCTTGGTGCGTGGTCGTGTTTTGAATTCCAGCAGGAACATTTCACACAGTTATTTTATAGTCTGCACTTAACAACTACACTTCCTTTGCCATGGGGTCTAAATCTGTTATTTGTTGTTTCTGCTGACTCAGTAATTGCGTGTTGTTTCTTTGAATGTTTGTACTTGGTAAGCGTCGGCCCACACCTGGGAAAATTCTGCGGCCATGTCCCTCCAGAGAGGATGCCCTTGTGAGGCGTGCCCAGCCTGCGTCCCTATTAGGGACCTGGTTGGTAGCCTACCATGCACGTGGGCCTGTGGCCCTCATGCGGTGTGGGTCTCCATCCTGTGTTCAGGGAATTCTCTGCTTTCCTGTTTGTTTCACTTCAGCATCCTGGTTTCTGTTCACTATTCTTCTGTTTGTTTATTTATATACTTCTTTTTAGTGTTTCTTGGAGGGGAGGGGGCTTGGAGAGATCTACTTCCTTGTAAGCCCAGCAGTGTATTGAAGATGGGTTTGTTGTAATTTGTCCAGAATCTAGTAATAGCTGGAAGACCTTAGGAAGGTCCTAGCGCACTGTGTTGCCAGCAAGACTCCACCTGTGACCAGGAGACCAGGGTCCAGGTGTGCCCAAGGTTCAGGCTCAGCTGTGGCTTGAACAGGGCCCAGGGCGGGGCTGGCTCAGGTCCAGCAGGAGTCCTCGGGGTTTTCCAATTGTCTGTGGCCAGTCACATGGGAGCCTGGCTGGCTGCCCCAGGCCCAAGGAGAGCTTTCCCGGTCTGAGGCCGCCCTCCTTCCCCTCCTGCCTAGGGTCGGGCTGCTCTGGCCAAGCGGGCTGCTCTGGCCAAGCGTTGAGGATAAGGGCTCTCCTGAGGATCCGCCTGGCCCTGGAGTCGTCAAAACAACAGCTGGGCTTGGTGGGGGTGGGGAGGCCACCCTGGGGAGCTCAGCTGCTGAGCTGCCTTTCAGAAGGTGGATCCTGGCTTCCCAGGCCTACCCAAGCCCCACATGGCCTCCAGCTGGCCCCGGGGACAGCCTGCCTCAGCTCCAGCTACCACCCACTCACAAAAGGAATGCTTGTGGGGGGCTGTGGAAGGTTGACGGAGGAGCCTAGTGGTCTGCTTTAAGGCATTAGCTGTCAGGGTGGGGAAAGTAGAGGGTAGAGGCTGTGAGCTACTGGGTGGGCCAAGATGAGACCCTCACTTTAGGGAAAAAAAATCTCCAAGCACCCTGGCCCTTGCCCCGCCATTGTGCACCTGGCTGTGGGTGCGTGGGTGTGTGCATTGTGTATGGGTGTATGTGTGTGTGCATGTGAGGGCATGCCTGCATTCTGTCTGCCGGCCCTCACACCCCTGGCGGGGGTTTCTCCAGACCCCACAGGTGTAGAGTCTGGGCTTTTGCGAGGTTTCCTGATCTGCCCAGGGCTGTGTGTTCATTCACAAAGTATTTCCTGGCAACTCAGGTGTCTACAGGCACACCCTGAGTGGTGAGCAGCTAGGAGGGGCCCATTCTGTCCCCACAGTCGGCACCCCAGTTGTGAGCCCTGCCCCCACACACGCATGTCAGCCAGAAACAGCTGTGGTGGGTGGGCTGGGGAGGACTAGGCAGAGCCCCCTGCTGCCTCTGGGGGCTGAGGTCCCTCTCCCTGCCCAAAGGCCTCACCCCCACCCCTGGGGAGCCCCCCCACCAAGATGTGGACACAAATCTGTCCTTTTCTGCTCTCTCCTTCCCCACACAAGCCTTCCAGGACCCTGCTTGGGGCTGAGACAGGGCATGGTGGTCATCACTCCTTGTTGCAGAAGGTTCCAACACAGGGAACCCAAACTAGGGAGGGGGTCTCACCTCATGAAGGGCATCACTGTGCAGTCCTTGCACAGGCTGAAAACCCAGGAACAACTGGATGCCCTCCTGCCTTTCTGCCTCCAAGCTCTGCCCTTCTGCCTCTAGTCTTCAAGGCCTGATCTCACCCTCCCCCTGGGCCCTCGCCTCCCCCATGAACATTGCCACTGCTCTTCTGCCTCCCAGGCCTCCATACTGCCCTCATACATACTGGCAGGCCCTCATCCCGGGGCCCTAGTACTTCCTCTAGCTCCTGCCCACCTGCTCTGACATGACCCCATCCTCCAAGAGGAAAATGAGTAGACACGCATTTTTGCAAGCTTGCCACTTCCCGTCCCTCTTCTAGCTTGGCAGGGCTGGGAGGACATGGGCTATTCCCAGGGCCTGGACATCCCCAGGGCCTGTGCATCCCCAAGGCAGAGTCTGTCATGTGACTGGGCCCAGCACAGAGATGAAGGATAAGTGCAGATGGGTTGGCACCCACCCTGTGATCAGGCTGCCCACCTGCCACCCTGGGTGTCGCTGGCTGAAAGATCGGGTAGGGGTTGTCTCTGAGGCCACAAGGGACAGGCTGGGGCACTTAGAAAGTGAAACAATGGGACAATCAGACCCCCAGGACTGGCCCTCAGGCCCTGGCATGTCCCTGACCACAAACAGGCAGGTAGAGTCTAAAAGAATGTGTGGGTGGGGCAGCAGGGAGAGTGGTGGTAGGCCACCCCCTCCCTCTGCTCTTCTGACTGCTGGGTGCAGTCAGGGGGCCTTGAGCTTGGCCACCCACCCCAGGCCCACAGGAGCTGCCCCCCACTTCCAGTTCCTGTGTCTCCCAGCATGTGTGGGTCCCTGTGTGAGATACAACTGACATGAAAACCAGCAGCACAGGCACCCCCACGGGATGGGGTGGGGCCAGGCCACTCTGCCCCTCAGGCTCTAGGCTGGGGTCAGGGGTGGGGTCAGAGGCCCCGGGAGCTGCCCTTTTCTCTGGGGTCAACATGACCACAGCTAGCTGGGGACAAAAGGCCCTTCTTCTCTGCGTAGGCATGGATGGTGCGGAGGAGGGCGCATTCCCGTGGACTGGCTGGGGGCAGGGGCAGTGCCTTGGAAAGCAATGTTGTCCCTGGGTTTTGTGGATCCCCATCCATCTGCCTGTGGACCGACAGGCAGGGTGGGCGAGTTCTGGGAAGTGACGACTGGGGACTCCCTGTCCCTCCTCCTCGTTCCCAGGATACCTGGGTCAGGCAAGGGCTGGCTCCAGGGGAGGGAGAGGCGTGGGACTGGGGCCAGCTGTGTCCTGGCCCCCTCCGGTCCTTCTCTGCCCCTCTTGCCCCCAGGCCTGTCTTCCTTCAGAGGGGAGGTTTCCAGGCCATTATATTTGTGCTTCCTCTGGTGTCTGCCTCAGGCCCAGTCCTGGCCTGGACTACTGCACACCCCTGGCAGACCCCCACATTCCCTAGGAACCTCTGTCTGTCCATGTCTCCCCTCGGTGAGGGGCAAGGTAAAGGAGACTCTGTGATGCTGGCAGCAGGGGTGGTGGAGCTGGCTGAGTCACAGGGCAGATCAGGGGACCTGAGGGGCAGAGCTGACCCAGTGGGGGTGGGATGGTCTTAGTTTCTCAGGGATCAAGTCAGAGCTCAGCATGAGCATCAGGAGGGACTCTCAGCCAAAGCAGGTGGCCGAGCTCAGCCAAGGCTGGAGAGAGGCCCTTGCCACCACTGCCGAGGCCAGGTCCCCTGTCCTTTCTCCCCCTGATGGAGAGCTGGAGGGAGGAGGACGCCTGCTTCCTCAAGGGCTTGAGTAGTGGCCAAGAAGAGCAGTTCAGTTTTTCCAGAAGGGAAACTTCCCTCTCAGCCCAGCAGCACAGCCGAAGTGTGACTCTGGGCCCACCGCTGGCCAGGAGTGGGGAGGCCACAGGGCAGATCCAGCATGGCCTGCTGTCCTGCTAGTGGGTGCCCAGCAAGGTGAAGGATGAGCCAAGTTGTGTCTGCATGCGTTTACCTGGGTCAGTCCCTCGCTGGGCCCCCAGATTGTCTTCAGCTGCCTCCCCTCATGGCCCCATATTCAGAGCAGCCCTGCTCAGCCTCATCTGCTGGAGGGCTGGGGGCCAGGAGCTGTCCCTCTGGGTGGTACACCTTGAACTTTGGAGGTTCAAGCCCACTGTTGCCCCCCCCCCCCCGGGGCCCAGGCGGAAACACCAGGCAGTCTCTGGTCCTAGCTGAGGCCTGAGGTCTGTGGAGCTGAGCCAGCCCCATCACTGCCAAGATTCCCGGCAGGGGGGGGGGGTGCGGCAGGGACACAGTTCTCGCTTGTTCCTGCCCCAGCTACTCAGGCTCAGCTGAGCTGCTTCCTTTTTTAGACAAAGTCAGAGCTCCGGCCTGTCTCACAGCCTGGCGTCTTACCTGACAGAAAGGGAGGAAGGAAAACCATTGAGTTTCATCCGTCCTCCGGGCTGAGCCCCTCCTGGCAGGGGGGAAGGGAGGGGACATCCTGGCAGAGATAGCCTGCTGCCTCCCCATGTGGACCTGCGCCCCGCCACCCCCCACCGAGCTCCTCAGAGAGGAGTGGCTGGGACAGGGCAGTGGTGACCCCACAGGAAGGCATCTTAGGAGGGACGAGGGCAGTCCTGCCCACAGGACTCTGCCAGCCTTGCTTCACCTGAGGGCAAGGAATTTGCCCTGGAGTGGCGGGCGGGGGGGGAGGGCTGAGTGTCCCTCAGGATGTCCCCTGCAGGCAGCCACCTCTGCTCTGGTCCAGCCAAGATCCGAGATGCAAGGTTCCTGGTCACAGTGAGTCCCTGGAGGGCTTCCCCAGTGCGCTGCTGGGGAGGGTCTATCCTCAGTCCTGGAGTTTGGCCTCTGCCCCGGCCTTGGGCCTCTTATTGGGGACAGCTATAGGCCCAGCATGATCACACAGGACAGGCCTGAATCAGCCATCCTCAGCTGTATGCCTCTTCCTCCAAGAAGCCTGATGAGGTAGGAGTCTTTGTGTCCCCTCAGAAACCCCTCCTTGAATGTCTGAGGTTTTTTTCCCCTCACTCAACGTTCTAAGTTCTGCCCTCCTGATCTTTGCTTTCATACACCTGCCCCTTCCCAAGCCTTGTTTCTGGTGTCACCCCCACACTCTCACACCTCCTGGGGCTCTTCTCTTGGACTTGGCTTCAGGGACTCCCAGCGCTGAGGATACAAAGACAGCAAGCTTAGGGATGATCCAGCTTGGTGGCTCCCTGCTCTGCTCCTGGCTGAAGGGGCAGGGGGTAGAAGCAAGGCAGACTCCAAGGCCTTACAGCCCAAACTCTGCTGCTGCGGGGCGGGGGCGGCTGGGGGGAGCGCAGGCCCCGCCGGCAGAGCAAGGCATAGTCGCCGGAGGGGTGATCGGGCCCTCAGGCTGCTGCAGCAGGTAACCTGCTTCCTGGGTCCGGACAGAGCAGAGGATGGGGCCCAGGCAGGAATGACATCATCTGTAAGTGGGGTCAGGACTCCAACCCAGCCGTCTGGACTATGGGACAGGCTGCAGTCAGTGCTCTGCCTTCCCCCTGCCTCCTCCTCTGTCCTCAGTCTCCCCAGTTGCCTAATGCCTCCACCCCACCCCCCACTGGTTGCCTTACCTGGAGTGTGAGCTGTGTAGACTGCTTCTAGGAAGCCAGGCCCCAGTGACCCAGACCTATCCAGCCACCACTCCTGGGGGCGGGGCCAGGACACTGAGCTCCAACCCGCCTAGATTCCCCTGAAGACAGGGAGGGGGTGGGGGCTAGGAGGGGTCAGCTTTTCTTTGCGGATGAGACAGGAGCCCAGAGGGAACCCCTGGTATGTGGCCAGAGTGTAGAACTGGAATTGCTGAGGGTTCGGACCTTCTGTTGGCTTTAGGGCCCCTCTCCCCCTGGGGTGCCATCCCAGGACCTTTGAGGTGTAGCTGAACTGGCCTTCTGGGTTTCCTTGGGTAAGGGCGAGTGCCACCTTAGGGAAATTTCAGGCCCTGGGGGTTCTGCCCTGGGTGTGGGGCTGTCTGGGGGTCATCACCAGGAGCTGAACCCTCCCCTCTCCCCCAGGCCTTCCAGCATCTGCCCTTCAGGGGGACCTGCTGTTTCTGTTGGACAGTTCGGCCAGCGTGTCTCATTATGAGTTTTCCCAAGTTCGGGAGTTTTTGGGGCGGCTGGCGGCCCTGCTGCCTGTGGGTCCTGGGGCCCTGCGTGCCAGCCTGGTGCACGTGGGCAGCCGACCGCACACCGAGTTCCCCTTCGGCCAGCACAGCTCAGGCTCAGCCGTCCAGGACGCCATACGGGCTGCAGCCCAGCGCATGGGCGACACCAACACTGGCCTGGCATTGGCATATGCCAAGGAGCAACTGTTTTCCAAGGCGGCAGGGGCCCGGCCGGGGGTGCCCAAGGTGCTGGTGTGGGTGACAGACGGCGGCTCCAGCGACCCCGTGGGGCCCCCCATGCAGGAGCTGAAGGACCTGGGGGTCACCGTCTTCATCGTCAGCACTGGCCGGGGCAACCTCCTGGAGCTGTCTGCCGCCGCCTCGGCCCCCGCTGAGAAGCACCTGCGCTTTGTGGACGTGGATGACCTGCACATCATCACCCAGGCACTGAGGGGCTCCATCCTCGGTAGGTGGGAGGGGGCCTGGGGAACCCCAGCTGGGAAGAGGGCCGGGAAGACTCCAGGAGGAACTCGCATGCCTGGAGCAGAGGCTAGGGCTGCACACCCGGCTTCTCCAGGGACACACTCCAGCTGGTCACCACAGGGGTCCCACCACCTGGGCTGAGGTGGGACAGAGGACAGGTCTGAGGAAACACCTCCAGGTGAGGCTCCCTACTGGAGAGTAGGGGGTTTGGTGAGGGCCGAGGGAGCCGGGGGCTGCATCTGAGCAGATGTGGCTTGTGGCTATGTGGAGAGGTAGAGAAGGAGGTTTCAAGCCTGAGAGCTCTGTATATGGGCCCACCATGCCTGGAGGAAGGGGGAGGGCCAGGGCAGGAAGAGCAGAGAGTGCCTCCCCACCGGAGGTGGGTCCCTACTTCCCCCAGGGGAAGGGGGTTTTAGCGGGACTGCACTGCTGGGGATTGCAGGAAAGGAGGCTGGGCCTGGGAGAGCCTGCTGCAGGGGCTAGCAGCTCCCCACGGACTTTCTTCTGGATCCCTCTGACCCAGCTAGGGAGAGGGACAGGGAGGGGAGGGAGGTGGAGTTAAAGGGCCTGGTCACTGGCAGGGTTTGCTGTAGCCACTGAAAAAAATGCCAACAACCCCAGGGTCTTCCTGAGTTTTGGCCTGCAGTTAATCATCCACCTGAAACCAGAAGGAGTTGGACTGTGGGTTGGAGGGAGGTAGAGGGTCTTTCTGAAGATTTGCTCCAGGGCACCTGGCCCTGGTGGCCCATGGGCCAGCTGCTGGGGCTGAGCCTGAAGGGGACAGCATGAGAAAAGGCAAGCAGCTGGACAGGAAAAGCCCAAGGCTGCAGGGCAGTGAGGCAGTAGGGTGGCTCTCCTGGGATTGGGGGCAGGGTCTGAATGTGGCAATGGGCAAGGGGAGTGCCAGCTGGGCAGCTGGGCACCCAGCATTCACAGCATCAGGTCCTGACTTAACCCTGTGTAGACATCTGTTAGCCTCATCCACCTGCCAGGTCACTGAGATGACCCTCTGGGGCTTGGCATCAAAGCTCAGGATTAACGTTTGGGAGTCCCACCCTAAAGTCCCCCCACCACACTCTCCTCCAGGTCCAGCTGCCCTTGGGCTTGTCACATCTCTCCTACTCCTCAGGGCATTCTCCAGTGGCCTCTCATCTCCTGGCCATACTGTGGGCCCCCTTTTCCTTGACTCTCCAGAGCAGAACTGATCCCAGACCCCGTGCTGGTCACTCGTACTGCCCAGAGTGGTGGGGAGAGCATCCTCTGACATCATTTTGAACCCTGCCACCCTTGAGGGCCCTTTGTCCAGCCCACTGGACCGAGTGGTGGGTGGGAGGTGGCCGCTATAACTCTCCACTGGTCTGAGTTTGGAGCTAAGGTGGGGAGGGAAGCTCCTGAAGCAGCCGAAGGCGGAGGAGGGGGGGTGGCTGGTTGCATTCAGGTCCTTCCTCCAGCCTGGCGCCAGCGCGCTTTGGCGGATCCTTAGCATCTGGTAGGCGTGGCCGAGGCTAGCCTGGCTCCCGGCGCTCCTGCTCCCAGGCTCTGGGAGTCTACCCGGAATCAGCAGTCAGAGAACACGAGAGAAGCCACCTCTGTCCTCTGACCCTCTGCACCCTCCTCAGATGCGATGTGGCCGCAGCAGCTCCATGCCTCCGAGGTTACGTCCAGTGGCTTCCGCCTGGCCTGGCCGTCCCTACTGACGGCAGACTCAGGCTATTACGTGTTGGAACTGAAGCCCAGCACGGATCCGGGGGCCGCGCGCAGTCAGCAGCTGCCAGGGAACGCCACGGGCTGGGCCTGGACCGGTCTGGACCCAGACACGGACTACGACATAGCCCTGGTGCCGGAGTCCAACGTGCGGCTCTTAAGATCACAGCACCTGCGGGTGCGCACACTGCCAGGTGAGGCGGGGCACAGGGCCGGGCGGGCTGGGGGTACGGGTCCGGCAGGGCGCCGCGGCCCCCTCCCGCTCACGGGCACTTCTCGCACCCCCACCCCCACGCCCGCGCAGAGGAGACCGGGGCCGGAGCTCATCGTCGTCTCGCACGCCAGGCCGCGCAGCTTGCGCGTAAGCTGGGCCCCGGCGCTGGGCCCGGACGCCGCGCTCGGTTACCACGTGCAGGTTGGGCCCCTGCGGGGCGGGGCCGCGCAGAGCGTGGAGGTGCCCGCGGGCGAGAACAGCACCACGCTTCAGGGCCTGGCGCCCGGCACTGCCTACCTGGTGACCGTGACCGCAGCCTTCCGCTCGGGCCGCGAGAGGGCGCTGTCAGCCAAGGCCTGCACGCCCGAAGGCGAGCGCAGCCGCGCCCCGCGTCCCCAGCCGCCGAGGACTGGAGGCCGGGAACCGTGAGCCGGCCGCGCCCGCGCACCCGAGGGCCCCCTTCTCCCGAGCCCGGTGGGTCTTGCCCCGGGGATGGGATGCTGACCGGCCTTAGGCCCGCGGGACCCCCGCGCAGGAGCGCGCCCCGCTCCGGCGTCCGCCCTCCAGGACGCAGCCTCGCCTCACCTTCCGCCGTAGCTATGGCAGCAGCGCGTGCCGTTGCGACTCCCTCCCCTGCCCGGTCCAGACCTAGGCACTCGGTGGTGTCCTTTGGGCAGAATTTAGCGGGGAGATGGACAAGGCGTCAGGGGGACCGTTGAGAACATCAGACTCCAGATGGCTCTGGACCCAGGGCCACAGGGCGTCTGGGCAGCCGGGCCTCCCACTTGTGTTAGAGGCCAGCCCGTCTGGTGGCAAAGGCTGGCATCTGTTTGAGGGAGCTTGGTCCAGATGGCCGTTCTGAGTCCCCACCAGCCACTCGGGTCCAGGGTGGGAAGGGAAGGAGCTGGCTCTGGCCAGGTCCCATGGTTTCCTGGAGGGGATAGTGTCAGGAAAAGGGGCGGGGAAGTGCTGGCAGTTGGTCCTGTGGTTAGCAGCTGGGTGGCTGGAGAGGCAGTCTTCACTGGCATGCTCAGCTGGCTTGGGGGCAGTGCTTTGCTTGCTGGGAACAGTGGCCCTGCCTTCCTACCCAGAACCCTCCTGGGCCCAGCCACAGCCTCTGGGGCCCAGCCACAGCCTCTGGGACCCAGGTGGCACCTTTTGAGAAGAATGCAACAAGAGCCTGGCATTCAGGACCCTGCATACGGGAGAGCCTGTTCCTATAGGGCCCAGAGGCTGGCACTTGCAGGGGGCTTTCCCTGTGCTGGGTGGAGGGCCTCTGTGCTCGGGCAGGACAAGCAAGATGCTTCTGGGTGCTGCACCCCAGCCATCCCTGCAGTGTCCACTTCCTGTCACTCCTTACTGTGCTGGGGCCACCAGACAAGTCCCAAGGGCAGGCAGTGCTGCTGCCACTCAGCCCCACAGGCACCTCCTCCCCACCTGTGCTGACTCAGTGCTCACTTTTTATCTTCCCCACTAATGACCCAGCCTTTAAAATAAAATACAATAAATCAGATGTAAACTCAGCCTTGCAGTCTCCTGAGAGTGCTTTACTCCCTGTCAAAACATGCCAGCCCCGTGAAAGGTTTCAAGTAAAAGAAAGGGCTCTGGTAGGAGAGGATGGTACCCCACCTGGTGCTGGGGAGGAGGGGGAGCCGTCCCTTTCCAGAACTGGGTCCCACTGTGGCCCCTCTGTGCACCTTCTCTTCAGAGAGCCCAGGCCCTGATTCTGAGGGCATTGCTGGGACCCCCCACCTCTGTTGGCACGGCTACTCCCTCAGCTGCAGTTTGGCTATGCTGCCCCCTGCTAATGGGAAGGAGAACCCCTAATCCAAGCAACTGCAGGGCTGAGAGGTGGTCTTGGGGCCCCAGATGGCAGCTCAGTCTGCCTGGCCTGGTGGGTGTATTGGGGGCAGGGGGCGGCTTCTAGCAAGCTGACCTGCCACCATTTTCCCAAACACCTACCTCTGAGCATCTCGTGGCCCCCGTGCAGGCACCCAAGACCTGCATCACCCACCAGTTCAGTGTGCTTGGCATTCCTGTGCCCCACCACCACACACACACACTGCCTATGTGAGCAGGGTGGGGAGCAGGGCTCAAGTGGTGAGTTAACCCCAAGGCAGATGGTAGTGCCTGTCCAGGCCAGGCTTGAGGAGCCTACCAGATAGATGTTGTTTCTCCTCCATGTCCCCCCATCCCCTTGAGGCAGGCCCAGGGAAGCCTGGCACTGTGGCCTGTGCCACTGAAGGTTTCTGCTTATATCCTGACTGGTGCTCAGTGGTCAGCTGAGGATCAGTGGCTCCTGTGATCTTAGCAGCTGGCCTGGTCCCATGGCTGGTGAGCCTGAACATCAGGGTCTCAAGGTCCCAGAAAGTACTGACCAGGGCCTGGACCCCTCTCTGGGCCTGAACCTGGGCCTGATCCACCCCTGAGGGGCAAGATTTCCCCTGTGGAGGCCTGAGTTCCCCACCCCGATCCCTGGGTGCTCTGCAGGTGCCAGCCCACTAGGCACTCAGAGACCACCTCCTTCCATGCTGCACCCACAAGCCCAGCTTGCAGCGCACTGCACAGGCGGCAGGAGAAAAAGCAGGAGTGCTGACGGGCGGTTTCCTAGTGGTTCAGTCACATGTTAAAGACTAGTGGTGAGCCCCTTTTCCAAAAACATGCTTCCATCCCTGAGAGGGCAGAGCAGCTGGAAGATGCACCCCCACTCCCTGCCTCTCATCTCTGCTGGACGCTGAGGCCCAGAGAGAGGAGCCCCAGGTCATCTCCAGGCCTAGGAATGCCTCTCCTGGAAGCCCTTGTCTTGGAAGTGCAGCCCTTGCATCATCCCAGGCAGTTCTCAAAGGTCTTAGAGTCCAGGCCGCATCTGGAAAGTCTCCAGGAAACAGCTTTGTCCCTACCCCACTCCTTCCCTCCACCTCCCCTGACTCGCAAGCCCTGGCTACATGGTCCACGCTGGGTCGGGGCCCAGGCTGAGGCCTGCAGGGACTTACACGTGCCACTTCCTAAGGCAACCCCGAGCATCCCCGTGCACCTGAAAGTCAGGGCCGGCCAAGAGGGTGTGACCCACAGGGCCAGGTCCATGCAGCAGGAGTGGGCTGGGCGGGGGAGGAGTTGCTGCTTCCTGGGGACCCTCGAACAGAGGCTCCTCTAGTGGTGCTGGGTGGGCATGGTTCTCACTCACAGGTGACTGCTGCTCCCTAACTTGACAAGGATTCCCTGTGTGGGGTCTTCGCTGCAGCCCAGGACTTGCCTGACGGCAGGGGTTTGTGAGAGCCAGGTAATGGACAAAGGCCATTTGTGAGGAGGCTGGATGGCCACTAGGTTTGGATCTAGGTCTCTGGGAGGTGGACGTCCAGGAGTGGGTGGTACGACTGGCGGTGTCTCGCTGGAGCAGGAGCTGTTTCCACGGCGGCAGTAATAAACTCTGTCGGGCCAGGGCTGGAAGCACAGCCGCCCTGAGGGACGTGTGAGTCCTCATAGCCTCCTGCTGGGGTGAGGGGGCAGTTCAGGAAGCTAGAGGGCGACAGCTGTGTGTCTGTGCTTTTTTCCTGGGATGAAAATTTTTTTTCAACGTCCATTAAAACAAAAATGTCAGTGGAAGTCATAGCTCTCCCTAGAGGTGAGTGTGGTAAGGTGGGGACCCTCTGGGAGACCCCACCCCACAGATTCCAGCCCTTGGATGGGAGGCGGACGCAGCCCCAGCGACTCAGTAGTTAGGGTGAGGAGTGCTTTTGGCTGCCAGCAGCAGGCAGGGGGCTCTCAGGACAGCTCCCTTCTCAAGGAGGGAGAGGGGCTGAGGTTTCCTGGGCAGGACCAGGTGGGGCGGATGCGACCCCCGCTTACTGACCAGGAATTAAAATCCCTGGCACTCATCACTCATATTTCAGAAGTGTCAGGGAACACACCCACGACAAATTATGTCATCCTAGCCACAGACACGAGAGCCTGGCAGGAAGGAAAGTCCCCACCACCACCGTTCCCCCCAGGTGTGTACACAAGCACAGGGACAGTGGGGGTGGCCAGCAGCTTGCCTGAGCCCATGACGGCAGTGTCCACAGGAGCTGAGGCCTCGGCCACCCCACTCTGGTGCCACACAGCCCTTGGGGTGCTTCCCAGAGCAGGGGGGTGAGAGCCACAAACTTCTCAACTCACTGTATGCCCATAGTCCCAGCCAGTTCCCATCTCCCTCCTTCTTCTGCTCCAGGGCCAGCCCCTGCTGGACGAGAGGGCACTTGAGGCCAAGCTGGGTGGCTCTTCCGCCAAGAATCACTACCGCAGGCACCACTCACCATCCCCCCTCCAGATGATGCTGGGGCTCCGTCAGTGCCACCAGGCTTGAAAACATGCTTCCAAGTTCTGTCCAGATCATGCAGCTGACCCTGCTCTTCTGGGAAGGGGCAGGCCAGCCAGTGCTCACGGCAGGTCTCCTGGCCTCAGGAGAGTGGACAGGCAGCTATGTGCCTGTGCTGAAGGCCCCCCCACCCTCCATGCTTCTGGGGACGGCCTGGCTCTGCTGACCTCTGTTGGATGAGCCTGTTGATCCAGCTGTGGCGGGGGTGGGGGGGTGGGGGAGATGGGGCATGGCTCCACAGGGGAGAGGACAGTGTCGGAGCATCGGAGTAGGTGGTCACTCACCAAGGGCAAACAGTGCAGGAAGACGAGGGTGGGGGCAGAGAACTTAGGCTTGGCCCCAGGACCCTCTCCAGATCTGAGCCCGAGGCAGCCCTTCTGAGGGCTTGGTGCTCGGCTCTTGTTCACCCCAGAGCCAGAAGGAGGGGCTTCAGGGGCAGGAGATCCCAGCACTGCTTTGGTGGGTAGGGTGGGGACCAGCAGCTAGGGGCCCTGCCTTGGGGGCTCAGGCCCAGGAGGGCCTGACTGAGCAGCTTTTCTTTCAGGGGAGCTGGGGCCTGCCAGGTAGGGGGCAGGCGTGGGGCGTGCATGTGCGGGGGTTCTAGAGACTGAACCAGCAGCATGTCTTTTGGAACCTGGAGGGAGAGACCAGGAGCCGGACGGGCCTGGCTGGATGACAGGGAGAGACCAGCCCCTGCAGGCCCAACTGTCCTAGCTAGGAGAGCAAGCCAGAAGAGTGAGGACCATGGGCTCCAAGTTTAAGTGGACAGGGGGCTTCTGTCCCTGGGAGATGCCAGGCAGCTGGCACTGGGAAGCCCTGGGGCCTGATGGGAAGGCTCCAGCTCCCCAGAGGTCTGACCAGATGCAGGGACTCAGAAGCCATGCCTGCTATGCAGGCTTTGGGGGCAGAGTCCTCTGCTCTGGGCCTGCTTGGGGCCCACTCTGCTCCTGCTGGCCTGGGCTCTCGGGGGCAGCAGTGTAGTGGGAGGGGACCAGCAGCCAGGGGCCCTACCCTGGGGGCTTAGGCTCAGGAGGGCCCGACTGAGCAGCTTTTCTTTTGGGGGGTGGGGGGGGGGCTGGGGCCTGCTAGGTGAAGGGCAGGCATGGGGCGTGCCTGACTCAAGATCAGGCTGGAGGCCAAGCTGCACCTTTAATTTCTTCAGTCTCTCCTCCAGGTCTTCAAAGCTGGAAGACTCCCTCAGAGGGGAAAAAAAAAAGCCACAGGGAGCCAGGTGTTGGGGGAATCCTGTCAGCAAAACAGTGCAGCTTGGAAGCTGAGTGCCTAGAGTTTGTCAACTAAACATGAACGCAGAGGGAGGGGACATATGTATACTTACCACTGATTCACATGGTATGGCAGAAACCAACACAACGTTGTAAAGCAATTATCCTCCAGTTTAAAAAAGAAAAAAACATGAACACATCAGGTGGAAGATGTCATCCTACTTTCCTTTTATTAACTTAGTGTCTTTAAGAAAGTTGTGTCTACTTCCAGCCTGACTTTAAGTAACAAATACAAGTGGACGGATGTTCTGCATGGTCCACTGGAAATCAGAAAGTGTCAGCAGTACTACTCTGATGAGGGTAACTAGAGGGAAGCAGTTTCTTCCCTTGAAGAGAGGGCGTGCAACCACCTTAATCTTAAGATAGCAACCAATGCTTTCTGTTTTTTAATTAAGCCAAGTTAAGGAAAACTGACTTTTTTGTGAACTGACTTTATGGTTTTTTTTTAAATTTTAATGTAAAACTGACTCTTTAAATGCAGAGATTTATTTTCAGTTATTCCTTGTCATATAAAACTACCAGGCTTCCTTGCTGGCTCAGATGGTAAAGAATCTGCTTGCAGTACAGGAGACCTGGTTTTGATCTCTGGGTTGGGAACAGCCCCTGGAGAACGGAATGGCTACCCACTCCAGTATTCTTGCCTGGAGAATCCCATGGGCAGAGGAGCCTGACAGGCTATAGTTCATGGGATCGCAGAGTTGGACATGACTGAGTGACTAACACTTTCATATAAAAGTCCACGTGTATGTGTGTGTGCTAAGTCATGTCCAACTCTGTGACCCTTGGACTGTAACCCGCCAGACTCCTCTATCCATAGGATTCTCCAGGCAAGGATACTGGAGTGGATTGCCATGCCCTCCTCCAGGGGATCTTCCTGACCCAGGGATGGAACCTGGGTTCTTAAGTCTCCTGCTTTGGCAGGCAGGTTCTTTACCACTAGCACCACCTGGGAAGCCCCGTAAAAGTACACAAGCTTGCCAAATGCTGGCCTTTGGATGGAACTAAACAGTTTCCTGTGGACATGGACTTCGATTCCCTTCCCCATTTCTTCTTTATCCAGCGAAGCCTGCCAGGAGTGCTACTGGATGTATATTTTCTGGCTGGTTCATAAAGACCATGATGATGACCAATGAGCGGCATCTGGCAGGAAAACTCCTCTGGTTTTTCTTATTTGGGGAAACAACAAACAACAAAACCCTGGCAGAATTATCTTAGAAATCTTTTCCCCTATTTTTATTGAGGCTTAAAACTATTTTCAAACTAGTGGAGAAAGTCCATATAATTCTGGGAACTCTACAAATTCCATCAAGGAAAGAACACAGGGGGAACTTGGACACTGGCCCGAGAAGCAAACTTTGCTAACTTTGGGCGCTGCCCTGTGTCCATCCTTGTCTCCATCTGTCCCAGGCCGTCTGGCTTGTACCTTGGTCCCTGAAGCAGGAACCTGGCCTTTGGAGTTCCCCAGAAGTCTCACCAGTCAGTAAACACAGCCAGGACCCTTGGGCCCTGTGGAGCTCTCCTCCCACGAAGGTGCCCTCTGTGGGGCTTCGGGACCTCTGCTGCCCCTTACTTCTGGGGTTGGAGAGCTCAGTCCCCTCACTTGGGACTTCCCACGTGGCTCAGTGATAAAAAAATCCGCCTGCCAATGCAGGAGGCGTCGGAGTGGGTTCCATCCCTGGGTCGGGAAGATTCCCTCTGGAGAAGGAAATGGCAACCCACTCCAGCATTCTTGCCTGGAAAATCCCATGGACCGAGGAACCTGGAAGGCTACACAGTCCATGGGTCGCAGAGTCGGACAGGGCTGAGCACAACGCATCCAGGCATGTTCGTCCCCTCTGTTGAGAGCCACTGCGCTGAGACGCTGAAGAGGAGGTTTGGGAGAGCCCTTCATCCCACTGACGGTTGCTGTAGATTGGCCAGGGCCGCCCTTCCATCATTTCAACACCGAGACCCATCAAGCACCAGGCCCAGCATTTCCCGCGCCGCCCAGCCCATGGGCCGGCCCGCTCTGCGTTGGACACGCCCAACCCTCTCTCTGCCATCCTAGGGGGCCGCTCAGCCAGCGGCGCCCACACCTGCTCTCTGCCTCAGTCCCGCGACCCATCGCCCGCCGCGGGCCGGTTCCTCCCCCGCTGACCGAGCGCCTGTGGAGGACTCTTGCTCCCGCGGCCGCTCCCTCGGTCGGAACCCGACAAGAGCCTTCCGCTCCAGCACCTGCATCTCTGCTGCCTTCAGGGCCGGAACTCTGGACGCCCATAGCAACGAGGCCTGTGTCATTGCCACGCTGATGTATTCAAGGGGGCGCACGCGCCCAGCTCTTCAATTTTGTCCCTGACCGGCCCCTGTCACCTGGTACCTCGCCCCGCCCCTCCGACGGCCTGGCCTCTGTGCCTGCTTCTACAATCGCGGCGGAGACACATGATGTCACGACCCTCGTAGCCAATCCGAGGGCCGCATGGGGCACGGGGCCCTCACATGCGTCCATGGCCAGGGAGGAAGGGCCGCTGTTGCGCCTGCGCAGTCTTTGCCGCCGGCTCGCGGCGCGTGGAGCCTTCTGTGAGCCCCGCGAGTTCATTCGGCTGCAAGTCCCCGCGGTGGCGGCGCTTGTGGACCATGTCGTGGCTCTTCGGCATCAAGGGTTCCAAGGGCGAAGGCACGGGGCCACCTCTGCCCCTGCCGCCCGTACAGCCCGGGGGCGAAGGCAGCGGAGACCGCGGCGCGGGGGACCGGCCGGGGCCCAAGGACAAATGGAGCAACTTCGACCCGACGGGCCTGGAGCGCGCGGCCAAGGCGGCGCGAGAGCTGGAGCACTCGCGTGAGTGCGGCGGGTGGGCGCGGGCAGGGCGACCGGGCGGGGCGCTCGTGGGCAAGTGGTCTGAGCGATCGAACAGCAAGTGGTGGTTGGGGGAGGAAACCAGCTTTAAGCGATAAGTCCGCCGGAGCCACTCTGCGTGCAGGGGGAAGTTCGGGATCCCTGACCTTCTGGCATCTTCCCAGCTGCCACGCATTTCTCACGTGGGGAAACCGGTGCCGAGGGCGCTCAGAGGGTACGTGCAGCAGGTGGCGGGACTGCACCCTGGTCTCCACTTACTGCCTCTTTCCGCCTCCACGTGGGACGGCCAAGGCAGGCCAGGTTGGGGATCCGTCTGTGCTAGTTGCTGGCAGCTTTCCGTTTAAGAAGGGAGATGGGTTTGAGTGTCCTAGGCTTTAAGGAAAATGCATCAGGTTTTCACTTATTGTTGGAAAAGGTTAGCATTCAGATAGGTGAGGTCTGTAAGCAACAAATAAGGCCGGCCCAGGGCAGCAGATGACCTTCTTGGCTCCCACCCTCAAGGCATCAGGCCTTGACTGCGCCTTCACTAAGCCCACATGTTTTCTCCCAACCTTCTTTTCTCCTGTGGATTTGAGGATGTCTCAAAAGTCTGGAATATAGCACATGTTAAGTAGATGTTAGTTGAAAGAAGACAGCGACTTTCAAACTTTTAAGCAGAGGTGCTGTTTTCTTACCACCCTATGCTGCAGCCTTGTAAGCAGAGGTGAGCAGAGTCTTCCTGTCCAGGGGTGGCCCTGAACTTTGTGGCTTAGTCTCTGCCCTTCCACGGGGGCCACAAGAACACCCCGGGTAAAGGTCTCCAGCCTGCCTGGTTCTCCGATCCTGGGAGGAATATTGAAAATGTGTGGAGATTTAGGCCTGGGCCTGGGGCAGCCTGTTTCCTTAGACCTACCTGGAACACTCCCTACCTCTGAGTGGGTGTTGAGTGTAATAGATGCATTAAGTTTGCAAGATAATAGAAGACACACTTGCAGAGGGGCTTGAGAGACAATGACCAGGCTTCAAGACACCTCAGTGATCATAGACTTTTGACTTGAGACCTGATTTCTTAGGTTTGTGTGTGGTGGGGGGTGGGGGGGAGTTCACCCTCATTTCTTAGGTGTGTAGGGGGGGAGTTCACCCTCCTGTCTTAGGGGTGTGTGTGGGGTGGGGTGTGTGTGCACGGGCACACATGTGGTAGGGGGGCTTCACCCATTCCCTGTCCTGGAATTTTAATGTTTTCCTCCCTTGGGAATCTGAAGCCTGACTCTTGGCCCCTCACACTCACACAGTTGTACAGGCCAGTGTGAATAGGCTGTGGTGTGTCTCAGGGTAGCAGCCAAGGGAACTCCCTGACTTCCTGTCTGCTCATGCCTGTGAGCTGCTCCCGGGTCTCCTGCACTGGCTGCCCCAGAACATTCTCCACCCGGGTCCCCAGGGCCTTGGCCTCTGCTCTCCCATCCCCCCACAGTCAGCATCTCCTGCAGAGCCTCCGCCTGCCACCACCTAGAGGCATTGTCTCCTCATCCGTCTCCGTGTCTTGTGATGCTGTCGCAGGTGTGAACTCAACTTCATTTTCGTTCTTGCCATCCTTCCTGGCTTCTCTGCTGGTCAATGGGAGAGGTGTCACCCTGAGCTGCCTGTCCCCTCTGTCCCCAAACCCTCCTCCCCAGGGTGCCTCAGGCCCCTCAGCCCCTCCCCAGGCCTGTCTTCTGGAGATACTTCCAGTTCCCAGCCGGAGGCCTGCCCTGGTTGGCCTGTGCCCACTCTTGTTCACCTCATTGCTCTCCCATGCGAACCAGAGATATCCTCAGCTGCCCCTCACAGCCTGGCCACTGTCTTTGTCCCTTGGGGCCTAGACTGATGCTGCTGGTTCCCCAGAGCTCCTTAGTCCTCCTTGGACGCCAGAGCAGCCCATTTGGCCTTAAGCTGTGCGCTCCATGTGTTTATAGGGTTCTGGGAAGAGTAACTTGCCTGTGGTGGGTGCAGTTAACGCTGGGTCTGTCTCCTGGTGGGGGATGACGTGAGGTGACAGTCACCTCACGGGCTCACGGGTGCCAGGCCCTGCACTAAGCAGTTTACCTGCTTTCAGATCATGAACTCCTTATTGCCAAATTCAAATTCAGCCGTCTCACTCCACAAGTCAGGGGAGGGAGCGCCCGCTCTGCTTGCAGGTGAGGTGCTCATGCTCAGAGCGGTCAGCCTGGCTGCCATAGGTCACAGCTTGGGTAAACAGGTCAGCTGCAGGTCCTCCCCAAGTTCTGAAGCCAGACCGAGTGCCTCAGCTGACAACTGAGCCCCAGAGCTGCCACCCGCCTCATGCCTAATGTGGGGCATGCTGGCAGCCGGCAGCCCCAGGGGTTACGTTCTAGTCAGTGGCGTGTGGGCTGCAACTTGGGGGTGACAGGTCCTGAGATCTGCAGCCTACCTTGAAGGCCGCAAAAAATAAGCCAGATGGTGAGGGACAGAAAGGTGGATGTGTGGTCAGCAACCTGGGAACGTGGTAGCATCAGAGAGGTGGGCTCACAGAATCCCCAGCTTCTCTCTGTGCTTTTATGCATTAGAAGGTTTTTGTGGTAAAGCGTGGGCTTTACAATGATGACACAGAACTGTGTCATCAGGGGTCTCTTGGGCCCCATGTGAGGGTTTTTTAGCAAGAAGAGTGCTGGGGTCCGTTGTTTTCTAGAACATCCATGTATTGCCACATATTTCTACATGTGTCCCTTTATGAGAACACACCTGGAAGATGTTAATTACACGTTTCTTTTTTTTTTTTTTACACATATGTTTTTCTAACAGGCGGCCTGTGAAGAGCCGTCAGCCTGCAAGCATTGCCCTCTTTCTGGTTTAATTCTCTCTTGCTTCTTACTCAGGTTCTCACCTGCCTGTGCTCAGTTGTAGAACAGTAACAGGTGTCAAAGGCTCAAGAGCAACGTTCACACTTGAAAAATAAATGACAGTATAACCACAGGCTTGACTCTCCTGCTGTCAGTGGACGAGAGGTGGACAGCTTCTCTGCTGGAGCCCTCTGGGGTGTGGTGGTCCCCTGGGGGCAGACCCCACATGTGGGTTTTCTGTTGGGTGTGGAACAGACAAAAGTGGCAAGATGGGGCAGTGGTCTTTTTAGCAGGGGGGTCTCTGAGCAGATCTGACCAGGAACCAGTGTGGCCACGCGTGCTTTCAGGTTGAGGCTGTGGTGTCCTTGAGCGCCCCTAGCCCGCGTGAATGCTTGCTTGGTGTCCTGATGCCTGCCTGCCCCTCCCCCCAGGACACGCCAAGGAGGCACTGAGTCTGGCTCAGATGCAGGAGCAGACACTTCAGCTGGAGCATCAGGCCAAGCTCAAGGTGGGTGACATTGGGCGCTGGGGGTGGTGCGGAGAGGACCCGGGCAGAAAGGACATGGGCAGTGGGTGCTGAGGGTGGGGAGGGGCCCAGAGAGGACACAGGCAGTGGGTACAAGGTGGGTGCTAGGGGTTGGGGGGGTGGAGAGGATGGGGTGATCAGTGAGGGTGGGTGCTGGGGGAGGGTGAGAGAACACAGGCAGGCGGTGGGTGCAGGGTGGGTGCACAGGCACCTCCTCCGGTTCGAGGGAAATGGGCATCAGCACAGGTGTGTGGCCTGAGTTCTGCACAGAACCTTCTGGAAGGCAGGTGTGGGTGAGGAGTCTGGTTTCTCATAGGGGAGCCCCACCCTCACACTGAGCACATAGTGAACAAATGTGGAAAAGGCCCTGCTCTGTGCTCCACATGGGTTGTTGTAAAGTGCATCAGGAAGTGAGCAGCTGGCATAGGCATATGTAGGGGCTGGGGGTTGAGGGGGGACAGGCACCCCAGGAGACTCTCTGGCTACTTTGGCACTGGCCCAGTCCCTTCTCCTGGCTTCTCTTTGCCTGTGGGTCCGGGTCCTCTCGGGCCTTGGTGCGGTCGCAGCTGAGCACTCACAGGCCTGTGGGGGTGCGGAACAGGCTACATCACTGTCCAGCCCCTTCGGAGTGCCCTCAGAGGGGGAACGGGGTGCAGGAGGCCTGACCAGGCCCTGGCTCACAGCAGCTGGTGTGTCCTGCAGGAGTATGAGGCCGCAGTGGAGCAGCTGAAGGGTGATCAGATCCGAGTGCAGGCTGAGGAGCGGAGGAAGACCCTGAGTGAGGAGACACGACAGCACCAGGCCGTAAGAGAGCGGGGCTGGGGAGGGGTGCTCATCAGGGACTGCGCCTGCGGGGGCCCGGCCTAGACCTTAGTTCCTGAGGCTAGGCTGTGTTCACGCCGCCCTCTGCCTCCCTAGAGGGCCCAGTACCAGGACAAGCTGGCCCGGCAGCGCTACGAGGACCAGCTAAAGCAGCAGGTGAGCACTGCCTGGCCGCTCATCTTCCCCGAGGGTGCGTGGGGGCCAGAGTCTGGGATCCACTTAGCAGCAAGTGCTGGGTTAAGGGGCGGGGAGGGAGGGTTCCAACCGAGCTGCCCTGAGGGTCTCCCAAGTGGGACCTGACTGATGAGTGAGTTTGTAGGGGGCATTCAAACATAGAGCCTGTTGGCATTTTAACTTCTAAATTCAACAGTTCGGCAGGAGGCCCATTTCATGAGGACAGCCGTGGGTCAGGGCCACCCAAAGGCTGAGCTGAGCGGGGGGCCAAGGTTCTTTCCTGCCTTAGACTGTGCAGCCTGCAGGCCCCAGGGTGACTGACCGTCCCCAGGAGGTTGGAGCCCTAGGAGCGGTGGGGGCGTCTCCAAGGCCAGAGCAGCTAACCTGTTGGTGTGATGTTGCCTGTTTCCTAATCTCGAAGCCCTTCCCTTCCCCTTGTGGCTCCTTCTCAGCAACTTCTCAATGAGGAGAACTTACGGAAGCAAGAGGAATCTGTGCAGAAGCAGGAGGCCCTGCGGCGAGGTAGGGCCCTGACTTGGGAGGTCATGGCTGCGGGTTGCACCCTTGCTTTAGGCCCTTTACTCCCCAAGCAGCATCAGGGGTGGGCGTGCTGAGACCTTGGGGGTGGAGGGCACCCTGGCTCGCTTGATCTGTGTAGCAGCCCTGGGTGGGGGGCCATGGGCTGAGCACCACCCCTGCCCCCTCCCTGGGCAGCCACTGTGGAACGGGAGATGGAGCTGCGGCACAAGAATGAGATGCTGCGGGTGGAGGCTGAGGCACGTGCCCGGGCCAAGGCCGAGCGTGAGAACGCCGATATCATCCGTGAGCAGATCCGCCTGAAGGCCGCTGAGCACCGCCAGACCATCCTGGAGTCCATCAGGTGAGGCCCCACCTGGCAGGCGTCTGCTGGCCCCTTTCTCATGTGGGTACCCTACTCTTCCCCTGGCTGGTCCTTCTGCGATGCCCCTCGGGGCTGACCTAGGGGCCTCCAGCCACATGGAATGTGGCCTGATGCCTTCTGGGTCATGCCACTGCTCCCCTGCAGGACGGCAGGCACCCTGTTTGGTGAAGGGTTCCGTGCCTTTGTGACAGACTGGGACAAAGTGACAGCCACGGTAAGCGCCTTTGCCTTCTTCCCTGGGGTACTTTCACATGTCAGGGTCTCTGCAAGCCGTTGAGGGTGGCACCTATGCTGAGTGCTCACCCCGCCCCCTACCAGAAAGGCACAAGTGACTTGGCCTTTGGGTTTGGGGCACTTCAAACAACTCAGCATCAACTTTGGTGGGGCTGGGGAGAGGACGTGGGGGATGCCAGATGCCCACTTCATCTCCCTGGTGCCAGCCCTTTGATGCACTGGGTAGGTGGGCCTGGCAAGACTCCAGGGAGCCAGTGGGGAATCCAGGGGATGGGGTGGACACCACCTGCCTCCTCTGCCCGCTCCAGGTGGCTGGGCTGACGCTGCTGGCTGTTGGGATCTGTTCCGCCAAGAATGCCACGTCCGTCGCAGGGCGGTACTTTGAGGCCCGGCTGGGGAAGCCGTCCCTGGTGCGGGAGACATCTCGCATCACAGTGCTGGAGGCGCTGAGGCACCCCATACAGGTAACTGCAGGTCTTGGGGGCACACACCCACTGGCCCCTTCCTCCTCTTCTGCCCAGATGCCACCCTCCTCCTGTGTGCTAACTTGCATTGCCTCCTTGATGCTGCCCCTTGGGCCCTGTGATGTCAGCACTGGGGGACCCTAACCCTGGTCAACTCGGTCCCTCTGGGGGTCTGTTGGGGTGGCCATCCCCCTGGGTGGACAGCCCCTCTGCTTGTTTATAAACTCCTGGGGCTGCAGCGAGCCATCCTCCCAGAAGAGAAGGTGTTGGAGGCAGCCTAGGGTCGACTCCCCCCAAGGGGAGCCAGGCTTCCCCTGCACCTTGTGGGCTGTGCTGTGAGGTCAGCGCTCGAGATCAGCATTGTGGACAGTCTCCCCTGCCGGCCTTGTCCAGGAAAGCTGCTCGCATGCGTTCTGGTGTGACCACGCCACGGGCTCCGCTGTTGACCCTCCCTACCCTTCCCCCACCCCGCAGGTCAGTAGGCGCCTCCTCAGTAAACCTCAGGATGCATTGGAGGGCGTCGTCCTCAGCGTAAGTGGGGCTGCCCAACCTCCTAGGAGTCGGTTTGCTGGCTGAGCCCAGCTGGGGAGAGCGGCCTCTCGCGCCAGCCCAGGCCCTCAGGAGGGACGGACTGGGCAGCAGAGCGCCCCCCAAACCACTATGTCCCCTGGCAGCCCAGCCTGGAGGCTCGCGTGCGGGACATCGCCATCGCCACAAGGAACACCAAGAAGAACAAAAGTCTGTACCGAAATGTCCTGATGTACGGGCCACCCGGGACCGGCAAAACGCTGTTTGCCAAGGTGAGGGCACAGGCGGGACTGGGGGTGGTGGGGTCTCACCTGCCTGGGACATGTGCCCCTGTCCAGCTCTGCAGACCAGATGTCTCCACACACGTGGTCCTACCCTGGTGGCCAGGAGAGGTGGGGTGGAGGGTAGGTGGAGCAGCCCTTAAAGCCCCTTCCCCAAATGCCCAGAAACTGGCGCTGCACTCCGGTATGGACTACGCCATCATGACGGGCGGGGATGTGGCCCCCATGGGGCGGGACGGCGTGACGGCCATGCACAAGGTCTTCGACTGGGCCAGCACCAGCCGGCGAGGGTGAGCCGGGGCTCCTGCTGGGAAAGGGGTCGGTGCCTTCCCCACAGCCTGTCCCTGAGGTCCAAGGGCCTCTCGGTGTCGGTGACGTATCAGTGTTTAAGATGAGGGCTCACCAGCCCATTTCTAGTTAACTTTCCCCAACGCTGGCACTGGACACGTTCCAATCTGTAGCCAGGCTCTAGGTCCCAGAGGCCACTGGGGACAGTGCGAAGTGTGGGGTTTCCGCTGGGCCGTGTCCTGCCTGCCCTCACATGGCCCTGCCCTTGCAGCCTCCTGCTCTTTGTGGACGAAGCGGACGCCTTTCTCAGGAAGCGAGCGACCGTAAGTGTCTAGAGGCCCCATCTGTCCTGAGCTGGCTTGGCTGCTGGGGAGCGGGCGGGCAGACGGCCTCGGCTGCATCTACACTTATGGGAAGGTTGTTGGGAACCTGCTCCACAGCTACACTTTGTTCATACATTTTGTTTGAAAAGGGAAAGTTTAGCAGCTTTTCAAAGCTAAGCTTCATTCAGCCTTTGAGCTTAGATCTGTGAAGGTACTGCCATGTTTCTGTCCTGGTCGAGTGGAGCCTGACTGTTCGCATGGCTGCTTATAGTCTGACCCTTCTCTGTGCAGGAGAAGATCAGTGAGGACCTCAGGGCCACCCTGAACGCCTTCCTGCACCGCACGGGCCAGCATAGCAGCAAGTGAGAAAGGGTAGCCAGCAGCCCTGCTTCGGCTCACGCGGCTGCTGCGGGGTGGCCAGCCCACATGACCAGACAGCCTCCTATGTCCTCCCTCTATGCAGTGGGATGGCCGTTTGGGCACTGGGGGACATTTCTGGGCACCCCTGAGACATGCTGTAGGCTGAGGCCGAGCCCATTGGCACATGCTCGTCCACAGGCCACTGCCCTTGGCACCTCTGACTGCCCCTGAGATGCATTGTCGGGCCATCACACAGGTGACCCTGGGTCAGGCTGGCCCTTCTGGGCCCCTAATCTTGTGCTCTGCATGGGCAAGACCCCTCCAGCCCCCTGCCTGCTGCAGCTGTTGCCCAGGGAGAGCCCAGCCTGGCCAAGACCTGGGAGGTGTGTTGACTTCCTCTTGGGTTGTTGCCTCTGCTGAACTGAGCACCAGGCCTAGAGACCCTGCACTTGCTCAGGGAGGGGCAGAGGTCTGTCTCCATCCTGAGTCCCCAGGTCCCTGCCCTTCCTGCACGTGGAGGCTTTGCGGCCCTAACCCCAGGCTGGGCCATCAGTCAAGGGAAGTGGGAAATTGGGGCAAAACAGGAAGGGCAGGTGGCAGAGGGTGACACCAGGCTCCTGGGTTTTGTGGGCTGAGAAGCTGCCCAGTAGACCCTGCTGGATGGCAGCCCCCTCTCTTGCCGTGTGTTGGCTGAAGGTTCATGCTGGTCCTGGCCAGCAACCAGCCCGAGCAGTTTGACTGGGCCATCAATGACCGCATCGACGAGATGGTCAGCTTTGAGCTGCCGCAGTTGGAGGAGCGGGAGCGCCTGGTGAGAATGTATTTTGACAAGTATGTTCTTAAACCAGCTACAGAAGGAAAGCAGTAAGTGTCCTGCCACCACGGTGCTCCCTGCCTGTCATGTTGGTCCTCCCCCCAGCGCCCACATGGGCACTAACCCTAACCTTGCCCCTGGGGTTTCACCATGGGGTCCTGACCACCCGTCATTGGAGGCCCTGCCCTTCTCTCCTATCCGCCCACTGATCCCCTGCTTCCATCCTGCCTTCAGACTCCTCAGATCCAGGCTGCACTTGGGTCCTGGTAGTGAGGAGCCATGACAGCCCACTTCTGGACTCTTTGAGCCTTGCTCTGGGCCCCTCACCTGCACACAGCGGGGCCCACTGGCTGGGGTAACCCTCCTTGCTCATCCAGGACCCCCCTGCCCCCCACTGCTGTGCTGTCAGGAGCGCTCCAGATAAGCCTGCTCTATTTGTAACCCTCCCCGGGGACCGGATCTCAGCCCCACTGACCTGGATCCACCTGGCACAGCTGAGCCATCTTCTGTGCTCAGGAAGACTTTGCCAGTCCTCTGCCACCTGTCCCCCAAGCTCTCTTTCCTGGGCCTCTTTCCCCTTTTGCCCCAGCTGATCCCAGTCCCTTTAAGTTCCTGAAGGCCCATCCTGGCCCAGCAGCAGCCCAGGCACTGTATGCAGCCTGAGGAGCTGAGGCTTTTCACGAGAGTTTGAGCGGTCTCAGGCTTTCAGCCATGCCCAATGGGGCAAGATCTGCGTGCAGAAGGGTCAGAAGTGTCAGCTGCTGTCTATGTGCTGGGGGGGGGGGTCTTGGGGGAGGGCACATAGCCCCCAGGCCCCTGGCTGGTGGTGGGGCTGGGAGCAGGCTGGGATCCGCTCCCCTGCCCATTCCTGCACGTCCTGAGCAGCCCCTCAGCTGCCCCTGAGCACAGCCTGTGCCCCCACATCCTTACATGGCCCCCGCCGGGGCCCCATCTTGGGCTTCCCAGGGAAGGGACACGCCCAGCAGGGGAGGAGGTGGAAGGGTCACACCTGTGGATGTTGGTCAGGGTGTGGCTCATTACAGCCAGTGGCTCGGACACTCCTCCCTGGGGTTTCCCAGCGCAGGCTCCGCCCCAGCCTCCATTAGTGGGAATCAGGCCCTCACCGGCCTCTGGTCACTTGCGGGTCTGTGGGCGCCCAGGCATCACTCGGGAACTCCTCACAGGCGCTTGAAGCTGGCCCAGTTTGACTACGGAAAGAAGTGCTCGGAGATTGCGCAGCTGACAGAGGGCATGTCAGGCCGGGAGATCTCTCAGCTCGCCGTGGCGTGGCAGGTGAGCCGGGAGGTACTCTGCAGGGCAGAGGCCAACTGAGCTAGGAACCCTTGGAGTGGTTGGAAGGTGGATGGGCTGATTCCTGAGCCCCCACTAGGGTGTTTCTGAAGGGTTTCTGGACAGATGTGACATGACGCCCTACGTCCCTGCCACCATGGTCCTGGGGCCCCTGCAAGGTGGGGAATGAGCCAGAGCCCTCTGCAGCTTCGCATTTTCTGGCCTCCCTGTCGTCGTTCTGGTCCAGGTCAAACGGGGCCCTCTAGATCAGTGGCATGTCCTGTGGCCAACACGTTCACTGTCCCAGGAACCACTGGGCTTTGTCTCCAGCCGGGGCCCAGGACAGTCGGCACCGGTGATGGCAGATGGTGCAGAGTCTGGGGCCACAGCCTGGGTGGACATGGCGTGTCCCAGGAGCTGTCTGTGAGCACAGGACAAGACTGACTTGATAGGGGGTTTCCTTCCTGGCTCCTTGCAGAAGCCCACAGCCTTTAGGATGATCTGCAGGGTCATGAAGGCGGCGGGTGTCCTGGCTTTCAGGACAGGTTTGTGGAGTCTCAAGGGCCTGGGGACAGCAGGACGGTGGCTCCGGGCACACAGGTCAGAGTGGCCCTGGTCAGTCCTGACACCAGTCTTTCCTCTAAGGCATCCTGGTGGCAGCTCCCCACGTGTAGGGGTGGGGAACAGCCATTTAGCATGTTTCTCCATGGTCTTTGCTGGGTGGAGTGTGCTGAGTGAGTTGTGTCTGTGGCCACATGACAGCCTGGCACACTGTCAGCTGAGCATGAACACATCTTTTATGAAATTAGGGGACATCTGTTGGATTTGAACATTCTTGTCCAGATACAGTGGTGGGGAGGAATACACGACTGTGTTAGTCAGGATGAACTAGATTGTGCTGTAACAAACAGCCCCAGATTGCAAACCCCACTGCTGGAGTCAGGGGCTCTTCCCCATGCTGGCCTCACTCAGGAAGCAGGCCTCACAAGGTTGGCTGTTTCCGTGACCAGCAAAGTGGCCAACAACCCAGGCGGCCAGGAGAAAACGCACAGCCAGGGCTTGAACAAGCATCACCTCATGGTTCTGGAGGCTGGATGTCCTCTGCCGTGAGTAGAGCTGGCTCCTGTGTGGCCCAGCGAGGGGTTTCTGTTGCTGTGAGGGCCCACTTCCTGGCTGCCACCCAGCAGCCTCCTTGCCACTTGCTCACGCACAGCCCTGCAGGAGGAGGGTGCCATTCTGTGACCCCACCTGACCTGACCTGCTTGTTTCCAAGGGCAGCCATGCTGGGGTTAGCACTTCAGCATGACCTGGGGGAGGACAAACAGGTGGTCCCAGCAGCAGGGGTCCTGGTGCACCTCCCCTCCCTGCTTCTCTTCCCAGTTCACTGAGGAGGCCATGAGGCAGGCCTGCATGTACTCTCAGGTGGGGAGCTGAGGGTCAGGAGACCCGGCGCAAGCACGGGAGGCTGGAGCCTGCAGGGTGCTCTCCCTGTGTATCCAGTCCCTGGTCAGCTGGGCACAGGGTGTGCCTGGTACTCACCACTTCCAACACCTGTGAGGGCCCAAAATGCCATGGGGATTCCATCGCCTTGGACAGGATATGTCGGCATCACTGTTTCAAGTTTTCTCCCCTTGTGGCCCCAGGTGCTTGGGACTGGGCTGTGGTGACTCCTGCCCACCCTCTCACTCTCTCTGGCTGGGCAGCCCAGGGACCCGGCACCTGCTCCCCACTTGCTGGTGTCATGTGGGCTCCGTTGCAGCCGCTGCCCCTGTGCCATGGTGTGACAGTCAGGTCTATGGTTCTCACCATCCTACAGTTCGTTACCCATCATAGGGACCTGAACTTTTTAACATAAAATTCATCATCTCCACCATTTTTAAGTGCACAGCTCAGTGGCGTCGAGCACATTTGTGTTGTTGTGCAACTGTCCCCACCATCATCTCCAGGACTTTCTTATCTTCCCAAACTGAAGCTCTGTCCCCATTAAACACTCGCTCCCACCCTCACCCCCAGCCCCCAACTCCCACCCCGCTACTTGCTGTCTCAGAGAGTCTTTGACTCTTCCAGGGACCTGTGAGGAATCATACCGGAATTGTCTTCTTAAAACGGGCTTACTCACTGAGCACAGTGTCCTTGAGGTTCATCCGTGTTGTAACAGGTGTCATTCTCCTTTCTCATCAAGCAGCCTGACACCCTAGAGTGCAGTGGACCCACCTCATGCACCTCTCTGGCTGCGGGTGGACACTTGTGTTGTTTCTATATATTTTAGATATTAACCTTTTATCATACACATGGTTTGCAAATATTTTCTCCACCTCTGTGGGTTGCCTTTTTTTACTCTCTTGGTAGTGTCCTGCTGCTGCTGCTAAGTCCCTTTAGTAGTATCTGACTCTCCGACCCTATGGACCGTAGCCCGCCAGGCTCCTCTGTCCATGGGATTTTGCAGGCATGAATACTGAAGTGGATTGCCATGCCCTCTAAGGGATCTTGCCGACCCAGGGATCAAATCTGTGTCTCTTGTGTCTCCTGCATTGGCAGGTGGGTTCTTTATCACTAGAGCCACCAGTTTCCTTTGAAGCACAAAAGTTTTTAATTTTGATGAAGTTTAATTTTTCAATTTTTTTCTTTTGTCACCTGCTTTTAGTGTCACAGACAAGTCATTGCTAAATCAAGTGTCTGAAAGCTTCTCCCCTATGTTTATTTCTACCAGTTTTATAGTTTGGTGTTTTCCCAGCACCATTTGTTGGAAAGACAGTCGTTTCCCCAGTGTATGGTCTCGGCCCCCTTGTTGGAGGTCACTGACAATACACGTGAGGGTTTATGTCTGGGCTCTCTGTTCTGTTCTGTTGGCTTGTGTCTGTCTTAGTGCCAGTACCACTGTCCTTTAGGTTTTAAAACGAGGAAATGTGATAATTCTGACGTTCATGACTGCGTTGGCTACTTGGGGGCCTTTGAGATTGCATATGAATTTTAGGGTGAAAATTTTTTTAATTTATGCAAAAAGGCATCATTGAAATTTTGATAGGGATTGCATTGAATCTGTAGATTGCTGTGGGTAGTATTGGTGTTGTTACAACATTATCTTCCAGTGCATGAACACAAACATCTTTCTATCTTTTGGCATCCTAGATTTCAGTGACATTTTCTAATTTTCAGTGTACAAGCCTCTCAGCTCCTTGGGTAATTCCTAAGTATTTTATCCTTTTCAATGCTGTTGTAAATGGATTTTTTTTTTTTTTTAGGGTTTATTTATTTTTGACTGTGCTGGGTCTTTGTTGCTGCACATGCTACTCTCTAGTTGGGGGGTGTGGGCTTCTCCTAGTGGTTTCTCCTGTTGCAGAGAATGGGCTCTCGTTGCATGAGCTTCAGTAGTGCAGCACATGGGCTTAGTTGTTTGAGGCAAGTGGGATCTTCCTGGACGAGGAACAAACCAGTGTCCCTTGCATTGCAAGACAGATTCTTAACCACTGGACTACCAGGGAAGCCCATTTTCTTACTTCCTTTTCCAGTTGTTTAGTATTACTGTAGAGACACAAGTGGTTTTGTATGTTACTTCTGTGTCTAGCAACTTTGTTGAGTTTATTACTTTTAACAATTTTGGGGGGATCTTTAGGGTTTACTGTATGTGATAAGATCACATCATCTACAGACATAATTTTACTTCTTCCTTTCCAATCTGGATGTCCTTTATTTCTTTTTATTGTCTAATTGATCTGTCTACAGTTTCTAGTGCTGTGTTGACCTGCAGTGCTGAAAGCGGGCATCCTTGCCTTGATCCCAGTCTTAGTGGAAAAGCTTTCAGTCTTTCACCATTGAGATGACATTTGCTGTGAGTTTTTCTTATATGGCCTCTATTAGGATGAAGAAATTTCCTTATATTCCTGGTCTATTATTGGTTTGGTCATGCCTCACGGCTTGCAGGATCTTTTTCTCCCCCAACCACATATCACACCCGGACCCTTGGCAGTGGAAGTGTGGAGTCCTCACCAGTGGACCACCAGGGAATTCTCCCTAGTTTATTGTTTTCATCAAGAAAGGTTATTGGATTTTGCCAACTTTTTTTTTTCTCATTAATTGAAACGCTCATGTGGTTTTTGTCCATTTTGTTAGTTATTTGCCTAGGTTGATTTTCCCTAGGTGAGCCATCCTTGCACTCCAGGAATAAACCCCATTTGGTTGTGATGTATAACCCTGTCAGTATGCTCCTGAGTTTGGTTTGTTAGTATTTTGTTGAGGGTTTTACATCAGTATTCACAGAGGGTCTGGATCTGTAGTTTACATGTGTGTGGTGTTTTGTCTGGTTTTAGTATCAGGGTGATGCTGGCCTCAGAATGAGTTGGGAAGTGTTCCTTCCTCTTCATTGTTTTGGAAGAGTTTGAGCAACATTGGTGTTAGTTCTCCTTTAAGGTTTTGTGTGTTTTTTGGTAACAAACTTCTAAAGCTTTGAATAATTCCAGGTTCACAGGAACGTCACAAGGCCAGCACAGCCCCAACCACACTGAATGTCTCACCACATCCCTCAATTCCACCTTAGACTTGATCTTACCCAGAACCCGCCTGGATGCCCATGACATTCCATCCTGTCTTGGGCTCCTCTGGGTGGGCTGTTCTGAGCATGATCCTCACGGTTTGAAGAGTGCTATAGAGCGTCCCTCCTTTGGTCTGTCTGGTGTCTTAGACTGGGATTGTGGGACTGTGGAGGAGACCCTAGAGGTGAGGTACCCATCTGGTCATGTCACATCGGGGCATCAGACACCCACACAACATCACAGGGATGTTGGCCTGGATCCCCTGGTTACATGGTGACCGCTTGGCTTCTCCATGGTGATGTCACTGCATACTTCTACCTACCCCTTCCCACCATTGGATCCTCTCTGGCTGCTTCCACCTAGCCCGCCTCCTCTGCTGGTCTCATGTGCACCTCGCAGGAGGCCGCAGGGGCAGCCCCTCCCTCCTTGGCCTGGCTCAGGTGCTGAGGACAGCTATGTCCCAAGGCTGGGGCCACCTGGGTAAGCAAAGTGACTGGTTGTCTCAGACAGTGGGAGCTTGCTCCCAATGCCCTGCGTGGCTGAACCTCAGGGAGCTGGAGAGAAACAGCCAGCCTGGCTTGAGCCCCTTGCTTGGTGGACATCTGAGTGCTGTCCTCAGGATAGGCACATGTCAGAGCCACTGGCTGGGTGACTGGGAGCAGAAGGGATGATGGGTCATCTGGGCGGCATGTGGCCTGGCCAGAGGACCTGCTTTGGCAGCTGCAATGCTGTGGGCCACACTGGGACATGACTAGCAGAACTCTGGTTCCCCAAGCCACGTGCCAAGGCTGGGGGCCTAGGTATTGGGAATGCAACGCTGCCCACAGCAGCCCCACAGTTCTGGAAGTACCATGTGCAGGCAATTGGGGGCCTGTGAGGAGCAGGTCCTGGTGGACTGTGCATGCTCTCCATTTGACCCCTGGAGGGCTTTGCTTCCCTTTAGTGTCTGGCCTGTGGTGGTTCTGCTGACCATGCCCTGGGCCTGGGGGCAGCTTGGTTATCCACAGAGCAGAGCCTGCAGTTGAGGGGCAGGGCTCCCTCCTGAAAGTAGTCCTCTGGTTTTCTATTTTTAGAAAGTCATTGAGAAACTCAGTGGAGCAGGCAAAACCATGGAATTGAGGGATAGCGGCCACACTGGGCTGCAGATTTGCCTGTGAGCACGCGCGTGTGGTATACTCAAGTGCACAGGGAGTCAAGGCGTGTGCCATTGGCACGTCTGTCTGCATGTGTGTCCTGCTGAGAGGCCAGGCCCCTCCTGAGTCTGAGCACAAGCCCATGGGAGCACCCTGGGCTTTGCCCCCACCTGCCCTGCTTGCAAGAGGGCTTTGGGTTCTAGGCAGTGGGGAAGGGTATGTGTCTCCAAGGTGAGGGGTGAGAAGCATCGAGGATGGGGCTGGCCTACAGGCTGAGTGGTTCCTGGTGACTGGTGGGCCCTGACAGGAAGCCTCAGGCCTGGCCCCTTCCCTATGTGGGCAGCCCCTCTGGTGCCCTGAGTCAGCACCCTTTTCCTCACCAGGCCATGGCATATGCCTCTGAGGACGGGGTCCTCACTGAGGCCATGATGGACGCCCGGGTTCAGGATGCCATCCAGCAACACAGGCAGAAGATGCAGTGGCTGAAAGCAGAAGGGAGCCAGGTGCCAGCCCTGCGCACACAAGCTGAGTGAGCTGGCCCAGATACCCAGGCATGCTGGCTAGGTGGCTTCAGCAAGAAGAAACACCCAGGTGCCCGATCTCCTGATAGTTTTCATCTTCCTCGGTCAGGGGCGAGGCAGCGTCAAAGGCCTCTGCTAGGGTCCAGCTGCTGCTCAGGACCTGGGCATCTTTGAGGCGGGGTTGGTTCCTCTGCCCCCCCACCTCCAGGCTGGTGTTGGCTGGGGTCACCCCCAGGACACCCCTGGGAGATATGTCCCCTGGCCAGGCCCAGATGGAGAGAAGGCACCGTTCCCCATGTCCAGGGGCAGCAGCCAAGCTAGCAGCACCGCTTCCCAGCAGGTGCTGGCTGCTTCAGCTGTGACCAGCAGTGGTGGCCTGGCCAAGGGAGGGGCCTGACTTTGCTGAGTCCCACCCAGGACCAGAACAGAGCCGTGAGCTGTTCTGCCGTGAGCAGAGCTGGCTCCTGTGTGGCCCAGCAGGGGTGCCCACCACTGTCCTTGGGAGGGGTGTGCCCCTCAGGTCTGTGAACCTGTAAGCCAGGGTTCAGGAACTAGCCCACCAAGACCTCATGGCTAAGGATGCCCAGCACAGGGGGACCGGCCAGCACACAGAAGCCACAGCTCTCCCTGACTGGAGTTGGTCTTTTTAATCCAGAATCTAATTAAAAAAAAAAAAATTCTGGCAGATATCACCCAGTGTCTGTCTCATTCCTGCCGTGGGGGTCCTGGGGTCAGAGGTGAAAGAAGAGGCAGAGGCTGGAGCTTTCGGGAGAATTTACTGACCAGCAGGGGTGGGAGTCACAGTGAGGCGCCCAACCAGGGATGCCCTGGGCAGGGTGGCCACACTTAGCACAGCAGGGCTTGGGGGCCTTATTGCTGGGCCGGGGCCTACCCCGGGCCCCTGCCCCACGCCCCTGCTGCGGGCCCTGCGAACGCACACGCCTCATGCACGTGCTCACGTGTGCAGACATGGGCGCACCAGGGTCCCACCCCTTCGCTGCCTCGCCCTGCTCCCGGCCGCGCTCCCCTCCAGCAGAGCTGGTTCCAGCTCCGGGAACCAGACAGATGGACGGAGAGACATACACAGGCGCACAGGAGGCCTCCGGCTTCAAGCAGCAGACGTGGTCCCAGGCTGGGCACGCGGCCCCGCCTGCGTCCCAGGTGCCGCCGCCCTCGCCCCACCCCGACCCCCCTTTATAAAAAGAAGAGGAGACAGCACCTTCCGCTGGACGCGCCCGACGGCCTTGGGCGCCCTGGCCCCGGCCGTCCGTCCAGTCCCGTGAGCGTGGGCGCGGTGGCCGGCGGCCCCGCGAGTCCTGCGCGCGGCTCAGAGGTGCCGCGGGCTCGGGTGGCCGTTGTGTAGAGAGTTTCTGCTTCACGTGCACCATGTTCCCGGCCGCCTCCTCGAACGGCCTGTGCGGACGCCGGCCCAGCTCCCGCAGGCTGCAGAGCTTGGGCAGCCAGGTCCACGAACCGTCTGCGGGGGGCGGGGGACGCGGTCAGGGTGCGGGCGTGGTGAGCGGGGCTTGGGCTCGGGGAGGGGGCTGTGGGCGTGGCTTTGGTGGGCGTGGCCCCGGCACGGACAGAGCCCTGCCCGCGTGCCCGCGCCCCGCACTCACCGTAGCGCCGGCCGGCCCTCCAGGCGCGCACGGCGCAGTGCAGGACGCCGTCCATCCACACCAGGAACCAGCTGATGCAGAACCCGAGTAGCAGCCCCAACATTAGGTCGATCTCCTGCTTGGTGACGTTGTCTGTCACGAAGTAATTCTCGGAGGCGTCCACCACAGACTGGTCCCCGTCGTACGGGATCACGTAGTGGACGTGGTGCCTGGGGGCGGCAGGGCGGGCTGGCACCTGTCCCGCGGGGCGGGTGGGGACCCCGCAGTATGCCGCACCCGTTCACCTGCTGGGATCTTTGAAGCAGCCCTTGTGGGGAGCTGAGGTCGAAAGGGGCCAGCGCACTCGCCTGGGACCCAGGTCACTGGTGGGTCCCAGGCGGGAGGCTGGAGGCTGCCCTGCCCAAAGGGTGGGAGTGTGCGAGGTCAGAGGTCAGCACGAAGTTCAGTTGCCCGTAGGCACACCCTCCTCCCTTCTCCCCCTAGCCCGGGGCTCAGGGGCGACCCCTAAGAGGCCACAGGCACACAGCGCAGGTAAAGGCGTTCCAGTGTGAGAGCCCAGGTAGGGTATCCCCACCCAGTGAGAGTCACAGCCCACAGGTGGGCCTGGCTCCTGGCCACTGCCCCCTCGCCTCTCCCTCCCAGCCCTGCAGTCACCCTGCCTTCTCCTCCAAGGAAAGCCACAAGTGATGAGCCTGCCTTTGGCTCCCTATCCCTCGCAGGAACCTCCCCTGCCCCTACTGTCTGTGCTGGAGGCCCAAGGGCACCCCTGGATCTGCCCTACACAGGTCCCTGATCCTGGGATGGGAGCCATAAATGACCTCCTGGATGACCACGGCCCCTGGCATCCCAGCACCCATCAAGGCTGGGCTGTTCCCCTCAGCCTCCCCTCCCTCGACAGTCCAGTCTGAGGCCACTGACCCCTCCAGGCCCTCTTCTGCCTCTGACGGCCACAACGAACTTTCCCCCCAAAGCTCTCTCCAGCCTGCCCAGATCCTCTCTTCCTCCAGGAAGCCCTCTGGGCCTAGCAATCCTGGGGATCCTAGGCGAGGTGGCCCTGCCCAGGAGACCAGTACCGAGGACACCAGACTCTGAACTCCACATCCTTCACTCTCGCAGGAGAGCTGGAGAGAAGTAGCTGCTGGCCTTGGGTGCCCAATGCACCCTGAACCCCCAGTCACCCTCACCAGCTGTGGCCCCTCCTCCAGTCCTGAAGGGTTGTTGCCACCCTGGGGTCCTCCTGCCTGGTTCTCTTCCTACTGAGCCCCTCAACTGGCTTCTCCAACACTCCACCCCCACCAAGTCCTCGCCCTCCCCACCACGTCTGCTCCGACTTCCAGCTGCCTACATGGCGTCTCCACGTGGGATCTACAGACACCTCAAACTTGCACCTAAAAATAGCTCCTCCCTCCCCAAGCCCGCCTCTCCCCATCTGCCCTTCAGTTACACGTCGACACCTCTGCCTGTCTCCAGCTAAGAGTCCCTGTCCCCACCTCACAATTGGACATGCTCCACGCCCCCTCCTCCGCAGAGGACCTTCTCAAAAATGGTAAACCCCACAGGTCATCCCTGACCCCAGACCCCTACAGCTCCTCCCTCACAGACACCCAGCGCCAGCAGGGGCCACCCAGCCCCTTCCTCCCAGTGGGGATGGCAGCCCCTTTTCACACCCCTCTGCTTCCCCTGGGGACACCTGGGGTCCATCCCCCTCAGCTAGTCTGGCATGTGACCAGACCTGGTGGGGGGGGGGGTGCACCTTGGCCACCACAGCCACATGAGCAGACCCAGCTTATTTGGGAAGGACTGCCTGACACATGGCAGCCATAGCTCATGTGATCACATTTCACCAATAGCTCTTATCAGTCATCAATGAGAGACAGAGAATTCTTGATGACTGCCCACAGTGTACAGCAGTGGCCAGCCCCCAGGAGAGGATGCCCTTAGTCACCTGTACACAGTCCCATTGCCCTGACCAGGCCAGGCCTTCCGGCAGCTGAGAACACTGAGTCCCCGCCTCCTGCGCTACTGCCTCCTGGGCCCCCATAGGGAAGGTCATCCTCGGGACCACCACTTCCCACCCATGGACAGGGCAGGAAACTTGAAGATGGGGTTGCTTAGGAAGCCAGAAATGCCCCTGCAAGTGAGATGAGGCCAGGGCCCCAATTTTACCTAGGGGCCTGGGACCTCCAGGGGATCGAAGGTGCCCCCATCATTGGTCTGGCATCTGCCACTCGTCCCCTGCCTCTTGCCCTCCTCCTTCCTCCAAGTCAGGCAGACCTTGGGGGTGGGGGTGGGGATTCAGGTCACCCATGTGCACACGTATTTCTGTGATGTGTACATACATGTGTCCTGCCTGGGCCACGCATGTTGCATGTGTCTACCTGAGGTTGGACGCATGTTGTGTATACACGCCAGCCACATGCACAGGACCCAGCGTGTATACCATGAATTCGGCCCATGAGCTCCACATGTGTGCATGGGCACACACGCCTGGGGCTGAGCATGGTGCGTGTCACATGGAGATGCACATGCACTGGGCTTGCACACAGCCCTCCTCTGTGGGCCCCATGGCATATGCATGGTGAGTGCCCACAGACAGCCTATTGGCAGGCACGCTCCACAGCATTTATACACATGTCCTCTGCATAAAATTCTACATATTGGCATATGGAAGGCACAAGTGTGTGTGCATTTTCTCTGCACATGGGGTGTACACACAGGTAGACTCCATTGTGGCAGTGCGTGGACATGGTTTGTACACAGAGGCCTCATATGCAAGCCTGTGCCCTGCAGACACTCACCACACCCACAGGGCACACACGGTGCTGTATATTGTTACACACATGTACTGTGCATACACATACATGTTGTCAGTGTACAAGAATAGTTCATACACTGAATTTTACACCCTGTATGCGGCAGTGTGTACAAAGCACACACACATGAACACATACACACACGGAAACACTCAACGCTACAGTTGGGTGGCTCTCGTGTTGTTTGTGTCTAAACTGTGTATGCAGGCCTCGCTGTGGCTTGCACTCCATGGGGATTTCTTTTACACCATCCATGTATACTCTGGACATTACATATAATGCATACACACACCCTGAGCAAATACACGCTGAAAACACACCCTGTCTGCCCAGACGGCCCCGTGGTGTGATGTTCCTGGCACATATGTGCCGGTCACACTACCACAGCCCTTACATGGAAAATAGGCCTTATTAATGTCGATGGAGCCGAAGCTTCGGCCGGTGCCGTGCATATCTCCGGTGTCCAGGAGGGTCTCGGGACCCTGCTCACACCCCAGTCCACGTTGGCCCAGTTAGTGTGGAGCTGACCTGCCATTCCTCAGCCTCGGAGTGTGTGCTTGGGGCAGGAGTACAGGGACCTCAGGGGGTGTGGCCACCCAGCCGACACTCAAGATGATTCTTGGCCAGCGCACGGCACATGTGAGGGCCATCTACACGCCTGTCTCCACCTGCCCTCATGCCCGTGTTCTGCTTCAACACCCGGTCTGCACACACAGGCGTGTAGCGTGTTTAGTGAGGCATGAAACTGATCTCTCACACACACACCTAGCCCAGTATGAGTGCACACATCCCTGGAGCAGGAGTGCAGGGCAGGGTCAAGAACACAAGTTCCCTACCGACCACATGGCCTTGGGCAAGTCCATCTGCTCAGCCTCTGTCCACTCTCCCGGCCCCAGCGTGTGGGCTTCCTGTGGGGCTGAGGAACTGCTGCGTGTGCGCACATGTATATGCACAGACGGTACACACATGCGCGTCTCATGAGAAGATGTTTATTTCATACATGGACATACAAACATGCATGGCCAGGAAGACTCCATCACTACATGTGCACAGAATGGGGGGGGGTGTCACAAAGTGGGCACAGGGGCCTGGGTGCTCCCCTCCCTCTGCTTGACCTTGAGCAGACTCCACCCCTGGCCTCAGTTCCTCCTGGACAACCGAGGGGGTTAGGCAGATGCCCCTCAAGGGAGGCCTTGCCCACCTTGACCTTCTGCTCCTCCCCCTAGCTGGCTCCCAGGAAAGTTCAGGGACAGAGCTGGGGGCTCCGGGAGGAGGAGGGTGTCCTCTGTAGGCAGGAGCCCTCCTGAGACACCAGGCTGGGCGGCTGATCTCCTGGCCTCCAGGCCTTGGACCAGTTCTGCCCATCACCCTGCGGGGCCCTTTCTCTAAAGGCCATATGGGAGGGGGTCCTCTCCCCTCCCGGAACACCCTGTGCGGATGGAGCCTGGCAGGTCCTTCCCCCACCCAGCCTGGCAGAGCCTCGGCAGCCCCCACCAGCGTAGCCCAGCTGGGCCCTGCAGCCCGGCCTGCGTGGGGCTTGCCACTTCCACCGACATGTGTGATCACGCGTGTGCCCCTCTGGGCACAGACTCACCGGCCACAGTTGCAGTGGCAGACGCGGTCCTCGCCCCGCAGGTGCGGGAGGATGTAGTTGTGGAATCGGTCCAGCAGCGCGTTCATGTCCATCAAGCACGCGATGGCCTGGAAGAGCCCATGACCGGTCAGCGCCGAGGGGCAAGCGGCTGGGCCGGGGCCCCCAGGCCGGGGCCAGCGCACTGGGGACGGGGAAGCGCAGGGCAGCCGGGGATGGGGGAGCGCAGGCCGCGCGGGCCCGTAAACAAGGCGCGGGAGGGGGGAGGCGGTGAGCGGGAGCGGGAGGCGGGAGCAGGTGCGGGGAGCGGGCGCGCGGGAAGCCCCTCCGCTCACCATCACGATCGACGCCCCCAGAATCATGAAGATCATGGTGTTCGCGCTCATGGACATCGGGCGGGGCCGGGCCGGGCGGCCGGAGCGCCGCCCCCCGGCCCCGGCGCCCCCCCGGCCCCGGCCCGATGCTGAGCCCCCGCTGCCTCCGCAGAGGTCAGCCCGCCGCGCACCCACCGCTGCTGACGGCCGGGGAGGAGGCGCGGGGCTGGCGCGGGGCACGGTACGCGGCGCTCCTGGGGTCCTCAGCCGCCCGGCCCGCGCGCTCGCCGCGCCCGCCGCGCTCCCGCTCCGCCCTCGGCCCTGCCTCCCGCCCTGCGCGCGGCGCGGCTCCGGCCCCCCTCCCCCTGCGGCCTCCCCCCGCGCCCGCCTCCCAGGAGGGACCTCGCCGCCCGCGGCCGCCCGCCCTCGAGACGCTGGCCGGACCCCTCCCCGGGGGCCGCAGGGCCCGCTCGCCCCCATGTGGCCAGGGCCGGCACTGGCTGCCAGCCCAGAGCCCTGGGACCGCGGGCCGCGTCCCGTCCCGACCCGCCTGGGCGATCCTGGAGAGGCCCGGGCTTCCTTCCGCTCTCCTCCCTTCTCAGCTGGACGCCCCTCCTCCCCGCCGCCCGGGGTCGCGGGGTGAGGGGCTGCGGACCGGCTGGTCGGACCCAGCCCATTACGGCAAAAGGCTGCCTTTAGGGGAGGGGCTGCAGGGCGGCTACCATCTAGATCACTCCAGAGCCATGGCTACATGGCCTAACGACCGAGCCCAGAAAAGGCCAAAGAATCCCCCGTTGCAGGGCCAACCTCGGCTCCAGCTCTTCTTAGGGGTCGACCTGGAAGGTCAGAGGCCTGATCTGGCTGCCCCATAATGCTGGGGGTTGGGGAGGGGGCCCTGGGCCAACCTGTCATCTGCAGCCCAGGGACAGCACTGCCTACACAGGACCACTACCCACCCCCCCACCCCCCAACTCCCTGCCCAGCTTCCTGCAGGGACTCGAGGTTTTCCACTGCTGCAGAAATCAGGAGGGCTCACCAGGAACGGTGGTCGCAGCTCCCAGGGCAGGGGCTTGTGAACAGGAAGCCCTCTGGATGGTGCCAGGGAACTCTCCATGACCCACATGCCTGGGACTGCTGTCCAAGGGCCCTGACTGGAGGGCCAGGCAAATCAGGATGAAGCCAAGATGACCATCAACATCTATTTATTGAACAATGGCAGGTTCTTTCCCAAAAAGTACAGCCTGTTGCTTTATTCAGGGATTTGTACATTCCAGCCAGTTAGGGGAGTTAGGAAAGGGACGCTCAGTGAGAAGCAGATGTCTTGGGGTTCGTGTGCTATCAACCGTTTCCTTTTCAGTTAAAGAAAAACTATAATCAAGATCCCCCTCCTAAGTGAATGTGGGATGAGAAAAACTTGATTGTTTGTGATCTGGCATGTATGTATCTTCTCATTTCACATGTACAGTTTATTGGGTACTGCTACCATCCACCGGCAGAATACCTAAAGGTAAAAACAAATATTAGGGAGGAAAAAGTATTAACAAAAGGAGGTTCAAAAAGATGGCTTCAGGCAGGTGGCGGCCGGGCGCCGGGCGGGCTCAGTAGAAGCAGACGGTATGCAGGAAGGTCCTGCCGCTCTTCTCTTCGAACTCCTGCAGCAGCTCATCGATCTCGTTCTCCATGTCCTCCGTGTGCTGGATCTGAAATGGACAAGAGAGCCACCTTGAGCCGCTGCCCCGTGAGGGGAACCCGCCAGGGACAGGGACACAGAGCAGCAGCAGCCAGAGGCCAGCCTCAGAGGTCAGGCGAACATGCACTTTAGACACTCGCCGCTGTGCTGTCTCCACAAACGGCAGACCCAACCCGCCCGTGTCTCCCTGCGAGGAAGCCTGAAGGCTGTCCTGTGCACAGCAGGGTGTCGGGCAGCACCCTGTGCACCCCCTGCCAGCTGCCACTAGTGTTTCCCAGCTGAGGCCCACTCTGTGTGTAGACATGCTGAGATGGTCCCTGGTGGTGGACCACTGCCTTGGGAGGAGGAGGCATGACCAGGGTCAGCCCTGGGGTGGCCTGGGGCTGGCCTAAGGCTGAGGCAGCCTTGTGCCCTAGTCTTGGCCTGCAAGCACTGCCTCTCCTCTGCAAGCTCTCACAAGCATGACCCAAGTGGGTGTCATGTGTGCTATTTCTAGGACGCATCATCCCCTTCAGCCCTTTCTCTTGCATGATGGCCAGATCATAAGTGCAACGGCTGTAGCTTCAGCAGCCACCCTGGACCATGTGACACACTGGGAACAGAAGTTGTGCTGGGTACAGTAACAAGAGAGCAGGGGCCTGGGCCCCTCACACAGCAAACACATTCACGCCTGCCTGTCTCTATACTTCTTGGTTAAGCCACTTGTTTTCCTCATTTTCCAATCACTCATTTAGTTGGCCTAAATGCAGAAACCGCTGGTGAAAGTATGATAAAGCATAGCAGTTTCTCCTTGGATGGGTTCTTTTGCACCTCTAAGAGGAAACGTCTGGCTTTGAGCACAGCTACACAGCAGCCGTGAAAGAACCTGAGGTTTCCTGCAAAAGGGAGGATGTTCACGGCCACTTGCAGAGGGCCAGATGTCTGGAATGATAAGCCCAGAAGACGAAGAGGACCAGCGCCCTATAACACCATCTCTGGGGCCCCCAAGCTTCGGTAGACGTTGGGGTCCTGGCAGGAGGCCTGTGTCCATGGAACCAGCCCCGGGTGGGGCACTCTCCACTGGGACTGATCAGCCTAAAATGCTCAGAGGGGGATTCTCTAGCCAGAACCCACTTGCTGACCCTCATACTTGTGGGCACCTCCACAGTTCTGGGTTGAAACCTTTGGAAATAACCTGAACATGAACTGAGTGGCTTGTGAGTTTCCTACTGAAGCCCTGGTGTGCAGGAGGCAGCCCGGGCAGGCCAATACTCACACACTGGCAGAGCTCGCAGATGAGGAACGCCCCCAGCGTGGCCTCCTCGTGGTTGTCCTGGATGTCCACGTTTATCACGTGCACGGGCTGGCAGGTCTCCTGCTCCCTGGAATTCAGATCTGACCATGATAAAAGGACAGAAGTCAGAGGCCTCAGAATCAGAGCACAGGAGGGTCTATGATACTCAACTGCCTGGGCCTCTGGGGACTACAGTTAAGGACCCACATCAGGCATCTAACCAGGCTACACACTCCCCGCCACCCTGGAGCCTCATGCCAAACACAGCTGTGCTGGGAGGAAAGCTTGTGCTCAAGCGGGACCCCTGGCTGCTTGGTCACACTCACAAACACCAACCAGCCTACCGTGCGGGGGGGCAGTAACAATGCCCTCACTTGCAAAGGACCAGGCCCCAGTTCCTCTGCACCATGCGTGCTCTTTCCGTGCCAAAAAGACCCTTAACACACACGATGTTGCCAGTATGGGTGGTTTTGCCCCTATGAACACAATCACCCAGAAGGCCACCATTTCCTGCCCCCATCCCCCTCCTAGGGCCCACAAAAGTCAAGGGTCCTCTGTACACCTCTCTGTGGCCTCACCCAACTTCCCCTGCTCGCAGGAGCCCAAAGACACACCAACTCTTTAGGACCCCATTGACTGCAGCCTGCTGGGCTCCTCCATCTATGGGATTCTCCAGGCACGAGTACTGGAGTGGGTTGCCATGCCCTCCTCCAGGGACAGACACACCAGGAATCCTTCATCAGCCCTGGGCCAGGACCAGGGACCACCCACAGGAGCTAGGCTGCCTCAGAAGCACTGGGTACACACCAGGGTGGAGGGCATGGCCTCAGTCAGCTCCACAGTGCAGGGTCTGGCCCTAGGGCTGGCTCACCTTCCACCACCTGGTCGTACACTCGCTCTTCACAGGTGAGGATCAGGTCAAACAGGTCTTTGCAGTTCTGGAACCTTTCTGGCCGGGGCTTGATCCTCTTATTTCTGTCCAGCATGTGTAAAATGCCATTCTGAGTATAGCTGAGTACTCAAATTAAGGAACTTGCAATAAAAACCCTTGTCGTTAAGTGCAGCAGCCCCACACCCCACCCAGCTCAGCACCCCAGGCAGAGCCACCTACCCAGCAGAAGCATCAGGGTGGTGCAGGTGCGGGGGAAGGGGGGTGCAGCACACAGAATGTGCTAGTCCCTGCAGAAGACGAGTCAGGTGGGGGTGAGTGCCCCCAGCTCAGTGTCTGAACACACACCCCTCAGCCTACCAGGCTGCCTTTAGATCCACATCTTTCCAGGAAACAGACCAAGTGTCTACAGCCTTCTCTTCTGTGTCCCCCAGATCATGGAGTGAACCCCTGTCCCCTGCAGTGGAAGCACAGAAGTCCCTAATGGCTTCTTTTTTCCTACAGCATTTTGGCCAGCACCCACGATGAATCGCAGCCCTTCGGCAAAGACTGAGCTCACGTGGACACCCAAGTCTGGATCAGTAACCACAGCGCGGTGATCCAGAAACCCACCCAAGGACGGACACGTCAGTGGCAAGAAGAGTGTCCAGGAGGGAGAAGCCTTGGGTTAACTGAGGGCACAGTCAAGGCCCAGGCCCAGGTCCCTTGGAGCTTGGATGGGCTACACGGGTCCCACAGTCAGGATCTGTACCAAGCAGGTGGCCCCAAGCTGGAGATGCCTCCCCAGGGATCCACACAGGGCCCCACCCAAAGGCCAACCGCTATGTTCTTGGCCCCATAGGAGGGCTCGCCGCTCCAAAGATGAGGCCTGTGGTCTCTAAGGGTCATTCCGGATAGTGTGGGACAAGCATGTCACCCACTCTACTCAGGGACACAAATTAGCTGATTTAGGAACTCTGAGTGGTACATTTACTGTCTTTCCCCGATTTTAAATTAAGATAGTTTATTTAAACAAGCTCATATTACTGAAAACACATTTCCTACTATCCTGGATGGTGAAAACTGCTTTTAACACGTATTTAGAGTTTGTACTTGAAAGATACCTGTTAGCGGGGAGGGGGGTGCGGGGGTGAATGTTTTTGGCTCTGGCTATTTTCTAGAAGAGTATGACGACCGTGGCACCGCAATCTGGCCTGCATCCCTGGCTGCCCGCCACGGTTGTGCTGCCACACCAAGATCAGCCTTCCCAGAACCCGGTCTTTCGGATGCCTGGCACCCATGTCCAGGGAACACGGGCCAACCTGGCATCCATGTCCCATGGAACACGGGCCAAGGAGGCCCTACGTGGGGCAGACTGGTGGAGGAGGCGCCTACATCCCCACACTGGCTGAGACGTGCTGCCAGACAGCCCAGCTTCGGGGAACACTGAGACTCACGGTGACAGCCATAAGGCAGCCACCAGGCACTCAGGGAGCTGCTCATCAGGGTTCCCAGCAGCCCTGCAAAGCCACCCCCCTCCTTTCTTCGAACCTCAGGTATTCACAGAGATGATCTAACAGGTGAAATTCAGGTGATGTAACTAAGGAGAAAGGGCTGAGTTGAGAGGTCAAACCCGCTCCCTGGTCATGCAACAGGAGAGGGGTAATAGTGGCCTCTGGGGCTATTCTCTGGCAAAAATCCAAGATGCAAGGCCCAGGCCGTGCTGGGCAGGACCAAGGCCAGTATGTGCTTGAAGCCCTTGAGGGTGAAACTGCAAACCACCGGATTCACAGGGACCCACTTAAACTCCTGCTTCACACCATGGGGGACAGGAAAAGTGGGGAACGGGACAGGGCGAGTCATCTACCACCAAGATGAGGCCTTTATTAGGGTCTGGCTTCTGGTGGGAAGGACATGCTAGGCCCCTAGCACTACCCCCATAGATCCTCAGGTGGCCAGTGGTGACCCTGGGCCCAGGTGCAGTGGTGAGCCTGGCTGAGCATAGTGGGTCAAGGGCAAGCTGACCTGCCACGGCAGGGAGCCTCCTCAAGGGAAGGAAGTTGGCTGGGGCCTCCCCTGGAGCCCACACACTTGTCAGAAACTAACCCCTGGATGGGTGTGGAAAGTGAAGTTGCTCAGTCGTGTCTGACTCTGCGACCCCATGGACTATACAGTCCATGGAATTCTCCAGGCCAGAATACTGGAGTGGGTAGCCTTTCCCTTCTCCAGGGGATCTTCCCAACCCAGGGATCAAACACAGGTCTCCCACATTACAGGTGGATCTTTTACCAACTGAGATATGAGGGAAGTCCAAGCAGGCTCAAAAGTCCAATCCAGGTGAACGGAGGCCCTGGTGGGTGCGGGCAGAGAACGCAGCATCCAGGCTCCCACTCCTGCCCCAGCTCCAGTCCTGGGGTGATGGCCATGCACCCCCAGCCCCTCGGCCTTCAGACAGCGCATCCCAACTACTCTCACCTGGGGCTGGTGAAGGGTGGCTGGGGCGCCTTCCCTGCTGTGTGAATGGCGGCATCTCAGGATTGGAGGTGGGGGTGGTCCCAGGGAAGACAGGAGGGTCTGCCTCCTGCCAAGGGAAGCACAATCACAGAGAATGGTTTTGAGACACTCGGGGGTCTCAGCCATCGAAAGACACAGACCCTGTTGTCAAAGAGATGTGCTCTTTAGCAGCTTCTCCATGAACCACCATGGGTCACCAAAGCGACCCCACGGGGGAGAGCCTGGTTCAGGATGGGGTCCTCAGGGACTGTCCTAACAGTGCAGTGGAACAGAGCAGGCACAGGGTGGCTCAAGAGCAAAAGGCAGGCATACCAATGAGTAGGAGACGCACCCGTGGGCACCATGGGATGGCCTGAAGGCCTCCTGCTGGGGGAGCCACACCTGGTCACGACTGGTGCATCCAGGGCCTCTGGCCTGTTCTAGGTCAAGGTAGCTTTTCAGAAGTGAGGTTTGGCCCTTACACACGTGTCCTCTGCTCACAAAACAGGCTCAGTTGAACGTTTTTGCCTCAATAGCAATTCTCAGAGAAACGGGCCTCAGCAGTCCAGCCTTACTGAGCCCTTAGCAGTGTGAGGCAGTCGACCCTGTGGAGCACAAGCATGTGGCTGCTCCTGCCTCCCCAGGAGCAGGTGGGGGTCGGCTCAGCGGTGCAGAGGTTCCCATCAGAGAGGGCCCAGAAAGGTGGGCCGAGGGGGCCGGGCAGACACAGTGCAGGGCCCTGGCATACAGCCCATGCTGGGAGCCTGGGGTTCAAGCAGAGATGTGCCCATGAAGGCAGATAGCCGAGGGCAGGGGGCGGTCAGATGAGCGAAAGTGAAAGTGTTAGATGCTCAGCTGTGCCCAACTCTTTGTGACTATAGCCCATCAGACTCCACTGTCCATGGAATTCTCCAGGCCAGATGGACGACGCAGACAAAGGGATTCCAGGGAGGGTAGAGACACCGGAAGAACCCCAAGTCGGGGTCAGATGCTCCACTGAAGGGTATGGGTTGAACAGTGGAGCCCAGACCCCATGTCCCCACTCAGCCCAGAGGCCTGCCAGGGTCTGGCTTCCCCAGGGACGGAAACACTTCCCAGGGGAGAAACACTTCCCAGGAGGTGAGACAGCTCAGTCTGGCCTCCCACAAACATTGCCCAGTGCACAAGATGGAGACAAACCTGGGAAAAGCAGAGCTCAGAACACTGAGAAGAGAAGCAGGGTCTTCGGGAAGAGACAGAACCCTGAGGAGGAGGGAGGAGGGCCAGGGCGGTGCAGCTCAACACGCGTCAGAAAGGGGCTTCAGGATAATACTGTCTACCACCACCCATGTACACGCCCCACAAGCAGGCTCTGGAGCCCAGCTCTGACCAAGCACTGGGGGCTCTCGGATTGGGCAGGGCCCAGTCTAACTACTGTGACGGGAGCTTCACCAAGAAGGGATGTTTTGGTCTGACCACCATGATGGGAGCTTTGCCAAGAGAGGACACCCTTGTCCACGGTGCTCCCCGGATGCTGACCCATCAGAGCCCGAGGACATCCTGGCCCATCTACATCAGGACCTCTGCCCCTGCACACCACCAGGCCGAGCCTGTCATTTCCTATTTCGGGGCTGAGCCTGGGATGTGAACCCGGATCCTTTGGTGGGCTCATCAGGTGGGCTGCACCCCCAGAGGACATTTGGCCCAGGCATCCTACCTGACACGACTTCCAGTTTTGAGCTCATTCCAACTGGAATGGAAGCTGCTAAACCCCTCATGCAGAGGCCCAGTGCTTCTGGGGAAGGTACTCGAAGGCAGGGACCAGCCCCCACCTGCGGAGCTCAGGTACTCGCTGCCCCAGACAGGTGACAACTGGCCGGCCACGCCCTGGGCAAGAGCTGAGGCTTCTGCAAACCCCGCCAGGCCAAGCACAGCACCAAGGTCAGCAGGACCTTGCACCCCTGGAAGCCCACAGTAAACTCCCAACTCCAAGTCCAGCAGTCTGGAGCCCTGGTCAGCTACCCTGCTCTCTTCTCTGCTGATTCAAGAGGGTCAAGATTACCCTCAGACCCCTTCTGCTCCTGAGGGAGGCAGCCAGGAGCCCCCTCCCTGCACATGAAGCCTCCAGGCACGGAGGGATGGGCAGCTCAGCAGGGAAATGGGCCTCCCATCCCATCTGGGAACAATTCGATCATTTCACTCGAATTTTAGCCTCACTACATAGCGACAACCTTGCCACCTTCACTTCGGATGAGCACTGAGGCTGCACAGGGCCCACCCTTGCCCATGGCTTCCCCGTGCCACCTACAATCTGCTGTCACAACCCAGGGTTTTGTGTCAAAGCCACTGGCCTGGTAAGGCCCTGTAAAAAAGCACAAATCCAAGCAGCACATGTGCTGGCCACCGGGGGGCAGGCTAGGCCTAATCCTGTCTCCACGGGACCATTTGTGACAACCACGTTTGTTAAACACCTACGTCCCCAGATAGACGACTTCAGATCATAACGGGTGTCTCAAACACGCGTGCTGAAAACAGGACACCCTGGAGGGCAGCATAGGGCAACACGGGAAGTGTAACTGTGCCCATTTTTAGAAACAGGTATTATGCAGAAAAAGTATGAAAATCAGAAAAGCAAACCTCTTGGACAGAGAGAGTGCTCCAAACAGCTGGAGGCCGCAGGGACCAGAGGGGACCACCTGAGGGGACTGGGCCTGGGCCGGCAAGGTTACAAGCAGCCAGGAAAGGGCAGGATAGATGGAAGGAGAGACCCCGCCACAACTCCCCAAATTGCAACATAGTAGCACAGCCGCTGTGGTTGGGCCAAAGTCAGTCAAGAATGGACTGGAAAGCAGCAAATACATCTCATTTGTAATCCCGTCCTACATGTAACCAGCTGCACCACACTATTCACAGGCCTGGGCTCCAGGGCATAGCAGCCCTCATCCCTGCACACAGACACACAGACACAGACCCACACTGACGACAGACACACAGACACACACAGACGACAGACACACACAGACCCACACACACACAGACAGACGACAGATGCAGACACAGACACACACAGATGACAGATACACACACACATGACAGACACACACACACATGACACACACACACACAGACAGGCACACATAGACAACACACACAGACATACACAGACGACATACACACAGACACAGAGATGCACACAGACGACACACACAGACACAGACACAGACACACAGACAACACACAGTCACAGACAGACAGACACACAGACGACAGACACAGACACACACACACAGACGACAGACACAGACGACAGACACACACACACAGACGACAGACACACACAGATGACAGACACACAGACAACAGACATACGCACAGATGACAGACACACACAGATGACAGACACACACAGATGACAGACACACACACACACACATCTGGAACTCGGCATGGGCTCGCAGGTGGGGGTCTGACCAACCAGCACTGCCCCCAGCGCCCCCTGGATGGGCACAGCATCCGAGGGGCTCCACACCCCTGGCCACCTCCACATGGGTCCTGGGAGCGGTGAGAAACCTGTTATCTCTTCTTCAAAGGAAACACTGCCACCCACTCCTGCCCCTCAAATGGTGTTAAAAACAAAATTGGGCCAGCAGAACACAGACTGTGACTCTGTAACCGGAAGGATCCATGAGGTCAAAGGTCAGGGCCTCATTCTTAAGTCAGCCTGATAGGAAGGAGCATGTGACAAGCCTATCATTAAACCAGATTTGGTATCAGCAGACTTTTAAATAAGGTCGACCACTATCCAAACCAGGTAAAAGGCTACGTTCATTTGAGAGAAAGCTCAACAAAATAGAACTTTTAAAAAATAAATTGGGTGGATAAATAAAAATGCAATGGGGAATATATCTTTAGTCTTACTGTTTTGTTTTAAATAGACACATACCTGTCCCCCAGCTATCTGTGTGCAACATCATAGAAATGTTAAACTTGAAACCAAAGAGAAAGCTTGAGTCCTAGGTTGGAGCATTTTAGTGATAATTCACTTATTTCTTAAAACTTTTCGAGAAAAAAATCCTCAGATGATGAATTAAGTCTGCAAACATCAAATCACTTCTAGACAGAATGGTTAGAAAACAGAAGAGATCCCAAGCATTACACCCTGGGCAAGGGCGGGGGCATGTGGTGACAATCTGGGAGCTGCTCTTCTGGCATCCACCACCACCCACCCTCCCAGCAGCACCGGGCAGGAGATCCACCCCAAACACTTTTGAGTTCAAGGAGAAATAAAATGAGCCCCTCCCTCACTGAAATTCCAGTTACTGTTTGAAGCAGAAACAGCCCTAAGCCCAGGGCGGCCCCTGACCCAGACGCCCCCAACTGAGCCCGCTCAGAGAGGGTTGAGCTTGGCTCTCGAGACTATGCAATCGGCAGAGAAAATGAACCGTCTGGATAAGAAGAGGGTTAGGGGCTGGTCCCAGACGCCAATGGTCACTGCAAACCGACCCACCTGTGCCCAGCAGGGCTCCCCTTGGGGACCTGTGGGAGCAGCCAGGGTCCGGAGGCATCTGGGAAACACCGCAGCCAAGGGAAGAAGGGCCATCAGCCCCAAGGGCAGGACAGAAGCTGAGAGGAGGCCACGGGAGGAGAGGTGCTGCCCCATGTCTCCTGGTACTTAGGGGACCCTAACCCAAAGGCAGCCTGGCAGAGCCTGTCCCAACAGGTTTCCTGTTTTGGGGGGGTCACAGTGACAGCACGTGTCCTGTCAGGGCAGCTATGACCCTGAACACGAGCCAGGGAGATGTTCCACTAAGTGGTCAGAGAGACAGGTTCCATGCCAGGGAAAGGCTTGCCCTCGGACACACAGCCCAGACCTTCCCCGAGAGCACCTGTGACACACCCCCCCCACCCCCCGACCTCCACCTGCTCCCGGAGTAAACATGTGCTCCAAGGATACCCTGGACAAGTCCCTCACTTCAGAGAATGGTGTTGGGAAGGAGCAGGTTCACCCGTGGACAGGGGACATGGGGCCGGTGGGGGGAGCACCTGCTGGCAACATAGCTCTGGCCTGAGACCTCAGGCGTGCTCTCCTCCAGTCCACATCACCTCGAAGAGGGGTCAGTGCTGGAGTGGACACAGCTACACCAGCACCCCAGCTCTGGGCTTCCTCAGCAGACTGCCCCCACCAAGGTCAGAGGAAGCCATGTCCAGTGTCCACAGTGCTGGGACCCAGACCCACACCCACCCTCGGCATGGCCCACCCAGCCCTCTCCCAAACCTCCTCCTGCTCCTTGCAGCCCCAGTCCCAGGCCTAGCCCCAGGGTGGGGGGTAGAACACACTGCTGATGCCTACCCAGCCCCCACCTAACAGCCGTCATAGCTCACCGGGATTTCCAGCCAGTCAGACAGCCCTCCAACACTGGTCACAGGCTACCTGGAGTTCAGATTCTAGATGCAAGTCAAGTGCCACTGGGAGGGGACCAGAGGCTGACTGCACCCCCTCCTCCCGGAGAGCCCTGATGACCCCTCACCTGCTGTGGATGCAGGAGGCACCCTCTCCCCATGGCACCCAGTCCGTCTCTTCACAGCAAAGCGCTGAGCAGCAGCATGAGGGTCTCCCTTGGGCCTTGGGGCTGGGGCAGCAGGGCTGGGCTGCAGCTCCTGTGGCCGAGTCAGCCCTTCCTCCCCAGGGGCTGGGGACAGGCCAGGGCTCTGGGAACGGGCGGCAGTTGGGGGGTGGTGCAGCTGCTGTGTGTCATCACGAGAACACACTCAGCCCACCAGCTGTCAGGGGGCAGCCCTCCACACACAGGTGTGAGCAAGGCCAAGAGCAGACAGCTCTAGACTGGGGATGGTCTCAGGGTCCAAGATGGCTGGCGCACTCTTGAAATGCGCCCTGAAGACCGCTCAGCACAAGCTGTCATGTGGGACTTGCTCATGTTGAAAAAAAAATTCATCGGGTGACTGCAGCCACCCTACAATGGGAACCTGGCCGGCCGTGCAGGAAGCTCCCAAGGCTGCTGAGCTGCCGAGCACCAGTCCCACCGCTGCCCAGGGCCAGTGGCCGGCACTCTGGTGCCAAGATCTGCAACGGCCTCACCACCCTGGACCCCAGGCAGGCAGAAAACACTGGCGTGGGCCACGGTGTCACCCACTGTCTACACACCTGCTGCAGTATGCAGCGACCAGGCCTGACACTCCGTATTCACTCGGAAGGGACCCAGCTGGCCACTCAACTCGGGGCATCGTCTGGCAGACGTGAAAGCTACTCTTCTGGCCTCACCTATCTTAAGGCGATACCTTTTATTCTAAGCATGAGTGCTTTTCTGAAACCCAACAGCTTAAGTATCAGCAAAACTGGATCAGAGTTCCCCTGGGCACCAGTGTCTGGCTTAGGAACATGCTCCCATGTTAAACAGACACCATTTTCAAAAACCACTTGAGACCACAGCTGCCAACCAGGATGAAATGAGATGGGGTCAGACAGGCGAGTTTGTGTCCAGGCAGGTACGGGGCCAGGGAAGGCGACCAGGGACTGTGAGCAAGGGGGGCAAGCGGGACACATGACGGTGGGAGCCCGAGGGGACCTGGGCTTCAGGTGCACAGAGCATCTCCAGGGCAAGGGCCAGGAGCTGGGCAGCCACCCCCCCAACATCCCACCCCGAGCACACCACAAGAAGGCGGTAAAAGTCTGAGAGACCATAAGAACAAGGATCTGGAAAAGCCTAAGGGCCTTGGAACAGGACGGAACTGCCGTGTCCACTGACCTCGAACCCAGGATGGAGGTCTGGAGGCTGTGGGATTTACAATTTTAGAAATCACCTTTATTTTTATCTTTTACCCCAAGATAACAAAAAGTGCACAGTGAAGAAGTGAGTGTAAACATAAATCTAAGGCCTAAAAAACAATGAAACTGAGAAGATGAAAATGAATAGGTAAAAAAAAATCTATCTAAACCCCAAAGATAATTAATTACAAAAGATCCACAAGATAAACTGGACAAGTCTGCTACATACAGCTAAACAGGCAGCCTCCAGCTCCGAGGACAAGTCAGGATCTGGGAATGTTATAGTTACACCAGCACTTCAGCTCACCATTTGGGAAGTGGTCACATGTATTAAAAATCACATTAACTGCATTTATAGCCACCCATTCCCATGCTAAGACACATGGTTTTATAATTCACAAAGCAATTACTTGAAACTTACATAAAGACCCTCTAAGGAGCCCCAAGGACCCCACCTGCCTCTCCTTTCTGGGTGGCCCCTCCCATGACCGGGCCCAGGGACCTTGCTCATCAGGTCGCAGGCGGGCCATTCTTACATTTAGAAGAAAACCACTTCTCTCTCCCCAAAGATGGCCAGCAGGCTGAGGCTAAGCCAGAGTCCACACAGCCGACGCTGGGAGCCAGGGAGGAAGTTCAGCTGTGGAAACTGGCTCTGACAGGAAATGAAAAAAACCTGGATGCCTCCATCAACTTGACCCCGGAGATACACTAAAGCCCCAAGTGGAACAGCAAGTTTGCAGTGGGTCTGTTTTCAAAAGGACTCCAAGGCGGAGGGAATAAAGAAATTAAGGTCAAGGTGGAATTTACACTTAAGAAAGGCTGGCTGAGTACCCACTACAACTTGTACAAACCTCAGGGGTCAGGCAGAAGCCAGCTGTTACAGACCACAGTTGACGGGTAGGGGTGGGCCAGAGGCTGTGGGGGCTTCCTGGGGTGAGAACCTTCTCTGTCTGCTGGTTGCACAATCTTGGGACCCACACTCTTAGAAGTGGATAGACCTCCTTAGAGTCAAGGACAGGTCCCACCTTAGAGGCGTCCGTGTTTGGGAAGGCGAGGTGAACCTAGACTTCCTGCACTACTGAGGACACCTCACCGGGCATCTGGCTCTACTCACTGGCTGAGCGACATTCAGCAGGTGCTCGTCGCCACACCTGTTGCCAGGGGCTCAAAGCCGGCAGGTCCCCAACCCCACTCCTGCTTGTGGACAGAAAAACCAGAATCAAAACCTCTACTTACAGCCAAATAATTAACATCACTGAGGGCTCAAGAACCACAGGGTCCTCAGCCTGGCCCAGAGTGTCCTCAGGGCTGTCTCTGTCCCCACCAGCACCTTGGTCTCAACTCCCACCTCTGCCCAACGACTAGCATTTTTTCTCCCCTGAAAATTTGAACATTTACTGAAGGTTGGTTTACATCTTATAGTCTCTTCCTAGCTTTGCACTGCAAATTACAAGAACCACCACTTCTGAAACAGCCCTGGCATTCATGCTCCAGTCCTGGGTTTTCAGGTAGTTTGCTGTATCCCAAACACGTGGGGACATTGGGCTCCCAGTCCCACTTGTGATCACCAACCCGTCCAAGTCAGCAGACCCTCATCCTGCCATTCCCTCTATGCGTGGAGACCCCAGATCCCCCCCACTCCTCCTTTAGAGGCCAGAGGCTGACTCAGGAAGAGCCAAGCACTGCATGTCTTACCCCTTCCCACCCCCAGCTAGATGGCAGAAATCCCACCCAAGTGAAGCCAGTAAACCAATGGTCCCTCCCAGAGCCTCATGAGGGGGCCGATGGGCAGTCAATGGGTGTGACTGCCAACAGCGAGGACAGCCATCCCCTGGACACTCCCAGGGGGCACAGGCCTGTGCAGTCACCCTGGAGGAGCATCTGAGCACTCAGAAGCCGGGCCCTGCCCCTTCATCTCAAGCCACCAGGGGCACTCACACGACACCTCCAGATTTGGTCTCGTGTGTGAATGCGTATTCCCCGAGAGCGCTCTGATGTGAGAGAACCTGAGGTACAGTAACGAAGGGAGCACAAGTGCACTATTACCTGTTTCACTTCTCGTTTAGTTTAAGAGCTTTTAAAATATGAATGGTGCTAACTGAACAATAATCTTCAAAAATAGACAAGGTCTCAAGATAAGCTATCAACACAGTGCGTTTGCTGTGCAAGTACCAGAAGCGTGGAGTCAGGTTCCCAGCTGGGCCCTGCGGCGCAGCCATGGCAGACACCTCTTGGCAAGGCCAGGGCAGCTCTCACCGCTCAGACCTCAGGGAAGAGTCTCTACCAGAGCCCGTCACCACCACAGAGGCCAGGACACACCTGGCAGCTCCCTGGAAATGCTCCCAGCTGTTTCTAATGTGGGTTCTGGGGCTTCTGAGAAGGGGACGTGGGGCAGGTGCGCTGGGGGCCTGGGGACTGTGCAGGGGGCGAGTTCCGGACCCGGGCATGAGTGCCTGGCCAAAGTGCTAACAACAGACACCTGTTTCTGCCCTGATGCTCTCACCCGACGTTCCCCGAGACTGGGAAGGAGCAGGTGCAGTGATGGACCATGCAGCAACCGCCTGCGTCCAGTGCTTTTGCTGGAATGGCCTCTGGGGCCCCTCACACCTAACTTACAGGTGTACAGAGGACATTCATAGTTTATTAAAGACTGCAAGAGTGCCAACGTGAAGACAGCTTTCCAAATGGCGTCTACACTCCTTCACTTGGAACATGTCTGGACTCCAACCCGAGAATCACCATCACTTGAAGTAATGTGAGGAGGCCCAGGAATCTAAAGCACTTGGGGTGACCCTGAAGGTCCTGGTCAAAACCCAGCCAGCAAGGATGGCCTTACCATCTGCAGCCTGGGGTCACGTGCACAGAGAACCTGGTGAGTCTCAGGGAGCAGACCCAGTCTGCTTTGTGTCTTCCTGCAATGAGATCCTCTCAGATTACCTGCTTCTAACATGCTTCCTCTGCAGCCAACATGGCCCTCTTGTGATCTGACTCTCCAGAACACCACCAGGGTGGGAGGCACCCCTGTGGACCAGGGCACACCCGCACGCACACCTACCTGCAGTGCGCGAAGCCACAAGGTTCGGGCTCCCACCTTCCTCACCTAAGCTGCTCTAACACCGCACCAGAACCTTAACCGACTGTGTCCACGTGGTCTCCAACCCCTGGAATGTCCCGTAAGCACAGGGACAGAAACCCAGTGATCCCGCACACCTCGCACGGGCCGCCGCATCCCCCGCCTCACAGGTGCCCCTGACGGGTGCCCACAGGTGACACGTGCCACAGACAAGCCCTCGGGGTTAAAGGGCAACCACTGGGATGCAGTTCTTTGTCTTTCCTAAGGAGATCGTTGTACATCTGGTCATATGTGGTTTTGAAATCATAAACGTTTGGTTTGTCAGGTGCTGGTCCTGGAAGCTTCACGTGAGTTCCTGTTCCAAAGGACCGGACGCTGAATCCTCGTTTGCTGAAAGACAAAAAAGGACAGAGAATCACAGTTGGATTAAACAAGACAGAAGATGCTAAGAGGGAATAGGAAATGGACTCGAACAATTTTGCCATTCTGAGAGAACATGTTCCTCAGTTGTTTTTCTTTTTGATGTGAACTATTTTTAAAATCTTCATTGATTTTGCTACATTATCACTTCTATTTTACGTTTCTAAGCTCCCCTGACCAGGGACTGAACACATATCCCCTGCACCGGAAGGTGAAGTCTCAGCCACTGAACCACCAGGGAAGTCCCTCCATTTTTAAGTATTTTATACTCAAATTTTAAAAAATCCTGCAGCACATTACATAAGCTAGATGGAGCCAATCCAAGCAGAAGACAAAGAATCCATGAACGCCGGGGAACGAGGCGGCTATCTGTGAAAGCCAAGGACAGACACACAGCTGAGGGAAGATTCACCTAGAAAACCCTGTCGTCTGACTGTTGTGTGACTCTTAAAAGGAAATTGCTTGCCCAGGTTCCCAGCTGCCCTGATATCGGCTTCCTAGGACCTAGACAGAGGCCCCAGAGACTCCAGGGCAGGAAAAGCAACCCCACAATGGCCTCCTGCCTCGAGGCAATGCCTGTGAGGCCTGAAGACAAGGGGACGGCTGAGTGTCTCCTGATAAATGGTCAGGCAGGCAGCACCCACAAGCTGCACATGGCACCCACACGGCCCCGTGGCTGTCCTCACTCCAGGGGCTCTGCTGCAGAGTCTGTGTCCTCTCAAACTCACAGGCTGGGAGTGCTCAAAGCGTCTGCATGAAACAGCCTGCTCACCCTAACCCTGTGTTCATACACCACTGCACATCCGTGTGGATGCGTCCCTGCCCACTGACTTGGTAGTTGACCCCGGGACTGGCAGCGCTGATGTCCTCCTCTCGGTCCTGTGGGCTCTGCGGCCGCCTCTCAGTGTCTCAAGCTTTTTTGTACATTTTATTGTAACTTAGGGGTCTGGCTGCTTCTGGAGGGATTTTTGGTTGTCGTATCGGGAGGCCCACAGAGGAGCCAGCTCATCTGGGCGCTCGAGGCCCAGCACCCAGAGAAGTGCCAGCCTGCGGCCCCACCTCCACCACGTGGGCACCCTTGCTGGTCGCTCTGCTGAAAGGTAGATGGAGGAGGAAAACTTCACTGGGCTGTGGTGCCCATCGGGCAAGACCCACGGTCCCTCCTACTAGACACAGCACTTCCAGAAGCCCAGTTGAGTCACTGTTCTCCCAGAGAAGCAGGAAGGACCTGCAGGTCACTCAGGGGTGCCACTGTGCAGACGGGGGGGTCCAGGAGCACAGCCACCATGCTTGGCACCACAGAGCATCACAGGCATACATTTTAAAAGTATCTCATCAGGTTTGTGTCAAACACCTCACCCGAGCCCTCTGAGGTTGATAAAAGCCAAGCCCTGTCCTTCCACCCCTAGAAGGCCCAAGCTGTGGCCCCACCCAAGCCCCAGACATTGCCCATGATGGAGAACATGGACGACAGCAGAGATGACTGAGAAGCATACGGGGCCATGGCCACTTGAGATATAAATGGACCTCAAAGAAGGGTGGCTGGGATGCAAGGGCCCCCAGCAGATGCCTGCAGACCATGGCACTAGAATCTGAACCCGTTTCCTCAGCAGGTCAGGAATGCACAATAGAAGAAATGTTTCTTGTCAGAGCGCCAACAAGCTGGGGATGAAGGTCCCCCTGACAACAGCCTGGGGGCTACTCCCTCCTCCCAAGATGGTGACAGAGATGGGTCACAGCCATGTCCCCACAGGAGCACACGCTGGTCTTGCTGGCTTCACTAGGTGGCTACTCCACAAGAACTGCCCGAAACAATCACCTTATCATCACAGAGCCAACTCTCCCCATCCCGGAAATACCCTGGAGGGACCAGGTCCACCAGGGAGGGATGTGTGCTATGAAAAAACCACGTACCTACAGAAACACAGTCCTCCGGAACTTGGGGCTGAGTCCAGTTCCCCAGGAGAGAGCCTAAGGTGTGACACCATCAGGAGGCAAGCCGGGGGAATGCGTGAACACAGCTGTTGGACAGCTATCTAGGACCATCCTGGGTCTGTCCCAAGGCCGCACAGGTGTGCACAGGATCTGGTGATAAAGGTCTGTCCTTTGGTGGCAGCCCTGATGCTTTTAAACAAGTCACCCGAGACCAAATAATGAGAAATTAATTATGGGAGAGTACCTTTGGGGTCAGAGTAAGAAACCACGGTTGAACCCACTTCTCTCAGGTAGCTATCTACGAAGTTGGCTCCAAAAGGGGTCCCCAAAATCATTCTGGGGAACAATGGGAGAAATAAAATGTTTCCCAACAAAGGTATGTGAAAGATTCATTTAGACACAGCTCCTCCATCACTCTTTAAAAAAAAAAGTATCTCTATATCTCCGTCATTTCCTTGTGGTCATTCTTTTGAAATATTTATCCGTAATTAAAGAACTTATTTACATGAGCCTAACTCTTAAATCTGGGGCTTCCCTAGTGGCTCAGACGGTAAAGAGTCTGCCTGCAATGCAGGAGACCTGGGTTTGATTCCTGGGTCTGGAAGATCCCCTGGAGGAGGGCATGTCAACCCACTTTAGTGTTCTTGCCTGGAGAATTCCACGGACAGAGGAGCCTGGCAGGCTCATAGAGCTGTAAAGAGTCAGACACGACTGAGCGACTAACACAACTCTTAAATCTAAGTTCAAATTTACTAAAACGGGTCCAAGTACAACTACTCTTGAAACACATTAATGAAATACAGGGAACAAGTCTTAATTTAGCCCGGCAGCAGCAAAAGCGATTATTAAAACCCCAATGGCTGAGGTTTTAAGGAAAACAATCGCCATTTCTACTGGTGGTAGGTCTGTCATAATACCTTGATCCAGGAGTATTTTCTGGAGCTTGCTATGTGCTGGGATTCAGCAGCAATCAAGAGACCCAAATCCCCTCCTCAGATACTCTGGGAGCATGGCATAAAGGGACCCTCCAGGACCCAGATGGCAGGAAGCACAGGGACAGCAAAACCGTGGCACAGGGGTGACAGCAGAGTGGGAAACAGGGTGGCCTGGGGGCCTCGACACACACTGTACCCTGTAATGCAGACCCCAAACAGGACCCCAGGATGTCAGGTTGGGGCAGGGCAGGGCTGCCACTGAAAAGCAGCCCACAGGGTTTCCAGGAGATGGAGAGGCCCCAGCACAGGGTCTCTTGTGCCCACCCACCCTGTTACTGCTAGGGCAGCAAATCTGAGCTGCCTGGGTGGGTCATCTCCTCTCCTCCTCTCCTATCACAGGGGAGTCTGAGGTTGGAGTTAGGGCCCAAAGGAAACACTGTTCATATGCTAAAAGTAAACTACCCCAAAGATAACCTGGGCTAATCTTTCAGCCAGCCGACCCCTACCAGGGTGTCTCAGAGGATGCCTGCTTGTGTCTGAAAGGCTAGGTGACGCTCTGCCCACTAGAAACTATCAGGCCGGTGGGGGGCGGGGGGGTGCGCATTTGTGCCCTCTCCTCACTGCCTCCCCAACTGCCTGAATAGTTAGTTACCCAAACATATTTAAAAATAAAATGAAACCCCCCAAAAGAGGAATTCACTGGCAGAAGAATTTAAACCACACACACACAAAAAGAAACTTGGCTGTTCTTCCCCCAACAAAATGTTCACAAGTGGCAAAAAGGCTAGTTAGCAACAGAAGTGCTATCTCTTCTAAGCTCACGTAGCTGACAACAGAGCCCCATCTTGTGTGACTGTGCACAGTGACAATGTGTTTCTTACATAAAAGGACTGAGCGCTATAAAAGTATTCCTGACAACCAAAAAGCTTTGTCTCAAGGGCCAATTATTTCGTATGTTAAATAGATCTTCCAGACAAGTTTTATCAAACTTGTTTTTATAAAGGTATCAAAAAACTATCACTATCAGAGACATATACTTTGTTAAATATTCAGATACAAAAATGTAAAGTTAAAAAAAAGATTATAGTATCACAGAAAATGCTGAATTTTGGGAAACAGAATTGTTTCAATTGTAATCCTGATGTCTAAAGGTAAAATAATAAGTTAAAATGAACACTGATCACGAAAACACACAAATTATCAGCATAGGTTATGGGTTATGGTATTTTCCCTATTTTCTATAGTGTGCTTATTAATCTAATTCAAAGCATTATTTTGGCTAAGACTGAAATCCTAGACCACTGCCAAACTTATGAAAGTACGACCTGTCTCTAAGTAGGACACAATGTGCTTACAATCATGTCACCTTTACTACAGGTAAAATCATCCATGACTTAATCAGCCTAGCTTCTAGCTACACAACAACCCGATGTTTACCCAACACACATCAACTGCTCACACACCATCACACTTCCAACATCTGCCTGCAATTTCACTGTGGTACAGCCGCAAGCCTGAGATCAACTTCCTGAAATGGTAACATTCCAGTAAGGTTAATGCCACCACCAGTAAAACACTTCTCAATAAATGTTTTCTAGGATTTGTTTTATTCCTACCATCCCACAAGGTCAAGGAGAAACCAAGAGGCTTCTCAGCATGAGGTCACAGTGCACCGAGCTTGTGACAAACATACCACATCGTTTTTCCGACAGCTCCTGCTTGGATGTCCCTGTTCCAGGCCTGCTCTTTCTCCACCCTGACTTTTCGAAGGTCAACTTGCTCTTCCAGTCACTGCTGGCATCCCCAGTGTGGGGGCCAGCACAGAGCAGGTCCTCAAGATCTAGCACTTGAGTCGTCCCAGCCTCAACACTGCGCTAAGCACTGTTTATCATAGTGAACCCGCCCAACTATCTTCCCTTATCTGGACTTGACCTGTTCTCACCTACAGAAGGTTGGAAACGATCCTTAAGGCAGGGAAAATGTTTTAACTGCTGGAGCTGACACTATGCTTGGTCTACCCAGTTTCGTCTCAATGTTCAGATCCAAACAGAAATCTACCTTCTTCCAAACAAAACTTCTGGTCTTAGTTCTGCCCCCTGAAGACAAAAAGCAAAACACAATGCAAAGTCCCTTAAGATCTATGAAGGCAAACGTGTCCCCTGTAGGTACCTCTTTTGCCATCCTTAAAGACACGATTTTAAATCTTTTCACCTCCCCAAATGGTCTCCAGTTCACCTTCGCCAAGTGTACCCAGGGAGGAAATATAAAAAATGCAGCCCAAGGGGCCTTGGGCAGAGCTAACCATCCCTCCTAGGTTTAGGACAAGACAAGGGAGAGTTCAGCACCACCATGGGGAGTGTGCTGTGTCGAATGGCCCAGGGTTCAGATCCAAGGTACCCCTTGGGAGAGGAGGTCTGAGCACCTCCATCCCACTGTGGCTGGGGTCCACATGCTCCACTGAGGACATTGAGACTTGAGAGCCCCACTGCAAATCGGAGAATCACAGGGCCTTAGCTGCCTGCTGCATTCCCCACACCCTGGATCTGGATCCTTCTCCAGCCCATCAGATGTTATTTTTCCATCAGGACTGGAGTTTGGGGTCCAGATCCTTGCTGTTACTCACCAGCTGGGGCTTCTGGCTCTGGGTCTTATCCCCTCACCTGTGTCAGTGTGGGCATCTTAAGAGTTGTGAGGATGAAATGACATATGCATTTGTAAAGTACTTAGCACAGAGGAGCTCAAGAGATGACTCTAACCTTTCTTCCACATTTGAAGCCTGTTTGCTTATCTTCCCCAAACCACACTACCCAGGAAGTTACAATTGAAAACAGATTGAGAATTCACTTCAGCAATTTATACAAATCTTTCTTTAAAATTTGCTTTGAATTACAATTAAAAATATAGCTTCCAAAAATCAACATGCCCCTTAACATCCAGAGATAGTTTGGAACAAAAAAATTATTTAATTGGCACCAAAGGGACATCTTAATCTGCAGAGTACAAGGAATAGGAGGCTCTGTAGAAACAGTCTTCCTACACTCCTTTTAAAAACCTAAAGGATTCCCAGGACTAGTATTTCAAACAATTTAGTCTCAAAAGATCAAAAATGATTACCCTACGGAAATTATGACTAGCTCTAGAAAATGCCAACAATTGTTAACACTGGTATTCAAAAGTGTTAATACTTTTGAAATACACTTGTATTTCTTGTCAGAAAAATACAGCCTGAGCTGATTTTCAACAGAGCAAAAAAACTGGAATTCAGTAATAAACAATCTAGCATGAATATTCCACTAACTACGTTTGTTTGGTCTGACAGTTAAAACTCCATGTTCCTGATACAGGAGGCCCGGGTTGATCCCTGGTCAAGGAACTAGATCCCACATGCTCCAACTAAGACCCAGAGTAGCCTAAAAAAACCTACATTCCCTTGGACAGTTCATTTCAGAAGTTTTCCTAAGCACAGTTTTATGCAGTTGTAACCAAACTGCAAAATCCATTTTCCTGTTTTCACTATCATACTTTTTTGTTGGCCACGCCAAGGCAGCAGGACCTTAGTTCCCTGACCAGGGATGGACCTTGTGCCCCCTGCACTGGAAGTGCGGAATCTTAACCACTGCTGCAACAGGAAATCCCTTACCATATCATTTTTAAATACTTTTCACAATCATCTTTAAGGCCTATGTCTCATGTCTCTAAATCTTCTATAAGCTCTCCTAGTTGTAACAAAAGTCATCATATACATTACTTAAAGATGCTATTAAACTTTGTAAATTATCCAAATGGAGATAACACCATAAATTAGTTTCAAAAGTGAAAAATGACATGAAAATTTGTTCAATCTCAATAGCAATTTTAAAACTAAAGGAAAGGCAAGGTTCTTACTTTGCCCCAGCAGCATGAAAAGATGTAAATAATGTCCATATTGTGAGGAAATGAGAGTTCTGTAAATAGGCACTTTTCTGGAAAGCAATCTGGTAGAATGTATGAAAATGTAAAATATGCCTACCTTTTGACTCAGCAATTCTACCTCCAGCAATTTATGGCAAGGAAATAACTAGAAAAGTGTACAAAGATACATGAATGGCACAAGGATTTGGACATTATAAAACTGAGAAACAACCCCATGTCTGTCACTGGGGATGATTACCAAAGTGACTACTGCACAGGATTGCTTGCATACTCAATCACGGTTTTGAAACCACTGCCACTACTCAATCTGAACAGATATGTTTAAATTCAATATACTAAAATAACAGCAGAAATGAACATCGAAATCAAACTACGTTCACATCCTGTGGAGAGATTACAGAACAGTATTTTGATCTCTCTTAAATGTGTGTATGTATATACAGAAAAACATCCAGAAAGAAGGATGTACACTGAAACGGTACTTCGAGTGATTCTTATCTTCTCCATCTTCTACAGCAAGAATGTTTTGCAACATGCAAACACTATTATTTTAAAAAGGAAGACAGTCCCTCAAATATAAACATCTTAGAAATTAAGATTCATGTCTAAAATAACTTCACATTCATGATGTAAATAATGTAAGTTATTCTAAACTTACCTCCTTTGGCCCTCATTCCTGAGTAAATTTGAAAGGCAGTAAAATGGGTAAAAGTAAACAAGCATTCCTACTTGGTGATTATCTATAGGGGCTGTTCTACACCCTCCTTTCCACAGGAGTACCAAGGCTATACCAGCTACTTCAAACTAAGGAAGGGCTTGTATCTTGCAGTGACTGAGGACTATTAGATAGGCAAAATTTTAGAAATGATTTAACAAATTTGCTAGAGGAAATTTAAAAACACCTCCTTTCGTAAGATTCCATCCCAACTTTGTTACGCAGAGAAGAGTTTAAAACAAAGGATCCAGAACCAGCCAGAGCCAGCAGAATGAGGTGGTCTCCAGGTCACTTGTTATTCTAACTGAAGATATTAAATTTTATTTTCCTTGAATAATTCTCCAGGAATGTGAACTTTGCAGTCTTTTCTTTATATTTACCACTAAAATATATATATTTTAGTGACTCTGAACAGATATACGCAGTTTGGGGATCAGTTCAAGCACACTGTAATCCTCAGACTTTCCAAATTTTAAAACAACTTTAATTAAAAAATTCTAGTTTAGAAACAAATTCCACATTAATTTGTTAGGTTCCAAGCATACCACACTCTACCAAAAAAACACATTAACTGAATTCTGTGGATAGTGTGGCAGATGTTAGGGAAGAATTAAACTCATAACTAGCAGATCAGGGACACCTGGTATGTCCAGCTTCATGAAGAATGAGGGGTGCGGGAGAACTCTGATTTCACTGGGAGAGTCAAAGCTGACTGCCGCGGTAGGGGAAGCGAGGCATGGTTGTCCTTTAACGTCCAAGTAAGGAAACTTGGGAGAAAAAGCAATTTCACCTTTGTTTTACTATCAAAGTTGACATGTACGCCTAACTTTTAACTGTAACACAAGGGGTCAATCTCACATTCTGTGAAGTGCGTTTGAACGAAAAAAACTATCAAATGGGAATAAACTTATTAAACATACACAACACCAGAGTCGCAAAAGGGGAGTTACCACTGAAATATAAACTAAAAGCGTAAAACCAAATTCACGTGTGGTTCAGAAATTGTGGACTGGAGATTTCCCAAAGGAGAAAGGAATTCTTTGCATGAGACTTGAAAAATGTAAACAGGAGTAAACACACAAATGCATTAAATTAAAACAGGCCATTTCCGTGTTTTTACGACTTGTTCTATCCCGAGGGTCTGCTGTGCAAGTTTTCCATGTTTGATACAGGGCGACAAGCCCTGGACAGAGCCGGCCTGTCCTCTCTTGGACCCTAAGCTTCGGCTTGGAACTTACCACCTCACTGCAGAGCATTTAAAGGAGATTATTGTTTTCAGACACCGATGTGAGTACTGAGGAGACACGAAAAGCATAAGCCTTTCAGGTTTACTAGCAGCTTTTGAGGTTCCCGTGACCCGGAAACATTTCGGCTCACATTCTGAATTTTTCGTGACGCTAGGCACATATGGGGGAAACCAGACGGACCGAGCTTCCTCGAGTCCTCGCAGCACACGGCCCTGGAGCCAATGAGCCCGGAAGCGGCAGAGCCTCTCGGCCGTCTTTCGGGAGCCACCGCGTACCGCCTGCCTGGGAACCCGGGATGCCCAGCACCGGTCGGGGAGAACCGGGGCTGGTAAACGCCGCTACCCAGCACGAGTCGGGAGCCGCGACTGCCCGGCACGGGTCGGTCCGAGCCCAGGATACGGGGCCGCCACCCAGCATGGACCGGGGAGGGCTGGGGCCAGCAACTGCGGCCGCCACCACCCAACACGGGCCAGGAACCGGGGCCTCCCAGCACAGGCCGGCTAGGTCCGAGACTAGGAACCAGGACTGCCCATCACGGGCCGGGGCCGGAAGGACGGCCGAGAGGCAGGCGTCCGTGGGGCGCGCTGGGCCAGGGCGGAGGCTCCAACTACCTGAGGATGTTGTGCGCCTCCATGCTCCGGTTCTGGTTGCTTGAGCACACCACCGCCACCCGCAGTGGCGACGACGGCATGGCGGCAGCCGCACCGTCTGTGACTCCCGCTTCGGGACTCCCACCCAGCCGCGCCGCTTCCGCGCGAGAAAGATGGCGACCTCCACGCCCGGAAGTCATGACGCGAAAGCGGGGGCGCCGGCGACGTAGCGCGTCAGGACGGCGGCGGGAGCGAATGTACGGCGTCCCGGCAGCCTCCCCACGACGCCCCAGACTGCTGGGCCACAGACAGACGGAGGCCCCACACTCCGGGTGCCTGGCTGGCCGGAGAGCGCACAACCGCTTCAAGCTTGAGGGCCAGGGCCCGCACTCGGCAAGGGAGCCGCCCGGCGCCTCAAACTGGCGTCCTAACGTCGCAAGCCGCCGTCGCCGGGACTGACGCACGAGGCGTCACGCCGGCAAAAGTGACGTCACATGCGCCCTCGCCGTCGCCAGGACTCACGTACGAGGCACCGTCGTAGCTGGGACGTACGTTGAAGGTTGCTGGTCTCCGCCGGCTTCTGTCCGTAGCGTGAAGTGTTCCCAGGTTGTTTTCGTACCTACCGCCCGAGCCGCCGTGCCTCCACCGCTCTAGGCCGAGCCCCGCGCCCATTCTTGGATCACTACCCCAGCCTCTTACCAGCCTTTCTCAAACACCAGCGCATGGGTGTCCTCTGAAAACCCTGCAAAGTTAGACATTTAAGTGAAGTTGTGAAAGTATTTGCAAAGACGATTAGAAATGAGACGTAGGAGGTGTTAGGAGACCTCCTGGGTTGGGAGAGCAAATTGACTTAAATCCTTGGGTTTGTTTGGAGGCACTGGCACAGTCATTAAGAATCTGCTTGCCAATGCAGGAGAGGCGGGTTCGATCCCTGGGCGGGGAATGTCTCCTGGAGTAGGAAATGGCAACCCACTCCAGTATTCTTGCCTGGAAAATTCGACGGACAGAGGAACCTGGAGGGCTACAGACCGTGGGATCGCCAAGAGTTGGAGGCGACTGAGCACGCACGCAGTGCAGACCAGAGGTTTGGGGTCATGATGTGATGGTGAAACTAGTCAACTCGGTTTTGTTGTCCTCTAGCCACTTGAAGTGGCCACTGAGTTGATGTTTTGCAATGGAGGCGCAACAAAGGAAGGGGGCAAGAGAATGGCGATGCTCCACTGTGGATCCAGAAGTGATGAGAAAGGAGGACGTGAAGGGGTGGCAGCAGTGAAAAGGTACTGTGTGTTCTGAATTGGAGAGCCCAATGGAAAAAATGTCACTGGAGCCAAACAAAGGTAGAACAGGATGCTTGAAACAGCGTGTGGGGAGGGGGCCGCATTTTCTATCTCTGTAGACTAAGTGTCACTATGGGCACCAGTAGAAGATAGCCTTCCTATTGGAGAGGGAGAAACTCAGAAGCCAGGGCAGTGAGTGACCACCCTTACTGATGTTCCAGTGTCCTGTTACCGCTGATGTTTTCACGGAAGAAAAGGCTGAGAACCAGACCCTTCGAGTATTTAAGGACCCTGAGCATAGTGTTGGGGAGGGACAGTGCATGACTGCAACAAGGAATCATTTACTTGAAAAGACCGGGTTGGGGGTGGTGGTGTGAGGGACGAATGAAGAGGAATGAGGGCTCCTCTGCTCTCTATGTATTTGAATATATGTATAGCATAAGTCTAGGAGGACATAACACTGAGACAGTGAGAAAGGGGGCAGTAGGGTTACGGGTGCTTTGAATTAAAGCACCCTTGACTTTGTATTTTATGTTGAACATGTATTTCTCTTACACCCACCACAAATAATAGCGCTGTTTACATTTTGAAAACAACACCCCCCACCCCCACCCCGGCAATGTGCTTTCCCAGTGTGCTCCTGAATTCAAAGACATTATGGTCTGACCATCCCAGTGCAATACTGAGCTCTCCTACCTCACATTTCCCAGCTTCCTGTTTAGAACTTAAGGGACTACCAGCTGAAAACTGCTTGTCCATTGCCTTTTTTACCTCTGCATAAGCCAACCTCATACCTCAGGTCTTAGTCCAGGCGCTGAGAGTTGCAGACAGATGTCATGGGCTTCAAGAAAGCTCACCCTCGTCATTGTCTTCTCCCCCTGGCCTTTCTATGCTCCCAGGAGCACCCTCCACTTGCTCTTATGGCTCTGAACAGATTTTAGCACTCTGTGCTTCTTTCCCACTGCTTTCACAGACTCTGAGCTCAAAAGGGCTAGGGCCTCCTTTTCCAGCCAGGATGGCTGTGTTGCGTATGTCCAGGGTATTTAGAAATATCATTCCTCTGGAGACACTCACCAAGTGCTCATCAGCAGATACCTGAGGGAGAAGATGCCCAGGTGGGTGACAGTGCTCTGTGCACTGTCTGTGCTTAGGCTACCAGCATCTCTTTGAGGTTTAATTTTATACTTCGTTCGTGGCATGAGAACCCCAAACTGAAATAAAAAATATACTTAGTCTTGGACCATTGGAATCCACAGGGCCCCAGTATAAACAGGACCCAATGTTCCCTTAGGACACATCCATCACCAGGGTCACATGGGACAGAGAACACTCCATGAGCAAGTATTACCAATAAAAGATTGAAAGCAGGGTGAGCTCCCACAAGGTAACTTGCATATTCATCAAGCAGGATAATTAATTCCTCAAGAGCTGGAGAATATAGAACAACCTGAGATGGATAAATAAGACAATTTAATGACATATATAACCTGACATTTAGAGGGTAGAGTTTGATGAGTTCTGACATACGTGTACATCCATGCGACAGTAGTAACAACGGACTTCACTGGTGGTCCAGTGGTTAAGATTCTGCTTCCACAACAGGGTTCATAGGTTCTGTCCCTGGTGGGAGAAGGTCCTGTATGTCAAAAAATAAATACAATGGTAACATGTATCACCCCCAACAGTTTCCTATACCCCTTTGGAATTCTTCCTTGGGCTCCCCTCCACCTGCCCCCCCATCTCATCAGGTGACCACTGAGCTGTTTCCTGTTGTATAGATTAGTTTGTATTTTCTAGAATTTTACATAAATGGAATCATAGAGTATGTACTCTCTTTTTTTTGTGGGGGGGGGGCAGTCTGACTTCTGTCACTCAGCATATTCATTTTGAGATTCACTAATAATATTGCACATATAAATAGTTGGTTCATTTCTGTTGCTGAGAAGTATTCCACTGTATGGGTGTTCCCTATTTCATTTATCCATTCACCTGTTGATGGACATTTGGGTTGTTTCCAGCTCCTAGCTTTACTACAGTAAAGGCTGCTGTGAACATCCATGAATGAAACTTCATATGGACATATTCTTTCATATCTCTTCAGTTAATGCTTGAGCACATGATGATTAGATCACATGTTCAAATGTACGTTTAACTTCTTAAGGAACTGCTGCCCAATTGTTTGCAAAGCGGATGTACTATTTTACTTTCCCACAAGCAGTGTTCCAGTTTCTCCACATCCTTGCCAGCATTTGATGTGATTAATCTTTTCAGTTTTAAATGTTTTTAATAGCTGATGTCTCATGGTATCTCAGTGTGTTTTTTGTGTATATTTACCTAGTTACTGATGAAATGAAGCATAGTTTCAGGTGCTTATTTGCTCTTGCTGTGTCATCTTTGATGAGATGTCCAAATCATTTGTGCATTTATCATTGTGTTGTAATTAAGTTGTGCTGTGTGCCCAGTCGCTTCAGTCATGTCCAACTCTTTGCGGCTCTATGGACTGTAGCCCACCAGGCTCCTCTGTGCACAGGATTCTCCAGGCAAGAATACTGGTGGGTTGCCATGCCCTTCTCCAGGGGATCTTCCCAACCCAGGGATTGAACCAGGGTTTCTTGTGTCTCCTGCATTGCAGGCAGATTCTTCACACTAACCTACTTGGGGAGCCCCAAGTAAGTTATGTGTGTGTATATATATTTTCCAGATATGTGATTTATAGATGTTTTCTCCTTGCAGTTTGTCTTGTTCTCTGATCAGTGTCTTTCAAAGTCAAAAGTTCAGTAAAGTATAATTTATCAATTTGTTCTTTTATAGATTGCACTAAAATATCTGCTATGAAAAATATACTGATGGGATTAATGGTAGATTAAAGATTGAAGAAGAGAAGGGTATTAAATAGAAGATATACAGATAGAAAGTATAAATGAAATGGAAAAACTGAACAGAAAATCAGTGAGCTATGGGGCAGCCTCCAGCAGCCTATATACATGGACTCAGTGTCCCCAGTGGGTGGGTTGGCACTCTGGCTGGTTGTTAGAGACACTGCTCCTGGCCCTGCTTGAACTCGGGGATTTTGCCTCTAATTCCATTTGTTGCTTCCTTTCTTGGCCCAGTGATTCCCTCACACACACCAGTCAGTCCTAAGCTACAGATCTTCATGTCCTCTTTCTTCTTCCAATTTCTGCCCCTCAATCTCCCGCCATCTTGGCCTCCCAGAGCCATCCACTCAACTCAGGACAGTACTGGGCTGTGCTCTGTGCTCTGCATCCTGAAAGTCCTCCAGACAGTAAGCTGGAACAGTCACAGAACTCAGTTCATCTCTGTCCTTTCTCATCAGGGGTCATGGCCCTTCATTGCATGATGGCCAATGTATCTAGAACTGTTGTTTCACATGTTTTGTATGGTTTTTTAGTTGCTTCAGGTGAAAGAGTAATTCTGATCCCTGTTACTTTATCTTGGCTGGAATCATAAATCTCACTGAATCCATTTTAAAGAGAGTGAAATGTGGAAACTCACCCTACAGATGTTAAGGTTATAATGATAAGACTAATAGCGTACAACAGTAGGAAAAGACAATCAGATCAATGCCCATAAAGAGACCCATGCACATGTGGGAATGTGGTATGTGTTGTGGGGCTATCCACATAATGGGAAAGGATAGATTGTTTCTGCAGACCAGATTGGGGTACTGATGTAAAATGTTGGATCCCTACCTCACACCATATACAAAGATCCCTCTAGACAACTAAAGACATAAACATAAAAAGTAAAATCATAAAGCCAGTTGAAAGAAATATTTTATGGGGACCACTTATGTATTCTTTGGGTATGCAAGAATTGCTTAAGGCCAAAAAAATACATACGACTTACAGGGGAAAAAAATAGGTCTGATATCATCAAAATTAAGGATATGTTTTCAACAAAAGACACTACTGACAATGTTAACAGTACAGGAGAAAATATTTGTGACATCTAAATGGTCAAAGGTATGTATCTAGAACTATGCTGTTTAGTACAGCCCCCACTAAACATATACGGGTATTTAAACTTAACACTTAAATTAATTAAAACTTCAAGATGCAATTTCTCGGTTACACTAGCCACAGCATCCACAATGACTAATAGCTACTGACTAGTGACCACTGTGATTGAATTATGTTCCTCAAAAGAATAAGTTGATACACTAACTCCTGGTATCTGTGGATGTGCCCTTATTTGAAAATAGGGGTCTTTGGACTTCCCTGGTATCCAAATGTTTTTAACCATCCATTTTTAACTGTCCAGTAGTTAAAAATCCACCTGCCAATGCAGGGGACATGGGTTTGATCCCTGAACTGGGAAGATTCCATATGCCGAAGGGCAGCTAAGCATGTGGGTCACTACTAGTGAAGCTGGAGCACTCTAGAGCCCCTGCTTTGCAACCAGAGAAGCCGTTGCAATGAGAAGCCTGTGGACCACAACTACAGAGTAGCCCCTGCTTGCCGCAACTAGAGAAAGCCCACATACAGCAACAAAAACCCAGCACAACCAAAAAATAAATAACATTTTTTAAAAAAAGTGTCTTTGCAGATGCAATCAAATTATAATGGATTAAAGTTAGCAGTAATAACAGTGAGTGGTATTATTGCTCTCTCAATAGTACAGTGAAACTCGCAAAAGGTTTCGGGTCTCTAGCCTCCAGAACCATGAGAGGACAAATTCCTGTTCTGAGATACCCACTTTGAGGTTTTGTTGGGGCAGCCCCAGGACACTAAGACAGCACAGATAAAGCACAATTTCAGAAAGTCCTATTGGACAGTACTGGGTATTTGCAGAGCTCTTGAAAACCAAGGGGGAAAAGCCATAGTGATGGGAAGTTGTACAAGAACGTGAATTAGCAGTTCATCCGAGGGGAGATTCAAACAGCCGATAGGACTGGGAAGTGGTAGGCAGCCTCTACAATGAGCAGAAGAACAGACTCAAATCCAGTTCCTGCTGCACAGCTGACAGATGAGCACGAGATAGAACACAAGAGTGGTGCGGAGCACTTCTGAGACGTCAGTAAGTCAAAACCTCCCCACACTGCTTTAGCCATTAAAGACAAGCTGATAAATTGGTGAAATTAGGTATGCACACCCCTAAGATCCACGGTTCTCTCGCCTAGAGAAATCCTCACACAGGTCCCTGAGGAGTATGGGCAAGGGTTTTCATGGCCACACAGTGATCAGCATGGCAGCCACCTGTGTTCCTCCAGGGGTGAGGACAAGTCAGCCTGAGGGACACACACTAGAAATTGCACATAATGAACAGAAACAAAATATTTGTGCATCCTGCAGCAGGGATAAGTCTCAAAGACGCGGTGTGGAGTTAAAAAAGAACAACAACAGGGTGATCAGTACAGCATCAGAGTGGTTGCCAGGAGGGAAGGGAACAGGCATGGGGAGAATTTGTTGGACTGGAATCCTAATTGAGCAGAACAGAGACACCGGGGCAAAGGAAGGAAAGAGTCCAGACACAAGTTGGAGAGGAAAAGAAAGGCAGGTCCCAGAAGTGTGAGGCCATGTAATTAACACATGGTTAACAGCAGAGCTGGGAAGTTATAGACACCATCCTAGCCCACCCTCTCCCCACCTGAGTGAGGGAAACTTGGCTCTGTTATATGTGACCAGGAGGACAAAGCAGTGACTGACTCACATCCAGACTCATAAGAAAAAGAGAGGGGCTTCCCTGGTGGTCCAGTGGCTAAGACTGCATTCCCAATGCAAGGGGGCCTGGGTTCAATCCCTGGTCAGGGAACTAGTATCACATACTGTAACTAAAGATTCCACATGTGGAAACTAAGACCCAGCACAGCCAAATATTTTTTTAAAAAAGGAAAAAGAAGAAGCATGCCGACATCCCTATAGGTAGAGAAAACAAACTAGAAAACATGCCCCATAAATAGACATTTTAACCAAATATTTCATTGTAAGACAAACAGGAAAAGGATAGAAGTTATGAAAGAACACCCTGCATCAGAAGTGAAGGGGACATTTTACTCAGACCACTGGAAAAAATGAAGATTTGAAAAGACAGCCAATACGATGTAGAAATGAACTAGCATCTCTAAAGTGAAAGAAAGTGAAGTCGCTCAGTCGTGTCTGACTCTTTGCGACCCCATGGACTGTAGCCTACCAGGCTCCTCCGTCCATGGGATTTTCCAGGCAAGAGTACTGGAGTGGGTTGCCATTTCCTTCTCCAGGGGATCTTCCCAACCCAGGGATCGAACCAGGTCTCCCACATTGTAGTCAGATGCTTTACTGTCTGAGCCACATCTCCAAAGGAGAGGGACATCGGGGGCCTTCAAAGAAGGCTGTGCGTGTGGCCCCTGGGCTCCTGCCTTCAGGTCAGGTGCAGCCTGACCTCTCCCTGGAAAGGGGCTGCTACCTTCCCTCAGCTGGCTCAGCGAGGACACACTCCCAGTCCCCAAAAAGCTGTAGCAAGGCTGGAGGAGGCTCTGGGTGTCAGGGCCCAGGACTCTCTAGACTCTCTAAGCTGAAGTGGCCAAACTGCACATCCCCCAGGCCACGGTCTCCAGTGGCTTCCTGGCTGTCCCTCTGGACCAAATCCAACAGCCCAGACCACCAATCCTGAGATCTCCAGGGAAACGTTAGCCTCACACCCTGCCCCTGTGGAGGGATGTTTCCTCCACTGCACCCAATCCTGTCTGCACGTTTTTGTGTCCCCTAGCTGATCAGCCCCCAGGAACATGAGGTCCTCACAGGCCAGCACAGATGAAACTGGTTTCTCCTAAGAGGACGGAGGCCAGAATACCCAGTGGACCAACGGCGCAAGCAGCTGCCTGGGGGCCGTGGGGAGGGGCCTGAGCAGGCAGGCAAGCAAGCAAACATTTAGCCTCGAGGTGTCATTGTCGGGGGCCCCAGAGCCAGCCACACAGGGCATTGGGCATGTGTTCACAGAATGACTGGATCCCTCCTGCTGGCTGAGTGTGGAACACAAGCTGTGGAGCAGGTCTTGGCACCAGAGGGCATGCGTTTGGTAACGGAATCTCAAGGACCCCAGGATTCTGAGCAGGATCAGGCTATGCATGCAGCCCTGGGGATCTTGGCCCAGATGCATGTCAGATCATGGCATGGACAGTAACAAGTCACTTACTCTTCTCTGCCTGGCTGACCTCACGTAAGCCTCCAAACAGGCCTCTGAGTCTGGTCCTACGACTGTTTCCACTTCACAGATGAGACTGAGGCGCTGATGGCTGTGTGTGGTTCTTTAAAGGCCATGCCAGGCCTATAGCCAGGCAACCCTTCAGTGTTTCAGGAGCAGAACAGTTCTTTCTGCCCCACAGCAGAAAATCACAAGCTTAGGGAAGTTACCTTCATGGACCAGTGAAAAGGGCGAAGTCCTGACCAAGGAACGGGCATCAGGACCCTACCTCCAGGGCACAGGGAAGACGCATGTCTCCCCATCAGCCTTGCATGAGTCAGAGAGGACTGTGGGGAAAGGAGAGGGAGGCTCCTCCAGGACATGGTGGGCATGGAGGACTGGGGACTCGGTAAGGCAGAAGCTTGAGTGTCCCTTGCACCCCCTGGGGAGGACCGAGGGGCCACTAGGGAAAGGAGCAGTTTCAGAGATGGCAAGGGTTCAGGAGAAGTGCTCTTCCTGAACACCAGCCCCTTGTTTCCGAAGCCTGTGCTCCCCCACCAGACAGTGGGGCACTGGGCCTCTTAAGAAGCCCCTGAACAGAGCCCTGCAGTCATCTCTGAAGCAGAAGCCTGCAGGTCAGGGCTGACCAGTCTCAAGAATCAGCTGGGAGGACCGGCCTGAGGCTCTACTCGACATGAATTCAATCAGGGCCACAGACCAGATTGGGAGCAGGGCGGGGGAAGGGTCCATGGCAAACCTCCAAGAACTTCATGGTGGCCCCAGCTCTGAAACCGGCTGCACACAGGAGCTGGAGGCTGGACTGCCCGCCTGTGGAAGACACCTGAGCACCCTCACAGGTGGCAGGGGGGTGCAGGAGAAGGCCCCCAGGAAGCCAGGATGAAGTAAAACCCCTCCAACTCCCAAGGCTGTCTAGACACTGCACTGCACCCCCGCCCCCTGGTGGCAGGGATGAGTCACTCCTCAGAGCCCGGCCGGCCCACAGCTGTTTGCTCAAAAGGGTCACCGCCAGCTGCAGAATCTCAAGGACACCCTATCCTAGGTGGGGGAGGCCCAGCGTGGGGGTGGGGGAAGGGCCGGAGGGGCCCTGCTTGCGACCTGTGCCCCCCACCCCAGCTCCAGCACCACGTGGGGAGACCCAGGCCAGGAAGGGGTCCCTCCTGGAGGCGCCTAATTGCAGCTTGTCTCAGCTCAAGTGTATTATCCCTGAGACTGGGCTCTCTCTAACCGCAGCAGTGCCACCCTGCCCCCACCCAACAGAGCAGGCCCAGAGAAGATGCTTTCCCCAGCTCCCCGGGGGGACAGGCCAGCCGGGGACACGCTGCCTGTTCCTCCGCCACAAACTGCAAGGGCAGCATGCCTGTGCCCCTGGCCTGTGCTAACCCAGGTGACCTGGCAAAGGGTCCAGGGCCAGCCACTGGACTGACTGATGCCTGAGGAGCTGGGAAAAGGGGCTCAACTTTCCCCCTACCCCTTCTCTCCCCCCTCACAAATAAGTACATGAAACAGTGGTTTTGGTCTAAGAATGATGGACATTTAGACACTGGCGCCAGGATCACACCTGGCCAGTGCCACACCAGGGGTGGGGAGAGCAAGGACAGAGAGGTAGGGAGTGGGCATTGCGGGGGCACCAGCCAGGCTGCTGGTGTGGGGGTCACTGGTGGCTGCTGGGGGGAGCATGGAGGAGTTAGCCACAGTGACTCCAGAAGTGCCAGGTCCAGGACGGCCAGAGTCAGGGGCTCACACAGAGCCGGGCGTTGTCATGTGGTTGGTGCCCACAGAGGGGCGAGGCCGGTCTTCAGTCCGTGGTGAGAGAGTGGAGGGGCCCATCAGGCAGCAGCATCTCCAGCAGCTCTAGGAGGGGGTGGACAGTGCTGTCTGTCATGCTGTGGTTGAGGCTTGGGATCCAGACCACAGTGGCAGGTCCAGCCAGGTAAGGTTGGCATCTGTCCTGTGCCCTCTGCACATAACACTGTTCTTTCAGACCAGTCCCATCTTCCCAGCCACCTGCCCCCAGTCACCAAGGAAAGTCCTCGCCAGAAACGCAAAAGGAAAGGGAAGGAACCCAGCCCAGGCAAAGCACCAGCTTCCCCCGAAGGTCAGGGACACTCACCCTGGATACCAGAGCTGAACGCTGGGCGGCCTGCTGAGCTAAGCCGTAGCTTCCAGCCTGTTGGATGCTCACACGAGGAAACGCCGCGGGACCCTGCTTCCCCAGGCCAATCACTCCTGCAAAGCTTGAAGGGAGGGTCCCCAGGGGGCTCTAGCCAGAAGCACACACAAGCTGCTAGCATCGGGGCCACAGATCCTTTCGGACAGTATGGACAGGTGGCTGGCTCCCGCAATGGACCCGAGATACTAAGGCACGAAGCTACCTAAGCCCACTGGGGCGGGGTGGGGAGAGGACAGGCTCCGAGGGCCCTTGAGTTGGTCAAGTACACAGTGACCAAGCCATGACGGCAGCCTGGCTTTTTCCAACTCGGCACGGGCTGGAGGCGCAGGGTGACGGCCAGGGGCTGCCGATGTCTCTTCCGAAAAGGGGCTCTGTGGTCTCGCGGGGGAGAGCCCTGGACACGGCTGGCACCTCTTCTCAGGCCCAAGGGCCAGTCCCAAACTGGAGTCTGGGAGTCAACTGCTCGGCTGGGAAGGTTGTCCGGTGACTCCAGGCCCTGGTAAGGTCCTGTGTGAAGGTCCTAAAGAGGGAGCAGGAGCGACATGGGGAGAGCGGGCCGAGAGCTCGGGGCCTCCTGCGCCCTAGTCGGGAAGGTAGAGCCGGGGCGGGCAGGCGTCTCGCGCTTCAGGACTGCCTGCGTAGGCCCGGGCGCCCGAAGGCCGGGTGCATGAGGTTCTCGGTGATGTAGGCCACGAGCAGGCATATGACCACGAGCATAACGCAGATGGAACCACCCACCGCCGTCATGGCCACCACGATCTCCCGCATGCCGGCAGGCTCGGCGGCGAACTCCACACACTCGGCGGGCGCGGGCGGGCTCCGGGGCGCCGGCCGGCTCGCTCGCTCGCAGCGGCAGCGGCTGCAGGCAAAGGCGGTAGCGCACGCCGTCGTGCACGTCGGGCAGCAGGTAGTCGCGGCAGGAGGCGCCGAGCAGCACGCGCTCGCACGGGAAGCGCGTGTAGGCGCCACGCCACGAGCAGTTGAGCTTGAAAGCGCGCACGCGGCGCGCCTCGGCCGGCCCCAGGTGCCACTGCAGCAACACGCTGCGGTTGCGCAGGACGCTGGACGCTGGCGCGCAGTGAGCGGCGGGCGGCCGAGGCGTGCGCCGCGCAGCCGGGCGCCTGGCAGCGGAAGCCGCGCGCGGGGGCTGCGGAAGCACAGGCGCCCGCCTCCCGCCTCGGGGCCCTCGGGCAGCACCTTGTAGGGACACCAGGGCGCGTCGGCCGCCGGCTCCCAGTCCGGCGGCGTCGGGGCGGCCGTTGCGCAGGGCGGCGGCGCGCAGGCAGCCAGCAGAAGCAACAGCGGCGGGGCGCGCATCCTGCGGCTGGGCCGGGCGGCGGCGGGGCGCGGGCTCGCTGGCGCACGGGCGCGGGCGGTGGTCACACGCGGGCCGCGCCGCCGCTCCCCGCGCTCTCCCGGCGCGCCGCGCCCTCCGCCACCGCCCGCTCCGACCCGCCCCCGCGCCCCGTGCGCGCTCGGACCCGGCGCGGCGGCGGAGGCGGGGCCGCCCCACGTCCCGCCCCCCTTAACCCTCGCTGGGCCGCAGCCACCTGGAGGTCGGATCTCGAAAGAGAGGGGGCGACCGCGCCCAGCTGCGCTGAGGCCGCTGTGCCTGTTGGCCTCTCGCTGTGTGAGCGCCTTTCGGAGCCCTGCCACTTCCCGCCCTGCCAGGCTTTTCTAGGGCTTTTCCGTGGCTTTGGCGGACTGGGGTCTCGAGTCGTGGCCCACGGGGACAGCTCCGCGACTCTCCTTGGCCATGCCCGGCGAGGACGCGGTGTGCCTCTGGGTAGGGGGAACCAGCGGCCTGGAGCGCGCGCGGCTTCACGCCGCCGCATCCCAGACCCACGGTGGCGACTGGCAAAGAAAGGGTCCCACATGCCCTAACTTGGAAGGGGTGAGGATGGAAACGCACCCCCACCCCCAAACCCGGGCTTCTGCTCCTTGAGAGGTGGACTGCGCCGACCTGGGAGGGGCGCCAGCGAGAAGAGGCTTCCTCATCTGAAAGTTATTCATTTTGCACCAAAGAGGCAGCTACAGCGTGGACCACTCTAATTAATCTTTCCGTCGGCTCCTCGCAGATAGGGCCCTGGGGCAGCCCTCTGAATCTCTGAGAAGAGAGCAGGACTGCACAAAGGGAACAACCCTCCACAAGCCCACCCGATGCAGCGGGCGGACCTCACTACCCCGGAAGGAAGAGCACACACCTTCCCCCACTCCTGTCTTCAGGATGGGCCCGAGACCGGAGCCCTCCCCCCTCGGTCGGGATGCCTCTCCAGGGCCAGGGGGCGCCTAGCCAAGCCTGCGTGACGTGACTGGATGTGAAGCAGGAGCACCTCACGTGCAGGGAGCACAGCTCTGAGCAGCGAGGGGGAGGGGTCCCTGGCCACTGTCCTGTGGACCCTGGTCTCCCCGCAGCCCCTTCCAGGTGCAGCTCTCACCTGAGGACACAGGGGAGGGACGAGGTGGTCTCCAGCACTCACTGAGTCCTTGCTCCCCATGCACCCGCCCATGGAGCATCCTACTTCCACCCCCGTCACCACTTCCTTGTTATCCCCCTGAATTCTTTGTGAGCACTGGATAGCAAGACCTCAACCAGCGCCTGAAGCCAGGGGTTAGTGGCTCCCTACCCAGGCCCAACACTCCTGCCCCTCAACACCAGGCCTCTCTGGCTCCTTCAGATCCCAAGCAGGGTCTCCCCAGGTCTCTGCACCTACTGGGGTAGGGTTGGGATGAGGGTTTAGAGAAAGGCACCCTGGCCCTGCCTCTGGCTTCTACTCCCTCTGCAGGTGGGGATGGGGCTGGGTTCAGCCTCTTGCCCAGCGTCATGGGGGACTCAGGAGCTCCCCCAGGAAGGCAGAAAGTTACAGTGACCCAGGAACCCCCATGTCCTCACCCTCAGCTTCCTGGGGCCTGGACCAGCTTGCTCACACCGGGTTTCCAGTGGGAGCTGAGGCTGCTGCAACTGCTCTGCCCGAGGGGTTAGTGGTCAGAGGGGGCCATGCTCTGTGGTGTAGGTCTCCACTACCAGGTCCTCTGGGCCAGAGAGCAGCCGGGTAACCACTTCACCTGCTCACGCCAGAGACGGGTGGAAACAGGACTGTTCAGAGATTTTGCAGCTGATCGGGGATGAGGGGAGACGTCCAGTTAGATCCAACCTCAGACGTCCCTGGGGAGCCTGGCGCCCATGCCCTGAGCTTGTTCTGTGGTTGGGGGCTCACACACCAATGCTGAGCTTCCTGATCTGGCAGCTTCTGGCTGGAGGGAAGGGCCAGCCATGGGGTTGCGGACTCTGCTGTTTCCCCATCTGGGCTTGACTCTGTGCAGAGCATGTCTGGGCAAAGAGCAGGTGGTGGTGGGGCCATGTTCTGCTCATCCTATCCAGGGTTTGTGGAGCTGCTGCAGGCTTGGGGCGGGGTCAAGTGTGACAAAGCCCTGCTTCCCCTTGGAGGGTTCTGGCCTGGTAAACAAACTCCCCAGAGATCCACCCTTCACCTCACATCAGCCCCCACACCCACCTCTGCAGCTCTCCCTGCCAGTGGCCAGCAGGGTCGCCATCTCTAGTTCTGCAAAGTCCTGGTCCTACGGCTCAGCTCTCCAGAGGGGCTGGAACCACCTCTGTCACCAGCCACAGCCTGTGAGGAATGTGGGTGGATTCTGGGTCCCTTCTAGCCCCACAGAGATGGCCCCTCTCGGATCCTGGATCCACCAGCCCTGAGTCCCCTCAACAGAGCCCCTGCCTGACAGCCCCCCACCCAGAAGCAGGAGCTCATGGAGTTTGCAGGAGCAGCTGGAGCTGCTGTCTTTCCTTCCCCACTAAGAGAAGGGGAGGAGAAGTCAAGGTCAGCACCCACCGCCCTCATGTAGCAAAGTGTGGCGCCGGTGGCCTCTCTCCCACCAGAAAGGGCAAATGGGCAAGACTGCAAAGACCAGAGGGCCCGCCTTTAACTAACTGTCCACCCATCATGGTTGCTACCTCCCCACAAAGAGACTCTGCTTTGGCTGGAACCAGCTTCCTGGGCATTCCCACTGGAGACCAGAGGACGGAGCCTGGGCTATGCAGACATGGAGGCTGGCTGCTGGGCACAGGGAACGGGAGGGGCAGCAGACAGAGAGGAACCAGCATGTGAGCTGAAACCAAACCCAACACCTCCACCTCTACCATGTCCTAGGTGGATAGCACCTGCCTGCCCCATGTTTGTTCTGCCTTCCAGTGCAGTGCCTCCGTTTCCCTTTTGGGGGCCTCCATTCTCCACTCTCAGGCTGTGGGGCTTTAGGTGGGTTCACCCACCTTACCAAGGGGTTGGAGGAGCACCCAACCTGGCCAGTCAGACCGTCCGCCTGGCCTGAAGGCCTTTGCCAAAGCTCACAGAAAGTGTGGTTTGGTCCCCTAGCAAGGATAGACATCCAGCTGCTGACCGGGAGGTGTCGCGGGAAGAGCCGGTCTGTGGATGAAGCCACCCCCAGAAAGAGGCAAGAAACCTACCAGAGTATTTGCACCAGGTGTCTGGATCCAACTTGTCTGAAGCAAGCCCACCCCTGGACCTCATAGTCACAGAGGCCAGGAAAGCCCCTCTTGAGTAACTACTAGAACACCAGTTTTCTGATCATTGTAACTGAGTTCCACAAATGCATGGCCTGCAGCTGCACTGACCTCCCTAACGACCTCCCACCCTCCACCCTGACCCCTTCCCTTTCCAAGAACCCCAGGTCACTCCTTCTGCCTAACACCCCCTCCCTGAACACGTGAGCATCTTCCCTCAGCTCTACTTGCCCCTACCCTGGGTGGAGTCCGGGGGCCTCAGAGAGCAGGGTGGGCACCCTGGCCCGCTGTCCCTTGGCTCCAGCTGTGAACTGTGAACACAGACTGAGCGGGGGGCTGAGCTGCATGCGAGGGGCCAGCAAGGCAAGGGGGAGGCCATGGCCCATGACTGTGAGTGAGAGCACGGGAAAAAGGAAGCTGTTTCTGGGAAAGGAAAACATGGTTTCTCGGATCCCCTGTTGGGAGATCCAGCTGGGGCTGGCCCTGAGGACGTGGCAGGCAGGGAGGGGACAGGCCTCCATCCAGCCCCCACAGGTCCAGCTCAGGCACACTCCCCTGCCTGAAGCTCCACTTTCCGGTAGTCAGTATATTTGGTGGCTCAGACGGTAAAGAATCTACCTGCAATATAAGAGACCCAGGTTCAATCCCTGTGTCAGGAAGATCCCTTGGAGAAGGGACTGTCAGCCCACTCCAGTATTCTTGTCTGGGGATCCCGTGAACGGAGGAGCCTGGCGGACTATAGTCCATGGGGTCATAAACAGTCGGACATGACTAAGCCACTAGCGCTTTCACTTTCACTAGCCGTGTGATTATTTCCTGGATGTTCTTTTTAAATCCACTTAGAGGAGACTTCATATCACGACCACAAATACAAGAAAAGTCAGTGTCAGACGGTCTTGACTTCCTGCTTGAAGGCATCAGATTGACCATCTAAGGGTGACCCCAGAAGCCTCCGTGGCCTTCATTCTCTCCACATGCTACCTGTCCCCTCATATCCCTGGAGGCTGCTGGTCACCCGTGGTGTCCCTGTGGTCCCTGCCCCTACTCAGGGAGGGGCATCCAGGGGAGCCCACCCAGCTCACACCTCATGTTGGGGCCGATCTCCAGGACCTGTGAGAAATGCTTCCGCCCAGTGGTGGTGGTGGGGGGTGTGTGGTTGACCAGCCTGGAGCAACCACAGGGGCTTCCAGGAAACCTCCTGGGGGGCTTCTAGACAGGGTGGCCCCCTGCACCCCGTCAGGGTCCTGAGGGAGCAGCTGGCATGGGACCCCTCAGACTCTGAGCATGGAGGGTCATGGGATGAGCAGGTGACCGAGCTGTGTGGGTTGTCCGAGCAAGAGAGGGTCGGGGCAGCAGCTGCCCTCCTGGGCCTCTGTGTTCATGGGAACCACCCTCTCCACAGCCTTGGCATCCCGGGCTGGGTCCTCTCTTCCTGGGGCCAGCCTCTGTTCATGCCCCAAAGGACCACAGAAAGACTGGTCCTGCGGGGTGGGGTGGGGACCTGACATCTGAGGAAGGGGACCTTTCTTGAGGGTGCAGTGCTCTCCTCTCAGCAGATCTGGGCTCTGAGAAACAAGTTGTCAAGCCCAGGTTGGCCTCTGTGGGGCCATGTTTCTCATGATGCGGCTGGCCGCCCTCCTCCCCTGCAGGACCCAAAGGTGCCTCTGCCACTGGCCGGACAGCCCGGGCCTCTGTGCAGCCTTTGGGGCCCCCCAGCGGACCATCCTCAGCCGGTGACCTGAGGGAAACAACCCACATCTTGTGGGGAGGGAGAGCGGAGGGGATGCTAGAGAGAGGACCCCCACACACCACCAATGGGTTGTGTCGAGAGCCTCTGCACAACTCACTGCCCCCTTTGCCTTTGCAGCAAGGTGGCTGGGGCGGCCCCAGCACCCACCCACCCATCCAGCACCCAGCCCCGGCACCCACCTAGCCTCTGCACCCAGCCCCAGCTGTCTCCCTACCCAGAGCCCTGGCTTCTCTGCTCCCTGAGGACAGAGATGAGCTGGGAGGCTGTAAGCATGTCCCCAGGGTGGTGTGGCAGTGGACTGGTGCCTGTTTTCTCACCTGCAGAGACAGGGGGTAAGTTCTGGCCTCCAGGAGCCCCTGCTAGGGAGCTGGCCCACAAGACTTGGAGCTTGGAATGGCCGGCTTCTCTGGGCCTCCAACGATTCTATCAGAGGACAGCACATTGTGGACTATTGGGGCAGACCCAGTTCCCGGGCTCCCAGGAGATGCAGGACAGGACCTGGCCTGGGACCTGGCTCCCTTCCCTCCCTAGAGTGGACAAATGGAGAGCCGGCAGTACGCGGGGCAGAAGTTTGGCCCAAGCTTGCCTGATCACGAGCTTGGCAACTGGCAGAGGCAGAACTGAGGCTCAGGGTTCCATGAGCCTGGGATGTGGCTCAGGTCCCACCCAAGGGTCTTCCCTGTGGAGGGACCTGCAGCGTTCCCAGTGGGTCCCTCCTCCCAGAACAGATCAGCACAGGCATCGGCAATATGGCAGTTTTTGCTGGAAGCACACTGAACTGAGAAAAAAGAGGTGTTGAGCAGAGTGGAGAGGGCCTCTAGTGAGGAGGCCTGTGTGTGAAGTCACTCGGGTTCTCTTTGGCCTGTTTCTGCTATTGTACAGAGACCCTCTTGGAGCCCATTGTGGCCGGGGGCCCCAGGGAGGCAGACGAGGGCTGAGCCTCACTGGTCAGCCTGGGCTCAGGGCATCAGCAGATCTGCTGGCCCTGATCAGCCTGGACACTTTACTGGCTTGAAACTATTCAGATGTCCTAGGAAGTTGTCCATCTTGTTTATGTTTTCCAGACTTATCGGCATGAAAACTCCCACAGTGCTCTTGCTTCTGCAAGATATGCAATTATATTCTTTTTCATTCCTAACATGAAAGAGAAAGGTACCACTCACCACGTACAGCATGTGTTTAGAAAGGGTCTACTCAGCCCTTCGCTAATCTCAGCAAGTGTGAGCTCTGTAGGTCCCTCTTTCTGGAATGTTACCTGAGGCGATCCAGCCTCTGACTGGCTTAGTTCCCAGCTGCTGGGGCAGGGGTTGGGGGAGAGGGGTTTAGAAGGGCAGTGGGAGGGAGGCTCAATGGCCCCTGACCTGCTGGGTCCTCAGAATTTCTGGTTCTGAGGACATTCATGTCCCTCCTCTGCAGTCAGTGTGGTGAATGGGGAGAAACTTCTGTTCTTCTGATGCTATAAAGCTGCCCCCATTCCCCAGCTGCCTGCAGGCGGCATAAAGGCACCTCCTCGACACCCGGACTTTCAAGAGTGGACCTCTGTCCCCCCAGATTCAGCCTCCTGATTGGGGCTTTGCCCTGATAACACTGAGCTGACATCTCTCAGTGTGATGAGTCGGCCTGGTCTCTATGGATGTCCACCTCGCTACTCCATGGCCAGGAACAAAACAGTGACAGTGCAACCCTCAACCTCATCTTTAGATTCTTGCAAACTAGATCTCGGCTTCACGTGTGGCTTTAGCCACAGGTGAGTATGTGAATAGAGGGTGATCTCCTTGCTTTTGATGAGTATGTGTGTGTGTTAGTCGCTCAGTCGTGTCTGACTCTTTGCAACCCCATGGACTGTAGCCCACCAGGCTTCTCTGTCTATGAAATTCTCCAGGCAAGAATACTAGAATGGGTAGCCATCCCCTTCTCCAGGGGATCTTTCCAACCCAGGGATCAAACTCAGGTCTCCTGCATTGCAGGCAGATTCTTTATGTCTGCCACCAGTGAAGTACTTTTGATGAGTATATGAATCTCATATTAGGAGATGTAGAAGAGATTCATTCAAAAATAAAGTCAAGGAAACAACAAGGTGAATCATGCGAGAAGAATATAACATTACTCTGCTCCAAAGTGTCTCCAACCAGAAATTATCAACGAAGTGAGAAATTCTTGGGAATGTGAAACAGTTTTTTTAGGCATCTGAAACATTTACTCATATTGTTTATTTTACTGCTGCATGGTTGATTTTACAGTATTAGTTTCAGGTGTACAACATAGTGATTCAACATTTTAATGGATTATACTCCATTTAAAGTGATTACAAAATAATGGCTATATTTTCCTGTGCTGTACAGTAAATCCCTGTTGCTTATCTATTTTATACACAGGAGTTTGTATCTGTTAATCCTATACTCCTGGCTTGCCCATCTCCCTCTCTTCTCCCCACTGGTAGCCATTAGTTTGTTCTCATATATGTGAGTCTGATTCTGTTTAAATGTATTCACTAGTTTGTTTTATTTTGAAGTTTCCATATACAGGGAATTCCCTGGTGGTCCAGTGGTTAGGACTCTGTGCTTTCACTGTGGGGACCCAGGTTCAAATCCTGGTTGGGGAACTAAGATCCTGCAACCTTCACGGCCAAAAACAGGCATCACATATAAGTAATAACATGTGGTATTTGTCTTTTCCTATCTGACTGATTTCACTAAGCATAGTAATCTCTATGTCCATCCACATGGTTGTAAATTGCAGAATTTCACTCTTTTTATGGCTGAGTAATATTCCATACACCACATTTCTTTTTAAAATATTTATTCATTTACTTGACTGTTCCAGATCTTGGTTGTGGCATGCAATCTCTTAGCTGTAGCATGTGGTATCTAGTTCCCTGAACAGGGATTAAACCCAGGCCCCCTGCACTGGGAACTCAGAGTCTTAATCACTGGACCACCAGGAAAGTCCCCAGTATACCACATCTTCTTTATCCTTTCATCTGTTGTTGTTTTTTTCCCAACGAAAGGTCTCACATATTTATCACTAAGCCAAAGCACTAGTGAAGAAACACTGACGCAAAGAGAAGAATCATCTCCCACTAAAACTCATCCAGCTTTTCAGACAGTAGTGATGTTCTCAGAGTGATACAGTAAGATGCAAGTGACCTTGACATAGCATAAATCTGTGCCACTTCCCATGGGGGATCCTTATAGACCTAGCCTGATTCTTCTCCAATGTCTTCTCTTGTAGTTATACCTGATTTTATTACCAGTTTTCATTTAAATCCATTGAGGAATGGGACAATCCTGCTTTTGCTTCTTGTCCAGGACTTACTTGATCCTGAAAGTCTTGTGAGAAGACCGGGCAAGGAGTAAATTCAACCCTGAAAGGATATGGCAGAGAAGAGATGAGATCCATTCATCTGTTGATGGACACAGGTTCAAAACATTTATTCATATGATTTTGACCACACTTATGTCAAATGACAACAAATGCTGTGGAATTGTTTTTATTTTTTAAAAAAGAAAAAGAGTAAGTCATCTATTATTTCTTATGGGCACCTGTGGGATTTCTTAGTGACACCAGAAGAAAGCTCTGGAATTCCTTCTTTTCTCTTTGTGCAAAAAGTTATGCCAAATCTCACAGTTTTGTTGGTTTCCTTAGAGTCAAACGTCTGTTTCCTTTCATACTAATATGCTCAGATGTTTTCTTAGAAGTATCATGATTAGGATTACTCCTCCAGGACACACTTCTGGGTCAGCTAGCTGGGCTGTCCTGTTCATTCTGTGTCCCCAATTCCTTCCTCTGTAAACCTGCAGCCCGAGTAGCCAGCTGTCTTCACAGGCAGAATCTACTCACTTGACATGTAGTTATTTTAAAGTGCTAGGCCCCCACTGGGCTGGGAGAAATGGGAATGAATACAGAATCCTGCCCTATTGATAAGCCCAATGGTGTCCTCAGCTTCACTCTCTACCCTGACCTGCAGCTGACCTCACATTCTGCTTGGGTCCACTCCTCCCTGCCTGTCCCCTTCTCCTGCCCCCTCCTCCAATGGCAAATCCTGGGACTCAGCCCCCTCTTATGGTCCCCCTTTAAAAAATTATTTATTATTTTTGGCTGTCCTGGGTCTTCGTTGCTGCCTGAGGGCTTTCTGTAGTTGCAGAGAGCACGGGTTACTCTTCCTTGGGGGTGCCAGCTTCAGTAGTTGTGTCTTGCAGGATTTGTTGCTCCACTGCATGTGGGATCTTCCAGGACCAGGAATTGAACCCATGTCCCCTGAATTGGCAGGTGGATTCTTAATCACTGGATACCAGGGAAACCCTATGGTTGCGATTTCATTACATTTGGGCTTGCTATTTCCCTCCTGTTCTTTCTCTCAGTTTGGCCATGCATTTAAAAGGAAGCTTTCTGTATTTCATACAGATTTTCCATCCTTTCAATGAGAAGGCCTTGCCAGTGATTGAAAACACCTCGTTGCTGAAAATGGGGCTCCTCCTTCCTAATCGTTGATTTATCTTTGGCTACAAACGCGCTAAAAAAAAAAAGTGTATTGGATGAACCAGCTCCCTAGTCCCCAGGCCTAGGCCCTGCCGTGGTCCGAGGCTCCAGTTTCCTGCACAGGCAGCTTCGAGGGTTGGGGAGGGGATGTTTCCCCCCACCCCGTGCTCAGAGAGGCAGCCTAGTAACTGCTTCCCGCTCTGGCCTGAGGGTACACATGGAGGCTGTGAAGCAGTGCCCATGGACGAAGGACCAGCCTTGCGTTCAGCTTCTGGGTCACCAGCAACTCGGGGCATCGCGGGAAGAGTTGCCTCCACGTGCACCTGCAAGAAGTCGCGCCTCCGGGAGTCGCCAGCAGGAGGCGCGCGGCTACGGCCCGTCGGGGTCGGCAGCACCGCCACCTACTGGCCGCGCGGTGAACTGAGGCTGCGTCCCGGGGGCGGCAGGGTTCTTCCTTAAGAAAGTACCTGGACTTTCCCCGGGAAATCTGAGCCGCCGTGTGCCAGGAGTCCACAGGGTGTCCTCCTCTGTTCCTCCCTCGGCTGCTCCACCCTGTTCTAATTCCGGGTCTGAAGACGCTCTACCCTCTGTAAGGCGAGGACCCCTTCAGGACTTTCATTTTCCAGAAGTATTCTGGGTGTTCTTGCTTTTTAAAATGTATTTTATTTAATTATAGTTGATTCACAATGTTGTAGTTGATTTACAGTGTTGTGTTAATTTCTCTCTTCTTTTTTTTGGGGGGGGAAGGGAAGGGCCTCTCAACGCAGCATGTGGGGTCTTAGTTCTGCAGCCAGGAATTGATCCTGTGCCCCCTGCATTGGAAGCATTGAGTCTTAACCACTAGACCATCCGGGAAGTCCCTGTTCTTGCTTTTTAATGTAATAATTTTATCTACCTTTTGAAAAGGTTATTGAGGTGTGATTTTTAAAGTGAAATGCTTCCATTTCTAGAGTACAGTCGGATGAGTCAGCAAATGTAGAGCCGAAAAGTCCCAGCCGCCCCTCCCTGCCCTGTCCACTCACTTGAGTCTTGCCTGTTTCTGGATTTCATGTAAATGGAATCCTGCTGTCCATCCCCTTGCATGTCATGCTTGTTCTCTCAGCATAAGGAGGTCCAGATCCTTCCAGAGTGCTGCTCCTTTCAGCAGTTCACTGGCTTGTACCCCCAAGCAGCACCCAACCCTCCACTCAGCTTGTGCTTCCTTCCCTGCTGGTGGACACTGGATGGGGTTTGCCCTGGTGGATGAGCTGCTACCAGCAAGCATGTTCAGGGCTGTGTGTTTCTGTGCTTCCAGTTATATTAACTGAAGACCTGGGTGCAGTGGAGTTTAGGGGACGTGGGGTATAGAATATAACTGACACTGTCAGATCTGCCAGATCATTTTCCTAGGTGGCTCTTGTATAGTTTACATATTTTATATTTCTACCAGCAAGGTGTGAAACCTCCAGTTGCTCTACCTCCTGGTTAATACTAGGGATTTCTGGATTTTTTTTTTTTTTACAGAGTTCCATCGTTTATGAAACAGAGACTCCATTTAAGACTGTTCTCACAGAAAGCAGTAGAAGAGCAGTCACTTGGATGGGGAGAAGGCTAGTGGACCTGTGACTCTCAGGAACCTTCCTGCAGTGGCCACAGCTGGGGGATGGGTGGTGTCTACCCTTTGGCTCTGTCTCCATCCTGGGTGTCTGCTCAAGGATCACCCTCTAGTGGTTCTGACCTCTCTGACCTTGGCCCTTAGGGGACCTCTTGACTTGGCTGTTGTCATTCCAGACTCATGTATCCTGCCTCTTCCTTGAGAAACCTGAGAATTCCTCAGACGGGAAGCTTCAGATTCTCCAAGAGCAAATCAGTTAGAGCAAATCATGTTAACAAACAGGTTATTTAACATCACTCGAAAAGAGTAACACAAATTACCTCTAACAGGTGGGACTATGGATGGATGGTTGTTGTTGTTTAGTGGCTAAGTCATGTCCAACTCTTTTGAGACCCCGTGGACTGTAGCCTGCCAGGTTCCTCTGTCCATGGGATTTCCCAGGCAAGAATACTGGAGTGGGTTGCCATTTCCTTCTCCAGATTTCTGGACTTTTTAATGTATATTTATTTCTTTGGCTGTGCTGGGTCTTAGTTGTGGCACACAGGATCTTCGTTGCATTGTGTGGGATCCCTCGCTGTGGCATTCAAACTCTTAGTTGGGGCATGCAAACTCTTAGTTGCTGCAGCATGTGGGATCTAGTTCCCTGCCCATGGATTGAACTAGGGGCCCATGCCCTGGGAGCACTGGACCACCAGGGAAGTCCCTATTTTGGTCTTTTTAAAGCTAGCAATTATACTCCAATAAAAAGAATAAAAGAAAAAAAATTAAATAAATAAATATAGTGAGTGGGTAGTGATGCCCCATTGTGTGTGTCCTGGTTTTTATTTGGAAAATAATTTAGGATCTCAGAAAATTTGAGAAATTAGTATAGAGAGTTCCCATATACCCTCCACACAGGTTCTCCTGGGCTTCCCTGGTGGCTCCGATGGTAAAGAATTCACCTGCAATGCAAGAGACACGGGTTCAATCCCTGGGTCAGGAAGATTCCCTGGAGAAGGAAATGGCAACCCACTCCAGTATTCTTGCCTGGAAAACTCCATGGACAGAGGAGCCTGACGGGCTGCAGTCCACAGGGTCGCAAAGAGTTGGATACAACTGAGCAACCGAACACCACCACCAGGTTCTCCTAATGCTCACAACTAACACAGCCTTACAAGATTCTGAAAAGCAGGCAGCTGACTTTAACACAGCACTGGTCACTACAAGACTTACTCAGGTGTGGGTGGCTTTCCCACAACGCCCTTTGCCCCGGACCCACATGGCCTGTGGTCGTCATGGCTCCTGTGTCCATTCCAATCAGTCCTGGATATTCAGGGTTTGCCTGTTGCCCGTGACCTTGACACTTCTGAAGTTATTTTGTTGATTGCCCCTTAACTTGGACATGTCTAATGTTTTCTCCAGATTACAATGAGCTCATACATTTTGGCAAGATGTGCTGTGTCCTTGGGCATCATAACAGGAATAACACAGCATCCATCTGTCTCTTGGCCAGCAACATTCACCTTGATATCATGGTAAGGTGGATTTCTCTGTGGTAAAGTCACTATAATCAATAAATATCCAGTAGGAAGCTACTTAGAGGCTCTGACAACATCCTCTTTCTCATCACACATCCTCATCACTAATTTCAGCATCTACCCAGGGGCCTTGTCTACAGTTCTCACTGTTGTGGAGCCCCCTACCAAGGTCACAGGTGTGAGGCCTTGTACCAAGGTCACAAGTGTGGAGCCCTGCACCAAGGTCATCTCCGGAGCTGACTGAACCCCAGAGTAACCATTGCCATGAACCCCCTGGATCTAAACCAGCCAGTTCTCAAGCCCATATTAGGTAAAAATACCTGCCTTAACTGTTAGGTAGTTAGAATAGGAAAAGGGAGTCTAAAATGGCGGTGGCTAAAAGACAAAGAAGGGAAAAGCCCACGAAAATAGAACAAAGGAATGTCTGAGGAGGACGGGAGTGAGTAGTGAGTAGGTCAGGTAAAACAAACAGCACTCCTGGCTAGCCCAATTTACATAGGACAGGCTCAGGGGGGAGGAGACAAATGTATAAAAGGAAGAAGCCTAGAAGGATTGTGGGCTTCTCTTCACATCTTTCAAGTAGGCCCACCCTCACGCCTCAAGGATGTATTTTCCTTCGCTTTGTAAATAAAATGGAGCTGTAACACTGGTCTGTCTGAGGAAATTACACAGGGCTGTAACACAGGTCCATCCGTCGCTTCAAATTTTTGCTGTGGTGAGACAGAACCAAGGAAATTACACATTCCCCCAACATTAACCAATCACCTAACGCCAGCCTTCCAGCAGGGATGTTCTCTGTCTTGAGACTATAAAAATTGGCTACTAACCCAGGGAAGGGGTCGGCTCTCCCTTGAGCCGGCCTGCAGTTTTAACAGTGGGCTCTCCCTGGTCTGTCAGGGGGTTGGCCTGCCGTGCTTGAAGTGCCCTCATTATCTCCACCCTTTGTTCTGAATAAACTCACTCCTTTCTGAAATACTCTGGAAATTCTTTTCTACCCTGAGCTCAGACCAGGACAACTGTGCTGGTTGTCTAGTGGTGTTTTCTTTTTCTTTCATTCCTTCTGTATTTATTAGAGTTTTCCAGGTAGATGCTTCACTGATGGCTCATATGGTAAAGAATCCACCTGCAATGTGGGAGACCTGGGTTCGATCCCTGGGTTGGGAAGATCCCCTGGAGAAGGAAACAGCTACCTGCTCCAGTATTCTTGCCTGGAGAATTCCACAGACACAGGAGCCTGGCAGTCTACAGTCCATGGGGTGGCCAAAGAGTCAGACCTGACTGAGAAACTTTCACTTCACTTCACTTCACTTCCAGGTAAGGAAGAGCTGTGTCTTCTCCCCCACTAACTTATTTATTCCTTATATCAATATGGAATCTTACACATTTAACTTGTTCTATGAGTTATAGTCCTTATTTTATCATTATTTATTGTATTGCTCAGATTGGGCTTTGGCCTTTGGCCTTTGGGAACTATTTCAATTGGCTCTTATGTCCTTTTGACAGACCTCCATTATTTATTTTTAATTTAGGTGAAATTCACACGACATAAAATTAGCTGTTTTCATGTGTATCATTCAGTGGCATTTCTCTCATTCAGAATAATTTGCTACTGGTTACCACCAGTAACTAGTTCCCATACCACCAGTAACTAGTTCCCAAATGTTGTCACCCCAAAAGGAGACCCCACAGCTGTTAGCATTTTCCAATCACTCTCTCTCTTGGTCCCTGGATTTATCTGTTCTAGATATTTCATTTCATGTAAACAGGATCATCAGTGTATGATATTTTGTGTCTGGTTCTTTCACTGAGACTGCTGTGTTAGAGGTTCCTCCTGTAGTCTGTGTCAGGCTGCATCCCTCTGTGGCTGAGTAACACTTCTTGGATGGAAGGATCACGTTCTGTTTATCCTTCATCCTCTGATAGGTGTTTGGGCTGCTGCCCACCTTTTGGTTCTTGTGAGTAGTGTTGCTGTAAACATGTGCACAGTTGTGTGTTTGGGTGCCCATTTTCAACTGAGTATTTACCTAGGAGTGGAACTGCTGCTGGCCATTCTGTGTTTAAGTGTTTACCACATCAACTGCACCATATTGCATTCCCACCAGCAATGTACGAGGGTGCCGATTTCTTTGACTCCTCACCAATGCTTGTTATTATTTGTTTTTAAAAAGTATACTTATCCTAGTTGCCTAAATAATTTTATTTATTATTTATTAATTTATGATTTTTGGCTGCCTTGGGTCTTTGTTGTTGCATACGGGCTTTCTCTAGTAGCAGTGAATGACAACTACTCTCTAGTTGTGGAGTGCAGGCTTCTCCTTGAGGTGGCGTCTCTTGGTGTGGAGCACAGGCTCAGCAGTTATGGCACAGGGGCTTAGTTGCCCCTTGGCATGTGGGATCTCGGTTCTGGGTCCAGGGATTGAACCCATGTCCCCTGCACTGGCAGGCAGATTCTTAACCACTGGACTACCAGGGAAGTCTTTGCATTTCCATAATTACTAATGATGTTGAAAATCTTTTCACTTGCTTCTGGCCACCTGTATGTCTTCTTCGGGAAATTGTCTTTGTAGTCTAATCCTCTATCCATTTTTTTTTTCTCTATCCATTTTTTAGTTGGGTTGTTTGTCTTTCTGTTAGTTAAGAGTTCTGTATGTATTCTGAATATTAGACCCTTAGAAATGTGATTTGTAAATATTTCCTCCCATTCTGTGGGTCATCTCTTCACTTTTTGGATAACATCCTTTAATGCACAAAAGCATTTAATTTTGATGAACTCCAATTTGCCTGTTTTTTTCTCTTATTGACCATTCTTTTGGTATCATATTTAAGAATGCACTGTCAAATTCAAGTCATAGGGACTTCCCTGATGGTCCAGTGGTTAAGAATCCACCTGCCAATGCAGGGGACACAGGTTTAGTCCCTGGTCAGGGAAGATCCTGCATGCCACAGAGCAACTAAAACCATAAGCCACAACTACTGAATCTGCGTGCTGCGACTACTGAAGCCCATGTGCCTAGAGCCCACGCTCTGCAGCAAGAGTAAATCCTGCAATGAAAAGCCTGTGGACTGCAATGAAGAGTAACTCCTGCTCAAAACTAGAGAAAGCCTGCCTGCAGCAACAAAGATCCAGCACAGCCAAAAATAAAATAAATAAATCCTCTAAAAAATTTCAAATACACATAAATACACATAAATACACATATTCAAATACACATAAATTTCATATACACACACTGCTATATTTTAAATAGTTAACCAACAAGGACCAACTGTACACCACAGGGAACTCTCCTCAGTATTAGGTAACAACCTAAATGGGAAAAGAACTTGAAAAAGAATAGATACATATTTAGGTATAACTGAATCACTTTGCTGTACATATGAAACTAACAACATTGTTAATCAACTATACTCTAGTATAAAATAAAAAAGTTAAGAAAATGATAAAAAATGCAAGATCATGAAAACTTACCCTATATTTTCTTCTTAGAGTTTTATAGTGTTAGGTCTTACATTTAGGCCATTAGTCTATTCTAATTTTTGTACGTGGTGGGAAGTGAAGGTCCAACTTCATTCTTTTGCATGTGGCTAGCCAGTTGTCCGGCTTCGCAGGTGGCTCGTAAAGAATCTGCTTGCCAAGCAGGAGATGTGGATTCGATCCCTGGGTAGGGAAGATACTCAGGAGAAGGAAATGGAAACCCACGCCAGTATTCTTGCCTGGGAAATCCCATGGATAAAGGAACCTGGTGAGCTACAGTCCATGGGGTCACAAAGAGTTGGACACAACTTAGTGACTAAACAACAACAGCCAGTTGCCCAGCACCATTTGCAGAAGAGGAAGTTTTTTCTGCATTGAATGGTCCTGGAACCCTTGGTGAAAACCAATATGCTATAGCTGTATGTTATTTCCAGACACTTGGTCCTACCCCATTGATCTCTTTTATCTGTCCTATGCTGTTTTGATCATGGTAACTTTGTAAGTTTTGCAATAAGTATGTCTTCCAACTGAAGAAGACATATTGTTTTGGCTATTCAGAGGCCCTTGCAATTACATGTGAATTTTAGGATCAATTTTTCCATTTCTGCAAAAAAAAAAAAAAAGATGTAGGAATCTTAATAGGGATTCCAGTGAATCTATAGACAGTTTGGGGGAGGTACTGCTCCCTTACCAACGCTTCCCAGGTGATGCTAGTGGTAAAGAACCTCCCTGCTAATGCAGAAGACATAAGAGACTCAGGTTCAAATTCTGGGTTGGGAAGATCCCCTGGAGGAGGGCATGGCAACCCACTCCAGTATTCTTGCCTGGAGAATCCCATGGACAGAGGAGCCTGGTGGGCTACGATCCATGGGGTAGCACAGAGTCAGACATGACTGAGCCACTAAGCATGAACACCCCTTTACCAATATTAAGTCTTTCAATCCACGAATGTAGGATGGACGTCTTTGCATTTATTTTGATCTTCTTTAATTTCTTTCAGCAATCATATGTAGTTCCTGATGTCATTTACTTCCTTGGTTAAATTTGTTCATAGGTATTTTATTATTTTGAATGCTATTATAAATGGACCTTTTCAGATTGCTCATCATGCTTGTATAGAAATATAACCCATTTTTATGTGTTGATTTTGTGTTCCGAAATTTTGTTAAATATGCTTATTAGCTGTAGTAGTTATGGGAGAATTATTTATGACTTTTCTATGTATGAGATCAAGTCACCTGTGAATAGTGATAGTTTTACTTCTGTCTTTCCAATTTGGTTGCCTTTTTTTCTTTCTTTCTTTCCTTTTTTCTTTTAATTGCTTTGGTGAGAATTTCAACACAGTATTGAACAGAAGTGGTGAGGGGGCAGTTTATCTGTTTGTATTCATGTTTTAAGTTTTACTACAGGGAACAAGGAAAGGACATCCAAAAGGCCACAGGCCATTCAGAAAAGTTGGAAAGTTATTGGAAAAGAGACGGAGAAAGCAAAAATCCTCTGTTTTATCATGGGACAGAGAAAAATGTGTCATTGTGATTTTTATTAAATATGAATATCTGTTTGATTAATCCTATTTATTTATGTTCTCTTTTATACATGCCTTACATTTACGTATATTAAGAATACAAAATATATTATTATGGCCCACAGATTTTTTATATAAAAAGTTGAAATAATAGACAAGATAAATTAATAAGCATAAAAAAATCATAAAATATTGTTATGTTTAACACATATTTTTGTTTAATTAGTCCTACTATTAATTACTACTCATGCCATGTTAATTAGTCATTGTTATTCTGTTTAAAAATAGCATTTACGGGAATTGCCTGGTGGTCTAGTGTTTAGGATGCCCCACTAAGATCCCCACAAGTCTTACACTGTGGCCTAAATAAATAAAAATAGCACACATGTAACTGAGAAGTAAATAATATGGATGAATATATAATTTAAAAAACTCTTATTTCTCATATTTTTATGTCAAGGTAACAACAGGTGTTATACTGTATTATGTAATTGTTTATTATGAATTTTGTACATATGTTGTTTTGTTTTGTTTTCTCTTTTGAATTTTAGTTCCCCAACCAGGGCTTGAACCTACACCCTCGGTAGTGAATGTTAGTAGTCCTAACCACCGGACCACCAGGGAATTCCCTATGTGCTGTTTTAGGTATTGTGCATGGCAGGAAATGTCGCAGGGCTGGGTCCCTGGTTGGACAGCGAGAGGCTGGTCCTGGAGGTGAGAGCAAGCCTCAGGCACCACCTGGAGCAGACGTGTGCAGAAGTGTGCTTCTCTCTGGCCCGAGTGTGGCCATGCAGGAGCCCTGAGAGAGGATCCAGGAGAGAGGATGGGAGGGGTCACCGGGGAACCCCACAAAGCTTGGGACAGACAGCAGTGCCTGCATGCAGGGACTGTGTCCCTCCTACCCCAGGGTGCCCACCCCTCCCTGGTAGGCAGGGTTCACTTCCCACCTCCACCTCCTCTTTTCTTCTAGAAGGAAACTTCCCAGGCTTCACATGGGGGAGAAAGGGAACTGTCTCAGAAGAAACAGAAAAGATGTTTTCTTTCAACTTCAGGGGGTGGAGGATTCTTCACCCCGCTGGGCCTGTGGAGGTGTCCCAGGTGGTGAGCCCAGCCCACCAGTATCTGAGAACAGAGTCCCCAACCTCCCTTGTCTTTGAATAACTCCACCTGGAGCTGATTCATGTCCTCACTTTCCCAACAGGTGGGCCAAGAAGTTCTGGCCAGGGGGATGTTGGCCACAGAGACCACCCTCCTCCTTCTCCATCCTCAGCTCACAGGTGGGGCATGAAGCTGGACAGGATCCCCTGACAAGGATCCAAGAAGGAGAGTCAGATGGAGTCCCGAGTCCTGGGGATCCCTCACCCAGCCCTAGACCACCGCTTCTGAAGAGGGGAAACGTCCGCAGCCTTTTAAAGCCACTTCAATTAGATGGGTTCCCGACAGTCAGTTGAGCTGCATCCCCCAAGGACAGCATCCCCCAAGGAAGGTTCCCAAGACAGCAGGGTGAGAGGAGACCAGAGTAGACACAGGACAGGAGCCTGGGTGGAAGTGTCAGTGTAGAACGCAAAATAAAGGCCTTTAGAAATCTGCAATTGCACTAAAATGGGGGGGGGGGTGCAGTGCGGGTGTGGAGCTGTGCTTGTGAAGGAACATTATCCATGAGAAAGTCAGAAAAAAACAACATGAACTCAGAGAGGTAAACAACCCAGCCATTCTCCACCTCTCTATGGACACTGACCCCCATCCTACAGTTTAACTCAATTTTTTAAAACCGAATGAATTAAGAGCTTTATTGAAATCACAATATACTCAGGAATAATTTTAAAACATTACAGCTGAAAGAGAATGACATGTTTATGATCTTGTCATGCACTGTTTTCTTTGAAAAGAAAGTAATACAAAGAAATCCTGTTGAGTAACTTGGAGCAGCATTTGGGGAAAAAGTACTTCTATTTACAAATTTTAAAAATTATGATTTCACCTACACAGTCACTATGTTCCTCTATAATGAGACAAGACTTTAAAGCTCATGTGACTTTGTTAACATCATGGCATTGTCATCACATAATTTCTTGGTGTTTTCCATGAAGAGGTTGATCATCCCGAACAGGACTGATCCCACTAAGATTTTCATGCAGCTCATCAATTTTGCTACCATCTGGACTCCTTCTGGATTGGACCATTGGTCTGCCTGTCCCTCCAGCAACTATCCTGCTCTGTCCTGACATCCTGTGTCACAGGATGACCTGAGATTTCCTTTAAAGGCTGCTTCCCTTAATCCTCTTCCTCCCTCTGATCCTTACACTAGACAGTTTGCTTTCACTCTACAAATAATAAATGCTGGAGAGGGTGTGGGGAAAAGGAAACCCTTCTACACTGTTGCTAGAGATGTAAGTTGTTACAACCACTGTGATAAAAGGTGTGGAGGTTCCTCAGGAAACTAAAAAGAGAGTTGCCATATGACCCAGCAATCCCACTCCTGGACATCTATCCAGAAAAACTCTAATCCAAAAAGGTACATGCATTATTCACAATAGCCAAGACATGAACACAATCCAAATGTCCATGGACCGATGAATGGATAAAGAAGATGTATATATACACAATGAAATACTACTCAGCCATAAAAAAGTATGAAATAATGTTGTTTGCAGCAACATGATTATTCTTAGATATTATTGTACTAGGTGAATTGTGTCAGACAAAGAAAGACAGATACCATGATATCACTCATGTGTGGAATCTAAAATATGGCACAAATGAACTTATCTACCAAACAAAAACAAACCCACAGACATAGAGTACAGAGTTGTGGTTGCCAAGGGGGAGGGGCTTAAGGAAGGATGAAGTGGGAGTTTGGGGTTACTGGATGCAAACTAGTATATATAGAATGGATAAAAAACAAGGTCCTACTGTATAACACAGGGAACTATATTCAATATCCTATGATAAACCATAGTGAAAAAAATATTTAAAAATGCATATATATGTATAACTGAATTACTTTGCTATACAGCAAAAATCAACACAACATTGTAAATCAAGTATACTTCAATTAAAAAGAAATGTAGGACTTCCTTGGTGGTGCACCGGATAAGAATCTGCCTGCCAATGCAGGGTACACAGGTTAGAAGAAAAAAAGAATTCAAGACTGTTATTGCCTTGATTCTTATCACATTCCCTGACCAAGAGCCACATCTATAAGACCTCTCCCTATTCTCCGGGGAAGGGGCACAGTTCTTGAGGCACTAGCCTCCTGTGTTACCCCTTTGCCCGGCAAAGAACTAAAGCCACTCTTTCCTTCTCCTCCATAACTATGTATTTCTGTTCAGCATCCATGCACAGACAGCCAAGATTTTGGTAGCATTTCCCATCCACAGACTATATATTGCAGCTGTCTACAACCCCCTCCTCAGGTTCAATGACTTTGCTAGGGCTGCTCACAGAACACAGGAAAACAGCTTACTTCATAGATCAACAATTTATTATAAAAAGATGTAACTCAGGGATGGCCAGATGGCACAAGTTTGTAGGGCCAGGTGTGTGGGACAGGCATGGAGCTTCCATGTTCTCTCTGGGCACAACATTCCCTGAATTGCTGCATGTTCACCAATCCAGAAGTGCTCCCAGCCCTATCCTTTGGGGTTTTATGGGTGTAACTGGTTAATTAGCCATTGGTGATTGAGCTCAATATTCAGCCCCCCTGCCACCCTCCCCAGAGGTCAGAGGGTGAGGCTGAGAGTCCCAATCATCTAGTCATTCAGTTGGTTCCCCTGGCAACCAGCCCCCATCCCTAGGAGCTTTCCAAAGACTACATTGTTAAAATAAACTCAGGTGTGATTGAAAGGGGCATGTTATGAATATAAAAATGCACCTTTATGACTCTTCAGACATAAAATTTAAGGGTTTTAGGAGCATTGTGTCAGAAGCTAGGGACAAAGACAAATGACTATTTCTTATAATAAATAATACTATCAAAGAGCTTAATTAACAAAAAGAAGGGATGAAAGGTAAATTTAAGAATATCTACTGGAGGGCTTCCTTGGTAGTCCAGTGGTTAAGAATCTACCTGCCAGTGCAGGGGACATGGGTTTGAGCCCTAGTCTGGGAAGATCCCAAATGCTACTTGGAGCTTTCCTGGCAGCTCATTGGTAAAGAATCTGCCTGCAATGTGCGAGACCTGGTTCAATCCCTGGGATGGGAAGATCCCCATCTGGGAGAAGGAAATGGCAACCCACTCCAATATTCTTGCCTGGAGAATTCCAGGGACAGAGGAGCCTGTGGGCTACAGTCCATGGGGTCACAAAGAGTCGGACATGACTGAGAGACTAACACTGGGAAGATCCCAAATGCCACAGAGCAACAAAGCCTGTGTGCCACAACTACTGAGCCCACATGCCTAGGGCTCATGCTCCACAACAACAGAAACTACCACAACGAGAAGCAAAGTAGAGTGGCCACAGCTTGCTGCAACTAGAGAAAGTCTGAGAAGCAATAAAGACCCAGTGCATCCAAAAATATTAATAAATAAATAAAACTTAAAAAAAATACCAGAAATAGAGGTGAACACTATGTGAGAACAGAAAATTAAAATTAGAGGTCCAATCAGAATGTAAAAGAAATTTCATCAAGACAGAACACAGACTATGGCAGGGGCTTGTTCTTCACAAAGCTCCAAAACTAAAGGACATGAACATGTATAATGGAGAGAACCACTGTGTGCAAACTACCATGAGCAAGGCCCACATCAAGGTTTATTGTTGTGTTATTTGAGAACACCAAGAATAAAGATGTGATGAGAGAGTTGGACTATAAAGAAAGCTGAGTGCTGAAGAATTGATGCTTTTGAACTGTGGTGTTGGAGAAGACTCTTGAGAGTCCCTTGAACAGCAAGGCGATCAAATCAGTCAATCCTAAAGGAAATCAGTCCTGAATATTCATTGGAAGGATTGATGCTGAAGCTGAAACTCCAATACTCTGGCCACCTGGTGCAAAGAACTGACTCGTTGGGAAAGACCCTGATGCTGGGAAAGATTGAAGGCAGCAGGAGAAGGGGATGACAGAGGATGATATGGTTGGATGGCATCACCAACTCAATGGACATGAATTTGAGCAAGCTCTGGGAGTTGGTGATGGACAGGGAAGCCTGGCATGCTGCAGCCCATGGGGTCGCAAAGAGTTGGACACTACTGAGCGACTAAACTGAACTGAAGGATAATGAGAAAATCCTAAAATCTTACAAGAACAAATATCACACACAAGTGGTGAGGAATCATAATGACTTTGACCTTTTACACAGCAGCCCTGGAAGCCAACAATTAAAAATTATGACTTTAGAAAAGTTGAAGGAAAAGTACTTCCAATTTAGAATTCTGTACCCTACCAAACTATCCATAGGAGATGAGTAGAATAAATACATTTCAGACAAGCACCCTTCTCAGGAAGCTACTGACTTCAGAAAAATAAGAGAGTAAACTAAAAGGGGTTCCAGGAAAAGGGAACCAGACAGGAGAAAGGCCAAGAGTCATAGGGATGACAGCATAGGGAGGGTCAAGAGGGCAGTGCTGTGTAGTGGGTTGAGAATGCCATCAGTCTGGAGTGAAAAGGGGCTTCCAGAAATTAAACGGTTCTGATGTGTTTGAGCCTTTGGAAAATGTTATTGATAAGCAGGTGACAAAGAAAACTAGCCACATAAAATTCCAGGCACAAGATAAATAATAGGTCACTATGAAGAGAAAGAGGATTTCTCTGGTGGCTCAATGGTAAAGAATCTGCCTGTCAATGCAGGAGACACACGAATTCAAATACTGGGTCAGGAAGATCCCCTGGAGGAGGAAATGGCAATGCACTCCAATATTCTTGCCTGGAAAATCCCATGGACAGAGGAGCTGAGTAGGCTACAGTTCATGGGGTCCCAAAGAGTCCAAGACAACTTAGCGAGCAAAACAAATGAAGAGAAAGAAGAGGAGGAGGTGTGGTTTTATGCCCTCATAGTGAACAGTCTTGAAAATGTGGGGGTGGGGTGAGGTGGGCAGAGAGTTGTTTGGAGAGCGTGCTTCTCCTTGACCTTATTGGAAAGTCCATAGAAATGTCTAAATTTATTGTATGTTTTTTACTTTTTAGAAAGTAGTCACAAATATATTCATTATTTATTTGGCTGCACTGGGTCTTAGTTATGGGCAAGTGGGATCCATTTTCCCGAGCAGGTATCAAACCTGGGCCTCTGCATTAGGAGTGTGGAGTCTTAGCCATTGGACGATCAGGTTCAGTTCAGTTCAGTTGTGTCTGACTCTTTGCCACCCCATGGACTGCAGCACGCCAGCCTTCCCTGTCCATCACCAACTCCTGGAGCTTGCTCAAACTCATGTCCATCAAGTTGGTGATGCCATCCAACCATCTCATCCTCTGTCATCCCCTTCTCCTGCCTTCAATCTTCCCAGAGTCTTTTCTAATGAGTTGGCTCCTTGCATCAGGTGGCCAAAGTATTGGAGCTTCAGCTTCAGCATCAGTCCTTCCAATGAACATTCAGGACTGATTTCCTTTAGGATTGACTGGTTTGATCTCTTTGAAGTCCAAGGGACTCTCAAAAGTCTTATTCAACACCACAGTTCAAATGCATCAGTTCTTCAATGCTCAGCTTTATTTATGATCCAACTCTCACATGCGTACATGACTACTGGAAAAACGATAGCTTTGACCAGACAGACCTTTGTCAGCAAAGTGACGTCTCTGCTTTTTAATATGCTGTCTAGGTTTGTCATGGCTTTTATTCCAAGGAGCAAGCATTTTTAAATTTCATGGCTGCAGTCAACATCTTCAGTGATTCTGGAGCCCAATAAAGTAAAGACTGTCACAGTTTCCACTGTTTCCCCATCTATTTGCCATCAAGTGATGGGACCAGATGCCATGATCTTTGTTTTTTGACTGTTGAGTTTTAAGCCAGCTTTTTTACCCTCCTCTTTCACTTTCATCAAGAGGCTCTTCAGTTCCTCTTCAGTTTCTGCCATAAGGGTAGTGTCATCTGCATATTTGAGGTTATTGATATTTCTCCAGGCAATCTTGTCTACAGCTTGTGCTTCATTCAGCCCGGCATTTCACATGATGTACTCCGTGTGTAAGTTAAACAAGCAGAGTGACAATATATAGCCTTGACGTACTCCTTTCCAAATTTGGAATCAGTCTGTTGTTACATGTACAGTTCTAATGGTTGCTTCTTGACCTGCATACAGATTTCTTACAAAGCAGGTAAGGTGGTCTAGTATTCCTATCTCTTTAAGAATTTTCCACAAAAGAGATCTTCATGACCCAGATAACCACGATGGTGTGATCACTCACTTAGAGACAGACATCCTGAAGTCTGAAGTCAAGTGGGCCTTGACTTCAAAGGCTTTGGCGTAGTCAATAAAGCAGTAGTAGATATTTTTCTGAAACTCTCTTGCTTTATCGATGATCCAATGGATGTTGGCAATTTGATCTCTGCTTCCTCCACCTTTTCTAACTCCAGCTTGAATATCTGGAAGTTCTCAGTTCATGTACTGTTGAAGCCTTGATCGAAGCATTTTGAGCATTACTTTCCTAGCATGTGAGATGAGTGCAATTGTGCAGTAGTTTGAACATTCTTTGGCATTGCCTTTCTTTGGGATTGGAATGAAAATTGACCTTTTCCAGTCCTGTGGCCACTGTTGAGTTTTCCAAATTTGCTGGCATACTGAGTGCAGCACTTTGACAGTATTATCTTTTAGGACTTGAAATAGCTCCACTGGAATTCCATCACTTCCACTAGCTTTGTGTGTAGTGATCCTAAGGCCCACTTGACTTTGGACTCCAGGATGTCTGGCTCTAAGTGAGTGATCACACCATCGTTGTTATCTGGGTCATGACATTTTTTTGTGTGGTTCTGTGTATTCTTGCCACTTTTTCTTAATATTTTCTGCTTCTGTTAGGTCCATACTGTTTCTCTCCTTTATTGTGCCTGTCTTTATGTTCCCTTGGTATCTCTAATTTTCTTAAAGAGATCTCTAGTCTCTCCCATTCTGTTGTTTTCATCTCTTTCTTTGCACTGATAACTGAGGAAGGCTTTCTTATCTCTCCTTGCTATTATTTGGAACTCTGCATTCAAATGGGTACATCTTTCCTTTTCTCCTTTGCCTTTCACTTCTATTCTCAGCTATTTGTAAGGCCTCCTCAGACAACCATTTTGGTTTTTTGTATTTCTTTTTCTGGGGGATGGTCTTGATCCCTGTCTCCTGTACCATGTCATGAACCTCCATCCATAGTTCTTCAGGCACTGTATCAGATCTAATCCCTTGAATCTATTTGTCACTTCCACTGTATAATCAATCATAAGGGATTTGATTTAGGTCATACATGAATGGCCTAGTGGTTTTCCCAACTTTCTTCCATTTAAGTCTGAATTTGGCAATAAGGAGTTCATGATCTGAGCTACAGTCAGCTTCTGATCTTGTTTTTGCTGACTATATAGAACTTCTCCATCTTTGGCTACAAAGAATATAATCAATCTGATTTCGGTATTGACATCTGGTGATATCCATTTGCAGAGTTCTCTCATGTTGTAGGAAGAGGGTGTTTTGCTATGACAAGTGCGTTCTCTTGGCAAAACTGAAGCCTTTACCCTGCTTCATTTTGTGCTCCAAAGGCAGACTTGCCTGTTACTCCAGGTATCTCTGGATTTTCCAGTTTTGCAATCCAGTCCCCTATGATGAAAATCACATCTTTTTTTGGTGTTAGTTCTACAAGGTCTTGTAGGTCATCATAGAAGAACCGTTCAACTTCAGCTTCTTCGGCATTAGTGGTCGGGGCATAGACTTGGATTACTGTGATAGTTAATGGTTTGCTTGGAAATGAACAGAGATCATTCTGTCATTTTTGAGATTATACCCAAGCAGTGCATTTCAGACTCTTGTTGACTATGAGGGCTACTCCATTTCTTCTAAGGAATTCTTGCCCACAGTAGTAGTTATAATGGTCATCTGAATTAAATTTGCTCATTCGAGTCCATTTTAGTTCACTGATTCCTAAAATGTTGATGTACACTCTTGCCATCTCCTGTTTGACCACTTCTAATTTACCTTGATTCATGGGTTAACATTCCAGGTTCCTATGCAGTATTGTTCTTTACAGCATCAAGCTTTACTTCCATCTACTAGTCACATCCACAACTGGGCGTTGTTTTCTCTTGGGGCCATCAGGGAAGTCCCCAAAATGTCTAAATTTAATACATCAAAAATAGTCTTCTCTAGCTGAGAAACGTAGAGTTTTTTGTCAGAAGAAAAGCTATTACAAGGGTTGGAAGTATTTGCCTCTGGGGGAGACTGGCATGTGACAGCTGTTTTTCACTGTCTTCATTTCTGCGTGAATTAAAACCACACACACACACACACACACACACACACACCATGCACTGGCGTAACTCTGATTTTAAAATATATCAAGTAAAAAAAGTTGTTTGTGAAAACGTCTCATCTCTACACCCAGGAGGCCCAGCAAACCGTCTCCACAGCAACCCAACGCGGCTCCGAAACCAGCGGTGCCACGTAGGGCCTGGCGAGGGTGACGCACTTCCGCCCCTGGCCCCGCCCCTCCGCCGCAGGGGCGTGGTCGTCTGGTCCTCTCTTTTCCGGCCTACGCGTGCGCAGTCTTCGGAAGCCGGGCGGCTTGGGTGCCAGTGTGCCCACGCCCCCCTGGCCGCGGCCCCACGCTTTGAGAGGCGCGAGAATTGCCGTAGTTTTCAGTCTGCATTCGTCTCACGACGTGTGGACACGTTGTCAGACGCGAGAGCGGACCCGAATCATCCTCGCGGAAGCAAGGCTGGAGGCTCCCCTCCCTGTCGGGGCGGGGCTAGGGCCGGAGCTCTGCCCTCACTCCCCTTACGTCACGGCTCTGCTGGTCCTCCTGGGAGTTGTGGTTCGGGTCCGTCCCCCCGGCCGTGGTCCCAGGGGGCTGCGGACTACGGGTCCCGGCAGGCCTCGGGTTGGCCCCTGAGCCCCAGACGCCGGGGGCTTCGGGCGGCCTCAGCTAGTGGGCTCTGACGCTGCGCGGCACAGCTGAGCACCTGGCAGGTTGGCTGGCTCAAAGCAGTCTAGCTCGCGGGCTGGCCGCCCCACACACTGAGGCCGCAGCCGACCGACTGACAGACTCGGCGCTTCTCAGGCCCCCGGAGCCTAGGCGCTGAGCGGCCCGGACGCAAACTTCCGGGCAAGTGGAAGGGTCGACAGGGCCACCAGGCCCGGGGTCGGCAGCGGCGGGGGCCTGGGGCAGTTTCCCGAGGAAGGTGACGAATGACAGGGGCGGGACGGACCCGAACGAGTGAGGAAGGGGTCACTTTCAGGGTGGGAGCGCGGCTCAGCTTGTCCGGCCCCGCCCCCCCGCAGGCCAGCTGCTGGAGTCCAAGGCGCAGCGCTGGGCGCTGACGTCGGCTGAGCCGGGTCCGCCAGCCCTCTGGTCCCTACCCCGGCGGCTCTAGACCCTCGGAGCCTTGCAGGGTAGGAGGCAGGCCCTTGGGGCAGCTCTGGGGTCGTGAGCGTGGGCCGGGCATGAGCGTGTAGACAAATCAGTGAGGCGCTGATTGTGCGTCTTGGCATCACCCCCTCCCCCCGCCCCCGCTGCCGCAGGGTCGGATGGCTCAGGGCTTGAGCCGAAGGTTAAAGGCCAACCTCCAAGTCTCCAGGCTTCAGGGCTGCAGCCCACCTGTCTGTAGGCGGCCGGGGGGCGACTGGACAGCTAGATAAGTGAGCTCTTGAGGGGCTCAGATTTTTTCTGATGCCACGTCAGAGAGGTTTTGCTTGTTTTTGAGTGTGTCTAGGGTGTTGGGGTGTGAATAATCCTGCCTCTCTCCCTCTGAGCTCAGAACCAATAGAGAAAATAAGAAAAGGTGCCAGACAGGCTCCTGGTGGGCATCAGCGGGGCAGGGGTTGCAGCAGCGTTACAGTGGGAGCACTGGCATAGCAGGTCCTTCCTGGTGGGTCCCCTCCTCTCGCCCTTCCCTCTGGCCTGTTGCTCCAGGTGCAACAAGTATCTGAATGTCATGCTCCTGCCCAAGACTGGCCCTGTGCAGTGGTTGGGTGGTGACTGCCCTGTCTGCACAGTGCCTGAGGGCTTCTGTCTGGGTCGCCAGGATTAGGGTGATGGCCTCCCTTTACTTCCTTTAGGCCTTCTTCCAGCAGGTGACTGACAGGCCAGACTCCCTGGCCACTCAGGATGTCCACCTCTGCCTTACCCTGAGCTGCCACATGACCAGAGCCTGTGATTCACCAAGTCTTTCCAGTTGACTGTGCCACACATGGTGCGGATTTAAACAGCATCATTAGCCAAGCTGGAGGTGCCCAGAAAGGAGTGGCAGCCTCTGGTGGCCAGCAGTTGGCACCCAAGTTGATTCTTCTCAATAAAGACAGTTTGCCAACTTCCTAGCTAAATGGGATTTACTATTTGAAGCTTTTTAAAGTTTTTTTCATAAAATAGTCAAAATAGTGCAAATACTTTATACTGTCTAAACGTGTGCTTTAGAAATACTTCTGCCTTCCAAAGAGAAACTAGTAAACCAATAGAGCAGACCCAGATGTCCACCCATTTGGTTGAGATGGTAAATGCTAAATGTGTAAGACTGCCTTTTAAAACCCATTTTCCCCCAGACCTGCTGACTGGCTACCTGTTTGGTTTGCTGTGCTCTGTGTTAGCCATGGCTTCCAATCTCCAACAGGAAATCTTGGTGGCTGAGCAAACTTGTGACCCGAGAAACAGCAGCTAAGCATTTGGGATGCTGACAAGAGGCTGGTGTATACGCTAAGGTAAGTGCCAGTTGCTCATGCCCTGAGTGCCTCTGTGTTCATTCACGGTTGGCCATGTCACTCATGGGTGACCCCATGAACTGCTGGCCATCAGGCACCTCTGTCCAGGATACTGGAGTGGGTTGCCATTTCCTTCTCCAGGGGATCTTCTCCACTGAGGGATGGAACCCCTATCTCCTGTGTCTCCTTCATTGGCAGGAGGATTCTTTACTGTTGTGCCACATGGGAAACCCTCAGGGTCGTCATAAACCTTTGCAGCTACAGCCTTTGGGGGTTCTGGTGCCGCCAGGTGCCTGGGTTGTAAGCTCTGAGGAAGATGTCAGAGTACAGTGTTTCTGGCAAAAAGAGAAAAAGGAAGAGCTCTCTGGGTGAATTTGTCACTGAAACAAGAGTTCCCTTCCTACCTATCCTCTCCCTTCCCCTGACCCCAGTCCATTCCCCACTTGCCATCCCCTCCTTTCACACCCTGGAAGACCTTCTGAAGTGAGATAGTGAGCCCTGATATAATAGGAGGGCTGGGGACCTGGGGGTCACATGGAGCACGAATAGCCATCTCCTGGGTCCTGGTGACAACAATGACAGAGACCAGGCAGGGAGGCAGGTGGCAGAGTAGCAGAGAGGCCTGGAAAGCCTGTGGGCTGCTTCACGGGGGTCCTACAATGCTGTGCCCGAGCATCAAGGTCTGGGAGCCAGGAGGGCAGCAGGGAGCATTGTTGGGGGCCCTGTTCAGACCCAGCTGGGGTGATGCCAGGCTGGATGGAGGTGCTGTGGCCCAGGACCAACCTGGGCACCCGCGGTGGAGTGTGGAGGGGAGGACTGCTCCTCTTTGTCCACTGTCCTCCTCCAGGGGCACTGGTCTGTGCGGGAGAAAGGCTGAGGCTCAGCGTGTCCATTCAGCTCTGTCCCCCATGGGCTAGTGGGCTCCCAGGGCACATACTTAGGGAGCATGGCAAGTTGCTGGCCAGCACTGGAGAACTGTCTGGCCGTGCTATAAATAGGGATATGAACACAACAGGTGCTGGTCAGAGGCACTTCTCGTGACAGGCTAGACTTTGCTGGTGACCTAGTGGAGCCACTACTGGCTGAGACTTGGTCTTTTTTTCCCACAGACCTTGCCGGGCACCTTCCGCCCCTGACCATTCTCTGCCCATTCCCTTGAGAGCAGAGCCAGGCACTGGCCACACCTGCTCTCCTGCTTAAGGTGTCCAATCACCCTAAGTCTTGTTGGAGACAGTCTGCAGCCCCTGGCCAGTAGATCTGTAGGCCTGCAGGAAGGGTGGGTGCAGCGGCCGGCCAGGTAGGCTGAGAGGCTGGGCTCACAGGCTACAGAATAACTGTGGTGCTGACTCTTGGGAGAGCATCCTTCCTGCCCCTTTATCTCAGTCCAGGGCCAGTTTCTGGGCCTTGCAGGTGGCATGTCCCCTGCGAGCAGGCATCTCTTGCTGCCTATCTGCCCACACTTGTTTGGGTAGGTGGTTGCCTGGCTGACTAGCTCAGCAGGAGCACCTGGGAAGGGTAGGGGACAGCTCAGCACTGCCCAGGAGCCATGGCAATCCTGGAGGCTCCCAGCGGGAGGAGGGCCTGTGCCCTGAAGGGCAGCGCCTCCTCTCTGCCACTGGGCCATTGGCTCAGGCAGGAGGCAGAAGCCACACGTGAACAGCCCTCTGACAAGGCAGCAGCCCACAGGTCCTGCCCTTGTCTGGGGCTCACTGGCACCAAAGAGCCACAGGCATTCTCATGTGGGCTTCTTGCTGTGGCTAGCAGGACAGAAAAGCCCTAGTGCCCCATCTTCAGTGGGTCCACAGGCCATGGGGGAAGGGTGGCTGGAGGGCAGCGGGAGCAGGAGGCCTCACAGCCCCTGCGGGGCAGCCGTCCAGGTGAAGGAGCAGTGGGGTGTTTTGCTGAGACTGGGCATCAAGTCCGAAAGACTAGTCATTTCAGATGGTCCACCTGTATCTGGAAGCCATGGCGGTCCTGGGCAGGGTGAGGAGGGCGTGGGCACAAGCACCTGTAGGGGTGGGGGAGGACTCGCAGAAGGCTGAGCTGGCTGAGCAGTTCATACCACTGAGAATCTGAGGGTCATTCACTTGGACTCTAGGCTGGGTGTGGCCCAGGAGCCTCGCCCTGTAGGCAGTGCCCCTCCTCTGCGTACCCTGTGCCTGGTGCCGGCCTGCAGGTGAGACTGGACAGAGGGTGGCCATCAGGTGACCTGTGGGCTCAGGCCTAGGATGCTGATTGTTGGGCTGGGGTTGGGGGGGGGGTTCAGGTGCAGGGGTGATGTGTGGGTTTCCTTCCCTGTTGCTGGCCAAGCTTTAGGCTGGCCTGGCAGCCTATGGCTGCTCTGGGCCACTGGGCACTAGAGGGAGCAGCTATACCCCAGCAGGCCTCAGGGCCTCCTCTGGCCTTCCAGGAGCCTTGCAGCGCAGTGAGCTTCGTTCAGGGATCAGGCCTGTATCTTCCCCGGCCTCGGGGCCCTCATGCTGGGGAGGCAGTCTCTAGAGATGGAGGGGTGACTGCTCCCTTACTGTCCTGAGGCCCTGAAACCCCTCCCTTTTCATTACCGTCTTGGGGGGCCCGCAGTCCCCTCCCACTTCAGGTCCTGTTGCTCCAAACTCTTAGGGGTTGTTCAAATCCATTCATGTTAAACCAATTTTATTGAGGAATCACATAATGCCAGGAGGCACAGGTCATGAGTGATCCAGCTTTGCAAAATGAACACACATGTAATCGACACCCAGATGAGGAAATAGCATGTCCCCGGTTCCAAGCCCCCATGACTGCCTCAGCCACTGTCTCCCTGCCTCCAGCACCCTGGGTTTGCTTGTTCTGTTTGTGAGCTTCCTATAAGTGGGGTCAGGTGCACGGCTCCTCTCCTTCAGCGTCCGTTTGTGAGTGCTGCTGTGTAGTGTGGTGGGTCATGCTCCCTTGAAAGTATATCTTGTCAGGACCCGGTTCACTCTTGAGCCTGCAAGGCGGGCACTGCTGTGAACAGTGCCACCTCCGTCAGGGCCTGCCTGGGGTGGCCAGGCCACACCTCTCAGAAGAAGGCCCAGCAGTGAGGCCCGAGTGACGTTGCAGCACCTCTCACTAGGCTGTGGGTAGCATCAGCCCCCAAGTGTGTTAGGTCCTGGAGGTACCTGTCCCAGGGTTTTCCTGTTTTCTGTCAGATAGTCTGCTTTGTGCATGAGGTAGGCAGGCTCTCTTTCCTCACTCTGGGTACACGGTCTTTGTGCCTCTTCCAGTCTTAAGTGCCAGCGAGTGTTTCTTTGGAAAGTTTTGTCTTACCTTGCATGTTGATGTCTGCAGTCCTAGTGGGCCCCACCCCGTCCCCCCATGCCAGCCACCCAGCGCCTGATCTGCTGGCATGTAGACCTCCTGACCTGATCTTATTCCCTGGGGATCTGGAGTCCCATCACCAGGACTGCTCCCACACTGCTGCTTCACCTCCCCACAGCTGCTGGGGGGGAGGGGGGCAGGGCGAGGGCGCGGGTCCCTTTCCAGAGAGGTGTCCCACCTGCCCTCCAGCCCCAGGGCGTTCCTGCGTGCCCCCTCCTCCACACTGGTTTCTGTCTCTCCCTGGCAGTCCTCTGGTGTGACCTCATGTGGCTTTCTCCGTGTGGCCCGATGGTCCCCTCTCCCTGCAGGTCTCCACCATGGACCCAGACCCCCAAGCGGGCGTGCAGGTGGGCATGCGTGTGGTGCGCGGCGTGGACTGGAAGTGGGGCCAGCAGGACGGCGGCGAGGGCGGCGTGGGCACGGTGGTGGAGCTCGGCCGCCACGGCAGCCCTTCGACCCCCGACCGCACGGTGGTCGTGCAGTGGGACCACGGCACCCGCACCAACTACCGCGCGGGCTACCAGGGCGCACACGACCTGCTGCTCTACGACAACGCCCAAATCGGTGCGGGCCCAGGACCAGGGCTGGGGCGGGGCGGGGCTGGGCTGGGGGCGGGGTCGGCGGCGCGCCTGACGCTCCGCCCCGCAGGCGTCCGCCACCCCAACATCATCTGCGACTGCTGCAAGAAGCACGGGCTGCGGGGCATGCGCTGGAAATGCCGCATCTGCTTCGACTACGACCTCTGCACGCAATGCTACATGCACAACAAGCACGACCTGGCCCACGCCTTCGAGCGCTACGAGACGGCCCACTCGCGCCCGTGAGTCTCCCCGCCGTCCCAGTGTCCCAGCCCACCTGCGAGCCCCCAGGGCCTCCTGATAGTGCCTCTGACACACGACGAGCAGCTGCCTCCTGCTGACCGCTATGCTGCCGGTCAAGTCTGTCCTGAGCCATTTCCTGGAGGAGTGACCACGGTCATGATCACCCCAGGGGCATTGACACCAGCCCCCACCCCCTACAGAAGGCGACTGTGTCCACCTAGCAGGTCTGCAGAGGTCGGTGCTGTGGATGGGGCCTCCTCTCACCCTGTCCCCTCCTCGCGCCAGGCTCCCACTGGCCCCCCAGTGCTGCCTGACCGGGGCTCTGAGGGTGGCCTGTGTGGGGTGTGCCGCTTGCATCTGCTGTGGTCAGGAGGGCCCACGCTAGGGAGGATGGGCACCCAGAGGCGCACCCCTGCCCCCTGCACTGTCGCCCTCGCCTCCTTGACACCCCCACCCGTGGAGGGGAGGGATGTGCTGGCTAGCGAGGGAGCCGGGAGCAGCTATCCCGACACCTCTGGCCAAGCCTGCCTTCCTCACTCCCGCGTTTCCCACATGCTGAACCCTCCCCAGGCCAGGTCGGGTGCTGAGCTCTGGGCATAGCTCTGACAGGATACCTAGCTCTCCAGGAGGTGGCAGATGTGGTGTGACCACACACAGGAACCATGCGGTGAGGGTGGGCCTGGAGCACCCGTCCAACCTGGTGTCATGAAAGGCCCCTGGAGGGAACCAGTCAGCAACCCCACTCAAGGTCCAGTGTGGAGGGCACTAGCCTGGGGGGCTTGCTGTGCCAGGGGAAGAGACCCCAGGGCGGGAAGGGGAGCAGGGCTGGCAGGGCAGAGGGCCTGCTCCTGGCACCACTGCCGTTCATGGCCTGGGACCCACTCTGTCTCCTGTAGGGTCATGCTGAGTCCCCGCCAGGGCCTCCCCAGGATCCCGTTAAGGGGCATCTTCCAGGGGGCGAAGGTGGTTCGGGGCCCCGACTGGGAGTGGGGCTCACAGGATGGTGAGTGAGGGGGTGGGAAGGTGGGGGGCAGTTGTGGGAGGCGGTTGCCACCAGCTGTGGCTCATCCTCGTGGCATGGGTTTACCCTGCTGGTGGGGCCACTGTCTCCCAGGAGGAGAAGGGAAGCCAGGCCGAGTGGTGGACATCCGTGGCTGGGACGTGGAGACAGGCCGGAGCGTGGCCAGTGTGACGTGGGCTGATGGCACCACCAACGTGTACCGTGTGGGCCACAAGGGCAAGGTGGACCTCAAGTGTGTGGGCGAGGCAGCTGGTGGCTTCTACTACAGGGAGCACCTCCCAAGGCTTGGTATGGGGGGGCCGTCCACCACGTGCCCCGCCCCCCCAGTTTCCCTCTGTTCTGCCCTGGGCCCAGGGGTGGCCTCTGGAGTCACTGAGGTGAGCGGTGGGGACAGAAGGAACCGCCTGAGCCAGGCCTGCTGCACCCCCCCACCCCCAGGCAAGCCCGCAGAGCTGCAGCGCAGGGTCAGTGCTGACGGCCAGCCCTTCCAGCGTGGGGACAAGGTCAAGTGTCTGCTGGACGCGGACGTGCTGAGGGAGATGCAGGAAGGCCACGGCGGGTGGAACCCCCGGATGGCCAAGGTGAGCTGCCCCACCTGGTGAGTTCCTGTGCCCACCCTCCCCATGTCCTCTGGCCCCCCGCCCTCCTGCTCCACCTGGCCACCGCCTCCATGACCCGCCACAGTTTATCGGACAGACGGGCACCGTGCACCGCATCACAGACCGTGGGGACGTGCGTGTGCAGTTCAGCCACAAGACCCGCTGGACCTTCCACCCTGGGGCTCTCATCAAGGTGCATGGGGGGGCTGAGCTGAGCCTCTTCTCACTTCTGCACCCCCTTTCATGTACCTGCTCGGCTCTGGGAGTGCCTTCCTCTGACCCTGAAGGACGAGGTCAGGGCCTGATGGGTCTGAAGGGGATTCGTTCCCGGGAGAGGGACCTAGATGTGAAGGGGAGGCCCAGGGCATTGTTGGAAGTGGGGGCAGCAGACCAGGTCCCAGTGTGTGTTCTGAGGGCCAGGGAAGCCTCGCAGGCTGCAGGTGGCATGGTTGGGCAGAGTTCCTAGAATGCTTCCGTGGGTGCTGCCTGAAGGGTGGGAAGGCCCCTTAGGACAGGGGTGGACCCTGGATCAGGGTGGTGGGGCATGGTGAGAGCTGTTTGAGAAGCAGTATTTCTCAGAAGCAGGAGGGAGGAGGTGGAGGGCAGGTGGCAGAGCATCTGGTGACGGCCTCTGGACAGAATGCGAAGCCAGCACTCAGCTCGAGTTGGGGACACCTGGGACATGTGGGCCTTCAGGGAGGGGGTGTGGTGGGGTCACAGGACAGGTGGTTTATAGAGGAAGTTCTGTCTGTGCAGGTGAGGGCACAGGTACGGAGAAAGTTACCAGGGAAGGTTTGGGGTGCGGGAGGAGCAGCCCCTGGCCCTACGATGTTCAGGCTCTGCCCCCAGTCATCCTGGCGCCCCTCCTCCAAGCTGGGCTGGACTGGTCTTGGCCGTACTGCCTGCTCCCCCATCAGCCCGTGGTCAGGCCTGCCCCAGCCTGAGCACCCCTGATCTGGCGCTGGCCATCTCCCCCGGGGCTCTGAGGCTGGGCTGGCAGGGCTGTCCTGGTCACCTGTCACCCTTACTGGGTGAGACCCTCTGGTTGTGCTTTCAGGCAGGGGCTGGGGTCCTGGTGAGGTGGAGCTGAATGAGGGTGGGGGCCTTCCTGCTCTCCGACCCTGGGCAACCATGCCCGCTGGGGCCCCTCACATGCTGCTCTCGTGCTCCTCTGTCACTCAGCAAAACTCCTGCCTGGTGGGTGAGGTGGTGCGGGTTATCGACGATCTTGACACAGTGAAGCGGCTGCAGGCTGGGCATGGGGAGTGGACCGATGACATGGCCCCTGTGAGTCCCCCACCCCTACCTCCATGCTCATCACACTTACCCCTGGGAAGCCGCCTGTGACCCCACCCTCTCCTCACTCAGGCTCTGGGCCGTGTCGGGAGAGTGCTGAAGGTTTTCGGAGACGGGAACGTGGGCGTGCTGGTCAGTGGGAAGATGTGGACCTTCAGCCCCTCCTGCCTGGTGGCCTACCGGCCTGAGGAAGATATCAACCTGGACGTAGCCGGGCGAGCCCGGGAGAACAAAAGTGAGGGCATCCAGTGAGCAGCTGGTTGGGGCAGGGCTGCCCTGGCCACCACTGACCCTCAGCCCCACCCTCCCCAGGCTCCCTGAGCGTTGTCCTGGACAAGCTTCGAGCCCAGAAGAGTGACCTGGAGCACCCAGGGAGGCTGGTGGTGGAGGTGGCTCTGGGCAATGTGGCCCGGGCTCTGGACCTGCTGCGGCGGCACCCAGAACAGGCGAGCCCGAGACCTGCCTCCCAGCCCAGCCAGCCCCAGCGAGGGGACTGAGGGCCAGGGACTGACCCTCTGCCTCTCGCGGCAGGTGGACACCAAGAATCAGGGCAGGACTGCCCTGCAGATGGCTGCCTACCTAGGCCAGGTGGAGCTGGTACGGCTGCTGCTGCAGGCTCAGGCGGGCGTTGACCTGCCGGATGACGAGGGCAACACGGCACTGCACTACGCAGCCCTGGGGTGAGGCCCGGCCAGAGTGCGAGGGGGCTGGGCCTGCAGGTCCAGCCGGCGGGCACATCGCCCCTCCTGCTTCCTCTCCTGCCAGGAACCAGCCCGAGGCTGCCCGGGTGCTCTTGAGCTCGGGTTGTGGGGCCAATGCTCTGAACAGTACTCGGAGCTCAGCACTGCATGTGGCCGTGCAGAGGGGCTTCCTGGAGGTGGTGAAGGTCCTCTGTGAGCGTGGCTGTGACGTCAACCTGCCTGTGAGTCCTGGGTCCCCTGGCTGTGGCCCTGGGGTCAAGGAGGTCATGGCTGAGACCTCCTTGCCAAGTGATCACTGGCCTACCACCGGCAGGATGCCCACGCTGACACACCCCTGCACTGTGCCATCTCGGCGGGCACTGGTGCCAGCGGCATTGTGGAGGTCCTCACCGAGGTGCCGGGCATTGACGTCACCGCCACCAACAGCCAGGGCTTCACCCTGCTGCACCATGCGTCCCTGAAAGGCCACACACTGTGAGTTTGGGGTGACACACAGCTGCTGCTGTGCCATCTGGCCACCCTGGGTCGCCCCCAACCCCAGAGGCATCTCCCTCCTCCCACAGAGCTGTAAGGAGGATTCTGGCGCGGGCCCGGCAGCTGGTGGACGCCAAGAAGGAGGATGGGTTCACGGCACTGCACCTGGCCGCCTTCAACAACCATGGGGAGGTGGCCCAGGTTCTCATCCGAGAGGTGTGGACAGAGTCCCATGGGCCGCGGACTGGGGTGTCAGGGCCCACCAGGGTCCCTGGGTTGAGCCCATGCCCACCCCTCCCCAGGGCCACTGTGACGTGAATGCTCGAAACCGTAAGCTGCAGTCCCCACTGCACCTGGCTGTGCAGCAGGCCCACGTGGGGCTGGTGCCACTGCTGGTGGACGCCGGCTGCAGCGTCAATGCCGAGGACGAGGAGGGGGACACAGCTCTGCACGTGGCCCTGCAGCGCCACCAGCTGCTGCCTCTGGCAGTTGATGGGGGCGCAGGGGACCCGGGTCCCCTGCAGCTGCTGTCCAGGGTGAGGAAGCATGACTGGGTGCTTGGGAGGGCGGCGCAGAACTGGGCCACAGGCTCCACTGCCCTCTCTGCCCTCAGGATGGCCAGAACAGGCCTCACAGGGTGGGCAGTCTGGGCCACAGTGGTTTGTTCTGCTACCCTGGTCACCACTGCCGGCCCAGTGTTCTGAGATTCTGACCAGCTGGGGAGAGGAAGTGGGGTCTAGTGGGTCTGGGCCCTGCCATAGGCCGAGTCGTGTATCAGAACACGGCCTCCGTGCCACCTGCTGCCCAGTGGGGCCCTTTGCCTCCGGCTTCAAGGGCCTCAGGGAGCAGGTGTTTAGGTCTCTGCAGCCGGGTTCCAGCCGAGGCTCCCTTCGGGCCAGCGTTCCCAGGCGTTCGCCCTCACCAGCGTCTGTCCTGCCACCCAGCTACAGGCCTCGGGCCTTCCGGGCAGCGCCGAGCTGACGGCGGGCGCGGCAATCGCCTACTTCTTAGCGCTGGAGGGCGCCGACCTGAGCTACGCCAACCACCGCGGCCGGAGCCCCCTGGGACCTGGCTGCCGAGGGTCGCCTGCTCAAAGCCCTGCAGGGCTGTGCTCAGCGCTTCCGGTGAGCCGGCGGGGCGGGGCGGGGCGGGGCTCGAAGTTCCGGGCCCTTTCAAGACCCCTGTCCCCACACAGGGAGCGGCAGGCTGGTGGCAGCGGCGGCGGCAGTCGGGGCTCGGCCCAGGGCCCAAGACTGGTGCTCAGTGCTCCAAACACCGTGACCAACCTGCATGTGGCGGCGCCGACGGGGCCCGAGGCCGCCGAGTGCCTAGTGTGCTCGGAGCTGGCGCTGCTCGTGCTGTTCTCACCCTGCCAGCATCGCACAGTGTGCGAGGGTGAGTGCGGGGTGGGGAGGGGGGCGCGGCAGCCGGGCTGGACGGCCCCTCACTCAACCGTGCCCTCCCCCTGCAGAGTGCGCTCAAAGGATGAAGAAGTGCATCAGGTGCCAGGTGGTCATCAGCAAGAAGCTGCGCCCAGGTGGGGCCCGGCGCCTGCCCCGCCCCGCTGCCCCCAGGTGTGGGCCGCTGCACCCTGCCCGCGGCCCCGCCCGCTGTCCACGGCCCCGCCGCCTGTTGTGGCTCACATCCCTGTTCGCGGTTCTCCCACAAGACCTCGGCCCCGAGCCCCCGCCCCTGACCTGGACTTCTTCCTCAGACGGCACGGAGGTGGTCAGCACGGCCCCCGCGCCCGGCCCGCCGCGGCAGCTGGTGGAAGAGCTGCAGAGCCGCTACCGGCAGATGGAGGAGCGCATCACCTGTCCGATTTGCATCGACAGCCACATCCGCCTCGTGTTCCAGTGCGGCCACGGCGCGTGCGCGCCCTGTGGCGCAGCGCTTAGCGCCTGCCCCATCTGCCGCCAGCCCATCCGCGACCGCATCCAGATCTTCGTGTAGCCCGCGCCCCCTGCCTCGTTCCGGGGCCACGCCCCGCGGCCGCCCTTGCGAGCCCTTTCTCTGTGTTTTATAAAAAGATTGCTGGACTTTGTGCCTGGTTGCCTGTCTGGGGCGGGGCCGTGGGGGTCCCCCACCGAGGACCGTCTTGACCGCACCCCTTACACCGTTGGCCCAGCGCTGGGTTCTGCGCTTTGGCCAGAGGCCTTGCAGGGCCTCTCCCGACCCGCGTATTCTGCCCTTCTTCCCAGGACTCAAGGGTCCAGAGTGTTGCCCGGACCCTGGCCAAAAAGAACGGGGCCTCGGGCTTGCGGTGTCGTCCAGGGGCACTGAGTGGACCGAAACCCCAGCAGTAGCTACCTCCCGGCTCCTGGGATGGGCTACAGAGACGGGTTTTGGCTAAATCAGGACCCGGTCTCGCGGCAGACTGTGCGGTCCTGGCTAAGTGGGGAGTTGGGCGAGGCCTCCGGTTTCAAGCCAAGAGCCCCGGCAGGGTCTCAGGACCGCTGAGCGTGGGAGGCGGAATACGGGTTCGGGGAGAGGGTCGGTGTATTGGCTCGAACTTAGTCATGACGTGGGGGAGGGGGGACTGCCCTCGTCTGGACCCAGCGGCCGGGCGCTTTCCAAGAACCACCAAAATGCTCCCCTGGAGCCTCAAGGCTGCCTGCCAGCCACTTGGCGCTGACCCTGCTGGCCCGGCGCGCCACTGTCACTCTGGGCTCAAAGCCTGGATGGAGAATGGGGAGGGCCTGCACCCCCGGCCTCCTCTGGCTGGGCGCCTCTCCACTCGGAGCAATTCCCCCAGCCCCCATCCCGTCTCCCCTCCCCGTAGTCCGCTCCGCCCCGTCGGGCCTCCCGCTCGGCCCTGGATCCCAGTTCCCCCAGACCAGAGGCGCCCTCGCCTATCTCTCGCCTAGCTCGGCTCCTCCGCCAGGCGCAGCCTGAAAGCCGTCCCGTCGAGTCTTCTGCTCTCAGGACACCCAGCCCCCAGCCCCTACCCAGAACTGTCCAGACTTCAGTCCTGCTTGAGCTCCGCAGGGAGCGCCTAGTGCAGATTCCTGGCTCCCTATGGCCCCCATCCCCGCACTTCGTGCGCTTTCCCTGTCGCCCTCCGCCAGGTCCTTGCTCTCCCCGGCAGGTCACTCTCCCTCCTGGCACACAAACCTCGCTCCGAAGGCGCCGTCCCTCTTCCTCAGCCTGGTACTCACTTGCCACGTCCCCTCCCGTCTCGTCCCTCCCCTCTTGCGGGGTCCCTGTCGCCAGCGCCTGCGGGGGACGCATCCTCAGCTGACCAGGATGGAGGTTCCACTGCCGGGTCTCATGCGATGTCGAGGGGCTTGAGGGGACTCCGTTTGGGAGAAAAGCTGCCGAGTCATTCAACTTCCAGCGAGTTTGGGGACCCCAGCTGACATTCCCGCCTAAGTCTGAGTCCCTGGCCTCTGTCCCTTCCCTGGCGTCCGGGGCCCTCCTCGCCCCCCCACTGCCAAGTGACCCCGCCCAGCGGGCCCTGCCCAGGCCACCGCCACCGACCCAGAGGCCCAGGTCCCCTCGCCCCAGGCTGGAGGCGGCGGGGGTGCTCCCGACAGTAGGCGGCCAGCTGGTTCCCTTCAGGGGGGGGGCCGCGCGCCCTCCCCCCGGGGCTGTAATCCGAGCCGCTGCCGCGCCGCCCCCCCGCCGCCCCAGCCCCGACAGCGAGTCCGCAGGCGCCATGGGCCGCAGGGCCTGCGTCCCCTCGGCGGCGTCGGGGGGCCGGCGACCGGGCCCGCCGGCTTGGAGCCGTGCTGGGCGCGCTGTGCCTCTTCCCCGCACTCGTGCTGTTGGCCTGGCCAGGGATCCCGGCGAACGGGGCCGGGGCGAGAGCAGCGCAGGTGAGAGCGGGCGCGGAAACGGGTGGGTCCGGCCCCGGCTCCGCGGTCGGGGAGTGAGTCCGCGTGTCCGCGGATGCGGGGGGAGGGGCCGGTGGGGGGCAAATCTGCCGCCAGCTCCGCCCACTCCGACCTGGCTTGTTTTTAGTAACTTTTTCTTTCTGTTAAGTAAACCCGGCTCGGGGTAGAAAACCAGAAAGAGCCGAAAGGCAGAAAGAGGGGCCATCAGCGCTCCCTGGAGCGCGCCCCCTTTCCAGGCCCTTTTCCTCGCGACCTGGGACTTGGGGACAGTCCCTACTGCCTCCCCACGGAGCACTTGCTTCCCTTCAAGGGAGACGCTGCGCCCCAGACTTCGGGCGTCCTGGCCTCCGGGAGCCTCGGTCCGCCGCACCCCCCGGCGCCCCGCAGACGCCGCTACACGCTGACCCCGGCCAGGCTGCGTTGGGAACACTTCAACCTTACGTACAAGTGCGGCCCTGGCCCTGGAAGGTGGGGGGAGCACGGTGCCTCCTGGCCGCCACCCCTGACCGTGACTCCTACCCCAGGATCCTCTCCTTCCCGAGGAACCTGCTCAGCCCCAGCGAGACTCGGCGGGGTCTGGCCGCCGCCTTCCGCATGTGGAGTGACGTGTCCCCCTTCAGCTTCCGCGAGGTGGCCCCCGAGCAGCCCAGCGATCTCCGCATAGGTGGGCGCCGTGCCCCTGCCCCCGCCCCACCCAGAGGCCCTCTCTCAGGCCCGTGCTCCCCCAGGCTTCTACCCCGTCAACCACACGGACTGCCTGGTCTCCCCGCTGCACCACTGCTTCGACGGCCCCACGGGCGAGCTGGCCCATGCCTTCTTTCCCCCACACGGCGGCATCCACTTTGACGACAGCGAGTACTGGGTGCTGGGCCCCACGCGCTACAGCTGGAAGAAAGGTGACGTGGTCCCGGCCTCCCATGGGGAGCTCCACCACGGTGGGAACAGCGGGGGTCTTTGAGGGGTCGTGCAGGGGATTTGAGGTCAGGCTGGCGGGGAAGGGAAGGCTGGTTGGAGGCCGTAGGCCTGGGTTCCGGGAGTGCTGAAGCCCCCCCAACCCCCACACCGCTGGAGCCGGAGCCGGAGCCGCATTCCTGGGGGCCAGCTCACCGCCTAGCCGGCCTGGAACATTCTTATCTTCCATGGCTGTGGCGGGGAGGCTCCCTGCGCTGCAGCAGCTGTGCAGGCCGTGGGGAGCAAAGGGGGTTGGGGTGGGGGTGGGTGCTGGGCCGGGTACCGGGCGCTGACCGGCCGGGCCTGCAGGCGTGTGGCTCACCGACCTGGTGCACGTGGCGGCCCATGAGATCGGCCACGCGCGCTGGGCCTGATGCACTCCCAGCACGGCCGGGCGCTCATGCACCTCAACGCCACGCTGCGCGGCTGGAAGGCACTGTCGCAGGATGAGCTGTGGGGGCTTCACCGGCTCTACGGTGAGGGCGAGGCCCGCGGTGGGCTGCAGGAGGCGGGCGGGGGCGGGGGGGGGCGGGCACATCCTGAGGTCAGTCTGCCTCCGCAGGCTGCCTGGACCGGCTGTTCGTGTGCGCGTCCTGGGCGCGGAGGGGTTTCTGCGACGCCCGCCGGCGACTCATGAAGAGGCTGTGCCCCAGCAGCTGCGACTTCTGCTATGGTGAGGTCGGGTGTCCGCCTGCCCTGGGTGCACAGGGGCGCCAGGAGCTGATCTGGTTCCCCCACCCCGAGCAGAGTTCCCCTTCCCCACGGTGGCCGCCACCCCGCCGCCCCCCAGGACCAAAACCAAGCTGGTGCCCGAGGGCAGGAATGTGACCTTCCGTTGCGGTCAGAAGATCCTCCACAAGAAAGGCAAAGTATAGTGAGTGACCCGCCCCAGCGCCCGAGTGGGGGCGGGGGGCGAAGAGGGGAGGGCGGGACCCTCCCTACCCAGCCCCCCGCCCTCTCCGCAGCTGGTACAAGGACCAGGAGCCCCTGGAGTTCTCCTACCCCGGCTACCTGGCCCTGGGCGAAGCGCACCTGAGCATCATCGCCAACGCCATCAACGAGGGCACCTACACGTGTGTGGTGCGCCGGCGGCAGCGCGTGCTCAGCACCTACTCCTGGCGCATCCGCGTGCGGAGTTGAGCGCCGCCCTCGGGGCTGAGGCCGCTGATAAAGCACTTTGTCTCTCAAGTCTTTTTGCCCTTTCTTGGGAGGGTGGGCGGCTGTTTTTGCGCCCCCCGGGTGGGGAACCTGCTGAGCGGGCTGACCACTAGACCCAAGATCTGGCACGTGCTCAGTGCTGGGGAGACGGAGCCCCTGTGACTGCAAGGCTTCCCTGAAAAGTGGGGTGAGCTGGGGAGCTGGGCTGGGGGCACCAGCAAAAGGAACCAGTTTGGAGCAGGTGGGGGCCCCAGACAGAGAGCCTGTCCATCCAGCCTAGTAGCTGGAGGTCTTGCAAGTCATAAAGAGATGGGCCCAAGTGGGGTTGGAGGCCACCCTTTATACCCCTCTCCTCTCAGAGTGTGGGGGCCCACGCTCCCCGCACCCCCAGGGAGCACTAGCTCAGGATCCAGCACAGGACTAGCCGCTCAAAGAAGTATATACCAGACCTTTCCTCCAAGAATATTTTACTACATCTTAAAACACAGTAACAACCTTGTACAAAAACCCACTGTGGCTGCGAGTTCACATGCCTGGTTCTGGGGGCCCTGCATTGAGGAGCAGGAAGGTGCACCAGCAGCAGCCTGAAGATTTAAAAACTACAAAAATCTCCACAACTCTGGTCCTAGTTCCAGCGGTGACCGCCCGGCATGGCTCCCCCCACACCGTGGCCAAGTGCGTGCGGGTACGAATGCCCATCCTCTCCTCACAGGGCAAGTCCAATTCATATGAAAAAATACAGCCTTTCCTCCCACAACAAGGAAAATGTGATTTAATTCTACAAATTTACAAGCCAAGATAAAAAGAAAACGTGGAAAAACCCACGAGGCCAGCAGTCCAAGACTTGAGGTTGTACCCGTGGCAGCCCTGTGGCACTGGTGCCCCGGTCCACAGTCTGGACCCAGACACCGCTTCCAGCGCCTGCGCGGTCGGTGCTCCTCAGGGTGGAGCCAGGTCGGCTGGGAGCCTCAGAACTTGAGGCTGAAGCCTGGGCCCGCGGCTGAGGCCCCCTGGTTTGTGGTGGTGAGGTGGAAACCCGTCTCCTTCAGGTCGTCATCGCCCTGTGGACACAACGGCATGTAGGGCCTGGGCCGGGCCAGCCCTGCCTTGGGGACCCCCCATCCCAGCACCTGCCCACCCCTTACCAGCTGGCTGTAGCCCAGGCCTCCCTCTGGAGGTCGTGGGCTGGTGCCTCGCTTCACCCTCTGCTGTTCGCTCTTGGCTGGCCACGTGGGGAACATGGAGGGGTCAATAGGGAGAGGGGTCTCGCGGAAATACTCATGCTTGAGGCCGTCTTCTGCGTTGACTCTTCGCCCAGGGAAATATGTCAGAAACCTGGGAGAAAAAGGTGCTAGGTGCCACCAATGAGGCAGCCTGGGGGCAGGGCTGAGATGGGCAGGGGCGGGGCGCAGGGCAGGACGCACTTGTTCATGAGGTCGAAGCCCTGGTCTGAGAGCAGAGCCCCGAAGCGCTTGCGGAGGTTGTTATAGGGGTACTCGGTGAAGGTCATCTTCTTGACGGCTGGGAGGTCGTTGTAGCCAGGCCAGATTTTCTCACTGGGGGTCCCCAGGTCCTAGAAGGAGTGTCTCAAGACACTTGGGTCGTGCAGGGAAGGGTGGCCCAGCCTGGGTACCTGCACATGCCCCCAGTGGGCACCTACCTTGAACACTTTGTTGATCTGATCAATTTCTGACTTCCCAGGGAACAGCGGCTTCTGAGTCAGCAGCTCCCCAAAGATGCAGCCCACCGACCACATGTCCACAGCCGTGGAGTACTCCTGGCGGTCAGGGAGGGGTCAGGGAGTGCTCAGGGAGCTGAGGGCCGGCGTGCCCTGGGGGCTCCGAAACACCCCCACTCACCTTGGCGCCCAGCAAAAGCTCGGGGGCTCGGTACCACAGCGTCACGACCACTGGGGTGTAGGCCTTCAGGGGGGACCCGTACTCCCGTGCCAGCCCGAAGTCCCCCACCTGTGAGGGGAGAGGGTGGGCTGCAGACGGCTCAAGGCTGGGAGCTGTCCCGCCCCCAGCCGCCGGGCAGGGCTCACCTTGAGGATGCCTGCATGGCTCAGCAGCAGGTTGGACGTCTTGAGATCTCGGTGCAGGATCCAGTTGTCGTGCAGGTGCTTCACTCCACGCAGCAGCTGGATCATCAGCGTCTTCACCTCCCCTGTGGCAACGGGCAGCACGGGGCTGGTGCCTGGCTATTTGCCGCCGCGGCAGCCACTGGCTGTTCCAGCATATGCGCACCCAGTGGGATAGGGTCACAGTTCAAGGTCAGCAGCACCCCCCTCCCCAACGGCCCGAGGATGGGACATCCCTCAGGGGATGTGGGTCCAGGGCCACCCCATGGGGTTGACTGGGACCCACCTGGCAGGAAAGGCTGCTTCATGGTCTCCATGAGGCTCTTGAGGTCGTGCTCCACATAGTTCATGACGATGTAGATCTTGTCCATGTTGCTGCCCACGACGATCTCCTAGGAAACAACAGCAGGGCCCCAGCCAGCCCTGCTACCACCAGCGCTCCCAAGAGACGAGAGATCCCAGGGCTGGGCACCCAGTGACACAGCAGGGAGCCCCCAAGTGTGATGGCCACCAGGGGTGCAGCACTGGGGCCCCTGGGGGCAGAGGTGTATGGGCCTCACCCTGACAGTGACGATATTGGGGTGCTGTGCCTTGAGGATGGTGTTGATCTCCCTCAGTGACGTGATTGGGAAGCCCTCCTTCTCCTTCTCCATCTTCAGTCGCTTTAGAGCCACAATTTCATCTGAAAAGAAAGTCACCGGAAGATGGACGCTGAGGAGACCTTCTTCCACCCACATACTCCCATTTATGGCTGTCCCCTGGAATCACAGGACGTGGCCAACTGGCCTCCCGGGGGGGCTCAAAGCCTGGACCGCCTCCGTCTCTGAGGCCCTGGTCCCCGGGCACACACCTGCTCAGGTGCTGTCACTCCAGGCCTGGCCTGGTGGACTCCATACTCACAAGCAGCACAGAGCTTCTTGGTCAGGCTGACTTCTGTGGGTGCCAAGAGCCAGTTGCTCAGGTGTGCTTGGGTGTGCACCGGCCAGGTGAGGCCCTGTGAGGGCCAGCACCAGGGGAGGGGTGACCCCCGGCATCAGAAGAACTATGCCCAATGACTTTGATACTGAAGTGCCAGGGCCCTGTACACAGCCAGGGGCCTGTGGTGCTGGCTGGCACTCTGGGCCACCTGGTCCATGCCCTACACCCCCTTCCCTGTGGGGGACACCCTGGGCTGCATCCCACCTGTCTTCTTGTCCTTTGCTCTGTACACCACCCCGTAGGTGCCTTCCTCAATCCTGTTCAGACACTGGAACTCCTCCACACTCCGACAGCCCTAGGGGAGGCACCAGCGTGAGGGCATGGCAGCCAGGCTCACAGCCCACAGCAAAGCCTCAACTAGACATCTCCAGAGGCCCAGATGGTGCTCAGGCAGGACCTGGGAGCAATCATCTTCTCAGCCTCTGTTCGCTTCTTCAGTGAGCAGGCGCCCTCTATCCAACAGCCGGCCGTGGGCACTGGCCCCCCGCCACATCTCTAGCCACTGATCCTAAGATGATGCCAAGACAGCAGGGACCCTCTGTGCTGCACCCTCAGCTGGCGCAGCAGCCCCTCAGGAGCAGTGGCACCCTCAGTGCACCTTGGGCCCTGACCCTCTTGGGACCTGCCCCTCCCCCAAGTCCCTCCCTGCAGCACTTTGGTTACTGAATTGCAAGCCTACGTGCACCACTGCCCTCTGACCCCTACAGGGCAACAAGGCAAGAGAAGTCAAGTGCCCATCTGCCCAGGCCGAGGCAGAAGTGACTGCAGAGCTGACTGTACGTGAGGCAGCCTGACTCATGCATGGGGTCCCTTGTGGGCGTCCTGGCTGCAGTTGCAGGAGCTGTCCTCTAGCAAGCCTGTTGGACAAGAGGCCAGACCATGACAGGGGATATGTTGGAGGCTAGGGGCCAGGCCTGGCCAGGGACAGACACCCACAGTGAGGACCCAGCTTCTGCTCTCAGCCACCAGCCCTGTCCATGAGCAGCAAAGGGGAGGTGCCTCACCTGCAGGGCGGGCAGGTACTTGGGCAGTTCCTGCTTGAGCTCGATGGGCGACAGGGCTGGAGAGTCAGGTACAAAGTCCCCTTCGGTGAGGGCGCTGCTCTGGGGGGTACCCTCACCCGCCTCCTCCTCCCCCTCTTCACTCTCTGCAGAATCGTGGTCAAACCGTGACTCTGGAACTTCAGAAGTTAAACCCAATTTCAGAACCAGAGATAGACAAGTATCATAACCCCCACCCATTCTGGGGGGACTATGAGCACAAGAGCCTCCGGGGGCCAGGACGCACTGTGTCTCACTGCCCTGGACAGAGGGCGCTGTGTCCTGGGGCCACTGGTCAGGCCAGGACCACTGTGAGCTAATGACCAGTTGTCTGAGAAGGCCAGCCCATAATTGGTGTCCAGTGGCCCAAGGCCTTGGCCTGGCTGTTGGCGGAGGCCACAAAGTCCCAGGCCAGCGACTGGTCTGTGGTCAGAGCCCAGCTGGCGTTTTCCAGCTCCTGTCCCAATGTCCAGGCCGAGCAGCCCCCAGAAGGATGCCCAGGAAACCAGCAGCTGTGTGCCCCTGTGGCTTCTGGGTGGGATGTGCCACAGACAAGGGTTACTTGTGGGTCACGGTCCCACCACAACTCTGACATGGGTCAAGCACCCTGGTCACAGGTGGACGAGGAAGAGGTGAACCACTTGGGGGCTTCTCACCAACCAAGACGTGGTTTTCATTCTCTCGCTCCTCATCTTCACTCATTTCTTCTTCACTCACTTCTTCTGCAAGAGAAACAGGCATCAGCTAAGACCCTCTACAAGAGGTAGCAAAGGGCCCTCACATGATCACTGGGGGTCTCACGTGGTCCCAGTCAGCAAGGCATTTTCAAAATGGGTATTTGTTTACTTAGACTTTATTGTTCTGTAACTTCTAAGCTCCTTCACATTAAGCGTCAGGCTCGAGCTCACCAGCTGACTGTCCGGACACATCTTCAGAGTTGCTTCCAGTCTCCTCCTCCTCCTCTTCTTCCTCTTCCTCCTCCTCCTCCTCCGACTCTTCACTGCTGCTCCCCTCTTCCTCCTCCTCCTCCTCCTCCTCCTCCTCAGAACCTGACCCCGACTCTGCTTTAGGAAGAAAACAAGCGGCAGTGAACTTGGGGCCTGCCCTGTGGTGGCTGAGTTGGGCAGGGCCGGGCAAGCAGTCACCTGACGAGGACTCAGCAGAGCTGGTCTTCCTCTCGCTGTCGCTGACGTCCTGCAGGTCGGACAGCAGGTCTCTCTCTTCCACTTTCTCTTCTTTCACTTATAAAATAAACCACTGAAGGTCAATGAGAGGCAATGTTTTAAAATAACAACATTAGATGGTGCTTCTCATATAAAAGGACCAGCTCCTCTACAGACACTTGGGAGGAAGACAAGTCTCCAAATGCTCCAGCGCATGAATTTACACAAAGAGCCCTTCACACACACAGGTGCTGCAGCACCCTGTGATGTTGTGAAGCATCAGCCAGTCTCTGAGCTCAGGTGTCCTAGCAAATACCACCCCGTGCTGGGCCCACAAGCGCTGTGCGGCCTTACCTGGCTTCCGGCTGTCCCCCAGCTCAAGCCTTTCTCTAGGCGGCCGGAGTGGGCTCCGGCTCCAGTGGCTGGCTTTCACCTTGTCACTGTAGTCATCTCTCACGGTCCGGTGATGTGCAGACACTGTGCAAGAACAGCACAGGGGCTGGAGCCAGCCCCCCTTTCCTCTAGGCACACACATGCCTACAGCCCGCGAAGGAGTCCAGGAAGTCACCGGAGTACCCAGGTGGGCATTCTAGGCTGCTCTCTACTGGTCAAAGGCAGGGGACAGAGCCCGCCTCCTCAAGTCCAGGCCTATCACCCACTGGGCATTAGGCAGGTAGACATCAGACATGGCTATCCAGGGTGCACAGCTCACACCCCAGGACCTGCAGCGTCATCTAGCCCGCTGGCCCGCCCCAGCCCACCTTGCCCTCCTTCGGCCTTTCCCTACCCTCCCGCCCCGCCCACCTCCCGGGCTCCACCCACCTCCCAGCTCCACCCACCTCCGGGGCCCCGCCCACCTTCCCGCCGGGCCTCCCGCTCCTTGCGCCTCTCCTCTGCCCGCCGCTCCCGCTCCTTCTGCTCCCGCTGCTCCTTCTGCTGCTCCCGCATCTTGCGTTCCCGTTCTCGCTTCCTCTCTAACTGCTCCAGGCGGTCCCTGGAACAGGAGCACGCCAAATCTTTTCTCACCCAGAAACCGTAAGCTTTCTTTTTGGCCCTCAGTGCTTTTTGCTCGCATTTATAAACTACCCCTCTGGCAAGCCATTTCAGTATTCTTGCCTTGAGAACCCCATGAACAGTATGAAAAGTCAAAAAGATACAACAGTGAAAGATACACTCCCCAGGTCAGTAGGTGCCCAGTATGCTACTGGAGAAGAGTGGAGAAATACCTCCAGAAAGAATGAAGTGAAGGAGCCAAAGCAAAAACAACTAGTTGTGGATGTGACTGGTGATGGAGGTACAAAGTCCGATGCTGTAAAGAACAATATTGCATAGGAACCTGGAATGTTAGGTCCCTGAATTAAGGTAAATTAGAAATGGTCAAACAGGAGATGGCAAGAGTGAACATCAACATTTTAGGAATCAGTGAACTAAAATGGACAGGAATGGGAGAATTTAATTCAGATGACCCTTGTATCTACTACTGTGGGCAAGAATCCCTTAGAAGAAATGGATGTCCATCACCAGCTCCCGTAGCTTGCTCAAACTCATGTCCATTGAGTTGGTGATGCCATCCAACCATCTCATCCTCTGTTGTCCCCTTCTCCTGCTGCTTTCAATCTTTCCCAGCATACAGGTCTTTTCCAACCTGTCGGCTCCTCCCATCAGGTGGCCAAAGGATTGGAACTTCAGCTTCAGCATCAGTCCTTCCAATGAATATTCAGGACTGATTTCCTTTAGGATTGACTGGTTTGCTCTCCTTGCAGTCCAAGGGACTCTTAAGAGTCTTCTCCAACACCACAGTTCAAATGCGTCAATTCTTCAGTGCTCAGCTTTCTTTATGGTCCAACTCTCACATCCATACATGACTATTGGAAAACCATAGCTTTGACTACACGAACCTTTGTTGGCAAAGTAATGTCTCTTTTTATTTTACTTTTTTAAATTTTATTTATTTATTTATTTTGTCTCTGCTTTTTAATATGCTATCTCGGTTTGTCATAGCTTTTCTTCCAAGGAGCAAGCGTCTTTTAATTTTATGGCTGCAGTCACCATCTGCAGTGATTTTGGAGCCCAAAAAATAAAGTCTGTCATTGTTTCTAATGTTTCCCCATCTATTTGCCATGAAGTGATGGGACTGGATGCCATGATCTTTGTTTTTTGAATGTTGCTTTTTCACTTTCCTCTTTCACTTTCATCAAGAGGCTCTTTAGTTCCTTTTCGTTTTCTGCCATAAGGGTGGTGTCATCTGCATATCTGAGGTTATTGATATTTCTCCCAGCAATCTTGATTCTAGCTTGTGCTTCATAAAGCCCAGCATTTCGCATGATGTACTCTGCATATAAGTTAAATACAGTACGTGGGTGCAATCTCAAAAATGACAGAATGATCTTTGTTCATCTCCGAGGCAAACCATTCAATATCACAGTAATCCAAGTCTATGCCCCAACCACTAGTGCTTAAGAAGCTGAAATTGAATGGTTCTATGATGACCTACAAGACCTTCTAGAACTAACACCAAAAAAAGATGTAATTTTCATCATAGGGGACTGGAATGCAAAAGTAGAAAGTCAAGAGATACCTGGATTAAGAGGCAAGTTTGGCCTTAGAGTACAAAATAAAGCAGGGCAAAGGCTAACAGAGTTTTGCCAAGAGAATGCACTGATCATAGCAAACACCCTCTTCCAACACAAGAGACTACTCTACACATGGACGTCACCAGATGATCAATACCGAAATCAGATTGATTATATTCTTTGTAGCCAGGGATGAAGACGCTCTATACAGTCAGCAAAAACAAGAACAGGAGCTGACTGTAGCTCATATCATGAACTACTTTTTGCTAAATTCAGACTTAAATGGAAGAAAGTAGGGAAAACCACTAGGCCATTCAGGTATGACCTAAATCAAATCCCTTATGATTGATTATACAGTGGAAGTGACAAATAGATTCAAGGGATTAGATCTGATAGACAGAGTACCTAAAGAACTATGGATGGAGGTTTGTGACATTCTACAGGAGGCAGGGATCAAGACCATCCCCAAGAAAAAGAAATGCAAAAAGGCAAAATGGTTGTCTTAGGAAACCTTACAAATAGCTGAGAAAAGAAGAGAAGCGAAAGGCAAAGGAGAAAAGGGAAGATACACCCATCTAAATGCAGAGTTCAAAGAATAGCAAGGAGAGATAAGAAAGCCTTCCTCAGTGATCAATGCAAAGAAATAGATTAAAACAACAGAATGGGAAAGACTAGAGATCTCTTCAAGAAAATTAGAGATACCAAGGGAACATTTCATGCAAAGACGGGCACAATAAAAGACAGAAACAGTATGGACCTAACAGAAGCAGAAGATATTAAGAAAAAGTGGCAATAATACACAGAACTATACAAAAAAGACCTTAATGATAACGACGATGGTGTGATGACTCACTAAAGCCAGACATCCTGGAGTCCAAAGTCAAGTGGGCCTTAGGAAGCATCACCACACACAAAGCTAGTGGAAGTGATGGAATTCCAGTGGAGCTATTTCAAGTCCTAAAAGATGATGCTGTCAAAGTGCTGCACTCAATATGCTAGCAAATTTGGAAAACTCAGCAGTCGCCACAGGACTGGAAAAGGTCAGTTTTCATTCCAATCTCAAAGAAAGGCAATGCTAAAGAATGTTCAAACTACCACACAATTGCACTCATCTCACATGCTAGGAAAGTAATGCTCAAAATGCTCCAATAGAGGCTTCAACAGTACATGAACCAAGAGCTTCCAGATGTTCAAGCTGGAGTTAGAACAGGCAGAGGAAGCAGAGATCAAATTGCCAACATCTGTTGGATTATTGAAAAAGCAAGAGAGTTCCAGAAAAACATCTACTACTGCTCTATTGAGTACACCAAAGCCTTTGACTATGTGGATCACAACAAACTGTGGAAAATTCTTCAAGAGATGGGAATACCATACCACCTTAACTGCCTCCTGAGAAACCTCTATGCAGATCAAGAAGCAAAAGTGAGAACCAGACGTGGAACAACAGACTGGTTCCAAGTTGGGAAAGGAGTATGCCAAGGCTGTATAATGTCACCATACTTATTTATTTTATATGCAGAGTACATCATGTGAAATGCTTGGCTGGATGACGCACAAGCTGGAATCAAGACTGCCAGGAGAAATATCAATAACCTCAGATATGCAGATGACACCACCCTTATAGCAGAAAGCAAAGAAGAATTACAGAGCCTCTTAATGAAAGTCAAAGAGGAGAGTGAAAAAGCTGGCTTAAAACTCAACAGCCAAAGAACTAAGATCGTGGCATCTGGTCCCATCACTTCATGGCAAATAGATGGGGAAAAAGTGGAAACAGTGAGACTTTATTTTTTTGGGCTCCAAAATCACTGCAGATGGTGACTGCAGCCATGAAATTAAAAGACGCTTGCTCCTTGGAAGAAAAGCTATGACCAACCTAGACAGCATATTAAAAAGCAGAGACATTACTTTGGTGACAAAGGTTTGTCTAGTCAAAGCTATGGTTTTCCAATAGTCATGTATGGATGTGAGAGTTGGACCATAAAGAAAGCTGAGCACTGGAAAGAACTGATGCATTTGAATTGTGGTATTGGAGAAGACTCTTGAGAGTCCCTTAGACTGCAAGGAGATCAAACCAGTCAATCCTAAAGGAAATCAGTCCTGAATATTCACTGGAAGGACTGATGCTGAAGCCGAAACTCCAATACTTTGGACACCTGATGCAAAGAACTGACTCTTTGGAAAAAAGACCCTGATGCTGGGAAAGACTGAAGGCAGCAGAAGGGGACGACAGAGGATGAGATGGTTGGATGGCATCACCGACTCAATGGACATGAGTTTGAGCAAGCTCCGGGAGTTGGTGATGGACAGGGAAGCCTGGGGTTTTGCAATCCATGGGGTGCAGAGTCCAACACAATTGAGCGACTGAACTGAATGGAACTGGGTTTTTCAGCCCACAAAGGGCTTTTAAAAAGCATTACTCAAGTCCTGTTAACCCCATCCCTAACGACGGGCAGAGAGGGAAGTTCTGGTCCAAGGAGGTAACTGCCTGGGGCTGAAACCCCACTTGGTCCAGAACATTCTGCTCAGCTGATGCTCTGAGACGCACCAAGGCTTTGCCCAGGTGTGCACAATTTTAATCCACTTCTACCAGGAGGCAAGTCTTCCTGGGCCTTCCATCTAAGGAAAGGAGGGGAGACACAGCCCCACGCAGGGATCTGGTTTAAGTGCTTACAGCCAAAACACTTCACTCTAAGCAAAACGGCAGCCGCAGCCTTAGGTTCTGATACACTGCCTCTATTCTCACTTAGTTCAAAACATTTTCAGGGAGTTCCCTGGCGGTCTGGTGATTAGGACTGGGCACTTTCACCGGTGGGGCCTGGGTTTGATCCCTGATCAGGGAACTAAGATCCCACAAGTTGTGCGTATTTTTCGGCCCCCAAAAATAAAAAGTCAAATATTTTATATTTTTCCTCAATCATTTCTTGTGCAGGCCATAGGTTTTTCAGAAATGGGTTGTTGGATTTCAAACATCTGAGGATCCTCCGCCTGGTCCAGTTTCTTTCTGTTGCTAACTTTAATTGATCTCTTCTGTGATAAGAGGGCATACTTTGTTCGGCCTCAATTCTTTTGAGACTCCTTACACAGCTTGGAGTTTTGTGGAAACACATCCTAGAAGCTTTCAGACGATGTGTGTCCTGCCCCTGCACTGCTATGCCCACCTGTCATGACGTTTGGCTGGTAGCATCTTCCAAATTGTCTACAATTGCAAAATCTTGCTGATTTTCTCCAGCTTTACTACTGATGACTGGCATGTGACCCCGATGCTTCCATTCAGAGTCAATGGACTAGTACTCCCTTCAGTTGTGTCAGTCTGGGGTCCAACACCAGGTGCCAAAACATTTATCCTGGTTGCATCTTCCTGCTCTGCATTTGTCATGAGGGTCTCTACCTTCAGTGTCTCTCGTAACATCCATTTTGTCTGACGTCAGTGTAGCCACTCAGGCCCTTTTACCGTTGTCGTGTGCATGGGCCATCCTTTCCCATCATTTCATTTTCTGGCTGCCACATGGGATGTGGGATCCTAGTTCCACGACCAGGGATCGAACCTGCACCCCTTGCATTAGAAGCATGGAATTCTACCCACTGGACCTCCAGCAAAGTCCTCCTCCTTTACTTTCAACCTACTTTTGTCTCCCAACTCTAAGATGTCCCTCTGACACAGCACACAGCTGGATCTTGCTTTTCTGTCTGATCTTGCTTTTCTGTCTGACAGGCTCTCCCATGTATGGTGCAGAGACCATCTCACACTGAATGTAACTATGGATACAGCTGGTGCTGCCTCCATAACCCCACGTTCTTTTATCTTGTTTTTTGGTTTCTCTGTTTCTCCCAGTTGGGATAGGTTCATTTTTGGCTGCACCGTGAGGTGTGCAGGATCTTAATTTCCCAACCAGGGATCAAAAGCAGGCCCTCTGCAGCAGAAGAGGGAGTCCTAATCACTGGACTACCAGGCAGTTACCTGTTTAGGGTTTAAATGAGGATTTCTAGCAAACCATTTTAATTCCTCTATTTACTATTTTTTAGAAGTTGCTCTAGAGATCGCAGTGTGCATCTTATGAGATTAAGCTCCAAGAAATGCAGATCTGTTCACATACAGCCCCCACTCCTGTTTCCTCCTACAGTTTATACACATTATGGCTACTTGACCACACAGTGTTTTAATCATTGTTTTATGCAATTCTGTGTCTCTTGTAGTAATTCTGAAAAGATGGGAGAAGCAGCATGTTTACACGGGCTTTTGACCTAACCTGCCACACCCAGGGCTGGTCTTTTCTTCTGATGTCATTTTTGCTCAGCTTGAAGGCTGTCCTTGAACATTTCCCAGAAGGTCCACATTGCTGGCAGAGAGCCTCTACTCACCTGCCCCTCACTTGTGAGGCAGGCTGTGATGGACACAGAATTCTGGGCTACCAGCATTCCTGCCCTTCCTCAATTTCTCATTGGTTTTCCCGGTGCAACTGTTACTTTGTCCTTATCCTATTCGGGGTTCACTGAGCTTCTCTGATATGCAGATAAATATTTTTCATCAAACTTGGGACATTTTCAGCTGTTCCCCCTTCCTTCCAGGACTACCACTGTGCACGTGCTGGTCCCGTAGATGCTGTCTCTCGGTTCTTGAGGCTCTCTCAGCTTTTCTTCCACCTTTTCCTCGCTGTCATTAGAAGGCACGATGTCCATCTTCAAGTTCCATGCTTCCAGGTCTTCGCCAAGTCTGGAACGCACTGTTTCTATGATGTTTTTCTTCCTTAGAAAGGGTTAAACCTTATTTTTTTGTCTCAGAGCTCTCTGTTGAACACTGGACATTTTAGACAATGTCCTGCAGCAACCATGCCTTCCAACCTTTCCTCCCAGTTGCTGCCATTCAGTGACTGTGAGGCTAACCCTGTGAGCTCATGTCTCCTTGTACAGTGTGGCCACTGCTGTACTGTTCCATGTGCTTCTCTATATTTTCAAGCATGGTTTCCTTGGGGTCACTACTGTGTCTGCATAACTGTGTGCCCACACCACAATGGACAGAGCATGGGGCCTGCAAACATAGACCCTTCTCACACCTGCCTTCCCTGCCCTTTATGGGGCTCCAGCTGCTGGGAATGTCCACACCTTCCACCCTGCTACTCCCCTCCTATAGAGCAGCCCAGCTCCCAAGCTCTCCCTGGAAATGACCACAGGACACAGAGGTAGCCTAGGGGTCACGTCTAGGCCATGGAGGACAGACCTGGGTTAACAGACGCTCCTCTGGGACTCTGAGCCCACGGGGAGGCCCCTGGAGACACAAGCACCAGAGGCTGGTGTCCTAGCTCCTGCCCATTTCAGGGCCTTTGGGGTTTCTTCGTCTTTTCTGTTTGTTTGTTTGGAAGAAACCGAGTCTATTTCTGTTGTTAACCCCCTGAGAACCCTAAGCAATACACCTTGTCAGTCAGTCTTCTTGGACAAGGTCCCTAGAACAGAGCAGGCACCTGGCACACACCCACCAACCAAGCAGGCAGTGAGTCACTCACACCGAAGCCCCTCCTCGCTGACTGTGCTGCAGGTGTACACGCAGGTATATATGCAGGGACAGGCCGCCTCCAGGACGGCTCCACTGGGATGGGACAGCGGCCTAGCCCGCCTCGCCCCAGGCTTGTCCCTTACAACCCCCACACGGACGTCGTCTCAGGGTGTGGACAGCCCCCCACCTCCTATTGGCTGCCACCCCACCCCACTCTCCTTCCCCCGCTGCTGCAGAACTGGCCCAAACCTTCACTCCTCACCTCTCAGCTCTTCCTAGACCCCCAGCTCCCTCTAGCAGTATCCCTCCCTGAGGGACCACCTCAGAAGCTGAGTCAGGGACTCTGCCTTGAGTCAGGACCACACTCTTTCACCTGCTCAGCCGGGCTCCTGGGTGCCTGAGCAGCCTCCACCTGGAGGAAGCTGGTGCACAGGTTTTTGTTCCCCTCGTCAACTTCTGTCACCTCACACATGCACTCCCATGTGCAGGGAACCCTCACTTCTTCCGGGACAAGCCTCTGGGCCGCTTCCTGCCTGGTTCTCGTCCGTGTGTGATCTGCCTGCCCACATCTCTGCTGTCATCAGCGCACCTACCTCTCCCTTCGAGAGTGCTCCCGGGCCAGCTCCCTCCGCTTCTGCCGCTCCCACTCCCTCCGAGCTTTGTCCTGCTCCTCCCGATGCCGCTTCCGGCGCTCGTGCTCCCGCTCCTTCTCTTTTACTCTGGTGTGCTTCCCTATGGGTAAACAGCATGTGTCGTGAGAGGAGACTTAACCTCCAAAACTCAACAATACCCAGTGAAAAAAAGAAAAAATATCTAATCAGTGACTTGGAGAGGGACTTCCTTGGTGGTGCAGTGGTTAAGAATCCGGCTGCCAATGCAGGGGACAAGGGTTCGATCCCCAGTCCAGGAAGATCCCACATGCTGTGGAGCAAATTAAGCCCATGTGCCTCAACTACTGAAGCCTGTGTGCCCTAGAGCCCGTGCTCTGCAACAAGAGAAGCCACTGCAATGAAAAACCTGCACTGCAACAAAGAGTAGCCCCTGCATGCTGCAACTAGAGAAAGCCTGAGTAGCAATGAAGACCCAGTGCAGCCAAAAATAAATAATTAAAAAAAAAAAAAGAAGATGACTTGGAGAAACAACCATGACTTTTATTTAAAAAAAAAAAAAAAAATGAAGACATAAAACTCTACACAGTTTTAAGCCTGAAGTTAAGAAAAAAAACAAAAATAATGTGATTATCACTGAACAGAATTGTGGTCTCTATCTTCTTTTCTTAATTTTCTGTAATAAATAAACTGTGATTTGGCTACATTAGTCTCATGATTTTAAAAAAGTCATCGTTTGAAAAGACCACAGGACAAAGCTTAACTCCTTTTAGTTTCTGCATCACATTATAAACTTCATTAGCCAACTGCGTTTAACAAGATTTACATCAGGCTCAGGTTCAGTTTCCCAACACCCCTAAGAAACTCTTGACATTGGTGTGACAGCAAACCCACTACTTGGACTTTATCAAGCATCTGTTTCTCAAAAGCAATTGAGCACTGAAGAGTGGCCTTCCCATGCTGAATTAAGACAACGATTTTATAGACAGACCAGCTTCCCTAGGAAGGGAAGTGTGTTTTCCCTGGGAAAACACACCAGAAGGAAAATGAAGTATCTACTCAGAATGATCTATAATAAATTTACACTTTTAGCTAAAATTTTATTCTATTCTCTCTCAGCTGTGCTCTGAAGAACATAGCAGATCATGAAGCAGGAAGGAGACCGTATCTGAACACAACACAAAATGAAACAAATGCTCTGTACCCCCTTCTGCTGAGTGACTGCGATGCCTACGTTTCTCTTTCCTCTTTTCGTCTTTCCTGTGATGTGCTTTTTCCTTCCGAGACATTTGCTGGGGTGGTTTGATAGCCAAAGAATCATCTTCCTCTCCTCTGCAATGAGACACCATGGCATTATGTCACCTGAGAGGGACGTAGGGAGCACCAGGGCATTAGGGAGTCTCCCAACCCAGGGAAAGGAAGGGTTCAGAACATCAGCTCAAAGACTATGCTCATTATGACACTCAGGCTTCCCTGGTGGCTTAGCCGTAAAGAACGCGCCTGCCAGTGCAGGATACGTGTGTTTCATCCCTGGGTAGGGAAGATCTCCTGGAGAAGGAAATGGCAACCCACTCCAGTATTCTTGCCTGGGAAATCCCAAGGAAAGAGGAGCCTGGTGGGTTACAGTCCGTTGGGGTCGCAAAAGAGCCAGACACGACTTAGTGACTTTAATAACAACAATTACGAAACTTAAGCCCAAACTGTATATTAAACACAGATTCAGATGGAAAATACAATGGAAATCAACAATGCTCAAAATCAACAAAAATGCTGAGGAAACTCTAGAGTGTGACAGACATGCAGTGTTAATTATCTTGATCGTGTATAACAGCTTATCGAACTGCATACATTAAATTTGTGCAGTCTCTCACTTACAAAAGCTGTTAAAAAAGGTCCCACAATTTTAGTCAAACTTAATGATCTCAAAAGGTCATTTCATATTCTCAACTGAGTATAAAACCAGAACTTTGGGAGAATGCACAGTCTATAACTTTTTACCTTAATTTCTGGTTATAGTGTTTTTCACTGTTTGATGATGGACACGAAGGAAAAAAAAGTGAGGAGAAGTCAGGGCACAGGAAGAAATGTCAGAGGTACAGCTTTGGCAGGACCGTCTCTATTTCTGTTTCTCCTAAGCCTCGCTCAAGTACTGTAAACCAGAACCTGAGAAATTAAAACCAGCATATATGTAAAGGGACATTAGACTCTATGCCAAGTATGTTAGTTGTTTATATGAGCCAAAACTGAGCCTTAAAGCATACTTCATACACCAAATAATTTGCAACATCTCCTAAATATGTAAGAAAAGTCTGTTGCTAATCTTAAAGAAGAGATATTTCTTTCAATGCCCCTCATTAAATTACTAAAGTTTTCCTATGTTATTAGGCAAACCAAGAAAGGTGTAAAACATTAATTTCAAGGCAACTTCCTACTACAGTAAAAATATTTCAAAATGGTATCATGAATATAATGATGAAATGAGAAAAATTAGTCAACTGCACTAATGATTTTAGGTTCAAAATACTTTGTTTTCCATGTAGCTGTGGTCATCTATATGCAGCTTTTTAGTAAGTTATCAATCTGTCTTCAAAGTAAACTGAGCATCTGAATGTTTTTGTTAACTTTTAGAATAGATTTTGGGCTCACCTGAGACATTTGGAAGTACAAAAGAACTTCACCGAAGAAGCGTTGTTCTAATGGAAAAATGAGGGCAAAGAAATTAAATCTCCTTTAAAATAAAAACACTTACTTAAAAAACATGGCTTACATTTTTTAAGCGTTTTATCTCTGCTTTCTCCTCTTGTTCCTTCCGTCGTTTCTTTTCTTGAAGAATTTCATCTAAAGTTTTCACTTTCCAAGAGTCCTTTTCATCACCCATTTGAGTTAAAACACTGCAAAAAGAAAAGAATTCAAACTGCATCAGGACACAGCAAGCTATGGTTTGATGCTACGCTGTTTCTGAACACTTTTGCCTCACCACTTTTGAGCGCTTCAGTAGAAATCTTTGTTAAGAGGGATAGGCTATGCCAGAAATAAACCCACACACCTATGGTCAATTAATCTTCGACAAAGGAGGCAAGAATATACCATGGAGAAAAGACAATCTCTTCAGCAAGTGGTGCTGGGAAAGTTAGACAGCTGAATATAAATCAATGAAATTCAAACACACCCTCACACCATACACAAAAATAAACTCAAAATGGCTTAAGACTTAAACATAAGACACGACACCCTAAAACTCCTGGAAGATGTCACAGGCAAAACAATATCTGACATAAATCGTACCAATGTTTCCTTAGTAAGTCTCCAAGGCAACAGAAATAAAAGCAAACTAAACAAATGGGACCTAATTAAACTTACAAGCTTTTGCACAGCACAGAAAATGATGAACAAAACGAAAAGACAACCTATGGGCTGGGAGAAAATATCTGCAAACAATGTGACTGACAAGGGTTTAATTTTCAAAATATACAAACAGCTCACACAACTCAATATCAAAAACCAAAAAACTCAATCGAAAAATGGACTGAAAACCTGAAGAGACATTTCTCCAAAGAAGAAATACAAATGACCAATAGGCATGTGAAGGGATGCTCAACGTCACTAATTATCAGAGAAATGTAAATCAAAAATATAATGAGGTATCACCTCTCACTGGTCAGGATGGCCATTATTACTGGTTCATTTACTTTGAAAATGGTTAACGGCAAAGAGTCGACTCGACTGATGCTGGGCAAGATTGAAGGCAGGAGGAGAAGGGGATGACAGGGGATGAGACGGTTGGATGGCATCACCGACTCAATGGACATGAGTTTGAGCAAGTTCCGGGAGATTGTGAAGGACAGGGAAGTCTGGTGTGTCTGTCCATAGGTCGCAAAGTGTCAGACATGACTGAGTGACTGAACAACAACAAATAACAAATGCTGGAGAGGGTGTGGAGAAAAGAGAACCCTCCTACACTGTTGGTGGGAATGTAAATTTGTGCAGCCACTATGGAGAACAGTATGGAAGCTCCTCAGAAAACTAAAAACAGAGCTACCCTATGACCCAGCAATCCCACTCCTGAGCATATATACAGACAAAACTATAATTAAGAAAGTTACACACACACCTTCTATGTTCATAGCAGCACTATTCACAATAGCCAAGACATGGAAACAATCTAAATGTGTACTGACAAATGACTGGATAAAGAAGATGTGGTATATATACCTATATATGCCTTACACACACACACACACACACACACACACACACACTGGAATACCACTTAGCCATAAAAAAAAATATGAAATGCCATTTGCAGCAACATAGATGGACCTAAAGATTATCATACTAAGTCAAGTCAGAAAGAGAAAGACAAATACTTTATGATATCATTTATATATGGACTCGAACATATGACACAAGTGAATTTATCTATAAAACAGAAACAGACTCACAGACATATACAGCAGACTGGGGGTTACCAAGGGGGAATGGATGGAAATGAGATGGAGTGGGACTTTGGGATAAGCAGATGCAAACTAGTATATATACGATGGATAAACAGCCAAATCCAACTGTACAGCAGAGGGAACTATTTTCAATTTCTTGTGATAAACCATAATGGAAAATAACATTAAAAACATGTGTATGTACATATATATACATACATTTACAACACTGTAAATCAACTATACTCTGATTTTTAACAATTGAAAATACGGGGGGGGGGAAAGGTTTCAAAAAAAGAGTGATGGGTTGCGGAAAGCGACTGCTTGTATTCCAACCTCTTTTCTGTCATTCCTGTACAGTCTAGGGCAAGTTACTTCACCTCAGTTTACCATTCTGTAAACGGTAAGAAAACCCTGTATGACGATATCACAGAGGATTAAGTGAGATCTCCCAGGTAAAGCTCGTAGTTAGGTACCTGGCACTCACCAAGCACTGTTCTCGCCGTCAGAAGGATTTATTTGAAAGACCACCTGGGCCACTGGCCCATTTGACGGCGGCAGCCCCGTCACAAGATTAGGGGAGGTCTGGAGTGAAGGACTCGAAGGGCGCGCTCGCAAACCAGGCAGCGGTTCCCGGTTTTGGAGTTTCAGTCGTGCTAACGACTGAAAGGGGTTCGGCCGGGCTGGAGTTAGCTCCAGGAATGCCTGGGCCCGCCGCCTCCACGACTCCGAGCTCCGCGCAGGGCGAGATGGGCCGGGAAGGCGAGGCGTGTAGCCCACCCCGGTCCACGCGCCCAAGGCCCGCCGGGACCGGAGAGACCGAGTTAGCTGGTCGCGCCGTGGCCCCTGCCCGGCCCTCCCCGCCTCCACTTACCCCTGCGCCACCGCCGCCGCCGCCGGTCCCGGAGCCTGAGAAGAAACAGCGCCCGGCGCGCGACAGGAATGTCGTCACTTCCTGCGTCGGCGCCGGGCTGATGACGAGCTAAGACGCGTCCCCGCCGCCGACTCCCGACCGGAACAGAGTGCCGGGAGCGCGCTGCGCGTCACTTCCGGTCGTGGCGCAGGCTAGTGACAACTCTAGGGGCGGCTTGTTTTGCTTCCTAAGTTTCTGGTGACAGGAAAAACCTTCAAAAAACAGATGAAGGCAGTAAGAACCCACCCATGTTCATTTCAGTAGCCCAAACACTTGAGACTTACACAAAGGAGAAAACAAAGTACACATTAAACATTTATTTTACTTTTGCAGAACAAGAGTCCTAGATAGTTGCTACCATGGTAGCTTACTTTGGACAAAGTAACTAGTAGGCATCCACAGGATTAATTATACAACATTGATGTATTACCATAGCAGAATACATAGTGACTCACTACATTATGTAACCACCATTTTTCTAGGAAAAATTGATCTAATTGCATAAATACTGGAATAGGTGAAATAAAAAACACTAAAATTTTGAATAATGTGCTTTTAGTTCTCCACAGTTTTTTTTTTTTTTTTTTTTTGGTGTAAAGCAAGTATAATTTGGTTCTGATATAGACAATTTATTCACACAATTTTCAAGTTTTTCACTATGGGAAAGTCACCCTCACTGCGACCCTCTGCAATGGTGGGTCCACAATACTCCCTGGGTGGGTTCAGACTCAACTCACACATCTACAGTCTAGAAATAGCACATCAACTGAATGCCAGTTTCCCTCAAGTTAAAAGCAAGAAAAAAAAGACTTTGCCAATTAGAACAGTTTCCAAGTCAGCCTGGACATCTAGGCAAGGATGCAATGGCAGCATCCAAGCCCTCCGGAGAAGAGGAGGAAATACCACACAGACAACTGGAAGGCTTTATACCCAGAGCATCAAAGTGAGCAAGCCAAGTGATGGTCAGCACAACCACCTGGCTGCTCTTTGCTCTTCAGGAGAAAGAAACAGGCTGACTCATCAGGCAAGCAGGAACGTTCTTGTTATAAGCTAGGAAAATGAAGAGGTCCCAACCAGGGCATGAACGTATTCTGGAAAAGAACAGAGCCCTTACTACAACATTGGTCACAGGCAAACAGAAAAGGGTTTCTACTTGTAATAGCATCCTTGTTTAATTTTTTCAACCTAGGTAAATAGTGAAAATACTTCCCGGCCTCAGGAAGCACACCCCCTGGACAGATGTAGAAAATCATGTTGCGTTTCTGTGGTCTCTGCTGACCTGTCTATAAATGACCGTCCACAGGACAGTGCCACACGGGAGGCAAAGTCCCTCGGTTTGGAGCAAGTATTTCAAGGGCCTGCAGCTATCGCGGTTCCACGTGGCTTACTCTTCGTGCAGCACTTTTTTATTGTGTAATTTACAAATTGAAGACACATTTTGGATTATGCAAGAGTATTCTCAGCTTTCCAAGGCAGATGATTTTAATGGTAGTATGCAGGAAGTTATAACTATCAGAATTCTTTTTTTTAAAAAAAGCCTTTCATGCCACTCAACAATGGAAATTTCCTTGAAAGCTAGAGATCTCTAAGTGTTGATGTAAGCAAGCAGATGACCAGAGTCAAAAGCCTGGTTCATGAGTTTGTTTACAAAGACATGGACAACAACCACGGACCCAGAGGAAATGGACCTAGTGTTGGCGTTGGTACAAGCTGGCCTTCAACGGTTCAGTGAAAGGGAACACACTAGAAAACTACTAGACAAAGTTAATTAAAAAACATGTCTGTACAGTTATTAAGCAAACGCCCACGCAGGCTGTGGGGTTTGACTCTCCTCCCAGAAACGCCCACCATGTGGACGACTTTGGGCAGAGTCAACGGACGGAATGCAGCCACAGCATGTGTCCCGTGGGCGCCAAGCCCCAGACTCCCTGCCGGGGATGAGGGGATGCCCCAAAAGCAGCTTTGCTAGAAACTGCCTCATTTACTAATAATTTAGGAAAATCTTTCTGGTCCCCAAATCTGGAAAATCAAAACTGGCCCCTAACAACACTCAGACACAAGCAGCTGGCACCTGATCACTCTCAAATGACAGTCTGCAGCTGGCGACACACATGCTCCCCTTCTTCATGTCTCGCCAGCAGCTGCAGGTATTGTGGCCCCAGTCTGAGGGCAGAGGCAACAGCCCCCCGGAAGTGGTGCTTGCCCTCTGGTCCTCACATAGCATTGCACCGCCCCAACCACTGCCCCAGCATCCTCTTTAGCTTTGTTTAGGGGTAAGCAGAAAAAGAGAAAAGGGGGAAAACCTGGGAAAGACACCTGCTACCCCTGCACAGGGAAGCTGCGTGTGACCCGCCGACCTCTGAGAAAGGTCAGCTTCATAAAAGGTTGGTTGTAGTTAAAAGGCCCCATTTTTAATCCCTCATCACGACAGACTTTCAAAGTCTGCAGAACTTAATGAGACGCACTTATTGCTCTTTGTTTCCAAGAGACTTGCTCTCCAGGAAGGGCTGGTTTATATTTTCCAGTTGAGAAGCCAACCAGAAAACCAGAGAAGCAATTAAGGCGCCAGAGCCTGGACAGCAGGGACTGTTGCCGAGACTCATGGGCCACTTGTGCCCTTGCGTCGCTCCGTCCCACAGGGCGGCTAGAGACGGGCAGGTGGCCAGCCCACGGCCCCTGAGTTGGGCTGTACCTGACAAGTCCCAGAGCTCGAGTCTGGTAGGTGGGAGAGGGGCTACACCCTGACCAGAAGTTCCAACAGGATGTGGGGCGAGGAGTAAAGAGAGAGGTGGAGCCTCAAACACCTGGCTGGCTGTCTGCCCTGGGGGGAGGAGGGCCGGGCTGGGCTATGGGTCTGACTCTGGTTTACCCGGCACACTCCATGCATTCCAGAAGCCATCTGTGCCTGTGTTTCCTTTTAAAACCTACAATGTCATTTAAAATGCAGCATAACAAAGGTGTAAACACTCCACATTCATCCTGCTCACCATTCATGAGGGAGAAATCGTTAACACCCCTGTCAGTGAGACCAGGAGGCTCCAGACTGGCTGGGCGGAAACAGGGGCTCCTGGAGCCCTTTAGAAGAGCCTACCTCTAACCTGTGAAGAGGGGAGCAGAAGGGACACAGGCCCACCCTGCCTTGTGGCCATCTACCTGCAGCTTTCAGGCAGGAAACCACATCTGGGGCGGGAGGGGCAACCTGGGTGCCCACAAGGGACAGGACCCTCTGGAGGTGGGAAGGCTCAGCATAGCAGACATGGGGAGGGGCAGCCTGCCTTCCCTAAGTGGTACTGATGCGACAGCTCCGCCTTGGGTAGAGAAGATGGATGCCCTATTCTCAGGAGCAGGGAATCCCAGGTTCTCACCCCATCTGTCCTGTGCCACTCTCTGCCCACTGCAGTGGCCTCCATGCCCTGGCCCTGGGGGCCTCAGCCTGGCAGAGCCCAGCAGAGCCCTCAACGGCCAAGGAGCAGGGTGGATTCCAGCAGCCGCTGATGGCTGGCATGTGGGAGCCAGTTCCCCACACTGGCTCCAAGTGAGGGGGTGCCTGCTGGCACCTGGACACAGCTCCAGCTTCACAGCTGTCCCAAGTGGTCATCACTCACAGAGGAGGTGGGGCCTGGCCCGGCTGCTGGGGTACGCAGAGGCTGCCAGGAGGAAGTTGTCAGAAGGCTCAGCCATGGCTCAGTGGCAGCTGTGTTCTCCAACCCAATTCAAGTTCCTGCCAGTTCTGACAGTCCCAGAAAAAAGCGGGAAAGGCTGCCCACCTTGCCTCCCACAATGACTGTGACTCGTGGAGCCAGGTGGTCCCACATCCACTGTCCACAGGGAGGGAGAGACAAAGGGGATCCCCCGTCAGCGAAGAGGGGGTAGTGTGGTGCCCCCGTGGCTTCGGGGCTCAGTGGTGTGGCTGGGGGTCCTGGGGGAGCAGCAGCTTGGAGCTGCCATCTGGGGGCTGGGTGGTGGCCGAGGCCAGGCTCTGCATGACCTCGCGCTGCTGTTGCTTGGCCTTATTGTAGAGCAGGACGCCAGCTGTGACCAGCACGGTGCCCACAGCCGACAGGCTGGTGACTTTGTTACCGAAAACGATGACGCTGAGCCAGATGGACAGGGCATGCTTTACAGTGCTGGCGACGCTGAAGGAGAGCAGGGAGGTCAGTGGGGGCCACAGGCACCTCTGCTAACCCCCCTTTGTGTTGGGGTCCTACCTACTAGAACAGCGATCACACAGAAGAGGGACAACAGAGCTGGGTGCCATCTTCAGGCTCAGCCTTGTGCCTTACTTTGTCCTTTCTTTGACAGAAACATTTCTAAGTGAACTGTAGGCATTACAACCTTTCACCCCAATACTGCAGCCTACTCTCCACAGAGTGGGAAGTGTTCCCTTAGGAAAGCTGTCTGGGAGTGACACCATGCTGCTTGCTCACTGCTGGGACCTCATGAGGATGCAATGACCACAAGGGTTTGTCTCCTGGGCTGCCATTATGGATGATTTAAAGTTAACTTTTGTATTTTTCTGCCGTAAGCTAATTTCCTTAAAAAGAACCAGTTTCCTAACCCCTGAAAAGCAAACTTTCAGGGATATTTGGAAATAATTCCTGTTGTCCTACAGGAAACAGACCTATAAAACATACTGCCAGTGTGAGCATCAGGGGACGTGGCACTCAGGCGGCCCTGACAGTCCTGCAGGCCCCTCCCCCGGGATGTGGAAAAAGGGCTGCCAGGTCTGAGAGCAGCACGAGGCCCCTGAGGCCCTCAGTTCTGCAGACAATCCCGCTCTCCTGTGACTGTTCTGAAGTTAAAGGACAAAGGTCCACTAAAAGGTTTCCACAACAACATGACAGCCAAATCCAAGGACAATCACTGGGTGGGTTTTCAGGCTTGCTGGCGACCTGGGCTCCTTCCTTTCTGTTACCAAAACCCCTCTGGTGTCAAATCAGTACTAAGTCTGTCCAGTTAGGGAAGAAGCTCATGAGACCTGAGCTTGGTGCTGAGTTCCTGGCAGGGAGTCAGTGGCCACCTGGGGCTGCTGAGTGTGAGCTGATTAAAGTCAGAAAAACAGACTTCTACTCCTCAGGACTCGGCCAGTTCCAGGTGCTCAGGATCCACACATGGTCAGGGGCTCCCACCCTCCATCATCCCAGGAGATTCCCCAGACAGTGCTGTTCTGGGGAGAAGTACCTCACAACACTGCAAGGAACTCTCTTCTGTGCAGATTCCCAGTGGGGATCCCTCTAAAAATCCATTTCACAGACTTTCCTATTCATGTTTCAAATGCACCGATACAGAATGGCTGAGTAATTACGACCTCTGGCCACAGCAATCACTACAGTTGTGACCCACAATCACAGAGCCCTCTGATAAAAACGTCAGATGGCAAGTGTTCCCCTCTGCATGTGACCCAGATGCACCTCATCTCCTGTCCTTACCTGAAGGTCACAGGGGAGATCCTCCCCATGAGGGCATAGGCTGTGACGCTCTGCAGGTGGAACAGCACGCCGTCTGCCAGCAGCAGCAGCACCACGTCCTGGCTGTAGCGGAAGCTCCTCCCACTCCTCCCGATCACCGGCAGGTCCTGCACCAGAGCCAGAGGGACGCCTGCTGCGTGGACCCTGGAGGAACTCCAGTGGCACCTCTGCCCCGGGGTCTGGGTAAAGGGAGTGACACCGCGGAGGGCTCTGGGGCGGCACATGGACGGCAATGATCAAAACTTTACACACGAAACACACACAGCTTCTAAGCACGTGACAAGATACCCAACATCACTGACCATCAGGGAAGAACAAATCAAAACTACAACGAGGGAGCTTCCCTGGTGGTCCAGTGGTTTAGAATTTGCCTACCAATGCATGGGACGCGGGCTCCGTCCAAGTCAGGGAATGAAGATCTCACATGCCACATCACAACCATGCCTGTGTACCACAGCTGAGCCCGCACTCCAGGGCCTATGCTCCGCATCCAGAGAAGGCACCACAATGAGACACCCAAGCATAGCAATGAAGACCCAGTGCAGACAAGACAAATAAAAAGAAAGCCTTTGGGAAAAAAAACTACAATGAGGTACCAGCTCACACTCATTGGGATGGCTACCATCAAAAAAAACAAAAACCAGAAAACAACAAGCACTGGTGAGGATAGGGGAAGTTGGACCCTGAGCACTGCAGGTAGGAATCCAAAATGGTGCAATTGCCGTGGGAAAACAGACTAGTCAACCCTCAAAAAATTACATACAGAACTGCCATGTGATCCAGGACTCCACCTGTGGTCTGTACCCTGAAGAACTGACAGCAGAGTCTTGAAAAAGTACTTACACACTCAGAGCAACGTTATTTACAACAGCCTAAAAGTGGAAGCAACCCAAATGTCCATCATTGGAAGATGTGGTCCAGCCATACATCTATTCAGCCTTAAACAGGGAAGAGGTCCTGACACCTGCTCCATCATGGATGGACCTTATGACACGAAGTTGAGTGAAATGAACTAGATGCAAGAGGACAAATCTTATGTGATTCCACTTCTATGAGGTCCCTGGAGGAGTCAGAGTCACAAAGACACAAGGTGGGCGGGGGGAGGGGGTAACAAAATTCAGAACCCCTCCCACAACATATGCCTCTTTGGCATAAGGATTGTTTTTGAGTTGAAGGCACTGAGAAAACAGCAGGTGCCAGAAGGGTGCTCTGACCTCCCTTTTCCTTCCCAGAAGCAGGAGATAAACCCCACATGGGAGCTGCCCCTTACTCCCAACCAGGAGGAAAGGGGATTCAGGGGCCTTGTCATCATCCCCTCATCCCCATTCAGCCGCAGTGTCTCAGTCACTTGCCCACAATCACCTCCTCATTCAACCTGATGTGGAAGCACTGAGGTCTGCCACTTGTTTGGGGCTTCATTTGCTCTGGCATCACATGAAGCTCATATTAAATGAACCTATGTGTTTGTCTCCTGTTGATCTAAGTCAGTTTAACTATCAGGCCCAGCTGGAACTCTTGGGGGGGGTGGGGTAAGTCTTGCCCCCTCCACCTGGTGGGGTGGGGTGGGGTGAGGAGTTAGCATTTAATGGGTCAGAGCTTCAGTTTGAGATGATGAAAAAATTGGGGTGATGGTCGCACCATGATGTGAATAACGTACCTGACGTACACTGAAAAATGGCTAAATTTGATAGATATTTTATCATAATAAAATACGATTAGATGTGCATGTTCTTTTACTCAACCATTCCAATTCCAAGAACACAACCCAGAGAAACATCCTCACCCACTAAAGACATGACACATGGAGTTCCCTGTTATGTGCTGCATGTACAGAGCAGTGGCAGGGCCAGACCACCACGTCTGGGGGGGTCAGGGCAGAGCTTGGACTGGACAGCCCAGCACCACTGTGTTGAGAAGACAGGTCAACACAGATGCACACCTGCACTCGACTCATGACACTCGTAAGCAGGTTTGTGGCCATGCAGACACACCATGGGAGCGGCTCCACTAGAAGGGGGCCTGGGAGGGGCTGAGGACAGACTGCCCTGTTTTACATGTTTCTGTCCTGTGACTTATTCTATGGTGATCACAATGGTTTTAATAAGAGAAGAAATAAGAAACAATTGCAGGAGTTCCCTATTGATCTGGTGGTTGGGACTCAGCTCTTCCACTGCTGTGCCCAGGGTTCAATCCCTGGTTGGGGAACAAAGATCCTGCAAGCAATGAGGTGCAGCCAAAAAGCAGCAACACAAGAGTGTGCTTAACACCCTCCTGCCAAAGTTTCCAGAACTGGGGCTGCCGCCCAGCCCTCACAAACACCGGACCTGCTTGGGTTTGCATCGGTCAGGCCCCCTTGGGTGTGTGGCAGCCGCACAGTGCCAGACTTGGCCCCCTGAAGGTGACTGCAATGGTGGGACTCACCATGAAGAAGATCCAGGCTGGGACGAGCATAGCCACGGCCGCTGTGCTGGTGTAGAACTGCAGCTCTGCGGCCCTGCAGGACAGGGCAGGCGTCTGAGCCTTCCACCCCGCTCCAGCCTCACCCCGGCCTACCCTACCCTGCCCCTAGCCTTGCTACCCGCTTCTCCCCTGCTACAGGACTGTGACAGCATCCCTGGCTGAAGGCAACTGGGAACATGTGGGTTTTTCTCCCCAGTTTCAACAAGGTTCTTTCAAAGGCACCAGGGAAATGGGAGGGTCAGGGCTGGGGCACAGGGAACTCTGAGAGTGTTGGGGCTGGGGTCCAGGGCTCTCTGAGAGTGTTGGGGCTGGGGTCCAGGGCTCTCTGGGAGGGTTGGGGCTGGGGTCCAGGGCTCTCTGGGAGGGTTGGGGCTGGGGTCCAGGGCTCTCTGGGAGGGTTGGGGCTGGGGTCCAGGGCGCTCTGGTCTCTGTGGGGCAGTAACACTTACGAGAATCTGTATTTGTCCCCACTGAGGAGTTTTTTGGAGAAAACATTCTGCAAACTAGAAGAAAGAAGAGAAGAGATTATGTGAGCTGAGAGGCCACCTCATACGAAGTGCCTTGTCCTCTGGAAACAGGTACACGTGGGGGTCCTTGAGGACAGCCCTGGGCATCCATGAGCCGGGCTGAGCTGCCCCTTTCACAGGTGGGTAAGCTGAGGTCTCAGAGGCAGAGGGCATGCCTAGGGTTATCCAGTTCTGCACAGAACCCCTCTTGGAACCCAGAGCTCGCACAAATCAGCTGTAGCCACAAGACAGACAGTATGAGCACAGGAAGACCCAGGGGAACAGGGATAGAACTCCTGGCTAGGAAGGCCAGTGGTAGCTGAGAGAAGACAGGACAGTGTCCAGCTTCCAGACCACCAACACTGCCCCCAGGTCTGGCCATGGGGACCTGAACCAAAGTGAGGCTAGGGGAGACACTCACAGGCCCGCCCCCTCTAGGGCTGACACTGCGGGCCAGTGGGAAACCTGGCGGGACTCGTGCGAGGATGGTCCTTGTAGGATAGCGGCCAGGAGGTCTGAAGCATCTGCAGGTGAGTGAGGAGGCCTCTGAGACCATCCTGTGCTGGAGTTAACAGGTAAGATGCAAACTGCGACTGAGCTGGGCTATGTTTCTGGGAACTAGAGAGGCAGAGGAGAAGGCTGAAGGAAACACAGCAAGTGTCAGATGGAACAAAAGGGAGTCTCGTTTTACTCATGCAACACTCAGAAACCCTCTGGTCTCTCTGGAGGTACCAGCAATGACACAAGCTTAGACACAAGTGCCGCTGCCGCCTCCCTTCCCTCAGAGACGGCGACACACAAGGAGCAGGCTGTGTGGAGCTGTCAGCCATCACGCCTGATGCCCATGCTCCAGCAGTGGGACACGGGGCCCCACGTGCCCAGCTCCCACCCTGCAGACTCACCAGTCCATGATGTTGGTGGACAAGGCAGCTGAGAACCCCAGGAAGTTGAAGCTCATCTCGGTGGCCGTGCACAGTGCCAGGCCACCCATGACCGGGATGAGGGAAAGGTTGACCAGTAGCCCTGCAGAGGGAGAGCACATTGCCGGGCTGCAGTGCCCCCCAGTGGACCCAGCTGCCCCCTAGGGGTGCTCTGCTCGCTCACTTCTCGCTGGAGGGAAAAAATAGCACATGCCTGTGTCACCCACTCCGGCCAGGCACGTGGGGCAGAGGGCTCCACACCAGAGTCGCCAGCTCCAAGCCCTGCTTTCTGCACCCCATCCCACAGTCGCCAAGCTCTCACTTGTGAAACAAAGGGGCTGAAGGATGGTCTCCAGGGACGGCTAGGGGATGAAGGAGGCCCCACACCTCAGGGGGTCCAGCCCTCCTGCCTTCATAACCAACAGTCTTGACAGGAGGGTAGAAAGTCCTTTCGGGACAACAGAAAACCCTGTCACTGGGCACAGGGCCTCCAGCCCTCCCACCCCCCATGCCTCTACTTTGATTTCAGACATGGCATTTCATTTATCTTGAAATTCAAAGCAGACGAAGGGACAAGCCTTTCATGCTTAGCAAAACAGAGCAGAAGTGCAGCCCTCAGACAATCTGGTAACCTCCTGAGACTGTGGCCACTACCCTGCCCAGGACAGTGTTGTCCATACAGCAAATCCACGGGCCTATGAGGCCTCGAGTGTCACCATGGAAGGAGGTGTCTGCTGGGCGCAGACCACACGCAGGGCCATGGTTGGGAGGCCACCAAGGAGGCAGACGCCTGCGTGGTGGGTGGTGGTAGGTTCAGGGCTCTGCTGGAGTTGTGCCCCTTAACAGGCCCCATAAGGCTGCTCTGCTGGGGTGCCCTCAGGGGTCACCCCTCTGGGGACTCCACACCTTGGCCCCACAAGTCTGGGTACCTCATTCTCCCCAACAAATTGCATTTTATCAAGATTTCCTAATTGTTCCTGCAAGACAGCGTCTCTTCCATGGCCTGACGTTCTTAAGGCCCTCCAAGTAAGTCCCCTCTTCGTGGTGAAGGCTGCAGTGCAGTCAGGCTAAGTCCTGCTGCGTCGGATTGCAGGAACTGCGGTCACACTTTGATTTGACTCTGCTTTACCATCACCTGCACATTGGCCTGGCTCCAGGGGCCAGTCTACGAGATGCCCAGCTGTGCCCTCTCCCCACCACCTCCTCCCCAGGGTGTCGGGCGCTGCCTTGTTTTACCTTCTGGTCATTTCCTAATTGAAGCCGACTCAGCTCCCTCTCCGAGCAGCACTCCTACCCCCAGGGCAAACACATGTCACATGATGAGTCTGCTTATCACAGGACCCCACCCCCTACAGGCTGGCAAGAGAGTCAGGGACATGTGTGCAGCTGGACAGTTGCCTGCCCCAGCCCAGCTTAGAGATCTGTGATTGAGTCCCATCTGCTGAGCCTTGGGGGGACACAGAGGCTCAATGAGGGCCGGGCGTGGGGGGCTGCTCACCAGTGTGCTCCCCCAGGACCGTCCGTGACAGGATCACAGTGAAGATGGGAGCTGAGCTCTTCACGGTCTCAGCAAAGGACACCGCCACATTTTTCAGGCTGACTAGACCCAACACCACTGTTGCAAACCTAAGACAATCAAAAGCCTCACGAATCAGTGCATTCCCTCCCTCAGGAGTCAGCCTGGAGGGTCCGCCCCCACCCTGTTCCGTACTCCTGAGATCACCTGATGCTAATAGTCGGCCAGCTGGGGGAAGACGTTTCACAAAAACAAAAAACTCAGACACCCAACCTGAAATGTCAGCCGCTTACCTCATCAGACCCACGAACAGCATGGTCATGATGAAATTGGGTGGGTAAGAAAGCCGAGTTTTGTGCTGATACAAACAGCAGGGAACGAATATTTTAACACAGCCGATAAGTGTGGTTGAGAGCATCTGCACAGCCCCTAGAGGAGGAGACGAGGCCAGTGAGCAGAGGGGTTCCCCGGGGCTCCATCCCCACCAGCCCGGGTGGGTACCTAGTGAGCAGAGGGGTTCCCCGGGGCTCCATCCCCACCAGCCCAGGCGGGTACCTAGCATGCTGGGTTCCCCTTCCAGCAGGGACAGGATGTACTTGTTGAGAAACAGGGTGCAGAAGCTAAAGAAGAACCAGAGCGTGAGGTAGGTCAGAGCACGGGCGCCCCACACGCCCAGGTCTGCCTCGATGACGGTAGTCTCTGTGACGGTGACTGTGAGCACCTGCTCCTCGGGGCTGCCATCACTCTGGCTGAATGCGATCTTCTCACTCCGGTGGCTGAACACGGGGGCCCAGGCCAGGAGCGGCCGTCCCCCAGGCTTCTCACCAGGGCCCGGGTCCAGCTCCACCAAGGCTGGGGGCTTCGCGGATGCCGACATCTCAGGGGTGGCAGAGGGCTCGAGTCAGGGACCCAGGGACAGAAGTGGCAGCCATGGTGACACTGGGCGGGGTGTGGGCTGGAGCTGAAGGAAAGGACGGGACGAGGTTGTCGTGAGCGGCCAAGATCCTGCCAGGTTCAATCACCCCCTTACAGTAACTTAAAGCACAAACTCGGGACCACGGTCGGCCACGCATCCAGGAGCCCCAAAGAACAGGAGCAGGCACCCCGCTGAGAGAACGGCCTACATCAGCCTAGCCTCCCTTTCCTCCCTACACATCTGACTCCAGTAAGTCCCACCCAAACTTTTCTAAAGCACCTGGTGATCCGGCCTCCTCCAGCTGCCCTCCTCCCTTGGCCTCTCCCTCAGCTCGGCGAGGCCTGTGTGAACACCGCCCCCTGCCCCCACCTCAGAAGCTGTCTCCAGTGCTCTGCATCTCTCTCCATACACCGGGACCAGACACAGCCCAGAAGGGGCCGCCCTCAGCTCAGGGTCACAGTCCTCACTCCATCTTCCTGGGTGAGGATCAAAGATCAGTGATCACCCTGATGGTGGGGGAGGAGCCACCTCCCGGAAACTCAAGGAGAGACAGACGCAAACTCAAGGAGGGACAGAAGGTAGGACATAGTCCTGCAGACAGACAAGAAACTGTCAGGAACAAATCAGAGGGATGAAAAAATGGAAAGCCTAGAGAGGAAATGTCCACGACCCCACGGCAGCCTCAGACTATCTCCCGGCAGGGCGTTAACCGGTGACCAGAGGCCATCACCACTTTACTCCCCAGAGAAACGAGTGGTTGCCCTGCCATGGAGCCACCAAAGTGGAACCCCCAGGGATAAGACAGACACCACGCTTCCTGATCCACCATGCCGAACCTGGTGCCACCACAGTTTCCCTGCCATGAACGCAACTCTGACGGTGAGAGAGTGAGGGTCTTGAAAGAAAGCCGAGCAGAGGAGGCTGGACGGCAGAGGACTGAGCACCAGGAAAGGCTGCAGATCCTCACAGCAACCATGCCCCAGATCCCACCAACACCAGCACCAGCACTTTCTAAACGCTTATGCCCTTGGGAACCAGGTCCAGGCTCCACATGCTTAAAAAACAAAAATGTCCACATCAATAACGTGTCTAGAAACAAAATCTCTAATGCGCGATACAGACAGAAACACCTAAACCAAAGCACAACTCAGAGGAACAACTTTAGCCCATTGGGGAGTGAAGGGAAGGAAGTGACTGGGGAGCCTGTGCATGGGCACTGAGGTCAAGCGCAGGCTCCAGATGAGAAATGGGCAAGTCTGGCGGGGGGGGGGGGCACTCAAGGAGGAGCAGACAAGGGAGTGGGCTGTGCGGAAGAGGGGGGGGCCACAGTGCACCTGCTTCCACGTCCACGAGTGACTTTGCCCACATGAAGGCCTGGAACAGGGACTCCCCCGCAGCAGGGGCGGAGCTGGTTGCCAAACCTCTGCTCTGCTGAACCGTCTCCTAGCAGAGATGGCTGAATTCAGGGATGGGCCACAGCTGGGCTGGGAGGAGGGTGGGCTCCTGGATGGCACGAGGCCTGCGTGAGGGGTGCCTGCCAGTGAAATCCAGGCAGATTGAGAGAAAGTAAATAACAGCAAAGGGCCAGCACACAAAGGGCCAGCACACAGATGACCACCAGGTTCAACAAATGGGGAAAGCTGTTCCTTCAGGTACAGGGTCACATGACCGACGCGACTAGAAGATGTGCCACCAGGCCCCTGGCTGCAGCCCCGGGCGAGACCCACCAGCAGAGGCTGGAAGCTGGTGAAAGTTCAGCAGTGACAGGATGTTCAGTCTTAGTTATGTCCTTACAAGGTACTGGGCAACTACAAAGAGTATGATGGAGGCACAAAAGGGAGAAGAGAAAGAGAGCCTCCTGAAGAAGGGGGGCTGCCCCCCAGACGCTTGGATCAGGCCACGTGCTGTACTGGTGCAGAGACATGTAAACAAGCTGGGATGCGGAGCCCAGGGTCTGTGCAAAGGTAGGACCTGGACCCAAGACAAAGCGGGGCTGTGGCTTCCGGGAGAAGGTGGTCTCGGCTCCCTGACACCAGGACAGCTGTCATACACACCAGTAAAGAGAGACTGGATCCCGGCCTCACAGCTCCAGACATACGCTAACAATTTACAACATCCACAGGGCAATTCCCAGGAACCAGGTATGGTCTGACCCAGCAGGATCTTCCTGATCCTGGGGTAAGAAAAGAATACCGTTTTTTTGACTGTGCTGCACAGCCTGTGGGACCTTATGCAGGGACTGAATGCAGGCCTGGCAGTGAAAATGCCAAATCCCACACTGGACCACAGGGAATTCCCAGAAAAGATCATCTTTAACCAATCCCCCAAAGTATTACCCACAAATATAACCAATCAGATGAGGTTGCTAAAGGAAGAGCGCCTGTGCTTTCACAGCACATCACAATATAATGTCAACACACTAAACATGCTAAATGACAAGTGACACCTGGAAGGGTCGTGACAACACGACAGGGAGAGAGGATGGATCCCTATAATCAACAGGAAATGTGGGTAACATGCCAGGAGGGAGATGTCCACGAGCCCAATGAGCACAAGAGGAGCCGTCAGCTCTGCAGCTCTGGACAACGCACACCCAGCTGGAGGCTCAGAGCAACAGCGCACTCGTGACCCCACAGATTCTGTGGTCCAGGTGGTCAACCAGCATGATGGTGGAAGGGGCTGGGGTCTCACCTCCAAGCCCACACATGCAGCTCCAGTGACTGTGAGGGGAAGAAGACCCTCCACAGGGCTGCGTGCACAAGCTCCAGGCCTGCATCAGGGCTGGCGGCTGAGAGCCAACACCCGCGGAGGCTGTCTTCTTGGAACCTTGGCCCCTTAGCATTTGCTGGACAGTGCTCATGAGAAGCCCACCCTCAAGGAAGGGGGCCACATAGGGTGAGAACGCCAGGAGGCAGGGTTACAGGTGTTACCTTGGAGGTCACTGACCAAAGGTGATGACCTCATCCGTGGTCAGGGAGATGGACACACCATCCACCCCTACTGCCAAAAGCCATCAGGTCTGACAACACCCAGAGCTGCTGGGAGGTGCGAATCCAGAGGCCCGAACATGGCTATAGTGAGGGGCTGGTACCAGAACCTGGGAGAGGACTGGGCACCATGCTGAGAGGGACACAACTGCACAGCCTACACACCAGAATCTCCATCCTTGAGAGTCCCCCAGAGACGTCCAGCGGGAGGGCCCAGGGCGGGACTGCTGGTCACCACCACCAGGAGGCGCAGCTATCCACCCGCGAGGAGTGAGAAACGCCTGGTGGCACCCACAGCTGACGGTCAGCCAGGTCCTCTTGCTCAGACAGCAGGCGGGCACGTAGCACTTACCGCTGGTCACTGGCCGGAGCGGCAGTCCTGTGCAGAAGGCCTGCTCCCGGGTGCAGTGAAGCCCCTCAGCGGCCGTGCTGGCATCGCGCGTGGAGGCTGGGGGCAGCAGCCTAGAACCCAGCAGGTCTGGCTCAGCCAGCCCCACCGGGACCCCAGCTGCCCTCCCTGGCTCTGACCGCCGTCTTCTTCCTCAGCCTCTGTGACTCAAGGCACCTTCACGAGAGGCAGTTCTCATCCTGTGAAAAGCCAAAGGTCAGTAGCCCAACCTGATAACGATGAAAATTTACCTCACCCAGGGTGGCCTGGAGATGGGGTGGACCAGGCTGAGCGCAGGGCTCATGGGGCCCCCCACCTCCGGGCCCCTGATGACACAGGTCTGAATTACCGCCCTCTGGGCTTATAGCACAAATGACAAGAACTGTAATGTAGCCTCTTGTGCTCAGCTCAGAGCCAGCAGCCTAGGAGGCCAGAGTTGACTCCACTGTGCTCCTGTCCAAAGCCTCCGCAGGACAGGGTCCAGACGGGGCACTGAAAGGAAACCAGCATCACATTGCAAAAAGCACACACGTGATGCTTTCATCACATGCAGGCACTGAGACCATCCCAGCCTCCACCAACCCTACAGCAAGGGCTCTAGACCCTGGGGAGGCTGCCTGGTTCTGAAACGTGGGCGGCCAGGACCACTGGGGCACATTAACCACTGAAGGGAAGCTCGGGGTGGAACTTACTGACAGGAAGTTGTCAACTTTCCCATCCAGTTTTGCAGAACCCTGAATTCTGAGGCCCATCAGTCAGAGGTCAAGAGTCTCTATTCTACAACAAGCAACTCAGGATGCTCTCAAACACCTGGTGAGGAAATCTAGGTCGGTTCACATTGTCAGCAGGGCAGTTTAGATAAAATACACTGAAAGTCTACAAATTTCATACTTTTAATTCAGAAACTCCACCTCTAGGGCTTTATCCTAAAGAAATAATCCAACAAAGGCCCAGGTTTGTACCTACAAAGATGTTCAAAAGCTTTGTTTTTAAGACTGAGAAGCTGACACTGGCCAAGAGTCAGATTAAAAAAACTGTAACAAACTCTATCACATAATGGGACACTGTAGCCCTACCAGTTGTGACAAAAATATATTTGTCATAGAGGAAATGAGAGCAGAGTCAGAGTTACAAGCTCTCTGTACATTATGTTCAGGTTTAAAAAGTACCAACTGTTCAGAACACAGGCCAAGGTAACAACTGTGGTCAACTCTCAGAGGCAGAATCTCAGTCCTTCAGGTTTTTTTTTTTTTTTTTCTTGCGTTCTCTCCATTTTCTAATTTAATTGCATTGAAAATGGATTTTTTAACAATACCGACTATATATAAAACAGAGAACCATAGCCAGTATCTTATAATAACCTATGATGGTATGGAAAAGAATGACAAAGAATGTTATGTATGTACAACTGAATCACTTTACCGTACATGAGCAACAAATACAACACTGTAAATCAACTATACTTCAATTTTAAGACAAAAATAATTTCTTTAATGTAAAACCTTTTCCTGCTTCCCTCTCTTAATATTCTTTTTCAGGCAGTTTAATATTTCACTCTACTTTAAAATGTTACTTGCAAGTTAAAGGATTTTGGGTAAAGAACACTGCACTCTACTGAAGAACAAAGAACTTAAGCCATTAAACAAAGAGTCTGCTTCTAAAATAGTTAAAAAAAAAAAAAAACAAACAGCAGCAGCGGCGGGTGAGCAAGGTTTTCAAGGCTTCAGAGCATGAGCGCTGGGGAAGGAGGGGCGGCACTGCAGGCCCCATAAAACCCCGAACAGAAAGTAGGCTGAGAACTGCAATGAAGTCTTAGCTCTGGGCCTGACTGGGAGTTTCCCAACCCAGTTTACAAAATAACAGTTCGCCAGGACCGGCGCCTGGCAGGACGTCAGTCATTATATAACTTCCAATTTTTTAAAATCCGGCGAAGACACCAACTGCAATGAATTTGCTGCGGGCGACTCTGCCCGGAGAGGACAGAGCACCTTTGCCCAGTTCTTTCAGGAGTGGCTGCACCTGCTGCTCCAGGGCCGTGCCCATCTCGGGGCGCATCAGTGGGGGGCGGGTGTTAAAACGCAAGGGCGCCGACCCCGTGTCCCCACCTCCGCCTCTGACAGTACTCCCAGGTATTCAGGCGCTGCGGGCCCCGTGGACTTCCAGCTCCCGCCCCACCTGTGCCCCGCCCGCCGCGGGCAGCTTTGGAGCAGGAACGTGGCGCCGGCCTCGGAGGCCTAAGGTCCACTTGGACGCCTGTAAGGCGTGGCGGGGGCCCACGTGGTGGACGCTGCAGGAGCAGACCCGGCGTGAAAGCGCTAGGGACGGTTCCCTCTCACCCCCGGGCGGCCTCGGGACGCCCGGACGCGCGTGCCAAAGCCCGGGGTTGGCCGAGTCGCCAGGGGAAGCGGGGGGTCGGCACGGACTTAAAGGGCGACCTCCGGAGGTGACCCGCCCCGCCAACTTTATTCAGCCCTTCACCCACCAAGGAGCCCCGGGGTAGACGCCAAGCGGGCCCCGCAGCCTCAGGGACGTGGGCCCAGCCCCAGCCCCGGCCCCGCAGCCGAGCAGGGTCCTGGCGCGCCGGGACGGACGGAGCAGTCATCCAGGGCCTCGCCGCCCCCTACTGCACACCACGACCCGCCCTCATCCCGGTGACTGCGGCTCAGTGAACCGAAAGCTGCGGATTGGGCTGGGTGGGCGGACCCGGAGAAAACCCGCAGGTCCCGGAGGGCGACGGGGCGGGGCCGGAGGCGGGGAGAAGCCACTACTGGCCCGGAAGCCACGCGCCGGAAGTGACGCGTCTGAAGTCCGCCGCGGCTCCTAGCCGTCCCGCGTGACCCACCCCACGGGACTCGTTCCGCAGTGTCCTGAGGGTCTGGGCTTCTCAGTTGCCGCTTGGGTGCGGCGATTCCCCGCATGGTCGTCCCCTTGGCATCTCCCTGGGCCGTACCACATCAGCCCACATGGGGATAGTGCTGTTGGAGGAGCCGACCTTCCGGGTCGTAAGCTGCGACTCAGGAGGAGCAGCAAGTTTTGGAGGAGCCGACCTATAAGCTGGCTCTGAAGAGAGACAGAAATTCCAGCCTCAAGGAGCCTCCCTCAGAAGAGGAAAGACAAAGGGACTGTCCTAGCTGAGGAACCAGCAACGGAGGTGCTCTAAGGGCAGCTAGATTCCGAGGCTACGCCCCTGACGAGGACGCTGGTTGGCTGAGTTTGAGGAGTTCCACCAGGGGGCGTGGCCTTGGCCCAAGTTGGTGAGGGGCTCCAGTGGGAAGGTCTTGCCTGCGCGCGCGCCCCCACCCCCTACCCATCCCTGGCAGCTTGCGCCGCATTTTCCTGGCCCGGTTTTCCTCCTGGCTTATTTTATTAATTTTTAGCTAAAAAAAAAATTTTTTTTTAGTCGTGCCACACTGCTTGTGGGCTCTTAGTTCCCGATCAGGGATTGAACCCAGGCTCTTGTAGTGAAAGCTAGGAGTCCTATCCACTGGACTGCCAGGGAATTCTCTCCACTTACTTTTTAAGCTAATTTTTAGGAGTGAGGTTACTGCTGATGGACTCTTCTTCCTCTTCATTTTAGTATCTATTTTTATTTGTCTGTCCTGGGCATTAGTTTCTGCATGTGGGACGTAGTTCCCTGACCAGGGATTGAACCCCTGCTGTCTGCGTTGGAAGCTCGGTGTCTTAGCTAGTCAGCCACCAGAGAGGTTCCTAATGGGCTCTTCTTAAGGCCTACTTTTAAAAAATTAGTTATTTCGGTTGCACTGGGTTGCTGCCAGGGGGCTTTCTCTAGTTGTGGCAAGCAGGGGCTACTCTGTTGCAGTGCGTGGGCTTCTCATTGTGGTGGCTTTTCTTGTGGGGGAGCACCCACGGGCCAGGAGCATGGGCTCCAGTAGCTGGGTGCATGGTTTTTAGTTGCTCTGTGGCATGCAGAATCTGTCCAGACCAGGGATCAAACACATGCCCCTGCATTAGCAGGTGGATTATTATCCACTGTACCACCAGGGAAGTCCAAGGCCTATTCTTCTTGTCAGACTTTCATATATTTTGCTTCATATTGTTTTGAAATTAGTAGTTTCTCCTTTAGATCTTGGCCAGAGGGTCAGTTAATGGATGGTGGTATCTGCCTACCCCTGGCGTCTACAGGCAGGGTTTGGGCCATGAGGTGCAGGGGAAGGGTTTTCTTTGGGATCCTCCAGAGGGTGTGATCAGAAGAAAGGCCTGGACCTAAAATGCAAAAAAGAGAGCAAAAGTGAAGTTCTCTTAACATCTGTATCTCGGAGCAGAATATGACACTTTCATCATCCCTGAAAGTGAGTATTCAGGACCCTGAACAAAGTTTATGGGGTAGATTTTCCTACTTTGCACAGAACTCTGAGATGCTTGATGACTGCTCAGCAGCACTGGGTGTTGCTGGTCAGTGAGTTACTTGTAGTCAAATAATTTCAAAAGCAATTGTATGAAAAGCAGCAAAACCTTTACAGCCGAGTCGTTCTTACATTTTATCTGAGACAGTTCATCTTAACAATTCTGAAATGACGTCGGGGTGCCAAGTCACCTTCCCCTCTTGGGCCGGCCACTCCAGCAGAGAGGACAGTGTTACCCAGGCCTTCGACCATGGCTGGAGGAAGTCTTTGCTCCGAGGTCACACTTCCAGAGTTTGTATCCTGCCCCCTTTTCTTTGTCCTGTTAATGATTTTTCACCTAAAACAAAGCAAAAAACCAGCCAGTTATCTTACCAGAAAGTCAGGTTTGTTTCCCTTGTGGCTCAGCTGTTAAAGAATCGCCTGCAATGTGGGAGACCTGGGCTCGATCCCTGGGTTGGGAAGATCCGCTGGAGAAGGGAAAGGCTACCCACTCCAGTATTCTGGCCTGGAGAATTCCATGGACTGTCTAGTCCATGGGGTCACAAAGAGCCGGAGATGACTGAGCTTTCACTTTCTTTCAGGTTTGGCAGCAGCAAAGAATTATAACTCAGGACATGCAAATGTGATAACCACATACAAGTCTGGTAAAGCAGAGAGGACACTCTTTTATAGAGGAGGAAGGGAAGTTGTTATAAACAAGAAGTCTGTTAGAGGAAACATTGGAGTTTAAATAAGGTGGCTTCTCATTGGCTGAGCCATTGCCAGGCAGGGAGATCTGCCTGGTGGTGGCAGTGAGGTGGCTGCTCTGGCCACAGGTGCTGGGACTCTCCTCCTCTCTGGTTCTGTGTGGACATCGGGGGTACATACCTGAGGACTTCCACCTTGTGACCTCCCAACTCCATTTTAGTTGAGGTATCCCTTGATTAGTTTTCAGATAATTCTTCTCTAAACGTTTGCAGGAGACGTGGCTTTGCTGCCTGTGAAGGGCTGTGTGTGACTTCCAGTATCAGAAGCCACAGCAAGGATCTGAGTGGTTTTACCGACGTTTGCTGGAGTTTCGACTTATTCCTTTGACCTGATTTCAAGAAGTAGAATTTGGGGTAAAAGACAATAGACTGACCAGGATTCTTCACACCCTTGTCAGCTTCAAATATGGCCGTTTCAGCCTGTTCGCTTATTTGCAAGTTAGACACAATACCTGTTAGGAAGTTGTTCTTATGAAGGAGCCCCAGCCGACCCCCCTGCCGTAGCCCCGCTCCCTGAAACATCCAGCACAGCCCCTTCACCCGCATCCCCCCATGGCATGCTGGTGTCTGCTGGGCCCTCTTAGTCGTTCGCCACCGCCAAGCCGGTCGCCTGCCCCCTCTCACAGGCTTGGCCTGCATCCGTATCTTGGTCTAAAGTGATGGCTGCAGTCAGGTGGGCCCAGAGGAGCCCATGTTTCCAGGGAAACATGAGATAGAAGCAGATGTGGACCTGGGCCCAGGAGCCCACAGGGTCCCAAGAACCGGGTCATGATCGGTGGGTGGAGAAAGGGTATGGGCCCCCCACCTCGAACCTCCAGACCCACTGCCAGCACTGACCCACATGATGTAGCTTCCAGGGCGCCCATCCTGACCACAGCCCCTCCAGGCCTATTTTCTGTTGCTGTACATTAGGCCTCAAGGTGTCTCTGTGTTGCACACCATCCACATTCGTTAGGCCTCACCACACCTTGGGGTGCTTCTGGGCGCCTCTGCTGGCCTCCCTTAATTAGACATTCTGGAGGAGGGCAGGTGGAGTGGTCAGCAGTGAGGGGAGGGGTCATCAGAGCTGCCAGGGCAGAAGGAGGCAGAGGCTCAGACCAGGGCCAGGTGGCCCTTGGGCACCCAAGGCATTGGGATCTGAGCCTGTTCTAGGTGCCTGAGGGTGTGGGAATCCCGGGACGGGGTCCCCTGGGAAAGGATTTCACAGATAGTAAGTACCATCCCAAGTGTGTGGGCCTTCAGACCCAGCTAGCGGGTGGGGCCTGGAGGGGGAACCCTCCCATCAGGTGAGCCCACTGGGGTCTGCCTGGGCCTGGGCTGGGCCCCTGGCCACCCCAGGTCACTTGGCTGTAGGGAGTTGAGGCTTCCAGTACCTTCCTTGGTATTTCCTTCCAGGCTCTGGGACACTCCCTTGGGATGGCCAAGCAGCCCTTCTGGATGCTGCCCCGGGTCCTGTGGGTCCACTCACCTGCCATCCTGGCTATCACCTCAGCCAGTTGCTCCTGGGGAGCCAGGTTTCTGTCTAGTATGGGCGCTGTGCCTTGCATATGGAGGGGGGGGCAGCCACAGCCGCTAGGGTCTCTGGCTCATCCTGACTGGCAGGTGGGGAAACGGTGTCTGCTCAGGGCAGCACCACTTTGGCTGCCCTATGGGTACCCTTTCCACAGGCCCAGCGGCGTGATCCCTGCCCTGCCTGACCCCCCACAGCCCCCACCTTGGCCTGACCCTGGGGCTCAGCCTCTGAACTCCATGGGTGCAGGAGGGGACACCTGAAAGTCGCCCACCGGACCCTGGGGCTGCAGGTGGCCCCCTTGCAGCTTCAGATCAGCATCCAGGAGTGTCCTGGGGACCCAGGGGCCTCACTGAGCTCCCAGGAAGTCGAGCTGAGGTCAGGCTGTGCATCTGTCCCCATGGCTGCCTGTCTGGAGCTTCTGGGGGCGAGAGGCCCTCCCATAGGGTGCCCAGACCAGCCCTGAGTGTCCTCTGTGGGCTCCTCCCCCTCCTTGGCCTCGCCCACCCTAACCTCACCTCTTCCACCAAATATTCTGGTGTTTCCTGGTTTGGACGCAGCCCAAGCTCTAGCCTGGCCCTTCTGGGGTGAAATGTGCCAACAGTGGCCAACTCCCTGATGTGGTGACTCAAGTACCCCCACCCCTGTCCCCAACACCCCCTTCCCAACTTCTCTGGGCTCCTCCGACAGGCCCCCTGCCCCCACAGGGCCTCTATCTCCACAGCAGCTCCCCCTCCCAGTTGGCACCCTGGCAGACTTCCAGCGTCTTTCTAGCCAGTGGCTCCCGGGGTGGGAACCTCAGGACAGGCCTGGCCCAGGCTGCCCCAGGGCAGGAACTGCTGGACATGGAGCCTGGTCTGAGAGAGAAGGGAGATCAGCTGGGTGGGTGCCCAGCACTGAGGCCTGGGAGGTCAGACAGGCCAGGAAAGGCCACCACCCTGACAATTGGGATCTCTGAGGGACCAAAGGCCTGAGCCCACAGAAATGCCCTCCCGTCCTGCGGCCTCTGTGCCTCCAGCTCCCCGCCCTCTTCCATGTGCTCCACAAAGCCTGGAAGGTCAAGGTTCAGAGATCAACAGCCTTTGGCAAGAACGGTGACCCTGCAGCTGGTGCCTGTGCCCACAGAGCCTGCAACTACGGTCCAGAGACCCCGGCCAGTCGGCTAACTCCTGCCCTCAAGTAGATCCTCTGCTCCTGGAGCAGCAGGGCCCAGCCTGGGGTCCACGCATGCTCAGCTAAGTCCACAGAAACTCGGGCTCTGACAGCACGCCCGCCCCACTGCCCACATACACACTAGCTTCCTGGCAGATATGCTGGCCACTGAGCCCCACTGCAGAGGAGACAGCAGAGGCCTCACAGCCACTGAGACTCCCGGGCAGGATGGGGTCATGCCCCCATGTGCGCCTGGACACGAAGGGAGCTGGGGAGGCAACCGCACACACATGCCTCTGACCTCAACAGGCAGGCCCTGGGCCGTTCCACTGCTGGGACACCCACTGCGCCTGTCCTGTGCTGGCCTCACAGCAGTGCCCACAGGGTGCTTGTCCCAGCTCCCAGGCTCCAGCCCACAAAGCTGTGTCTGCGTCCAAAGTACCTGCTCAGGCTCTCAGCAAAGCCCGGCCCCGCCTAAGCCCAGGCCCGAGAAGGGGAGGCCCAGAACCAGAGGGGGGACCATGTGCCCACTGGCTTCCGTGAGGCGCCCTCGGCCCAGAGCTTGGGCTTCTCCTGCAGGACAGGCCCGGAAGCCTGTCCCCAGGATGTGTAGGGTGGGGTGCTGCTGGAGTGTGACGCCCCCCACACCCTACAGGTGTGCCAGGGGTAGCCTCAGTTCATCTGGACCCCCCAGGCTCGCACACCCCCTCCACGTTTTGGTGTTGGTTACAAAGAACCAAATAAAGGTGTCGCTAAACCCCAATTTTTAAACAAGTCTGTTTATTGAAAGAATCTGAAAATAGTAATAAGGCTTTCAACATTTAACAAATTTCAAGATATTAACAATATGAAACATTAAGAATTTACTTCAAAAACCCAAAGTTTCCTAGGTCATTCCCCATCATTCTGCAGACTTGGTCTGCACCTGCTCTGTTGTCTCCATGTGTGACCTGCGTTCTGACCACTCTTCTGGACCTAAAGCTGGGGGTATCACCCCCTCAGCCTGTGGGAGGCCTGGTGGGCCACCCTCTGTGCTGGAGCTCGCGGGCAGAGGGTAGGAGCCCACCTCCATCTCCAGCACTGGCCGAGCTGCCCAGACAGCCACTCGGGTGGACAGCATTCAACAGACACGTGAACAGTGCTCAGGCTGCAGGGCCAGCTCTGGAGACCCCAGATGCCCTCCTATCAGACCATCATGTTCCAGGCGGGCAGAGCTCAACCTCCTGGCCCTTGTCCCTCCAGAAGTGAGCTCAAAAAAGTACAGGCCCTCCATCCTTTCTGGCCAATTTCACAAGTGAAAACGTAGCCCAGAAAGAAATCAGTTACTCAAAACCAGGATGCCCGTTAGGCACCAGTAACCAAAGGCCCACTGACCACAACCCCTACCAGACTCCATGCGGGCCCAGCCCCAGGCGGCCGGTCAGCCAGCAATAGAGGCATAGGGGCTGGAATGACAGATGTGCCCTCAAAGCCAGGCCCCTGGGGAGAAGCCAGAGCAGCAGCAGTGCCTCCCCGGCCCACCAAGCATCAGACCCTCTGAGCAGAGCCACCCAGCTCTCTAGATGGCCACTTGGACAGCAGAGAATGGTCCCACTTAACAGCACAAGCCCTCCCGCAGAAATCTCAGTGTGTACAAAAAAAATCTGTACGAAAGCACTCTCAGAAAAGTTTAAAAGAATCTCTAAAAAGTAGACACAGGATTGAAAACACCTTCCAGGGTGGGGAGGCACGCCCCTGCTTCCCGAGGAATGTGTATGGTCTGGCCCCTGCCTGCCACAGCATCACCGGAAGCAGGGAGGAGACCAGGCCTGGGGACCGAGGCAGGAGGCCTGGCAGATTCAGGATGAACGCCGAGTTGGGGAGCGGCTCTCAGCGCAAATTCCCCCCAGTGGCTTTCAGGGACATTGTGAAGCTGAAGGGAGATTTTTGGCTGTGAGACGTTTATTTTCAAGACTGTAGGATAGACCCGTTCATTCTGATCCCCTCTCAATTTCAATAGACTGATTCGTGGAAGTTTCCTGACAAGGAATCACAAGGAGCCCACCACCCGGCTCAGCCATAACCTTCCGGCTCGGCCATCCCCAAGTGGACTGGGCTCTGACTGCTTGCCTGGTGGGTGTGCCTGGGTTGACTTCAGAGCTTGTATGGCCTGCTCACTGGCTTGTTTAGAAATGCAGAAAAGTCAGATTTAAAACGTTAAAAACAACTGATCTGGTCGACACAAGGCAGACTGCAGGCCCTTCCTCTGGCCAGAGACAAGCAGCGCGGGGCCCATGACGTTCACAGAGCACAGACAGGGCACCGGCCTAGCTCCCCGCCCGCTCCTCCCTGCCCTCCTCTTCCACATCCTCCTCGTCCTCCGGGAAGTGGGCCTGCTTCTTCCGCACATTCCAGTGCAGACACTGCGCCAGGCTCTCGAACCAGTCGCTCACGGGGTCGCGGACGCAGATGGAGGGAAGGGGGTAGCAAGAGGTCGTGATGCTAATGCTGCAGCAGAAAGGAGATGAACGTAGACCCTCCTGGAACTGAGCCCCCTTCCCGCCCACCGAGCAGGACCCTCAAACAGCCTGGCTGGTGGACCACCTCAGCTCTGCTTGCACCACCTGCCGTGCGGCCTGGCCCCATGTCCTCTGGTGTCATGGGCACATGGCCATTTTCCAGTCTGGCCCTGTAGACAGCCAGACTAGGGGCTCAGTGGTGCTTTTGGGCCCCCCAGGACAGAGCCGTGGACCCCTTCACTCCACCCAGGTCCATGAAGGGGACCCCCAGGGCAAGGCGGTGGGAAGACAAGGAGCAGGTGCAGCTGGCAGGGCGCCATCACCCAGGCAGAGGTCCACAACTTACAGCCACCCTAGGCCCACCTGCCCCGGCTGCTGCACCCCACAGTCCACACACCTGTCTCCGTGGCGGATCTCCTGTCTCTTTCGTCCATCGAAGGACACCCATGCAGTGTTTCTTGCCTCTGGTGACAGCATGATCTGAAGGGTCAAGCAGCACATGTGTGGGGGGCTCAGAGGACTCTGATTCTGAGGGTCAGATGCATTCTGAGCACAGCTGAGTGCCACAGACCCCACCCTGGGGCACAGCACCGGCCAGGAGCAACCTCATAGGCAACACGGTGCCCACCACATGCCAAGGTCAGCTCTAAGCCGTGAAGTCACTGCACTATGTGGACACCAGCCACAGGGAACAGAGGCCCACAGGGAACAGAGGAGCTGTGTCTGGCAGACATAGCCCTGCCAGCCAAGGCTCACATCAAGGATGTGCTGGCCCGTGGTGGCCTGTAGCAGGGAGCTCGGGCCAGGGAAAGAAGAGGTGGATGTGGAAGGGCAGTGAGGCCAGTCAGACACCAGAATGTGGCCCCAGGGATGTGCCAGGCAGCAGCGGTTAATCGCCTGAGGGCCTCCCCACCCATTCCCACCACAAGACTGTCCCCACCCACTCAGGCTGAGAGCCCCGCCCCACCAACTAGACCCTCTGGGGCAGAGGACACATAATGAAAGGCCGGAGTGGACAAAGTCCCTCCTGCCCCCAGCAGGGCAGGCCAAGGGCTCCAACAGACAAGGGTGGGGGCTCTGACCTTCAGCTCAACCCCCGCGGGCACCACAATAGGCCGAAAGGACAGCGAGTGGGGGCAGATGGGCGTGACCATGATGGCGGGCACGTTGGGGTGGATCATGGACGCCCCCGCGGCGGCCGCATACGCCGTGCTACCCGTCGGGGTGGAGACGATCACGCCTGCGGGACAGGCTGCAGGTCAGGCTCAGGCACTGCCCCCACGCCCCACCCCCAGGCAGGCCCGATGCCCACCTACCATCGCCCTGTACTGTGGTGATGAGGTGCCCGTCCAGGTAGACGTCCACGTTGGACAGGTAAGAGGAGGGACCTCTGTCGATCACCACCTCGTTCAGGACCTGGGGGCAAGGCCACGGCACACTGAGCAGGCAGGGCAGTGCGTGGGCTGCTCCTGGGCTCCCTAGGAGGTCCAGCCCAAAGACCCTGCCCTGCACCCCCTGCCCGAGGGCATGGCCCGGCACCTGGTGGGGGAGGGGGAAGCCCACAGACCTGGTACTGCACAGCCTGCTTCCCAACCTCCACGTCCAGGGCTGTAGCCAGCACCCCGTTCTCACTGATGCCATTGGGGACGGCCACCTTCTTCCCTCGGGGCTCCTTCACGACCCTGACCTTCAGCCGGCTCCGGAGAACAACAGCTGCGTTCCCTGGAGGCCAGCAGGGTTCACACCCAGGAAAGTCAGCAGGTGGGGGCAGTCATGCCACAGGAGAGCTCCCCGCTCCCCCGACCAGGGACCCCTCCCATCTTCACACAAATGGAGGGCGACACCCTGGGCTCCTGTGGAAATCAATCCATTGCTGCCCGACACAGACGGTAGCTGAACTGTGGTGGCTTCAGCTCCTCTCTGTGAGGACAAGGCGTCTGACCCTCAGAATCAGAGTCCTCTGAGCCCCAAACACTCAGCACTGCTCTCAGCATCATTAAAAACCTCGCAAACCAAGCAGGATGACTATCCCACATGGGAACTGCTCTCGGGCTCAGGAACATTCCAACTCACCCTGTATCACCTGAGTAACTTGTGACTGAAAGTTCTCGAAGTTGAAGGGGGTCAGGAAGCCCAGGGAGCCCAGATGGAACGCCATGACTGGAGGCACGCTACCCTGCGAGCCAATGAAGCAGGTCACTCGCTGGCCAGTCCACGCGGAAGGCACGCGAGCACCAGCCCAGATGGACCCACGCCTGGACGGTCCCTGGGAGGGCTGGGGGGAGGGACGTGGTGCTGACATACAGGGCACAGGGTCAGCCAGAAGCCTGGGAGCCAGAAGAACAGCTGGAGAGCTGACGAGAAATGGGGGCAGGGGGACCAACCACTGGCCACAGAGGACAGGAAGGCGTGGCAGGGCAGGACATGGGGGCTCTGACACACAGAGGCCATGCCCAGCAGGCTTGGGAGGGCAGTGAGCCCCCAGAGATGCCAGGGAAGAGCATGGGCAGCCAGGACAGGAAGCCTAGGGTGGGACTCGGGTCCCACCAGGCGGCTCTGCAGCCACTTCCGCTGAGGAGGCTTCCAGGAGAGAACGAGAGCTCTGAGCATGTGGAATGCCCCAGGACCCTCAACCTCGGCCTCTGCCAGCCGCTGCTGCCCCAGGCCCTGCTGGACCCCACCCTCCTGCCCCACTGGCTCCCTCCCACTCTCAGGCATCACTCTGGGGGCCCGCCCGACCTCCTAACACACCCTGACAAGGTCCCTCCCTGGCAGATCCCTGCCATCTGCAGCCTCCAGAGTCCCTCCCCCACCATACCTCCCAGTCAGCCTGGGGCTGCTGCTTTCACCTGCCCCTGACTCTTGGCCCCCTCACTCAGCCCGCATGCCAGCTCTCCCAGGGGTTGCCCTCCTCCCAGCCCAGCCCCTGGGCCCGCATGAGCCATCAGCTGGCCCGGCACAGCTTCCAGCACCCGCAGCAGTCCCAGTTCCGTGTCCTATCACCTGCAGCCCTACAACCTCAGGCAACTGGGGCCTCACCTGGAAGAGGGAGGAGGCGTACAGCAGGGTCCCATCGCCCCCCAGGCAGATGATGAGGTCGATCTGATTGGAGATGTCATCGTAATCTGGAAGACACAGGAGACGTCAAGCACCCCAACTGCTGGGCATGGGGTGAGGGAGGGGTACCAGAGGTCCCGCCGGGTTGGGGGCAGCACCCTGCCATCCGGGGACAACTTGCCTTCTCTGAAGGTGCAGAACTTCCTCTTCACTGGCCCGAAGTGGTCATCGCTCAGGAGAGCAGGGTCTTCCAGAACCTTCTTCTCCACATACACGACCATGTTGTTCTCCTGGAAGGACATGGCGGAGTCAGCCCTGCCAGGAAGACAGGTCAGGGCGCCGGTCTTCTAGATGCCTCCTTCTGTGCCTCAGGCTTTTCTGATGGGGGCAGGGGAGAGGTGCACGATTTCTCTGTCTCTCGGAGGCAAAGTGCCTTTGTTGTGCTCATGGTACACATTTCTGAGCTCCTGCGTCTGGCTTACGAAGCATCCTGACTTGAGAGGGTGGGAGGAGAGCCCGGAGCCCGCCCCTGCTCACCTCCATCAGGTACGCGCAGAGCTCCTTGAAGGGCTGCAGCAGGCTGGCGTCCCGGATTTTCTTGATGACGAGGACGCTCTTCGGGGACTTGTTCCACGTCAACCGCTGGCTGGCAGGGTCTTGGATGTGCCTTTGAGGGGAGAGGCGCACTCACACGGGCCCCAGGCTGACCCGCTGGCACCTGCACAGTGCGGAGACCCTCCCCATGCCCGGCTGTACCCCTGCCTGAGGCTCCTTCGGGACGAGGCTCACACAGGGACCTGCTTGGAGGACATCCCACGTGCACCCAGACCAGCCAATAGAGACTTGGGCTTCCCAATGACCCAGGTCCACACCACTGTGTGAGCAACTCAGTGGACCTTCACTTCTACAGTAAAAGCCTCTTTTAAACCAGTGGCGGGATCTGGAGCAGTGAGACTGTGCCATGTGATTTCAATGGAGAGAACATGTCACCACGCATGTCCAGGACCCTGATATGAACGAGGACTCTGGTGACAACGACGCGTCAGTGTAAGTCCACTGTTTGTCACAAATGCACCAGCTTCGGGGATGATGACGGTGGGGAGGCTAAGAAGGGTACAACAGGGAGCTCTGCACCTTCTTCTCACTTTTGCTGCAAACCCAAAACTCTTCAAAAAATTAAAAAACAAAAACCAAAAGAAGTCAGCTGGGTCTGCCTGCCAACGACAGCTCCAAGAGTCCTGTGTGCCCAGCATCGGTCACTGGTGCTGCAGGGCCTGGTACGGTCTGTGGGCAGCAGGTCTTCCCCCAGGGGCAGGGGTGTCCGAGGCCGAGCCCTCAAGTGGGGGTGGGCCCCCAGGCAGCACCTCCACCTGTTGGGAAACAGCCCTGAGGGCTGCAGGCCATGGGAACGGCCCTTCTGATGCAAGTTCCCCAACTGAGACACCTGCTCCAGATCATGCCCCATGGCCGGTGCCTCCCTGAGAACGTGATGGCCCCACCAGCAACTTTCCACACCATGATGCGAACCACTAAACAGGTGGTGGGTCCCCGGCTGCAGGCTGTAACTGACTGACCATCACTCACCCTCTCCAGGCGTTTCTGCAAAGGAGGGGGTCACTCATGACCCTCTGCCGGCGTCTCGGCCAGCCTGGGTCACACACGCAGCTTGGCAGAGGGTGGTGCTGGGTGCCCAGCATCTCGGTCGTGCTTCACTAACAGCGGGACTGCGATGCACCCCAGCACCCCCAGACTCCCCAAGTGTGCACTGGCACCATAACCCCACTGTCTGTCTCCTCAAAACTGAAAGCAAAACATGAAGTGACTTGCTAAAGGCTGCATAAAACAAGTACAGAGCTTCCTAAAATGAAAACTCAAACAAACTGTATTTGATCTTACTGCTCACACCATCCTCTTGCCCAATCGCCTCTAACAGCAAAGGGGCCAGACCTCAGACAACTGCTCCTCACCAGCTGGCTGCTGGGCTCTGCTGCCCTGGGCGGTCAGGACAGGCCCTGTCCAGCTGCACACAACAGCACTGGGCTGCAGAACCGGCTTGGCCCATGGGAGGGGCCTACAGGTGGAGGGCGGGCACTTGCAGGCCTCTCGTCACTCCACCTGGCCCTGGGCCTAGAAGGAGGCAGGTGGAAGTCTGCCTGGTTGCTGAGGTAGACGTTGAAGCCCCCTCCCCAATGACCAGGCAAGTGAAGCTCACAGCCCCTCCAGACCTGTGAGTCAGCCACGCCTAGCCAGAGTCACTGCAGCGCCATCGGCTCGGTCTTGGGTGCCAACTGGTCACTCAACTTCCTGTCGGGTCATTGCAAAGAGGGATGCTGACCCCTCCCAAGGAGGCTGTGGGCGCTGGACAGCTTGGCCGGACACCCATGTGAGCCATAGTTTCAAAAGCTGAAGGCGTCAGATGCTGGTAATTCCACATGTTTCAACATAACAGAAAACACGCACTCATTGTTGAGATATGAGACAACCAAGTAGAAGATAAGACTCTCGTAATCAGCTCCTCTACACTGTCAGGGGAGAAGTCAGGTTAGCACACAACCCCTGCCTCTGGCCAGGCTGTAGGAGGGGCAGGGACCAGATGGGGAAGGGATCCCACCCTACCAGGGTGCTCAGCCCATCTAACTGAGCTGAGCCAGGGCCAGGGGGCAGAGAATGTTGTTTGCTCAGCCCTCAACACTTTTGGGGCACCTGCTCCTCTGCTTGGAGCACCCCACAACCCCACCTGACCTTGGGGAGCAGCTCAGATGCCGCCCTGAGACCCCACCCAAGGCCTGTGAGGGCAAAGCACACACACCTGGGCCGCTGTGGGATGGGCAGGGCGGCAACGGCCAGTTACGGTTGGATGCCCAAGGGCCACCGGGGTGCGCTGAGGGCGGGCTGTGAGTGACGAGGAGGGCACGGCAGTGCAGGGCTGGGACGCAGGGAGGGGTCTGGACAGCCAGTGAAGGCCACACAGGGCGGGCACACAGCAGGGCGCAGCCAGGTGAGGGGTTTGGGGGGCCAGCTGCCAGTGTGGCTGCTGTGCTGGGTGTCGCCCTTGGCCTGTCCCCCATAGAAGGTCAATCCTCCATAGCGCCTCTGAGGAGGGGGCATAGATGGTCCATGAAGCGGGCAGCTCACTGCCAGGCCCAATGGCAGAGCTGGTTGGAATTCTGCTGCTTCCTCACCAAGCTCTGGTGGCCGGAGCCATGTGTGTGTCTTCTCCCCGAGACAGACCGCACAGAGAGCCAACAGACAACGACGGCCCCTCTTTGGCAGCGTCCAGTGCTGGGAGGTGGCACTGGACAGGTGGAGGAGACAGCCTAGGTCTAAGTGTCTTTGAAATAACCCAACCTGCTTAGTTTTTAACTAGTTTCTCAGGTGGTGGCTGTTGCTAAAATGCAGGGCTTATCTTAAAAAAAAAAAAAAAAGCCATGCCCACAAGGTGGGCCTCAAACAAGTAAACTCAGATTTTCAAAAAACACCAACTGACATATCTGCATTTCAACAGTAATGAAGAGAAACACATGTGAGTCACCAAATGCATCAGCGTGTAATACGTTATTTTTTCTCCTTGCGTTTTTCCTGTTGAAGCTCTTATGGCCCACTGTGCTCAAGGAGCAGGCCCCACCACCTTCTCACCCGTGGGAGTTGGGGACATTGCCACGTGGCTGCCGGGCCCATGCCCTGCTCCCCAGAGCATCAGAACCTCCTATAGCTCCCCCTCCCTGTGGAGCCCCCCGCTGACTCACATGATGGTCTGGGGATTCTGCAGCACGCAGGCCTTTGGTCCAAACGTGGTCACTGGGCACGGCCCATGCAGGGAGCGGGTCCTCCTGTGGGAGAGGATGCAGGGTGGGCCCTCAGTCGCTGAGAGACACACATGCGGACAAGGCAATGGCTCTCAGACTCTCTGCCATCTTCTCTCCAACAGCCTGAGCACCGCCATCTGCCAGCACCTGAGCAACGATCCCAGAACACTCGCCTGATCCCTAGAGCCGCCCTGAGGGCCACATGCTGTAGCACTGCCCTCAGAGGGGGCTCCCAGAAACTCCTTACAAGAAATGACCCAAACCAGGGCAGGCACCCGGGCCCCACCCCAGAACAAGGGGATGTACCATGGGGCGCGGGCCTGTGGCTCTGAATTCTTGTCCAGGCAAGTCTACTTGAGGACCAGTTGTTGGGCCTGTCCTTGGGAATCAAGATCTCAGATACCATCCCTCAGCCATCCAGGTTCTAACAAAACGCCCATTCTGAGTTGTACTGTCAACAAAGAAGACAGCACTTACGCGGCTCAACATTTCCAGCCACAACTGTATCATAGGGCACCATGGCCAGCACACGTCCTACGACACCGCTCGGTGGCCCTCCCTGTCCTCCCCTCAGGGTCCAGCGCCGGTCCCTGGGAGCCATGTGGACGCCCAACGGTGACAGGGCGGAGGTGTGTCCACCCTCACGCAGAGTGCCAGCTCCAGAGGCTTCGTGGTTCCTTTGGTTTGTTTTTTTTTTTAACTTTCGGCCACACCACATGACTTCTTGGATTTTAGTTCCCTGAGCAGGGATGTATGCCACCTCCCCACTGGACCACAGGGAGGTCCCCTCATGGTCCCTTTCGGCACCAAAAATACTGGCACAAAGACAACCAAACACAAATGGCAAACTTGCTTTCGTCTCTGCCCATCTCAAGGCTCAACAAATGCCAAATCCCCACACAGACAAGGCAGATTTCCTATTGTCTCGTGAAGGGCAGCCGAGCCTGGGAGAGTCAGTCTAGTCAAGGGCCCCCCCAACTCTCCAGCTCAAGAACGTGCAGGAGCGGCCGCGGGCCATGGCCTGGTCTCTAGGGAAATGCTGTTCACAGTAGGTTTCTCTAAGTCTGCATCACAGTCAACCTCTGAGAGCAGCCACCTCTGACCTGCTGCCACTGCACCAAGTTCAACGTTCTCTGAAGGGAAAGGGCGGTAACGCCCCACCCCACAGAGCTGGCAGCCAAGGCCACCTGCCCGCCCACTGGGACTCTGACACAGGAGGGGGGGGGTCGGCTGGGAGTGCCCTCTGGGAGGCCATGCCAGCGAGCACAACCCCCTCCTGCCTCCTGAGCGCCCCCACAGACCCAGGAGGCCAGTACCTGAACTCGCGGGTGCCCAAAGGCACTTAACAACTCCAGAATCTATCTGTGGTTTTCCATGAATCCAGAAGGGCTGTGAGTCCAAGAGTAAGGAAACAACCAGCAGCCTAGCACGCAGCCACATGCTGGGACTTTGATGAGAGAATTAATGGTCATGCGGTACCTCTCACCCAGAAAAGTCTGGGTGAACACGACTGAAGACCAACCACAGGCACACACTGCACCCTAGTCCTGCAAACAAAGCCACGCTTTCATCCAGTGCCAATGAAACACTTGCCCAAACTGACTTATTTGGTTCTCAAAGAAAACTTTAATTTCCAAGAGCTTCACCTCCCAACCACACACAGTAAAGCAGGAAAAGATGGAAACAGACACAAAACAACAGTCCTCGACCACCTGGGAACATCTCAACTTCCTCCTAAGCCACTGAGGGCTCACAACCACACCCATACCCATGTGACGCTGCAGCCAACAGGGAGCACGAGCCCGGTCTACGTGCCCATCCAGACCCACGTGACGTTACAGCAAAGAGGGAATGCAGGCCGGGTCCACACGCCCACCGAGCTGCCCCCAGGTCCTTGAAAACAGCGGTCAGCAGCCGAGGCCTAGTCAGAGAGCCGGAGCAGAATCAAACAAGCCTAGGAGAAGTGACAAAAATAGGGCAGAAACCAGAGCGCCGACAAGTAGAAAGAGCAGAGCAGAGCTCGGGCAGAAACCACATGAAGAAGCCAGTTTGGATGACGGGGGAAAGAGCTACACTCTGAGAATCTGGGCCTAAAGGTCATTTTCTTAGGAAACCGCTGACTAACAGGAAAGGCCTGGTCTTGCTGTTGGGGCCATGGGACCTGCCCGTCCTCCGCACTCAGAAAGGCCCAGCAGCTCGGCCTGCCTCACGGCTCACGACACCCTGAGGACAAGGGAGGGGAATGTGGCGGGACCACAAGGCAGGTGCTGGCATCAGAAGGCACAGTGCAGAGGCCACAGAGAACCCCGGAGCCTCTACGACGAGGTTAAAGGTGAGGGTCCCTGAGTCCCCTGCCTCCACCTGCACTTTACAATTACATCAGGAGCTTGGGAAATATTAATTTCCACACCCGACCCAGACCAAAGGCTCCAGTAGTCATTAAAAGCTCCTGAGACAGGGCGTTCCCAGGTGGCTCTGTGTTTTCACTGCCAGGGCCCAGGTTCGATCCCTGGTCAGGGAACTAAGATCCCACAAGCTTTGTGATGCGGCCAAAAAAAGAAAAATAAAAGAGAGAAACTGAAGCTTAAACATACCATTTACAGTAGCACTAAGATATAAGACATGTAGGGATGTAGTTGGCAAAAGGAGAGTGAGCCTTACTTCCAGTTGTAAAGTCAGTCAGTCACAGAGTGTAGCATGCACCATGGTGACTCGTCAGTGATACTGTTGTGCTTATTTGAAAGGTGCTAAGAGGGGAGGTCTTCAAAGTTCCCATGAGAAAAAAGCCTGGTGATTAAACGTGGTGACAGACTTACTGTGGTGGTCACTTCACAACACATACAAATACTGAATCACTAGGTTTCGTGTAACTGAGAGTTGTATGTCAACTCTACCTCAGTTTTAAAGCACCATGGACAGAACTGAAAGGAAACAAGTCAGTGGAGAGACATACCATGTTCATAGACTAGAGAACACAATATTGTTAAGATCTCAATTCTTCCCAAGCCCAGCCTTTTCTACTGGAATTAACAAGCTAATTCTAAAATTCAGCTGGAAACTGGAAACTTAAAAGGACTGAGAATAGTTAAAAAATAAATAAATAAATAAAAGCCCTGTTGGAGGACTAATGCTACCTGATCTGATGACCTGCTATAAAGCTGCTGCAACCAGACTGTGTGGTACTGACACAGAGACATACACATAGACAAAGGACACAGACGACAGTCAGGGGTTCTCAACAGAGGTGCCGAGGAGAGTCAACAGAGAGAGGACAATCCTTCCTCCAGACCGTTCCAGGTAAATTCCACAGCCACACCTAACACTATGAAGTTCAGTTCTCACAAGCTGGCAAAGGTCAGCTCATGATGGATCATACACCTAAATGTAAGAATAAAAGCTATAAGACTTTCAAAAAAAAGCACTAGAGAAAATCTTCACGGCTATGGATTTGGCAAATATTTCTTAAACAGGATACAAAAAGTACAAAGTTTAAAACCTGACAAACTGAATTTCACTAAAATTCAAATCTTGTACACTTCATAAGACACTGTTAAGAAAATGAAAATATGAGCTGCAAATTGACAAAAAAAGTTTGCTAAACGTATACATGACACAGGACTTGCTTCCAAAATATATAAAGAATTCTCAAAGCTTAGTAAGAAAACAACTCGATTAAAAAACATGCAAAAGATACCAACTTTGGGCAACTTCCCCAAAGATACATTGATTGCATCTGAAAAGCACATGAAAAGACGTTCAACATCCTTAGTCACTGGAGAAATGCATATTAAAACCAGGAGACATCATCTCACACCTACGGAGAACGGCTAAAATGTAAGAAAACTGACCACCCCAAGTGTCGCGGAGCCTGAGGAGGAAATGGAACCCCCAGACAGCGCTGATGAAATGAAAACGGGGCAACCAGTTTGGAAAACAGTTTTGCGGTTTCTTAAAATGTTAATTAAGCATGGTTCCGCCCTCTGCTACAGCCCTTCCACTCTGAGACATTTACCCAACAGAAAAGAAAGCATGGCCACACGACTTGTCGAGACACCTCACCCATGACACGACCGTCCCTCTGATCTGTGCTCAGATGCCACCTACTCAAGAGAACACCTGTACCTCCTGCTCCTACCCGCTGGTGCCCAGTTCCTTTTCTCCGCAACCCTGACCACCACCTGCTTCTGAGTTCCTCTTCACAGGGGTCTGACTTCCTCGCAGCCCAAGGAGGGACGCTGCAGAAACTCTGCATCTCTCGGGCCTGACTTCACGTGATCACTACTGGCCAAGGGGAGATGATGTGCTGGGCAGCTAACAGTTCAAGCCTAGAGCTCGGGGACATGCAGGGCGGGGCTCTGTCAGCACACGGTAACACTGACAACCATAGAACCAGACAGGCTCTCAGGACTGAACCCGGGGCACACCAAATGGATGGGTCTGGATAAGAGTCTGGGGGAATCCTGGAACACTTAGTGGAGAACACAAGAGTGCTAGGGTGCTGGGATGGAGAGCCCGAGGCAGTGCCAAGTGCTGGGAGATGAGGACAAGACCACCAGCCGTGGGGTGGGGTGGGGAGAGGGCAGAGTGAGTTCACGAGTCTGGCTACACAGAAAGGTCACGATGCCTGAAAGGACAAAGGACAAACTCGCAAGAAATACAAGAAGGCAGGTTTGGACTTAGTTAATATACAAAAGCTATGTACACATTTCCCTCATTTCAGTAAAAACTGCCCGAGATAAAAACGTAATCACTAACCTCACTGCTTGCCTTCTGGTGCTGGCCCTGCCCTGACTGCCTCACTCATGTATATCACTTAATCCCCACAAAGATGCCACAAACTGCTGTGATGGACCATGAACTCACAACTTTAAGAGGAAATATTGTTTTAAAAAAAAATCAAAAAACTTGCTTTAAGCTGTTACTAAGAGGCCTGGTAGTGGCTTCACTCTGAGACCTGGAAAAGGGGGTTGCAGAGGATGAGATGGTTGGATAGCATTACCAACTCAATGGACATGAATCTGAGCAAACTCTGGGAGATAGTGGAGGACAGAAGAACCTGGCAGTCAGCAGTCCATGGGGTCAGAGAGTCAGATATGACTTAGCCACTGAACAACAATAACATAAAGAATCGCTTTCACAGTGCAGGAGTGTGGATGCTTACCCCAGACTAGGACGACCAGCCACAGAGAAGAGCAGGCCAGGGAGGCCAGGATCACAGTGCAGGAGTGTGAACACCCACTCCAGGCCAGGATGACCGGCGAGCAGCAGAACCAGTGCCCACACTGCAGGGCCCTGTCCAAGCACTTGACTCAAACTGCCTGACTTGCCCTCTCAAGGAGCTGTGTGGGGGTGTCCAGGAGACCAAAGCCCAAGGTGACACAGTGAGGAGGGCAGAGCTGGTATGTGGGCCCCTGGCATGACCTCAGTGACACCGACGACGGGACCCAGCAGAGAGGCCCAGGGTCCTGGGAGGAGAGAGGACCCTTCCCGCCTCAAGTTCTGGAAAAGAGGCCTTTGACGTAGCCCCTCCTGAATGACAATAAGGTTGTCTCAGGGCACACACCCCAGGCTCCAGTAACACGTAAGATCGAGACAGTGATTATAGGCAGTGATGTCAGAACCCTGGCCAAACAGAACGTGAAGACCACTATCTTGGCTCTGTACCAGCTGCAAAAAGCTGAAACCTGTTTGCCAGGAAAGTGAAAAGTGAAAATCGCTCAGTTGTGTCTGACTCTGCGACCCCATGGACTGTATAGCCTGACAGGCTCCTCTGTTCGTGGAATTCTCCAGGCCAGAATACTGGAGTGGGTAGCTGTTCTCTTCTCCAGGGGATCTTCCCAACCCAGGGACTGAACCCAGGTCTTCCGCATTGCAGGCAGATTCTTTACTGTCTGAGCCACCAGCCTGCCTTAAAGCCAGCTGAGCCTGCAGGTGATGCAGTAATCCTAGGAGTGTGTGGAAAACTCTACCATCCCAAGAAAACACAAAAATAACTATCTAGTTAGAGTAGTACAATCCTGAGAAGATATGGACGAAGATGCAGGTGATGTGGTAATCCTAGGAGGGTGTGGAAAATTCTATCCCCCCAAGAAGACACAGAAGTAACTATCTAGTTAGATTACTATAATCCTGAGAAAATACAGACAAAGAAATAATTAAATCTTACGACGCAAAATACAAAGAAATAATTAAATCTTACGACGCTGAAATTTTCAAAAGTCTTGTAACTGATTATATAATCATTGGATTTTTACATACTTTGTTTGCTATTATGGGCCATATATTCAAAAGAACAAATCATTTTTCAAAGACATTCTCATCTAAATGGCTGAGGTGAATTTGTTTGTTAACAATGTTTCAAATGCTGCCCCCATCCCCACAGGGACCTCCACCTACACCAGTGCAGGACCTTCTGAGCTGCTCATTGACCAGGGCCCAAATCTCTCCAACAGCCTCTCAACTGACCCTGGGACAAGTGCTGAGATGTCATTTCTTCTGCAGCTAACTATTCCCGTGATGCCATCTCAGCTTCTACTTGCAGTTTAAGAATTACTTCGCACTGACTCTCAGCGTAATGCATTATTTGATGCATCCTTAACACAGAACGTTTAAAAAGGATCCATCGACACCAAGTGGGGCATATCCCAGGAACGCAAGGCTGGCTCAGTCAGTGTAACCCATCACATACACCAACTGATGGGCAAGAAAGCGGAGAAAATTCAACACCCAACGGTGGTAAAAATTCTCAGCAATCAGGAATCAAGGGTAACTTCTTCAGCTTGGTAAGGATCATCTATAAAAAAGCTACCGCTACTATTAACTTGATGGTGAAAACATAAGACTGGGAGCCAGGCAAGGATGTCTGTTCTGACCACCCTTAAATCAGCACGGTACTGCATGTCTGAGCCACGGCAACAGGCAAAGAAGGTAGAGTCTGAAGTTACAGACAGTATCATCTACAGTCACTGAAAAAATACTTGGATGAAATGTATCATTTAGTCACTGAAAAAATACTTGGATGAAATATGCTGAATGTATTTTAAACACCCTGATGAAAGAAATCAAAGAAGATGTAAATAACTTGAGAGAGGCCCTTGATCACGGGTCAGAAGACTCAACGCAGCAGAGATGTCAGTTCTTCCCACATCAATCTACAGGGTTAGTGTGATTTCTACACAAATCCCTGCAAGATTTCTTGGTAGATACGGCCAAGTTTATTCTAAAATGTATGTGGAAAAAGCAAAGATACTAGAATAAGACTTTTTTTTTTAAAGGAAGGATAAGAAAGATGAGTGACTCTGATTTAAGACTTCTCTTTAGCTGTAACAGTCAAGACTGTGGCCTTGGGGGAGGGCAGATACAAGTCAATGGAGAAGAGAGAGCCCAGAAATACAACCACACAAACACGCTCAATTAATTTTTGACAAATGTACACAAGCAGTTCAAGGAAGGAAAGACAATCTTTTCAACAACGGGTGCTGGAGTCATTCACATCTATAGGCAAAAAAAGTAAACCTCAGCCTAACCTTCACACCTGACACAAAAATTAACTCCACATAAACTAGAAACCCTTCATAATAAAACACAGAAGAGGGGATTCCCTGATGGTCCAGTGGTTAGGGCTGCAAGCTTACACTGCTGAGGGCACAGGTTTGATCTCTGGTTAGGGAACTAAGGTCCAGCAAACCACATGGCATGGCCATGAATAAATACACAAGTAAATAAAACACAGGAGAAAGCTTTGGGGACCTAAAGTTAGATAGAATCTTTTTTGTATATGATATAAAAAGCACACTTCATAAAAGATTAAAAAAAAAATTGGTAAACTGGGCTTCATTAAAACTAGAAACTTGCTCTGTGGAAGACTCTGGTAAGAAAGCAAAAAAAAAAAAAATCAAGCTATAGACAGAAAATATTTTCAAACTAGATATCCAACAGAAGATCTGTACCTATAAAATAGCAAAAACTATCAAAATTCAACAGTAAAAAACAGACAGTCCAGTTAGAAAGTGGACAAGAGATGACCAGACAGACGAGATGCGCCCACAGTAAAGAAGCAGGTGAAAAGATGCTCCATGCCATGGGCCGGAAGGAATTAAAACCACAATGAGATGCCACTGCACACTGACCACAGCCAAACAACTCAGCATTGGAGAGGTTGCAGAGAAACACCTGCTCACACACCGCCCGGGACCAGGACACGTTCATACACTCTGGAAAGGGCTGACACCTTCTTATAAAAACTAAAAACTAAAGAGACTGTCTAGCAAGTGCACCTGGGCATTTACCCTAGAGAAACATTGATGCTCACAGAAAAACCTGCACCTCAACATTCACAGCGGCTTTTTATTTGCAGCAGCCAAACACCACAGACAGTCCAAGCGTCCCCACTGGTGAGCGAGCCAGGCCATCAGAGGGAGTGGACAAGGACTCCAAAACCAGCTGGGTCACCCCTGGCTGACTACAGGGCAAGGAAGGTCACGTGATAAACGTTCCCATTTACACAACTTGCTTTTCATTCTTTCATTCTTTTTTGGGGCATACCACGCAGCATGTGAGATCTTAGTTCTCCAACCAGGGCCCTGTGAAGTGGAAGCTCAGAGTCCTTAGCACTGGACCACCAGGGAAGTCCCTTACACAACTTTCTTGAAATGAAAAAACACAGGCGCATGGACATCACTGGTAGCCAGGGAGTGTGGGGAGCCTGGGGTGGGCTCCCTAGGCGACACCAGCTCTGAGTCTGTGGTGGCGGCCACACAGCTGTGCCCTGGGAAAGTGGTGAACCCCAGTAAGGGGTGTGACGGAGATGCCAGGGTTCATGTCACTATGCCACGGATGTGGGGTAAGTGCAGGAGTTCCTCAGTACTGTTTGTTACAACTTTCTGGGAGTCTAGAATTATTTCAGTTCATTTTCAAAAAACGTCAGCACTGGTAAGTGTTAACAGAAAAGTGTTGGAGTATAATAACCAAGATAAAGAACTTCCCCAGAAGGAAAAGAGACACACTGCGATGCCCCCAAGTAAAAGTCACACACCCAAATACAAACATAACAACATGATGCCCAATGCGAGCTCAAAACATACACCTGCTGAAATACTGAATGAAAAAGCAAAGTTTATCCCTCCTTAACACTGAGGCAATAAAAGATACCTATTAAATCTCCCCTCTGCCGCCGGTAGGTGATGCCCAGTGCTGGCCAGGACCTGACAGCACTGGGCCCGCAGACGGGCAGAGCCTGGTGGGCAGAAAAACAGGATCAGAGCCGTGAAGGGGGATCCAGGGTGGCAGACCCCTCCCCCGGGAGAGGACGCGCTCGGGCTGAGGCAGGTATTTGCACACCTGGCTCCCTGCACAACAGCCCACCTCTGGGCCACCTTCACCCAGTTCCTCTTTTCACCAACAGTCTACACACGCACTTGCCCAGCCTCACGCACTGTGCGACCGCGGGTCGGGGAGACATCGCAACGACGAGCCGGCAGCCCCGCCCGCAGGACTGGGCCCCTTGCCCTGTAGGTCAACGCCTGTGGGGCAGCCCGCAGCCCCCACAGAGAACCGACCCCTCCTGTCATCCTGCGGGTGAACCCGGCCTCCCTTCCAGCCCGGCCCGGGGTGCCCCGTCCACCCTCTGGGCCCACTGGGGCCCATCCCACGCCCACCTGAACGGCAGGCCTGAGCCCCGGGGCCGTAGCCCGCCTGCCGCACCTGCGGGTCCCTGTCCTCGTCCTCGAGTTCCCGCAACGGGGTAAAGGTTACGGCCAGAGCCCAGGGCGCCGTCCAGCAGGAAGTGCATACGCCTGGGCTCAGGCCCGGTCCCCGGCGGGTGAGGAAGCTCCACGAGAACCAGAGCGCGCCGGACGCAGAGGCGGACAGACCGGAGGCTCGGACCCAGCTCAGGCGGGCCAGCCGCCGACCTCAGGGGTCGTCGGCTGGGCGCTGGGTTCCGAGCACAGAGACGCTTTCTGAGGATGAATACCGCTACGTGGACCCCTAACTGACCACCCCGCGTGAAGGCCGGGCCCGCCACCTCGTTCACAGTGCGGTCACGGGGGTCGAGGTCCGGCCACCCGGACACCTGCGCCGGCGCCAGGGGCAGGGTGTGGCCAGTCAGTGGGCGGGGTCTTCCCCTCCCTGCCTCCACGACCCTGCCCCCACGACCCCGACCCCACGACCCGGGCAGAGGGCCGGGCCGAGGGGACGCGCACTCACCGTTCGCTGCCCCGGGAGCCTGCGGGGCCGTCTCCTCGCCAGGCCGCACCCGCGGGTCCCAGCGCCCCGCCGCTTCTCGCCGTCGCTAGCTGGCCCCTGGAGCCGCGGCCGCCCCCTGCCCCATGGCCGCCTCCGGCCCCACGGCCACCCGGCCCGCCGAGCAGCAATGCCGCCGCACTGTCAGTGCGCACGCGCGCTCCGCGCCCTGCGCATGCGCGCCCGGTGCCCTACGCATGCGCTGCGCGCTCGTCCCGCCTCTCGCACGTGGGGAGGCCCGCTTTGAGGCTGGACCCGGACAGGGGGCGGGACCGAGACCTGGGTTGGGGGCCCTGTGCTCAGAGTGCGCGCTGGTTAGGGGTTGCCCTCTGGGGAGGAGCGGTGGCCTCAGGGCTACCCTAGGTGCCCGCTCACCTCGCTATGTCCTAAGCACGTTCGCCAACCCGGGCCCCCGCCCCTCCCGCGCGCCTCCCGCACCCCTTCCGGACTGCGGCCCAGCGAGTGGTGACTGCCGCGGACTACTTAACCATGCTTAGAAGGAAAGTACTTTGGGATAGAGCTGCGCCTCTTGGCTGCCAGCACAGGGCACAGGTGGAGGCAGCGGCCTAGTCCTGCCGTCGTGGGCCTGGCCCACCCCAAGCAGCCCGGCGGGTCCTTGCACACCCCCTGGACCTGAGGGACTCTGAGCAAGGTCTCAAGTCGGTACCCTCGAGGGTGACCTGCCAACATTGTGCTTCCTCACTGGAGGACCTAGAGAGGAGGAGGAAGGGGCCAAGAGGGAACTGCACCCCCAAATCCAGGCTTGCTGAATTGACAGGTTACCCACCACCAGGGCAGTGAGTCAAGTGTCCCAGTGGTGTGCTGGGCTCCTGGATGCGATGATGCAGGGCCTCTGTAAATGAGCCCTGGTGAGTGCCAGCCACCTTTTTCCTCTCCCCCTAGGCCACCTGGACACAGAGCGCCTGGCCCAGGCCGTGTGCAGACAACAAGGTCCTTTGCAGCAGCCTGGCCTCTAAATTTCTGCATCTCCATACCTGCTGTTGACATCTTCTCTGTCTGGGAACTCCTGGCCCTGTATTCAGAGACCTCGAACACACCTGGGCACAGCAAAGGACACCTCTTACATGACCACAGGACCATGGGGTCATCAAGGGTGAATGGCAGGCGGGGCAAGGATGGCGGGAATTTGGGGGGATTTCTCAAGATCCAAACTTCCCCATATCTGGTTATTTTGTAAACCCAACCACTTCCTCAAAGTGACCCCCAGCCACACCCACAGAAAATAAAAGCCTTTTGAGTTGCATTTTTTGATATTATTAGCATAATAATACGAATGCTTTGCCAGCCCCCCAAGAACCTTCTAGAGCAGGCAGAGTATGCAGAGAAGGCAGCTCTGGCCTGGTAACTAGCCAAGGTGACCCAGCAGGCACCCTTCCTGTGCATCGCTCTCTAAAGGGAACTTGTGTGGTATGTGTCTGTGACCATGGAGGTCTGTCCACCCAGGACCTCAGGCAGACCTCAGGCAGGAGTGCTTCTGCATTTCAGAGATGAGAAGAAGGGGCTGTGGCTTCCCTCAGCTGAACCTGTTGTGCAATTTCTCCCAGCAGGCCCTGAGGCTGCCCCGGGGCCTCAGAGCCTCTTGCTTATACCCTGCGGTCCAGAAGGACAGTGCAGGGAGGGGCACTTTAGGCCTCTGGAAGGTTCCTGGAGGAGATCTTGCTTAGGCTGAGAACAGGGCTGAGCTGGAATGAGCTGGGCCAGAGGGCAGAGGGAAGGGTCAGCAGCAGGAATGCAGGCAGGTGTAGGGATGGGGGGTGGAAGCCAGTCAGGCCCACGTGGGCTAGGCAGGGATGCCGGTGTGCCTCAGAGGGGCTGAGGGTTCAGGAAAGACCATGGGCGTGACCTTTCGCAGTGCCACACTGTAGGACTCTAGTTTGTGTTCTTTTTTGTAAACGTGGCTCCCCTACCATTTAAGCTTTAGATACCCCAAACCTGGACCCTTCCTCTTCTGAGGGTGTTAAGATGGGGGACAGCAAATGTAGGGGATGGAAATGGAGGAAGTGGGGCTGTAGAGGGAGCAGACAGGGCTGCCTGCCCAGAGCTGGACTCGCTCAGGCAGGAAGCACCTTTGGATTTGGGTGCAGGGTCTGGAGACTGCACTTCTCTTTGGGGTCCTGCTCCAAGCTCTTGGGGAAGTAGGCCTCAGCTGTGCCTGGCTGCGAGGGATGAGGTGGAGGGAGGCTGCCCAACACCTGAAAGGGGAAGTGGCCGAGAGACAGAGTCTCCTTGTGGACAGGGGGCGTCTCCCAGTGCTGGCCTCCAGCCAGCAAGCCCTGGTTGCCGACCCCTCCTGTCCCACCCTTCCCAGTCCTTCCCAGGGACCAGTGTTCCGAACTGCCCACTTGGAACACAATACTGCAGGGAACCAAACCTTCAGGCGCAGGGGTGTGCGTGTGTTTGTGTGGGCATGGCCTGCCACGAGCCCGGAGCACCAGCAGAGGGAACCTGGGCCGAGGGAGCAGACAGCATGGGCCTGCGGTGGGGGCGGGGGGTTCTCTGATAGCGCAACCCCCGCTCCAGCACCTCACCCATGTGGGACTCACCAAGTTCTCACAAGGCCTCTCGGAGCAGGTGCTTTTGTTGTGGTTTTCTCACAGGGAATCCCAGGCACAGAGAGGCCAAGTAACTGGCCCAAGTCACACGGGAAGGATGTGAAAGGGCAGGATTTTCTTCCCCTTCCATTTGGCTGGACTCCAGGAGTGGGGAATGGTGGAGATGTGAGGGAGTTGGAGCAAGAGTGGTGGGGGCAGCACAGCCTTTTCCTGCTCTCACACGTCAGGAGGGACCCTGGGGGTGGGCACAGGGGCTCCGAGGACCTCCCTATGTGCTCCCCATGGAGGGTCAGGAATTGTGTGGGTGCTGGTGCTGGGTGAGGTGGATACCACGTGTGCACATGAGACCCAAGGTGGGGGCCCAGGTGATCCCAGGCTCCTTGCAAGGACTCAGTTCATGTCCAGCTACTGAGGGTCCGGGACAGACTATGGACATCACACCTGATACAGGAATGCCCACCAGAGCCGGTGGCTACTTTGGACACTAGGGACGGAGACTGTGGGATGAGGCTGGAGGAAGAAAGAAGAGCAGGCGCCCTGGAGGGGAGGTGGGACAGGAGGATGTCACTTCCCAGGTGCATCCAAGGCCCTGGGAGCCGCGTGCTTGCGCCGAGGGTCCTGGGGTTCCAGCGTCAAGTCCGAGGTTCACTCCAGGCAGCACAGTGCCAGTGGTGTCACGTAATACCTCTGGCTGGCTGCCTGCCCTCAGCATCCCCAACAAACACCCATTTTCAGTGACCACTTTGCTGAGAAGGTGGGCCAGTGGCCTCAAGGGAGCAGAGGGCTCAGTCTCAGCATCCCCAGACCCAGCTCAGAGGATCCCTGGATGAGCTGGCCCTCCCAGAGGCTCCTGTGCCCACCTGCTCCCTCTGCAGGTGGCCAGCAGCCGGTGTGCCCTGTGCCAGGATAAAGGCTTGCTTCCTGACCCCAGGAGACCCTCCCTCCCCCACCTCAGGCTGCCAGCCCAGGGGCACCTTAGATGCTCTCTGGCATTCTGTGAGGCAGTTGGCAGTTAAAACATTCAAGTAACAGATTTGTTCCAGAGAGAAGTGGGGGCGGAGGTTGAAACCAGGCGAACCCACTGTTAAGGCTGTCAGTCACCCAGAAACTGCATCCATGGTCCTTGCAGAAGCAACCCTTGAGAAGGTGCCAGTCCCAGCCACCCCTCCCCAGGGGCAAAGCTGGGGGAGGGGGGTGGACCTGATGCCTGTGTCTTCCTGATCCTCTGAAATGGGAGATTCAGGCGGGAAGGCTTCCCACTGAGAGCCGTCTTCACTTATTCGTGAACCTGACCCAGGGGATTACTGAGGCAGCCTTCATAACCTCATGGAACACCGAGGACTGAAGGAAAACTGTCCTGCAGCAGAAGCAGGACTCGATCCTGTGGCGGGGGTGGGGGGTGGAGTGAGGGGCTCTCCTCACTGAAGTGCACGGTTTCTCATGTGTGGGGGGCTGATGCTCATTCTTTCTTCTAAGATGCAGTTCTTCTCATTCAAAGATGAAAATGGTCTGATCTGAAGGGAAGTATTGTCTATTGAGTAAGGACCTTAGTATCTTGGGGAGGGAAGGACGGCGTGGCTCAGGCTTAGAAGAGGAAAGGATGGACTGCTGCCCAGGGACGAAGGGCCAGGGCTGGCAGGACGCCACTGCTCTGAAGGCCCATCTGAGGACCAGCCACACCTTTCATGGGTAAACTCTGGGAGTTGGTGATGGACAGGGAGGCCTGGCATGCTGCGGTTCGTGGGGTCACAGAGTCGGACACAACTGAGCGACTGAACTGAACTGTGATGGGGACAAGGGACATGGACAGAAGAGTGGGCAGCAGGGGAGGCAGCTGCCTCCAGACACCGAAACAGCCCCACAAATGAGCAGCCACGCCAAGATCCCTCATGTCAAACTGCTTTATTACATCTTAAATAACAGTACAGTTGAATATAGGATCTATCTTGCATCCAGCTTCCTTGCAGTACAATGACTTTAAAATTAAATACAAAAGGTGAGGGACAGAGTGCAGAGAGCTCTACAGAGGTGCCGACGGGGGCGGGGGCTCATCCCACTCTCTGCGGGTCCAGGGCACAGGGCGCACAGGATGGTGCAAACACAGGTAGAGAAGCCACTGCTGCCGTTACGGGGGCGCTGGTGCGGGGAGGAGGCCCGCGTTGTCCCAGCACCGCTGCCCAACACTGGACGCGCATGGAACCAGGGACATCTGAGTGTTAAGAAAGTGTTCTGCCTCAGCACAAAGGCTGGTTCCCGGAAGAGGCGGGCCTTGAGGAATCCACAAGCAAGGCCGGGGACTCCGTTCCCTGTACACCCCCCACCCCATCCAAAAACAATTTTGGAACAGGACTTGTTTTTTAAAGAAAGAAAACAGTGACATCTCGCCAGGCGAGCGTGTAGAGCCGCTAACTGCACGGCCTCCAATGCGATGCGTGTGCACAGAGGAGCGACGCAAAGTAGACAGAGCGCGACGTCACAACTTCAAAGAGGTTATTTCTTAAAAGAAAAAGAACATCTAAGGACTGAGTCCTATATGCACTGTGAGCATTTCTACAGCATGCGGTTCTAAGAGCAAACCCACCCCATATGGCAAACGATCAGGTTTTTTAAAATTTAACTTAGAAAGTTTGAGATCATTATTTTCAAAACATTGATTTGTACATTGTTTCATACACAAATAACTGACTGACTCTCCACGCACAGGATGGCACCGCTCTTGAGGACGGAGGCTTGTGATGGCCGGGTGGGGCACAGGGTAGTGTCGCGCTGTTGTGTCAGCCTCCCTCCAACTTCACAAGGAGACCGGGTGAGACTAAAAACTGAACTGAGGGGAGAGGGTGGGTCGGGGGAAAGGCGCCTGACGCGGTCACTGTTTGTCTGCGTGCTCAGTTCCTTGACTTCTCAGCATCATCCTTCTAACACCATGCGCACAACAGTCATGTGACACGAGATGAGAAGTAAAAAAAACCCAGGGACTAAATTTACATCATTAACAATCTCAGAGAGGCCACACCAGACCCTCCTTCTCTGTTTAACTATGAGCAGAAAGAAATATATTTTAAGAAGGAAATATGAATCATGTCTGCAAAATCCTGTTACAAACACAATCTGGAATTCAGAGTCAATTACAAGATGAGGTCCTCAACTTGTTTTGCATGAACATCACCAAACAGGATTACTGATCAAGATTTCAAATAAACTAGTAAAAATGTGTGTCTGTCTTACAATTACACTCAAGTTTACCTTCTCGTTAACATTTTTATTATAGTATTTCCTTTTAAATTCATTCAAAACAAACAAACAAAAAAAGAAAACAAAGACAATGGTCCCAGAAGGAATGCACGATTCATTTTAGTTACAGCACAGAGATTCTTCTCTCAGTGGGAATTGTGCTCTTGGTTTCAGCAATAAGTGAGGGGAAGGTCTTGCCCTTTTGAAGTTCTGAGGGGTGCAGGGCGTCCGCGTTAGTAGGGGTGGATGGGAAATGCTATCTGCAATGCTCCAAGGCTGGAATGGTCTTCCAGTCACTGTGGCGTCCACCTGCTGCTTTAAACAGAATTGAGAGACCATGAAGAGAAGCGCAGCACCTGGCCCAGGTGCAGAGTGGCATGGCAGCTGCACCCGCTCAGGGGGCACAGCGAGTACTCAGGCTAACTGCAAAGCTCACCTGGTCTGCGAGCCCAGAGCAGCCACATCCAAATGACCCCAGGAGCCCCACCCACAGCTCTCTCCATGTTGTGAGAAACATGGAGCTGCAAGCAGGGAAGGGTGCGGGCTGCCCCTTACCTGTCAGGGTTAGTTCCAGATTTTGAGGAAGCTGTCCCAGGACCCCGTCGCCACGGCCATCCCGTCATCAGTTACCCCCAGGCAGCTCACGCGGTTGTCATGCCCGGCCAAGACCCCTGGGGGCAGAAGACAGTGTGGTCAGCCTGAGGTCCAGCCACTTGCTGAAGCGGACCCAGAAACCCCCACATCCAGTCCCTGCCAGGCCTCGGTGGTGAGGAAAGGATCCCAACACAGAGGGCACAGCACACAGAGGGCTCGTGACAGATGCAGAAGGTGGGCCTTCAGTACAGGCACAGTGATCCCCCCCCTCCCCCCCAGACAGGACACCATGTGACACTCAGTGGTCAGTGCTTGGACGATCATCAGCCACGTCTTTCCAGAGGGACCTGAGGCTGTATCTCAGAGCACCCCATGCTGTCGGGACAGAGGCCGCAGACCTGGGAGCACTCGGGGGAGCAGGAGAGGAAGAGGGGCCCCCCAGAGCAGGAGGCCACAGGCCTACAGCCATGCTCCCTCTCCAACACTGAGACAGGAAGTTCTCATCCGCACAACCTCCTTCAATACACCTGACAACCACATACTTCACGCCAGCATCGCACTGTGAGCTCCAACCTGTGCTTCCAGGGGTCCCTGCTGAACCTGTGCTGTAGCTCTACAATGGGAGGGTGCTATGAGGATGCGGCTGGCCCGGTCCTGCTTGCGTGAGCCACACGGCACCGCCAAGAGCTTCTGGTGCCAGGGTCTGGCTCCTGTCCCTCTGCTGGCCCACGTCGCAGCTGATGCGTGCCCCATCCCTCTGCAGACCCGGAGAGGCCCGGCAGCTGCCTACCTGCCCTGTCGGCCTTGAGGGCATCCCAGACGTTGCAGTTGAAGTCATCGTACCCTGCGAGAAGGAGGCGTCCGCTCTTGGAGAAGGAGACGGAGGTGATCCCGCAGATGATGTTGTCATGGGAGTAGGTCATGAGCTCCTGGTCTGCGCGGAGGTCGAACAGCCGGCAGGTGGCGTCATCTGAGCCAGTGGCAAATGCGTTGCCGTTCGGGAAGAACTGGAAAGAGCAAGCAAGCCAAGACAGTTTGCAAACAGACAGCAAGAAACACTGGAAACCTGAAATGCAGACTGCCCGACGCAGGGTACTGGAGGCACAGGAGCTAGAGACCAGCTAGGACCAGGCTCTGGCCGGAACAGCAGATGCCATGTAGGGACCAGACCTGGGCGAAGAGTTGGCTTCCCATCACCACCATGGTCCCCAGGGAACAGCAGAAGTGTGGCTGTCACCCATGGCTGGGTGCCTACAGGCGCTGGAGTCAGGCTACCTGAGCGCGTGGAGGACAGCTCAGCAAGCAGACACTTTCTCCCCCTCCCCACCTCCAGCTCCTCAGATGGCCAGGCCCTGCTGTCAGGACAACGTGGACAAGGGCAGGCTCCCTCCACTGCTGTGCCCCCAGAGCCCCCCAGAGGCTGGGCTGACAGGGTCAGTTACGGGACTATTTGCCCCTGACGGGAGGAAGCCTCACAGTCAGTCACTGGTCACCCTGGGAGTGGGACACATGTGGGCCTCGCCGGGACAGAGCAAATCACAGCCAAGTCTCCCACAGGGAGTTTTTGTCCATTCGACTGTACTTGCATAGAAAAGAGAGAACACCTAACCCTGAAAACATCTTCCAATTGGCTGACACAGCTGCAGCTCCTGAGGACTCTAACCTGCTGACGGCCAGCCAGGGGCCCTGACCCACACCTGTGACCTCAACTCACACAGATGGCGTTGATGTCAGACTCGTGGCCGGTGAAGGTTTGCCGGCACATCCCTTCTCGCACGTCCCAGAGTTTGGCTGAAGCGTCACAAGCACCAGAGACAAACAGTCTGGTGTCTGGAGCGAGCGAAAGGCTCATGACGTCCCCGGTGTGTCCAGTGAACGTGGTCGTCTGCTGGCCAGTCTCGATGTCCCACAGGGCACTGGAACAGAGCAATGACAGCGGTTACCCCCTTGCTCGGAAGACCAGATACACAACAAACTCCCTCAAACCCCCAGGCCTGCAGTCAACGTCCACGCTTCACCTAAGACAGATCCACATCCTGCAGTGACTTTGCTCGAATGGGTTGTTACAGAGCCAAGCACATACACGACATGGATGAGTCCACCCGGGGCTTCTCTGATTCTCATACCAGCTCACACATCAGCAGAAGAGGGAGCCAAGTCCCTGTCCAGTGGGAACACTTGTGGGCTGGGCTACATGCTTGGGCCCTGCAGGGGCTCATGAGGGGCAGCAGAAGGCCTCCAGCTGGTGCCCCTGCTGGACCACTCCATGCCCGCTGGAACCCACAGGCTGGGTCACTCTGTGGGGCAAAGCCACACTTGGGGCCTGTGGCCATCAGCTCGAGAGGCTACTCCAGGCCAGAGAAAGGTGAGACACAGCAGCGTGACAAGGACACACGCGCCGTTTCTGTGCTTCCCCCACAGAAGCAAGGCCATCAGATGCTACTCATTCCCTGTCAGCCTCACAGAAAATCAGCTCAACCCAGACCCCACATCCAAGCATGGGGGACCCCTCTATAGGGCCTGAGGGACAAGCAAGAAAGAAGCAAGACAACCCCAACCCCAGTCTGAAAAACATCCTTCCCAAGTGAAAAAGCTTCCAAAAATACCTTCTAATACAGAGGTTCTTCCCAAACTGGCAGTCAAGATAGATTGCAAATCTTTGGTGAGCGCACACACAAGGGACACCTTACTGAGCAGGGCTGGCCGGGGTGCCCCCACCCCTCCCATGTGGCCTGCTGTCTCTCGGCTACCACATCTTGCCTCAAAGAACCAGAAAAACCCACAGGGACAGTTTAAGCCTGAAATGACTCAACTTGATGATTTTAAAGGATATGTTTTCATGCCACAAGTGAACACTTCACCGAGTTTCAGCGTCTTCCACCAAAAAGGTGAAACTCCTGTGACACCTGCTACTTTGAAGCTGTGCCCAGAGTCCACGGGGAGGCAGCGCTCACCTGAGGGGGGCTGAAGCACACCCCTCAAGGCTAGTAACTGTGGCCCAGGAAGGTGAACTGTGGGTAAGAGACAAGCGGGTGTTCCATGCAGAGCTCTAGTTTCAAAATCAGTTCTTAGTTGTTCAAAACTGAACTTTCACATCTACACAGAGCACCATGAACTGGTCCACCTCTGCACCTATGTCTGAAGCCCCCGGGCTGTGTCCAGTTACAGCGGCCTAGCTGAGGGCTTCCCTGTGGCTCAGCTGCGCGGCGGGGAGAGAGAGCAGCGTGATACAGGTTCAAGCAGGCTGGGACTCACCAGGTGGTGTCTCCAGAGCTGGTAACAATCTGATTGTCGTCCAGAAAACGGCAGCAGGACAGGTAGCCTGGAAAACAGACCCAACTGTGAGCACCCGACTCGACTTTACATCTTGTAAATGGAGTGACCACAATGGGAAGGCCCATGCAAGGAGAGGCAAACGCCATGTCTGCCACCTCTGGCCCTGCCCTGTGTGCTGCAAAGAGGAACAAAGCCACACAGACAGCAGGCACTGCAGGCAAGAGCAGAGCCACAGGACTGGGCACCAGGAGGCAGGAGGCACTCTGAGCACATGCCCATCCTCCCGGCCCTTGATGTGGCGGGAGGAGCCAGGATGGAGCATCTGCATGGGCAAGAGACTGGGGTGCAGGGCTGGGGGCAGACTTGTTTTGCGTGGTCAGCATATCAGCATGGAAATGGCTGTATGTCACTCAGTTCCGCACCCTCTACCAGCATGAGAGGCGAGGCAGAGCCTAGCGCTGAGGCCGGGTCCCAGCCTGCATCCCCTTTTGGAAAAAGAAAGGGCAAACACGAAGAAGATCCATTCTGTAGGGCCTACATTTGATTTCTCCTGAATAAGCCCTGTTCACCACCATCTCTGTTGTCTTAGCACAAGTGACTCTGAAGACTGCACGTACGCAGTGAGCACCCCACCTGGGAGGCCCAGGGACAGTGGCAGGGCAGCCCCCGACCCCAGCCGGCCGGGCTCCTACCAAGTCTTCCCAGGCCACACAGAGCCATGTGTGATGCTGTGTCACTCAGTAAAACCAAAGACAAAATCCACACCAAGAGAGGAGGAGCCCATTGACAGCTGCTGATGTGGAAAGCATAAGGTTGTTGGGAAAACAAAGCCTTTACCTAACATATTACCTCACTGTCTCCCATAGAAGAAATAGAGACGACAGTTTCAGAATATCAGTTCTGTGCCTAGACAAGGACATGTGGTAAAGTGCTCCCTAGAGTCTGCATCATGTCCAGAGGACACCGGGGACCACATGGGTGCCCCCCCTCAGCTTCCTCCAGGGGCTCCTCCCAAGCTCCTCTCCAAGAACAGCACTCACTTCCTGGCACACTGCCACCCTCATACAAGCCAGTCTTCCGAGATCCAGTCCTGGAGCCTCCAGCACTAGCCTGTCCGAGTGGTGAGCACAGCCGACTGGAAGGAGCACTGTAGAGACCCCAGCCCCAACAGCATTGCACACAAGGCCAGACATAGGCACTCCTAGGTCAATGACACAAAGAAACATGCCCTCAAAAATGACCTGTGTCCATCTCCTGCAGGTGGTGGTCACACGGAGCCCATGAGCTTCCTGCCCCGAGAACCAGCAGCTCAATGTTACGGCCATAGCCTTCAAGCACCGGCAACGAGCTCTGGCCTCTTCAGGGCCCAGGTGGTCGGCACACATCAGATGGTGGATCCTTAGGAACCAGGCAGGCTGTGTGTGCCCTCATCAGAACCCCTTCCTCATGGGTGTGTGTATGTGTGTGTGTGTTTGTGCATTTGTCTGCACCTTAGGTAGAACCCCTTTCCCAACAGTGTGGGTGTGTGCATGTGTGTGCGCCTGTGTGCCCTCAGGAGGACCTCTTCCCCACAGACTGTGTGTGCACGTGTGTCCCTGTGTGTGTCCTCAGCAGAACAGTGGCTGGCCCAGGTACTGATGCCTTTCCAGAGCCCCAGAGGGTCAGGGAAACAGACAAACATGGCACCAAGTAGGGGTATGCCAGGGCCTCTCTGAGATCATGAGTGGCAGTGGGATGGCCTGGTGCAGGGACGAGCAGGCCACAGTCCAGAGAGAGGAGGACCGGAATGAAGCAGGACAGGCCCTCTTTCCTCCTACAGCCCAGCCTCCTGGCACCTGTCAAGGAAAAAGGAACTAACAGGCCAGGGGCCCCGGACAACAAGGACAGCCCAGCCCACAAACACGAAGCACTAGCCACTGCAGGAGAGCAGGCCATCACGGCCCCAAGGAACTTCTGGCTAAACTCCTAACAGGTGATCCCAGGAAGACACCATGTTTGCACTGGGATGGGAGGTTCAGGAAAGAAGAAGGCACTTTCAGGGCATTACTGATTTCTCAAATACATAATCTAATAATGCCTTTTTGCCAAAACAGCACTTGAAAGGTTATTCTCAATGTAATGTAATCACAACAACAACACACACTCCATCTCAAGGCTGGAAGCTCAGTCCCTGAGCCATTTCCAGAGGGCACCTTGCACTCCGCAGGACAGACAACTTAGAAGGAAGGTGAGACACCGGAGGACAGAGCACCGTCTGACAGGTGCTCCCTCGGCCCCGCAAGCGCTCCCACAGCCTAGAAGGCCAACTGGAGAGAAGGAACCTCGGCTTGCTCCAAGTGGGCCCCATATCTTATGGAAACAACAGCAACACGAAACTGATCACAGGAGCCTCCTTCCTGAGGCTGCACAAGCTTGATGCCCGCCCTGACTCTGCAGATACCACCAAGCACGGGGGCCTGCTGAGAAAGAGCACCCAGATGGGTTTTATTGCAACTGAGTTCTAAGATCCTTCAAGAAAATGTCCCAACCCCAGCTTAACAGAGAGCCCTCAGTTAATGCTCAGGCCTGCAAGACACCCGAATGAGGGGTACTGATGCCCTCAGATGAAGTTAGGAAGGACAGAGACGAGATAGACCACACGTGTTCAGATCTGCTGAGTCCACTGACCTTTCACACCCTCGCCAGACTAAAGGGAGGCTACGTGAAGCTCTTAGAACATTCACCTTTATTGATCTGAAGCATCATGTCTGAAAACTCACAAATACCCTTAAGATGTCGAATGTTTAAAACACACCACTCAGCTCTCAAGAAGTAAGAGTTCACAATGCATGAAGGAAACAAAATTTCTAACACATTCTAATACTAGCTTTATTTTTTTCTTTCAGCAAAGTGCTAAAAAATTTAATTAAAAATGGAAGTCCATACACTGAACTGGATAACAAGAGACTGATAAACAGTAAGAATGTTTTTTAAGTGTTGCGAGTTCACTGACGCTGTAAGCAAAGTGGCTTATGAAGGGTGCTCACTGGACAGAAGCCCTGTTCACAAGGATGGGGCAGGCAGGCTAGGCTGAGTTCCACCGCCAGGAGTAACCTTCCCACAGAAAACAACTATGAGCTCTGGACAAATATAAGAACAAACTCCTACAAACACTGGAAGCAGCAGCAGACAAACTGAAGGGGAGCCTGCACTTGGAGGCACTGGGGGACCTCGTTTTTCAGGTGCTGTGCCTGCAGGCAGGTCCCCTCCTGCGACAACCACAACCACGCAGCCACACCTCAGACAGCACACTTGTGGCCCAACTTTCTTGAGCAGCCAGTAAGGGGTCCTGGGAAACCACAGCCAGAAAGTGAAAGAAGAAAACCTAGAAAGGAGAAAGCCATACAAGGCCCTAAAAAATCACGCACCAACTCCCCCACATCTATCCAAACCACACACAAGCAAGACAGCTGAGCCCACACAGCATGGCTGCTCCTCACAGGACCACACAGCAGGATTCCAGGAGAGCAGTCTGCACAACACAACAGCCACAAAAGCCCAGGACACAAGTCAAAGCACTAGATGCACCAAGAAGCAGGAAAATGTCACCTACATTCAAGAGGAAAGAGCCACCAAGACCAACCTCAAGGGACTGACTGCTAGAACTGGCAGACAAGTACATCAGCAAAAATATTCAAAAAGGTAAGGTGAGGACAGACAAAAGATCCCACACCAACTGCCAACAGATAAAACTATAAAATAAAATTCTAAACAATCAGGTAACCCAAAAGAAGGTGGGAAAGGAGAGGTCATCATAAACCCCAGTGCATCCACAATGCAGGGAGCAGACACAAAGCTCACACAACTAGAGAGGCAGAGACATGTAGAGTAGACGAGGAACAGAGTTTATAAATACAGTTACGCAGATGGAAGAAATACGCCATGCAAACAGTCGCCTAAGAAGGCTGGAATGGCTGCAAGAACATCAGATAAAGCCCACTTTACAGCAGAGGTTCTGAGAGGAAGAGGGTTAGTTCATCAGGAAGAAATGGCGGTCAGGAACATAACCGCTTCCACTGACAGAAGTCAGAATACAAGAAGCAGAAATTCCCAGAATGAAGGGAGAAAGAGAAATCCACCCCACCTCAGCAACTTACAAAACTAAAGACACAGAAAAGGTGAACAGTGTCAAAGTCCTGCTCTGACAAACACGCTGAGAACTGCCCCACAGCCTGAGCACACGCAGCATGTCCTTGTCAGACCACCTGCTTCTTGGGAAGTGAGCCTCCACAAAAGTGAAAAACTCAACTGATACAGAACATTGTTTCTGAACATAACTGCATTTAATCAGAAACCACAACAGGTTATCAAAATGGTGTTAAAAATATTTCTCACTGAATGACAACATAGCTAAAGCCACGCTTGGAGGGGAGTTTACAGCTTTAAAGGCTCAATTTGAAAAAGAAGGAAGGCCTAAGGTTCCACCTTAATAAGAAGCTAGAGAGTTAAGAAGGAAGCAACCTCAAAGCCAACAAAAGGCAGGAAATGACACAGGACAGAAATCAGTGCAATATAGGCAGTGTATCTCTAAAAGTGTAAGGATATACAATTAACCTGCCAGAATCAACTTAACAGACTGCCTGAATGAAGTCAAAAGGAGGCCAGTAACTATGATAATTCTCTGGTTGCATGTGAAGTACATGAGCAGAGGGTGTAATTTTCAATGAGAATACACAGCAAGAGAAGTAAAATACTGGGGTAAGACCTTCTTTTCCAGAAATGTTATGTCTTTTGTTATGAATAATAACTGTCACAGGTAAATTGAAATTGGCAAAACAACCCACTATCTAACAGTTCCAGCAGGCTCCGCTCCGGAGACCTGGGCCTGTAGAAATGTTCTGCCCTGTGCAGCATGAGTGCTGGTCGGTAGTCAGTCAGGGTGCGTGTGGGTGCACACAAGTGGACACAGGTGTGTGTACATGGAGTCAGGGTGTGCATATGTGGAGACAGGTATGTGTAACATGTGTGTTTAGATTAGGAAACCCTTGTGGAAAAGTGCTCAAGATGGAAGACGGTTCAGAAGGAGAGAAGAGACTGAACTATGTCATGCTGATATGGAAAGAAGTTAGCCACCAGCTACTACACAGTAAGTACCCAGGATCCTTGAAAACCAGACACTACAGTGACTTAAACCCAAAGACTTCCTACCAGTAAAAGTATATCAAGGCCTGTCTTTGATTTCACTTTCAGAGTATCTCTGGCCACTATTGTAGCCAATCTCATAAAACAACTACTGAGAAGAGGCAAGTGTCCACAGCACAGAACTAATACCTGGCCACAGCACACACGACTGTGACTTTATTGATGTGAATGTGTACCTGTGTGTCCAGCCAGCTCACGACTCACACGTACATTCCCTTCACGAGTTTTCAGATTGTAAATGGAGCAGATGTTATCCAGGCCTCCGCAGGCCACATAGTTCCCAGAAGGGGCATAAGCGCACGTCATAACCCATGAGGAGCGCAGAGGGATGGCGTGGACCTGAAGGGCAGAACACACATGATATGAGCATGCACATCAGATACATCACCTACCGACACTGTGATCCTGCTTCTCGTCTTCAACTGTCACTGCCCCAGAGGTGACAAATTAGTTTGAAAATAATTTTTATGGGTGGCCAAATGAAGGAAAAATTTAACTAGAAATTTGGCGCTGCACAATAATTTAATGTAGAGTTTTTATTTTAATTGTTGCACTGCTTGGCTTTTGGGATTAGTTTCCCGACCAGGGATCAAACCCTGGCCTTTGGCAGTGAAAATGTGAAGTCAAAACCACTGGACCACCAGAGAATCCCAAACGCAGATTTATTACAGTCATAACTTACAGTCAGGCAGGCACTTCAGGAATACCAGCAAAGCCTCCAAATTGAAATTACATAGTAAGAGGAAAACATTTCATTGGCCTATCAAAATGACTATAAAATTAATTCACAAACTCAAGTATTTTTAGTGAAGCAATCAAACTAGACATTACTATAATTAATCCTACCACACACCTCCCTATGTCTGAGATTTAAGTACCGCAATCTTTTTATACACATTTGGTATTCTCCAGCAAAATACAACTGAATTTTGTCTGTTATACACATTTAGACCAACGACAATACTTTTTTCATTCAGTATGGATTGAACAACCCTGGATTAAATTTTTAAAATAATTTATATTTTAAAGTAAAGTATCTTTCAGATTATTTCTTGTGAAAACTAGTCACTAATGAAAGCTATACTTCTGCATTTTTAAATAAAACATGAGCTTTCCCATGAGCTAAAATTGGATTTCTGGCTCCTAAAAACATGGAGGAGGCCCTCCCTCCACCTGCTTTGTAGGGAAGACCAACCATGGCACAAGAGTGCAGCCTGGCAGCACAGGGCACATGTGCCAGCTACGTAACCAGGTTTCCATCTGGCCCAAACAACTTTACTCTGAAAGCGACACCCTTGTGCTCCTCTGCCCTCTCCTTTACAAATTGTGCATAAGTGAACTCAGAGTTTAAACAGGCGCCTTTGCCCGGACTGGTCTTCAGGGCACAGTATGCAATGCCTACCTTGTTTGTGGTGTAGCTGTCCCAGATAATAAGTTTACCATCCTGCGAGGCACTGACTAGAAGCCTGGAGCAAAGAGACAAAAGCAAACCCGTCAGCAACACAGGAGCCTCCCCAAAGACAGCAAATGAATACTAAATTCTCACGACAACTAACACATACTTCAATGTTACATTCACTTGAGATAATCCCCAGCAAAGTTCTAATTGTTAGACCAACTCTGAAAGCATGAGAAGAAAACACCCTCACAGGTAAGAGTGCAGGCCCGATGGTGCCTGTCTTCAGGTGCAGCCCCAGCCCCAGCACCTCAGCTATTCAGACAAAACACGCTGGTTGCCTAGAGCTGCTCTCTCAGGGTTTCTGGTCACCATACACCAGATCTGACGCCCACAGATCTTTCATGAGTCAAAGGTGGTAGGAAATATTTAGTATATAATTTTATGTTCCATTCTGACACATAAAAAGCATAAAGGACTAGTAAGTTTTTAGATACTCAGAATTTATAAGCCATTTCTCACCAAAATGGGAATCCAGGTCTCCTAGAACCATGAAGAAACTGCCTTCCCACCTGCCTTGAAAAGAGATACCAATCTAAAGCACAGCTGTGCCTGATCCCACAGAAGAGCCTAATGAACATTTTTTGTGCCAAGTTTCTTGCTCTGGTCAGTTGGGCTAAGCATGGACCCTCTATGTTGAAGAGGTGCTTTGTCTGCATTTGTAGAGAGGACAGGATGTTGCCAAAGCAAAGCATGGCCAATAGGCAAAGGAACTGCAAACGTGAGTACTCCAGTAACCAGCCCTTCCTGGACACTCTGGGGACTCTGCTCTACAGGCAACGCTGCTCCAGGATGGGCGAGAAGGTACCCACACAGAGACCTACGTCAGTGGGGTGGACAAGAAGGGTCTGCCGTTTCAGAGAATGGATCAAAACATGGTCTCAACCATCTCAAACACAAGTGCATTTGGCTTCTTGAACTGCTCAAACCTGGAGGTACCATCACTTGAGTCACTCTTGACAACTGACCTTATGTTCTGATGCACAGAAATCTGGCAGGGAATACACACGTGTTTAGCTCTGCATGACAACACTAATTCCAGTGCAGGCTCCAACCCTATTATTTTGGGGATGCAATTTCTTAAAGCAAATCCCTGCCTTGAGATGCAGTTATAAACACATCAGGCACTTGAAAGACCCTGTGTATTGGATCAAGGGTCACTTGGCGGCTCTATTACTTTCAGGCCCCTCTAAGTACAGGTTGGCTGGAACATCAGAGCCAACGTAAAGAAGCTCATCCCCTGGGAAGGTCACCTCTACAAAGGTCTCCTCGTCAGAAAGCTTAATATCTGCTGACGTGCCCAGGGATGGAGAACCTTTAAGCAGCCCTGATTCCCCAGAAGGTGAGAGAAGACACACCTCTTAATCCCCAAGAGGACTGCCATGGGGACCTGGTTCCTTCTGTCTCCCACCTCCTAGGAGCACAGAGACAGAACCAGGAGAAGGCCCAAAGCCCCAGTCCAGGTCCCAAGGCCTCCCATTCCTGCACACTCACAAGCCTGGATGGATTAGCAGTGTTTCCCTCTCAACTATATCACTTCGGAAAGGGGAGAAAAGGTTTAACATGAATTCACATGATTGAAAGAAACTCTCAAACATTACAAAAAGTAGACTTTATGTATAAAAATTACAATATATTGATAAACATGTTATAAATACACATACAATATGTACTGATACAAGCACACCCACAAGCCTCACTGTGGGCACCTCCTATAGCTTTATCTTCCCCTGAAAAATTTCTAAATTTGTTTACTTGTTTTTAAAGTATTTATTTATTTGGCTGTGCCAGGTCTTAGCTGTGGCATGCAGGATCTCCAATCTTCGTTGGGGCATGTGAACTCTTAGATGTGGCATGTGGGACCTAGTTCCCTGACCAGCAATCAAACACAGGCCCCTGCACTGGGAACGTGGAGTCTTACCTATTGGACCAGCTAGCGATAGGCTGAGAATATCCATGAACCACACAAACATAATAAAATAACTGGTATTCCCAAATTATTATTATGACGGACACAAGTGACACATCACTGTCCATCCAGCTTCCTGTCTAACCAGGACACTGATGTTCCCACCGATCAGGAAAGACCCCAAAGGTAAGATACTATATGATTACCGTCTACTTTTTGAGAATAGAGTCTAAGATGGATGGATTAGTAAGGGCAATTTTCCTTTTCTCCTCTTCCATTCTTTCTGATTATTGAAATCATTAACAGGATCTAAGTTAGCTCTCATTTGCATTTGGAATTATATGGGATACTGTACAGAACAAACTAAAAATAGAAGCTTTTGTTCTATAGCTGTTGACACACTAAAGCAGCCAATTTCACGAACAAAGAAAAAATTACCAAGCAGAAAATTCCTCTCTGACAATTAAAACATGAAAAAACGCAACTCAGAGAAAAGCATCTGATGCTCAAAGTATAACATGTTAGGTATTTGAAAAAACACATTACAGTCACAATGTCACATGGATTTTTCTTTAATTATTTGGGAGGAAAAGTGGAGAAAGATTCCCAGTACCATCCAACAGTAAGACAGAAGGAGCTGGATGGATTTCATTTTAGCAATGCTGCAGGTGAAGGGAAACAGGGGACAAGGAAGGGGAAGGAGGCCCAGAGAGCAATGGTGACTAGTCACTTAGAAAGAGGTGTGAACACAGGCAGAATTCAAGGAACAGAGGGATCGCTAGAGAAAAGGGGGTGGGGCAAGCAGACCAGGGAGAGGCAGAGACAGCACCTCTCATGTACATGCTCTGTGTCCCAGTGCAGGCCCTCAGGACACACGCGTCACTGTTTTAACTCTCCCCACACCAAATGGACTGGCTTCTGATCCCTGAACCAGGTCACCAAAACCAGGAGAGGGTGTGGCCATGAGGCCACGAGGAACGGGCTGGAAAGAAGAGCCACGACACAGTGGGCAGGTCGCCCCTCAAGATGGCACAGAGGGGATAGATCACCCCCCCCAGGGGACACAGAGGACAGGTACCCCGCTCTAAGGTGGCACAGGCACTGTGCCATGGAACTGGGAAGACAAAGGTGAGGGGAGGGTGGTGACAAGGGAACGGCAGCGTGGCCAGCTGTCCTGCCTACTACACATCTGACAGCAGTGCCCAGTTTCTTCTTTACCAATCCCAGCCTGTGAGCTCCAGCCCCACCCCCCCACCATGAATGCCCGCATGTCCGCATTCCCGCCCACACAACCTGGAGTCGGTGCCCCAGTGCATGGCATAGATCTTGGCCAAGTGTCCCCTCAGCGTCCTCCTGGTGCGCATCTGGATTCTTCCCACGGGGTCGATGTTGTTTGTGATCTTAAAAAAACAAAAGTTACTAAGAATTAACTCCATGGGAGGCACACTCTCCCCCCGTCCCCCACCCCCGCCAAAGTCTCCTTCACGCCCACCCTGCCTAGTGACACCACCACCCCGGATGGCTGTGCCTGCCTGGCTCCTGCCAGTAAGCCCAGCCTCGCTCCATCCTGAGGCCCCACCCCAGGCGCAGCAGCTTGGTGCTGACCCAGAGCCTCCTCCCCCAACCCCCATCAGCATGCTAACTGGCCATCCAAGCCCAGCTCCTCCTGCCTCTGTCCGGCCCTTGAAGGCTGCTCTTCCTCCTAATTATAGCCTCCTCAGTTACATCACCATCTAACAGGGCTCCAGGAACACAGACTGCTTGGTGCTGTGTGTGCTGAGCTGGACAACAGTGGTCATCTCTTCTGCACTCTGGAGTTTAAGGCACAAAATTGCATGTGCACACCTACTGTTCCAACACACAAGAACCTGATTTTCATGACTCTGGGTCGACAAATGGAGTAAGTGTGTCACAATAGTGGGCTTTAAAAAACGTAGAGTCCAAAGTGCATCTGAGAATTCAAATGCAGGTGATCCCAGCAGTCTAACTTTTAACTTATTGTTTAACCCTAATTAAACGATAGCTTCTAAAGCATTGAGATGATGTAAAAAATGTAATCATCCTTAACAGAAGAAGGAATATAATTTTTCTTTCACATTTCTGTTCAGTGTTTGAGACAAAAAAAATTTTTTTTCAATGAGGTGAAATTCACCATCTGAAAGTATATAATTTAGCAATATTTAGTATATTCACAACATTGTTCCACTGTCAGTGGTATCTGGTTTTAAATCATCTTCATCATCACCCCCAGAGGAAGCCCCTCATCAACTAAGCAGTCACTCCCTACAGCCTCCTCCTCAACCCTGGGCAAGCATGAATTTATCTTCTGTCTCTACAGGGTAATCTGTTCTGGACAGCTCATGTACACAGAATCACACGACATGTGACCTCCTCTCACTGAGCACCCGTGTCTCGAGGTTCACCCTTCTATGGCTGAGTAAGCCCCACTGCGTGGACAGGCTGTGCCTAGCCCTGCTCTCATCCCCCAAGGACACACAGCTGCTGGGAGCAGTGCCGCCGGGAGCATTCGTACACCAGCTGGTCTGAGCATCAGCTCTAGTCTCTCTGGGTGCGTACCTAGGAGTGGAGCTGTGGGTCATAACTCAAGTTTAAATCTCTGAGAATCTGCCAAACTAGACCTTAGAAATTAAAGTTCTAAGGCAGACGTAATTAGGGAGAGGAACTTAAAAACATCCATATTGAAACTATAATATTTACGACTCTGATCTCTGTAAGAGGACATAATTACTTAAGGCTAGAGAGGTATTTATTTTTTATCTAAAACTCACCACAGCCTATGCCCAGCATTGACAATAACCTGCAAATGAGAACCTTCAAACAGGGGCCCCACTGTCGCTGTGCAGAAAGTCAGAGCAGCTCTTTCCAGAGGCCCAGAGCAGGCCCCACAAGCACCAGCCTCTATAGCAAGTCAGTGACTCTGCGTCAATGGTCCTTACCTGAGAGAGAGTCGCGTCTGCACACGCCTTCCGAGCATCCTGGGAAATAAGAAGGACAACGGGACATTAGTGCTGCTCCCAGAACAGGCTCCCCCAGACCCAGGCTGCAGTCTCAGTTAAAGTCGCTCAGTTGTGTCCAACTCTTTGCGACCCTGTGGATATACAGTCCATGGAATTCTCCAGGCCAGAATACTAGAGTGGGTAGCCGTTCCTTTCTCCAAGGGATCTTCCCAATCCAGGGATTGAACCCAGGTCTCCTGCGATGCAGGTGGATTCTTTACCAGCTGAGCCACCAAGGAAGCCCAGGAAATACTGAAGTGAGTAGCCTATCCCCTTCTCCAGGGGATCTTCCTGACTCAGGAATCAGGGTGTCCTGCACTGCAGGTGGAATCTTTATCAGCTGAGCTACACAACGGAAGCAGTCTCAGAGCCTCTACCAAGAGCCTCCCCACCCTGCCTCGAGCCCAAGGCATGCTGGACACAGAACCAGCCACACACGGACACGTCTCAGCCTCCAGATCACCCCTCTAATGCACAATACCCCCGTGCCCGCACTCCCGCCCGCAGCCTCCAGACCTTCCTACAGCACTGCACCTGCGTCCTGAGTCATGGGGCCCAGAGAAGCAATGTCTAGAAAGCACTGAATGGCCAGCCCAGGGAACCTTTCTTCTAGAATGCGTTAACTCAGGACTGTGTTTTCAAGCCAAACAATCAATGACGCTGACCTCTATGGAAAGGAGCAAAAGGTCTGGAGTCAAGGCAACCAAATCTCTGGCTGGTCACATCCTGCTGCTTGCTTCCTTATCTGTGAAATGACCTTGTGAAGCAGGCAAGAAATGTAATACAAAGGGATGTTCCTCAAGCTAATGAAGATGTCCTTGCTGTTCCTAAGCGATCCAAGCTGCTAGAAAATAAATCTGGAAATCTCAAATCTGAATATGACTTTTAGAAACAGAAAGCCATACATCATGAAGGGAAATGAGACAATGGCTTTGAAAGGATAAGACTCTTGAGCGTAGGAGTGGGGCCTAAGAAGAAAATTTGAGGGTAGGAATAATTTCAAAGGAAACTGACAATTTCTCATAAAACTCTGCCATTGTGTAGCCATCTGCCCACCTGTGCTCACTGATACACATCTGAACACTCATGTGAACTCTCCTGAAGGCATCCAGGAGACCTCCTCCAGGGGCAAACAGCCTCACTGCTGATTATTTTTACTTCATGAAGGTGGTGGTAGTTATTTACCAACCTAGAACATGGAGACATACTCAAAGAGACTGCTATTATAAATGTACCAAATAGCTAGGTTCCAAATTCAACTTAAATTATCCTATTAGAAGCCATTCTGCTCAGTTAATTCTGCCTATTTAATTACCCAATTAAAACAGGAAAATCATATAATTGAGTATTTCTGTGCCAGCACCTACTCTGGTGTTAGGACCAGGCGGAGGGGAGATCCCAAGCAGCAGGTCTCCCATGGGTGGTTTTGTTACGGTCCCTACATTCAGTATTCACTTCTGAATACCATTCTTACCGATGTTATACACAGCTTTCAATTTTAAAAAATAACAAGAATTAAAAAAAAATTTTTTTGGCCATGTCATATGTGGCCTGTGGGATCTTAGTTCCCTGACCAGGGACTGAACCCAGACCACCGCAGTGAAAGCCTAGAGTCCTGACCACTAGACACCAGGGAAGGCCCTGGTCGGGACTCTAGACAAGAATTAGTTTAAAAGAAAAAGCAAACCGAGGACATAAGCAGCTTTGCCCTGGTTAGTGCCCAGAGATTAAAATGGATTTTGTAATGTCCGTAGCATACTGTGGTGACACAAGAGAACAGAGAAAAATCATTTTAGAAACTAAATACAGGACCCACAAGTGCTGGTGTAAAAGTCTGCAGCACTCCTCAGGACAAGCGTCTACACTGTGGAGACAGCCTTTTCATGGGAGCCATCTCTGCAGCTGCTTAAGACTGACAGCGATCTTTAGCACTCTTCAGACTCAATCCAACTGAACAGCCTGGGGCACTGTTCACAATGCCTTATTGTTTAGCCAAGGCTCCTGTCTGTCTGTGCTGAGAAAAATCACCACCCTGCCCCTCCAGAGAGGAGCACACCCTGGCCCGCAGTCAGTCAGGCCATATCTGGGTGGCTGTCCCGCCGGCACAGGACAGCGCATGGTGAGGCCATCCACTTGGGCCACAGTAACTGCAGTGCGTGCACATGCCACACGGCCTGGGGTGCTCACTGGCAGGGTTATTAGCTCTGGAGCTCTCCTTCATCTGTCAGAAGCTCAACTGTCTAAGATGCCCTACGTTTCAGTCAGCATTCCTCACAGACACCACCACAGGTCAGATGAGATGGTGCCTTGGGGTCTTTCAGCTGAAATATCCAAGAAAAAGAGACCCTCCTAGCGTCATCCACCATCTCCTGTTGGACTCACTGTGTCTGCATTCTTTAACAAGTATGTGTTTCTTGGGCAAGCAGGAAAAAAGGTTTTCCTTTGTTAGAGAAAGTCTTCCATTCCCATCTGGTGTACGGCCAATTCTGTTTTATGCAAAGAAAAAGAAACCAGCAGGGCTTCAAAGGCAGGGCTGTTCAGCTCGTCTGCTCTCCTGGGGACGGTCCATGGGGAGGGGACGCCACGGAGATGCCAGAGGTGCACACTGAGGCAGTTTTCTGCTAGAGACACTGAACTGGCAAGACTCAGCACCAAGAGTATAATGCAATAAACATACTTATTAATTACAAGTCAATATGGTAATCTTTTATATATACTGGTTTAGATACAGTTGCTAAAAATTAACCCTACTGGTTTCCTTGTACAGTTTTCAAGTCCATACGTGGCTCACAGGACAGACCTGTCCCCTTTGAGGAGGGCTGCATGTGCTTCACAGAAAATGGGTTGAGATGCAACACTCACTTTCAACCTTTATTTTTTCCCACAATATTTGGATTTTTTTTTAACCTATACCATACAAACTTTATTTGCTACAAATAGATCTGAACTCACTATTTATGAACAACAACTTGTTGTTAGAAAAACAAAGTTCTGATTTCTATATTCCAGAGTGTGGCTGGATGTATTAAACAAATCTGCTAAGTCTTCCTTATTCTTATTGAGCTATATTGTATCTTTTAAATGTTGAGATTGGAAATTCTTACAGTAGAAGGATCTCTTCTGTCTCCTCTTTGGTGCATATCTCAGATAATCCCCTTATGTTTTCTCAAGCTCAGTTAAGAAGCTGGCTAAAATGATACTGGTCTTTCCTTCCAATTACCATCAGGCCTTTGGAAAATATAACTGGTCATTTAAAAGGAAATAATTAGGTTCCCCTTTGAAATACCCATGGCTCTGCAGCACGCCTCTGCAAACCCACCAGCAGACTGCGTGGAGGGGTGGTGAGGAGATGCTGGACAGCTCTGCAATTGTCCTTCTTTCCAACGGGCAGCTGGATGGGACCCAGCCATTTTTATCTTCAAGTCAGCGTCTCTGTTCTAACAGCCAAAACCCTCCCTAGGCAGCACTCAAGAACAAATCACCCACACCTAGAATACTTCTATTGTTGTTGTTGACACTCTTGCTTTTAAACAAGTTTCCTGCCCTCAACTCAGAGGTCACAGTGTGGAAGCAGACAGACACCACACTCTGTATGGTGACCAAAAGAAGGTCCCAAAGCTAATTCCCACGGTTAAGAAAAGAGGCTCTGAAAGATGTCTACTATTTCTATGGAAACATTCTATGTGTGTTCAAGTAACAATATACTAGAAAAAAATCCTGAAAATAAGGTACTAGGCCAAACATCTGGATCTATAGTTTCTACATCCTCGGCCAATTAAGATTCCATTTCAATCCAAAACAAGGAATAGTCATTCTGAAACCCATCTTTCCTTAAAACGGTAACATCACACCTGAAATCCAAATGATTAATAAAATGAAGCACACAGGTAGTTTACGTACTCTAATTTGGTTTTTAAGCTGTTCGGCCTCCTGCCGTAACTGGTCAAGTTCACTCATCTTCTAATCTTAGTGCTCTTCAAAGCCACCTCAAAGAATCTGAGATCTGAAAGAGAAAAACAAGTACCAAAAATGAATAAACAATGACTGAGTCATTTAATGAAGCTGGTGAGAAAAGGGAATTGAAATTTTGAGAGCTGTGGTTTCATTACAAGCCAGAGAACTTTTCTTTAGCCTTCATCAGAACATGTAAAATGCCCACAAGGGCTGGGTCAACAGAATGTAACTACTGTTGTACGTGAGCCTCGAAAAATGACAGTGTCCATCAGACAGTGCAGAAGATGGTGGTGGGCTGAAAGAGAGAAAGTCTGTCTAGAAGCAGTTTTCACTGAGGATCTGCTGCTGCTGCTGCTGCTCAGTCGCATCAGTCGTGTCTGACTCTGTGCGACCCCACAGACGGCAGCCCACCAGGCTCCGCTGTCCCTGGGATTCTCCAAGCAAGAACACTGGAGTGGGTTGCCATTTCCTTCTCCAGTGCATGAAAGGGAAAAGTGAAAGTGAAGTCGCTCAGTCGTGTCCGACTCTTTGGGACCCCATGGACTGCAGCCTACCAGGCACCTCCGTCCATGAGATTTTCCAGGCAAGAATACTGGAGTGGGGTGCCATTGCCTTCCCCAGTCACTGAGGATCTGGACCTCACTATAAACTCAAGAACCTAAGAGTGTTGTTTAGAACAGCTCTCACGTGAAAACTCAGGACAGTTAGTTCAGGATGGGGCACAGCAGCCACCTGACAACCTAGCACCTCAAAGGCATGTCGATGACCCTAAACCCATGACTACCCAGAGGACATAAGCAGGTCACACGGCAATCCCAGAAGGACTCAGCTTGGTGTCCAGCAGGCCCTTGATTCAGGACAACTTACTCTCCCACCAAAATGGGCTCTGGGATCCCAGGAGGCTCAGAAGCAACACCGCAGCCCTTCCAGGCACAGGCCCAAGAGGGCTGGGTACAAGCAACCCTGCTGCCCACTCCTGCCCCAGCCCCACCCCTATGCTCATGAGACACTATTCTTGAAATCACTGTCAAAACAAAATTACTTGTTAAACAAGAGATGTATTTTCCCAGGGGAATGCCATAGTTGGGGGTTGCATTTCTGACCAAGAACATAGCTGTTAAGTCGATCCTAACTGTGACCAACGTATCACAAAGCTAAAGAAACAATTACAAACATCTTTTAATCACTTAAGAACACAATTAGCTCCCACCTGCAAGCACAGCGTATTGCAAGGGCCTCAATTTCCTATGCAAATACAGAGGGGATCGATTCTTCCATCCTTGATTTTGTGTGAAAGTCACAGGGTTATTATAATATACACCAGATATTTAATTAACAGTGGTCCTTTATTTTCTTGAGACTGGAGCACATCTGGGGGAAATTATCTGGATGACCCAAGAAACACCGTTGTTAGTTCCTAATCTAGACAGACTTTAGACTTTCTTTTTCCTCACAATAGCATTCCAAATAATTGTGATATGGTTTGTACTGATGTATATTTATTGAGAAAATAAGAATACCTTTCCCAGTAAAAAGCACCTTTGAAAAGCACGTGTTACATCCTGGTTGCTGCCCTCACCTGCCCCTGCAGCCCAGTCTATTCATGGAACAAATCCCACTGGCTGCTGGGCGCACGGCACAGGAAGCACAGAAGTGCTGGGCTTCCAGAGACAGCAAGGTCCTAGCACTGACCCTAAAAGGAGGTCCGCACCACTGCCAGGAAAGGACTAATGGGTAGGACCAGGATGTGGCGCTGAGCCATCTCGGTTGGACGGTCAAAGGCAGGGGAGGCAATCCCAGTGACGAGAGAGGCGTTGTTTCAAGGGGGTGCTGTAAGTTTCACTCTCGCAGACCCCCAGCACCTCCCTGGACAAGTGGAGCTCGGCTGAAGTTACCCTCCACGATAACTGGCCTGATTCACATATAAACTCAAAGGACTGCAGCTGATGAATATTAATGTGTGAAATAACAGGGCCAAGAGAACACGAAATCATTTTAAAATAGAAAGCTGTGCTGATGCGCCCCTGAGCTTCCAGACTGTGCTGCACACCCCACCCTCCTGAGCACGTGCATCCACATGTGATCAGTTATTATTATAAGAAACAGTCCGCCAAGTCGGGGGTAGTTTTGCCCCAGTAACACCCCCGCCCCCATCAGTAAAGAACTGTTCTTAGTCTGTAGATAAGCGACTTCCTTCAATCCTTCCAAAATCCACATGAAGAAAACTAACAGCTAACGTCATCATGAGGTACACTGAATTAAATGGTGAGTTTTAGTCAATAAACCATACATTTTGATCCTAATTTAAACACCAAAAAGCTGAGCTAGTTTTTAAAGTAAGAAATAACGAATAAACTCCTAGGATCAAGATAAACAGGTCAAGACCCAAATTCTAGTATTAGGTGGAATCGCTCTTGAGATCTTAAAATATTTCTTTTAACTAGATGCTCTTTTTTACATATTATAAAAGAATATACACATGATAATCATCCAGATGTATTGCTTCAAACTAGAGAAATTAATTTATTGAAAACCTAAGTATCTTTAAAATGACAAACTTAAACTCAGTTACCTCACAAAATTTCAGAAGCAGTAACAGTACTTGCTGACTTCAACCTTCAGCCACAAGCAAAGAGAAGAAAACCAGATCTATTTCTTTCATCATTAAATTATTAATATTGCCTTTTGATTACAGCTCTGTCTATGATCAGTGGCCACAGTTAAATCTGAAGAGACCCCAAATACGTATTTGTTCATTTTTAAAGAAAAGGTGCTCAGTAGTGTCCCACTCTTTGTGACCCTGTGGACTGCAGCCTGCCAGGCTCCTCTGTCCATGGGATTTTCCAGGCAAGAATACTGGAGTGGGTCACCATTTCCTCCTCCAAGGCAATCTTCCCCACTCAGGGATAAAACCTGGGTCTCCGGCATTGCAGGAAGATTCTTTAACCAACTAAGCGACCAGGCTACTACCAATAAAAGTAAGAGTCCAGAAAGGTCCAAAATTTTTGATCTTACAGTCTGATGAGAAAGAGAAATCTATTGGCAGACATTTAAAACAAAATTCAACCACATTCTATATTCTGCATGTTGAAGTTGTCTGTAGAGGGACTTTCCCTGATGAAGGGGCACCCGGGGGCTCTGGGGTTCACTCTGACCTGGCATTGTCCAGGGCCTCCTGCTTCTCAGGCTAATGGACACCGAACTGGCCTCACAGGATGTGCATGAAAGGACCAGGCAGTCAGGGCTCCCTCAAAAAGAAGCCGGCACTCCAAGGACAGCAAGGAGCATGCAGAGCAAACTGAAGGAAGCAGAACAACTCTGAACTCCCACAAACTGAAAGTTCACCCCAAATGCTCTTCTGTGAAGAGACAGCAAATGAAATAAATGGGGTACAGGAAGGCACATAAATGATGAAACTTCTCCTTTTGTGTCTATAAAAATAAACATCTATGCTCACGTAAGTAAGCAATCATTTTTCTACATACACGAGAAAATGTTAATTGTTATTTTTGGAGAAACACAGGAATAGTGGGCAGGTCTGATTTTTCACATTATCATATATATGTATGATATGGGAAAAAGAAAAATTATATATATGTATATATGTTAAGTTAACCAGTTACCTGGGCCTTGAACCAAGAAGCACTCACAATTTTTCCTCCATTTTTCAGTTAAAATAAAAAAAGCAAACTAGTTGATATTAACTTTACCGGGTGAACTATTAAATATCAATAACAACAATAACAAAGACACCATGAAAACCTCGAAAAACGCTCATTATATGTGAAAGGAAAAACAAATGTGTGTGTAATAATTTTAGCTATTTTAAGACCAAAACATAAGAACAGCATTTTTGTTAGAATTACTGGTCATACTTTTCTCTTTTTTCCAAAGGTTGGACATGCCGTTTATATTCCTTTGATGACAAAGACGAATGAACACGAAGGTTTCACTTACATGTGACGCCTCTGCTGCTCTCCTCACTGTCCTCAGTCCCCCAGAGCCTCCAGGAAGCCCACCATCGGTTACGTGGCCTAGGCTCCTTCTCTCCTCCAGGGCCAAAGTCACAACTAAGTACTGGCCTTGCTGACTCAGCGCCCTGACCAGTCTAATCCACTAAGACAGGACCTGCTGAGAGCCTCACTTCTGTTCTTTGTGACCCACATCTGCCACTAGCTTTCACCTGTTTAGGAAACATTTTCCACAGAAATGTAATGTAAAAGCAAGTACTGTGAAATGATATGTCCAGCAGCAGCTTTGAGCAGCTTCACAGCCTAACAAGAGCCCAGTCGTCTCCACTGTATCAAAGTATAATTCGGGTTCTGGTTCTTCACAGGCAAGGAAGGTGATGTCCACCCACTCACTCTCCACTCTGGTCTGCGAGTGCCAGGGTGGAGAAGAGCACTAGCGAGACCACTGCAAAGGGCTCCAGAAGCCTTTCTGTGATCAGCGATCAGATCACGAAGTGCACCCTCCACGGAGCAGCCAAGAACACGTGGGCTCAGCCCACTGAAGGGCAGGCGGCCAAGACACCAACCACCAGGGCCCCTGCTGCACTTGACTGCTTGGGGAAGCAGCAGCCCTGATGGTACCCCATGAGCCAGGGGCAGGAGTCTGCTGACCTGCTTGGCCAAACGGGTTCCACGCCTCACCTCCAGATAAAGCAGCATTTGGAGAGAGGAGTTTGCATGAGGCATTTAAACCAATTTCACCAGCTTTTCTGTTTTTTCCTTCATTCCCAAATCCAAGTTAACCTCCAAAATTGAGGCGGCACAACTCCACAGGGCGAGGGACAGGGCACAGGACACCTCCTCCCAGGGCATCCCCAGGCTTCCCCGGGGTCCGGTGTAGATACTGACAGAGTTAAGAATAAAATGCTGGATCTGAAATTCGATTTAAAAAAACTGAGAAGGGAAACGGGAAGACATAGAAAAACACATCCGGCCAAAACTTGGTAATTGCTTTAGTTTGGTGACAGGAGTTCCTTATGCTATTTATTAACTTTTTCTATGTTTCAATTTTCCATTAGAATAGTTTCTTTTTAAATGCTAAGAGACCTTGAATCGATTTAAAATCCAAATGTACAGAAAAAACCAGGACAGCCTGAATATGGTCTGGGTATCTGATGACAAGGAGTGGCAGCTCTTCTGTTCGTTGTCACAATGAAGCTAAAACCCGTAACTATTAGACGTGCTTCTTACTTCTGAGGGAAATGAGACTCTGATAGGAAGGGAGGTTAAACAAAACTAGGAGAGTTCTGTTCGAGTTGCATGATTTTAGGTAATATTCTTCTTTTAATCTATGTTTGAACATTCTCTTAATAAATTTTTTAAAAAGTCATTTATTTCTCGGTACTGTTTGACTGCAAGTATATATGAAATTTGTCATGTATCTCCTTTTAAAAATATAGACGCACAGGTATTCCTCAAGCAGATCGTGCTACATTTTGACATGGATCAAGCTGCCATGTTAGCTGGTTGCTTGTGAGAAAGAGTCAGTCCCAATAGTGCCCAGATTTGTCTGAACAACTCAATGGTTGACCCTGGAGGCTTATATGATTCAAAAGTGATAAAAAGTAAGTTTTAATGAAACATTCATTACATTATCTTCTAAAAAGTAGCAGATATCAACATATTCAACACTCAGTAAGCCGTAACTGGCTTTTATACAGGTAAAAGATGGTAATGGAGACTAAGATAGGAGATACCGTTACATCTAGAATTCTCATCTGGCTATGGATTTAAAAAGCATCCAGGAAATTGTTACACATGTTCTTTGACACTGTGTTCCATTTTCTTAGAATGCAATGACTTAGGACTTCCCTGGTGGTCCAGGGGATAGGAATATGCCTGCCAATGCAGGGGGCATAGGTTCCATCCCTGGTATGGGAAGATCCCACATGCCACAAGTCAACTGAGCCCATGCACTGCAACGAGAAGCCACCACAACTAGAAAGCAGTCCCTGCTCACCCCAACTACAGATAGCCCACACACAGTAACGAAGACTCAGAGCAACCAAAAATAAGATAATAAATGAAAATTTTAAAAAAGAATGCAATGATTTAAATAGTCTGCCCCCAACATCTAAGCTATCTCATGAGATTTTCCTGTTTCTCAATTTCCTGATGCAAATTTTATTTATTTTTTGGCCAAATCACACGGCAGATATGTGGGATCTTAGTTCCCCAATCAGGGATCAACCCACAAACCCTGCATTAGAAGTGCAGTCTTAAACTGCTGGACTGCCAGGGAAGTCCCCCAAATACAAGTTTTTAAAGAAAAAGCACAGCCCCTCACTGGGTGTTTACTGCTAGAGAATGCATACAGGGGAGACTTGCTTCTCACATTCTACATTTATGACAGTGTAGCATAGACTCTTTCTCAATCTACTAAGGCCAACTTAAGCATATTCCCTGAAGCATCAGTATAATGTAAAAATGTAACCATTCTCACCAGAAATCAACTGATACAATGATAGTATATTAGTTCTGCAAATAGAAAAAAAAGATACAAGATAGACTCTCTAGGCAAAGTGAATTTACCTATTAGCTCTACAAAGGGCTGATTGGCTCCAGGCCCCCAGCTGATGTTCTTCTCTAAGCAGGAAGAGGAGTCTCACTTAGTGTGTGCTGAATCACTTCAGTTCTGTCGGACTCTTTGCAACCCCATGAACTGCAGCCCACCGGGCTCCTCTGTCCATGGGATTCTCCAGGCAAGAAGACTGGAGTGGGTTGCGATGCCCTCCTCCAGGGAATCTTCCTGACCGAGGGATTGAAACCACGTCTCTTATGTCTCCTGCATTGGCAAGCAGGTTCTCTACCACTAGCGCCACCTAGGAAGCCCCTTCAGTTTACTGCCTTTTGAAAATAAAGGTTCTTATACTTTCAAATCATAATAAAACCTACACAGATAAATTCACAAAGTCACTGACAGCCAAAAGCCATTTCCACGCAAACTGAATTTCTGGGAACCTATGTATCAACTTAAGAAATCCACGCAAACCCAGACGTCAGGGCAGAGGAAAAGCCCCTGGTGCCATGCAGGCATCTGGTCTGCTGCCTAGAAGTGGCTCCCACACCCTCCAGCACACACTTCCCTGGTTTCCCAAGACCCGGCACCAGTCCTTGAGTGAGAGGGACCATCACAGGGCTAAAAGCACCCAGAGGGGTTTATTGTCTAACAAAAACTTACCACACACCAGGAACTCCCCAGCACTCCAGTGGTCAGGACTTGGCACTTTGCTTGTCAGGCTCATGTTTGCTCCTTGGCTGGGGAACTGAAATCCCACAAGCTGCACAAAGCCACCCCTTCCCACCAAAATAATTTTTTTAAAAAACCTACCATGTACCTGGAGATGGTAGGAGAGTACTCGGGCTCCATGGACAGACTGCAGAGCACACAGAAAGTAAAAAGGTACCTTTTGTAAGGCCACTCCATCCTCCCTACACAGAGATGGTATCAATACTGCCGATTCCCTATTTTGTTTACGAAAGCCCATCACTCAGAAGGCACTATCTAGTTTTACCACCACACAGAAGGTAATTATGGCGGCTATGCAATGTCACATTTGGAAATAATAATTTTTCTATCTTCAAAATAGTAAAACGCAAATAAAGAATTTACATTTCATAACATTAAAACATATGATAAGAAGCATGTTACAGAAAGCTTTTAAAAAGTTGCAAACATACTGCTATTGTACTGAATAATTTAAAACTCAGACTTACTTAAGCTAGCACATGAATATTATTTTGTGCCTGTTAAGAAAACTCTTGAACAAGAAAGGAACATGCATCGCAGTCCACCTTGCATTTATAGGTAACAAAGCACCAGGGCAGACCTAGGAGACCCCAGGGCCCTGGCAGCACTGCACAGTGGGAGCCGAGGAGCCCAAGCAGGCAGGGCTGCAGGGTGGGCCGGGCGGGTTCCAAAAGGGGAGAGCCCACCTGCTGCCCAGAGCCCACCTTTGTAGGCTGTTGCCTCCACAACCTGTGCGTCCAGGAAGCCTCTGAGGCTTCCAAATGCTCAGTGGCGCGTGGGGAGACTCCCCACACCGAGTACTCAGGTCTCCCCAGCCTCCCTGTGAGAGTCAGGAAGTTCCGCTTTAATGATTTCAGAGCCAAATTTAATACACAATGGATGCCATCTAAGACGCCCACACCCAGAAGGAAGAAGGGCTAAACGGGAAGGGTGGTCGGACTGGAAGTCAGCCACACGCGACAGAGGCCCCTCTGAGGGGCTGCCACCCTCAGGTTGGGAGAAGACTGCTCTCCACCGTGCCGCATGCACACCACTGTGCAGATAATCTCTGTCTTTACACTCACTTCTGGAAAACTACAATGAACTCCACTGGGTGTTCCATGTGCCTTAGCAGGCCTTGCTGGTGGAGGCAGTGTGGCTGCACGTGGCAGGGGTTGCACATCCACCCCCAGGCCTGACGCTTTTCAGCAGGTGTAACCCCTCTGCGTCTGGCTTTTGGTCGGAAAATGGAGAGAGAAACAATCCCTATCTCACAGGCCACAAGGACTCAATCAGGATCCACCAAAGGTCCTTAACACCTGACTGAACCACAGCAAAGGCTCACTAAAGTTCTCACTAAACAAGAACTTGTTACAAAAGCAGTTAACAGGATTTTCCACATGAAATGATTTAGTAACAGAAAACCACCTCTTCCTTCACCTGCCACACTTCCTACCCAGCCAGTGAAATAGGTCTCTACAGAGGTGGAACTATGCATAACAATGGCTGCCAGGGTAACTAACCAAGGACTCATCCGATGGAGGCTGGGCAGCTCATATGCTAATGGTTCCTTCAGTTTAAAAAAATTCTTATTGAAAGTAACACAACAAAACAGATAGTTTGACACATTCTGAAACATTAACACACCTCTGAAACCACACCTCTGTGAAGACAACTATCACAGCCACACCCCAAGTCTCCTGTGCCCCTCTGTAACTGTCCCCCAAGCCCCAGCAACCACGAGTCTGCTTTCTGTCACTTTACACACGTGAATCCCACAGGACACACCCTCCCATGCTCTGGCTGTGAGCCCTCAGCATGGTCTCTACATGGACACCTGCCCTCATCTCTCCTGGGTAAGCACCAGGAATGGAACGGCAGGATCATATATGAGAAGCATGCACTTAACATATTCAGAAACTGCTGAGCTGTTTTCAACACGGCTGCACCGTTTTTCACGCCCACTATCCGTGCACTGGAGCCTGACGCGGCACACCCTCAGTAGCGCTTGGTGTGGGCAGTCTTCTCCACTTTAGCCACTGGAGTAGGTGGTTAGTGGTGTCTCAATGTGGTTTTAATTTGCATTTCCCCAATAGCTAATAATTCTGACCATCTTTTCATGTGCTCATCTGCTATCTCATTATATTCTCTGGTGAAGTGTCTACTCAAATCACTTGCTTTTGTACTGGGTTGTTTGTTTTCTTAATACTGAATTTTAAGAGTGCTTTACTTATTCTGGACACAAGTTACCTAGAAGACATGCGATCTGTTACTATTTTCTGTGGCTTGTCTTTTTATTCTCTTAAGTGTCTTAGAAGGAGCAGGCATTTTTAAATTTGTCCCCAAGTCCAATTTAAAAATGTTCTCTTTAATGGACTGTGTCTTTGCTGTCACTAAGAAATCCTTGCCTCAGAATTCCCTGGCAGTCCAGTGGTTAGGACTCCATACTTCCACTGCTGAGGACAGGGTCTGATCCCTGGCTGGTGAACCAAGATCCCACAAGTTGCATGGTGGGTGGCCAAAAAAAAAGAAAGAAAGAAAAAGAAATCCTTGCCTAACCCGAAGTCTCAATGATTTTCTATGTTTTCATTTGGAGGTTTTCTAGTACTAGGCTTTACGTTAAGTTCTATGATTCATCTTGGGTTAATTCCTGTCTGTGGTGTCAAGTCCACCTTTTATATATGGATACCCAACTCTCCGAGCACCTAACTCATTCAATTTAGTTTTGCTTTCTAATTTTAAATTATTTCAACTTACAAAGAGTTGGAAGAAAAATAAAGAACTGGATGCCCTCACCTAGTCACCCATAACACTGGGACAGCTTTGCTTTATCTCTCTCATCTCTTACAAATGTACTGGAGTTTTTTCTGGATTTCATGGCTTCACCTTCAATCTGTATCATCAGCTGGTACTCCAACTAAGACTTGATTACAAAGGGGCTCTCCTGCTTTCTCCTGGAAGAAGTTGCAGAAATACTGCTCTTGTCCAGAATGTGGACCATCATCTCCAGAACCTTATCCCTCCATGCTGAACAATGGAGGGAGGCTTGGAAGAAAATATCTTTCTCTGGACCAGTCTATTCTGAAAACCAACACTGGGCTTAAAGAAGAGATGGGCAAAACTATAACAAAAACCAGGTTCTTAAAAAAGAAAAAAGAAACCCTGAAGAAATTTAAACATTCTACTTTAAAAACTGATAAAATCAAATCATATCAAAATTACCTTAATTCAGAAGTGCTGCTGGTCTGTTCTCCCAAACATGTAAAATTGTCTGCAACAGAGAAAAGGCTGTATTTGCATTGATTGTGAGGCACAATATTCCATACACTTCAAGAAGCCATGAATTTGCCCCTTCCCTGTCACGATTTCTTTCCCCAAAATCACTTACAAGTAGTTTGTATTAACAGCATTAAGTTTTTCAATGTGGAAAAGAAGAAAGATGATCTCAATTACTTTAAAAAAAAAAAAAAAAAGAACACCTTAAAAATGCCTCAGGGAAAACACTTTGAATTAAACTGAAAAGAATCAGGGGGAAGAGTTGTTACCAGAAAAATTATAGCAACAAAAACAGAAAAATCACTATAATTCAAGAGGCTTCTAAGAGTAACCTCCCCCAGAAGATCTTATGTGAATGTCCCCTCAGTGCAGGCAAGTCCACCTGGACAGACACCCTGCCCACCCCTTCAGCCCACTCCAGCTGCCTTGGTACCGTCCAAAACTGACCTCCTGTCCAGGATGCCAGAGCAGAAGACATGGCAATAAGCCTTCGGACCTGCCTCTCATCTTACTGCAAGCCAGCACAAGAATAAATTTCATTCTAGATTTCTTTGGAAATATGTGCTTGTTCTTTCCCAGAAACTAAGTTTCAATACATTTTTAAATGCTCTGGTAATCTCTCCAAATGACACTCTATCTGGAAGGGCCACTTTGGGATGTTTCGCAGGTTACCTCCTGCCTAGTGATCAATTCACTATTATGTTTACAAACTCCCATACATGCATCTAATCTGGGCATTGGGACAGGCATCAACAAGCCGAAATGTCCCCTAGCTGAACTGTGAATTCTAAAGCATTTATTTAACAAAATAGTTTTACTGTAGAATTATGCTGCATATGTTATAAGCAAGCACATACTACTTATCTGGCAATAAAAGTAAGTATGGAAGAAACAATGTGGGGGTTCCTCAAAAAGTTAACCACAGACCCACCACACGACCCAGCAATTCTACTTGTAGTTAGTTATACACCTGAAAGAACTGAAAATAGGTACTCAGTCCCCGCACATAAATGTTCACAGCAGCACTAGTCACAACTGCCAAAAGGAGGCAACAGCCCAAATATCAGCAGATAAACAGATAAACAAAATGAGGCCCAGCCACACAATGGAATCTTGTTCATCCATAGAACAGAATGAAGTGCTGATACATAGACAATACCTTGAAAACATTATGCTATGTCAAGAAGCCAGACACAAAAGGTCACATACTGCATGATTCTGTTTATGTGAAACACCCAGAACAGGCAAACCCACGAAGACAGAAAGCAGGGGTTGCAGGGACTCTGCACAATAACAAGGACACAGGCTCCTCCTGAGAAGATGAAGGTGTTCTGGAATTAGGAAGACGCAGCGGCTGTACAGCTCTGTGAATTACTAAAATGCCACTGACTGTCCACTTCAAAATGGTTTTATGAATTTTACCTCGGGTGGGAGGAGTAAAAAGTGCTGTTAAAGGTGCATGGAAAAAACAAAACCAGGGACTTCCCTGGTGGTCCAGTGGTGGAGACTTTGCACTGCCAATACAGGAGGCAGGGGTTTGATCCCTGGTGAGGGAACAAAGGTCCCACATGCCCTGCAGGCCAAAAGATCAGAGAGAGGAAAAAGAAAAAAAACAAAACCCAAACCAGCAGGTATGGAGTAAGAGGGAGACAGGGTAGACTATGGCTCACCCTCACAAACCTACTGAGCAGAGCTCTGAGGAGTGGGCACCGAAGGCTTCAACCAGACATCAAATTTAAAAGAGGGGAACCCAATCTTGGCACAGCTGACTTTTGAGACTGGCTTGTTCTCTGTGGTGGGGGCTGCCCCATCTCCTGGGAGGTATTCAGCAGCTGGCTGGCCCCAACACCCCTTCCCCAGCTGTGACAATCCCCAATCTCCAGACACCACTAGTCAGTCATTCCATAGGGAGAGCAATACTGGCCCCAGGTGAGAGCCACTCCTTCAAGGTGACTGCTGCCCTCAACTGGATCTCAAAATGCAAGTCCTTTCAGGGATTTTTCACCTCAAGAAACAGGAAGACAAAAGTCAGAAAAATGTATCACAGTTTGATCTATTTCAAGGGCTTAGTCTGTCTTGTGGCCCAAGGCATGAAACAAAGTTCATGTTGCCTATTCTGTGGGAGCCGAGAGCGTTTACCCTCTAGCTACAGAGGGTGCTGAGAGCACCTCCGAACCCCTCCCATTCCCACCCCACAGAGAGTCACAAGGAGTGCTGCCCAGACTCATTTCTGGCTGAATACGAGACCCAAGTGTAGGTCTTCTTCTGACTGCCCAGCCCACAGAACCCAGTAGAGAGAACAAGACCATAGTCTCAGACAGCAGCATATATTCAGTTCAGTTCAGTTCACTCACTCAGTCATGTCCAACTCCTTGTGACCCCATGGACTACAGCATGCCAGGCTTCCCTGTCCATCACCAACTACTAGAGCTTACTCAAACTCATGTCCATTGAGTCAGTGATGCCATCCAACCATCTCATCCTCTGTCGTCCCCTTCTCCTCCCACCTTCAATCTTTCCTAGCATAAGGGTCTTTTCCAATGAGTCAGTTCTTTGCATAAGGTGGCCAAAGTATTGGAGTTTCAGCTTCAGCATCAGTCCTTCCAATGAATATTCAGGACTGATATCCTTTAGGATGGACTGGCTGGATCTCCTTGCAGTCCAGGGGACTCTCAAGAGTCTTCTCCAACACCACAGTTCAAAAGCATCAATTCTTTGGTGTTCAGCTTTATAGTCCAACTCTCACATCCATACATGACTACATGATCCTAAACCGGAAGCACCACTTTTACAGGGAATCAGACAAACAGGGATTCAAAAAACCAAAGTCTACATTTTACGAAGCCACTACACTGACCAGAGGCAAAAGGCACAGTGGCGGATGAGCCACACCTTGGACCCCTAAGAGCCCAGCACCTCACACCGCTCCACTGAGCCTGGCTGACAGGCTCACGGGGGAGGGCGCAGCACACAGCAGTCAGAAGGAAGCATGGCCCCTGGGCAGCAGGCGGGTGTGTGGACACTCCAGTTACCCTGAAGCCCACCAGGAGGGTGTGGCTACAAGGGGGAGGTAAAGGATGGCATGAGCACATGCTGAGTATTTCTTCTTTAATCTTCTTAGAAAGCAATCCAGTTAGAAAGAGAAGTTGGAGGAAAATACAAACATAAACTTCAATAAAAAGGCTCCAACATTTAAAGGTCAACTTTTAGTCAAATTTAAAGTATGTAAAATAAAATTCAAATCATAGATTTAACAGGATAAACACACAACTGTAAAGTAACTTTTATAAGCAAACCAAACATTTTTAATACCCCAAATAACAACGCCTCGCCGACCCTGACACTGTTTTTAGACAGTGTTCCTCTGACCAGTGCGCGCCTCCAGGAAGAGGGGTGTGAGCCCTGTGTCCCTCCCTCTGGTCATCTGTGGATGGTCCACCTATGTAAACCTGTGCAACATGAAGTTTCCAGACCACTCCCTCGCAGGGACAGACAGCTGCACACCACACCCCTCCCAGCTCTGGTCTTGGAAGTTAAATCCCTTGAACATCAATTCACTCAACAAATAAATGTCCATGCCTGTAATGTGAGACAGTGTGCCAGACACTGAAAACACAAGGCCACAATACCAGTGTGTGTGCCCCCAACCTGGGTCCTGCTACAGCGCAGAGGAGAAAGCACGAGAAACTACCCCACGAGGCACAGGATCTACACAACCAGACTAACAAAGTCCAGAGCAGAGAGGCCACTGCACAAAAGCGAGGGGCAGGGGACTCAGCTGTTCTCAGGGCCACAGACACCTGGTTTCCTTAGTCAAGGTGCTCGACTGCCAAAGTGTACTAGGCTAATATCCTCAGAGCAGATTTTCGAAGATGGAATTATTATTATTATGTCAAAGATTAGGCACTTAAACGGACTTGATAAGATCAACTAAGCCAATGTTTTGATTCAGTGTAGTTGTTAATTTAGCAATATTAAATATCTCTGTGATGAACTTCTTTGTACATATTCCAGTACATCATGAGATTTTAAGTACCAAATACCACTAACTGCAAAATTATTTTTTTCAATATTTTTCAAAATCTAAAACCCAAACCCTCTAGAGACACACCTAGAGAATTCCTTTACTGATGACATTAAAATTTCCAATCAAGGAAAGGCCTTGGGAATGACTCCTCCTATATCCAACACAACCCCAAGACAGCAAGAGCACACAGGTGCCTGGTTTCTTCTCTGCAGTTCTGAGTTCCCCATACCTGGCCAGAACAGACATGAGGGCACTGATCAGTCCTTACCCTGCTCAACGTGAACAGTCATGCATTCTGTCACAAACTTTGAGGTGTCTAACTGTAAGTCCTACTGGTGGCACAGAGAATATGACACACACATACACCTTCATCTTTCTAAACCTGAAAAAGGTTGAATTCCAGAACAATCCAGTCCTAACAGTTCTGCAAAAAGGACCGGGCGCTTGTACGAGACAAAATAAACTTCTCAGTTCTGATTAATTCTCTAGCGCAAAACTGTTCCGAAGAGTGGGAAATGATAATGTGAAGAAGGTCCCCTAGCCAAATTTAGGAATAAGTCTGAGGGTAAAAAGGAATAATAACTATAACAGAATATATCTTACTGAAAAACAAAAACAAAAACATGTACACAGTAATACTCAAATAATAGATAATTAAGACAGATAGAAGAAGAGGAGAAGCTTTTTACAGGAGACTACAAGATGTAGCAGCCCTCAGGAGACATGACAACGAAATGTACAACACTTGAACTTGGTTAAACCCTGAATTTAAAAAAGGGCATGAAGACATTCTGAAGAAAACTGAGGAAATTTAAATGTGGACTGGAATCGGCATCACTGAATCCATGTTCAGATTTTGGGATAAGTGTAAAAGAACATCCTTCTTCTTGGGACAGGCTGAAGTTGTAAAGATAAAAGTATCATGACACCGACAACAATGAAATGGTTCACCAAAAAGCACCCAAAGAAAATGTTACAAATTACTAAATCTTGGTGAAAGTACAGAACGTTCACTGCTCCATTTAGCTTCAAAAGTTATTCAAAATTAGGTGCATAATACAATCGACATTTATTATAGAAAAACTTCAAGCAAGGGATTTAATCAACATGTATTTGAATTATTCAGGGGCTTCCCTGGTGGCCCAGCTGGTAAAGAACCTGCCTGCAAAGCAATAGACCCGGGTTCGATCCCTGGGTTGGGAAGATCTCCTGGAGTAGAAAATGGCTACCCACTCCAGTACTCTTGACTGGAGAATCCCATGGACAGAGGAACCTGCAGGGCTATAGTCGATGAAGTTGCAAAGTGCAGACATGACTGACTGCGCAACTAATACATAGAGGGCTCAAGTGATCAGCTTAAACTCCCTCCCCAATATTTAGCAGGATGCAAAAATAAAAACTCTCCTTCAACTGTTAAATAAAATTAGGTGGCTCAGTGGTCAAGATTTCACCTGCCAATGCAAGTTCAATCCCTGGTCCAGGATGATCCCACACGCCTCGGAGCACCTAAGCCCGCGTGCCACAACCAGTGAAGCCTGCGCCCTAAAGCCCATGCTATGCAGCAAGAGAAGCCACTGTGATGAGAAGCTGGAGCACTGCGACTAGTCCACTTGCCACTACAGAAAAGCCTGCACAGCAACAAAGACCCAACACAGCCAAAAACAAATGAATAAAAATAACATTAAAAAAGAAAAAAGCTGGGGAAGGGAAATACCATGGCCAACGAAGGGCAAACATAGATTTAAAAACACACCCTTGCAGTGATCAAATAAAAGATGAGATTACTTGAAGATAAAGTCAGAAAATAACATTTTATAACTATTTTTAAAAATAAATTTTTTTTTTCACTGACCAATATAGTAAGAAAAAGCTTCTGTAGTAGCTGGAAAACTTGGCACAATAATATGGTCATGATTTAGTGGCTCAATCAATGCATTTTGATTTTAAGAGTGTACATTTTTAAAAAGATGAATTAATACTTAACTTTTAGTTTTTTGTATTTCGTTAATTTTTCTTCATTTTAACAGTGTTTTAAGTGCTATTTTTCTCAGGCTGGCTACAGGTTTATCAATTTGATTTTTTCAAGAACCAGTTTTCAGCTTCACTGATTGTCTCTATTGTGTTTCTATGTTCAGTTCCACATAATTCTGCTCTTGTCATTATTGTCCTCCTTCTGCTTGTTTTGAAATCAATCTGCTCTTCTTTTAGCTTCTTACAGTAGAAGTTTAGACCAGTAAGACCACTGTTTTCTCTAGTCAGCCTTTAATTCTTTATACTTCCCTATAACCACTGCTTTAACTATGCTCCACAAATGCTGGCATGCTTTGTTTTCACTTTCATTCAAATTAAAATATTTTCAAGTTTCCCTTACGATGTAATCTTTGTTGAATTTACAAATATTTGGGGACTTTCCAGACAGTGTTCTGTTACTGGTCACTAGTTTAACTCCACTGTAAAGCCCCTGACAGCTCCAACTGCTGGGTCCTTTCCGAGTCTGATCAGCCTGTAGAACACTACCAGCCACACATCGCAGTGACGTGGTACAGTGACGTTTCAGGAGTCTCATGTCTGCACCATCATTCTTGAGCAGTGTGAAAATGAAAGAATGCGCTGGGCTGCCATTCCCACCATCACAGGCTGGGGTGAGCCAGCTCCGTGTGAAGGTGCGAGGGGCGCCCAGGAATGCCTGTGATGCTCCAACGAGAATGAGTTCTGGCAAACGCCAGCTGCCGAGTAAAAACTTCTAACCATGTTTTTTTTTTTTTAATTATCCTGTATTTTCTTGCATTCATTAAAAGCTTAAAAAAAAAAGTCACACTTCATTGTGGTTTCCACATGTGACAATAAATCTCTTGGGGAAAAGTTATGAGGGAAAGTACTTCTTTTTTGCAGAAGGGTGGTAACCTGTGCAATATGACCTGCAAAGAGCTCCAACTTTCTCCCAATTTAGGTCTGCCTAAATTTTATTGCTCAAATGTTTGCAATAAAAGAGTAACTTTACCATCAAGCACAGCAGTAACTACTGAGCATTTAAAACATTCTTGAAGGACGAGCTATGGAAATATATAGCCAGGGATACATCAGTGTGGAAAAATGAATAAAAACAGCAATTTGTTTGGAGCACAACTACACCACCACCTCTTCCTGGCATTGATCATTTCCTCCTGGAACTATCTCAATCTCCAGGCGGAAAAGACGCATCGTGGGCCAATCATAATGAATGAAAAGACGCTGCTATCAAGATACATCGTATTTCAGAATACCAGAGGCAGGACCCTCAAAGTTTCCAGATGGAACAAACTGGTGCTACACAGAGGATCCAGAGTCAGCAGCATCTTACTTCCCAACAGCAACACTGGAAACTGGGAGAAAACAGTGCTGTCTTGAACTAACTCCAAGCAAAAATCATACACTCAAAGTCTAGGAAGAGACTAGAGGACATTTCCCCCCAAAAGCGGAAAAAATGAGGAAGATGTCTCAACTGGAACTCAGGAGATCCAGAGGAGACACAATCTTCTCCTCCATCCTCTTCTGGCCTCAGGTTTGCGGGTGAATGTGCTCTGTCACAGTGATATCCGGAAGGGCTAACCCCCAGGCATGCACGTGGGTCTCAGGAAACACTCTACACACTGCATCTGCAGTGCACCCTTTATGTTATAGACAACTAAACTGATATAGAGTCTACGCCCCCAAACTGGATTTCTAATGTATGTCTGCAAAAAAAGATATAAATCAAAAGATTAATCAACCATAAAATTTATAACTATTATGCACCCAATGCTATGTTGCTAAGTACTTTATACTTATCTGATTAACTCCTCAGCAACGCAACAAGTGTGTACTGCTATCATCCTTCCTTGGCATTTCAATTCTACAAAATTACAGAAAAGATACCTAACGCAGAGGAAGGTCAGTAACTGGGCTCAAAGCTGCACTAAGAGCAAGGGGCAGAGCTGGTATGACACCCAGCAACTGGATTTGAGCCCAGGGGCTTACCCTGATGCAATACTTACTGTCATTTAAAAACAAGTCTGTGTGTGTGCAATTCTTAAAATAAAATCAGATAAAAAATTAAATGTGTTCCTCTGCTCAGAATGTCCTTGCCCTCCCTTCCCCTCTGCCAGGAAAAGCACTTGACCTCAAGACAGAGCTGATCACACCTCCCTGACCACCATGCTCCCCAGCCACCTGGCTCATCCAGTTCTCTGACCACTGCCACGCTGACCCCAAGAAGGAGTACCTTGGATGATGCCGAGCCTTCACGGCTGCTCTGGAGGGAAGAGGCCTGTCAGCTTACAGACCGAGTTCCTAAGAGCTACCCCAACTGCTTCTCCTCCAAAACCTGGTCTCAGGACTGTCCCAGGCTCCCCGTCACCCCAGTCAGAGCTGACCACACCAAGGACAAGTACCCTCCAGCCAATGTCAGACCAAACTGTGTCTCCTGATGCTGTAGAAATAGAGGAAGCGAGTGGGACGTGAACCTGAGGCCTGTGGCAGCCCACCCACCACAGCTTGGACTAAGTGGCAAAAAGAAGAGCAGCATGGACACACGGGAGGGGGCATACTCCCCACGTCTCCTGTCCTGTCCCAGGGCTTCTGCATTCCAGACTTATAATTAATTCTTCTTGCTTTTCTTAATCTGGAACGTCAGCTGGTTTGTTTCTTCCAATCAAGTGCCTCTGGTAAAAATGCCTGTACATCACCCCATACCAGCACCAGGGCAGCCACTCCCTAAAGTGCTAGCAAGTGAGGCCATGACCTCTTTCCTCATTTTACGGCTTCGCCAAGTGTCTCCGAAATTCCCACCTGTCTTAGCCTCCAATCACATAACCCATGCCTCCCACCTGGGTAATGGCAACCTTGGTCCCCTTACTTGACTTGTATGAGCAACACATGGCATGCCAGTCACCTCCTGCTCCCTGAACACCAGGTGAGGGGACCCTGCTCTCCTGCTGCCCCTCCTCCCTGCTGCGCCCTTTCCTGGCTGCATCCCAGGTTCTGCACTCTCAGGCTCATTCCCATCACAATCACAGGCTTGCCTTTCCAACCCCCCTGACAGTCCATTCCCCACCCTCTTCAGCACAGAAAACCCTACCCCAAGCTGCCACCCAATCCCACCAATCTCCTTTTCTCCCACCCTGGACTCACTCTCACTGCTTGCCTCCTTCTGGCTCACAGTCTTCACAGAGCCTACTATTAACTCGCTCCCCAGCCATCTCTTTTCCTCTCCAACCATCTTATTCATCATCATCTGATTTAACTTTCTAAAGGAGAGCTCTGACATCTGACTCCTCCTACGGAAGAAAGTTGAAAGGGCTTGTACCTTACCCACCACACATCCGGGCACCTTCCCCAGGACTTGGATTCACTGAGTCTGAGGACGTCCAAATACATGGACACATGTACACATGTCCAAATACATGGACACAAACGCTCCAGGTGAACTTGGGTCTCTCTGCCAGATTTGAACCATGACCCTGACCATTTGTCTCTCACAAAGAAATCTGAGAAACATGAGTGTATTCTTCCCTTGAAGAGTTAGAGACAAATTTTAAAAAGTAAAATACTCCCCCACATTCAAGAATAGGGATCTGCTTCCAAAACTTACAGGCTGAAGACATGAGCATATTTCCTATAAAAATGGAAACATGGAAGGCAATCTGAGTTGAGGTGTCTCAGAAGCCACTGTGACTTACAAGGGGACCTGGAAGGGAGCAAGAACAGACTCTGTGCCTTCAGGTGGTTCAGAAGCCAGCAGTGCTCTGCACTGTACAGTTCAGCTCATGTCTGTATGGATCACGTGGTCTCTGTCAGGAACGCATTCTGCAAACCCAGCCCTGTGCCGGCGCCAGTTCAGACCAGACTTGAGGCAGGAGCACTTACAGGCAGACTGCTCGACTGTGCTTGGAGATACTGCGTTTTTTTACAAACTGAAGGGCTGTGGCAGGCCCACCCGTGTTGAGCAAGTCCATTGGCGCCATTTTTCCAACAGCATTTGCTCACTGTGTCTCTGTGTCACATTTTGGAATTCTTGAAATATTTCAAACCTCTTAATTATTACTGTATTTGTCATGGTTATCAGTGATCCCTGCTGTTACTAATTTGACTCACTGAAGGCTCAAATAATGGTCAGCACTCTTTAGCAGTGAAGTGTTTCTCATTTCAGGTCTGCACAGTTGTTTAGAGAGCATGCTACTGCACACTTAGTGCACACTTACAGTGCACAGCAAACACAACTGTCACATGACTGGGAACCAACCACAGAGTCATGCAGCTTGTTTTACTGAGGGAGCAGGACTGAGCCTGCAGGAGCCCCTAGCTGTGCCTGTACTTCCAGTTTGAAAACATACAGCCACACTGTCCAGCAGCACTGAAGCAAGACGGAAGCTGTAAACTGTTTACAGAACCTCCAGCAATGAATGGTCTATGAGCCTTCATTCACGCACTCAACACAGCTCTGCCTCGTGCCAGGCACTGAAGCAGGGCTCCACACACTGACCTGCTCCCGCACTCAAGGCTCTCACCTGCGTAAACTAAACCCTGATGGACGCAGACAGGAATAGACATAGTAACTTTGTTTTCCCCACTCCTGAATGTACTCCAATTGCTATCCCTCTCTTAAATGCAAACTTGTTGGTACAAAAAAGTTCAGTCATCAAAAAAAGGGGGAAAAAGGGTGGGGAGGGAGAAGGGGATCACAGAAAAGAAGTGGAAACAAAGCAAAGAAACGGGCACCAAAAATCTGTTTCAAGAAGGATCTATACACATCATACACATATCATTTTGGTCCCAGACTTTCCTTCCTAATTAAACTTTAACCAAGCAAATACTCAAGATAGACCTCTTTGATCAAAGAATCATTAGTCGTAGGAATTCACCAAGAAGCTTACTGAATATAAGAAAACCAAGGTATAAAAATCAAAGTTCCATCCAAGTTATTCATTTATTAGGAATGATTAAAAAGTAAGTGACATAAATAACCCCCCTCCCCTCACAGGAGTAATAAACACTCGGCCACTGTGCTTATTAAGTCCAGGGTAAGGAAAGCACTCCTTGGAGAGAAGCTGGCATTTCCCTGGCCATGACAGAAGGGCGAGGGGAGATCTTTGCAGAGAACTGGATGCTGTGAGCTCCTGACCTACAAGAGTTAAGCGAGGACACATAATTTCGGAGACCTGAGAGGAAAAGTGCGCACGCGTAGCCTGCCACGGGGGTGCAGTCACCGGACTCTGCACCCTACTCTTGGTGCCAAAGAATCTGGCATCAAGGGGCCTCCCAAATATTTCTTTAACATTTGTTTACTTTTTTCTTTAGTGGATGGTATTTCCTCCTCCCAATCATACTAATGTAGTAATTAACAATTTGGTGAAACATGGGATAATCAAGAATGTAAATTCTGACAGTTATTTTTCTTTTAAAGCCAAAAATAACATTGGGGCTTCCCTGGTGGTAAAGAATCCGCCTGCCAATGAGGGGACATGGGTTCAATCCCTGATCTGGGAAGATCCCACATGATGAGGAGCAACTAAACCTGTACACCACAACTACTGAGCCCATGTGCTGCAACTACTGAAGCCCGCGCACCCTAGAGCCCCTGCTCCACAACAAGAAGCCACTGCTATGAGAAGCCTGCATATTGCAACCAAGAGGGGGCCCCACTCTCTGCAACTAGAGAAAAGACTGCACAGCAACAAAGACCTAGGACAGTCAAAAATAAAATAAAGTTATATTTCAAAGAAAGAAAAATCACATTAATTCAGAAAGAAAAGGGAAAAGATTCACATACTGTTGAACCTTCTGAGGGATGCATCCTGGAAAACAATGATACAATGAAGACATTCAAGAAAACCAGGTTACATGAACAGCATATTCTGACTTTTAATCATTTCGTATTTTCATATATTATCAGTTCAGTCGCTTAGTTGTGTCCGACTGCCACCCCATGGACTACAGCACACCAGGCTTCCCTGACCATCACCAACTCCCGGAGTTTGCTCAAACTCAAGTCCATCGAGTCGGTAACGCCATCCAACCATCTCACTGTCTGTCGTCCCCTTCTCCTCCTGCTTTCATTCTTTCCCAGCATCAGGGTCTTTTCCAGTTAAGTCAGTTCTTCACATTAGGTGGCCAAAGGATTGGAGTTTAAGCTTCAGTGTCAGTCCTTCCAGTGAATGTTCAGGACGGACTGGTTGGATCTTCTTGCAGTCCAAGGGACTCTCAAAAGTCTTCTCCAACAACACAGTTCAAAACCATCAATTCTTTGGCGCTCAGCTTTCTTTATAGTCCAACTCTCACATCCATACTTGAATACTGGAAAAACCATAGCTTTGACCAGATGGACCTTTGTCAGCAAAGTAATGTCTCTGCTTTTTAATAAGCTGACTAGGTTGGTCATAACTTTTCTTCCAAGGAGCAAGCATCTTTTAATTTCATGGCTGCAGTCACCATCTACAGTGATTTTGGAGGCCCACTGTTTCCCCATCTATTTGCCATACTATCTACTTCATATTATCGACTATATATATTATCACTGGGTAAATAAATACACTGTCCACTTACCTGTGCCATTTGTCAATGGGGGGAAAAATGTAAAGGAAAAAAGAACTCTGACATTATTAAGAACTACATCTTTTAGGAAATGGTTAATTCTAGATATGAAAAAATGACTCAACTTCCCCTACCCTCAACCCATCAGAAGGCTTAACTGGTCTAGTCAAGGCTCTTTTGTTTGCCAAGAAAAGAAAATTCCCATGGGAAATGGAGGGATCTGACAGGTCCCAGGACAAGAAGCACAACAGGCTCAGGGTGTGGCACTGGACACGAGACACAGGATCCAGTGCCCAGTGACTGGCTCCTGGTGACCCTTCTAAAGTTTGGCTGGGTGCACTTTCCCTATGTTTCACCCTCTCTCTTAACTTGTACGTTGTCCAAAGCTGACTGTAACCCAGGAGGGGATGGCTGCCCCTGAGATGGGGTGGGTCCCTAGAAGAGAACACAGGTTGGACAAAAAAAGACTAGTGTCTTTAATACAGTAACACACTTCTCCCTGCAAGTTACCTAAGCTGTATCTGTTCTCTCTGGTACCATTTAACTAGTTGGCAAAGAGGAGTCATAAAGTATCATACATAAACCCAATATATACAGCAAGTGAATAATTTGGTTCTTGAAAACTTACAGTCAACACATGCAGCCCTAACAGAAAAAAAAATCTGCAGAATCTCTTTAATACTATTTTTCTTGAAAGCACTCATGGCTGTCCCCACCATCTTACCACTTACATGTCAAGAACAGGAGAAAGGGCCATGATGGCCAGAATCAGCACATCTAACAAAGACAGCCACTGTTACCTTGATAAATCATTTATATTTTCAGTTCATTTGCCACAACTGTCAAGAAAAATTACAGGCTACTGAAGGTCCATTTTTAAGTTTCTTAGATGATAAACTTCATTTTTTCCATAAAACACACATTATAAATGCCGGTAAAACCTCTTTATATTTGACACCACTAGTTTTCCTGCAGGTCCTTCAACTTCCCCTCTGGGAAAAGACAGCCCAGAATGACTGAAATTTGACTCCTGGACAGGAAAAGGTCCCGCCTTCCACCTTCACCTGGCTCCTCTAGGAGGTAAGCCTCTTCTCCTGGAAGCCCCCAAGTCCCAAAGCTGCAGAGATTAATTCAAGCAGACTGTGAGCTATCAAAACTGCAGTATTCAAACTGCATGGAAAGATGCAGCAAACTCCCAGGTTGTAAGACAGTTTGAAGTTGAGACAAGCACAAAGAAACCTGACAGGTGACAGACACCATGGAAGCGGCTAGCTCGAGACAGTTCACAGTTGCAACAGCAGGTGGCGCTACAGCCTTTCCGATGACGTCACATCCTTACAAAGCTGGGTTTCCGCCCTTGCTTGGAGAAAACAGCACTGCCCAAGAATCCAGGAGAACCAGGAAACAAAGACAGCCATGTCCTGGCAGATTCTGAGTGTGAGAAGCTATACTGCCCAGTGGCTAACAACAATGGTTTGTAGTTGCTGTTTATCTGCTAAGTCGTATCTCTTTGCAACCCCATGGACTGCAGCACGCCAGGCTTCCCTGTCCTTCACCATCTCCCAGTTTGCTTAAACTCATGTCCACTGAGTCAGTGATGCCATCCAACCATCTCATCCTCTGTCGCCCCTTCTCCTACTGACTTCAATCTTTCCCAGCGAGTCAGCTCTTCACGTCAAGTAGCCAAAGTATGGGAGCTTCAGCTTCAGCATCAGTCCTTCCAATGAATATTCAGGGTTATTTCCTTTAGGATTGACTGATTTGATCTCCTTGCAGTCCAAGGGACTCTCAAGAGTCTTCTCCAGCATCACAATTCAAAAGCAATTCTTCGGCGCTCAGCTTTCTTTATGGTTAAGAATAAAATAAAAAAGTTTCCTTCAATTTACGGGTATTACATTCTCAAAGGGCTATAAGTTCTTAAGAGATAAATACTTGTATTGGACCTAAGGTCTCAATGCAAAGAAATAGATGAAAACAATAAAATGGGAAAGACTAGAGATTTCTTCAAGAAAATTAGAGATACCAAGGGAACATTTCATGCAAAGATGGGCTCAATAAAGGACAGAAACGGTATGGAACTAACAGAAGCAGAAGATATTAAGAAAAACTGGCAAGAATACAAAGAACCACACAAAAAAGGCCTTAATGACCTGGATAACCACAATGATGTGGTCACCTAGAGCTGGACATCCTGGAGGGTGAAGTCAAGTGGGCCTTAGGAAGCATTACCACAAACAAAGCTGGTGGAGGTGATGAATTCTAACTGAGCTATTTCAAATCCTAAATGATGATGCTGTGAATGTGCTGTCTGTACTCAATATGCCAGCAAACGTGGAAAACTCAGAAGTGGCCACCAGACTGGACAAGGTCAGTTTTCATTCCAATCCCAAAGAAAGGCAATGCCAAAGAATCTTCAAACTACCACACAATTACACTCATCTCACATGCTAGCAAAGTACTGCTCAAAACTCTCCAAGCCAGGCCTTAACAGTACCTGAACCGAGAACTTCCAGACGTTCAAGCTGGATATAGAAAAGGCAGAGGAAGCAGAGATCAAACTACGAACATCTGCTGGATCACTGACAAAGCAAGAGAACTCCAGAAAAACATTTACTTCTGTTCATTGACTATGCCAAAGCCTTTGACTATGTGGACCACAACAAACTGTGGAAAATTTTTAACGAGATGGGAATACCAGACGACCTTACCTGCCTGCTGTGAAACCTGAGTGCAGGCCAAGAAGTAACAGAACCGGACATGGAACAATGGACTAGCTCCAAACTGGGAAAGGAGTACATCAAGGCTGTGTATTTTCACCCTGCTTATTTAACTTACATGCAGAGTACATCATGGGAAATGCTGGACTGGATGAAGCACAAGCTGGAATCAAGACTGCTGGGAGAAATATCAATAACCTCAGTTATGCAGATGACACCACCCTTATGGCAGAAAGCGAAGAGGAACTAAAGAGCTTCTTGATGAAAGTGAAAGAGAAGAGTGAAAAAGCTGGCTTAAAACTCAACATTCAAAAAACTAAGATCATGGCATCGGGTCCCATCACTTCATCGGAAATAGATGGGGAAACAATGGAAAGAGTGACAGATTGTATTTTCTTGGGCTCCAAAATCACTGTAGATGGTGACTGCAAAGCCATGAAATTAAAAGACACTTGCTCCTTGGAAGAAAAGTTATGACAAACCTAGATATCATATTAAAAAGCAGAGACGTTCCTTTACCAACAAAGGTCCATACAGTCAAAGCTATGGTTTTTCCAGTAGTCATATATGTACGTGAGAGTTGGACTATAAAGAAAGCTGAGCACCGAAGAATTGATGCTTTTGAACTGTGGTGTTGGAGAAGGCTTTTGATAGCCCCCTGGTCTGCAAGGAGATCAAATCCTGAATGTTCATTGGAAGGACTGATGCTGAAGCTGAAGCTCCGATACTCTGGCCACCTGATGCAAAGAACTGAGTCACTGGAAAAGACCCTGATGCTGGGAAAGACTGAAAGCAGGAGAAGGGGACGACAGAGGATGAGATGGTTGGGTGGCATCTCCAACTTGATGAACATGAGTTTGAGCAAGCTCCGGGAGTTGGTGATGGACAGGGCAGCCTGGTGTGCTGCAGTCCATGGGTTCGCAAAGAGTCAGACATGACTGAGCGACTTAACTGAACTGAAGGACTCAATAAAGGAAACTTTTAGGTATTTATTTTAGCCTGGGGCATTGTGAAAACCCCAGGGACACTAAAGGTGCCATGAACTGGGGAGTCTCTGCATGAAGACTCAAGTCTGGGCCACAAAGCAAAGTGGAGGGGATGACAGGGAGGGGAGGCAGAGCAGCAGGGAGGGGTGCCCCACAAACCACCACTGTGGGCCCCACCTCCACCCAGAGCCTCACCCAGCTCTCTGTCCCCCTGCTCTAGGTATGGGTTGTAAAACTGGACAATAATCATAAATTCACCAAGAGTAGGAATTCATCAAGAAGTGACTTCCTAATCTTTGTGTTCCCAGAACACCCAAGAGGAACTCAGTAAGTGATTACTGCAGGGCATATCCCAGGGCAGGTGGGACACATATCCTGAGGGATGCACAGGCAGCCCTGAGGACAGGTGCTCGCAGGGACCTGCCATCCCTGTAGGGAGACGGGAGCTGGTGCTGAAGGACCCAGGAGACGGTGTTCAGGCCAGACCCTGCCAGTGGCACAGAGAGCATCAGAAACACTCACCAGAGAAGGCCCAGGATGCAATACTTGTGTGGTATCCTGCCCCAAACACAAAATCTAAATCTAACCCCGAGAAAGCCCAGACAGATCCAAAGAAGGGTCATTCTCTACGACAACCAGCCTGCACTCTTTAAAATGTCAAGGGAAAGGACAACAAAGGCAGGCTGTTTGTGATTAAAAAAGAACAAACCCGACCTCTAGATGCAACATGTATTCCCGGACTAACTGGATCCAGACAGGGAGGAAGAGCTGTAAAGACAGTACGGGGACAACCAAAGAAATGTGGAGAAAGCAGACGGCTATCAGTGTTCAACTTACTGATTTTAATAGCTGAACTGTGCTTATATAAAAACATGTCTGTGTTCTCAAAACATATGCACTGAAGTATTTAGTGGTAATGGGGAAAAAGTGATGTAAATGTTGCACTCTACTTCATGATATATTTACATTTGTTTTAAAATACAGTGGCGTGTGCACTAGGAGAGTAGGCACACAGGGCCTGGCTGGCAGCGAGGAGCACGTCCTCCACCAGGTGACAGCTGGAACCCCGCGGCCCCCTTCTGGCAGCACCCCCAGAGCCAGGCCTTCATGTGGGGGAGGTGACCTTAGCAGGGCTGGTTCTTTGCTCAGAAGTGCAGTGTTCCTCGAAGAGGCCTGGGGAGACAGGAGGCAGTAAGGTGCTGTGCCCTCTCCCTGGTTCACTACCCACTGTTGTAAAGAAAAACTTTGTTTTTCTGGAAGTTGATGGAATGAGCCCAGCAGAGAGAGGAGGAAACTAAGGAGAGCTCAGCAGAGGAAACAGCAATCACCCCTCGGAGATTTGCAGAAATACACAGGTAGGGGACGCCTAGGGCCACACAGCGCCCCCATAGCCCTGCTGTGCACCAGCCCCACCCCAGGCCTCACCCTGCTGAGGTGTCCTGGGCCTGCAGGGTGCTGGGCTGTACCCCCTACAAGTTGCAACAACCCCAAATGTCCTTCCCTGCCACCTATCAGCGGAGCCGTGCCCAGACTTCAGGCTCCCGACAAGCCGAAGGCAGCAGAGGCAGCAGCACAGCAGGGGGGAGTTACCAGGTAAGTAAGCTGCTAGCATGGAGGAACTTCACGGGAACATGACTGGAGTCAGACCCCTGCCTCCGTGAGAGCACATGGGCAAATTCAGACAGAGGTGTCGCCCGAGTGCCTGCTACCTTGGAAAGGAGGCGGGGGCTGCTGGCTGCCAGAGCAAACACACGGACACTTGACACAGGTAACTAAACGCTCTACCAAATGCCCACTGAGGAGACCTAAATGCCTTTTTCGTGACTGGATACACGGTGCTCATGTTCTGGTATTTTTCACATACTGCTGTCCTGTTAACTACAAGAGAACTTAAAATTAAACCGAAGAACAAACAACTCCTTGCCCTCAAAGAGGTTATTTTTAGACCCTCCTCAGCACAACTTCCACAAAAGAATTCTCCTTCCAAGGTACTTCTACTAATGATACACGGACATTCTAATTTCAAGTATCACAATGAGATTTCTAAGGGAATTTAACTTGGAAGAATTTAGAAAGCCTATCTATTCTTCTTGTGTATAGAATGCCCCATTAGCTTAGTGTATGTTAGCACATAACTGGTAACAGACGATCTTAAAGGAAAACATGACACAGAACGTTTTTTCTGTGGAGGCCGTGCTGCACAGCAGTTAAAATCAAAGGTTCCGTGACTCCAGGCTGCTGCTCTGCTGGTGAGGCCTGCAGATGCCACGCTGGCCAAAAGATCAGCGCAGGAGTGGTGGCAGTTTCCTGTAGAGGCCCACCCAAGACATGTGCCACAATTCCGGGAGCATTTTCCCATTGCAAAAGCAGCCACAGACAACACACCGAACAGACGTCGGCACTCCAAGAAAACTGTCTGTGAACACAAACTTGAATTTCATATCACTTACCCATGCCACAAAATAGCCTCCTTTCCATTTTTTCACTATTTTAAAAAGGAAGAACCATTCTGAGCTCATAGGACACACACACACAGAGATGGCAGGCCAGAGTTTGCCAACCTCTGGCTCACAGGACGGTGCCTGGCAACTATTATCTGGAAAAACAGCCTGTAAATCCCAGTCTCAGACCCAACACTTGGCCCGCACTTTATCACAATGGTGTTCCCTTGCTGGCCAAGTCTGCTCCTACTGCTCTGCAGTGGCATCTGTCAGACGGAGGAGAGCATGCACACTTCAGAGGTACCTGACACTCGTACAGTCCAGGAGATGGGCTTTGAGTCTTTAAATAAAGCTATGCAATCTTGCCAATTAACTGTGGAAAACCCACTATACAAAAGATTCCCCTGCTACACGTGAATGGACACCTAAAGTAGAATTCTACCTCTGACAATTTACACTATTGGCAAGGAAGCTCCATTTCGGCTGACAGTCCCCTGTGCCCTGGAGGCTCATTACAGCTGCTCATGGGTCTCTGCACTCTATGACTGTGACTTCAAGTTGTTACAGCTACCAGTACCTTGACCAAGTACATTTCACTTGGTCTTCAGTTCTGCCATACTGCCCCCTGAAGCCTTCCTGAAGAGTGTTACTATCTAACACTGAGAAGTACTGTCACCAAAAACCAATAGATTGCAGCTGTGGTGTCAATAAAAACACACAAAAAGCATACACTGCATCCATTCTTATACAACAACTAGTGAAAGGATGCAGGAAAAAACAAGAATATAAGACGCCACAAGAGAATTTCAAGGTGGTCCAGCAGTTAGAACGCCACTCTCTCACTGCTGCAGATCCAGGTTCCAACCCTAGAAGGGGAATGAAAATCCCGCAAGCCATGCAGCATGGCCAAAACACAAAGTGCTACAAAGGAGCAGACTACGGCACCAATAAAACTTTTTTACCTCAAAGGCAAACTTACTCAATTATACCTTAGTAAAAATAAAGGCAAACAAACCAAGACTATGACATTTCTACAATATGCTCATTACAATCAAGCTAACTTTGAGAGCTTCTAATACTTTCAAATGTAAATAATCTGCTTTTAAATTTCTTCCAAAGTGAAAATATCTTTTTCCTAATAATCATGATCTTGGTGCTTTTCCACAGAAAAATACAGATAAAGCATTACCTTACTGTACAGCATGTTCTTGTCCCTACCTACTCCCAAGAAAGTGAAGAAGAACTAAAGAGCCTCTTGATGAAGGTGAAAGAGGAGAGTAAAAAAGTTGGCTTAAAGCTCAACGTTCAGAAAACTAAGATCATGGCATCTGGTCCCATCACTTCATGGGAAATAGATGGGGAAACAGTGGAAACAGTGTCAGACTTTATTTTTTTGGGCTCCAGAATCACTGCTGATGGTGACTGCAACCATGAAATTAAAAGACGCTTACTCCTTGGAAGGAAGGTTATGGCCAACCTAGATAGCATATTTAAAAGCAGAGACGTTACTTTGCCAACAAAAGTCCATCTAGTCAAGGCTATGGTTTTTCCAGTGGTCATGTATGGATGTGAGAGTTGGACGGTGAAGAAGGCTGAGCACCGAAGAATTGATGCTTTTGAACTGTAGTGTTGGAGAAGACTCTTGAGAGTCCCTTGGACTGCAAGGAGATCCAATCAATCCATCCTAAAAGAGACTAATCCTGGGTGTTCATTGGAAGGTCTGATGTTGAAGCTGAAACTCCAATACTTTGGCCACCTCATGCGAGGGGTTGACTCATTGGAAAAGACCTTAATGCTGGGTAGGATTGGGGGCGGGAGGAGAAGGGGACAACAGAGGATGAGATGGTTGGATGGCATCACCGACTCGATGGACATGGGTTTGGGTAGACTCCGGGAGCTGGTGATGGACAGAGAGGCCTGGCATGCTGCAATTCACGGGGTCGCAAAGAGTTGGACACGACTGAGCGACTGAACTGAACTGAACTGAACTCCCAAGAAACAACACCCACTCCACAGGATGAACAGGCGTGTGAACTTCCCTTCAGACCCTGTTTGCTGCACTGTGGTCATCTCCTCAGGACAACGAAGAAGGGCCACCTCAAACCTTTGAGCAGCCCCACAGGGTTCTGCGTGCACCTTAGTCTAACCAGTCCCTGCAGATGGGCCCTCAGACTCACCCACTCAGTCTTCTAAGTGTTTTTGAAATGTACTATGTTTCAGGCACTGTTCCAGGATATGTCAGGGAATAAAAAAGACAACAATCTATACCCCCTGGAAATATATTCAAAATATGTTGAGATACATAAAAGTACATAAAGTATAATGCCATTTATGTTTAAATAAAAACTACCTATGGACTTCCCTGGTGACTCAGTGGTAAAGAAACTGCCTGCCCATGCAGGAGACATGAGTTTGATCCCTGACCTGGGAAGACCCCAGGTGCTGCAGAGCAACCAAATTTGTGTGCCACAACTATTGACCTAGTTCCTAGAGCCTGGGAGCCACAACTACTGCAGCCCTTGAGCTCTAGAGCCCATGCTCTGCAACAAGAGAAGTCACGACAATGAGAATCCAGAGCACCACAACAACCGAGTAGCCCCTGCTCACTGCAAATAGAGAAAAAGCCTGAGCAGCAGTGAAGACCCAGAACAGCCCAAAATAAGACCAAGTGTAGCCAAATAAACGTTTCTTTTAAAAAAATTACCAATGTGTATATTTTAAAGAAAGATCTGTGGGGACTTCCCTGGCAGTCCAGTGGTTAAGACTCCAAACTTCCAATGCAGGGGGCACAGTTTGGATCCCTGATCCAGGAACTAAGATCCCACATGCAATTCGGTACAACCAAAAAATTTTTTACAAAAAAAAAAGATCTCTGCCCTTATGGAACTTATGGGTTTCACTGGTGTCTCAGTGGTAAAGAATCCGCTTGCCAGTGCAGGAGACATGGATTCAATTCCAGGGTCAGGAAGACCTGGAGAAGGAAATGGCAACCCATTCCAGTATTCTTGCCTGGCAAATCCCACATACAGAGGAGCCTGGTGGGCTATAGTCCAAACTACTGACCATTTTTTGTTTTCTGATCAAAAATTCTAGGTGAAGATTTCTAACAAACTGTTTTTAATATTTTATTTTTATAACTAATGTCATAGTAAGGATTCTCTTACTTTATTCCTCCATGAATAAATTTCTAAAAATAAACTTGCTGAACAGTTTAGTTTGGAAATGTTCTTTTTATACTACGCATATTAATCTTATCATATATATGTCTATTTCTAATATTTTCTCCAATTTGCTTGTCATTGAACTACAGTTCGTCTATTATCGGGGCTTCCCAAGTGGTCCAGTGGTTAGGACTCTGCCCTTCCACTACCAAGGGCACAGGTTCAATCCCTGGTTGGGGAACTAAGATCCCACATGCTGAGTGGCACAGCCAACGCCCCCCTAAAAAAGTTCCTCTATCAGATGTCTTTTGCTATAGGTACATTCTGAGTATTCAAGCAGATAATCTTTTATGGCTTAGAGCCTTAGTATCACGCTAAGAAACCCTTTCCCCAAACACCCCACCTCAAAGGCTATAAAACATTTCTTATAATATTTTTTTAGTATTTCCGTATTTTTAATTTTTACATTTAAATCTTTAATCCAGTCAGAATCTCTATGTGCTACAAAATATATAGAGCTTTCAACTATTTTTTCCAATAGACTGCCAGTTAACATCTTATCCATTCCCAACCAATTTATAATGTTGCACTAATCATGAACTAAATTCCCATAAATACATAGATCATCATCTAGACTTTGTTCTACCTACCTATGCTTTATGGAACTTTCCTGTTTATATCTAATAGAACACTTCCCCCTCATCTTTCTTTTATAAAACTGACTCCTCTCAAATATTTATTCCTCCAGATTAGGTGACATTTAAAAAATATCCCAGCATGTACATACAGGAAAACTGCATTCAAATTCTGTAATCAGGTCTATTCAAGTTCTTTTCTCTCTTCAATAATACATCTAAGTTAGGTTTTATAGCTGACTTAAACATGTTTTCCTCTGAAAAAAGAGGACAGTTTTAGGCTTAACAATCATAAGAAATGACATTGGCCAATTTTCCTAAGAACTCAAAAAAATTATTTCTAAAGTTAGTTTCTATAAAGTAGTAAGTTATTTATCAAAATAAGCAAGCTTCTGTAAGACCTGTGGGTCTTGTCAATGAACCTATGCTCTTGGACTTTCTGACCATTCATTATCTTAGAGTGGCTCAAATTACTGACCTCCATAATAACACTAAAAACAGCAGCTCACTCTAAAGCAACCATTATTTCAAGTAAGCATTCAGGGCAAAGAGCTTAACTGCAGGCATGGACTATGGCCCTGGTCTTTCTCCCCTGGGTATCTCTGAGGTAGCCGAGGTCACGGGAGGGCAGGCACAGCAGCCCAGGTTCACCTGGAGCTGGAGCCTTCTTCTCGGGCCCTGCTTCCTCCCCCGGGGAATCTCAGCCATCTCAGCCGAAGGAATAATAGGAAAGACAAGGGGGTGGCAGTGAGAGGAACTTGTTTGTCTAATCACAGTTATCCACCAAGTACCTGGTTCCACCTTTCTGCCTCTCCCTCCAGATGACCCAATTACCCTCACACTTTCTCCCCCAAGAACGCCCCTGCTTTTGTAAAGAGGCCAGTATGTAAAAAGCTTCAGAGCTCCTTACGTTCCATTTATCAGGGAATATCTATGTTAGCCTACACCTATTTATAATGATGTTTTGCTGTATGTCTCAGATTAAAAAACAATCTTTTAAGTTTAATCCCTCCCCTTACCAATCAAAGCCATCTTTCTTGATCTCACCTTGTCTCTTCTAAATCTTAAAATTCTGAGCTTAGTAAGCACTTTATGCAGACTGTTAAGTATAGGAGAGTTGCTGAAATGACAATAAAGTATTGTTTGCTGAAAGTTAACTAGTTAAATTTATTTTTCAGATATAAATTAAATCTGATGCTAATTCAAATTGCTGTTTAACCTCACAAGAGTTAATGAAAATAGGTCTATCACATGTCCCTTGTCACTGGAAACTTGCTCAGTTGGAGGGAGCGGCATACCAATTAGGATGAATTTTGAAACCATGAGACAAACTGAAACAAAAGCCAATCCAAAGAGCTGGTGCCAGCAATGAGGTAGATAAGAACGTCTTCCCCCTAGCTTTCCTAAAGGGTTCAGCCTTCCATTACTGCACCAGTCTCCTCTACCAGCCAGCTTCTAACATCAGCAGTGCTTTGCTTCTCTGAGTGTGGCCCAGGGCCCAGCACCACCAGAGGCACCTGGGGACTTGTTAAGGAAGTGCACTCACTTGCCCCCCACCCTCAGCTGAATTAGGATCTGCATCTAACAAGATCCCAGGAGATTCATTCTCAGCTGCACCCAATTAAACACACGACTTAGGATCTCCCTATTTAAAAACAGAACTCTCCACTGTTCCCACATCACCCACCAACTACAGAGCCCTTTCTTTGGCCCCCTTCTCCCACAGCTAACCTTCCTGAAGCCACATCTACATAGATGGTCTCCCCTACCTCAACTCTCATGTTTTAACTCCCCGCAATCTAGCTTTCACTCCCACCACCTGGGACCTACAGGTTCTAAGTCTAGGGGACCCTTTCCCCTCACCCCTCATCAGCACTCTATGCAGTGATCCCCACCCTCCTCTTGGGGGATCCCCACCTCTCCTTCCTTCAGTGGCTGGGTATCTATCCCCTCCTCACTTTACTGCCCATGTGCAGGTACGAGTCTCCATTCACAAGACCTGAAGTCTACTTATGACCTTCAGTCTCAACTCTAGGACACTACACTTACGAGCCAACACTTGCACTAGTTTTCTATGTCCATTTCAAGTGTTCCAAGCATAGCTCTTTCATCCCCAGTGGACACCAAACAAGACTGCACCACCCATCTGGCCTCATCTCAGCACCTGACATAACTGGCTCCTAAGTTTGCAAAGCAAGCACTTAAGAACTATCATAGGAGAATTCCCAGGCAGCCCAGTGTTTAGGCCTCTGTGCTTCTGCTGCAGGGGGGCACAGGTTCAACCCCTGGTCGGGGAACTAAGATCCCACATGCTACATGGCACAGCCCCCCCCCCCCCCCAAATAATCATTCTCGGTCATCAGCACAATGGCTGGCTTGAGCTCCACAGCAGAAATGAGTCTATCCACTTATATCCCTTTCCTCAACCCCCAGGCTTGGCCAAGTCACATCATTTCTCATCAAGTCTCCTTTAAATGATCCTTGCTTCTATTTTTGCTGCAACAATCCATTCTTCATTCGGCAATCTGAACCATCTTTTAAAATTCACAGCTTGTCACAGTTCTGCTTAAAACTGTTCACTGGTGTCCCACTGCACCAAAGGGAAAAATACCAATGTTCTTCTATGTCACAGCAACCATAAAACGTACTGTTAACGCCAGGGCACTTCTAACAGTCACAGCAGGCACTCCCCTCTTGAATCCTGGCTCAGCAAGAGTAAACTGATGCTGTCCTGGGCAACCCGGCCAGGTGACCAAAGCCAGCTTCCTCTCCAACCCGGACTCCCACCATCTTGCTCCTGGGGCATCCAGTTTCAGCACACTTGCCTCTCACCTCAGGGCCTCTGCAACTGCTATTCTCTGGCACCTGTGACCAGGCTCTTCTCCTACCTGGCTTCTCTTCTGTCAGGGGCCATCTACTCAGAATGGCCTTCATCTACTTCTTCTACTTCTTCATCTTCTTCCACTCTGGGTCTCAGGGCACTCACCACAGGTCTGAAACTTGCTTATTCCCTAGTTCGCAATCTCCCCAAAAAGAATAAAAGATGAGAAGCTATTAACCAGTACTTGCACAGCACCAATCACAGTGTCCTGCTGAAAGTAAGTACATGGCAAATATCTGTTAAATAAACTGATGCCTTTAAGGAGTTCACTTCTGGAATCCATTCCACAGAAAACTTGATAGCAACTGGACATCCTGAAGCAGACGATTCTAAATGTCATGATACAGAGAGCTCAGTGATAGATTAAAAAAAAACAGTCACAGATTCTTTGCAGCTCCTCCTGTAAGAACCAGAGTCTTATTTCCCTACACTTCCAGTCTGAGCTGGGTCTCATAACCTGAGTGGCCAACAGGATGTAACATGGGTGACACTGTGTGCCTTCTAAGGATGGCCACAAAAAGCCGAGCACCTTCTGTTCTTGGCCCTTGGAACTCAGTTACCATGAGACACCTGAATCAGCTCTCTGTAGAGGCCACATGGAGAACAGAGGTGCAGCATGGCGAAAATCCACACAGATGAGGTGATCCCGGAAGTGCAGACCCAGCCCTTGTGCCAGCTGACTGCAAATGCACAGCCTCCCACACAGGGCATGCTGAGCTCTGAGGCCCTGACCTAATTGGCAATGGGGAACACACAGCTATTGTGTGAAGTCATCAGGCCTGGGGGCCAGTTAGGCAGCAACAGGAAACTGATGGAAGGCCTCCAGGAAGAAGTTTTTCACAAGCAGAATGCATGTTAGTCGAAGTCACAGTTCGCAGTCTTGGCCCTGTGATGTTCTCGGCCGGCTCCCCCTTGGCGGTTAAGCAACAATCCTGCAGCCCAACCTCACCTTATGACAAGTAACTACAGGTGTCTCCAGACAAGAAACAACGAAAACCAGGAGCAAGGGGAGAACACTGCCTGCATCTCCCAGGGGCCTGGCACTTCCACAAGAGAAGGAAGGGGCTACCGCTCACGTGCAGAAGGGGTGTGCTCTGTGCCATCTCCCCTCCACATCTGATCTGGGTTGACCCGTGTGTCCCCTTTCCTCCTCCCTGGTCCTCAAAGGACAGCTGGTAGAATGGACATTGGCAGTAGCCTCTACCTACTCCTGTGAAAATTACCCCCAAGGACGTCATTCTTTTGTTCCCATGACAGAAAAACAAGACAGCCACAAAAAACAAAACTTGGCTTAAGGGCCCTTCCAGCACAGGGCCTGCCTTGGCTCCCCAGACATTCAACACCCTAGCTGGTGAATGGGCTCCACAGACCCAGAAAACAGGGTTGACTGCTGCTAGTCAAAATGAACATGCTTTAAGCACAGCAAGTTTAGGAACCCTGTGTATTTAAAAAAAAAAAAAAAGTAAAATATTTAAAAGTAAATCTGATTACAGGAAAGGAGAAATATCGTATGATATCCCTCATACAGGGAATCAAAAAGACTCACAGACTGAGAAAGTACTTACAGTTGCTGCAGGGAAGGGATAGTTAGGGAGTTCTCTACACACTGCTATACTTAACATGGATAACCAACCAGAACCTGTCGTATAGCACATGGAACTGCTCAATGCTATGTGCTGGCCTGGATAGGAGGGGAGTTTGGAGGAGAATGGATACATGTGTACGGATGGCCAAGTCCCTTCACTGTTCACCTGAAACTATCACAATATTGCTAATTGGCTATACTACAATACAAAAGAAGGGGGCCGCAGAGAATGAGATAGTTAGATAACATCACCAACTCAATGGACAAGAACTTGAGCAAACTCCGGGAGATAGTGGAGGACAGAGGAGCCTGGTGTGCTACAGTCCACGGGGTTGCAAAGAATCAGACACGAGTGAGCGACTGAACAACAATACAAACTAGTTTTTTTTTTTTTAAAGTAAATCTGACCAGCAAAACTCCAATTATATATACAAACTCTCCTTTAAAATTTAAAATATACACTTATCAATCATGTTTGATCACCACTCCAAGATTTACACAATACAATATAGGTTCCTAATCTCAGATATTGTAGAAGGGACTGGCAACCCACTCTATATTCTTGTCTGGAAAATTCCATGGACAGAGGAGCCTGGCAGGCTACAGTCCATGGGGTCACAAAGTCAGACAGGACTAAGCAACTAACACTTTGTAACAAGAAAGGAGAGAAGGGATACTAGGGGGCAATGAGTCATTCCCAGCACAGACCATGAATGGAGGGAATAGATGTGGCACAGTAGACAAGGAAAAGGCAGTTGGACATCTGAAAAACAAGGCGCTAGCCTGAGGAAAAGATGTACTCCGTCTTGAGCCAGGCAATTGGAAGCATATTAAGTTGTGTGTTTTACAAAGGAAATCAGACTCATTGTTGCCCCCCAGAGGGTAGCTGTATAAAATACTCTGGGTCCAATTTCCTCATTTGTAAAATGGGGAGATAAGACTGACATCTCAGGGCTGTTGTGAGAATTAAATGTGGCACTGGTATGTACAGATTTTATAAATTCTAAAATGGAGGTTAAGTACAAGCTATTATGATTATACAACCATAAGATAAAAATTTGTTGTTTCTGGTGGTCTGTGAAGGGGGCAAGTGTCCTGAGGAATTGAGCACTTGGTGGTAAAGCTGTCTGCGCTTTCCTCGTGGGCTCAATGAACTAGCCAACTAGCCTTCCTTTAATATTCCTTAGATATAAATTCTCTGACCACGACAGCCACTGGTGGTGTTAAAAGACAAAGGACACAACTTTAGGAAGGGGTTTTGTATTTCAGAAAGGTCTAGACAAACACAAGGCTTCCCAGATGGTGTAATGGTAAAGAATCTGCCTGCCAAAGCAGGCAACACAGATTTGATCCCTGAGTCAGGGAGATCCCTGGAGAAGGAAATGGCAACCCACTCCACTATTCTTGCCTGGAAAATTCCATGGACAGAGGAGCATGGTGAGCTACAGTCCATGGGTTGCAAAGAGTTGGACACAACTGAACACACAGGAGCAACTCAGATATACAACAAAGGCTGCTAAATATTAGGTCCTAAACAGATTTTAATTTTTCTAATTCTCACCCTCTTATATGAAGAATTTTCCTCAGATCTCCCAAATCTCTACAGGACCATGCTATCCACTATGGCTATTTTTGCCATGTGTGTTTTTGTTTTAATTTAACCATGTATGCGTGCCTGCCTGTTAAATCGCTTCAGTCATGTCTGACTCTTTGCGACCCCATGGACTGTAGACTGTAGCCCAACGGGCTCCTCTGTCCATGGGATTCTCCAGGCAAGAATACTGGAGTGGGTTGCCATGTCCTCCTCCCGAGTATCTTCCCAATCCAGGGATCCAACGTGAGTCTCTTGCACTGCAGGTGGATTTTTTTTTTTTTTTAACCGCTGAGCCATCCAGGAAGCCCCTCATTTAACCATGAAAGTGAAAGTGAAAGACACTCAGTCGTGTTCAACTCTTTGCGACCCCATGGACTACACATTCCATGGAATTCTCCAGGCCAGAATACTGGGGTGGGTAGCCTTTCCCTTCTCCAGGGGATCTTCCCAACCCAGGGATCAAACTCAGGTCTCCTGCATTGCAGACAGATTCTTTACCAGCTAAGCCACAAGGGAAGTCCAAGAATACTGGACTGGGTAGCTTATCCCTGCTCCAGCAGATCTTCCCGACCCAGGAATCAAACCAGGGTCTCCTGCATTGCAGACGGATTCTTTACCAACTGGGCTATCAGGGAAGCCCATATTAAAGCTAAAAAGTCACACAGGTGACATTTTAACAGCTACATGTCACTATCATATTATATAATACAAACTAAAAAATATCTCCACCTCTGAAAAAAAATTCTACTGTACAAAGCTCATTTAAACTACAGAAATTAAAAGCAAAGTCAAAAACCTTTTGCCTGTGATAGGGAAATCTACCACTCTCAGGAGAAGAGGTTTTTCCCTTCTACATACTAAATAACTCCATGTTACCAAATGGTTGGAATCGTTCACCCCCTGAATCTCAGCAGCACCCCAGCAACTCCAGGCTCTCTCCTTGTCCAACCAGCATCACCTCAATCCGTGAGTACATGTTCAGACCAGAAAAGATGCTGCTGTAAAGCTGAAGAGCAGTGCACTACCAGCAGCTTAGCCTCTTCCTGAATATGTCGTGTTTTAAATTATGGGAAATGTATGCGGTCAATTCCCATATCTTAAGAAATTGCACAGATGATATGACAGTCTGTTACTGATTCAAAATCATTTTTTAAATGCCAGGCCAATTAGTGTCCAGCCTCGAGTCTATCAGTTCCCAGGAAGGCTCCACGCCCCTTCCGTTACCTCTCAGATCTACAGCAGCCACGCCCAAGCCCACCCCTCAGCGGTTAAGCCACCTCAAGCCTTCCCACCAGCCCCTCGTCCACTCTCAGGAAAACTGTCTGCAATTCAGGTCTCCTCAACCTGGCTGTGTGGCACAGGTGCTCATGGCGCTCCTCTAACCCACCCGAGTCTCAGGCTTACAGATGGACTGACGGACACTTTCAGGAGGTCTGACTCAGTCAAGTCCAAGAACTAACCCTGCCCACACAAACAGCCCCAAACGGATGCACCCTCTACTTCCAGCCTGTGCTAGGGGAGGGTAAGAGACAGGGCCTCACAACTCGGCAACCACAATTTGAGGGGAGCACCACGAGGCAGTAACTGTGCTCAATCAACATGACCAAAAGCAACACTGGTGGCCAGAAAGAGCCTCTCTGAGGAGGTGCCACTCAGGCTGAGAACTAAAGGATCAAGGACTCAGTAATGAAAACAGCAAAAGGAAAGAGATGTCCGGTGGACAGGCAGGCAGACCAGCCTGGGAGTCTGAAAGGCTGGGGTAGAGATACAAATTAAAGAATCATCGAAACTATCAGTAAATAGCATTTAAAACAGACAAGAACAGATGGGAACGGCCACGATCACCTGAGGACACCCCCCAAGAACAGAGGGAAACCTGGCCTGAGGATGGAGAAAGACCAGACCACTGAGGGTATGCAGGGCCTGCCAGAGAGGAACCTCAGAAGGCAACCAAGAAAGACAAACAAGACAGCAGGAGGAGAACCAGGAACCAAGAGAAGTGTGATGGGCAGAACATGCTGAAAACAGAACATACCCATTTCAGGGCGCTTCCTCACTGGGCAGGTGGTGTGGTGCACACGGAGAATGGATGAGAGCTGGGCAAGGACTCTCCAGGGTCTCCATCCTCTGAGACCACCCTGGACTGAAAAGCCCAGCTCTGTTCCTGAACTTTGGTTCCAAGAGACACTCAGAATCCTGATAAGACATTTATCTTTTCTACTTAAGTTCTCTCTATTGGTTTCTTCAACCTGAAACTAAAATTCTCTTCATAAGCTCGGCCATGAAAGGAAGGGAAAGATGTGGGCCACTGGGAGCCAGGAAGGCGAGGGGAACAGGCCTGGGAGGAAGCTCCCGGCTGAAGTGGGTTGAAGAAAGGCCCTCAAATACTCTTGTTCACCTGAAACCTACGAAAGTGACTTATTTGGAAAAAAAGGTCTTTGCAGGTATAATTAGTTTTAACTCACAACGAGGTCACACTGGATTAGTCCCTCATCTAATGACTGGTGTTCTTATAGGAGCAGAGACAGATAGATTGAGAGAGAAGGCCATGTGAAAGAGGCAGAAACTGGATTGCCAACAACCACCCAAAGCCAGAAAGAGGCACCCAAGGGAGCTGTCCTGCCAACACCTGGATTTCAGACTTCCAGCCTTTGAAACTCTGAGAGAACACATTTCTGCTGGTTTAGCCCCTCAGTCTGTGGTAATGTTACTGCAGCCCCAGGAAACTAACACTTCAGAGCCAAAGAGAAGAACCCCTGAAAACCTGAAGTGAGACAGCATCCACAAAGACAGAAATAAAGAGCAGGGGTCAGCTTGGAGAAGTGCGTGAGGAAAGGAAGAAGGCGAATGAGGCAGAGGTGGTAAAGGAAGCGGACATGCTAGTGCTTGCACCACATTAGGCCCGGGGTAAGCATTCCATTTGCACCGTCTCAGTTCATCCTCACCACTATCCAAGAGGTGGGGAAACTGGGAGAGGAGTTAAATAACCTGCTCACGGCCTCAAAGCTCCGACTGCAGAGCCAGGATGTCCAGTTCTTAAGCACAGGGAAGCCAAGGAGGAAGCAATGCCATTGACAGTTGTGCAGTTAACAGTCATGTTTTCAAAGATGACTTTCAGAAATACATGTAATATGTTAAAGTAGACAGAGCAGAATTTAAAAATCTAAGTATACAGTGTGACCTCCAATCTGGGGAGGTATCTCTGAACACATGTGCGCGAGCAATACAAAAGACTCAAGGGAAATACAACATTACAAGGTTATTTCCAGATAGGTCAACGATTGATTTCCCCCTCATTTTTATAATCCTAATTTTGTACAATAAACAATTAAACACTTCTACTATTAAAACACAAAATTTAAAGATAAAAACTGGAGACAATAAAATGGACTTGCTGAAAGGACATTTTTATAAAAATAACAACAGTGGTGGCTTAGGGGGAACAGGAACAGGCCCTCAAAGGAGGAGGACAGGAGGGATGGAAGAACTGTGGCAGTGGAGACAGACTGCCTGTCCAGGGAGTTTAATTTTAAATAAGGAAAAAAAAAAAAGAATAGTGGCTGAAAAAGACACCAAGATTAACTGGGAGATTGAGTTATATAAGACTTATTAGTCACATTTGAAGGTAGAACAGAAAGAGCCTCTGAAGAAGAAACGAAAGATAGAAGTGTAGATGAGCACGTCCTCAAGTGGAAGAACCTTCCCTTTAATAATCTATGAAGGAGGCAGAGGCAGACACAGAAGTCCTGAGATGGGAGACTGGAGAGGCATGCACGCTAGATGGTCCACAGTGTTAACAGGTAAGAGCTCTGGAGGCAAATAACTGACATTCAGATATGGGTTCAGCAGATTCCTAGTTGTGACTCGGGCCAATTACCTAATCTCCCCGACAGGTTTAGCCATCTGTGAAATGGGTCTACTCACAGGACCAGGCTCAGAACTGATGAGTGGATCAGAGTGTAATACCATCAAGCTCTTAGCATGGCATCTAGCTAACAGTAGGTGCCTAACAAGCATGAGCTAACAGCACTGGTCATCTGCAAAATGCAAGTTCATCTACTGCTGAGGGAACTTGCAGGTGGAGGACGGAAGGGCCATGGTTTGAAGTACTTTATTTCAACAGGGTTATCTTCAACCACCTCTTACAACACGTTTTATATATAGGAACATCTATGCCAAATGGAAAGTAACATCCATTTCCCAAGCCTTCATTTCAGTTCCTAGCTCGGTCCTGTCTCAATGCTTCTCCCTTTGTCCAGATATCTGCCTGGCTCATCCCCTAACCTCCTTCTGCACTCAACCTCAAATGTTTCCACCATCCGTTTCTTTTTTTAAAAAAATATTTATTTATTTGGCTGCACAGGGTCTTGGTTGTGGCATGCAGGATCTAATTTCCTGACCAGGGATTGAACCCAGGGCCCCTGCTATGGGACCACGCAATCTTAGCCACTGGACCACCAGAGAAGTTCCTCTACCACCTTTTAAAATGAAATCCCAGCCATCTCTGAAGCCCTGCCCTAACTTCTTTTTCAGCACCTTTTCCTTTTCCTGCTCACCATTGCCATCAAACAAATACTTCCCTTGTGGTCCAGTGGTTAAGATTGCACTTCCACTGCAGAAGGCAAGGGTTCAACCCATGGTCAAAGAACAAAGATCCCACATGCCACACAGCACGGTCAAAAATGAAAAAATAAGTAACATTAATCCCCTTCCTTCAGAGCCACCCCCTACCCCATTGCCAATCATCGGCCCTGGGAAGTCCTGACCACTGAACCCTCAATGATTTCTCACTCCCAGCCAAAGCTGCTTCTCTGATACTTCCCTCCCCCCTCTCGGAGGGGCTGCAGTAACATTACCACAGCCTGAGGGGCTAAACCAGCAGAAATGTGTTCTCACAGGAGCTGACACCGCTATGATGTTCTTCCAACTCTTCCCACTCCTCTGAGCAGCTTTTCCTCTGCCCATCCTGCTACACCCAAGCTGCACCCGTGGTCTTCAACCTTCAGAGAATCTCTAGGTGGTTCTTCTCCCCGGGAAAAGGCACAACCCTACACCTGTAAGGACACATCAGGACAGGGTGCCTGTCTCCAGAGAAGGGCCTCACTGGTCCCCGCAGGCACCTGGCCAAGGCCCTCAAGTGGTCCTGCAGGGTAAGCACTGCACTCCTCTCCCATCATGCTGCTCGGAGGCCAAGGCTCAGGCTCCCTATACGTTCTTCATTACTGAGGACCCCAGGGGCTCTTGTTTATATAGGTTATATCAACAGGTATTTACTATATTAGAAACTAAACCAGAGACTTTCTAAAAACGTTCAATAAGCATACTGCCTGTTACCATAAACAATATTTTTACAAAATATAACCAGAAAAATAACTTGGAGAGAAGAGCAGTAACATTGTACATATCAGCATAGCTGTTAAGTGTCTGCCTGAGGGCGGGGGGGGGGGGGGGGGGGGGGGGGGGGGAGCAGGTCAATCTGGTGCCGCACTTTGTCCAGTTGAAGGAGGTGAGGAATATTCTCACACAAATACATGACAGAAAAAGGGAGTGATTTAATAGCCTTTTCAAATAAATGTCGACAGTCTTCTTTGATACTACATCAAAACTTGACAGGTGGTAAGTTTCTTAAAGTTCTGATGTGGAATCCGGAACCGTGTCAGTGTCAGTTAACTGTTCACACTGTTACATCAAACCAGGGACCTCACTCCACTCTGATGCTTTGAATGGATCTTTTACCCATCCCCAAGTTCCGAGCATCAAGCATGGGCCACTGGAAAACATCACTTCCCTGAGTTAAGCAGATCTTCCCAACGTTGACACATTTAATCATATAACATTAAAAAAAGAAACATTTCCTTAATATCTCCTCCTATCTTGAAAGAAAAGTACCAGGAAGCTGTCAAGCTCATAGTAGCAGTATCAAGTTTTCCAAAATTCAAATTTCCAACTGAAAGCTCAAATTTTATCACTGTCAACAATAATGTCAGTTATTTTCCTTGAAGTATCTGGTTCACTTAATTCGTTTTTAAGAAAATATCTGCCAAGTTCCCCTGTATAAACAGTCATCATTTTCTGTCGGCTATTCTTTCAACTCAAGTAATGGTATAGCTGCTGTCCAGACTCTCATCTGTTAAGATGTTATGTTAGGATCAGTGCTTTATGCTGACTTCCCATTTTGTCACACAGACCAGTAAAAAGATGAGTACTCAGGTTGCAGTTTAATAAAATTGATTTTTATTGCTTCATCAAAGACATTAAATTGATTTTTTTTTAACCACAAGTTCACAGCGACGAAGGATACTATGACTACAATAACCACCAAGAACTTCCAGATGTACAAGCTAGATTTAGAAAAGGCAGAGGAACCAGAGATCAAATTGCCAACATCCGCTGGAACATAGAAAAAGTTAGAGAATTCCAGAAAAACATCTACTTATGCTTCATTGACTACATTAAAGCCTTTGACCACAGATCACAATAAACTTTGGAACATTCTTCAAGAGATGAGAATATCAGACCACCTTACCTACCTGTTATGAAACCTGTATGCAGGTCAAGAAGCAACAGTTAGAACCAGACATGGAACAAAGAACTGGTTCAAAATTAGGAAACTAGAACATCAAGACTGTAAATTGTCACCCTGCTTATTTAACCTATATGCATGGTACATCATGTGAAATGCCAGGCTAGATGAAGCATAAGCTGGAATCTCAAGAAAGCTGGGAGAAATATCAATAACCTCAGATATGCAGATGACACCACCCTTATAGCACAAATCGAAGAGGAACTAAAAAGCCTCCTGATGAAAGTGAAAGAGGAGAGTGAAAAAGCTGGCTTAAAGCTCAACATTCAAAAAACAAAGATCATAGCATCCAGTCCCATCACTTCACGGCAAGTAGATGGAGAAAAAATGGAAACCGACAGACTATTTTCTTGGCCTTCAAAATCACTGTGGACAGTGACTGCAGCCATGAAATTAAGGGCCGCTTGCTCCCTGGAAGAAAAGTAATGACAAATCTAGACAGCATATTCAAAAGCAGAGACATCACTTTGCCTACAAAGGTCCGTATAGCCAAAGCTATGATTTTTCCAGTAGTCATGTACGTATGTGAGAGCTGGACAATAAAAAAGGCTGAGCACTGAAGAACTGATGCCTTCGAACTGTGGTGCTAGAGAAGACTCTTGAGAGTCCCTTGGACAGCAAGGAGATCAAACCAGTCAATCCTAAAGGAAATCAGTCCTGAATATTCACTGGAAGGACTGATGCTAAAGCTGAAGCTTCAATACTTTGGCCACCAGATCCAAAGAGCCGACTCATTGGGAAAGACCCTGATGCTGGGAAAGACTGAAGGCAGGAGAAGAGAAAGACAGAGGATCAGACGGTTGGATGGCATCACTGACTCAATGGACATGACTTTGGGCAAACTCAAGAAGATAGTGATGGACAGGGAAGCCTGGCATGCTGCAGTCCATAGGGTCGCAAAGAGTTAGACCCAACTGAGCAATTGAACAACAACAAAAACCACTGTAAATGGCTTGGTACCACAGCCCTGATTTGTGCTACAGAACCAGCAGTGTCAACCACCACTGCTTTTGTACCATCAGTGGGAATGTCAATACAGTGAAAGTCAAATGACATCTTAATGTGATCCTAACAGTCAAAGTGTTAGTTGCTCAGTCCTGTCCAACTCTTCGTGACCCCATGGACTGTCGCCCTCCAGACTCTTCTGTCCATGGGATTCTCCAGGCCTCCAGGCAAGAATACTGGAGTGGGTTGCCATTTCCTTCTCCAGGGGATCTTCCCGACTCAGGGACTGAACCTGGTTCTCCCACACTGCAGGCAGATTCTTTACTGTCTGAGCCACTAGGGAAGCCCAGATCATGACACCATCTTGGACCTAATGAGTCCCAGAGTCCACAGATGGTACTCCTCAGACCCCTCACTCTAAGTAATGGTGACACCCAAGACTTCAACCACCATCTAAATACTAATAATTCATTCAGACCACTCCTCCAGGGCTCTACGTTCACAAGTAACAAAAGTCAACAATTCGACAAACACTTCAGAGTTTCAGAGACTGGTAATACTGCAGTTGAACCAAAGTGCCTGTCTTCGTGGAACTTAGAACTAGTGGGCAAATCAACATAAAGATTAGGGGGGCAGAGCAAGGGAAGACAGAGATTAACGGGAGTGGACAACGGCCTCTAAGGAGGGGATACAGGTACAAAGACCTTAATGAAGGAGTGGAGGGTACCAACAAACCTCCAGAAGAGCTTTGCAAGGAGGAGTAGAAAGAATAAGAGCTGGTGTGTTCTGATGCAGAATATGGGAATGTCTCCTGGGGTCCTCAAAACCAAGATGCAAAGTTCACTGTGTCTTCTCAGCAAACCACTGCTCATTTCACTAAATGCAAGACGGCCACCCAGATATCCAGGACAGAAACGTGTACTCATTCATTCCATTCTGACCTTCCACTAAGTCATCAAGGCGTCTCAGTCACCAGCTACCAGCTTTTCAACCCTGACCCAGACCCCCTTCCTCTTTATAGCATCCCATCTGCTATAGCATCCCATCTGGAATCTGACCTGTCTTCCTCCTTCCTCTGAGCACGCTCCAAGTTCAAGTACCAAGTGACTCATTCCTGATCAGGTAAATCGTCTTAAAACCCTTTGAAAGCTTCCTAGAGCCCTCAAAGTAAAGATGCAAATTCTTTACCAAGGGTCTGACCTCTTGGTGTCCATTTCTCACCACTCTCCAGCCCTGTGGAACTTATGTCCCTGGATAAATCATGTTTTTTCATTCTGTAATTATTGAGCACCTATCCTGCAATATGGGCTTCCCTTGTGGCTCAGCTGGTAAAGAATCTGCCTGCAATACGGGAGACCAGGGTTCGATCCCTGGGTTGGGAAGATCCCTTGGAGAAGGGAAAGACTACCCACTCCAGTATTCGGGCCTGGAGAATTCCATGGACTGTATAGTCCATGGGGTCACAAAGAGTCGGACACGACTGAGCAACTTTCAGTTCACTTCCTATCTTGAAATACAGGGTTTCCCAGGTGACGCAGTGGTAAAGAATGTGCCTGCCAATGCAGGAGATGCAAGAGATGCGGGTTCAATCCCTGTGTTGGAAAGATCCCCTAGAGAAGGAAATGGCAACCCACTCCAGTATTGTTGCCTCGAAAATCCCATGGACAGAAGATCCTAGTAGGCTCTTGGGGTCCAAAGAGCCAGATACGACTTAGTGACTAAACAACATCTTGCACTACATGGTTCTAGGTGCTGGAGGCAGTGAGTGAAGGAGGCCAACTGGTTGCATGAAAAACACAGTCCATTTCCTCAGCCTGGAGCACTCTTTCCTTCCCCTTCACACAACAGGCAGGCTCTAACTGGAGAATCCTTCCAGCCTCAACATTTTCCAGCAAACTTTCAAGATGGTGGCAAACCTGCTGCTCCAGCCCCTCGCCTACCTGCCTGCTCCCTGGGAGCTGTCAGCTATGGCTTGGCACTCACACGAGACTGCAGTTGATTCTTATGAAAATTCCTGAAACCTGGGGTCCCCTGGCAAGACATCTAAAAATGTTGGAACTGGATGGTTGGGGGCTCCAGCATGTAGTGATGAAATGAAAATACAGATTAAAGTGGATGAAAAGAGAAAGATGGTGAACACCAGGTTTAAAATATTTGGCTGTGGTTCTGCCACTGCCAGCAGCTGGTCAGTCCCTGAATGGGTGAAGGGGAAGATGGTGGAGGAAGCCTCAGCCATGAAGAACACAGATACTGCCAAGGAACCCTGCCTTCTGCCTGTGAAACTGCACTACTCCACACTGGCCAGAGAGGCCATCAAGGCCGCCCTAGCTGACTACGAACTCAAACAAGAAAGAAGAAGACAAGAAGAAACGAGCCCTTGGGGAAGCCTCCTGCAGGTCACATGGGGTGCTCCCCACTCCCACCCCGCAGTCCCTTGCACATAGGTGTTCAGAAGCCCTAGCACTGAAACCAGAGATGCGGAGCCTGGACAGCACCTGCTGCTCACGCTGACTCTAGTGCAAGAGACACAGCGAGCTTCAAGTCTCCCCATTCATGAAGCGCACAGGTATCTAGTGTTCCCGAATCCATTTGGGGGAAGATTACCAGTAGAATGCCTTGGTAAGACTATTTGATAAAACTGAGCAAATATATAACACAAGCCTGCATATATGTAATAAATTAAGAAATGTAAGACTCTCCCCAAAAGAAACATTTTCCCTAGGAAGCCATCCCTGAACTCTAAAGTAGGTTAGGTGCCTCTGTGATCCAACTCCCTGTTTTTCACTTTGTAACATAAGGCCCTGGGCCACACCTATTTTACAACAATTTACACTCAATAAGGAGCAGGGAAAGTGCTGAATAAGATACAAATTTCAAGTTATGGTACTTTTGAGAACATATGAAAAATGTTTCATTGCCACTAGTTGACAAATTAAAGGATGCCAAAAACTGTTTTGTGAACTCTCAAATAATTTCGTTTCATAAATGGAGGAGGAGGGAGTGAGACCTTTAAAAAGTAAACAATCTTTTACCAACTTCAAAATAAATTATAGGATCAAAATTATCCTTTAAAGATAAAAGAAAGCCTTTTGAACAAAACAAAACTAGACACAAAGCTATTCATATGATGCACAGAGAACTAGTGGTGGCCAGAAAGGGCCAGGGGGCAAAATAAGTGAAGGGGATTAAGGGGTACAAAGAGGTTATGTAATAAACAAGCTGCACGGGCATAATACACAGAGTAAGAAATATGGTCAATACAGGAATTCCCTGGCTGTCCCACGGTTAAGACCCCAGGAGGCCGGGAAATTAATATTCCACCTGCTGGGCCGCGTGGTCAAAAAAAAACAAACTGTTACAAAGCAGTCTCAACAGCAACAGAAATGGTGCTCCCAGCACAGAGAACTGCCAGTCAAGCAGGGTTCCAAGTGCTGCAAACACTCCTCACAACCACCCTAGGAAGGAGGGACTTGTGTGCCTGCTTTACACACGAGAAAACAGATATATGGAAGTCAAAACCAAATCCAAACCATCAAGTTACAGAACTGAGTTCTAACTCAGACAGTCTCAGTCCTTTGAGAAACAAGTGCATTCCTTTCTGTCCCTGAAATTCAGGAATTATCTTAAAAGTTCCTATGACAATTTTTTTGGAAACCTACTGTAGAAAGTTTAATACTCTCTTGTCTAGATAGAAGTGTTCAGAATTTTTTAAAATATGATTTAGTTGGCTGTGCCTGGTGTTAGTTGCAGCAGGCAGGATCTTTACTTGCAGTATGTGAACTGTTAGTTGTGGCAAATGGAATCTAGCTCCCTGACCAGAGATGGCCCCGCATTGGGAACATGGAGTTTTAGCCAGGGGACCACCAGGGAAGGCCCCAGAATTTTTTAAAGCTTTACCAATTACAACACTTGGACAGGTAGTCAAGAGAATCTGTAATCTGCATTGGGAATATATTTTACAGTTGCCACAGGACTGAGTCAGAAGACACACAGACAAGCATAAAGACACAACAACCCACAAATAAACAAGAATATATTCAACCAAATCCCTTGGTATTCTAGTCCAGACGGGTTAAAGAATAGCTTTACCCCCTTGATAAAATACAGTATTAAGCCTGGAGCAGGAACTCTCTGGCAGTTCAGTGGTTGGGACTCTTGGGCCCAGGTTCAATCCCTAATCAGGGAACTAAGATCCTGCAAGCCACAAGGTGGTCAAAATACAAAGGGGGATCCCGGGGCAACTGATTATTAAATTGTTAACTTTTATCAATGGCATTATGAATTCAACTGGATAATCTCTTTGAATTATTATTTTAGATAAACTTGACTTGGTCTTCTTAATCAGTGAGTTTTTAGAAATGGTTTTTTTCCCCCAGAATTTTTACTTAGTCAAATAAAGGAATCCTCAAGTTTCTAAAGGAAAGAAAAGAATACAACATTGCTCTATAAAACAGGAAGCTTTTCTATCATTGGAAGTGAGCAGTAATTTCCATCGATAACTGTGGCACCTAATGGCAGGCACTGCCACAAGAACAAGGGGGCTAAAAGGTTTTAAATGCTATTAGCATTCCTCTAATCCACTGACCAATTCAAGTGTCTACAGAATTGCCTGTATTTCTTAGTTTAAGTCTGGAACAAAACCCACAGCTCTAAAAAGAAGTGGGACTCCATTCTTTTCCCAGAAGAGTCAATGTGCTGTTGCATTACTCAATACACAGCCACTCTCTCCACATATATTTGGACCTATCTGGACCGTGTCTTCCTTCCAGTAATGTTACACAATCAGTTTTGTAAATTACTTCTCTGATCTCAGTTTCAATTTCAATTTGTTTTTACCCTCTCGTTCTATGTTCACTACACCACTCACTCAACTGAACTGCCTGCTTCATAAATTCTCAAACCACTCTTATCTACAAATGCAAATCTGAGATCAGAATTTACACCAACGTTAAAAAATTCAGAGTCTGACTCTTTGTGACCCCGTGAACTGTAGTCCACCAGGCGCCTCTGTCCATGGAATTCTCCAGGCAAGAATACTGGAGTGGGTTGCCATCTCCTTCTCCAGGGGATCTTCCTGACCCAGGAATTGAACCCAGGTCTCCCACACTGCAAGCAGACTCTACTGACTGAGCCACCAGGGAAGCCTAGAAAATTCTAAAACTTTTCTGTTCAATGCTTTACTAGACTCATGCTAAATAAGGCTTTTAAAATAATATGGCATGCCATATGGTCAAGCCAAGATAATAAAATTGAGAATATCTATTACCAATCCACTAATGCTAAAAGCCAAAGTCTGTAGACAGTAAGAACTTAATCCCATTTGGAAACCAACATGAGCCAAATCTTTTGAGCATAGAAAAAAGCAATCCAATGAAGACACTACAATAAATGCCAATACTGCATGTCAACGTTATTCTTTAAGGTGCTCGCTAAAGAGACAACTGATGGTAGGCAAGTCTACATAAAGACCCCTCTCAACGGTATTTTTAGAAATACAACTTTTCCAATCAAGCTAAAGGATAGAAGACAGAAAATTTTAGCAAAATAAAAAGTGACAGAACAAAACTTTGAGAAATAAATGAACTCCTCATAGAATCAGTGCACTTCTCATGTGATCAGTATAAGACCTAGGTGATCCAAGCTTTGAAATCAAAGTCACTAAGCATGAAAAAGATTTGACAGCCTTTTGACAATCTTTCAAATCTCTTCTGAGATTAAAATGAAATCTGAGGAAATTTACTTGAACTCCTCCTAAAACAGAAGTAACTCAGGACATCAAACAAAGAGAAATCCTTATTAAGGTATCACTAAAAAGGACATTCCTCTTAGTACTTGCTAGATGATATAAATATAGCTCTGTCATAAACTCAGGTAACATACAAGCGGAATGGTTCCTACCTGATGGGTGTTTTCATTTAAGTGTCAATTCTGAAGGAAAACTGCAGAGTCGAACAATATTCTCTACTAGCATACTCTTGCTCCATTTCTGCAGAAGAGAGGCAGGCCTAACACGCGCCCCCAAGCAGGAGAATTGGGAATGAGCCGCAGGCACAACCGTAAAACTCTGCTTTCCTCAACTCACACCTTCTAAAGAAAAACTTGTAGCAATCACAATGCCTGTGAAACCAGAGGCTTGGTGTGACAGAGGGAGTGAGTCCGGGGAGGAGAGAGGCCCTGCAGTCCAGCCTCAAAGCAGCCGGAAATCTTCCCCGACAGGATCCTGCCAGGGCGGCCTCTGACCCTTCCAGTTCCACTCCATTTCTGACAGCTCTACCTGTCAGAAAGTTCAATCCGACCAAAAGCTCCCACCCGGTTCTGCCGTCTGGAGGTTCTCAGACCTGTTTCCAAGTTGGTGGCAAGCAGCCCTGTCCCCAGCCACACACCCATATTAGTAAGGAAGCAAAAAAGGAACTGCCTGTTCACTTTCTTTTTGCAATGTGTACCTTACGGAAGAAATCCAGAACAGGCCCTATCTATCTTAACAGGACTCAAACTGAAACCTTCCTTTGAAATAAGAACCTCCTCCAAACCAAAATAGACTACAGCCTCAAATTAGAAAACGAGAACTCAGGTAGAAATCTCATGGATAACAATGGTCTTCAGACTTTATATAGGGTCTGGGGTTGAAGGAACTTCTCACAAAGCTAATACTTCCATTTATTTGCTTATCATGAAAAATAGCTATATATTTTTCCTAATAATCTCGTAGGCAACTGCTCAATCATTAAATATTACTTGAGATCACTGTGTTAAACACGTAGCAACATGGAAATACAAACAAAAAAAAGAGGCCTCTAACCTAAACCAAAACTACAGATGAAACTATATACATCGTGTATGCATAAACTCAGTAATGTACTCTTTAACTGTAAATGTCCACCAACCTCCTTTGCCCAAATAAACACCTCAGTTTCCCCAAATAAATACACTGCTGTTTTCCTTCAGGCCGTGAGTCTCCCAATCCTAACTAAAAAGGGTCCATGAAAAAGACACCAAGCACAGAAAGCTCCTGCTACTCAAGTATGCTAACTCGGTAATTTAAAGGACACTAGAAACGTGCGGACACCATTGGAGTCAAACAGCAATTCGCAAGGAAAAAGACAGGGTTTTCAAAGTCCGGCCCCTGGGTGGAATTTTCAACGCTCCCCACCCCTCCGGGGCCGAAGGGGACCCCGGGCGGCGCCCCCGGGCGGCGCCCCCGGAGCCCCGCGGCGCGGGCGGCGGCTGACAAAGGCCGCGCGGCGGACGCGCCATCTTGCCGGGCCGCCGAGGGCCATTCATTCGGCTCGGGGCGCGGGGGCCCGGCCGCCGCCCGCAGGCTGCGCGCCGGCACCGGGGCTTCGGGCGGCCCCGCTCGGGCCGGGCGGCGACCATGGGGCCGGGGCTCGGGCTCGCTTTGTCCGTCCCACGCGCCCTGGGCGCCGCTTCCTCATTTCTCCGCCGCGGCGACGCCGGGCTTTCCTTCAGCCGCCGAAAGGCCGCTTTTCTCGCAGCCCGTCCTCCCGTGGCCAAGGATGGCGCCCACCGCCCAGCGCGGGACAGGACCGCCGCCGCCTTTGTTCTCGGACCATTCGGCGCCTCCCCTCCGGGCCACCTCCCAGGCGCCGGCCGAAGGGCGCCGGCCTCAGACCCCCAAACCACGGAGTCTCCGGCCCCGCCCCCACGGCGAACCCCAGGACCCGGACAGCAGGCCTGCACCCAGGACCCCAGACCAGAGGCCCGGACCTGGACTCCAGACCCCGGCGCCCCAACTCCCGGCCCAGAGCCCAGGACCTCGCCCAGGCCCCGCCGAAGCCCGCGGGGTCCCCGCCGCCCCCGCCCCGAGGACCCCACCCGGGCGGGGCAGGAAGACTTGGCCAGGCAGCCGGGTGGGGGCGGGGAGGGTGGGGGCGGGGCGGCCTTGACGGGAGGGCGACCAGGGGGCGATGGGGAGGGCGGGGGTGGTGGGGGAGACGGCCAAGGCTAGGGGTCTGGGATGGGGGTCGCTGTTGGGGCTGGGGCCGTCGCGCTCACCTCGACGCCGCGTCCCGCCTGCCCTGCCCGCTCCCCGCCGCCTCAGCCGCCTCGGCCGCCGCTCCGGGAGGTGGTCGCGCTCCGGCCGCTCCGCGGGCGCTGCGGGCAGGTGCGCCGGCGAAGCTCGGTCCGGTCGGTCCCGCGGCGGCTGCTCCACTCCCGCGCCCGCTCCCGCTCCCGCTCCCGCCGCCGCCGCCTCCGTCCGCCCCTCAGACGCCTCCAGCCATCGGGATGGGCGCGGCGGCCCCTGCCCGCAGCCTCGGGAAACCCCACGGTCGCGTCACCGCGCACGCCGCGCGCGCACGCCCCGCTCGGCCGAGTCCCCGGCGCGCGCGCGCGCGCGCGTTTCGTCCCTGCGCCAGCCCCCCCGCGCGCGTGCGCGAGCCGCTTAAAGGGGCATCGCCGTACCCTCGCGGACCCTCCCTGGTAGCCTCCAAGTCAGACCCGCCTCTCCCCCTGCCAGGCTCCGCTCCCCAGGGGCCGGAGCGCGGGGCACTGCGTAGGGTGGTCTGCCCGCTGCCGACTCACTAGGTTCCCAGCCAAGTGGACTTAGATAAAGGACGCAGAGCGGAAGCCTGCCACTGCACCTGGCGCTCAGCATCTGAACTCCGCTCCCCGTACACGCGCACGTAAAGCCCCGGGCGCTCCACATCTGCATTGTGCACCCGGCACACACGAGCACACCCCCAGCCCATGCTGACCCACACCCACGCTGTGTCGGCCTCAGGGATGCCTGGCTTCCGCCTGCCCGCGGTGTGGACCCCCTGCAGCCCAGGGTCAGGGCTGTCCTCAGAGGTGCCCGTGGGGCTCCAGTGAGCTGGGCAGGTGCGGGCAGCGTGGCTTTGGTAGTCAAGGTTCTCCTGTCTGGAATGGCCACCTGAGCATGTAGGTGTGACCACAAGAACGAGAACGACTGTCAGTAGGGACAGATGGTCTGCCTCTGCAAATGCTGCGGCAGAGTTAGCCAGGGAGCTGAGAATCAAAGACCCCCTGGTGGGGAAGGGGAAAGGAGGTGGAGATCAGGGGGAAGGAGGTCAGCTGTGAGCAGCCAGCAGTCTCGCGTGTCCTCAGACCCCCCCTGGATGTTTATGAATGGGGTCCTTAGCCCACCAGCTTCCACCTTTGCATCTGACCTCTGCCTCCCCAGTTCCAACAACTCCTGACACCCTCGTCCTTCACTGCAAGAGCCTGGGGTCCCCACCCTAATCACCTCCTTGCAACCACATCAGCTCCCTGCCCACAGCCCTCCCTGTGCTGCCCTCTCCTCCCCCTGGCCTGCACAGCAGAAGAACACGCAGGCAATGCAGCTGGCCCCATAAACCTCAAGGGGCTCTGTCGACCCTCCCTCCCCAGCCTCTTTCACAGCTGCAGCAGATTGTTTCCTTTTGTGTGTAAGCCTGACTGTCTGTCTAGGGTGGCTCTGGACCCCAGCCTGGAGCCCATGCCTTCCCACCCACTCTGGGGCTGTGCCCCTTGTCCATCTTCCCCCAACACACACACACTGATTCATCCTACCAGCACACAGACATGTCTCCACTTTCCTGGGAGCCCTTCCTCAATTTCTGGCACAAGAAGCTCCAGGCTTGTCTCAGGTCCTCCCTGCCCCAGCCTTGACCTAACCTGTTCTCCAAGGGGCCCTGTTTCCTTCTGGTGGAGCAGGTATTTAGAAGCCTACATTCAGGCACAGGCTGTGCTTGCTGCTCCTGGAGTGCCATTGCTTCTGGTCCCTGACAGCAGACTAAGGAATATGTGCATGTACAAGCTTACGTGTATATGTACACACACAGACCACCCCCCCACTGGGTAACAAATCTTCCATGCTCACCGCCCCCTTGTCTGGATGCTAACTGCAGCAGAGATGTCCACCCTGCTCAGCTGAGCCAGGACTGAACATCAGCAGGATTGCTCCTCTGCTTCAAACTACTGGCAGCTCCTATTGCCCTTCTGTTCCATCCTCCTCACTGCCCAGCATCTGGCTCCTCTCTGCTCCTTAAACACTCAGTCTCCACATTGCATGCTCTGGCCTTTGGTCCTTGTGGCTCTACCTGCCTGTGAGGAGCTCCCCCATAACCTGAAGTCCCCTCTGCAGAGCAGCCTCCCCCAGCCCGCCCCGGCCCCCCAGTGCTACTCTGGCTCCCATGACCTCATGTGGTTCATGCCCAGGCTGCTTGCTTCTTGCCCTGCTTGCCTGCTGAAAACAGGGCTTGACTCCCTTGCCCACTGCTCCACCCATGTACAAGGGCGGGGGTCACACAGAGGGACCTCCAGAAGTGTTGATGAGTGGGGAAAGGGGTGTGGGCAACATGCTGCGTTCCAGGCGAGGGGGACATGACTCAGAGTGAGGATGGGGTGGGGAGTGGGGGAGCGGGGAGAATCAGATTGGAGTGGTCACTGTGTCCAGGACAAGGGCTGAGGAGACGAGACAGCAGCACTGCCCACTGCTCAAAAGGAGGAGAGAAATAATAAAGTATTTCCTGGTGGTTCAGTGGCTAGGACTCCATACCCCCAATGAGGGGGCACAGGTTCAATCCCTGGTCAGGGAACTAGATCCCACATGCTGGAACTGGGAGTTTACATGCCTCAACTGAAGATCTGGTGTGCTGCAATAACTAGATAAATATTACAAATAAAAAGTAAATAGAATTATCAGGTGGCCCAGTGATTGAGACTGAGCTTTTACTGCTAAGAGCCTAGTCTAATCCCTGGTTAGCGAACTGAGATCCCACATGCCTTAGCAGGTGAGTCCCAAGGCCCCAGACTTGGGGTCAAAGAGGGACATCCCGGAGAGTCCGGTGGGTCTCATGCTGTCCCAACCTCTATGCCCACCCAAGTCCAGGGACTGAAAAATAGAGAGGAGGAGCAGGGAAGGGAGAGGGGGAGGAGAAAGGGGTGGTGGCTGGAGGAGGGGCAGAGCAAGAAAGATGAGGGGGGAGGCAGAGCAGAAGGAACTGGGCAGCAGGGTGAGTGGTCTCTACGGAGCCCATTCTGTGCTGCTGTGGAGATGGCGGGAAAACCCCCATCCTGTCATTCTGGGTCCCTGCATGCCCATCTGAAGGCAGACCCAAGGCTCCCCTGTCACACAGGCCACCATAAGCCTGATCAGGCCCTTCCTCAGGGACATCAAGGCCACAGGGCAAGGCCACGCATCAGGACACCAGGCCAGTGTCTGCCCCAGCTGTCTGAAGTTTTAGGTTGCAGCCCTGTTGCCCCTGGCTAATCTGTAGGTCTGCAGGGTGTGGCGGGGCCTTCCCTGGAACTTGCCCTGTGGCCGGGGCCCAGAGCCCTGTTTATGTGTTTATGGACCGGGTGTGAGGGGCAAAGTTGAGGAGAAGGCAGCAGGGAGGGGATAGGGCCACGGGGCCCTCATTCCCAAATTCCCTGCCCGGTCTCATCCCCATCTGAAGCACACAGGCCTCAGAGGCCCCAGGCAGCAGGGCCCTCTGGCCCTGAAGACACATGCCCTGGGCCTTGATCAGCTCTCAGGGTCCCTGAGACCCCAAGTGTCTACAGGATGCTCTGGGGACCCTGCCCTCCCCACCCACCCTCCATTCCTGCTGCATTGGCCTCTTGCATTTTGGGTCCCCTGCCCACCACCCAGCCCTTCCCAGTGGGGCATAAACCAGGGCCCCTCTTGGAGAGCTCATGCCCGGCCAGGAGGCCAGGTTTCTCCTGACTTCCCGGTGACACTCCCTCCCTCTCTTGATAAGTGGCTTAGAGCCTAGCCTGTGGTCCCGAGTCCACTGCCACACCCGGTTAGCCGTATCCCGTGAGGGCCAGGCCAGCTGGGCCCCAGTGCCTGGCTCAGAGCCCAGCTCCACTAAAACCTGGGGAGCACGAATGCATAATTCAGATGCCCTGGCCCCATCTGCTCTCCAGCAGGAAATGGTCTGACAGGAAAGTAGGTCTTTTAAAATCTAAATTATTCAAACAATCCGTGCACACGACCAGACTGCCCCCAGGGGGGCCCAGCTCCAAGCCTGGCTTTGCAGGTCCAGGGCTGCAGGGGGCGGCTCCCACTGGGTCTGTCTTGTCCTCCAGTAAGCAAGCTGGGGCCTGACCCTGCCTCCCAGCTCTGGAAGACAGAAGATGAGGACAGGCTGGTGGGGGAGGTGGGTGGAATGTAGGTAATCCAGAAGAAGCCTAATTAGATCCTGCTGGTGTGCAGAGGTGGGGGCTGCTGGCAGAACAGGGTCAGGTGGGAAGGCGGCTCTGGCCCCTTCTCTAGCTGAACTCACCTAGGGGAGCGCCCACTGGGTGCCAGGATGGCACAATGTGGGACGGGTCTGCAGAAGGGTGTGGGGAGAGCAGGGGGCAGTTTTATGTGGGGTGGCTGGTGGGAAGGGGACAGTCAAGCAGACCCTATAGCAGACAGAGAGGGAGCGAGCCGCATGAGTGCCAAGGCCCCAGGGAAGGGTTGAGGCCCAAGGTGGGCATATGATGGACCAGGTAAAGGGCAATGAACCAAGGCTGACATGTGGGCTAACTGCACCTCATCAGCCTTGGGGAAGGGCTGGTCATTGCCCTTTGTCAGCAGATCTTGGAGCACCCCTGGACCCTTCTCCTGGGCAGTGGAAGCAGCCCCTTCCTCTCCCAGGGCAGAACTTGCCCCTTCTTGCCTCTTGTGACCTGACCTCTGAGCCTGGGACCCTCCTCATCACCCCTCTTTGGTCAAAACCCAGACATCCCTGGGGGTCACCAAAACATGGAGGGCAGTGGGGAATTGAGAAGTGCCACCTGGGGGTGGGGGGGCCACTACAGGTGTGGGCGGCTTGCTTTTGGCTGGGCAACTGCATCTTAGGAGCATGCCCCTTTCCGAGTTCTGGAGCAGACACCCTAGGGAAGTCACCAGTGGCCTCCTTGCCACTCCCAGAGGGGACTATCCTGGGGGGCTGAGACCCAGGGGCAGTGCAGACCATCGGCTCCAGCATATGCCCACGCTGCCTTCCCTGGGGACGCGGAACAGGAGAGCCCACCCTCCTCCTCGGGTGTCCCCATAGCAGCTATGTCCAGTCAACCTGGGACTGTGCTGTGGGTTTGGAAAGCCTGGCCCCACAGATGGCTCTGGGGCCACAGCAAACCTCACAAGGGGCTCTTCAGTGTCATTTGTGGAGGGAGACATCTTTGGTTGAAAACTCAGGAAGCAAGATGCAACCACGAGTGGGGGTATAATCCCCACACATCCCCCCAGAAATGTGTGCACCCACAGGTATGCACACGACACACGCGAGAGTTGGATCAGCCAGGACTCAGGGTAGAAAGAAGCAGAAGCTCAAATAGCTTATCTGGAAAGAGGCTCTGACCCTGAGCTTCAGGCTCAGCTAGGCTCAGGAAGGCTCCTGCTGTGCTCCACCTCCAGAGCAGGGCCTCCTGCCTGGGGTAGGGGGAAGTGTCTGCTGGGGCTGCCTCCCCACCACCCAGCTAAGCAGCCAAGCGCTCCAGACACTCTGCAGTGCCACTGCGCAGACCCCAGGGAGGCCCTGAAAGGCCTCACTCGGATTTCACATGCCCCTGGAAGCAGGGGATGGAGGGCCCCTGGCCCTCTTGGGACAACATGCACACCAAGGAAAAGCGAATGCTGTCACCAGCAGTGGAGGGCTGGTGGACAGGGGAAAACATGGGGAAAAAAAGCAGGGTTTGGGCAACAGCTGAGACACTCATCAATCAAGCCACTGCGGGTGGGCGGGTTCAAGGCCCACAAGGCCCAGGTTCCGGCTCCTCCTGGTGGAGGCCAGGCAGCCCCAACCTCTGGCCTGCTCCATCCTGAAACTGGATGCTGGAGGCAGAGCCTGGAGGAAGAGGCTGGGCAGGCTCTCACCTCCCCTGCTCCCCCCACACACACCCCAGAAGCTATCTCCAGGGCCTCCCTGGAAGGCACCGAGGGTGTGCTCCTGCCGGCCCAGCCCCCAGTCCCGTTTCCTCTCTCTCTGGTCTGGGCGGCGCCCTTGGCAGGGAGGCCTCGATTCTTCTGCACTGGAGCTTCCCCAGCTGCCTGCAGAAGGCTGGGCAATCACCCGCCCAGCTCTGGACCGCAGTTGCCAGAAATGCCTTAGCACACCCTGGGCAAGGATGGGAATTCTGAAACCAGGAGAGAGGAGGGGTGAAGCAGAAACCCTAAGACCCTGAAAGAGCCCCAGGGTTGGAGTGGGGCACACACAGGCCCTGACACCCACACAGATGAGAAAGGGGAGCCCAGGCAGGCGCTAGAAAGGTGAGGGGAGAGAGAGGCCTCAGTGTCCAGTGTGGGAGGGTAGTCCATGGGAGCCTAGTGGATGGAGTGGCCCGAGGGCAGTGAGGAGGCATGGTGGCTCAGAGGTGGCCTCTGCCCCAGGGATGCGTCAGGGCTCTGAGCTTCCAGACCCCTTCCGGGCCCCCACCCTTCTCCCCAGCCTGGCAAGCCTCCTGTCCTCAGGTGCCGTCTAGAGGCCTGGCCAGGCTCAGAGAGGGATCCCTGGGGCCAAGAAGCTGGGACAGGCCCCTAGCTGGCCTGGCAGCACATACCCAGGTGGGCCAACCCTGGCTGAAGCCCAAGTTTGACTGCCCCTAGAGGGGAGTGGCCCGAAGACTGCCTGGCTCCCAGTTCCTGCTGTGGACAGGAGCACGGCTGATAGAGTGGTGGCAGGGTAAACCTGTCCGGGGAAGTGGGGGGCTGCTATCAGGGCCACTGGGTTCACCCTGTCTCCAGCTCCCCTCGCCTCCCTCTGCCAGGCCCTGCCTGGGGGAGGGCGCCCAGCTGTTCTGGGATTCCTCTCCCCTGGGACTCAGCTCCGCCAGCACCTGCCAGGTAAACAGCTTGCACCTGCGGCACCGGTTCAAGCCCGAGGGTGCCTGTGATCCCATACTTCACAGGGCCCTCTCACTCCATCCTGAAGTCATGTGATCCAGAGAAGCCACACAGGGCCTCTTGCAGCAGGCAGGCAGCCACTGAGCAGATGGGAAGGGACAGGAAATCCTCAAGGCCACACGGGCCCAGAGTCGCCCTGCCCCCCCGACCCCATGACCATGGACAGGGCTCCATGCCACATCATGCCACACAATGCCGGCCACACCATGGTACCTGCCATATCTCGTCACCAAGTGCCACACCACATCTGCCAGCCCACCCCAGGATTGACACAGTGGTAGAGCTTTGCACCCCATGCCTGGCAGGAAGGGCCTTTTCCTCTGGGCCTACACCCTGGTCACTGTCCTGACTGCCCCACAGCCTTGTCTCAGGTCCTGCCCTGGAGGGACTGTCCTTTCCAACAGAAGACCCCCACCATGCTGCCCCTCCATGAGAGGGAGCAGAGACCCAGCCCATGGCCAGAAGCCAGGGTTTCTGCCCTGGCTCCCCAGCTTGGGGAGGGGTCTCTCCCAGGAAGTCCCTCTTGCAGGGCAGCCCACATTCCTGTCAGAAGGGAGATGCCTCAGGAGCTCCTGGGGACTCAAATGTCCCCCAGAGAGGTTCTGCCTCATGAGCTACTTTGGTTTTGAATCCTGGTAGAACACATCTAATGTGAAATTTAACATTAAACCCCCTTTTTAAAAAAATACAGAATGCGTCTCGAATTTGCATGTTATCCTTGCCCAGGGGCCATGCTAATCTTCTCTGTACGGTTCCAGTTTTAGTATGCACTAAACCCTTCTGATGTACACAGTTCAGTTCATTTAGCAGGTTCCTCATTGTGCACCACCCCTGCATCCACTTCGAGAACATGGTCTTCACCTCAGGAGGAAGCCCTACCCCTATTAAGCAGTCCCTCCCCGTGCCCTCCCTCCAGCCCCCCACAACCACAAGTCTGGTGTCTTCGTGGATTTGCCTGTTCTATGTATTAATACTTCACACAAGTGGACTCATACAGCATTCACGCAACGTGTGTCCTTCTGTGTCTGGCTTCTCTCACTGAGTGCTGTGTTCTCAAGGCTCATCCATGTTGGAGCAGGTGTCGGTGCTTTATTCCTTTTGACGGCTGCATGACCCACTAGGTGGACACATCACCCTCTGTGTATCCAGTCATCTGCTGGTAGCCATTTGGGCTGTTTCCCGCTTCTAGCTATGGTGAATAGCACTGCTGTGAACATTCGTGTACACATTTTTGTTTGAACACCTGTTCCCAGTTCTCTTGCGTATTTACCTGGGAGTGGGATTGCAGGGTCATACGGTAACTCTATATTTAGTTAGCCATCAAACTGCTTTCCACAGCAGCTGAGCTATATTACATTCCCACTGGAAGTGCACAAGGGCTCTGACCACTCCAAGTCCACACCAAGACTTGTTACTATCTGCCTTTTTGATTCTAGCCATTCTAGATGGTGTGAAGTGACATCTCACTGCGGTTTGATTTGCATTTCCCTCCTGACTAGGGACGCTGAGCGTCTTTTCATGTGTTCACCGGCCATTTGAATGTCTTCTTTGGAGAAATATCTATTTTAAATCCTTTACCCTTTTTTAAACTTGTTTTTTGTTGTGCTTGTTGTTGAGTTGCATACGTTCTCTGTATATTCTGGACACGAGACCCTTATTAGGGTTATAAAATATGTAATTTGCAAATATTTTCTCCCGTTCTGTCAAATGTTTTTTTTTACTCTATTGGTAGTGTCCTTTATGCACAAAAGTTTTTAGTTTTGCTGAAGTCCAATTTTTTTTCCTTTTTTGCTTGTGTTTTTGATGTTATATCTAAGAAACCGTTGCCAAATCTAAGTTAGTGAAGATCTACTCCTATGTTTCCTTCTAAGAATTTTATAGTTTTAACCCTTAAGTTTAGGTCTCATCCACTTTGAGTTAATTTTTGTATATGGTGTGAGGTAGGGGTTCAAATTCATTCTTATTCTTTCCCTTTTTTTGGCCATGCTGCTCAGCAGGAGGGATCTTAGTTCTCTGACCAGGGATCAGATCCATAATCCCTGCACTGGAAGCACAGAGTCTTAACCACTGGACCACCAGGGAAGTTTTGAAATTCATTCTTTTTCATGTGAATATTCAGTTTTCCCAGCACCATTTGTTGAAAAGCTGTCCCTTCCTCATTTAATGACCTTGACATCCTTGTCAAAAATCATTTGACTAAACACGTGAGGGTTTATTTCTGGGCTCTCTGTCCTATTCCATTGGTCTATATGTCTGTCTTTATACCAGTAACACATTGTTAAGATCACTGTAACTTTGTAATAAGTTTTAAGTTTGGGAGTTTGATTCCTCCAACTCTGGTCTTTTTAAAGATCATTTTGGCTACTAAGGGTCCCTTGCAATTCTGTATGAATTTGAGGTGTGACTTTTCCTCAGTGGGGGGTGGGGGGGAGGCCATTGGCATTTATCAGCTACTTCTTAAAAATATAAGCTCTGGGAGGAGGCCATGGTGGTCTCTCCATCCTTTTGCCCTGGGCAGTGGTCAGCTTGTTCAGGTCCTGTGGTAGTGAGGAGGGCAGGTGCTGTTGGGAGATGGGGACCATGGGGGGATTCTGAGCAGTGGTGCACCCCCACAGCTGTTGTGGGGCAGGTGAGCCTGAAACGGGCAGCACAGTGGTCTGGGGAAGCTGGACAGGGCCAAGTCTGGAGTGATGTGGCTTGTGGTGGTTCAAGGATGGGGGCACAGAGAAGTCAGGGGTGACACTAGGGTGTCTGTCCTCACAGCTGGACAGTGAGCTGAGAGGGAGGGGCAACTGGGTGGGCAGTCTTGGTAGGCCAGAGGGAGGAGATGCTGTGCCCTGGGCCTTTTCAGCCTAAAATGCTGTAGATGTTGGCTGAGAAGCAGGCCTGCGGTGAGTTTGGAGAGCCAAGCACGGGCCACTAAGGGGCCATGGGGGAGTCAAGGTAGCCAAGGATGTCTGGGGCTGCCAATGCCCCCAAAGGGGAGAGTGAGAAGAAGAGAAGTAGGAGAATCCCAGAGAGAGGCGGAAACTTTGCAGACAACAGATTTAGGTGGCCAGGGCAGCAGGGACCTGCACGGGGTGGGGTCCCATGGGAGCTGCAGGGTCCAGAAATGGCCTAGGGGGATATGTGTGAACAGAGCCAGGAGCCAGGACAGAGCTATAGTCAAGGGAGAGGCCATGAATCCTGGGCCTGAGGGCACCTCAGAAGGAAGGCAGGGGCCCTTCCTGTCACTTGCCCCATCCCCACACTGCCCTCTTCCACTTGGCAGCAGCTCCTTCTTCACTGGTTCACGGCTTTCCCTGGGCAGCAGAGATCCCTCCAGTCTGAGCAGGGCCTGGAGCTAGCAGGAGTAAAGGCAGCACAGCCAGCCATCGGCCACATGGGCAAGGTCTGGCTCCCTGGAGGCCCCCTTACTCCCACTGGGCACCTGGGGACACTCTTCAGCCTGAAGCAGGACTACCCCTCTCTGGTCTTCTCTTCCTCCCCTTCCCATCCTCCTCCCCTGGCCAGCTGCCCCTCACCCCTGGCATGAGTCCAGCCCGTGAGGCCAATGGAACTGCCCGGGGAGAGCTTGCTAGGATCCAGGGGTAGCCTCAGCACCCAGAGACCCAAGGCCATCGTCCGAGGCAGGGGTGGGCTCCGTGGTAGTTGTGGGGGTGTCTGCAGTTCGATGTGGGCTGGGCCAGAAAGTGGGGGGGGACAGTAAGTGGACAGCTGGACAGCAAGTTGTGGGGGCTCGCTGGGTGCTGTACTCTTCACCCCCACCTCCCCTCCACCACCAGGCTCTGCTCCTAGTCAGGAGGGCACGTTACACTTGGGCTGGGCACGACTGCATGTGTTCAGGGGCATGCATGGGGGAGGGAGATGGCATCTGACCCCTGCAGGGCCATCCAGGCCCCCGGAGCCTCAGCCCTGCGGTCCTCGGCAGAGGGCCCTTCATCCTGAGGATGCAGCTCTCCTCCCTTTGGGAGGGCCTTTGGGGCCTGAGGGCTGTTTGTCAAGAATCCTGTCCCTGAGGCCAGCCCACTGGTCACCTGGGAGGTGATGCAAGCTGTGCCTGCAAGGGGTAATGAGAGGCAGGTGTGAAGGCCAGCAACCCTGGAGCTTGGCAGAGTCCCAGGGCAGTGGTCTTGGAGGCCGGCAGGCATAGGACCCAGGGAGAAGAAAGAGGAAGTGGTGGATGGGGACCCCAGGCAGTAGGAGTGCAGGCTAAGCATGGAGCGCATGCTGGCCCCCCCCCGGGCTGGCCCTCCTGGGGCGGCCAGGCCTGCAGGCACTGGGTGTTTTGGAAACCAGCAGGCCTGCATGGCACGTTGGGGGTGGTAGCGCTGCCTGGAGCCAGGGCCCTGGAGCTCTTGCAGTGACGTCCATCTGGGACCTGCCAGGCCCCTTCTATGTTCCCCTGGGCAGATGCCTGGTGCCCGTGCCCAGGCGTGCTCTGGGGCACCAGGGGGTGGCTCAGCCTGAGGATCAGACTTCTAAGGACTTGTCTGTCCTGTCCTATTGTCCCTCCAGGAGCCCCTGGTGGCCATGAGGGTAAGGCCTTGAATTGGGTGGACATTTCCTCTGAGACAGACCATGGAGATGAAGCCCCAGAGAGAATGCAAGTGCAAGGGGAGGTGGGTCATCCCCACTGGGCACCACCAGGGGCACTGCTGAGGCCAGGGCCATGCAAGCCTCACCCTTGGGGGGGGGGGGCTGTCTGCCAAGGCCGATGGGTGCTGCCCTTATGGGTATTACCCCCAGGCTCTGTGGGCAGAATTCACTTCCTCCAGCATCTGCATCCCTTCCGTGTGGGACAGACCTCCAGGCTCCTGGCTCCCTCTGGCCGCTGGGCCCCCTGGAACCACGGAGGTCTGAGGCTCTTTCCACTGACTTAAGAGGACGAGGAAGAGCCCTCAGAACGTTGGAGCGCCCTGAGCCCTCAGGGGAGAGGGGACACAGGGCTGTCAGAGTCAGCTGGGAGCCTCTGGAGCCTGGGCAAAGCAGGGGCCGGCCACACCAGGTCACCTGGTGGCTGAGCCGAGCAGTGGGCCCCGGCTCCCGAGCATGGCTGGCCAGGCTCTCGGGACCACACGGTCCAGGGCCCACCCCCTGCCCTTGAGTAAAGGTGGTGAGTGGTGGCTCCATTTCCGCAGTCGGCACTCTGACCTCCCCTCCTCCTCCACCTGCCGCAAGCTGGGTTGTACTTATGCCTGTTTATGGGTTCACAATTGAGGGAACTGAATAAATGAGTCTTCGAGTGCAGGGTTTTGAAAGGAGGGATGGAAAGAGGCCGGGCCGGAGGCCGGGGAAGGCAACCCCGCCCAGCTCCAAACCCAGGAGGGCGGCCCTCAAACGCTGGTGCCCGCCCAGCGGCACTCCCAGTCCGGGCTTCGCGCGGCCCGCGAGCGCCCCCTGGTGCACACGCGCGGAGTGGATGCTCCAGGCGCAGCTTCCGGGCCGGGGATGGGGCGGGTCCGGTGGAAGGGCCGGGGCGGGGCCTGGTGGAGGAACGAGGGGCGGGGCGAGGTGGTGGGGCGGGGCCGATCGTCGGGGGCGGGGCCGGGAGAAGGGCCCGGGCGGGGCCGAGGACTGGGCAACTACAGTCGGAGTGTCGGGAGCTGGGCCGGGGCTTGAGAGATTCTCCTCCGGACTCCGCCCTCCAGAGTGGGCTGGCGGTTTAGCATTTCCCACGAACTAGAGAGGGCCACTTACCCTGTTCCCAGACCCGCCAGTGATTTTTGCTAAAACCGTCCTTAGTTTTCGGGGCTATTATCCGCCCGCTCTTCGCGGAAACAAGCCTTCAGCTCTTTAACTGTGTTTCTGTTTTGTTTTGGTATTTTTTAGCAGCACCCCGACTTGTGGGATCTTAGTTCCCCGACCAGGGATCGAACCCTCACCTCCTGCAGTGGAAGAACGGAGTCTTATTAACTGTCCAACCGCCAGAGAATTTCCTCCTCTGGTCTTGATTTAGAAATTGGTGGAGGGACTTCCCTGGTGGTCCAGTGCCTAAGACTCCAAGCTCCCAACTCAGGGGGCCCCGGTTCAATCTCTGGTCAGGGAACTAGAACCCACATACCATAACTAAGAGTTCACGTGCTGTAACTAAAACGGTCCCGAATGCCACAACAAAGACCCAGTGCAGCCAAATAAATATTTTTAAAAAGATAAGAAATTGGTGAAAATCGATAGTCGGAGAAGGTGGTCAGTTTGAGGCTGATCTTTAGTTTTGAGATTTCTTTGTGGATCAACAGATGATGAAATTTTAGAGCAATGCGGGGATTCTAGGAAAGGATGTCTTGAGGCTATGACACCAGACCCATCCAGTGCGTGGAACGCTGGGTGCAGAGGGACTGGGGCTCCTGGGACATGCCCAGCAGAGAGGGCACTGGGGGCCCCGAGGGCTGACCTTTCGGTAGACTGTGTCTGTGGACAGGGAGCATCTGGGCTTTTTATCCAGGTAGGCAAATCAATCGCCTTTTAAGTGGCGATTGTTTTAAATGGAATAATGCTGCTGTGAATATGGGTATGCAAATATCTTTGAGATCCTGCTTTCGATTCTTTGGAGAATAGGCCCAGAAATGGAGTTGCTGCGTCACATGGAGCTTCTATGTCTACTTTTTTTTGAGGCACCTCTGTAGGACCTTCCACCATTCTACATTCCCACCAGCCGTGCTCAAGGGTTCCAGTTTCTCTATGTCCTCACCAACACATCTTGTTTCTGTTTTTTGACAGTAGCAGTCCTGACGGGTGTGAGGTGCAGTCTCGCTGTGCTGTTGATTTGTATTCCCTTATGATCAGTGATGTTGAGCATCTTGTCATGGGCTTGTTGGCTGTCTGTCTCCTTTGGAGAAAGGTTTGTTCAGGCTCTTTGCCCATTGTTTGAATTAGGTTATTTTTGTGTTGAGTGATAGTAGTTCTTTGAATTTTGATGAGTATTAATCCCATATCAGATGTATGATTTGCTAGTATCCTCTCCCATTCTGTGGACTGCCTCTTCTCTCTGTTGATGGTTGGCTGTGATGCACAATGGTATTTACCGTACACTTTGGTGGTTATAACCCAATATGACTTGGTTATTTTCTTGCTCATATGTTTCCAGCTGTGGCCCCTTGGAACTCTTTCAGGTGGCTGTGTTTACTCTGTTTATTCTTCCAATGTTACTGAAGTATAATTGACATACATACAGCACTGTGTAAGTTTAAGGTGTGCAGCATAATGATTTGATGTACATACATCAGATACGCAGATGACACCACCCTAATGGCAGAAAGCGAAGAGGAACGAAAGAGCCTCTTGATGAGAGTGAAAGAGGAGAGTGAAAAAGCTGGCTTAAAACTCAACATTCAAAAAACGAAAATCATGGCATTCTGTCCCATCACTTAGTGGCACATAGATGAAGAAAAAATGGAAACATAAAAGTCCGTGACAGACTTTATTTTCTTTGACTCCAAAATCACTGCAGACTCTGACTACAGCCATAAGGTTAAAAGACACTTGCTCCTTGGAAGAAAAGCAATGACAAACCGAGACAGTGTATTAAAAAGCAGAGACATTTTGTCAACAAACGTCTGTGTAGTCAAAGCTATGATATTTCCAGTACTTATGTATGGATGTGATAGTTGGACCATAAAGAAGCTGAGCACTGAAGAACTGATGCTTTCAAACTGTGGTGCTAGAGAAGACTCTTGAGAGTCCCTTGGACTGCAAGGAGATCAAACCAGTCAATCCAAAAGGAAATCAGTCCTGAATATTCACTGGAAGGACTGATGCTGAAGTTGAAGCTCCAATCCTTTGGCCACCTGATGTGAAGAGCTGACTCATTAGAAAAGACCCTGATGCTGGGAAAGATTGTGGGCAGGAGGAGAAGGGGGTGACAGAGGGTGAGATAGTGGCTGGCATTATTGACTCAATGCACATGAGTTTGAGCAAATTCAGGAAGATAGTGAAGGACAGGGAAGCCTGGTGTGCTGCAGTCCATGGGGTCGCAGAGTCGGACACAACTGAGCGACTGGACAACAACAGCATCATGAACTGTCGCCACAATGAGTTTAGTGAGCATCCATCATCTCATATAGATACAAAATTAAAGAAATAGAAAAAAGCTTTTTTTCCTTGCTATGTGAACTTAGGATTTTCTCTCTTAACAACTTTCATACATAACATACAGAAAGTTGATTACACTTATCATGTTGTACATCTCTAGTACTTTGCTTTTCTTATAATTGGAAGTTTCTACACTTTGACTGCCTTCCTCCAATTCCTCATCCCTGCCCCAACCTGGGTTTACCTTTATTATGTTACTTTTTGCTTCCTAGCTATGCTGCCTTTCTCTTTTTATTTTTATTTTTGGCTGTGATGTGTGGGGATCTTAGTTCCCTGACCAGGGATCAAACCCAGACACTTGACAGTGAGAGTGCAGTCCTAGCCACTGGACCACCAGCGAAGTTCCCGTTACACTGCTTGCTTATGCTTCTTTCTCCCTGCTTGTGTTCTGCGAGGTACATTACATCTTCTTTAGTCTTTTTTCCTTCCACAGATGTAGAAGTCACACAACCTATTTCTGTTATTTTAGTGGTTATTGTGTTTTACATTATATTTTAATCTCAGTCACTGGCACTGGCCATTTTCTGAACACTACCAGATATTATGCTTGCATCCTTCTCCCTTCTGTGGTTGGTGGTCTGGGTTTGGGGTTTCTTTGACACCCTTTGTCCAGGCTGCGTGGCTCCCAAGCAGGCCGTGTGATAAAGGCTCAGGACGAGGGGAGGCAGGCTTTCCTTGGGGGTGAAGGAAGTAAGACAGGATGGAGGGGGCATTCCGAGAGCTGGGCTGAGCAGGGGCTCAGTCCACCAGGACCTGGGGAAACTGTGTCATGGTGCAGCTATCACCCATGGGCGAGGAGGCTGGGGGCTTAAGCAGAGCCCAGGGTGACAGCCCCCATGCAACAGCCCCAGGCTGGCTGAGTGAAGCTCAGGCCAAGGCTGTGGGGAAGAGTGGAGGGGTCTGAGAAGCCCTGTGCCCCCCACCCCCAGCTTATGCTCCAGACCCTAGAGGGAGCCCCCAGGCCTAGATGTGCTCGCCTGCCTCCTGCCAGCAGGGCCACCAGGTCTCTTCATCCATCCATGTCAGGCCCAGCTTGTCCTCAGCTGTCTCAGCTGGAATTATGGGGCCTTTCCCCCACTCTGTCCCATGTGACCTACCGCAGGGACAGTCCCCACTCCCGGCGCTTAGTGGCGGCTGGGCAGCAAGGGACCCATCTCCAAAGCTCATCTGGTTGCAGCCTGGTCCTCCAGAAGCTGACCCCGAGGTGGGGTCTGGGGTACAGGCTCTGTGTTAGAGGTCAGGTCCAGCTGTCCTGTGAGAAGCCTTGGGCCAGCCATAGGCTCTGGAGTGAGCACCCTTCAGAGTCCTGTGTGGGGCCACAGTGTCTGGCGAGCCAGGTCTGTACCAGCGGCACTCTGGAGGGATGGGGTGGCAGCGCCTGTGGGTCTCTTGTCTGGGAGCAGGTGACTGGTCTGCACTATGTCAGAGGAGGGGGCACTGAGGGAGGGCCTGAGGTCTCCTGCTGCACACGCAGCCTTTCCCCTCCCCTGGCCTGGGTTTTCAGTGTGCAAGTGTAGCTCTTCTCTTTGGGAGCCCACAGCCCCATCCGTCTGTCCAGAGAATACACCGTGTGCCCTGAAGTGAGGGAGCCGCCCCAGCACCTGTGCACAGACACCTGGGTGCAGGGAGCACACTGCTCTGGCCTTCCTGGGTCCCTGCTCCTGGTCACTGAATTGGTAAGGGTTCTGCAAAGAAACAGACCAATGGGAGAGAGTGGGAGAGAGGGAGGGAGACCAACTTATTTTAAGGAATTGGTTCATGTGCTTGTGGCTTGTCCCGTACCTGGAGACCCAAGGAGGAGCTCCTGGCCAGAGGTGGTGTGCAGAGGGTCCCTTCTTCCCTGAGACCTCAGATTTTCCCCTTAAGGCCTTCCACTTGTTGGGTGAGACCCATCCACATTATCAGGGTCATCTGCTTTACTTAAAATCTGTAGATTTAAATGTTAATCACCTTGGAATAAACCCCTCATGACTCCCATGTTCACTGCAGAATTATTCACAGTAGCAAAGAGATGGAAGCAACCTAAATGTCCATGGATTGTTAGATAAACAAAATGCAGTCAATCCATCCAGTGAAATATTATTCAACCTTAAGAAGGAAATACTGATACCTGCTAAAAGATGGATGAACTTAGAGGACATGATGCTGGGTGAAGTAAGCCAGACACGAAAGGACAGATCTTGTCTCACGTCACTTATAAGAGGTCTCCAGAGGGGTCATATCCACACACAGAAAGGAGGAGAGTGGGTGTCATGCAGGGAGTGGGATGGGGAGTGAGTGTTTAGTGGAGACAGAGTTTGGGTTTGGGAAGATGAAAAGGTCCTGGAGGGCTGCTGCCTAACAAGGCCAGTGTAGTTCATGCTACTGATCTGCACACTTGCAGGTAGGTGATACAACCATGGTGTGGTGATTCAGTTGCTCAGTTGTGTCTGACTCTTTGCGACCCCATGTACTGTAACCTGCCAGGCTTCTCTGTTCATAGGATTTCCCAGACAAGAATACTGGAGTGGGTTGTCATTTCCTTCTCCAGGGGATCTTCCCTACCCAGGGATCGAACCAGGGTCTCTCACATTGCAGGCGGATTCTTTACTGACTGAGCTACGAAGGAAGCCCCCAAAACAGTTAAGATGGTTAATTTTATGTTATGGGCTTTGTACCACAAACAATACAAAAAAAGAACAAACAGAAAGATTGTGGTTCATAATAGATGATCAATATATGTTAGTTCTCTTTTTTGAGTAATATTTTAGGCGAATTTCACCACAGTAATCAATACATATATGAAAAAACACACCTTCACAGCCACACCTAGATGAGTGTTTGGGAAAACACTAGCCTTGCAGCCTCGCTATCGGGTGCAAAACTGACCCTCAGGCCTCTTTCTCTACAGGCCCTTGTCCCCCTGCTCCCACCATCATTTTGTTGCACCCCTGCTCTGGTCCGGAAATATAGATGGGACCAGTTTCCTTTAAATGGCTTGGTAAATTTTGAGGGGAGCGGTGGGAAAGTCCTTCTCACCATCACACAGCCGGAAGCCATAACTGGGAGCAGCCAGGACGAAGGTAGGGAGGCCACAGCTGGCTTCTTCTCCATCTCAGCCCAGGGCTGCTGGCCTGGAGCCTGCTGGAGCCATTTTGTCCCCATCAGCACAAATCTTGCGGCCTCAGCAGCTATCCTGGGCCTCAGCTGGCAGTGTCCCTGTGGCTTCCATACTCTTGGCAGGCTGAGGGCCGAGCCCCGAGGCCCAAAGGCCAGCCAGGTCTGCGGGAGACAGGGCACACCCCGCCTGCTCAGATTTGTCAGGTGGTCACAGGGCCAGGGCAGGTGTGTCTGCCTGTGACACTCTGGGGGCCATGCAGGTGGTAAAGGGAACTGTGGGAGCCTGTGACTGTTCCTGGGGCAGGAGCTGGAGGGGAGATGGGAGGAGACCCTTCAGCCCCAGTTTGGAACCACACGCCTCCGTGTGCCATGGCCAGGCCAGTAGGTCACTGCTTAGATGGGAGCCTGAGGACCTGGGCCCCAAAGTCGGGGGTGTGTGTGTGTCTAAGGGTCAAGCACACACATGCAGGGCTGTGCGCTGCTGTGGTGTCTTGTTATTAAACAACCTAGCCACGGAGCTCCCCCAGGAGCCAGCTTTGCTGTTTCCAGCGAGAGGGCGGTCAGGTTTCCCTGAAAATAGCCCCTGACTGCCCAGGGGAAACCTGGCTTGACCTCCCTGTGGCCAGTCTGGCCCCCAGGTCCTGTCTGCCCTGCCCTCTCTTGCCCCCGGCTCATGGCCAGCTGTCTTCTCCTTGGACTGTGGACCCCCAGCCTCCTCTGCACAGGGTGGCCAGAGGGGGTCCCAAATGTATTTGTTTATTGATCTTTAGAGGGTGACTGCAAAGTGCTGGCACCACGCTTGGCCCTGGGTCCTTGGGGATGCAAGGGAGTCACCTGGCCAGGGAGGCCATCAGCAAGAACCCTCACCAAGAAGTGATTACAGTCCCACTGCAGCCTGGGAGGATGGGGGCTGCATGGGGAAATGGGAACAGCCCCCTCACCTTCCCTGGCCCACAGTCTCCATCCTTGTTGCAGCCCAGGAGGGCCTTGGCTAGGACCCAGGGTTGCAGAGGGAGCTCTGGAGTGAGGGGCTGCTCAGGCCATGAAGGACCACATGGGGAAGAGCCAACTGTCCCAAAACAGGGCTGAGAGGATCTCTTGGCCATAAAAGGCTCTTGGCATTTGGCACTCCTGGGACCTTGGGTTGCTGGGCCCTGTTAAAACTCAGCTGCTCCCTCCACCCCTTGAACTCTGCCCATAGCAGCTTATGTGCCACCATGCAGGGTCCTCTCAGCTGGCACAGACATGGCAAGGCTGCTATGGGTGCCTGGCAGAGCCCCAGTGGGCTGGCTGGGTGGTCCAGAGGGAGCTGGGGGCAGCACCCGGGGGAAAGGGTGGGCAGGCCTCTAGGCATGGGGATCAGCTGGGGCTGTGCCTGAAGGTGTGAGGGTCTCTGGGAACCTGAGGAAGAAGTTCAGTGAATCTGGACAAGAGCATGGATTCCCCAAGGCCAGGCCCTGCCAGCCACTGGGGCCACCCTTGCTCTGGGGGGCCAGGTCGGATCAGCCCTTTCTGAGAGCTGCCATGGCAGTGGAAGACGGGGTGGCCAGGTGCTGGGCTATCCCCTGGGATGCCAGAGCAGGCTGGGGCTTTCACCCTGCCCCCCGGGCAGACTTCTCCCACATTGGTCCATGGTGTTCTCCCCCGGTCTCATTGGGTGCCCACTGCTGCCCCAACTGCTCTCACATGGCTGGTCTGCCCCAGCCCCTGTTCCTTCACCCCCTGCTGGCGGCCTGCTCTCCCTCCAAGATCCGCCCCTTGTGCCACCTCGTCTGAAGCTTGCTCTGGGCTGAAGCTGAGCGCCGTGGGCCTCGTGTCCCAGGGCCTTCAGCCTCCCCTGGACTGAGGGTGGAGGAGCTCCTGGTGAGCCTGGGCCTGCGTCCCCATAGACGGAGCGCCTGTCACAGGGCAGATCAAGGATTACAAGGGGGTCTCTGAGATGTTCAGCGAGGAGGGCAAAGGGCAGATGAAGACGGATGAGCTGGAGCGGCTCATGAGTCTCCTGGGGCATCAACTCCACCAAGAGCAAGTTGGCCTCCACGGCCAAGGACAGGAACAAAGACAGTGAGGCCGACAGGGACAGCTGGGGCAGGCGGGGGTCCCCTGTGCATGACGAGGGGTGACCACTCTCATCGGCCGCTTGCTCCCCACAGAGAACAGGTTCTTCAACGGCGGCAGCTTCCTGGCCCTGATGGGGTTGTCCTGGGAGAAGGCCCAGAACCAAGAGGGCAAGCTGAGGGCAGCCTTCTGTGTCTTTGACAAGGAGGCCAAGGTCTACATGGACTGGGACACGCTCAAGTAGGGCCCAGGCCAGGTGGGAGGGGGAGGGGAGGGGGCCGGGGAGGTGGGTGCCCTGCTGGCTGCTGCTCAGTGCAAGGGGGGCCCCTGCAGGTACATGCTCATGAACGTAGGCAGGCCCCTCAACGAGGTGGAGGCTGAGCAGATGATGAAGGAAGCCCTCAACTACAAGGGTGAGCAGAGGATGGGCCCCGGGAGCCTGGAGGCCGGTCGGTCTGGCCGGGCTGCTGACCTGTCCCTCTGCTCTCAGAGTTCATGGCATGATGACTGGGGAGTCCTTCAAGCTGGTTCAGTAGGAGGAGCTGCTGGGGCCAAAGGAAGATTGCCGGCAGAAGCCTACTACCCGCTACTGTCCACCCCACCCCAGTTCCGCAGCCAATAAGTGCTCCAGCCAGACTCATGTGTGCCTCATTGTCCCCAGGCTGGAAAGAAGGGGCTGCAAAGCTGTGGGTCTGGAGAAGGTAGAGGGTTCTCCCGAGTCGACCATGGCATTTGGCCGGTCACTTTTGTGACCTGACACTGCCCACAGCCCAGCCCTGGGCTCTGGACACCAGTCGGAAGGCCAGGCTGGGCCTAGGTCGAGGACCACATACCCTGCCCTTGGCCCTGGGAGGTGCTGCCCAAGGGCCCCTCCCGGAGCCCTTTCCTCCATGCGGAGATCACTTAGATACAAACTTTATTTCCTCTCTGAGAAGCTGCGGACATCACAGCAAGCCCTGAGCCCTGAGGCTTAGGCCTGTGGGGCCTCCTCTGGACTGAGGGCCTGCTGGGGCTGGGCTAGGGGCCAGGGCTGGATGTAACAGCGTGTGTGTGTGTGTGTGTGTGTGTGTGTGTGTGTGGCCAACACACGGCCAGTCAGCTTAGCTGTCCAGTGTTACATAGCAGGGAGTCCAGGGCTGCAGCAATGTGCTGGATGGCTGGCCTTCCTGAGGAAAGGATGGTGGGGATGGACTGGGTGCCCTTCCTTGCACAGTCCCCTGTGAGCACAGAGTGGCCAGTGGCACTGGGAGGCTTGGGAGAGCTTTCCTGCCCCCTCTGCGGGGCACCAGGGCCACAGCCAGGGGTGCTGGGCATTGAGGCCTGGCTCCTGGAGCCCTGGAGAGGTCTTGAGGCACGAGGCCCCAGGGGAGGCTAGGTTACAGGGAGGGGGGTGGCTCCTTCTGTCTGGTCTTCGTCATGATGGCCTCCTCATAGGAAGGCAGCGGCTCAGGGGCATACAGGCTGTAGGCCGGAGGAGTCGTGAAGTCGAGGTCTAGCTCCCCGAAGGGCAGGGGTAGCTGCATGCCCAGCGGGTACTGCACGGAGCTGTAGGCTGCAGGAACCCAGGATGGGTTTATGGGGGTGGGCCTGGCCCTCACCGGTCCCCTGCCACCCCTACAGGCGGGTGGGCCACCAGGAGAGGTGTGCCAGCACTCACAGGTCACAGTGCTGTGCACTGGGCTGTCACTGTCCATGGGGATGGCTGTCAGGTCGCAGGGCTCAGGTGCCGGTGGCAGGTGTGGCTGCGTGTGTGCCCGCTTCCGGAGGTGGCAGAACCGGACACAGCTGGCCGAGACCCCACAGAGCAGCAGCAGGAGGGCAGTGAGCAGGATAAGCCTGGGCAGGGAGGAGCAAGACCCCTACCACTAGACTGCCCCCAGGTCTCTAGGCACCTGTTCCCTCGGGGCAGTCACAGACAAGGCAATGCACAGGATAAAAGAGAACCAGGACTGCCTCTCCAGGCCAGACACCTCCTTCCTGGCCAGAGGATCTGGCTTGGCCTGGCCTCCTGCTGCTGGGCCTGCCCTGGCTGTCTCTCCAGGGCTGGCCACAAGTGGCCTTGGGTTCCTTCCCAGGACACACTGCCCCAGGCTAGCTACAGAGTCCTGTGCTCAGACCAATGACCATGTTCAAGGGGCCTCCTACAGGGACGAGGAGTGAGGGAATGGGAAGTGGGCTACCAAGGGAAGTCAGTCAAGGGCCCAGGGGTGTCCCCAGCCATGAGGAACTCAGGCAGGACCCATGCCAGATGTTGCCTGGGTGCTGGGGGAGGAACCTGGGATTCCTCTGCCAGGCTGCTGGGGGCCTCAGAACCTTCCTGCCAGTGGCCCAGGACGGGGACAGTGCTGGTGACTCCTCAGCCGTGGAGCCAAATTGGTGGGGGTCTGGTGGGACTAGCCCAGGGGAGGACCGTCGTACCCAGCTGCCCGCTGCGCCCTCCACTTACCCCACGTGCCACAGGCTGCTCCAGCGGGCCTGGGGCGGGCACCTGTGGGACGGCGGCACCTGGAGCCGATGGGGAAAGGCCCGGCCCACCGTCCCGCCCGAGCCTCCCCGCGGGAGGACCCCGGGTCCCCTCCACCCCCGCTCCCCTCCCTCCGCCCAACCCTTCTCGCCGCATCCCTGCTCCCCCGCCCCCAACTTACTGGTCCGAGGGGTCGCAGCTGCCTTCCGCGAAACCCAGCGCCACCTGCGGGGACACGGGTGAGCCCGGGCCAGGGCGCGACGAGCGCAGACCCGCCCCCCGTGGTGCCGGAGCCGAGCACCCCGCGACCCACCTGCGGCAGCGGCAGGAGTGGCGACAGCAGCAGGAGCCCGCGGTCGGCCGGCGCCGACGAGAACATGCTCGGTGCCGACAGAAGTAGCGAGCCCGGAGGCCAGGCGGCTTTATGAGGGCCACGCCCCTAGGCCGCTCCCAGCTCAAACCCTGTCCTCCCAAGACTGCGTCCATTGGAGGGTTGGCCTTGTAGCCACGCCCAGGTCCCCGTCCTAACACTCCGCCCAAGATCAGCGGCGCCCTCTAGAGGCCCCGCCCCTGACGGGCTTGGCTCACCGCAGGCCCTTGGCCACTTCAGGGCCGTGCCAACGTAATTCCCGTCCCTTGGTCCTCTCACCAGGTCCGTCCCCTCCATGTTTCCCTAGCATAGGGTCAGGGGGTGGCGGGCGGTCTTGCCCTTTGGCGTCCTGCAGTCCGGCTCAGGGTGGACGAAGGCGTCCCAAGGACAGTTGTGCCTGGGTGTGGCCTCGGAGGGTGGTGGCCACGCCTCTCACACACCTGGGTGCTCAAGGTAAGGGTTGCAGCAGTCAAGACGCTGGGGCGTTCCAAGAGCGTAGTTCAGCGACAATAATTGTGCATGCTTGCTGCCCTCTGCCCTCTGCTCCTGCGTCGGGCGGTCAGGCTAAGGGAATTGGTCCGCATGGCAAGGGGCCTTGTCTGAGGAGGGAGAGAGAGGAAGCTGCCCTGTGTGTCTTTCTTCACTGCAGTCAGGACACGTTCCTCAAGCGTCTACCCCCTGGAGGGGAACTGACTGCAGTTCTTTGAGGGCAGGGCCTCCTCTGCTTGGGCTCCCCTGATAGCTCAGTTGGCAAAGAATTCGCCTGCAAGCAGGAGACCCTGGTTAGATCCCCTGGCGAAGGGAAAGGCTACACACTCCAGTATTCTGGCCTGGAGAATTCCAGGGACTGTATAGTCCATGGGGTTGCAAAGAGTCGGACACCACTGAGCAACTTTCACTTTCACCTCCTCAGCTTGATTCTATCCTGCCTGCATTTGCCGGTTGCATGATCTCTGCCCAGGCTCTGTCCTGAAGCTGTCCTGCGCCTCCAGGCTGTACGGTGGCCCCCAGCTCACCCTGCTCCAGCCAGGCTCCTGGCTCAGGAGTGGGAAGGAGAAGGATGGGGAGAAGTGCAGCCACCATGCAGGAGTGCAGGCAAGACCTAGGCCAGTAAATGCCAAGGACCGCTGGTTCTAAATCCCAAGAGCCAGGCCAGTGTTTAAAAGAGAGGGGCCTACCTGAGGAGGAGGTGGGGCAGTGCCCTGCAGGGAGGACTCCTTTGGGGCCTCACCTGGCTGCAGGACCTGGGTTTCTCTCCCATCTGGTGAGCAGCAGCCTGGTGAGGATCTGCCCACCGGACAGAAGTCCCACAAAAGGCTGTTCTGAGGCCACCGTTGTGGGCTCAGGGTTAGGGAGAGGGCAGACTTCCAGATGCCAAGGGCACCAAGGAAGTAGGGTGAGGACGCCAGGCTGGTGTCCTGAGGCCTGTGCCCAGGAGAAGCCCTGGATGCAGCTGGCCCTCCACTCCTGCCAGGGAAGGCTGCGTTTGGTCGCCTAGCGCTGGCACAGGCTGGGCATGCTGGGCTGTACACAGGGAGCCTGGCTGGGTGAGCTCTGTGGGGACAGTGTCTACCCTGCCACTCGTTAGAAGGCAGGGGCTGGTGCAGGCACCGTTCTGAGCTCCCAGCAAGGTCTCTGGCTGGGAGAGGGGGCTTCTCCCTTGAAGAGCTGGTCAGGACCCAGAAGGCTGAGCCTGGACTCACTTCAGAACAGTGGAAAACCAAACTGACAGGTGGGCCTCCCCCTGGACCCTGACTGGGCTGTGAGGGAGGATGCAGTGAGGGCTCTCTCCTTGCGTGGGGCCTCGGAGACTTGGGAGCAGCAGGGGGCTAAGGGGCTGCCTGGACTTTGGAGTCTGCAGCCCCGACCCTGCTCACCGGCCTCTCCAGGTGTGGGTTGGCCTCAACTCCACCCCTACCCACCACCAGCCGTTTCCCCAGGGCTCAGGAAGCCCCTCTAGTTGTCCAGGCTGAGTTCATTGTTTTATGGGCTGACTTGTGTGTGGGGCAGGGGCAGCCCCCCAGGGCTCCTCCCCGTGGGCCCACCTGCTCACTGCAGCCCACACTGCAGGCATGGAGGCACAGATTCACACAGGGTTTATTGACAGGTCTGTGGGGGCAGCTGCTCCCCACCAGGACCTCGAAAGGCTGTGTGGGTGCTGGTGGGGCTGGGGACCCGCAGGGCTCAGGCTGGGAGCAGGCTGTGGTTGGGACTGGCCTCTTCGCTGGTTCTGACATGGGGCTGGAAGGGGAGCTGGAGCCAGGACAGCAGGAGTGCCCCGGGGGGCCATGCAGGAGACGGTCCTTTTGCAACTGCCCAGGTCCCAGGCCCCTGGGTGGTTTGGCCTGGTCCACAGACCAGGGGAGGGCTTTGAGGGTGGCAGGAAGATCAGGGGACTCTGTGGAGAGACTCCTGTGGCCTCAGGGGCTGGTTACCACCTGGGCTACAAAGAGGACCTTGTAGGTCTCCTTCACATCCCCCCTGAGCTGCAGCAGGGCCGATGCCACGAGTGGGTGGTCCGGCTGGAAAGGGAGAGGTGGGAACAGAGGGGGATTCTCAGTCAGGGGGCGCAGCAGGCACGTGTTTTCTCTTGGCAGCACTGCCCACCTCACCCGCCCAGGCCCCCCAGCCCTCTCCTGGGGGGGCAGGCTCCCTTAAAGGCACCCACATCAAAGTTGATGGGCGGCATCCAGGAGATGCTGATGGCCTTGGTCTGGCCACGCTCCACAGAGCCTTTGGAGGGCTCGATGGTGAAGCCCTTGTGCTGCAGGGCTGTGATGTTGTCCATGCTGAACTCAACAGTCTGCAGGCATTGGTGCTGTCAGCAGGCAGGCTGGCGGGCACAGCTCCCGGGAACCAGCACCCCTCCCTGGCCCTGACCAGCAGGCTGCCCACCCCACAGCTACAGAGAGGGAAGGCCAGCAGAGGCCCGAGCTGCCCAGGCAGTGGTGGCTGCAGAGGTGCCAGGGAGGCCAGGGCAGTGCTGTGGTCACCTTCTTTGCGGACAGCTGGGTAGTCCGGATACAGCCCACTTGCAGTTCTCGGGTGGCAGGTGGGGCTTGCGTGTCTGGGTCCAGCTGGGCGTAGTCCAGGGTCACCAGGATGGGCTTTAGCTCCTCAGTTTCTGGAGAGGGAGGGCCTGGCGGGGGTCTCGGGGGTGGGGGTACCGCAGAGGGAGTGCGAGGGTGCCCGGGGTCAGGCAGGGGTCCTCTGAGCAGGGCTGGCCCACTAGCCCTGCCCCCACCTGTGGGGGATGGGCCAGGAATGCCTGCCCTCCCTGCAGACTCCAAGGGCTGAGGGTCTTCTGCCACCCTGCCCACCTCGGGGCTCTGCGCCCTCAGAGGGCTCACCCTCTCTGTGCTCCAGGTCAAAGGCAGGGATCACGGTCAGGGACTCCACGGGCACGTCCAGGGGGTCTCCGCCCTCCACGAACATCATGTGCTCGCGGGCCGCACCCTTCAGGAGGATGTGGTGGGACACTTTCTGGGAGCAGAAGCATAGCGGTTTGTGACCCTGCATGTGGGGCTCTGGGAGGGGGCGGGGCTGTGATGTGGGCCTATGGGACCCCAGACGTTGGTCTCTCCACCTGATGACCCCCAACCTGATGTGGAGCCCCCCAGGCACCAAGCTCCAATGTGGGGCTGCTCAGGCAGCTGAGGGGCTTGGACAAGAGGACATGTGGGTGGGGAGGAGGGGTCCAGGCTGGGTCGGAGTTCTACCTTTTCAAAGAGAACGACCTGCAGCCTGTCAGAGAAGTACAGGCTCTCGTGATCTGGGCTGAAGGTCACAGTGAAGTCCTGAGCCTTGCCGGGCTCCATGACGCCCTTGACCGGGACCACGCTGAACACGCTCTGGCCACTGTAGTTCTGCGTGCCTGGGGGCAAGGCGGCCAGGCTGGTCCTGATCCCCTTGCAGCAACCAGCGCCCCCCGGCCACCCCCCGTCCATGGCCCACATGGTCCCCCCAGATGGCCAGCTCACCCACGACTTCCGTCCTCTGGTCCGGCGAGGCCAGGAACTGTGGCAGGCGGTGCTGGTCTCCGCTCCTGGAGGAGAGGCTGTCCAGCTGCATGGAGAACTTGATGGGCAGCGGGGAGTTGTTCTGCAGCTGTGGGGAGCAAGGCCCAGTCACTGGGGCAGCCGGGCTGGCCAGGCAGGAAGCAGGCCGCTGCCACCAGGTCTCAGCCCCCTCCTGCCCCATCAGGCTCAGACTAGCCTTCAGCTGAACCAGCATCCTACCCCAGTTCTCTCCTGCCTCCCCCTCTTCCCAGGAGAACACCGCATCCCTCTGTAAAATACCCCATGGAATTGGGCCCTGGGGTCTGCTGTCAGAACCTGGACTACGCTAAGTAAAGAAGCAGGGGTCCCGTTGGCAACTTCAGCCCAAGGCTGCCTCAGATGCGGGGGAGCAGAAAAAGCCAGGCCTGCCTGCCTGTGTGGGGGTAAGAGTCCACACGCCCCCTTGCAGGGGGATGGCCCCCATCCCATGCAGAGGCCCTGGGGCAGAAAGATGGGAGCAGTGAGAAGGCCTGGGCAGCAGCAAAGGGGCGGAGGGAGGGGCATCCTCAGCACCCCCTCCCCACTGGCTGGAGGGGCCAGTGGAGTGACAGCTGCTGGGGGTGGTGGGGGTGGTAGTGGGAGTGGCCTGTGGCTCTGCTGGCTCCCTGACTGAGGGGGCGTGGACCCCTCCTGGGAACCTCTCCCAGGCAATGGGCGGCACCAGGCCCCGCGCCACATGCTTTACCTTGAAGCCTGAGGAGACAGACTCTCTGGCGATCACGTAACCCATGTTGAGGACATTACCTTCAATGGAGCACGTTATCGTGGACGCCACACCCGTGCCCATGAGGGCCAGGGAGAGTGTACCTTTCTTGGTGATGATGTCCAGTGTTTCTTGGGCCTGCAGAGACCACGTCCCTTAGCATGAAACAGACCCTGGCAGAGGCAGATGTGGGAGCTCTGTCTTGGAACAGCTGGGTCAGGGAGTGGGGGACCTGAGATGGCTTGGAGCTCCCTGGCCGCCACCTCCTCTTCCTTCCAGGGAGAGGCCAGGGCCCAGGAGGACCAGTGACTCCAAGGCCCAGAGTGCTGGACAGCATGCAGAGCGGGGAGTAGGGCTGCAATGGGGCTCAGGTGGGCTGGGACTCACCAGGACACTCTCACGCGGGGAGAAGGACAGATCTAGGACCTGGGTCTCGCCGGAGGGCAGCCTGATGGTGGGGTTCAGCAGGACGAAGGGGCCATCCGGGTTCAGCACGGAGTACTCCAGCTGAGGGCCCGGCGTCAAGGAATGAGTGAGAATGGGGCCTCAACCCTTCACAGTCCCCTTCTCTCTGCCCCACCCTGTCTCCCCGCCCCCGCCCCTGCTACAAGCTGCCTGGGCGGGGTGGGCAGGATACGTCGAGATCCTCGGGGGAGATGTTCTGGATGGAGACCTTCTTCATGCCCCGGTGTCCTGAAATGGGGGATCAGGTCACAGCCCCAGGCCTGCGGGTGGGTGTGGGAGCCCAAATAAAAAGAAGCGTGCCTGGATCCCTGTGGGTGAGGGTGTGCATGCGGGCTGGGCTCCAATCAGGACACACCTGTGGCAATGTCGCCGAAGTTAACGGTGGTCTTGCCTTTGTCGGACGTCACCACGATAGATGGCGCCACCGCTGGACACCACAGCTCCAGGTACAGTGTGTTGTGGGGACTGGGAATGGTGGGGAGGAATTTGCCGAGGGCAGGGCAGGGACCATGTGCCCTGCCCTCCCAGCCAGACCCTGAGCTGGCCCCACTGGGATCTGGGGGGCTGTTGGCAGGCAGAGTGACCACCCTGTCCTCCCCGCCCAGAGCACCGCACCTGAAGCTCAGCGGTTCTGTCCCCTTTCTGTCTTTGGTGTCGCCACTGGCAACAACACAGGGAACCACAAACTTGTCAAACTTCCCCTGGAAAGACCTGGTCAGGGAGGCCTGTGCCAACTGGTACTCTTGAGAGCTGGAACAGAACCGGCAAGGTGCACTCATGTCCTGTCCCCACACTGCCCCCAGCACCCAGGAGGCTGCGCCCTGCCCTCCATGGAGGGCTCTGTAGGCCACACCTGCTTTCCAGGGTCCTGGGCCAGAGGGTACGGGGCAGTTGGGGTGGCAGCCTGGGGGCCACGCTGTGGCCCAGGCTGTGGTTGTCACAGTTTTGTCTGACCAACTGGCTTTTGCATCCCTTCCCTGGTCTCTGTGGAGGCCTCTCCTCTCCAAGGGTACCTGTCAGGCACCACCAGACAACCGAGTTCCTGGGGCCATAGCAAGGGTCCAGGGCTGACAAGTGGCTCAAGCCTGTCAGAGCTGCCTAGAGCTCATGTGGCAGCTGGGGAGGCTGGGCTGCTGAGCTGGGAACATGGGGGTCAGGGGCTCAGCATCCCCCAGCCCCTGGACTGAGACTTTTCACAGGGGCCCTGGGCCCAGGGGAACTGAGGTGAGCAGATACCCAGGACAGCAGAACCTGAGGGGCCTCAAGGCAGCTCCTGGTTCCAGCTGTGCCTGAAGCCAGCCGCGCTCTGGACTTGCAGTCATAAGGCCCTAGAGCATAGGGGGACATCTCTGTGGGGCAGCAGGCGGGGGCAGCCTTCTCTCGGGCCCACCTGGATGCGAGGTCCTCCTTCTGCAGCTCCGGGGACTGGGAGGTTGAGGCCCGGAGCAGCCGGTCTTGGTTCTGCAGCCACAGAATGGAGAAAGACTGTCTCCGCTGGTCCTTCCTCTGGGTGACCGTCTCCTTTTGGGACTACCAGGAGGAGGTTGGCTGTGGTGCTGCCCTTGGGACTCTGCTGGGCCGGCACACTGCCCAGGGCAGGAACCCGGGACCCAGACCCCAAGCAGCTCCTTAAGGGAGACCGATGACAGGTGCAGAGACCCCTGTGGGCACATGCACCACCCCCAGTGTCTGCCTTCCCCATCAGGAAGGGAGGCACAAGGTGAGGCAGAGGGCTGGCTGAAATGGAGGTTCTCGCCCTTGTGCCCTGCTCCCATGCCTCGCTGCCCTCTGGCAGGCTGAAGGCATGTGCCCCTTCCTTCTGCGTGTGCTGTGATAGCAGGGGCGCTTGGATGCTGATGAGGAACTGCAGGGGCCCTCTGCATCTCCAGGGCAGCAGCGGGTGGGCGGGGCTCTGGGCCATGACTGCCCAGCTGTGTCGGATGCCCCTTCTGGGCAGGAGCCCGGGGCAGCTGCTTCTCCAGGCCTGAACTCCCTCAGGTTCACAGGCCCTTTGATGTTTTGTCTGTTCCCCTTCACTGTAACCACAAGCCCCTGCTGAGCAGTGCAGAGGACCTGGCCCACCCTCCCAGAACATGGGACCAGGGTCTGGGGCTCTTCCCTGCCTGGTGATGCTCTCAAGAGAGGAGGGAGGGGCCTTGCCAAGAAAAAGTGCTAACCTCTTAAAACACACATAGTGCTCCAGTAAAGTGTTCCCAGGGCTCCTGCCCCCAATCCTGGGTGCCCCCAACCTCAAGGCAGGGTGGGGGTGTTTGTTCCCAAGCCTTTGTGCAAGGGCCTCGTGCAAAGCAGGCAGCCCCAAGCCCCCTGGCCTCCTCCCCACCACACACCGATTTGGTCTCAGCTTTTCTGCTCAGGGCCTGGAAGGCCTCCTGGTGGATCAGCTCGCTGGGCAGCACTGGCTGGAAGGCCACTCGGACCAGGCACCTCTGTGGGGGGAGAGGTTCATGCTCTTGGACATGTTGGGGTCTTAGCTTAGAAGAACCCTCCTGGGAGGTCCTGCCTGATCTCTGTCCCTGGAAGCTGGGTGGCTGCAGGCATGATCACCAGGCCCCTGCACCATGTGGGGTGAGGGTCCCTGCGATGGACCCGGCACACTGCCTGCGGTGGGTAGCGGCCCACAGGGCATGCGTGAGAAGGGAAGGTTCATGTTCAGGCTCTGAGACCTGGGGGTGGTCCCTGCACCCCCATCTGTCCCCATGAGGGGAATGGCAGCCTACCCCAGGATGGCCCTGGGCCCCACAAGGGCTCCCTCACCGCAGCCTCCCCCATGCTCAGTACAGCAAGGGAGCGAGGGGGAAGCTCTTAACAGCTGCAGTAACCCCTTTGGAGAAGAGAACCATTTCTCAAGCCTAATTTGCTCACTTTACTACGATGCATTTCTGTGACTGCAGGGCCTGCATGTCCCTGCCCATCCTCACTCAGTCCCATCACAGTGGCTGTCACCCCCACACATGAAGGCATGGAAGTAAGCTCAGAGATGCTGTGAGGGCCCCAGGGAGTCCCTATCTTGAGGCCTGGCTCTTTCTGCTTCATCAGGAGCAGCAGAGGTGGGAAACCCTGTGCTCCTGGTGACCAGGTGCTGTGAAGCCTTTGTGACCATCTGCTGTGACATCCAGGGCTGCACACCACTGCTTGGTCTGAACTGATGGAGCCCCCAGCTAGGGGCCTGTGGGGTCAGCTGCCTTTGGGTTCCCGCCTCTGGGGCCAGGCTGGGCTGGGTAGAGGGCAGGAGGGCCCACTTAGCTCTTATGAGGATCCAGGTTGATCTCTACCATCTGTTGTCTGGTTGAACCACCGTAGTCCAGGGTGAGCAGAGCCAGGCACCCTGGGGTGGTCCCCCCCCCACAGCCCACCTATGGGGCTCACACCTACTTTTCCTGGCCACACGGTGCCCACCAGGGGTGAGATGGTGATGGGCGAATCTGGGGGCAGCAGGAACTCGAAAGACGTGGGCCCCACGGGAGAAGCGTCCTCCGAGCCAATGCGGGGCACTGAATGGGTCAGTGAGTTCATGCTCAGGTGGGAGTTGATGACATACAGGGTGGCCACAGATGTGTCGTACAAGGAGGTGGCTGCAAACTTGATCTGGTAGTGGGACAGCTCCAGGGGCGGGTAGACACCCACGGCCCGGCACGCCAGCTTGAAACACCTGGAAGTGACAGCGCGAGTGGCTCAGCCAGGGGATGAACAAGGTGGCCTCCAGCACAGGGATGCCCAGGACCAGGACAGCCGGTGTCACAGGTTTAGTCTCCTACCCCATTAATGAGTTTTAGTAAATTTTCAAAATACCATTTACCCTGTGCACATTTTTTTTTATTACTCAAAAATACTTCATTTTTTATTTAGCTTTCTGACTCTGTGCTTATGCTTTCAATACTCTCACAACGATCTTCTCCTCAATAAGGAAAGCGTGCTTGATCCTGTCACAGACACATTTAGCACACATGGAACCACCATAGGCTCAGCTGATATGTTTCTTTGTTTCAGACAATCTCATGAGAACTTTAAGTCTCACATCATGAGCGCCTCTAAGTTGGCCTGGGCACACACCACATACGGATTTTGGTGCTTTCTCAACCTTCTTGATATAAATGTAAACAATTCTATTACCAGGGTTTGGGACAGCCTGGTTTTGTTAGAGGTTGTATTGTAGGACAGCCTACGACAGTATGTCAGATGTTGCACCATCCTGAATGCCTCTAGATGCTGTTCCTGGAAGAGGCCCCTGTGTACATTTTAACTGGATAGTTAAAATTTTCATCACAAGTTTAAACAGTTGCAATGGAAGTTGCAATGGAGGTGTCTGACTTATTTCCTTAAATATTCGGTGATATTTAAAAGGGCTTCCCAGATAACTCAGTGGTAAAGAATCTGTCTGGCAATGCAGGAGACGCAAGAGACATGGGTTTGATTCCTGGGTTGGGAAGGTCCCCTGGAGAAGGAAATGGCTATCCACTCCAGTATTCTTGCCTGGAGAATCCCATGGACAGAGGAGCCTGGAGGGCTACAGTTCATGGAGTTGCAAAGAGTTGGACATGACAGCACAAGCATATGCATGACACTTAATAAAATGACAGAGCTTCTCTAGGTGCTCAGTGGTAAAGAATCCACCTGTCAATGCAGGAAATAATGGGTTTGATCCCTAGTCCAGGAAGATTCCACATACTGTGGAGCAACTAGGTCCATGTGCCACAACTATTGAGCCTGTGCTTTGGAGCCCAGGAACCACAGCTACTGAATTCACATGCCCTAGAGCCTGTGCTCTGCAACAAGAGAAGCTGCCACAATGAGAAGCCCGTGCAACACAACTAGAGAAAAGACCGCACAGCAACAAAGACCCAGCACAGCCAAAAATAAATAAAATTAAAAAATAAAACTGATAAATTATTTTTTAAATATAAATGTGGGAATCTGTATGCCATAATGAATTGGTTCCTGCCATTATCCATTTAAAAAACCCAGATATTTGGTATTTTAACCACTAGAAAATTTACATTCCATATTTCTTTGAACTCCCGTTCCCGTGGCACTCTTGTCATAGAATTTTACCCTAATTTCATATATTTTAATGCTTTATGAGGTGATGTTGATGACCCTGTCATTCTTGTCTGTAACAAAAATGTGTTCATATGCTGAAATATTTCAGTGTATATTTCTGTGTCCTATAAGCACAGGCTCTAAATAGTAAAAAAAAAAAAAAATCCTTTTGGGTGGAGAAGTCATTGAGGTTATTATTAGAACTCGATTAATAGAAAAAGCATAAATATGTATAATGTGATCCTTATTACATACAAAAATAAGAGGTGCTTGGAGTCAGTTCAGGAAGGTGCCCATGAGGGGTATGGCTTTGGCCTTGCTCGACTGGCCATGGAACAGGGGACAGCTGGCGGGGCGTGCCTTGAGCCTGTCAACCCTGCAACCCCTTCCTTTACATTCTTGCTTGTCCCTCTGAAGATCTCCCTTGCGGTTCTCTCATGTTCTGCTCCACTTTCCTTTGAGAAAAGGCTGTCTGGGGACTTCCCTGGTGATCCAGGGGCTAAGACTTTGCACTCCCCATGCAAGGGGCCCAGGTTTGATACTTGGTTGGGGAATGAGATCCTTCATGCTACAACTAAAGGTCCCACCTGCCACAACTAAGACCTGGCACAGCCAAATAAGTAAAGAAATATTACACACACACACAAAAAAGACTGTCGAGTCCAATCACCCAGGCTTAGCTAGAGGCTGTCGCCCTGTGACCTGGAGGCATTGAGTTCACTGGAGACACAAAAGGTCCTGCCACTCAGCACCACCAGGTTTGCTGAGAACGTGTGCTTATCTCTGAGTGTGCTTTACATGTTTCTCTCCCCACCCAAACCGCCAAGGTGAGACGAGCCCATCAACTTGTGGGGAATGTTCTTCTGACTTCAGAGGCAGACATGCAGTGTGTCTGGCCTCCCCATCTGGTTGCAAGCTTCCACCTTCCTTTATCTGATTACATAAGTGGCTGGTGCCAGTTACCAGGACCAGGCTCCAGGGAGCCTCAGCCCTGCTCTGGGCATGTGCTCAACCTCCATAATGTCATTATCACCATCATCACCATCATTATCATCACCATCTTCACCACCATCATCATCACCATCACCTTCACCACCACCATCATCACCATCTCCACCATCATCACCATCACTACCATCACCATCATCACCATCACCATCATATCATCATCATCATCATCATCAAAACTACTCCCATCAGCAGCAGCATGAGTGGGCCAAGGGTAATGAGGTTTCCCTTCTTCTCCTGTTCTCTAGAAGATCTGTTTAAGATTGGCATCATTTTTTCTTTAAATGTTTGGAAGAACTCATTAGTGAAGTCATCTACAACTTTCATGTGGGAAGCTCTTAAGCTTTGTTTTAATTTTTTCATTTAAAATATATTTATTGCCAATTTTTGTTTCCTTTTCTGTCATATATTTAAACTTTTTGCCTACTTTTTTCTTCCAGATTTATTGAGATGTAATTGACACACAGCTCTGCATTAGTTTGAGGTGTGCAGCAAAATGATTTGACATATATACTGAGAAATGATATTCACATTAAGTTTAGTGAAAATCCATCATCTCACATACATACAAAACTAAATAAATAAATATTTTTTTTCCTTTGTGATGAGAATACTTAGGATTTACTCTCTTACCTTTCCTGTATAACATACAAGCAGGGTTAATTATATTTAGCACGTTGAACATTACAGCCTTAGTTGTTTGTTGTTGTTCAATTGCTAAGTCATGTCTGATGCTTTGCGACCCCATGGACTGCAGCACGCCAAGCTCCTCTGTCCTCACTATCTCCTGGAGTTTGCTCAAATTCATGTCCATCGAGTCGGTAATGCTATGTAACCATCCTATCCCGCCTCCTTCTCCTTTTGCCTTCAATCTTTCCCAGCATCAGGGTCTTTTCCAGTGAGTCTGGTGGCCAAAGAATTGGAGCTTCAGCTTCAGTATCAGTCCTTCCAATGAACATTCAGGGTAGATTTCCTTTAGGATTGATTGGTTTGATCTCTTTGCTGTGCAAGGAACTCTCAAGAGGCTTCTCCAGCACAACAGTTGAAAAGCATCAATTCTTTGATGCTCAGCATTCTTTATGGTCCAACTCTCGCATCTGCACATGACTACTGGAAATATCAGAGCTTTGACTATACGGAACTTAATTGGCAAAATGATGTCTCTGCTTTTTACTACGCTGTCTAGGTTGGTCATAGTTTTTCTTCTAAGGAGCAAGCAAGCATCTTTTAATTTCATGGCTGCAGTCACTGTCTTCAGTGATTTGGGAACTCAAGAAAATCTGTCACTGCTTCCACTTTTTCCTCTTCTATTTGCCATGAGTGATGGGACCAGATGCCATGATCTTAGTTTTTTGAATGTTGAGTTACAAGACAGCTTTTTCACTCTCTTTCACTTTCATCAAGAGGCTCGTTAGTTCCTCTTCACTTTCTGTTGTTAGAGTGGTATCATTTGGACATCTGAGATTGTTGATATTTCTCCTGGAAATCTTGATTCCAGCTTCTGAGTTGTCCAGCCCAGCATTTTGCATGATGTACTCTGCATACAGGTTAAATAAGCAGAGTGACAATATACAGCCTTGATGTACTCAATTTTCCCAATTTTGAACCATTCAGTTGTTCTACATCCGGTTCTAACTGTTTCTTCTTGAACCACATACAGGTTTCTCAGGAGATAGGTAAGGTGGTCTGGTATTCCCATGTCTTTAAGAATTTTCCAGTTTATTGTGATCCACACAAAGTTCACACAAATGAAGCAGAAGTAGATGTTTTCCTGGAATTCCCTTGCTTTCTCTATGATCCAATGAATGCTGGCAATTTGATCTCTGGTTCCTTTGCCTTTTCTAAACCCAGCTTGCACATCTAGAAGTTCTTGGTTCACATACTGCTGAAGCCTAGGTTGATGGATTTTGAGCATAACCTTATGGGCATAAGAAATCAGTGCAACAGTCTGGTTGTTTGAACATTCTTCAGCATTGCTCTTCTTTAGGGTTGGAATGAAAACTGACCTTTTCCAGTCTGGTGGCCACTGCTGAGTTTTCCAAATTTGCTAATATATTGAGTGCAGCACTTTAACAGCATCCTCGTTTAGGATTTGAAATAGCTCAGCTGGAACTCCATCACCTCCACCAGCTTTGTTTATAGTAATGCTTCCTAAGGCCAACTTGACTTCACACTTCATGATGTCCAGCTCTAGGTGACCATATCATCATGGTTATCCAGGTCATTAGGGCCTTTTTTGTATGATTCTTCTGTGTATTCTTGCCACCTCTTCTTAATATCTTCTGCTTCTGTTAGGTCCTTATCGTTTCTGTCCTTTGTTGTGCCCATCCTTGCAAGAAATGTGCCCTTGATAACTCCAATTTTCTTGAAGAGATCTCTAGTCTTTCCCATTCTATTGTTTTCCTCTATTTCTTTGCATTGTTCGTTTAAGAAGGCCTTCTTATCTCTCCTTGCTATGCTTTGGAACTCTGCATTCAGTTGGGTATATCTTTCACTTTCTACTTTGCCTTTTGCTTCTCTTATTTTCTCAGCTATTTGTAAAGCCTCCTCAGAAAACCACTTAGCCTTCCTGCATGTCTTTTTCTTTTGGATGGTTTTGGTCACCGCCTCCTGTGCAGTGTTACAAACCTCTGTCCATAGTTCTTCAGGCACTGTGTCTACCAGATCTAATCCCTTGAATCTATTTGTCACTTTTACTCTATAATCATAGGGATTTGATTTAGGTCATACCTAAATGGACTAGTGGTTTTCCCTACTTTCTTCAACTTTTAAGTCTGAATTTTGCAATAAGGAGCTGATGATCTGAGCTAGTCAAAGCTATGTTTTTTTCCAGTAGTCATGTATGGATGTGAGAGTTGAACCATAAAGAAAGCTGAGCACCGAAGAATTGATGCTTTTCAACTGTAGTGAAGACTCGAGAGTCCCTTGGACTGCAAGGAGATCAAAACAGTCAGTCCTAAAGGAAATCAGTCCTGAATATTCTTTGGAAGGACTGATGCTGAAGCTGAAGCTCCAATACTTTGGCCACCTGATGCAAAGAACTGACTCATTTTGGAAAAGACCCTGATGCTTGGAAAGACTGAAGGCAGGAGGAGAAGGGGACAACAGAGGATGAGATGGTTGGATGGCATCACTGACTCAATGGACATGAGTTTGAGCAAGCTCTGGGAGTTAGTGATAGACAGGGAAGCCTGGAGTGCTGCAGTCCATAGGGTCGTAAAGAGTCAGACATGACTGAACTGAATTGAACTGATTGAGCCACAGTCACCTTCAGGCCTTGTTTTTGCTGACTGTATAGAGCTTCTCTATCTTCAGCTGAAAAGAATATAATCAATCTTATTTTGGTATTGACCATCTGGTGATATACATGTGTAGAGACGTCACTTGTGTTGTCGGAAAATGGTGCTTCCTATCACCAGTGTGTTCTCTTGACAAAATTCTGTTAGCCTTTTTCCTGCTTCATTTTGTACTCTAAGGCCAAACTTGTCTGTTGCTCCAGGTATCTCTTGACTTTCTACTTTTCCAATCTCCTGTGATGAAAAGGACATCTTTTTGGTGTGTGTTAGCTTTAGAAGGTCTTGTAGGGCTTCACAGAGCTGGTCAACTTCAGCTTCTTTGGCATCAGTGTTTGAGGCATAGACTTGGATTACTGTGATGTTGAATGGTTTGCTTTGGAAATGAACCGAGATCATTCTGTCATTTTGAGGTTGCACCCAAGTACTGTATTTCAGACTCTTGTTGACTATGAGGGCTACTCCATTTCTTCTAAGGGATTCTTGCCCACAGTAATATATATAATGGTCTTGGAATTAAATTTATCCATTCCTATCCATTTTATTTAACTAATTCCTAAGATGTTGATGTTCATTCTTGCCATCTCCTGCTTGACTGCATCCAATTTACCTTGATTCATGGACCAAACATTCCAGATTCCTATGCAATATTGTTATTTATAGCATCTGACTTTACTTTCATCACTAGATACATCCACAGCCGAGTGGCATTTCCACTTTGGCTCAGCTGCTTCATTCTTTCTGGAGCTGTTTCTCTGCTCTTCCGCAATAGCATATTGAACACCTTTGAATGTGGGGGGCTCATCTTCTGGCGTCATATCTTTTTGCCTTTGCATACTGTTAATGAGATTCTCACGGCAAAAATACTGGAGTGGCTTGCCATTCCCACCTCTGGTGAACCACATTTTGTCAGAACTCTTCACTTTGACCTGTCGTGGGTGGCCCTGCATGGCGCTGCTCATAGCTTCATTGAGTTACTCAAGCCCTGTTGCCATGACAAGGTTGTGATCATGAAGGGACATCCCTACTAGTACTCCCATAGAGTTGGGGGGAAAAGCAGAAGCAAGATGTAGATCGCCATGTGGAGTCTGACACCACTCATGTCACTGATGTAGGGTGTCACCCCCCAGTTCCCGTACACCTGCGGCTCCCCTGGCATTAGTGCTGAAGTCTCACATCCTGGGAACCCCTCCTTCCTGGACAGCCTGACCTGGCTGGTCACCCTGCGTTTACATAAATTTAGGTCTCCTGCATTGCAGGCAGATTCTTTACTGTCTGAGCCACCAGGGAAGCCCCAGGAATACATACAAACAATAAATATGCCAATAGGTAGTGAAAGTCAGACACCCAGAATTCGGAAGGACCCTGTGGATTCTGGCAATGGGAGGCTCTGGGGAGGGAGGAGGTACGCATATTGCTTGCTGCAAGCAGATGGTCTATTTCTGTAACAAAGGGAAACCGGAGGCAAACATGATAAAAATCTAAGAGCCGCTATTGTGGGTGGAGGGTACAGCAAGCTGTTTCTGGGATCCTCTGAAAACAGAAGCAAGGGCTTAGAGGAGGTGGTCCTAAGGAAGTCGCTGACCCCCACATACTGAAGAGGGCACCCCAGAGCCACGAAGGAGAGAAGTGTGAACTGGGCTCTCAAAGCTGAGGAGAAGCTACCATTTGCAAAATGAGCAGCAAGAAAGGACCCAGATCAAACCACAAATAAAGCTGTTAAAAGAGAAAAAAGGAACAGAATAAAATTCATATAGACAGTAAAACATGCCGGAGAGATGTGCACACAAGAGAATTGAAAACTGCAATGTGATCATTCAAAGTGAGCTTAACAGACTTGAGAAAATAATACAACATATGAAAAAACAAACAGATCAGAATCACAAGAAGTCAGAATCGAGGGATTAAAATTTAGGAAAGGGGACTTTCCTGGCAGTCTGGTGGTTAGGACTCTGTGCTTCCACTGTAGGAAGAGTTGGATCCCTGGTTGGGGGTCTAAGATCCCGCAGACTGTGTGGTGTGGCCAAAATAAAAAATCCACAAATGACTCAGGAAAGAATTATAAATAAAAGAAATTTAGAAACAGAAGCTCAGAAGGGAACCATGAATAAAGAAACATGGAAGATAATTCTTTAAGAGAAAGAAGAGATAAGAGTGGAAACATCTAAAAAAATGATGAGGGACTTCCTTGGTGGTCCAGTGGATAAGACTACAGGCTCCCAGTGCAGGCGGCCCGGGTTGCACCCTTGGTCAGGGGGCTGGATCCCACATGCTGCAACTAAAGATCGTGCGTGCCACAACAAAGATTGAAGATCCCACATACCACAACTAAGGATATTTGGGCCAGAGTGAGGAAAGCAGGAGAGACTCCATCTTGAAGCTTGTCATCCATCTTAAAGACAGGATGTAAACTGGGCCTGAACCCTGCCAGAGAGTGAGGAAACCATTGCTAATGAAAACCAGGTCTCCTGGAGACTTCCCTTCCTGCAGATGGTGAACGGAGATTGTAGTTGAGGTCAGGCTGCCCCTGTTAGGCTAACCATGTAGACATCCCCCCTTGATGTATAATCATTGTCCCTCCCCACTTTAACCTTAATTGTTTGTTCTCCTAGCACATACTTGTTGTAAAACTCAGTCATATACAACAAAGAGGTTGCTAATATGTAACCAGTCACGTGGGGAGGGGTAATAAAACTGGGCCTCTCAGAAACATCAGGGTACTTGTTGGGAACGGATTCCCCTTGGACCCGCTGGCATAATAAACCATCCTCCACTGTCCTGAGTGTCCTCTGAGGTGTGTTTGAGACTCTGGATTTCACAATAAGACCTGGTGTGCCCAAATAAATAAAGAAATCATATTTTTTAAATGATGAAAAGGATCCAAGAAAAAGTGGCAACAGTGAACAAAGCAAAGACAAGTCATTATATTTATTTCAGGAGGCTCCCAGGAGGAAAAACAAAGGATAAGAATAAAGCAAATGTTTTAAGGACTAAAATTCAAGAAAGTGTTCCTGAAATTAAAAAAAAAAAAAAGATTTGAAAAGCACCATGTACCTGGGAAAAGCAATTGATAACAACCAACACAAAGTGTGTTCTTATAAAATTACTGGATTTTAGATAAGAAGTTGTTGTTGTTCAGTCACACAGTCGTGTCTGACTCTTTACAACCTCAAGGACTGCAGCATACCAGGCTTCCCTGTCCTTCACCATCTCCCAGAGTTTGCTCAAACTCACGTCCATTGAGTCGATGATGCCATCCAACCATCTCATCGTCTGTTGCCCCTTCTCCTCTTGCCCTCAATCTTTCCCAGCATCAGGGTCTTTTCCAATGAGTCGGTTCTTCGCATCAGGTGGCCAAAATATTGGCGCTTCAGCTTCAGCATCAGTCCTTCCAATAAACATTCAGGATTGATTTCCTTTAGGGTTGACTGGTTTGACCTCCTTAATATCCAAAGGACTCTCTAGAGTCTTATCCAGCACCACAGTTCAAAAGCATCAATTCTTCAGCGCTCAGTCTTCTTTACGTTCCAACTCTCATATCCATACCTGACTACTGGAAAAACCAGAGCTTTGATGATAGGGACCTTTGTCAACAAAGTGATATCTCTGATTTTTACTAGGCTGGCTAGGTTTGTCATAGCTTTTCTCACGAGGAGCAAGCATCTTTTAATTTCATGGCTGCAATCACCATTCACAGTGATCTTGGAGCCCAAGAAAAATGAAATCTGTCACTGTTTCCAGTTTTTCCCCATCTATTTGCCATGAAGTGATGGGACTGAATGCCATGATCTTAGTTTTTTGAATGTTGAATTTCAAGCCAGGTTTTTCACTTTCATCAAGAGGCTCTTTAGTTTCTCTTTGCTTTCTGACATTAGGGTTGTGTCATTTGCATATCTGAGATTACTGATATTTTCTCCTGGCAATCTTGATTCCAGCTTGAGCTTCATCCAGCCTGGCATTTTGAATGATGTACTCTGCATGAGCAGGGTGACAATATACAGCCTTGACGTACTCCTTTCCTAATTTTGAACCAGTCCATTGTTCCATGTCTGGTTCTGTTACTTCTTGACCTGCATACAGGTTTCTTAGGAAGCAAGTAAGGTGGTCTGGTCTTCTCATCTCTTTAAGAATTTTCCACCATTCGTTGTGATCCACACAGTCAAAGGCTTTAGTCAATGAAGCAGAAGTAGATGTTTTTCTGGAATTCCCTTGCTTTCTCTATGAAGAAGTAGGTCCCTTAAGTACTGGGTTGTCATCAGACTTGTACAGACATATTTTATTCCAGAAGAGAGTGGATACGCTAATGTGTTAGTATTTAAGGTACTCAGGAAAGAAAGTTTTTTTCGGATAAATAGACTTTCAGGTGTAAAGGCTGCCCAGAGTGTCCCCAGTGTGAGGGGGTGGGCTCTGCCCTATGCTACTGTCTCACTGATGTTGCTGGAGTGACTGGAAGCTCTTCAGCTTCACACTGTATCTCATACCTGATGCAATGATTCATCAAAGTAAAACATAAATATACAAGTAAGATGTAAATTCATAAAATTTTTAGAAGAAACCTTTGTGACTTTAGGTTAGGGAAAAGAATTCTTAGATATGATACCAAACTCAAGAGCCAAAAATAAAAAGTTGATAAAGAGGACTTGTTGTTCAGTCAGTCAGTCATGTCCAACTCTTTACAACCCCATGGACTGCAGCATGCCAGGCTTCCCTGTCCTTCATCATTTCCTGGAGTTTGCTCAAACTCATTTCCGTTGAGTCAGTGATGCCATCCAACCCTCTCATCCTCTGTTGCCCCCTTCTCCTCTTGCCCTCAGTCTTTCCCAGTGAGTTGGCTCTTCATATCAGGTGGCCGAAGTATTGGAGCTTTAGCTTCAGCGTTAGTCCTTCCAATTAATGTTCAAGACTGATTTTCTTTGCGATTGACTGGTTTTATCTCCTTGCAGTCCAAGGGACTCTCAAGAGTCTTCTCCAACACCACAGCTCAAAAGCATCAATTCTTTGGTGTTCAGTCTTTACGTCCAACTCTCTATGGCTACATGGAAAAGCCATAGCTTTGACTATATGGACTTTTGTCGGCAAAGTATGTCTCTACTTTTTAATATATTGTCTAGGTTTGTCATAGCTTCTCTTCCAAGAAGCAAGCGTCTTTTAATTATGTGGCTGCAGTCACCATCCGCAGTGATTTTGGAGCCCAAGAAAATGAAGTCTCTCACTGTTTCCATTGTTTTCACATCTATTTGCCATGAAGTGATGGGACCGGATGCCATGATCTTTGTGTTTTGAACGTTGAGTTTTAAGCCAGCTTTTTCACTCTCCTCTTTCACATTCATCAAGAAGCTCTTTAGTTCCACTTCACTTTCTGCCATAAGGGTAGTGTCATCTGCATATCCAGGCAATCTTGATTCCAGCTTGTGCTTCATCCAGCCTGGCATTTCGCATAATGTACGAGATCAAACCAGTCAATCCTAAAGGAAATCAGTCTTGAATATTCATTGGATGGACTGATGCTGAAGCTGAAGCTCCAATACTTTGGCCACCTGATGCGAAGAACTGACTCACTGGAAAAGACCCTGATGCTGGGAAAGATTGAAGGCAGGAGGAGAAGGGGCAACAGACAAACTGAACTGAACTCTGCATATAAGTTAAATAAGCAGGGTGAAAATATACAGCCTTGATGTACTTCTTTCCCAATTACTCAAAGTTAAAAAATTTTGCTTTACGAGAAGACAGTGTGAAGAGATTGAGACAAGCCATACACCGGGGAAATTTTTTGCAAATCTGACAAGAAACTTCTATCAGAATATATAAATAACACTCAAAACTCCATAAAAACCCCGATTTTAAAAAATAGACAAAAGACCTGAAAATACTTTTCACTAAAAAGATACATAGATCGCAAATAAGCTCCAAGCTGTCAGTCGTTGGAAACATGAGTCAGTAAGACACTGTCACACACCTCTCAGGATGCCTCTCCATCCAGCAAACAAGGAAACCTGACATTACCCGCAGCTGGAAGGGGTACAGCAGCCAGACACCCAGAGGTTATGGGGGAGAACATAAAATTGAAAAGAAACTGACGCTGTGACCTTGCAACTCCCCTCCTAGACACTAAGCCATGGGCAATGAGAATTCAGGCTCACACAGAAACCTGCTGGGGACCTGTGCCAAACTCAGTGTCCTTCGAAGGTGGGCTGCACGGACACGTCCCCAGGGGATGGGGGCCGTGGCAGGGGGTGGGGCGTGGGGGAGGGGAGGCGGAACGTGGGCTTTGTGGCCCTGGCACCAAGGTGGGGGGGTGGGGTGATTCAGGTCAGTCTTCCAGGTAGAGCCAACAGGCCTTACTGACAACTTAGCTGTGCAACTGGAGGTAAGGAGTCAGGACGGGGCCACGCTTGTGGCCGGTGCTCAGGCAGCGGTGCTGGGCAGGGGCCCAGCTCTCAGGTCCGGGAGCCCATGGGCAGCGGGGGCAGTGGGGTGGGGGTGTGTGTGCCGCTGAGTCTCTCTGGACTCTCGAACACTGCTTTATTCCCTGAGGCCTCACAGTTTTACCATTGCTAGCCTTTCCAAGGTGGCTCTTGGACAAGCTTTTCAAAATTTCAATTTATTCGTAGATAGTTCTTGAAGAAAATTAAATGCACATTCAATCAATAAACATCTAAGGAGCTTCTGCCATAGGCCGGAGCCCATTCTGGGCACTGAAATTATTTTGCAACCCTCCTTCTCATGGGGCTATTTTCCAGAGGCTGAAAGAGTTGTGAACAAGCCCAGGAGGGGCCCAGCCCAGGATGGGTCACTAGAGCTGAGGGGAAGGGAGGATGGTGGGGGCCGCAGCTGGGCAGAGCCTGTGCCTGTGTTTCCTCCAAGGGTTCTCGCTCTGCACTGGCTCCTCAGAATCACCACCTGTAGACCCCTTCCCGCCTCCCCACAGCCACCCAGCTGGCCGGAGGGTGCTAACCCTCCCTCCACCCCATGCCCCAGGGCTGCCAGGCGCCCAGCCAGGACCAAAGAGCAGACAGGAGAGGAAGGGAAGGAGGGGACAGGTGGGCCGGCTCCACGAGGGGTTGGCCTGACACCAGGAGGGTGTCCCAGCACGTTCCTCTCTGGAGGCTGATGATTGAGAATCAGCAAGAGCTAGCCCTCGTGCCAGACCCTGTCGTCTAGTCCATTTCCTCCTGCCCACTGCCTTCTCAGCCCCAGTTCTCAGGGTGGACATGGAGGCCAGGGACAAGCCCATCACACAGTGTGTGAGGGCGGGTGGGGCTTGTGTCCAGGGGATGCTCCGTACACTCATGCACACTTACAGGTGCATGCACACATGTGCACATCTCACACGCCTGCAAGGTAGCCTTGACCCAGGTGTGCGGACCTAGGTCAGAGCTTTCTGAGGTTGGCACTGTCGCCCAGCCCTGCAGTCAGCCTGGCCAGCCAGGGGCTGCCACTCCCAGCTGGCTGCCCGGGCCCTGCACGCGCCCCTCCTGTCAGGCTCACCGGTTAATCTCTGACTTGCAGATGAGCTCGAAGTTGTACTCCTTGGCCTTGGTGGGCTGAAAGATCACATCGAGCTTCAGCGTTTCCAGTGGCAGGATTGTCCCAAACCCGTCATTGGGCTGGATGTCCACAAACTGGCAAAAGGAAGACCATGGATGGCAAAGCGGAAATGTGGTGACCTGGTGGTGCCACGGGGAGCAATGTGGACGGGCGTGTGGCAGAGCACAAACAAATGTATGTCTGGTGACATGTATGTAAATGTGTTACGTGGGTGTGAGTCTGTCTCTGTGTATGTGATCATGTGTGCAAGTGAGTGCATGTGAGAGGGTGGTGTGTTTGTGTGTGTCTGCATGCATGTGAGCACAGGTATGTATGTGAATGTGTGTATGCATGTGAGCACAGGTATGGGTGTCTATGTGTGTATGAGTGTGTGTGCATGCATGTGAGCACAGGTTTATGAGTGTGTGTATTGAGTGTGTACATGCATGTGAACAAAGGTGTGAGTATATGTGTGTGCGTGCACGTGAGCACACAGGTATGAGTGTGTGTATGAGTGCATACATGCATGTGAGCACAGGTGTATGAGTGTATGAGTGTGTACATGCATGTGAGAATAGGTGTATGTGAGTATATGAATGTGTGTGCATGCATGTAAGCACAGGTGAGTATGTGAGTGTGTCTGCATACATGGGGGTAGACAATGGGTCTCTGGTGGGGCAGCCTGGAGGACTGAGGGAAGCCAGGCCTGGGCCTGTCTTGGCTGCCCTGCAAGGCCAGGCAGGCCAGAGTTTCAGGAGAGGGGGAGGGGAGAGAACTCTGGGTACTGTGCATACAGTAGGTGGAGAGAGCTCGAGAGGGGCAGGGTGAGGTGGAGACAGTCAGAGACCCTGGCTGAGGTGCCTGGGAGTGAGCGTGGAGTCTATAGGTGAGTAAGGCCTGGCCAGGCACCAAGACTCAGGGTAGCAGCCCCTCATCCCTCACTGCCCATTACCTCCCACTCTGACCACACGAGCAAGGCACCTTGGGGAGTCCGACGAACCCAAACTCCTGGGGCAGGAGGGAATGATTGCAGAGGCTGATTTGGGTCCTGATGGCCTCGTAGATGGTACAGTAGCCAAAGTCCAGCCCCACAGGGCTGAGCTCCAGGTCCGAGGTGGTGACTACAGCATGGACGGTAAACCCCACAGGTTTGATCTGAAGTGCAGAGGGCAGGGCCATTCGGTCATTGCGGTCAGTTATGGAAGTGTCTCCAAACTTGAGTAGAGCACCAGCCCTGCTGTGAGCTGGTGGCTAACTCTTCACCTTTCATGGACACACCTGCTTCCTGTTGGCCTCAGCATGGCACGGGCAGCAAGGTGGGCAGGGGGCTGGAGGGCACGTGTACACACATATGTGCATCTGTGCATCTGCATGTCGGTGCATTGTGTGCTCACACGATGACATGTGTACTGAGGACATGCACACCCTGGACACCTGGGTCTGGACTGTACGAACGTGAGGGTCTGGGTGCCCCAGGGACAGCCCCGCCCATCCAGGATAGCACTAGGGCCTCTCTGATCCACAAGCCCCTCCCTCCATCTCCCCTGTGCAGGGGCTGCTCGGCAAGACCGGGGGCCAGTGAGGATGGGCTCCAAGAACCAGGCCAGAACAGCTCTGCTCCCCCAGGGTGCCTGGCATCCAGATGAGCCCCACACAGACCTGGTCAGCCACCCGGATAGTCATCGGGGCCTCCAGAACCCTGGTCTCCTTGTCAAAATACTTCCCTGCGTCTTCTGGGAGAGAGTGTCTGCAAGAGACAGGGGGCACTTGAATGTTCTTTTCTTCTTTATATTTGAGAAATGACAAAAGGCTCAACTGTGAGGGTGCTAGAGCCACAGGGTACACATAAGGTCAGAAATACGGGAGCCTGGGGCTGGCTTCTGTGACTCATGCCCGCCCCCCCTCCCCGAGAGGAGTGGACCCTCGCTGGGCATATCACCTGGGCAGGAACTTGAGCTGCACTGAGTAGGATGACAGAGCCTGGATGTAGCCAGTCTCAGGCAGGAGCTCCATGTGGCCCCGCAGCTCCTTGCACACCTCGAACTTTAGGCGCAATGCGGCCTTCGACCTGCAGCATCCAAGGGAGGGCCGGACAGCAACTTGAGGTCAGTCCCTGCCCCACAGGGCCCAGTACACCCCCTCCAGACACAGCCTTGCCGGGCACAGCCCCCACCCTCCACCCTCACTGTCGGAGAGGCTTCAGAGCCCTGCTCACAGGGGCAGGTTTTCCTGAAATGACATCAGCTGAGGAATCCTTACAAATAAAAACATCACAACTGAAAGTCACCCTGGTCGGTTCTCAGAACCTGAGTGTTTTCTGGGAAGCGTCTCGCGGGCCAGGGGTCAGGATAGGGGGCCCTGCTCCTCCTAGAGTTCTGCTCTTCCCTGCTCAGGCAAAGGCTCTCTTGCGGGACGCTCAGGAGGCCCCAGGTGGCCAGGCCTTGGTCAGTGACGGGAGCTTCCCCAATTTTTGTCCTTGCTTTCAACTCAGGACCAGCCAGAGAAAGCCAGGTGTGCCCCCAGTCAACCATGTGGGGTGTCCCATCCTAGCCAGCCCCCAGGCCACAGCCCCATCAGGACACCCCCTCCCCGTGTGCTCTCCAGTCTCCAGAAAGAGAGGCAGTGGGTGAGCTGCCCCAGGCCTGTTGAGGAGACTGCCTCCGGGCCACCAAGGACCCCAGGCCATGGTCCAGAGCCTCTCGGGCCTCCTGGTATCTCCTTAACTGCCCGGGGTGATTCTCACAGTCCCTCTGCATGAGGAACCCAGGGCCGATCGGGACCCTGAGTGACCCATGGGCTCCTGAGATCACAAAGGAAGGTCTCTCTTCTCTCAACTTTGACCTCTGGCCCCAGTGTCACCCAGCACTGGATGTCCCCTACCATGCAAGGTGTTGAGACTGGGCCCTCCCACCCTGGTTTCTGCTGTGGCTGGGCTCCCCTCAGGCAACTACAACCAGGGTCTTTGTGAACTCACTCCCTTGCTACTCCTGTACCCATAAAACCAGTAATAACATTGAACTCTAAAATCATTCAACAAACCTAAGAGGTCGAGTGTGTGCCTCAGGAGACAGGCTGAGAAAGCACGGCTCCCATGCTCTCTGTACCTCCACCCACCCCAGGGGTGGACACACTTTGCATCGAGGTAAACTGACCAGACCCCATCAAACCCTGGTTTCCTGAACAATCCATCTGAATCCTGCTCCGAGACCCCAGCTCCCGGGAAAAGTAGGTCCCCCGATGTTTCCAGCACTGACATCTGGGGACCCAGCAGCCGGCAGGTGCCAGCCCAACTGCATCCAGGCTGACATCGCCCCCACCTCCGGAGAGAAGCGGGGCCCTGGGTGCAGCAGCCGACCAAGTACACAGATGTGTTTGGTTAGTGAAGATCCACTTAGCTCTAACTGTTGGGCTTGCCTCTTTTTTCCACTTAATTGAACTTCAGTTAAAAAAAAAGGGAGAGTAAAAAAGAAATGACAACTGTGGTGTCTGGACACCCTTGCAAAGCTCTGTGAATGAAACATGCTTCTTTTCTTGGAACTCCACCCATGTTCCTTCAGAGGACCAGCCCCCTCTCCTGTCTGTGTCTTTGAGGGGCCTGACCTGGCGTGCAGGGTGCTGACCCCCCACAGACAGGGGTGATGACACCAATTTATCCTCATGGTCCTGGAAGTCAGGCCCAGACACCATGTCCCAGGGCTGAAACCCAGCTGCAGGCAGGGCTGGTTCCCATAGAGGCTCCACAGAGAACCCTCTCCTGGCTTTTCCAGTTTCTGGAGGTGCCACGTCCCTTGGTTCGTGGCCCCTCTTCTGTTTTCAAGGCCAGCAGCCTGGCACCTGTCTGATGCTGACTGTCGGGCTTCCATCCTATGACAGCCCTGGGGTTCCAGTGGGCTCTCAGGGCAACCCCGGGGGACCCCCACCTTGAGGTCTGGGATCTCACCCCACCAGGGCTCACCGCGTGTGGACGAGGATTGAGTCCTGGTACAGCCGGTCATACATGCAGATCTTCAGGTCCACATTGGGCTTCGGCACCCAGACAGGCACATCCATAGCCACGCCGACGACTTTGAAATATAACTGAATTTGAACACAAAAATCCAACAACACTCATGTTCATCAGCAGAGCAGGCGGTGCTTGTGAGTGCTAACACAGAGCTTAGCAGCGGGGTCTTACAAGTACCGTGTGCCCAGTAGTGTCCGACTCTGTGACCCCAAGGACTGTAGCCCGCCAGGCTCCTCTGTCTATGGGATTTTCTCCAGGCAAGAATACTGGAGTGGTTTGCCATGCCTTTCCCCAGGGGATCTTCTGAACCAGGGATAGAACCTGTCTCTTGCATCTCCTGCATTGGCAGGCGGGTTCTTTACCACTAGTGCCACCTGGGAAGCCCCAACTCTTACAAGTATCAGAAGGTTAATAATTAAACTGGCCATTGGGACTTCCCTGGTGATCCAGTGGCAAGACTATGCACTCCCATTGTGGGGGAACCGGTCAGAGAACTAGATCTCACATGCCACAATTAAGACCTGTTGCAGCCAAATAAATATTAAAAAAATTACACTGGCCATGTTTTTGAGATCTATGGCAATTTTCACATTAGATAATTTTTTTTTAGTGGGCGGAGCTCTATTTATTTTTCGGTTGTGCTTTGTGGCATGTGGGATCTTAATTCCCTGACCAGGAACTGAACATTGGCAGTGAGAGCTCAGCATCCTAACCACTGAACCTAACCACTGAACATCCTAACCAGGGAAATCCTTCATGTCATATAATTTTTTAAAAAGTGTTTATTGGATTTGTTACAATATTGTTTCTGTTTTATGTTTTTTTTTGGCCATGAGGCATGTGAGATCTTAGTTCCCCAATCAAGGATCAAGCCCCGCATTCCCTGCATTGGAAGGTGGATTCTTAACCACTGAACCACCAGGGAGGTCCCCACATCATATAATTTAAACAATCCTTTTTATTTTCAAAATTTTTAAACATGAGAAGGTAGACTGGTACAATGGGTTTTCACAAACGTGTCACGCAGCTTCCTAAATATCTACATTTTTAGCAGTTTAGAAAAACCCTTTTGCTACAGAATCGTGTGTCACACAGGCTGTGCACACAGCCAACACAGACTGAAGCTCAGGTCTCTCAAGGGCCCAGACGCAGAGGTGCTTCTCCCTGCTTCAGACCCTGAGTCCTGGTCTCAGAGCTGGGCTTTGCGGGTGTCCTGCCAGGTGAGTGTGTGCGCAGCAGCCCCCCAGGATGGCGCCAGGGACCACCAGCCCACAAGACTGGGTGGGGGGCCTTCCTTCCTACTACCTGCAGAACTGTGACCTCAGAACACACCTGCACCAGATCCGAGGCCACTGGGTCACAGAAACACACAGCCCATTTCCAGGGCCAGAGACAGACCAGACAGAATAAACAGAAAGCAGGTCCAGGGAGATGGAGTTGCTGGGGCAGTCAGAAGAGGGTTTGAGGACAAAGGTGACCTCTTCTGTCAGAAGCAGCGGGGGTGGGGGTGGGGCAGTGGCTGAGAGGCTTTGAGGCCCTGAGCAGCATCCTGGCTGCAGGGCCAGGCAGGTCACAAAGAGGCTGGTCTTGCCAGGGCCTGAATCAGCTCCAGCGAGCAGATGGACTCAGGGGGTGACATGTGACAAATGCGGCTGAAGAAAGACCCAGGCCTCGGAGTTCAGACGTCCACGAAGGGAGCAAGGAGGTCCCCATCAACAGCAGAGTCAGCAGGGTGGGAAAGAGAGGCTTGGACATGAAATGGGGGCTGTCCTCATTGGGAGATGGCAGCAGTGCCCCCAGGCCCCTGGATGGGCAGGGGCTGCAGGCTGGCAGATTTCAGCCCTGTCATGAGGGGCCTGGTCTCAGGAAAACAGGCAGGCAGGACAGGGAGCCCAGATCCCTGCTCACCCAAGGAGGCTGAGAGCTGCACAGTGGCTGCGTGTGTGTCCCCAATTCTGGTTGGGAGAGGTGAGTGGGTGGGGAGCAGTCAGGGTGTTCACTGCCTGCCTCACTCAGCGGGGCCGCCATGGGCTGGCGCATCCTTAATTCAAAGTCACAGCCCCGGCCAGGCTCTCCTCTCTCGAGTGGTTGGTTACTCAGCGCTGGCCCGTGTTCCTTCCTGTCACAGAGCAGGGGCTCTGTGGGGTCCTGTAGGGTACCAAGGGGCTCCGTGGAGTCCTGTAGGGTTCTCTGAGGCTCTGTGGGACTCCAGTTAATTAGTACTGCGGACAGTGGGCAGTATGAGTATTGTGGACACTATGTGGTACTGTAGGGCATGGCCTGTTCCTTGGGGTTTCTGTTACAAACAAATGAGTGTCTTGTCTCAAATCCCTGGCCGCTGCATAGGAAACATGGCAGAGCAGAGACTCCTGAAGCGGCGAGGAGAGGACAGTGCGGTGAGCACAGATGCATCAAGTGGTCACAGTTGGAAAGAGACCACCTGCCCGGACACATCGGAGAAGGCAATGGCACTCCACTCCAGTACTCTTGCCTGGAGAATCCCAGGGACAGAGGAGCCTGGTAGGCTGCAGTCCATGGGGTCGTGAAGAGTCGGACACCACTGAGCGACTTCACTTTCACTTTTCACTTTCGTGCATTGGAGAAGGAAATGGCAACCCACTCCAGTATTCTTGCCTGGAGAATCCCAGGGACAGAGGAGCCTGGTGGGCTGCGGTCTATGGGGTCGCACAGAGTCGGACACGACTGAAGCGACTTAGCAGCAGCAGCCCGGAAAGACGGACCATGGTGTCAGGTCAGAATTCCTAAAGCAGTGGCAGCAGGTTCGGAGGAGATTCTAATAATTCTAGAGAAACTTAAGTGAAACTGAGACACTGAAGGCCAAGAAAGAGGGTCAGTAAGAGGGACCCAATGTCACACTGTATTTCGGTCATAAGGAAGTACTGGCCGAGTGTCCTGCTGGGCACCGTCTGTCCTGGAGGGTTTTCCTCTTCCATTTAAGAAATAGAAAGTCATGTGGGATTTGGGGGCTGAAAGTGGAGGGGACTGTTCATGGAATGGAAAGTAGAATTTCCAAATAACAGGGAGAAAAGGAATAAGCAGCAACTTGATTAAGCCAACCAAAACAAGAAAATTGAAAGTGAGGAAATAATATCATAAAATGAATAGTCAATACAACTAATGGAAGAAGTAAAACAAAGTGTGTCAATATTTTGGAGATTAATTCTTTGTCAGTTGTAGTAACAGTGCTGAGAGCGGGCACTCTTGTCTTGTTTCTGATTTTAGAGGTGATGCTTTCAATTTTTTGAGCAATGTCTGTTTAGCTCTTTTGCCCACTTTTTGATTGGAATACTTTTTTCCTGGTATTGAGCTGCATGAGCTGCTTGTATATTTTGGAGATTAAGTGTGTCAGTATTATGCTGTGAACACACTGGAGTCTCCCCATAAAGGCAGACAGCATTAGTTGGATCCACAGACAAAACCTGGCTCCTTAAAAGACATACAAAGTCATTAAAAAAGGATGACTGTGGGAGAGGACACAGGGAAACGAGGCTAAGGGGAAGCAGAGAGCAGGGTGGCTCCATCATTATCGTGGGAGCAGCTGTTGTTAGAGGTGTCTGAGCAGCAGGGGGGAAGAGGGCTGTTTGGTTCTGGTGGAAGGCATAGTTCACTATAAGAAAACAACCACAAACCCTCATGCATCAAACAAGAAGGCAGCTGTACAGAGCCCTCTGTGAGGCATGTAAGGAGAACCTGTCAAAGACTGGGTCGCAGGGAAGGTGAACATGTGGAAGGAACATGGAGGGAAGCCAATGCATGAAAGCATGAAAGCATGAAAGAGAGGGATGGAGCTGGAGGATCCACCCTTTCTGACTCCAGACTATACTGCAAACTATAGTCATCAAAACTGCATGGCACTGGTGCAAAAACACAGGCACATAGACCAGTGGAACAGGATAGAGTGCCCAGAAATAAACCCATGTACCTATGGTCACCTAATTTATGACAAAGGAGAAAAGAACATACAATGGAGAAAAGACAGCCTCTTTAACAAATGGTGCTGGGAAAACTGGACAGCTACAAGTAAATGAGTGAAATTAGAACATTCTCTAACACCACATACAAAAATAAACTCAAAATGGATTAAATTCCTAAATATAGGACCAGACACCATTAAACTCCTAGAAGAAAACATAGGCAGGACACTCTTTGCCATAAATTGCAGCAATATTTTTTTGGATTTGTGTCCAAAGGCAAAGGAAACAAAAGCAAAAACAAACAAATGGGACTTAATGAAACATAAAAGCTTTTGCACAGCAAAGGAAACCATTGACAAAACTGAAAAGACAACCTACTGAATAGGAAAAAATGTTTGCAAATGATATGACTGATAAGAGATTACTATCCAAAATATTGGGTTGGCCAAAAAGTTCTTTTTGGTTTTTCTGGAATATAGGCCCCATGTGGTCGGGTGGATGGAAGGTGGAGGGCGGGATACCGTGCCTGGGGAGCAGCATGGTACTCACAGTTGGGCACTGCTGATTCTTAAACACGACTTTGAAATTGGTATAGACCTTTCCCGGGACAATCGGGGTGAAGATGATGGGCACCTTGACAGAGCTGAAGGGGCCTATGTCCCCCTCTGTTATCTGTAGGGAAGAGAGGTGGCAGGTTGGTCAGCCTTCACATTCTGGTCAAGGTACCTCCCATGGCCTCACCATAGCCAGTCACTGTGTGGGTGGGAGGTGGCAGCAGCCATGTGTGCACTTGCTCTCCTGATGATACGGTCCTTGCACACACACATGGACACACGTGGACACACACATATGCACACACATGGACACATACACACATGGACACACACACACACATGGATCCCACCCCAACCCCTGCTGCTGTGGCTAGTGAGGCCCCACATGGAAGTCCCCTCTGCGCTCAACTGGACGGGGGCACCCAGGCATGCCTCCTTGGCTCTGGGTCTGACCTAGCCCAGTCAGGGAAGGGGTGGCCAGATATGGGCTGAGAGAGCTAATCTCCCAGAGGCTGCAAGTCTGGTAACCAGACTAGTCTCATCCAGCTCTGGTCAGATGGACAGGCCACCCCAGGGCTGGAGGAAGGCGGGCCTTGCTGACCTCTCCCAGTGAGAACTCCATCTGTTCCTCATTGGGAGGTATACTCATGATGGTGGTCAAGGTCACGCCCTCTGATTCTGGAAGAGAAGGGGGTTCACAGGTGAGGCTGGCCAGGCCAGGAGAGCTGGGGCACCAGGGCCCCTCCCTCTCCCAGACGAGGCACTGTCTGGAGCTCGTGGAGGCCACCCCAGCTCTCCTGAACAGATGGCTCATCCTGACAATATCACGTGCTGCCCCCTCACCTGTCCCCAGGGCTGGTGAGAGCCCTCACAGGGGGCACCCTGACCCAGGCAGGGCCTCCACCCTTCCCCCTGATCCAGCTCTGCAAAGAAGGGCCACTTGGTGGCAGAGGAGGACCAGAGTAGAGTGGGGTCGTGCCCCAGGCCTGGGCAGGATGTCCTGACCCTTCTGTGCCAGGACAGGGGTCACAGGGCAGTAGGGTCAGTGCAGGTAGAGAGCCTGGCTCGTTGGCACAAGAGGCTGTCACCGTGGCCCCAGGTTCACATGGATGTGTTTCCACTCTGGCAGCTCCCACGGCCATCTCCTGTATGGGGGCCTTGGGAACTCAGGGACCCCCAACTTCAATGCCATGTGTAGTTCCAGGCCTGGGGTTTCTTGGGTGGACTCAGACAGTGGGCACTATGGCTTCTGGAGTGGGAGGCCTGGGTGGGAGAAGGTCCTGAGTTGCTCAACATGGCCTAAGAGCAGCATGTCTGAGAGAGGACCGCGGAGAAGAGTGGGGAGGCTGAGAAGTGGACCATCTGAGGCTTTGCTTCAAGGCAGGAGGAGCTGAAAGTGGACTTGAGAGGTTTGTATTAAGAGGAGAAAACAGTAGAAAGCTGTGTGAGGGCTGAGCCAGATGGGGGTGGGGTGAGGATGGCAGGCCAGGCTGGGGTGGTAGGGGGAAGGGGGCTGCCAAGTCCTGGAAAGGTAACACAGTACCCCCTCCAACCTGTTTTCACAGTTGTTTGGTCTTGTCTGTGTGGACATGCTCTAAGTGGCTCCTGGAATCTGTCCTCTGGGGCCCTCTGACCCAACCCGCAGCCCCTCTGCCTGTCACACAGCTGGGACTTGGAGCCCCTGTGCTGAGGGGCCCAGGGCTGCAAGCTGAGTGCCGCCTCTGTGCCCATCACACGGCTAGGACTTGGGGCTCCTGTGCCAAGGGGCCCCGGGCTGCATGCTGAGCGCAGGCCATAGGCCCAGCTCACCAATGGGGCGCCCCTCCTCCTGCTCCTTCACGTCCAGCTTTCCAGACTCCTTCTGGGTTGGTACATCTGTAGGGGATGACTCGTTGCCCTCCATCAGATGCTCAGAAAAACTGGTGGTGATTTTATCATAAAAACCTTTGTCTTCATTCGTGAAGACACTACTCTGAAAAGAGAACATGATACCTTTAGTGCAGTCCATTTGCCTTCCCCATTAGCTGTCCTGATCCACCATCCCTGAGGTGCCATGCTGAGAGCCCGACCACGATCTGGGCTGGGGACCACGGACTCCTGCATGACCTCCTTGGTAGCTCTCCACTGACCTGTGCTGAGCTTGCCTGGGGCTCAGGGCCTCCTCTAACACAGGTGGGTTCCTCCTCAGCCCCCTCCTAGAGACTCTGCACACAGGCATGGGGCCAAGTTCCTCCAGGACACCTGCTGCTCTCCACCGTGAGCTTGGGCCCCCCAGGCTCCAGCCCAGAGCTCTCCTGGCTTTGGCCCGGACCCCTGCAGGCTGAGAGCAGGCTGACTTCACCTCTGCTCCTTTCCCAGAGGCCACTGACCCGCAGGCCTCTCCCCTAGGCTCAGGAACACACTGACTGCCTGCTGCGTATGACTCAGGTTCCATGGGGGACATGCAGGGCACTGCCCTGGTGAAGCTGCCGTCCAGCTGCTCAGACACCCACTGAGACACAGAGCCAGTGCCTGTGGAGAGCCTGAGGGCCCAGGCGCTTGTCCTCCCTCCACAAGCCTGGCTCTGGTGCCCCCTCTTCCCTCATTATCCCATCATCCCTTATGGGTTCACACCCCGGTCCCAACCTCTGTTGCAGCAGCTGGTTCATGTTGCTGTTCAGGGGACCTCTGCCCTCTCCCTCTCCAGGGGAGACCCTTCCAGGACCTTTGCTGAAACCCGTTAATGCAGCAGAGAAAACAGACTAAGTGCTTCTTATAGGAAAGTTTCAACTAACTTAGACATATATTTTGAGGCAAACTTTCTCTCTCTGTGCTCACCCCCAAATGACCACCCCACCCTTCCCTGTCCACTGGCTGCTTTGGAAGTTGTCTCCATGGATGAGAGGACCAGGACCTCCCTCATACTTTTGAGAGAGGTGTGGGTGCAGGGCAGGGTTTGCTGAGCTTTTCAGCCTGAGACGTGTGGGATGCCCCAACCCTGAGAATGCTTGGTCACTGCCTTGCCAACACACGTGACAGGGTACAGTGTCCTGCTGCCAAGGTGTGCTCCCTACAGAGCTTGAGCACTTCCAGATGGACTGGAGGCTGTCCTGTCACCCCTCCTCATCCCACTCACATCAACAGGCTCCTTTGACTTATGGCCCACTTCACACTCATGGGACTGTATCTTGGGGCAGGAGATATCACGTGCTGCCCTTGGCTGAGCAGCCACAGCATTGACCAGGAGCAGTGGCATACTCACCAATTTTAGGATCGATTGGGAGGTGTCCATCTCACAGGGCTCTGATGCCAGAAGAAATCTGAACTTGGTGCCCAAGCCCCCGGTGTTGGTCAGTGTGATGGTCCGGATTGCAGTCTCACCCACTGTGTAGCTGCCAAAGTCGATGAGCTCTTTGTCGAGGGAGAGCTGCCATAAGACCTTGAGTGAGCCAGCGTGACCACAGCAGGTCTCCTCTCCCACCTGTCACCCCACAGCCGAGGAGACATGGAGCTCTGACCCCGTCCTCACACTCATGGATGAGGTCTACATCTGGCTCCATGGGGGAGAGGCAAGGTCTCTGCAACACCCGCGAACACAATTCACATGCCAAAAATCATAAACTTGGTATTGATTATGACATTGGGGAGCACCTGAGTCCAATTTTTAAAAAATCAAGCCAGCTAAAAAGAAATGAGCTATCAAGTCATAGCCATAAAAAAACATGGAGGAACCTTAGACGTGTACAGCTACATAAGTGAAAGAAGTCTGTCTGAAAAGTTTTCAAACTGTATGATTCCAACTATACAGCATTCTGGAAAAGGCTAAACTATGGGAATAACAAAAAGATCAATGGTTGTATATTAAGAAAAGATTCACCATAGCAAGAAGATGTAACAATTATAATCAATTACGCATCTGGCAGACTATCAAAAATACAGGAAGGAAGAACTGAGGAAATTGAAGGAGAAATATACAGCTCTACAATACTCTTCTCATAATGAACAGAACAACCAGACAGAAGATAAGTAAGGAAATACAGAACTTAAGTAGCACAATAAACCATGGGATCTAACAAATGTATACAGAACACTTCACCCAACAACAACACATATGTTTTTGTCAAGTGCACACAAGACATTTTCCAGGATTTACCATAAGTTAGGCCACAAAAGACTCAACAGACTTTAAAAGACAGAGATCATACAAAGTATCTTCTCTGACCACAACAGGATAAAGTTAAAAATCAAAAACATAAAGAAAATAAGAAAATTCACAAAATTATGGAAATTAAGCAAAAAATCAAAGAAGAAATCACAAGAGAAATTATAAAATAACTAGAGATGAATGAAAACAAAAACACAATACACCAAAACTCATGGGATGCAGTGGAAGGGGCACTGAAGGGGAAATTTATAGCTATAAAAACTTACATTAATAAATAAGACAGATCTAAAATAAACAATTTATGTTTACAACTCAAGAAATTAGGAAAAGAACAAACTAAACTCCAAAACTAGCAGACAAAATAAAATAAGGATCAGAGCAGAGATAAAGTAGAGAATAGAAAAATTACAGAGAAAATTAATGAAACCAAAAGTTGGTTATTCAAACAGATCAACAAAACTGACAAACTTTTGCCTAGATGGACTAAGAAAATAAAGACTCAAAGTACTAAAATCAGCAATGAAAATGGGGACATTAATACTGATTCTGCAGAAGTAAAAGAATTCTAAGAAAGTACATGGGCTTCCTTTATGACTCAGCTGGTAAAGAATCCACCTGCAATGCGGGAGACCTGGTTTGATCCCTGGGTTGGGAAAATCCCCTGGAGAAGGGAAAGGCTACTCACTCCAGTATTCTGGCCTGGAGAATTCCATGGACTGTATAGTCTATGGTCGCAAAGAGTCGGACACGACTGAGCAAGTTTCACTTTCATTTCAAGAAAGTAGTACCCTTGTAGCAACAAACTGGATAACCCAGATGAAATACACAAATTCCTAGAAACACAAAACCTTCCAACATTAAACCACAAAGAAATAAGACAATTTGAATAGACCTATAACTAGTAAGAAGACTGGTTTTGTAATAAAACATTTCCTGACAAGGCCCTGACCTCATGATCAGAATGTGCCTTGCAGGGTCCCAGGGGGAGAAGAGAAAAGGGCTAGGGGAATATTTAAAAAAAAACAACAATGGCCGAAAAAGAGGGGAAATCAACAGTAACACAATAATAGTAGGAGACTTTAAATCACACTTACATCAAAGGACAGATCATCAAAACAGAGAATCAATAATGAAACACAAACCTTAAACGAAACATTAGTCCAAATGGACCTAATTGATATATTCAGGACTTTCCATCCAAATGCAGAAGAACACACTCTCAAGTGCACATGGAACATTCTCCAGCATAGACCACATCTTGGGCCACAAATCAAGCCTCAGTAAATTTAAGAAAACTGAAATTGTATCAAGTATTTTCTCTGATCACAACGCTGTAAGATTAGATATCAACTATAGGAGAAAAAACTGCAAAAAACAAACTCATGGAGATTAAACAATACATTACTAAATAACAAAGAGGTTACTGAAGAAATAAGAAGGGAAATCAAGATTCCTAGAAACAAATGACAATGAAAACACAAGGACCCAAAACCTATGGGATTCAGCAAAAGCAGCTCTAAGAGGGAAGTTTATAGCAATACAAACCTACCTCAAGAAACAAGAAAAGCATCAAATACACAACCTAACTCTACATCTAAAGCAGCTGGAAAAAGAAGAACAAAAATCCCCCAAAGTCAGCAGAAAGAAATAAATCATAAATTTCAGAGCAGAAATAAATGAAAAAGAAATGAAGGAAATACTAGCAAAGATTAATAAAACTAAAATCTGGTTCTTTGAGAAGATAAACAAAACTGACAAACCACTAGCCAGACTTATCAAGAAAAAAGGGAGAAAAGTCAAATCAACAAAATTAGAAATGAAAAAGGAGAGGTTAAAACAGACAATACAGAATACAAAGGATCATAAAAGAATATTACGAGCAATTGTATGCTAACAAAATAGAAAACCCAGAGGAAATGGACAGATCCTTAGAAAAGTTCAACCTCCCAAGACTGAACCAGGAAGAAATAGAAATTATGAACAACCCAGTTCCAAACACTGAAATCCAAACAGTGATTAAAAATCTCCCCCCAAACGAAAGAAAGCACAGGACCAGATGACTTCACAGGGGAGCTCTATAAAACATTTAGAGAAGAGCTAACGCCTATTTTTCTGAAACTCTTCCAAAAAATTGCAGAGGAAGGAACACTTCCAAACTCATTCTATGAGGCCCCCATCACCCTGATACCAAAACCAGGCAAAGACAACACACAAAAAGAAAATTACAGGCCAATATTACTGAAGAATATAGATGCAAAAATCCCCAACAAAATTTTAGCAAACATAATTCAACAACATGTTAAAAAGCTCATACACCATGATCAAGTCAGGTTTATGCCAGGGATGCAAGGATTCTTCAATATATGCAAATCAATCAATGTGACACACCATATTAACAAACTGAAAGATATAAACCATATGATCATCTCAATAGATGCAGAAAAAGCCTTTGACAAAATTCAGCACCCATTTATGGTAAAAAATGCTTCAAAAAATGGGCACAGAAGGAACCTCAATGTAGTAAAGGCCATATATGATAAGCCCAAAGAAACATTATTTCCAATGGTGAAAACTAAAAGCATTCCCTCCAAGATCAGGAACAAGACAAGGGTGTCCACTCTCACCACTATTATTCAACATAGTTTTGGAAGTTCTAGCTACGACAATTAGAGAAGCAAAAGAAATAAAAAGAATCTAGATCAGAATTGAGGAAGTAAAACTCTCATTGTTTGCAGATGACATGATACTATACATAGAAAACCCAAAAGAAACTATCAGAAAATTACTAGAGCTGATCAGTGAATTCAGCAAAGTCACAGAATACAAGGTCCATACACAGAAATCACTTGTATTCCTATACACTGACAATGAAAAATCAGAAAGAGAACTTAAGGAATCAATCCCATTCACCATTGCAACAAAAAAGAATAAAATTTCTAGGAATAAACCTACCTAAGGAGACAAAAGAACTGTATTGTGGAAAAGTATAAGACACTGATGAAAGAAATCAAAGATGACATAAACAGATGGAGAAATATTCCATGTTCCCGGGTAGGAAGAATCAATATTGTGAAAATGACTATACTACCAAATGCAACCTACAGATTCAATGCGATCCCTATCAAATTACCAATGGCACTTTTCACAGAACTAGAACAAAAAATTTCACAATACCTATGGAAACACAAAAGATCCTGAATAGCCAAAGCAGTCTTGAGAAAGAAGAATAGAGCTGAAGGAATCAACCTTCTTGACTTCAGATTATACTACAAAGCTATCATCATCACGACAGTATGATACTGGCACAAAAACAGAAATATAGACCAACGGAGAAAGATAGAAAGCTCAGAAATAAACCCATGCACCTATGGGTGCCTTATTTTTGACAAAGGAGGCAAGAATATACTATGGGGCAAAGACAGCCTCTTCAATAAGTGGTGCTGGGAAAACTGGCCAGACAGCTACATGTAAAAGAATGAAATTAAGACACTTCCTAACACCATACACAAAGATAAACTCAAAATGGATTAAAGACCTAAATGTAAGACTAGAAACTATAAAACTCTTAGAGGAAAACATAGGCAGAACACTTGCTGACACAAATCAAAGCAAGATCCTCTATGACCCACCTCCTAGATTAATGGAAATAAAAACAAAAGTAAGTAAGTGGGACCTGATTAAACTTGAAAGCTTTTGCACAGCAAAGGAAACTAAAAGCAAGGTGAAAAGACAACCCTCAGAATGGGAGAAGGTAATAGCAAATGAAACAACTGACAAAGGATTAGTTTCCAAAATATACAAGCAACTCATACAACTCAATACCAGAAAAACAAACAACCCAATCAAAAAGTGGGAAAAAGACCTAAACAGATATTTCTTCAAAAAAGACATATAGATGGCTAACAAACACATGAAAAGATGCTTAACATCGCTCATTATGAGAGAAATGCAAATCAAAACTACAATGAGATATCACCTCACACTGGTGAGAATGGCCATCATCAAAAAGTCTGCAAACAATAAATGCTGGAGAGGGTGTGGAGAAAAATGAACCCTCTTGCACTGTCGGTAGGAATGTAAATTGATACAGCCACTATGGAAGACGGTATGGCGACACCTTAAAAAACTAGGAATAAAACCACCATATGACCCAGCAATCCCACTCTTAGGCATATACCCTGAGGAAACCAAAATTGAAAAAGACACATGTATAGCAATGTTCACTGCAGCACTATTTACAATAGCTAGAACATGGAAGCAACCTAGATGTCCACTGACAGATAAATGGATAAAGAAGCTGTGGTATTCCATATATACAATGGAATGCTACTCAGCCATAAAAAGGAAAGCATTTGAGTCAGTTCTAATGAGGTGGACAAACCTAGAGCCTATTATACATAGTGAAGTGAGTCAGAAAAAGAAATATAAATATCGTATCCTGACACATACATATGGAATCTAAAAAGATGGTACTGATGAGTTTATTTTCAGGATAGCAGTGGAGAAACAGACATAGAGAACAGACTATGGACATGGGGGGAGGGGAGGAGGGAGAAGGTGAGATGTATGGAGAGAGTAACATGGAAATTTACAGTACCATATGTAAAATAGATAGCCAATGGGAATTTGCTGTGTGACTCAGGGAACTCAAACAGGGGCTCTGTGACAGGCTGAAGGGTGGGATGGGGCCAGATGGGAGGGAGGTTCGGGAAGGAGAGGATATGGGTGTACCTATGGCTGATTCTTGTTGATGTATGAGAGAAAACCACAAAATTCTGAAAAGCAATTATCCTTCAATTAAAAAATTTTAAAAAATGGTTGAAAGCTCCCCACCTTCGATGACAGACATGATTACAAACACCCAAGAAGTTCAATAACCTCTGAGGAGGATGAACTCAAAGAGACTCGTGCTGAGACACCTTGTAATCAAACTGTTAAAGGCCAGAGAAAAAGTGAGAACCTTGAAAGCAGGAGGAGAGAGATGATCCATCACACACAAGGGAGCCTCATTAAGATCATGGCAGATTTCTCATCAAACACCCTGGAGGAGAGAGGGCCAGGAGCCAATCTGCTCCAGGAAGAAAAATGTCAGTCGAGAATCCTAAACTTTCAAAACGGTCCTTCAGGGGCTTCCCTGGTGGCTCGGTTGTAAAGAATCGCCTGTCAATGCAGGGGACAAGGGTTCAATGCCTGTCCAGGAAGATCCCACATGCCTCGGAGGAACTAAGCCCATGCACCACAACTACTGAGCCAGGGCTCTAGAGCTGCAACTACTGAGCCCACGTGCCACAACTACTGAAGTGTGCACTCCTAGAGCCCATGCTTCACAACAAGAGAAACAACCACAATAAGAAGCCTGAGCACCACAACGAACAGTAGCCCCCACTTACTGCAACTAGAGGAAAAAGCCTGCACAGCAACGGAGACCCAGCATACGCAAAGATAATTAAATACATAAAGTCATTTAAAAAAACAAACAAAAAAAACTGTCCGTCAGAAGACAGTCCCAGATGGACAAGAGCTGCAGGAGTTCTGCCTTCAGGAAATGCCCCAGCCAGTCACGCAGGTGAGAGGAAAGGACCCCAGACAGTAACCCCGGGCTCTGGAAAGGAAGACACCCAGTGCTGCTGTCAAAGTCATGATGGTTTGTATCAGCAATGGTAGTTTCCTACATAATTTAAGATGCCAACATATTCTTTTAAAAAGCATTTTTTAGCTTAAAAGCTTGTGCTATTGTAACTTTGGTTTATAACTCCACATTTTGTTTTCTGTAGAACTAAGAAACTGACGTATCTACCAATTTCTATTTATGTCACTGGACACGCAAGTAATACAAGTAATTTTGTGATATCAACAACTGAACCGAGTGGGAAAAAGCTGTAAAGGAGTGGAGTTTTCGTGAGCTGTTAATGTCAGACTGATACAAACCCAGATAGGATAATTGTGACTTTAGGATGCTAAATGTAATCCTACCACAAAGAAGATACACAGAAGGGGATGAAAAAGGAATTTGAGCATTTCACAACAAAAGGTCAGTTAAACATAAAGATGACAGCACTGCAGGAGATGAAGGACAAAAGAACTTACAGGGCATGAAAACAAACAACAAAACGCCAAAAGCAGAGCCCCCCACAGCACTTAGCCTCTAAAGGACATTCTGACACAGGCTGCAGCACGGATGGACCTGGAGGGCACTGCACTCAGTGAAAGAAGCTGTTCACAAGAGGAGACATGCCCTGTGATTCCACTTACATAAGGTACTTAAAGTCATCAAGTTCGCAGAGACAGAAAGGAGAATGGAGGGTGCCAGGGGCTGGGGGAGGGTGGGGAGTGAGCGTTTAGTAAGGAGAGCTCTAGTTTTGCAAGATGAAGACTCTGAGATAGATGGTGGTGAGGGCTAACAGTGCTGTGAATGTATGTAATACCCCTGGGCTGTGCACTTACAGGCAGTTAAGATGGTATATCTATGCCATGTGTGGTGCTGGTGGTGGTGTAGTCACTAAGCCGTGTCCAACTCTTTCGACCCCATAGACTATAGACTGCCAGGCTCCTCTGTCCATGGTATTTCCTAGACATACCATGTCTAGGTATGTATTTTACTAGAATTAAAGCCTGAAGGAAAAGAGACTTAAGAGCATAATAATCAAATGAAATATGTGAGCTTGATTGTATCTCAGCTCAAAAAACCACAGTTGTAGAGGTGGTTTGGGGACAACTCAGTACATTTGAATGTGGACTGAGTAGGAGGTGATGACTAGGAATGTGGTTAATTTTATTTGAGAGGCTGATGTTTATAAGGATGGGTGTTGAGCAATAGGAAATTGCTGATTCATTCTGAAGTGGGCCAGGTAAGCAGACAGATAGACAGAAGAAGTGACCGTGGCATATGTTGACAGTGACTGGATTCAGGAAGTAATTATATGGATACACACTGCATTCTTTCTGCTTTTCATTAATATGAAAATTTTCTTAATTAAAAGAAAATATCAATTCCATGTAACAAAGGAGATTACAAACAAAATGAAAAAGCAGCTCATGGAATGGGAGAAAATCATTACAAATCACATTGATAAGGGGTTGATATCCAAAATATGTGTAAAGAACTCACATAACTGAATAGCAAAAAAAAAAAACCAACCCAAACAATATGAATTAAAAATGGGTAGAGGAATTGAATAGATATTTTTCCAAACAAGACATACAAATGGCCAACGTGCACATGAAAGGTTCTCATGAAAGTATCAGTGATCATCAGGGAAATGCAAATCAAAACCACAGCTCCGTGTTGTTTTGTACCGTTAGAAAGTTGCTGCTGTTTAATCGCTGAGTTGTGTCTGACTCTTTGCCACCCCAAGGACTGTAGCCTGCCAGGCTTCTCTGTCCATGGGATTTCCCAGGCAAGAATACTGCAGTGGGTTGCCACTTCCTTCTCCAGGGGATCTTCCCAACCCAGGGATCGACCCTGCATCTCCACATCTCCTGCATTGGCAGGCAGATTCTTTACCACTGAACCACCAGGGAAGCCATACCATTAGAATAGCTATTATCAAAAAGAAAGAAGTAATAAATGCTAGCAAGGATGTGGAGAAAAAGGAAACTTGTGCACTGCTGGTAGGAATGTAAATTGGTGCAGCCATGTGTAGAACATTATGGAGACTCCTCAAATAATTAAAAACAGAATTACAATATGACCCAGTGATCCCAGTTCTGGGTATTCGTCCAAATGAATGAAACCAGTATCATCAGAAGAGTTGTCTGCATGCTCATATTCACTGTAGCACTATTTACAAAAGCCAAGACGTGAAAGCAACCTAAGTGTCCATTGATGGATGGAATAAAGAATGGATGGTGCATATAAAATGGAATATTATTCAGCCATAAAAAGGAAACTTTGCCATTTGGAACAATGTGAATGGCATTATGACACGTGAAATAAGTCAGATAGAAAAGATGGGTACTGTATGATTACACTTACAGTGGAAGCTGAAAAAAAATGGAGTTCACAGATACCCCAAAAAAAACAGATTGTGGTTCCAGAGGCAGGGGTGGGGGTGGTAGAATGGGTAGAGGGATCAGAAGGCATGAACTCCAGTTATAAGCTCTGGGGATGTGAGAGCTGCATGGTGACTATAGTTTACAAAAGAAACCCATCAGGTGACACCACAGAGCTTCTGGGAGGAGCAGGTCTCCTGAGATGAGTCCGAGGGTCTCCTCTGACCCGGGGGTCCTGCAAGCTGGGTGCCACCCTGCGCAGACTCTCTGGATGTTTGCAGCATGGGCATGGGTACCCCACCTCCCCAGACAGCAGCCTCAAACATGCCCTCCCCCCACACCCCCGATGCTCAGCACAAACTCACAGAGCATTTCTTTGTTGAACATTTCAGTGGAACAGAAAATCCACCTGTCTGAGCCAGAAACGAGACATTTCCTTCCAGATTTTTGTTTATCTAAAAAATAAAACCCCCGACCACCCACACATTTGCAGCTTCCGTGTGACACGTGCTATCTGGACAACCCACCCCCGACTGCTACCTAAAGGAGGGGTCTGCAGCCCATCCCACTGGACCCGCGGGCAGCAGCGGTCACACTTGCGGCCCAGGGATTCAGAAGGGCCTCTGTGTCACCCTGCCTGAGCTGAGGAAGAGTCTCCAGCATGTTTTGGAAATTAGCCAAGTGGAGGCCACATGTCACTCCCTCTGCATTGCAGCATGTCCTTCCTCCATCACAACATCCTGTGGAGCCTAGGGCAGCGGAGACCCCGATTCCACCCACCACCCTCTCGAGATGGTAGAAAACCCCCTTTTCCACAGCTTGGTTTTTGGACTGACACTCACCATGGGCTTGAAGGTGACAAGCACTTCACAGGACATGCCGGCTGATAGCGGGCCTGGGGGGTCAAAGCTGCGGGAACAACAATGGAGCAGGGCTGAGCCTCCTGCCCTCAAGGACCACAGCTGGGCTGGAGCTACTGTCCCAGACAGCCAGTGCCCAGGCAGGCCATCGAGAACCTCCTTCTCGTCCTGTCCCCGGGGCTGAGCCCCTGCAGCCTCCCAGGGGCTCAGTCCACAGGAGATGCTCCAGGGACATCTGAGTGTCAGTTGTGTGAGTGAAGGAAGGGGAGGGAGAGAGGAAGGAAGGAAAGGGGGGGAGGGGAGGGAGGGAAGGATGGGAAGGGGTGGGTGGGAAGGGAGGAAAAGAGGGGAGGGGGAGGGGAAAGGGAAGGAGGGAGGGAAGGAGGAAGGGAAGGAGGGGCCAGCCCCAGAGGGTGCAGATGCTGTGGGGTGAGCAGCAGTCATGGTTCCCTGCGGGCATGAGCCAGGCCTGGAACCAAGGGTCTAGGACTTTGGTTTCAAGGTGAGGGGCTATGAGCCAGGCAGGGAGCTGGGACTGAAGGTGGTGCATTCAATTGGAGCCATCTGAGCCCCACTTCAAGTAAAAGGACCAGGAAAACAGCCCCTCGTTCCCAGTGATTCTGGAAGGACTTTGTCTGAATTTGTCTGAAAAAAAGGAGCCCCCCTCAAAATTGCTAACATGAGGTCCATTGTCACAAGGTTGGATTTTACCTCTTATACTTTGCTTAGAAAACACAAGCAAAAACTTAATATAAAAATCTGTCTCTGGCTGGCAGTGTCCCAGAGGCTCAAGGCAGAAGTAGACCCGAGCTCCTCGTGTCGGGAGGGAAGTGTTCTGGTGTCAGACTAACAGAGTCCCAGAGTGGCATCTCGCCAGTGGGTGGGTCAAAACCCAGACCTGAAAGCTGCACACAAACTGACAGGGACATGGCAAGGGGTCAGGGCCAGACCCCAGGACCTCAGGTGGCAGAATTACTGAAGGGAGACTTTTACAGGCATGAGAAAAGAACCAGAAATATCAGCTGATCTGAAAGAGAGCTTGGGACTTTCAGAAATGAGGAATATGAAATTAGCAATTTCAACGGCCGATTAGATACCATCAAAGAGAGAAGAAGTGAATGGAGGGACAGACCCCAGAAACCTGCTCAGAGAGATGACGGTGAAGGGGAGGGGGAGGCAGTGTGATACAGGTGTCAGGAAGTGTGGGGGTGCAGAGCAGACAGGTTTCACAGAGGGCCGGTCCGTGAGGATGGATGGGGACAGTGTGTGAAGGGCCAGGGTGGAGGGATGTCCACAGTTGTTGGCAGAGCCTGACCAGGAAGCACAGGGAGTTCTAAGTGGCTCTAGGAGACAGCGATCCACAGCAGACATGGTGGTGGACATGCTGGACCCCAAGGGCCCGGTGACCCCATGGCAATCAGAGGAGGCTGGATAACCTATGAAGACAGGGGACTGCCCAGAAAGCTGACTTCCAACGGCAACATCATAAGCCAGCAGACAGGGAGGAATATCTTTGTGGTGTTGAGAGAAAACGCTGTCCATAAAACGTTCCTGATCCAGGCTGGGGAGGGTGACTTGAGGTGGCCAAGGTGATGTGACCACCCAATTGTGCATCCCCGCCCACTCCTCCAGAAACCACAGATCCACAGGGAGAACTAGCCACATGGGAAAGCCCCGCTGTCAGCACGCCCAGACAGTGGAGGATGCACTGGTGATAAACATGGAACAAGGGAAGACAGAAAAGGGAGCGAAGATCCTGCTTCTGGCTCATAAGCTGCACAGAATGGACAGTGAATCCAATGGGGAAACTGACCAGAGCCGCGGCCAGTGGCACAGCCCTGGAAGGCACTGCGGGCAGCGGCAGGGCCTCCGAGGCTGCAGCACTCACACAGCAGGAGCCATGCAGACCTGGGTACTTAGAGCCCCAGGGACCTTTCCACTGAAGACAAGGAGGAGCAGCAGAAGCCAGGAGGGGGAGGAGAAAAAAACCCTTAACGACAAAGTCAAAATGCTTAAGGAGCAGAAAAGAACAGGACCCTGCAGAGACACAGTAACAGTCATTATGAGGCAAATGAGGGAAAACAAAATAGGAAGGAAGAGAGGATTCCAGGGACCAGACGGGATCACAGACAAGAGGATCCGGCTCAGGCATCAGCAGGGTCTCAAGAGAAGAAACCTGAAACTCTGGAGCAGACTGAAAATTTAAACAGAGTTCAAGTACACAGTCCTGAAATAAAAAGATGGCTTTTCTCTTTACTTTGAGGAGGCACAAGGCCCCATAGGGAGTTCTCACTCAGAGCCATTGACCTCAAAACAGAGGAGGAAATATCAAGCGGGGCTGGCCTGAGGAAGGGGGCGGAGACACTTCAGGAAATGCCTGCAGGCCCCAAGGGTGGTTCAAAGAAGGAGGCTCTGGGAGCAGCTGCAGGGACTAAGGCCCCGCCCACGGCTGCCCCACTGCCTACTCCACGTGGACGAAGTCCTGCAGGCTCTCATCCACGCCCACCAGCTTGCAGTAGTTAATCGTGTAGGTGGCGTTGATCAGCGTGATCTTCTTCTTGTACACTTTGCCAACATCAAAGTCCTAGGAAAAGTGAGTGAAAAGTTAACACTCAAAGCTCTCTGGTGGCTGCTTCTCGGCACCTGACATCCATGCCTGGGAGACCAAGACGTCTCCCTGGTCTCCCAGGACCTCCGCCTCGGGCAGGAAGGGGGTGCCTGGGGACCAGCGGGTGTGGGTCCCCCAGCAAAGGGTTGGGTGGTGCCCGGCTCCTCCAGGGGGACTGAGAAGTTGTGAAGTCCTAGCCTCTCTGGGACCAGTGCCCTCCTGGGCCGGTGCCTGAGCCCTTCCACGGGACCCTGTCACCCTCAGTCCCAGGTGAGGACACTGGTACCGGGGACCCTGGGCTCACCTTGAAGTGGATGAACTTGGGCTTGCTGTTGAAGGGGCACCCTCTGAACTCACGCCCTGATGCCACCTGTTTGTGGATCACCCCACTGCGCAGCTGTTGCACCGTCCGCTCCAGGATGTCCTTGTCCATCTTTGTTCCGCCCACTGGCTTCCGGTCCACATCCTCCTTGGATACCTGGGTATTGACAGGGCCATCTGGAAAGCCTGGCCAGGCCTTCCTGAGGGCAGCTGGGTAGAGAGGGACATGAACAGCCAGGGTCACTGAGACCTCACGGGGCGGAGAGGGAGCCACATGGGGAGGGGGGCATGCAACATCCAAGGTGGGGCACCAGCAAGGTCGTGGGGGTGGGACACCAGTAAGGTCGTGGGGGTGGGGCACCATCAAGGTCGTGGGGGTGGGGGACAAGAGGCTGAGCAGAGCCATCCACAACCTAGAGGATTTCTGGAAAATAATGGCAGAGGGGGTTTTCTATATTTTTTGTTGTTTTCAGTTGCTCGGTCATGTCCCACTCCTTGCGACCCCATGGACTGAAGCACGCCATGCTTCCCTGTCCTTCACCATCTTCCAGAGTTTGCTCAAACTCATGTTCATTGAGTCGGTGATGCCGTCCAACCATCTCATCCTCTGTTGTCCCCTTCTCCTCCTGCCCTCAATCTTTCCCAGCATCGGGGTCTTTTCCAATGAGTCAGCTCTTCACATCAATTGACAAAAGTATTGGAGCTTCAACATCAGTCCTTCCAATGAATATTCAGGGTTGATTTCCTTTAGGACTGACTGGTTTGATCTCCTTGCAGTCCAAGGGACTCTCAAGAGTCTTCTCCACTACCACAGTTCGAAAGCATTTTAAAATCAGGCCAAGAAAAAGTTTTTGAAAATTTCTACAGGAAGCAACATTTTTTCAAGTGGCACAAAGGTGCCGCCCTGACAGTTTCAGTGACTTAGAGAGGGAGCCTCTGGGGGCCTGGCTCTGGCACCGGGGCCGACCCAGGGACTGGCACCCTCCTGCCCTCACACTCCGGGGTGGAAGCTGGCCTGCTGACCGGTGACCCCTGTGCAGTGGCTAGGCCTGAGTGGGGTAGTGTCCAGCTCTGGTCAGCCAGGCCTCCTCAGAACCAGAAGAACCAAATGGCTTGGCCCTCAAAATGATGGGAATGAGTTTGCCCACAGATAGGGGCAATGCCCTCCTGGGTGGCCACAAACAGAGCAGGGGCCAACATCCTGCCGCGTGCACTGGACACTTGCCAACTTCGTGCCTCACGGAGCTATCCCTGATGGGATGACCACTGCCCTGGACAGAAGGCTGTCAGAGGAAGTGTGAGTGGGCCTTCCAGCCACAGGCTTCCCAGTGGTAAGTGCATGAATCAGGGCTTACTCCCCCACCCCGAGCCCCAGCCTACACCTGCTGTGTGTGGCTGTTGGGGAAGGAGGCAGTCAGGAGGAGCCATGGAGCAGCACCCATGAGTGAGGCCCCAGCAGTCACCAGGACGGGGTGGGGGTGGGTGGGGGAGATGGGGCTGTGTCTGTGACTGAGGAGTTACCTGGAAAGGCTTGTAGTCCTCCTTCCAGAGCCCAGGGATCTCCGGCCAAGCCAGTGTGTCCTCCTCCCCACCGAGGCTGCTCCTGTCCCCCTGGACAGACTCGCTGGAGATGGCCATCAGCAGCAGAGAGGACTGGTGGAATCTGGACCTGTTCTCCTGGAGTTGGGGGAGAAAGACACGGCTCATTCTAGAAAAGAGAACACGCAGACGGGAGGACACCCAGGACCCCAGGCCCCCCACACACAGATGGGAAAGAGAACCCCGGGAACCCTAGGCCCAACTCTGCATCGGAGACCATAGCACACATTGTTTGTCACTTCCATTTAAAGTACAAGTGTCTACACATCATGAAAGCCTTTCTGCAGGGCCCACATATGTGCCGAACCCCCTTCACAGACCTTTATCTGCTCTTGGGCTGGACCTGGCCTCTGTCCAGGGACATCAGGCTGGAATAGAGATGAGGGTGGAGGTTGATGTTGCTGCAGGTGAGAGAAAGGCCCCCAGCAGAGAAGAGCAGGAGCACTCTGGGTGGTGGGCAGGCGTGAGACAACAGGGAGGAGGCAGCAGGAGATGCAGGTGCATGCTGCCCAGGACTGCAGGGCAGAGAGGGGCACTGAGAAGAGTGGAGACCCTGGGGGGCAACACGCAATGAAGCCTGGGAGCTTAGCTGGCAGCACCCTTGTTGGAGCCAGTGAGCTCGGCCTTCAGGTTGGGGGTGCACAGGGCAGAAGTGGAAGGGCCACCTGGGCTCAGGACAGGATCCAGAGATCCCTGTCCCACACCTTCAGGCACAGTAAGCAGGTCATCGACATGGTGTACACATAAGGTGGCCCGAGACGATCCTGTTTAGGGTGTGTGGCTGTGGGGTCTGCCTCCCAGGTAGGTGAGGCACCAGAGACGGAGGGCCATCTGCCTGCACCTGTGCTGTCACCGGGGGAGGCTGCCATCCCGCCTGCCTTGGGAAGGAGCCTCGAGGCCATTGGTGTCCCTGGTGGTGGGGATGGGGCATCAGACCAGGAACCAGGAGAAAAGGTCCTGGGGCCAGGGCGCTCTCCGTGGTGCTGATCTTGGCTGGCAGGCACGTCCTGTGCCGCTGGGGCATCCGCTCACCAGGGGACAGCAGGGCGGGGCCTCTGTGCTCTGCCCATCGCAGAAGGTGGCCACGTAGCTCCAAGTCTGGTCCCTCAGGCTCCGCTGGCCTGCAGGTCTGGCGGGCTTGGGCCGTGGCCTCCTCCGGTCCTCCATGGCCTCCTCCTTCAAGAGTCGACTCACAATCTCCTGCTTCCTGCACTTCTGCTCCTCCTCAAAGGCACTGCAGGGAATGCTGTCTGGGCCAAGAGCCAGACGCCCCCGACCCGAGAGGCTGGGCCCACTGGGCTCCAGGGGAGCAGATGAGGAGGCCCAAGGGCGGCCAGGCCAGAGACCCGGGGCGCCAACCTTGGGCTCTCGTGTCCCCACTCTCCTAGTCCCTAGGCTGCTGGGGCCCGGCTGAGGCTCAGACCACAGCAGCCTTGGGTGGGAGGGTGCTGCTCCCCACTTGTCCCTCCCACGTGCCAGGACTGAGAGCCTCAGATGCCGAGGAGCTGCTCCCTGACCCCGGGACCCCTGCAGGTGGGGCGATGGTATGACTAGGGGACACTCCCTAGCAGCAGGACCAGGAGGCCGCAGCTGGGCAGATGCTAACAGTGACCACAACGGGTGGGGCTAGGAAACAAGGGGCAAGGGATGGGCCTCCAGCAGGAAGAGAAGACACAGAGCCTAGTGTGCAATGCTGGGCTGAGGTGGAAGAGTTGTGAACTCGCTCTAGCATCTTGGGAAGCCCTCCAGAGGATCCTTTTCTCTCAGGGCAAGTACAGCCTGGGGACCTATGAATGGGGACCTTGAAGGCCCAGGGGTCGGGGTGCAGCATGGACTGAGGCATCACTGAGCACCTGAGACCAGAAAGTGAGCCCAAGCTACCCTTGTCTTCTGGGAGGGAGGAGAGGGTCGGTGGGTGGTGGGCCGTGCAGAGACAAAGGAGTGAGCCACTCGATGCAGGGGGCATGCCTGGTGGTAGAGTCAGGAGGGGCTGTGCTCTGAGGCCCAGGAGAGGTACCTTGCGTGGGGTGGGGGTGAAGGGTTGACGTAGGTCGAGAGGCAGCCTCACTAGTTGTGGCAGACATGCCCCCACTGCCCTGGGGTGCCCCCAGCATGCTCACCGGTTCTGGGCCTCCAACTCCTGGCACCGGCGCTGATGGCACAGGTGCTTGAAGGCATCCCCACCTTGGGCCAGGATCGCCTTCTTCTCGGCCTGGGCCTTCTGTTCCGCCAGCTCTGTCTTGGCCTGGCCCCATGCTTGAAATTTCCGGAGCGTTTCCTTGGGAAAGGAGAACATGGAGGCTTCAGCGTCTGCAGGTGTATGCGGGCACACTGGAGCTTTCTATGGGGTGGGTGACCTCACACTGTACCAGAGACACAGGTGGTGAGGACATCACCACCACTCCCCCTGCACCCCCAGTTGCCTCTCCTGAAAATCCTCCAGGGCTTCCCTTGCAGATCCCTTCCCACATCCCTGGCCTAACTGACCCCCAGGCCCCACTTTCCCCAGGAAGGCCTGGGACCCCAACACATGGCATGCTGAGCCTGAGAGGCTGTCCAAGGGCAGGTGGGCGCACGCGGTCCCACCTGGATCCCAGAAGGGCTCCTACCCGGTTGGTGGAGATACTGTTCTTCAGGGCCAACACTGCATCCATGCGCCTGCGCATGTGCTCTCGGGTCTCCAGCTCCTCCTTCTGCTCTTGCTCTCGGATCCTGAAGGGAGGGCCTGGTCACCGCTTGAGCAGCCTCAGGGCTGGGAGGAGCCCCAAGGAAACAGCCAAGTGCGAGCGGGAAGAGAGCTGGGCTGCATATGAGCCACAATGAGATCAGTTTCTCTAGACCAGTCCTTGTCTGAAAACAGCAGCTGTCAGCTCAAAACTGAAAACACACGATGACGTGAGGGTTCAATGATAAAATCAGAGAATTTCAACATAAAGGCAAGTGACCCACTTTCTCAGGCTTGTTGTTGGCGGGGGCGAAGTGGACACAAGGAGATTGGGGAGAAGGAAAGACGCACCTCCCCAGCGAGACCTTCAGGAACCTCAGGGCCTTTCGGTGGTTCTTCTGGGCTTCTTCCACCAGCTTCTGCTGACGAAGTCCAAGCTCCTTCTGCAGGTGCACGCATCTCCTGCAGGGGCAGGGGGAGGGGAGGATGAGAACATATGCTGTGGAGAAGGGGGGACAGGAACTCGTGCTGTGCAGACCCGGAGGGGACTGAGGCCAAGTGCATGAGGGAGGACCCTGCGCCGTGCCTGGCAGGGGCAGGGAGATGGGGACCCCGCAGGTGTCCATGGGCTTAGATTCCATGGAACCAGGAGATCTGGTGACAGATAGAGTGGGAGCTGGAGGAAACCTGTGAAGGTGGGATGGGGGGCAGGGACTCCCCTGGGGTGGGAGGTTGGGCCCCCTGGCCTGCGGCACACCTTGTCCTCCTGCCCTGTGCTCAGAAAGGGCTGCTCCCGGGAAGTGGGCGGTGTCAGGCCTCAGAGAGGATGGGCTGAAGGAGTGGCCAGAGCAGAGAAAATGGCTGGGTATCCAGGAGGAAGCCACTGTCAGGTCAGGGAGTGAGCATGGCTCCAGCTACTCTGGCCAGGGCTAGGAGGATGGGCCTGGGCAGGCAGGCAGGGGAGGGGGCAGGCAGGACCCCAGGCCTGGACCCACCGGGCCCGCAGCAGCCGGTTCCGCTCTGCTTTCCCCAAGGCCCCCGTCTCCCTGTGCAGCTGCTTGGCTGCCCGCTCCTGGAGGCCTCTCTTGGCAGCTGCAGCCTCCTCTTGGGCCGACTTGCGGGCGTCCTCCAGCTGCCCTTCCTGGACCTCGATCTGCCACAAGGCGTTCCTGGCAGGCGGGGGTGTTCATGTCAGCCAGGGGTGGGAGACTGGGCCACACCTCTGCGTTGCAGCCACTTTAGGGATGTGGCACTGCATCTGACTGACGACACCCAGGCCCCTGCCACCTGCAGCTCTGCTCTCTGGGCGCAGGGGAGCAGAGGCCCCACCACGTGGCGCCCACCCCCTTACCTGCCTCTTACCATGCCCCACCCCCTCTCCCCCATGATACAGGCTCCTTGCGGCAGGGTTTTCTGGGGTTTTACTCACTGACGATGCCTAAATGCTGGGATCAACCCCTAAGTGCTGGGATCAGGGTCTGGCACTCAGCAGATGCTCGGTGACAGTGAGTGACTCTGTCTGAGCTCCCAACCTCCAAGATTAGGTGTGCCCACAGCACTCCAGGTGGAATGGCACATGCGCGCCCCCAGAGGATGACCTTGGGGACAGCTGACACTTGCTCTGTGGCCCGCCCACTCTCAGCCCACACTGTGAGTTGGGAGGTCTCGTCGACATTCCTGTGGCCTGAGGTGCCCTTTATTTTGGGCACACAGACTCCAGCAGCAACACCGAGGGCCCTGAAGGCACATCCCCCTGAGAACAGGTTCAAGGGTGACTTCTGGTTGGTCACAGGCCCGGGCGAGGGCTGCCAGGGGTCAGCACGTGACACCCTTGGTGTGGCTGCTGTGGGCACAGGCTTGGACACACTGGCCCAGAGGTGGTGGCCAGCTCAGGGAAGCGCCAAGCAGTGGACAGGGTTATTTACAAAGCCTTGGTGCCCACCGAGCAACGTCCGAGGAAGAACCAACAACGAGGTCATGGAGCTGGAAGCTGAAGCTGACAACTGCACCAGAGGACAGAGGGGCCACTACACTGTCCAAGGGGGACACTGACTGGGCCAGGGAACCGGGTGGGCTTCCAACGGGAGCCAGGAGAGGCCTGGGAGGCCCTGCTCAGCCGTGACGCAAACGGCAGTGGACTCTGCAGCCATGAAGGGAGGTGCCTCGTGGCTGCTGTGTAGGGAGGAGGAGTGGGCGCAAGGCAGTAAACACTACAGGGTCTGCACTAATGAGGCGGAGGGGGGGACACCCATGATCGCTGGGGTCAGTGCTGCTGACGGATGGGATGCACGATGGGACATCTGAGAGGACATCTGATGTGTGTTTTCTTGCATATAAATTAGACCTTAGCTGATTAGTAAGAAAGTAAGTGGGCAGTGGCCACGCCCACATGAGAAGGGGCAGGTAGCTGGGCTCCCTGAGTCAGGGCCTGAGGAGCAGGCAGCTGGGCATGGTCAGCAGACTGGCACTTGGTGGGAGGAGAAATGAGTGAAAACACAGAGGAAAATGAGCGGCAAGCTTCTGAAGGTCAGAGAAGAGACAGGACAGATCAGACAGGAGACAAGGGTGAGCCTCTGAAGGTTAGAGAAGAGACAGAACAGGTCAGACGGGAGATGAGGGTGAACCTCTGAAGGTCAGAGAGGAGACAGAACAGGTCAGATGGGAGATGAGGGTGAGCCTCTGGTTTTGTTGGAGCTGGACTTCCAGGCATGAACTCCTGTTTCAGCAGACACACAGAAGCACATGTGTTTCCCAGCTCTGTCTGAGAGACAGTCTGGAGCAGTGGGTCCCCCTGGTACCCACCCTGGATCCCTAAACACCGTTCTCTCCGCAAGAAACCAGGTTCTGGGCACAACTTGCAGGTCCAGGGCTGGGCAACAATAAATAAGCAAGCCTGGAATTCATTGTTACCCCCAGAAAGTGCTGGAAGAACGACAGGGAGCCAGCTTGAAAGAGGTCCCACTGGCCAAACTGGGGATGATGGGAGCATTGAAATGTATGAAGATGGAGCAGGAACAAGTCACTGAGCAGAAAAGAAGCTGGAGAGTCTGCATTGACGCAGAGAGATGTGAAGACAACGTTGTTCTCTACAGCAGGATGAGAACTCACACACTTAGAAAGACTCACAGAATTAGAAAACCGCTCGCAGGGACCTCCCTGGTGGTCCAGTGGTGAGGACTCTGCTCCCACCATAGGTGGTCAGGGAGCTAAGGTCCCACACGCCACAAAAAAAAAAAGAATGAAAATCGCCCTTTGGCAGCCATCATCATAACCGATTCAAGCAAGAAACATCAGTAAATGCAAAATGGGAGCGTGAGAGGGGCAGGGAGGGGCTCTCCAGGCTCACATAGTGCACCACAAATTCCACCAAGTTCCCACAGGAAAAGCATGGCTGCGCAGAAGGAACCCTGCAGACCGCATCTCCATCAAGGGGCTGAAATCTGCCCCCTCCAGAAAGGGGACCAGTGGCCATCAGGACCCTTGCTGGGGGGCACCAGGTGGGGGATCCTAGGCCACCATCCTGAGGAGACATTACACAAAGGCAACTTGGGGGGCCCTCCTGGGGGCAGTATCTTCAGAAATATTGAGGTCAGAAGGTCTTTCCTACTGGAAGCAGGACGACCCTCTGTAACCACCCAGGTGGGACCCTCTTGCTGTAAAGTGTTACCAGATAATGGGGGGAAGGGGACACTGGGGATTCTTTGTGCTGTCTTTGCGAGTCTTCTGTAAACTTGAAATTCTTTCGAAAGTTAGAAGCTTTAAAAAACTAAATGGATGATATAGTGATGGACAAAGGCAGGGCCACCAGGGGCGTCCTAGGCTGGTGAGGGGGGAGCAGCCCAGATGCTGGCTGGTGCACAGCGGGGCTGCCAGGACAAGCTCCAGGTGGAGCATCTCTCTAGGGGGTGGGGGCTGGGAGGATGCTTGTAGAAAAGGCATTAAGATTTAAAAATCCTTTTGGTTGTTCCATGGGGGCACAAAAAGCAGGAAAAAAGGAAGAAGAAGCTGATTTCGCAGTTCCTAAGAACTCAAACAAATGTGAAGAAAGTGAAAAACACTGAACAAAAAGGGAAGTCTTGGCTACTCTTCCATTTTTAGGCAGCTTGAAAGTCAAGTGCCAAGTGTGGTTCTCCATCTCAAGGCCCCACCAACACCCCCAGCCGGCCTGGACTCACTCGCTCTGCTGTAGCACAGCCATCATCCGTGCCTGCAGGTCCCACTCGTTTTCCAGCTCCAAGCACAGGCGCTGCGACGCTGCCTCCAGGCGGCCCACGGCTGCCCTGGGGACCGCAGGGACAGCGGCAGTCAGGGCCTTGGGGTTGCCAGCCCCCAGCCAGCAATGCCTTCACCTGATTTTTCACTTGCAAGAGATGAGTGGTCAGCGGGGCGGGCAGAAACCTGGCTGAAGGCAGGCTTCTGCTGGGCCTACCCTTACTGATCTGACCACGCTGCCATTACCCGCTTCGCTGGCCTCTCTAACAAGAATGGGGAGCTGGCCCCTGGTTGCCAGCTCCTCAGAGCAGCAGGCCCAGCCTGGTTTTGGCCCAGGAAGGACCTAGCATACTCACCTGCCGACCAGAAGCATCTTGAGGACAAAAGCCACCAAGACCCCCCCTTGGCCAAGCCCCCCTTGCGGGGGGGAGCTTCAAGAAATCCCCTTGAAATTTCTACTTCAAGTCCCTCTGATCCCCTGTCATCTGAGCCCAGTTATGCTCTGATGAATGAGGTGGGTGGGGATGAGGTAGGACAGACAGATGCACTGCCCCTAAATACCCCCTCTAAGGGCAGAAGGGAGAAGGCAATGGCAACCTACTCCAGTACACTTGCCTGGAAAATCCCATGAACGGAGGAGCCTGGCAGGCTCCAGTCCATGGGGTCGCGAAGGGTCGGACACGACTGAGCGACTTCACTTTCCCTTTTCACTTTCATGCATTGGAGAGGGAAATGGCAACCCACTCCAGTGTTCTTGCCTAGAGAATCCCAGGGACGGCGGAGCCTGGTGGGCTGCTATGGGGTCGCACAGAGTCAGACACAACTGAAGCGACTTAGCAGCAGCAGCAGCAGGAGCAAGGGCAGAAGTGGGTGGGGTCATCTCTATGAGAATGGCCTTAAGTGACACTGACCAGATGGCTCTGGTCTGCAGGCCTGTGACCTGGTGCCATCTGGGTCCCTGCGCTGGACGCTCCTCCCCACCCCTAGCCCACCCTGGTGCTCCTGCTCCAGCGATGTATGGCTGCTGTTTCTATCACTCAGGTCCCAGCCTGCAGGTCATCTTGTCAGGGAGAGTCCCCTGGACACGTGTATCAAAGTGACTGCCCTCCTGGGTCATGGCCACCTGACTCCTGGTGTCTGCTACAGCTGTCAGATTCCCACAAGGGCAGGAGATGGGTCCATCCCCTTGCCACCCAGGTGCAGCGGGCACTAGATGTGGGTCACAGTTGGGTGGACGCAGCTCCTTGCTCACACACTGGCCCCAAAGCCCCACCTCCAACCTCTGACCTACATGTTGTTGGCTGCCCTCTCCGCAGCCATCTCGGCCGCCGTGCTCTCCTGCTGCTTGACCAGGAGTTCCATCCTCCTGCGGCAGGCACGTAGCTCCCCCCTGGAAGTTGAGCCAGAATCAGGGTGAGTGGTCCAGTGTACCCCAGGCCTCAGTCTCCCTCTCCTTGGATGGGATCAGGCCCGGGGCGGCTGACACAGCCTCTCCTCCTCCATCTCACACATTCAGGAGTGAACTTTCATGTCATCCATACGGCAGTGTTACTGCTGGTCAGATAGGAGTGGAGGGCAGGGAACCCCTATGGCCAGAGCACCCACACAGCCCAGGGCAGGGGACCAGCTGGTCCACTCACCTCGTCTTCTGGATAAAAAGGTCTTTCTCTTCATTCATCTGGTCCAGGTGGCTCAAGTCCCTGCGTAGCAGGGAGGCCTGCATTTTGTCCTGGGCGGTCACCCTCTGCTCTTGCTTGTCCTTGCTCTGCTCTATTCCTGGACTTGACGTGGAAAGGACACCTGCTACCCTTGTGTGGGGGCCATGTCCCCCTCACCGTACTGTCCAGAACACAGAGGCCCCCTCACCCTGTCCCCACCCGGGTCAGTTACCAGAAGCTTCCCAGGCCGGCCTTCTGCTCAGCCTCTCTGGGGACACAGTCCAGCACAAACTCCGGGTCCTCCAGCTCCTCTGTGTCTAGAAGTCAAGCAAGAGAAAGCAGATGGAGATCCTCAAGCCTGAGGCTCCTGGATAAATCCTGATAGGTGCAGTGGTTCTCAAAATGTGGCCCGGGGAACCCTTTCCAGGGGTTGGCACTTCAAAGCTATTTTTGTAACAATTGCAAAACACTACCTGTCTCTTTCGCCCTGGGCTTGGTGAGTGTGGCATGGAGTTGACAGGGTAACAGGCAGGAAGGCCAGGGGTCTCCAACCAGAGGAAATAGGCTGCAAGTGTCAGACATTTTTTATCTCTCCCTTAAGTGGCAGGAGGAAACAAACTACAAGTATCAGATTTTTTTTTTTCTTCTCTATACAAAATTTAAAGGAGGTTTCTCTTAAAATTCTGTGTTGCCATGACACCTGGTTCCACCTGAACTTAACTTTTCTCAAACCTTGAGCTAACCAATGCGTTTTCCTTATGGAAATGTTTTTCTTAAGCTATGTTAATGAAACTATGCATTTGCTTTGGAATTTGCCTTTCTTCAAAATGGTTTCGCCTAAGACTAACTTTTTTCTTTACTCAAATCTTAGGCTGATAACAGCTCAACAAACCAGTATTCATATCAATTGTTTTATGGCTGGGGGAGGACACACCTCCGCCATCCTATCTCAAAAATGCATATTGTGGGAGAGGGGCCTGGTGAAACTCCCTCAGCCTTGAGGTGTCTCTCTTATCTGATCAATAGCTTTCTAACAGACATAAAACAGCTTGTTAAAACTAGCAAGGGGGACACTTTTTCTGCCCCCTTCTTATGTCTATGTCAGAAGCTTTGTCTATCTCTTTTATACTTTAATAAAACCTTATTACACAAAAGCTCTGAGTGATCAAGCCTTGTCACTGGGCCCAGATTGAATCCCTCTCCTCTGGAGGCCAAGAATCCCGGTGTCTTTCACAGCTCAGCAACAACCTTTCAGAGTTTTCCAGAGGCCACGTGACTCAGGTTACCACACCAGACTAGTGAGAGGCAGACATCTTCTCTTAGGCCAGGCTCTGCATGTTACACTCAGCAGGTTCATTACTGCTATTTCAAGTGAGTAAAATTTTTTTTAGCTTTAGTTCTTAATGCAGTAAACATTGAAAGGTGTAACTGATGTAAACCAGAGCTCTTTGGGTCTTCAGTAATTTTTTTAGGAATATAATGGAGTTTCCTGACCAAAAAAAGTGTGAGAATTATTGCCTTTGAGAATCACTGCCAATTTCCAGCAAAACACGGCTTATCTCCAGTCCTTCATTAAAGCTCAGCAAAAATGATTGAAAAGAAATTCTAAAAGGCATGAATCTACAGTCATGAGACGGGGGGGGGGGGGGGCAGTAGGAGGGAGAAGGTAGCACAGCTTAGAAGCAGGGGCTCTCAGGCACGGAGGCGGGTCCTAGAGGGGCAGGGACATCAGTGTCCCTGTAAGGCTGTCCTGCTGGTGTCAGCACTAGCCCAAACCAAACCACGTCTTAGAGAAACTGTAGATCATAGGACTTTTTTTTTTTTTTTTTTTTTTTTTAATCCAAAAGTTTCCAGGAAAATAAAACAAGAACAGGTCACATTAAAAAGACTGGAGTAGCACGTGTGGACCCATGGCTGATTCATGTCAATGTATGGCAAAAACTACTACAATATTGTAAAGTAATTAGCCCCCAACTAAAATAAAAAATAAAATAAAATAAAATAAAAAGACTGGAGTAAACACGGCACCAGATTCCTCAACAGAGATGCTGGAAACCACAGTCGCCACTTCAGGGTCTCAGCCACAGGGACCCTTCCTCCAGTTAAAGACAGAATACTATAGGCTGCCTTTTCAAGAAAAATGTGAGCTTAAAAAAATGTAGTTTCTGTGAAAAAAAGGGAATTAAAGGGCCCCTATCAAGCCCACCCTGTGCCTTCTGTGCTGTGAAACATATGTTCTTTGTGAGGGGACCCTTCTTAATTACCATCTTCCACGAGCAGCATATCATCCAAAAGCTTCTTCTCGTCTTCTTCCATTCTGGGGCAAAATCAACTGCAAAAAGTTTACAAAGTACAGAGATGGATTTAAAAAACATTAAAAAACCTGGATTTCAAAGAATTAACTATTTCTCTTCTAAAAAGACATTAAGAAGATGAAGAGAGGCAACAGAATATGAGAAAGTATCTGCAGTACACAGAACTGAGGAAGGTCTCACACCCAGACTATTACAGACGTGTTAAGGATTAGCCCAGCAGAAAAGACGGTCTACAATTGAAGACGTAAAGCAGGACCCTCAGTGGGGTGGGGTCGGGGCAAAGTCATGGTGCATCAAGACCTACACCTGGGGGGATCCCCAAATTGAAGGAGCATCATAATTGCAAAGGTTCTCCCCAAGGAGCGGGGTCCAAGCCCCATGTCAGGCTCTCCACCCTGGGGGTCAGAACCAGGAAGACAGGCCCCTGGACATCTGGCTTTGAAGGCCAGCATGGACTTCCCTTTGGGAGAGGCAGAGGGCTGTGGGAATAGCAACACTGCTCTTAGAGAACTTGCACAAAGTCCCACACACTCAGGGCCCCAAGCAGAAACAGGAAATTGAGAGGAGCCTGGGCCAGACCCACTGCTGACCTCAGGGAACCTCCTGGAGAGGCCGGAGGTGTGGGCAGCTCACCCTGGGGACAAGGACGCTGCTAGCAGCTGTTCTCGGGGAGCTGGTTCTAACATTAGGACACAGGGCAGAGAGTGCCAGGTCATACTCCTCCCTCTGGCTTATCAGTGCCAGGACCTGGCCTGCACACCAGTGAGCTGACACAGCTGCTCCAGGAGCCCCAGGCCCTGCTGCCAGACCCACCATTGGCTTGACACCAATTCTGGAAGCCCTGGGCCCCAGACCTGCCCTCCAATGGGCATACACCATACCAGAACTACCACAGCCCCATGTCATGCCATGTCAGGACCTAGCTTGCCCACCTGCAGGCCAACATCAGCTCCAAGACACTGTGGAGCCCTCAGCCAGCCACCCCAGGATCTGGTTCCACTCACCTGCGGGCCAACATCAATTTGGGACATCCTAGACCCCTCAGCCCCACCCACCAGTGGCATGTATACACACACACACACACACACACACACACACACACACACACACACACACACATCTGGGCCTCCCTAGTGGCTCAGGTGGTAAAGAATCTACCTGCAATACAGAAGACTGAGGTTCAATCCCTGGGTCGGAAAGATCCCCTGGAGAAGAGAATGGCTACCCACTCAGTATTCTTGCTTGGAGAATTCCATGAACAGAGGAGCCTGGTGTGCTACAGTTCATGGAGTTGCAAAGAGTCAGACACAACTGGGGAACTAACACACATATATACACACTGCTATATATGAGTCTCATGGTAACCACAAACTAAAAATCTGTAATAGATACACACATACGAAAGAGAAAGGAATCCAAAGATAACACTAAAGATAGTCATCAAATCATAAGAGAGGAGAACAACAGAAGAAGAAAAGAACAAAAAAGAACTAAAAACACAGCCCTCAAACAATTAACTAAATAGCAAGAAGTACATACCTATCAGTAACTACTTTAAATGCAAATAGACTAAATGCCCTAATTAAAAGACACAGAGTGACTGAAGGGGCCCACATACATGCTGCCTCAGAGCTCAGCTGGTAAAGAATCTGCCTGCAATGCAGGAGTCTCCAGTTCAACTCCTAGGTCAGGAAGATCCCCTGGAGAAGGGACAGGCTACCCACTCCAGTATTCATGGGCTTCCCTGGTGGCTCAGACAGTAAAGAATCTGCCTGCAATGAGGGAGACCTGGGTTCGATCCCTGGGTTGGGAAGATCTGGGTTGGGAAGATCCCTGAAGGAGAGTATGGCAACCCACTCCAGTAAAGAGCTTCCCTGGTAACTCAGCTGGTAAAGAAGCCACCTGCAGTGCAGGAGACCCTGGTTCAACTCCTGGGATGGGAAGATCCATTGGAGAAGGGATAGGCTACCCACTCCAGTATTCTTGGGTTACCCTGGTGGCTCAGACAGTAAAGAATCTGCCTGCAATGAGGGAGACCTGGGTTCGATCCCTGGGTTGGGAAGATCTGGGTTGGGAAGATCCCTGAAGGAGAGTATGGCAACCCACTCCAGTAAAGAGCTTCCCTGGTGACTCAGCTGGTAAAGAAGCCACCTGCAGTGCAGGAGACCCTGGTTCAACTCCTGGGATGGGAAGATCCATTGGAGAAGGGATAGGGCTACCCACTCCAGTATTCTTGGGTTATCCTGGTGGCTCAGATGGTAAAGAATCCACCTGCAATGCAGGGAGACCTGGGTTTGATCCCTGGGTTGGGAAGATCCCTTGGAGAAGGGAATGGCTACCCACTCAAATATTCTTGCCTAGAGAATTCCATGGACAGAGGAGCTTGGCAGGCTACAGTCCATGGGGCCGCAAAGAGTTGGACACAACAGAGCAAATTTCACTTCACAAGAGACTCACTTCAGATCTAGAGACACATACAGACTGAAAGACATGATGGAAGAAGGCATTCTATGCAAAATTGAAATGAAAAGAAAGCTGGGTTACCAACAGTTATATCAGACAAAGTAGACTTTAAAACAAAGACTGTTATAAGAAACAAAGAAGGACCCTACATAGTGATCCCTCAGCCATAGTGGAGCCCTCAGCCAGCCACCCCAGGATCTGGTTCCAAGTCAAGAATAAGATTAACAATTGTAAACAAATATGCACCCAATATAGGAGCCCCTAAATACATAAAGCAAGTATTAATATTAAGAAATGCAAAAGGAGAAACTGATAGTAACATGATAGTAGTTAATGTTAACACCCCACTTATATTAATGGACAGGTTGTCCAGACAGAAAATCAATAAGAAAAACACTGGCCTTAAATGACACTTTAGACCAAATGAACTTAATAGATCTATATAGAACATTCCATCCAAAAACAGCAACTAATTTTAAGTGTACATGAAACAGTCTCTAGGATAGATCACAGGATAGGCCACATATCAAGTCTCAACAAATCTAAGAAAATTGAAATCATATCAGGCATCCTTTCTGACCACAAAACTATGTGACTAAAAATCAACTACAAGGAAAAAACCACAGGAAACACAAACAATACACTACTAAACAACAAATGGATCACTGAAGAAATCAAAGAGGAAATAAAAAATTTCTTCTAGGGACAAATTTGACCTAGGGACAAATGAAAACAGACCAACAAAATCCATAATCTGTGGGATGCAGCAAAAGCAGTTATAGGATGTAAGTTTATAGACATACAAGCTTACCTTTGGAAACAAGAGAAATCTCAAATAAACAGTCTAAACATACACCTAAAGCAATTAGAGAAAGAACAAACAAAACCCATTTAGCAGAAGGAAAGAAATCATGAAGATCAGAACAGAAATAAATGAAACAGAGACTTAAATAAAAAAGATCAATGAAACTGAGCTGGTTCTCTGAAAAGATAAACAGAATTGATAAATCTTGAGGTCAACTCATCAAGAGAAATACAGAGAGAGGGCTCAAATCTAGAAATCAGAAGCAAAAAAGAAGTTACAACCAGAAATACAGGTCAATGCAACAGGATAGAAAGCCCAGAAATAAACCCACACATTTATGGTTAATTAATCTACAACAAAGGAGGTAAGAATATACAATGGAGAAAAGACAGTCTCTTCAATAAGTGGTTCTGGAAAAACTGAACAGTTACATGTAAAATAATGAAATTAGAACTCTCATATCACACACAAAAATAAACTCAAAATGGATTAAAGACCTAAATATAAGACTGGATACTATAAAACTTTTAAGAGGAAAATACAGGCAGAATACTCTTTTACACAAATTGCAACATTTTTTTTGAACCACTTTCTAGAGTAATGAAAATAAAAACAAAAACAAACAAATAGGACTTAATAGAACTTTAAAGCTTTTGCACAGCAAACTATAAACAAAAAGAAAAGACAGCTCAGAAAATGGGAGAAAATATTTGCAAATGAAGTAACCAAGGAATTCATCTCCAAAATGTACAAACAGCTCATGAAGCACAATATACAAAACAAACAGCTGGGGAGTGCCCTGCCAGTCCAACGGTTAAGACTCTGTGCTTCCACTGTAGGGGGCATGGGTTCAATCCCTAGTCACTTGGTCAGGGAAGTAAGATCCTGCATGCTTGCAGCATGGCCAAAACAACACACACACACACACACACACACACACACACACACACACACACAAAACCCTGCAAACAAACCCAATAAAAAAAAGGGGAGACCTAAATAGATGTTTCTCCAAAGAAGAAATACAGATGGCCAACAAACACATGAAAAGATGCTCAACATCACTGATTATTAGAGAAATGAAAATCAAAAACTATATGAGGTATCACCGCACACTGGTAAGAATGGCCATCATCAAAAAGTATATGAATGATAAATGCTAGAGAGGGTGTAGAGAAAAGGGAACCCTCCCGCACTGTTGGTGGAAATGTAAATTGGTACAGTCACTATGAAGAATAGTATGGAAGTTCCATAAAAACTGAAAATAGGGCTACCATGTGATCCAGCAATCCCACTGGTGGGCATCTATCTAGAGAAAACCATAATTTGAAGATACATACATCCAAGTGTTCATAGCAGCACTATTTACAATAGCCAAGACATAGAAGCAACCTAACGGTCCATTGACAGATGAATGGAAAAAGAAGTTGTGATACATATATATGATGGAATATTACTCAGCCATTAAAAAAAGAATGAAATAATGCCATTTGCAGTGACATGGACCTAGAGACTTCCACTCTAAGTGAAGTAAGTCAGAAAAAGATGAATATCATATGATCTCACTCATATGTGGCATCTAAAAAAACACAATACAAATGAAACTATTTACAAAACAGAAACAGACTCACAGACTTTGAAAACAAACTTATGGTTACCAAAGGGGAAACATGGTGGGAAAAGATAAAGTAGGAGTTTGGAATTAACATGCACACAATAATATGTGTAAAATATACAATTAATAAGGATCTACTATATAGCACAGGGAACTACACTCAATATTCTATAAAAAATTATATGGGAAAAGAATCTGAAAAAGAATGGATATACGTATATCTGAATCACTTTGCTTTACAATCTGAAACTAACACAACACAGTAAATAAACTATACTTCAACATAAAAATTAGGGAACTTTCCTGGTGGTCCAGTGGTTAAGAATCTGACTTTCAGTGCAAGGAATGGGGGTTCAATCTCTGTTCAGGGAAGTAAGACCCCACATACTGTGGGGCAACTAAGCCTGAACACCCCAATTATAGAGCCCACATGCTGGACCCCATGCACCACAACTAGAGAGAAGCCTGTGTACCACCATGAAGAGCCTGTTCACTGCAACTAAGACCTGACACAGCCAAAAATAAATAAGTAAATGAATAATTTTAAAAATTATAAAATAAAAAAATAAATTAAAAAATGTTACAACTGGCATCATAGAAATGCAAAGCACCTTATGTAAGAGATTTCCACAAAAAGCTATTTAAAAAAATACTGCCAACAAACAGAAGTCCAGGAGCAGATGGCTTCACAGGTGAATTCTACCAAACATTAAAGAGAAGAGTTAACACTTATCCTTCTCAAACTATTCCAAAAAAAATGCAGAGGAAGGAATGCTTCTGAACTCATTCTATGAGGCCAGCATCACCCTAATACTAAAACCAGACAAAGATATTACACACAAAAAATTACAGGTCAGTATCCTTGATGAATATGAAGCAGATGTAGATATCTTTCTGGAATTCCCTTGCTTTCTCTATAATCCAATGAATGTTGGTAATTTGATCTCTGATTTCTCTGTTTTTTCTAAGCCCAGTTTGTACATCTGGATGTTCTCAGTTCATATACTGCTGAAGCCGAGCTTGATGGATTTTGAGCATTGCCTTGTTAGCATGTGAAATCAGTGCAGTTGTATGGTAGTTTGAACATTCTTTGGCATTGCTCTTCTTTGGGATTGGAATGAAAACTAACCTTTTTCAGTCCTGTGACCACTGGTGAGTTTTCCAAATTAGCTGACATTTTGAGTGCAGCATTTTAACAAAATCATCTTTTAGGATTTTAAATAACTCAGCTGGAATTCCATCACCTCCACCAGCTTTGTTCATAGTAAAGCTTCCTAAGGTCTGGTTGAATTCACACTCCAGGATGTCTAGTTCTAGGTGAATGATCACACCATCATGGTTATCTGGGTCATGAAGATCTTTTTTGTACAGTTCTTCTGTGTATCCTTGCAAGTTCTTCTTAATCTCTTCTGCTTCTGTTAAGTCCTTGCCATTTCTGTCCTTTATTGTGCCCATCCTTGCATGAAATCTTCATAACTCCAATTTTCTTGAAGAGATCTCTAGCCTTTCCCGTTCTACTGTTTTCCTCTATTTCTTTGAATTGTTCATTGAAAAAGGCTTTCTTATCTCTCCTTGCTCTCCTTTGGAACTCTGAATTCAGATGGGTAAATCTTTTCCTTTCTCCATTGCCTTTCGAGTCTCTTTTCTCAGCAATTCGTAAAGCCTTGCAGACAACAACTTTGCCTTCTTGAACTTCTTTTTCTTTAGGATGGTGTTGGTCACTGTCTCCTGTACAATGTCACGAACTTCTGTTCATAGTTCTTTAGGCACTGTGTCTACCAGATCTAATCCCTTGAATCTGTTTGTCACCTCCACTGTATGATCATAAGCGATTTGATTTAGGTTATACCTGAATGGCCTAATGGTCTTCCCTACTTACTGCAATTTAAGCTAGATTTTGCAATAAGGATCTCATGAGCTGAGCCACAGTCAGCTCCAGGTCTTGTTTTCCCTGACTATGCAGAGCTTCTCCATCTTCAGCTGCAAAGAATATAATCAATCTGATTTTGGTATTGACCAACTGGTAATGTCCATGTGTAGAGACGTTTCTTGCATTGTTGGAAAGGGTGTTTGCTATGACCAGTGTGTTCTCTTGACAGAACTTGTTAGCCTTTGCCCTGCTTCATTGCATACTCCAAGGCCAAATTTGCCTGTTACTCCAGGTATCTCTTGACTTCCTACTTTGCATTCCAGTTCCCTATGATGAAAAGAACATCTGGGGAGGAACAGGATGGCAGAGGAGTAGGTGGTTGTGGAGTACATCTTTCTCCATGGATACCTCAGGAATACACCTTCAGACACAGAAGCGCTTGCAGAACACCAGCTGAGAGCGGACAGGAATACCTGACCAGCAGAAAAGAATATATAGAACCACGCAAAACTTGGTAGGAGGAAGGAACTAGGGGGAAAAACAGGAGTGTTAGTAGGACTGGACCTGCCCTCGGCGGGTGGGAGAAATGAAGAAGGGGTGCAATCCCCACATTGGGGCAATTGTCTGAGTCAGAGGAGAAACATTTATTAAGGCTGAGAGTGAAACAGCTGATCTGTGACAACCTAAATAGAATGAGAAATCAGACAGTCCTTGCTGCAGCCATACATACCCCAGACAGGGGTGCAGATCCCCTAGAAGGTGCAGTGCCTGGGAGCTGGAGCGTAGGGATTGTGGAGCAATCCCAAGGTGAGGGCTGCTGTTGACTGCAGAGAGATGGACCAAGGGGACGTGAGGGAGGAGACTGTGGTGGGAAATGCCTTTGGAGGAAAGGAAGGCAGCCATGGAAGCAAGGTGATACTGCTGAGTCATGTGTAGGGGGTAGAGCCATCACCCTAGCCTCTCTCCCCCTAGAGGCCAGCAAAGGCAGCTGAGCAATAGAGAGGCTGTCCAATCAAGCACCTGACGCACTAAACTACAGAGTAGGACCCTGTCCAGGGTGCCCCTTTAAGTGCCTGATGCATGGAACAACAGAGAAGGACCCTAGGCAAGGGATCCCACTAAGTGCCTGAATGGGTGGGCCTACAGAGAAAGAAAACTTATATGCAGAGTACATCATGAGAAATGCTGGGCTGGAAGAAACACAAGCTGGAATCAAGATTGCCGGGAGAAATATCAATAACCTCAGATATGCCAATGACACCACTCTTATCGCAGAAAGTGAAGAAGAACTAAAGAGCCTCTTGATGAAAGTGAAAGAGGAGAGTGAAAAAGTTGGCTTAAAGCTCAACATTCAGAAAACTAAGATCATGGCATCTGGTCCCATCACTTCATGGTAAATAGATGGGGAAAGAGTGGAAACAGTGTCAGACTTTATTTTTTGGGGCTCCAGAATCACTGCAGATGGTGACTGCAGCCATGAAACTAAAAGATGCTTACTCCTTGGAAGGAAGGTTATGGCCAACTTAGATAGCATATTTAAAAGCAGAGACATTACTTTGCCAACAAAAGTCTGTCTAGTCAAGGCTATGGTTTTTCCAGTGGTCATGTATGGATGTGAGAGTTGGACGGTGAAGAAGGCTGAGCGCCAAAGAATTGATGCTTTTGAACTGTGGTGTTGGAGAAGACTCTTGAGAGTCCCTTGGACTGCGAGGAGATCCAATCAATCCATCCTAAAAGCGATCAATCCTGGGTGTTCGTTGGAAGGTTTGATGTTGAAGCTGAAACTCCAATACTTTGGCCACCTCATGCGAAGGGTTGAGTCATTGGAAAAGACCCTAATGCTGGGTAGGATTGGGGGCGGGAGGAGAAGGGGACGACAGAGGATGAGATGGTTGGATGGCATCACCGACTCGATGGACATGGGTTTGGGTAGACTCCGGGAGTTGGTGATGGACAGGGAGGCCTGGCGTGCTGCAATTCATGGGGTCGCAAATGGTTGGACATGACTGAGTGACTGAACTGAACTGAACAGAGAAAGACTAGGCAAAGAGGCCTTCTGATCACCAGCTACCAGAAGCTCGAAAAAAAGACTCTGATAGGGCCATAACTCCTACTGCTGAGGCAGTCTGTGTCCCTGCACACTTGGCAGGCCAGGATCCCTGCAACCCAAGCAGCTGCGCCACCTTCAGGCTCAACTCTCACTGGGGCAGAGCTGCCACAGGCAAAAAACGTCTTGCATCTATGTATGCAGGGTCGTTTGGGTTGTGTCCAACTCTTTGCAATCCTGTGGCCTGCTAGGCTTCTCTGTCAGTGGGGTTCTCCAGGCAAGAATACTGGAGTGTATTGTCCAATACTGGTTGCCATACCCTTCTAGAGCACTATATTTCCTGATGCCCTAGCTGTCAACTCCCCTGAGTGCCTGGTGCTGGCAGAACCCCTGTGATGCAAGCAGCTGTACCACCTCCACACCTGACCCTCACAGAGGCAAACCCAAGTCCTCCAGAGCAGCCTCAGGAGCAAACACCAGTGGATGACCCACATTCAGAGATGGAAATAAAACCACAACTGAAACCCAGGGGCACTTTGGCTAAGGAAGAAGACTCAAAACCTTCCCACCAGCTATACAAGCTTCAGATTAAATCCACACGATCAATTAGGCAAACTGTTTCTGTTGAATATATGAAAGGACACTGAAAGCTCCCACAAAAGAAAACACACTAGTTCTGATAGCTGTGGACATTGGAGGCAAGAACACACAGGAGTAGAAGCAGATTAAAGTCTGAGATGCCCCCACAGCAGATCCAGAGACCAGCACAGTGTTGGAGGGCATCCCAGGGAGGCGAGGTGGACCGTGACTCCCAGTGAAGGAAAGGAAGCTGACAGCAGAGACTTAAGCAAAACATTTATTATTCTTATATTTTGACTTGTTCTGTAGTTTCTTTTGGGTTTTTTATCTTTCTTTCTTTTTTTTTTAATCTTCTGTTGTAGTTGTCGATTTTATTAGCACTATGAAATCTAATTAAGCTTTTGAGTTTTTTTTCCAATCACACTTTTTACTGCTGTTATAAACCTCTGCCTCTAAGTTGGCCTTTAACAGTTCTATGGAGTTTTCCTTTTTTATTTAATTTAATTAAAAAAATTAAACCAATTATTATTTTTTCTACATTTAGTCCTTTGTTTGTTTTCCCTATTGTTCTTTTCCCCTTGAAGTTAATCTTTAATATATATAAATCTTCTTTATCCACCTCTATTTAACTTTGCATTTCTAGTCTTTCTTTTCTTTCTCTCCTTTTTTTCTCACCATATTTGTTAGTTTTGTTTTCATTGCTTTATTCCCCAGTTGGCACCTTGCTTTAGTTTTGTTTTCCAGTTTGTGCTTTAGTTAGTTGTGCTCTTAACTGGTGGATATCATTTTTGGTTTCCTTTGTTCACCTGGTCAACTATTGTACTTTATTTTTTGTTGGACTATTTTTATTTTGCTTATGGGTGTATATGTATATGTGCATATTTCATTATTTTAATTCTTATTTGCCTGATTTTGTAAATGCCATTTGTCTGGGGTTCATCTTTGGTTTCTCATTTATGGGTATTTGTTTTAATCCCATTTAATGCCATAACAAACCACCTGCGGAATCTCCATTCCTGGCCAGAGATCAAGCCCTGAGCCTTTGGAGTGGGAACACTGACTCCAAGACCCTAGACTACCAGAGAACTCCTAACCCTAGGGAGTATCAAATAGTGAGAGCTCCCACAAAGGAAACCACTTGAATACAAGACTTGGCATCACCCAACCATCATCCTGTGAAAGACACCTCATCCAAACAACAAACAAAACAAAAATACAAACCCAATCACCATCAGATTACCGCCTCACTCAGCCATGCCCATCAGAGGGAAAAAACAGCACAAACCCCACCCTACACAAAGCTTACACAAACCACAAACCACTGGACCAAACTGAGGAGGGCAGAAACCAAAAGGAAGAAAGAACTCAGCCTTAAAGCCTGGGAAAAGGAGACCTCAAACACAATAAGTTAAAAAAAAAATAATGAAAAGGCGCAGAAATACTGCACAAATGAAGGAATAAACTAGAAACACACAAGTCCAAGTAAATGAAGAGGAAATAGGCAAATTACCTGAAAAAGAATTCAGAATAATGATAGTAAAGATGATCAAAAACCTTGAAAATAGAATGGAGAAAGTGCAAGAATCAATTAACAAAGACCTAGAAGAATGAAAGAATAAACATACAAACAACACAATAACTGAAATTAAAAATACTCTAGAAGGAATCAATAGCAGAATATCCGAAGCAGAAGAACGGATCAGTGAGCCGGAACCCAGAAATGAGCCCATGCACCTATGGGTACCTTATTTATGACAAAGGAGGCAAGAATATACAATAGGGCAACGACAGCCTCTTCAATAAGTGGTGCTTGGAAAATTGGACAGCTACACGTAAAAGAATGAAATTGGAACACTTCCTAACACCACACACAAAGATAAACTCAAAATGGATTAAAGACCGAAATGAAAGACCAGAATCTATAAAACTCTTAGAGGAAAACATAGGCAGAACACTTGCTGACACAAATCAAAGCAAGATCCTCTCTGACCCACCTCCTAGAGTGATGGAAATAAAAGCAAAAGTAAACTAGTGGGACCTAATGAAACTTAAAAGCTTTTGCACATTAAAGGAAACTAAAAGCAAGGTGAAAAGACAACCCTCAGAATGGGAGAAAATAACAGCAAAGGAAACAACTGACAAAGGATTAATTTCCAAAATATATAAGGAGCTCCTACAACTCAATGCCAGAAAAACAAACAACTCAATCAAAAAGTGTGAAAAAGACCTAAACAGACATTTCTCCAAAAAAGACCTACAGATGGCTAACAAACACATGAAAAGATGCTCAATATCACTCATTATGAGAGAAACGCAAATCAAAACTACAATGAGATATCACCTCAAACTGGTGAGAATGGTCATCATCAAAAAGTCTACAAACAATAAATGCTGGAGATGGTGTGGAAAAACACAAACCCTCTTGCACTATTGGTGGGAATGTAAATTGATACAGCCACTATGGAAGACGGTATGGAAATTCCTTAAAAACTAGGAATAAAATCACCATATGACCCTGCAATCCCACTCCTAGGCATATACCCTGAGGAAACCAAAATTAAAAAAGACACATGCACCCCAATGTTCATTGAAACACAATTTACAATAGCTAGAACATGGAAGCAACCTAGATGTCTATCAACAGATGAATGGATAAAGAATTTGTGGTACATGTACACAATGTAATGTTACTCAGCCATAAAAAGAAACGCATTTGAGTCCGTTCTAATGAGGTGGATGAACCTAGAGCCTATTATATAGAGTCAAGTAAGTCAGAAAGAGAAAGATAAATATCATATACTGATACATACACATGGAATCTAAAAAGATGGTACCGAAAAATTTTATTTTCAGGGCAGCAATGGAGAAACAGACATAGAGAACAGACTTATGGACATGGGGAGAGGGGAGGAGAGGGTGCAATGTATGGAGAGAGTGACATGGAAACTTACATTACCATATGTAAAATAGATAGCCAATGGGAATTTGTTCTATGTCTCAGGGAACTCAAACAGGGGCTCTGCATCAACCTAGAGGGGTGGGATGGGGAGGAACATGGGAGGGAGGTTCAAGAGGAAGGGGACATATGTATACCTATGGCTGATTCATGTTGAGGTTTGACAGAAAACCAAAATTCTGTAAAGCAATTATCCTTCAGTTAAAAATTATATACATTAAAAAAATAAATTACTTTTTTATCACACACACGCACACACACAAGAACATCTGTTTTGGTGTTAGTTCAAGAAGGTCTTGTAGTTAGTTCTTCATAGAACTGGTTAACTTCAGCTTCTTCTGCATCAGTGGTTGGAGCATAGACTTGGATTACTGTGATGTTGAATGGTTTGCCTTGGAAATGAACTGAGATCATTCTGTTGTTTCCGAGAATGTACCCAAATACAAGAGTGTTTTGGACACTTCTTTTGACTAAAGAGGGCTACTCCATTTCTTCTAAGGGATTCTTGTCCACAGTAGTAGATATAATGGTCATCTGAATTAAATTCGCCCATTCCCATCCATTTTAGTTCACTGATTCCTAAGATGCTGATGTTCACTCTTGCCATCTCCTGCTTGACCATACCAACTTACCTTGATTTATGGACCTAACATTCCAGGTTCCTATGCAATGTTGTTCTTTATAGCATCAGACTTTACTTTCACTACCAGACACATCTGCAACTGAGCATCATTTACACTTTGGCTCAGCCACTTCATTCTTTCTGGAGCTATTAGTAATTGTCCTCCACTCTTCCCCACTAGCATATTGGATATTTTTTGACCTGGGGGGGGCATCTTTCAGTGTTATATCTTTTTGCCTGTTCATAGTGTTAATAGGGTTCTCACAGCAAGAATACTGAAGTGGTTTGTACTCCCTCCTCCAGTGGACCATGTTTTGTCAGAACTCTTCACTATGACCACTAGGCCTCCTGGGAAGCCCAATCAGACAAGAAAAAGAAATAAAAGGAATACAAATTGGAGATGAAGAAGTAAAACTGTCACTGTTTACAGATGACATGATACTATACACAGAAAATTCTAAAGAACCTACCAAAAAATTACTGGAACTCATCAATAAATTCAGTAAAGTTTCAGGATACAAAATTAATACACAGAAACCTGTTGCATTTTTATACACCAACAAACTATCAGAAAGAGAAATGAAGAAAACAATCCCATTTACAATCACACCAAAAACAGTCTAAAACACCCAGGACTAACTCTAACTAAGGAAGTAAAAGACCTGTAATTAGAAAATTATGAGACACTGAAGAAAGAAATTAAAGATGACACAAACAGATGAAAAGACATATCATGCTCATGGATTGGAAGAATATTGTTAAAATGACCATACTACCCAAGGCAATCTACAGATTCAATGCAATCCCTATCAAAATACCCATGGTGTTTTTCACAGAACTAGAATTAAGAATTTTAAAATTTATATGGCAACACAAAGACCCCAAATAGACAAAACAATCTTGAGAAAGAATGAAGCTAGAGGAATCATGCTCCCTGATTTCAAAGTGTACTCTAAATCCCCAGTAATCAAAACAGTATGGTACTGGTACAAAAAAAGACACATAGACCGATGGAATAGAGAGTCCAGAAATGAACCACCTTTACATGGCAGTTAATCCGCAACAAAGGAGGCAAGAATATACAATGAGGGAAAGACAGCCTTTTCAACAAATGGTTTTTGGAAAACTGAACAGCTACATGCAAAAGATTCAAACTGAACTACTCTCCTGTATCATATACGAAAATAAACTCAAAATGGATGAACGGCTCAAATGTAAGACCTGAAGCCATACAACTTGTGAAAGAAAGCATAGGCAATAAGCTCTTTGACAATGGACTTAGTGATATTTTCTCAGATTTGTCTCCACAGGCAAGGGAAACAAAAGCAAAACTAAATAGATGAGACTATCAAACTAAAAAGCTTTTGTATAGTGAATGACATTATTAACAAAACAAAAGGCCATCTACTGAATGGAAGAAGATATTTTCACATGGTTATCTCTGATAAGTGGTCAATATCCAAAGTATATACAAATTTATACAACTCAACATCAACTAAGCCTGTTTAAAAAACGGGCAGAGGATCTGAATAGACATTTTTCTGAAGAAGATATACAAATGTCAGCAGAATGTGGAGAGAAGGGAACCCTCTTGCACTGTTCTCGGGAATGTCAATTGATGCAGTCACTGTGAAGAACAGTATGGAAATTACTGCAAAATTTAAAATAGAACTACCATAAGAACCAGAAATTTCACTCCTGGGTATTTATTAAGGAGCAAAAAAACCTAAACACATAGAAAAGACACATGCACCCTTTTCTTTCATTGTAGTATCATTTACAGTAGCCAAGATATGTAAGCAATGTTAAGTGCCCATAAACAGGTGAGAGGATAAAGTAGATGTAGTATATATACACAATGGAATATTACTCAGCCATTTAAAAGAATGAAATATTATAATTTGCAACAATATGGGTGGGAATTATGGAGGGAATTATGCTAAGTGAAATAAATCAGAAAGAGGAAGACAAACACTAAAATGTCACTTATATGTGGAGCCTAAAAAACAAAACGAATGAACAAACAATGCAAAACAGAAACAGAGTCATAGATACAGAGAACAAACAGGGGTGGCTGGGGTGGTGGGATAATGGGGAGGCAAATAGGTGAGAGAGATTGGAAGGCACAAACTTCCTGTGGCAAAATAAATGAGTCACAGGGATGGGATGCACAGTGTGGGGAACAGAGCAGTGACTACACAGTATCTTTGTGTGGTAACCTACCATGTGATCATTTTGAAATGTATAGAAATATAAATTTTATGTCGTGTAACAGGAACTAACACAAGTAGGTCAATTATACTTCAAAAATAAACAACTTCATAAAAAAAGAGGTCAGATTTGTGGTTACCAGAGGCAAGAGATTGGGGAAAGGGGAACTGGATGAAGACGGGCAAAAGGTACAAACTCCCAGTTACATCAGTGGTCCCCAAGCAGTGGGCCATGAACCGGTACCCATACGTGGCCTGTTAGGAACTAGGCTGCACAGCAGAAGGTGAGTGGTGGAGGAGTAAGATAAGCCTCATCTGTGTTGACAGCCACTCCCCATCACTTGCATCCCTCCTGTCCGTGGAAAAATTGTCTTCCACAAAACTAGTCCCCAGTGCCAAAAAGGCTAGGGACTGCTGAGTTATAAGATAGGTAAGTACTAATAATGTAATTTATAGCATGATAAATATAATTAATGCTGCTGTACATTATATATGAAAGTTGTTAAGAGAGGAGATCCTGAGTTATCACAAGAAAAACAGTATTTTCTATTTCTTTAATTTTGTATCTACATGAGATATGGATGTTCACAAAATATATCATGATCTTCATTTCATGACGTATGTAAATCAAATCATTATGCTGTGTACCTTAAGGTTACACATGCTGTATTTCAATTATATTCCAATAAAACTGGAAGAGTAAAAAGAAATACAGAACTATAAATTGACCTATTTTTTGAAAATAAGAAACAAATTTCTAAATAACCCATGGACCAAAGAAAAAAATCATAATAGAAATTTAAAAATGCTTTCAACTGAGTTATATTGAAAATATCATATATCAAACTGAGGGCAGCCAAGGTGAGGTGAAGTCGCTAAGTTATGTCTGACTCTTTGCAACCCCATGGACTGTAGCCTACCAGGCTCCTCCATCCATGGGATTTTCCAGGCAAGAGTACTGGAGTGGGTTGCTAGTTCCTTCTCCAGGGGATCTTCCTGACCCAAGGATCAAACCCAGGTCTCCTGCATTGTAGGCAGATGCTTTACCATCTGAGCCACCAGGGAAGTCAAGGTAGAACTGAGTAAATTTGTAATTCTAAATGTTCATATCAGGAAAGGAGACAGGCTAAAACTTAATGTGCTAAATATCCAACCCAAGGGGTTATAAAAAGAGCTGTGATATAAACCCAAAGAAAGTAGAAAAACAAAAAAGATCAGAAATTAAAGCTGCAAAACAAACATGTGATAAAGATGTTCCTCACAGCAAGAAGTTTGTACTTTTAGAAGATTTATAAAATTGACAAATCTCCAATGAAACCGATAAATAAAAGAGAAGAAAAAAATCATCCATATAAGAAGAAAAGGGTCTGTAACCACAGACACGAAAAAAAATGTAACAATGTCATCAACGACTACAGCAATAAATTTGAAAATTGAGACAACTGACAAATTATTAGAGATATAGTACTAAACAAAACTGTTTTGAGAACAAAAACTCGAAAACTTAAAAATTCCTGTAGGTGTAAAAGAAATTCAATCAATAAGCAAACAGGTTCCCCTCAAGAAAACTCTAGGCTCTGTGGCTTTCCTGTCCCATTCTGTGAGATGTCTGAGGTTCAGAACATTCCAGTCTCACACACTTTCTTCCAGGAAAGAGAGGAAAAAGGCCCACTCCCTGGCTCATTTCACAAAATCACTCAACTTTTGCTACCAGAGCCTGACAGTGAAAACAGGGAAAGAAAAATCACAGCCCAGCCTCACTCTCCAGTTGAAGAACCACCAGGCTCAGCCACACACAGGATGACACATCACGACCAAGATGGATTTGTCCAACCTTAGAAACCAGGTCAATTCACCACAGGAACAGATTAGAGAAGAGAAGTACGTGACCAACTCAGTCCGTGCAGAAAATGGCATCGAGGAGAGTCCACATCCCACACAGCCTTCTTAAAAACTTAGCAAATTTGCGTTAGAAATGAACTTTTTTAACGTGGCAAGGAATGTCTGCAAACAGGGGGCTTTCCTGGTGGTCTCCTTCCACTGCAGGTGGCACAGGTTTGATCCCCACTGGGGGAACTAACATCCCGCAAGTCACTTGGCAAGACCAAAAACACATAATTATTAAAAGCATTTCCTTTAAGACTGAGAACAAAGCGAGGGTGCTCTCTAAAGCCACTGGGTCTTCCAACAGGAACACGCAGAGAAGAAAGAAACACAAGGCGTGATGAGTAGAAGGGGAAACGGTGGTTAATTTCAGATAATATGACTGTGATGTAGAAAATCCAAATGAACACAGACATAAACTGTTAATATTTTGAGACAATTTAGTAATGTTGCTAGATACAAATTCAATAATAAAAATCAAAGACAGTCCTACTTATCAGAACAAATAACGAGAATAAGATTTGGAAAACTTATCATTTACAATCACACCACTAAAACCGTAGTTCTTGGGAATAAATACAACAAAAGATGAGTAAGACCCCTGATGAGAAAATGATGAAGCCCATTAGGTGACATTAAACTGAAAGACAGTGTTAGCTGCTCAGCTGTGTTCAACTCTGCGACCCGATGGACTGCAGCCTGCCAGGCTTCTCTATCTATGGGATTTTCCAGGCAAGAATATTGGACTGGGTTGCCATTTCCTTCTCCAGTGGATATTTCCAACCTAGGAATTGAACCTGGGTCTCCTGCATTCCAGGCAGATTCTTTACCAGCTGAGCCAGCAGGGAAGCCCTGGGTAACATTAAATAAGACCTATATAAAGGTGGCACAGTGGTAAAGAATCTGCCTGCTAATGCAGGAATCACAGGAGATGCAGGTTTGACCCTGGTTGGGAAGATCCCTTGGAGGAGGAAATGGCAACCCACTCCAATACTCTTGCCTGGGAAATCCCATGGACAGAGGAGCCTGGTGAGCTACAGTCCATGGGGTCGCAAAGAGTTGGACACAACTGAGAATGCACACAAATACAAAATAAATGGAATGAATGACCCAGTTTCGTCAACAAACAGAAGTTACTGGGTGATGGTGAAAGGGAAGGGGGGCTGTTTTAAATGTAAAAGGTTTAAGAGACAAGCCAACCATTCGCAGTGTGGGGGTCTCATTTGGATCCTAAGTCAAGCAAGAAACTGTAAAAGACATTTTTGAGACAAAGTGTGGAAACAAATGCCAGTTGGTATTAGATTTTATTAAGAAATCAATGTTAATTTTGTTGGGGTCGATGATGAGTTTGTGGTTATGCTAAAATGAGTCTTTGTCTGTTAGAAGTGTGTACTAAAGTGTTCACAGGTGAAACAGTGTACCTGGGATTCTCGAAACACATCAGCCCAGTGCTAAAATTGAGGAGCAGTAGAAGCAATAGGTCCCTTCATGGATCACTGCCTTGTCATGAAGAAGGGGCTTGCATAATTCAATGAAGCTATGAGCCATGCCGTGCAGGGCCACCCAAGATGGACAGGTCACAGCAGAGCGTTCGGACAAAACATAATCCACTGGAGGAGGGAATGGCAAACCATCCCAGTATACTTGCCATGAGAAGCTCACTGTATAAAAGGCCAAAAAGATATGACATCAAAAGATGAATCCTCATTCTGAAAGTGTCCAATATGCTACAGGGGAAGAGCAGAGGAGAATTACCAACAGACCCAGAATGAATGAAGTGGCTGGGCCAAAGCGGATACTACGCTCAGGTGTGGATGTGTCTGGTGATGAAAGTAAAACCTGATGCTGCAAAGAACAGTATTGTATAGGAACCTGGAACAGGTCCATGAATCAGGGAAAATTGGATGTGGTCAAGCAGGAGATGGTAAGAATAAACATGGACATCCTAGGAATAGCAAACTAAAATGGACAGGAATGGGCGAATTTAATTCAGATGACCATTATATCTATTACTATGGGCAAGAATCCCATAGAAGAAATGGGGTAGCCCTCATAATCAACAAAAGAGTCCATAATACAGTATTTGGGTGCAACCACAAAAATAACAGAATGATCTCGGTTCATTTCCAAGGTAAGCCATTCAACATCACAGTAACCCAAGTCTATGCCCCTACCACTCGTACCGAAGAAGATGTAGTCAATCAGTTTTATGAAGACCGAGAAGACCTCCTAGAACTAACACCTAAAAAAAGATATTCTACTCATCATCAGAGATTGGAATGCAAAAGTAGGAAGTCAAGATATACCTGGAATAACAGGCAAGTTTGGCCTTGGAGAACTAAATGAAGCAGGGCAAAGGTTAACTGAATTCTGCCAAGAGAATGCACTAGTCATAACAAATACCCTTTTTCAACAACACAAGAGATGACTCTACACATGGACATCACCAAATGGTCAATACCGAAATCAAATTGATTATATTTTTTGTAGCTGAAGATGAAGAAGCTGTATACAGCTAGCAAAAACAAGACCTGGAGCTGACTGTGGCTCAGATCATCAGCTTCTCATTGCAAAAGTCAGGCTTAAACTAAAGAAAACTGGGAAAAACAATAGGCCAGCCAGGTATGACCTAAATCAAATCCTGTATGAATTCACAGTAGAGGTAACAAATAGATTTAAGGGACTAGATCTAATTAACAGTGTATCTGAAGAACTATGGACAGAGGTCCATAATATTGTACAGGAGATGGCGAATAAAACCATCCAAAAGAAAAAGAAAAGCAAGAAGGCAAAGTGGTTATCTGAGGAGGCTTTACAAATAGTGGAAGAATGAAGAGAAGAAAAAAGCAAAGGAGAGAAGGAAACGCACATCCAATTAAATGCAAGGTTCCAAAAAATAGCTAGAGACAAGAAGCGCTTCTTCAATGAACAATGCTTAATAATAGAAGAAAACAACAAAAGGGAAAAGACTAGAGGTCTCTTCAGGAAAATTGGAAACATCAAGGGAGCATTCCGCCCAAAGGTGGGCACAATAAAAGGATAAAAATGGTAGAGACGTGGTAGATGCTGAAGAGATCAAGAAGTGATGGAAAGAATACACGGAAGAGCTATATAAAGAAGATGTTAATGAACCGATTACTAGGACGGTGTGGTTAGTCATCCAGAGTCAGACATTCTGGAGTGTGAAGTCAAGTGGGCCTTAAGAAGCACTGCTATTAATAAAGCTAGTGGATTCAATCAAATTCCAGCTGCTGCTGCTGCTGCTGCTGTCGCTTCAGTCGTGTCCGACTCTGTGCGACCCCACAGACTGCAGCTAACCAGGCTCCGCCATCCCTGGGATTCTCCAGGTAAGAATACTGGAGTGGGTTGCCATTTCCTTCTCCAGTGCATGAACGGGAAAAGTGAAAGTGAAGTCGCTCAGTCGTGTCCAACTCTTAGCGACCCCATGGACTGTAGCCTACCAGGCTCCTCGGTCCATGGGATTTTCCAGGCAAGACTACTGGAGTGGGGTGCCATTGCCTTCTCCAGAAATTCCAGCAGAACTATTCAAATTCCTAAAGGATGATGCCATCAAGGTTTCGCATTCATTATGTCAGCAAATCTGGAAGACCCAGCAGTGGCCACAGGATTGGAAAAGGTCAATCCTCATCCCAATTCCCAAGAAGGGTAATATCAAAGAATGTGCTAACCATCGGACAATTGCACTCATTTCCCGTACTAGTAAGGTCGTGCTTAAACTCTTGCGTGCTAGGCTTCAGCATTATGCAAACCAAGAACTTCCAGATTCCAAGCAGGGTTTAGAAAAGGAAGAGGACATCGAGATCAAATTGGTAACATTCATTGGATTATAGACAAAATAAGGGAATTTCAGAAAAACATCTATCTCTGTTTCATCGACTACATTAAAGCCTTTGACTGTGTGGAACATGACAAACTGTGGAGAGCTCTAGAGAGATGGGAATACCAGACCATCTTACCTGTCTCCTGAGAAACCTGATGCAAGTCAAGAAGCAACAGTTAGAACCCTGTATGGAACAATTGATTGGCTAAAGATGGAGAAAGGAGTATGACAGGGCTGTCTGCTGTCACCCTGTTTGTTTAACCCGTATGCTGAGCACATCATGAGAAATGCCGAGGTGTATGAGTTATAAGCTGGAATCAAGATAGTAGAGAGAGAAACATCAACAATCTCAGATATGCGGATGATACCACTTCTAAGCTGAAGCTCCAACACTTTGGCCATCTGATGCAAAGAACTGATTCTTTTGAAAAGACCCCGATGCTGGGAAAGATTGAAGGCAAGAGGAGAAGAGGATGACAGAGGGTGAGATGGTTGGATGGCATCTCTGACTCGATGGACATGAGTTTGAGCAAGCTCCGGGAGTTGGTGATGGACAGGGAAGCCTGGCGTGCTGCAGTCCATGGGGTCGCAAAGAGTTGGACATGATTGAGTGACTGAACTGAACCACTCTAATGGCAGAAAGCGAAGAGGAACTATAAACAGCCTCTTGATGAGGGTGAAGGTGGAGAGTGAAAGAGCCAGCTTAAGACTAAATATTAAAAAAAACTAAGACCATAGCATCTGGCCCCATTACTGCATGGCAAATAGAAGGGGAAAAGGTGGAAGTAGTGGCAGAGTTCCTCTTCTTGGTCTCCAAAATCACTGGGGACAGTGATTGCAGCCATGAAATCAGAAGACAATTGCTCCTTGGCAGGGAAGCAATGACATATCTAGACTGTGTTGAAAAGCAGAGACGTTACCCTGTCTACAAAGACAGTTCAATTCAGTCGCTCAGTCGTATCCGACTCTTTGTGACCCCATGGACTGCAGCACACCAGGCTTCCCTGTCTATCATCAACTCCCGGAGCTTGCTCAAACTCATGTCCATTGAATCAGTGATGCCATCCAACCGTCTCACCCTCTGTCATCCCCCTCTCCTGCCTTCAGTCTTTCTCAGCATCAGGGTCTTTTCAAATGAGTCAGCTCTTTGCATCAGGTGGCCGAAGTATTGGAGCTTCGGCTTAAGCATCAGTCCTTCCAATAAATATTCAGGACTGATTTCCTTTAGGATGGACTGGTTGGATCTCCTTGCAGTCCAAGGGACTCTCAAGAGTCTTCTCCAACACCATAGTTCAAAAGCATCAATTCTTCAGTGCTCAGCTTTCTTTATGGTCCAACTCTCACATCCAAACATGACTACTGGAAAAACCATAGCTTTGAATAGATGGACCTTTAATGCCGCCAAAGGTCGGTCTAGTCAAAGCTATGAGGTCCGTATAGTCAAGGCTATGGTCTTCCCAGCGGTCAAATATGGTTGTGAGAGCTGGACTGTAAAGAAGGCAGAATGCCAAAGAATTGATGCCTTTGAACTGTGGTGCTGGAGAAGACTCCTGAAAGTCCCTTGGACAGCAAGGAGATCAAACCAGTCAATCTTAACGGAGATCAACCCTGAATATTCACTGGAAGGACTGATGCTGAAGCTGAAGCTCCAGTATTTTGGTCAGCCAGTGACACCCAAAGGAGAATTCAAGAAAAGCTACAAATTAGAGGAAGATAAATGCAACACATCTCCCATCATGACAGGTAAGGAACATCCACGGATCAACACAGAGGAAGATGGGTGACAGCAAAACGGTGGAACTTAAACAGGCTGGTCACAATAAGGGACGTTCAAGTGGCCAACGATTGTAACCAGTTTGTCTGCATGTCCTGACTCCTGCCTGTGTTTCTGGCATTGTCAACAGTGATCCCTTTAACTCTTCTAACAGAGTCTTGGTTGGACAATGAGCTCAGCCTCATCTGTAATTAGGGACATGCAGAGTAAAGCCACGTAAACTATTACTGCACAGTCATCAGTCTAAGTAACACATTAGAAGCCCGAGGATAGCAGGTGCCAGCAAGGACAGGAAGCAGTGGGAAGGTTTGTTCACTCACGGTGGGAGGGGAAACTGGGACAGATGCTTTGAAAAGAGTTCGGCATCGCCTCGTAAAGTTAAAAATATAACGCCCTCTGCACTAGGATCTGATCGCTGCTGTGAGAAACTGCCACACACTCAATAACTTAACACAAATGCGTTATTATCCGGCAACTCTGGAGGTCGGAAGTCTGAAATGAGCCCCACGGAGCTAAAACCAAGATGTCAGCCGCGCTGCCCTCCTCTTTAGCAGTTCTGGGGCACAGTCCGTCTTCTTGCCTTTTCTGGTTTCTAGAGGTCACCCACAGGCCTTGGCCAAAGCCCATCCTACCAACTTCAAAGCCACCAAAGTCAGGTGGGCCTTCTCTTCTGCTCTTCCTGGCTCCCCACTGCACTCTGTTCTACCAGGACACCCCTAGCTGTTCTGGGCCCAGCAGGTTAACCCAGCACAATCTCTTGGTTCAGTCAGCTGACCAACAGCCCAGGTTCCTGCAGCCTGTAACCTAACACACGCACAGGTTCCGAGGGTCAGCATGCGGCCTTTTCTGGGGCTGCTATTTTGTACACCAGGCCCTCTGACTCAGCACTTCCTCTCCCAGGCAATCATCTGATAGAAACTCTTAGATGCTGAGAGGGTAACAGGCAGGAAGACCAGAGGTCCCCAAGCGGCAAGAGGAAATAAACTGCAAGTGGCAGACATTTTTCCTTCTCTCCACAAAGTTAAAAGAGGCTTCTTTTAATTCTGTGTCGAAGATACCTGGTTCTGCCTTGAGCTAACCAATGCGTTTTTCTTATGCAAATATTTTTCTTAAGCTATGTTAATGAAACTATGTATTTGCTATGGAATTTGCCTTTCTTCAAAATGGTTCCACCAAACTTTTTTTCTTTTCTCAAACCTTGGGTTGATAATGCCTCCACAAACCAGTATTTCTGTCAATTGTTTTATGGTGGGGGCAGGGGCGGGGAATGACACACCTCCTGCCAACCTATCTCAAAAATGCATATTGTGGGAGAGGGGTCTGGTAAAACTCCCTCAGCCTTGAGGTGTCTCTCTTATCTGATTAATACCTTTCTAACAGACATAGAAAACCTTGCTAAAAACTAGCAAGGGGGCACTCTTTCTGATGTCTGTGTCAGAAGCTTTCCTTATCTCTATTAAACTTCAATAAAACTTTGCTACACAAAAAGCTACAAGTAGTCAAGCCTCGTTTCTGACCCCGGTTGGAAATCCTCTCCTCCGGAGGACACGAATCCCAGCGTTAACACATGACTCACAGCAGCAACCTTTCAATGCTGTACTCCTTTCCTGAGGCTGCCACAGCAAAGTGCCACGAACTGGCTGTCTTAGAACAAGACGACAGTATTCTCTCATAGTTCTGGAGGCCAGAAGCCTGATATCAAGATGCCAGCTCCCTCTGACATGCTGAGCCAGGCCCTCGTCCAGACTGCTCTCCTCAGTCCTGGTTCCCAGGCTCATGGCAGCACAGCTCCAGTCCATGTTGTTAGGTGAACCACTGACCAAAATCGCCGACCCTCACCAGGCACCACAGTAACCACTAGAATGAGGTATCTTAAACCGGAGGTCCTGGTAAGGAACACAGAACTAACGAGCTACCACCAACCACAAGAATTCAGCAAAGGTCAAAAGGAGAGGGAGACGACAGTGCATGTGTTCTACCAACCTCCCAGAATCCTCCTCGCTGGAATCTATCTTGGCTGATGTGCACCACCAGCTGGTCAGAGACAACTCAGAAACTAACCCCATCACCGTAAAACCTGAGACTGTGAGCCATGTGGCAGAGTTGTTCTGGGTTCCCTCACCCTTCTGCCCTCCGCCCAGGCTCCCCTTCCCAATAAAGGCTCTTGCTTGGTCAGCTTGTGTGTCTCCATGGACAACTCTTCCGAGTGTTAGACAAGAGCCCACGCTCGGGCCCTGGAAGGGGTCCCCTTTCCTGTAACACTGTGGCGTTCTCCCTGTGTGCATGTCTGCGTCCAAATCCCCCCCTTTATAGAGACACCTGCCATGATGGATGAGGGGCCTGCCAGCTTCAGTTTGACATCATCTTAACCAGTTATTTCTAAATGAGGCCACATGCTGAGACACTGGGGGTTCACACATCAAAGTACTTTTGTTGTTGTTGAGGAGACAGAACTCCCCTCCTAACACATAAATAAATAACAAGAACCATACAAGACCTTGCAGAGCAGAGTTCGTTAAGAGCAGTAACTCTGGAAACAACCCTGGCCAGCAGCAACAGAACACACTGTGAAATCCACCCTGGGCGAGCTGGATGGTGACAGAGATGAGTGACCTACAGCTTGTGCAAGAGTGTGGATGGGTCTCTCACACGGCCAGGAGGGAGGAAGACATGAGCACACACTGCTTCCCTTCCCCTCTCCCCTGCCCAGGTGGGCAGGATCCACAGCGGCCCAGATTGGGCATCAGAGCCCGTGTGGGGGAAGGCAGTCAGTCTAGAGTTGGGTAAGAGAGTGCAGCCAGGGCCAGGGCGGGGGTCGGTGTCAACAGTGTGCTCCACCCGCTCAAGCCTGTGAGGCCTGACATCAGAGCCTCATAATCTCCCGACAAAATACTCGTGGATTACAAAGGCTGAAGTGACTTCCCGGGGGAGATGCAGGCAGACACCATCTTAAACAAGTGGTCAGAGCAGAGTGACACATGGCACCACTTCTGTGACCTTCCTGCCAAAGACGCGTAATAGGAATTTGATTTCGAGGAAACACCAGACAAACCCAAACGGAAGGGCTTTCCACAAAAGCCACTGGACTCTAACCTTCAAAGGTGTCAAGATCATGGAGCCAAGGAAAGCTTGACTTGGAAGACACTGAAGAAACACATTAATAGCTCAGTGAGGTTGGGGAGCCCAGACTGGACCCTTTCTGGTCTGTGACTTTACGGGATCAGCTGGCAGAAGGTGTTTGTCTGTGGCCAATGATCAGATGTCCTGACATGTCTGACTCACCCTCCCAACTCTGACGGTCGTGTGAGGTTGTGCTGGAGACTATCCCCACCAGCAGGAAATGCGAGTGGAAGTGTCTGCAGGTGACAGAGCATCACGTAGGCAACTTATTCTCTAATACCCCAGGAAGACAAGGTTTTTGATGCTGAACTTGCAACTTTTAGGTAAGTTCGAGATTATTTCGAAAATTAAAAAAGAATACACAGTGTTATTCCATTTATATACATATATGGATTAAAACAAGTGAAATTTATATTGTTTAGAAATGGTAAAACTAAAGAAAATCAAGAAGTCAGGCTGTGGTCATAGAGAAGGGGGACTGCTGTGGGGCAAGGGAGGGGTTGGGGCACTCGGGGTGCTGACAAGGTTCCATTTCTGGCCTTGGGCACTGTCTACTGATGCAGTACTGTGAATTCCCGCGCCAGCGTCTGCAGAGACAACTATCTGGGAATTCTCTCAACTGTCGGGACCAGGGCAGGGCCACCCATCACCTAGTTCAGTACTTGGTTCACAGTGGATGTTCAAGGAGTGTTTGCCCGATACATAACATGAGCACATAAAACGAGTATTTGTTTATGGGAAACAAAATAATACAGGTTTCCAGAAACAGGCTAATCATTACAAACCAAACTGAGATGATCTCGGAATTCCTTCCTTGGCCCGGACACTCAGGGTCCCTCCTCACCAGCTGGCTCGCCCTCGAGTTTTGCTCAACAGTTTCCTAGATGTGCAAGGACAGCATAGCCACGTCCGCCCGGAACCTGCACGCAGCCGGGAACCCAGGCTGCACCTGCACGCGGGGTTTCCTGAAACCGGCGGGGGCGGGGCCTGAAACCGGTGGGGAGGGTCCTGAAACCGGCGAGGGGGTCACGAAACCGGTGGGGGGGGGCGGGGCTGAAACTCGCCGCGAGGACGGGAGGCGTCTGAAACCGGCCCAGGGCCGTCCGAAGGCCCAGAAATCGGCCGGGGCGACCCCCTCACTAGGAGTTATTTCTCAGGCAGAACTTCCACGGCGGAGGCGCTGATTTGTGCCTCGGAGGTGGCCAGAGTTCCCAAGCCCAACGCAGGCTCCGGGGCCAACGGACCCACCTGTCAGCGGCCCCGCCGGGTCCGAGCAGCGCGGGATCTGGGCGTAGAAGCTCCTGTGAGTCCGCCGGCGGCGCGGTTTGGAGCGGGCAGCTCCATGGCAACGGACGGCTCCATCGCAGGGCGGGGGTGCCCGTTCACTCCCCGCCAAGGCGATGGCTCGCCCCGGCGGAGCCCCCGCGCAGGCGCAGTGCCGCCGAGGCGGCAAAGTGCAACCGGAGCGCGGGACAGACTGACGCCGGTACGCTGCTGGTGGTTACTGCCGGAGAGCAGCGCGCTAGGCCGAGCAGAGACCGCGAGCAGAGGGTCGCGGGACACCCGGACTACCAGGCCGTGGCGGAGGAGACTGACGCTGCTTGGTAGTCCGGATGCAGCCCCAGGCTGCCTTCCCTGGTTTGGCCCAAGCTGATTGAAGAACGGATTAGTTGTTAATTTTAGTAACTGTAGAGTTCATGTCAAATAGAAGTTTCTCACTTCTCTTTTTGAGACCAGAGACCTGGAACAATATGCCACGCTGGGCTGGAGCTGAATTCAGACCTTCCTGCTAACTGTGCACTCCCCAGCCTTGTCTGGGGTCAGCGTGGTCCATTTCCGCCCGTCCCGAGGGTGTGTGTTTGCAGTCTGGACTCAGGGTGTGAGGAAGGTGTTGAGTCCTGCCCCAAAACCACAGGTGCGAAGCCTCGCGTCAAGCCCACAGAAGCAGAGCCCACGACCAAGGTCACATCTGAAACTGACTGAACCCCTTTGAAACTGTTGCCAAAAGCCCCTGATGATCACTAAGGAGCTTCCTGACTCCCCATTAGGCAGATGCCCACTCTAGTAAGCACCCTATAGAGCCCCAACCAATCACCTAAAGCCAACTGTCCAGCAGGAATTTTGTCTTGAGGTTATTAAAAATTGGTTATTAACCCAACAAAACTGTCCGTTTTCCCTGATTTGTCAGAAGGTCCACACGCTGTGCTCGCAGTGCCCACATTATCTCTGCTCTTTGTTCTTAAACTGACTCCCTTCTGAAATGCTCTGTGTCTGAAAATTCTTTTCCAACGTGCACTCGGACTGCCTCAGCAGAAGGCTCCCTCTAGCCAGTGCAGTCGGTGCTGGGCCCTGGACCCCCGGCTGATCGGTGTACTCCCTGCTCTCGCAGAGCCCAGTGCCTTCCAGCGCACTTGCACCTTGCAAGGCCGCTGGCCCTGTTGGTCAGTCGCTGGCTTTGTCCAGTGGCTCCTGATGCCACAGTGGGACCCAGGAAGTCCTGTAGTTTCATCTTGGGATGGCAAGATCCATCAGAGCCATCCAGCCTGGCTAAAAGCACAGCATCTCTGAGGACTGTGAACTTCATCTGGGGAAAGCGGTCACCTCTGTAATCCTCCCCCTGCAATGCTGCCCAGACCTCGTCCCTCCTGGATTGAGGAGAAGAACTGACTCAGCAGAACAGCCCAGAACAGGTGTTCTAAGAGAAACTGTTCTCTTTCCCAGCTCACTCAAATTATGTGGTTTTTCCTTTTCAGCTCTGCTTCTCTGGGCCTGTCCTTATTAATGATTAATACACTTTCTACTAAAGATAAGAAAGACAACAAAAGGCTGAAAACAGCCCCTGTGTCCACCAGTAGGAGCTGGTTGAGGTCCAGCTGCACTGCCAAAGGCTGGGAAAGGTACAAGGACTGTTTCTGTGTTCTGCCCCAGAGTGACCCATGGGCAGAACACATGGTTAAGGAGAAAACACCAAGAAGCAGAACAGCTGGTACAGTATTTTATCCGAGAAGGGGCAGAGCCACTAAGAATGTACTCGCTTATTTTTTTACATTATAAAGTAAAATTACAATGGTTGCCAACCAGGCGCAGGAGGGTCAGCAGTAGAAACTACATTTCTCTAAATGTGCTCATACATTTGGCTTGGAACTGTGTAATTATAAAATCCAAAATAAAACAGAGAAAAACCTCCTAAGATTTGCAAACAAATGGATGTAAAAAGAAGAAACTAACTGTATGTCAGCTTGGTGGCTTACCCAATAGAAAAGGATAATTTCAAGTGACTTTAAAACCCAACAGTCTTATTGTGCATACCTAATAGACTGTATACTAAAGCCAAAAAGAGTTGCAAAGAAATCTTAAATTGTTTCCAGTGATCCTGGTCTTTGTAATAATATTGATGCTGTTATTCCGGAACTATATAAAATGGGGTAAAACAAATAAGTAGCATAGTAATATTAGGAACCATTACTTTTCACTTGATAGAACAGATAGAAATATAAAATAAATGGAAAAGCATATAATGCTGGAATTGGATATGAAATATTAGTATGAATTAATATAATTTTTAAAATGTATTTCTTAGCTTTGTCCACTGAAAATGTCTAGAACTATCCAATATGGTACCCACTGGACACGTGGCTATTTAAATTGAACTGAATTAAAATTAAATACTTGGACAAATATTTGTACACCAATGTTCACAAAAGCACTGCACATATCACAATAGCCAGAAGCTGGAAACAACCCAAATGTCCATCAATGGATGGCTAGACAAATGAAATGTGATAGATATATATGGTGGAATGTTACTGAGCCTTTGAAAAGAATGAAATTCCGACACCTGCTACAACATGGATGAACCTCCAAGATGGGATGCTGAGGGAAACAAGGCAGTCACAAAAGAACAAGTATTATTTGTTTTCACTCATATGAGCTACACAGTCAAGTTTATAGAGACAGAGAGAAGACTGTGGTTTTCAGGAATGGGGTTATTGTGGTGAAGTGTGGGGTGAGTGTTTAGTGGTGGCAGAGTTTCAGTCTGGAAAGATGAAAAGGTTCTGGAGGCAGACGGTGTTGATGGCTGCACCACAAAGTGAATGCACTTTCTGATTCTGAACTGTACACTTAAAAAATGGGTACAGGGGTAGTTTTAGGTTTTGTATATTTTACCTCTTTTTTTTTGGCCATGTCTGGTGCTAGTGGTAAATAAGTGAAAAGCAAAGGAGAAAAGGAAAGATATTCCCATCTGAATGCAGAGTTCCAAAGAATGGCAAGGAGAGATAAGAAAGCCTTCCTCAGCGATCAGTGCAAAGAAATAGAGGGAAACAACAGATTGGGAAAGACTAGAGATCTCTTCAAGAAAATTAGAGATACCAAGGGAACATTTCATGCAAAGATGGGCACAATAAAGGACAGAAATGGTATGGACCTAACAGAAGCAGAAGATATCAAAAAGAGGTGGCAAGAATACAAGAAGAACTATACAAAAAAGATCTTCATGACCCAGATAACCACGATGGTGTGATCACTCACCTAGAGCCAGACATCCTGGAATGCGAAGTCAAGTGGGCCCTTAGGAAGCATCACTATGAACAAAGCTAGTGGAATTCCAGCTGAGTTATTTCAAATCCTAAAAGATGATGCTGTGAAAGTGCTGCACTCAGTATGCTAGCAAATCTGGAAAACTCAGCAGTGGCCACAGGACTGGAAAAGGTCAGTTTTCATCCCAATCCCAAAGAAAGGCAATGCCAAAGAATGTTCAAATTACCGCACAATTGCACTCATATCACATGCTAGTAGTAATGCTCAAAATTCTCCAAGCCAGGCTTCAACAGTTTGTGAACCGAGAACTTCCAGACTTTTAAGGTGGATTTAGAAAAGACAGAGGAACCAGAGATCAAATTGCCAACATCTGATGGATCATTGAAAAAGCAAGAGAGTTCCAGAAAAATATCTACTTCTGCTATATTGACTATGCCAAAGCCTTTGACTGTGTGGATCACAACAAACTGGAAAATTCTTAAAGAGATGGGAATACCAGACCACCGTACCTGCCTTCTGAGAAATCTGTGTGTAGGTTAAGAAGCAACAGTTAGAACTAGACATGGAACAACAGACTGGTTCCAAGTCGGGAAAGGAATACGTCAAGGCTGTATATTGTCACCACATGTGTCCCACATGCCTGCTGCCAAAAAGCCAAAACATAAAACAGAACCAGTAGTATAACAAACTCAGTAAAAACTTTAAAAATGGTCCACATAAAAAAAATCTATAAAAAAGGAATTTATTTATTTATTTCTCTGTGTCAGGTCTTAGTTGCAGCATGTGGGATCTAGTTCCCTGGCTGGGGATGGAACCAGGGCCCCTTGCATTGTGAGTGCAGAGTCTTAGCCACTGGATCACCAGGGAAGTCCCTGTAAACTCTGCTTCAATAAAGCTGACTAAAAATAAAACAAACCTAGATAACAGTCTGCATCTACTGGACCATGCATGACCTGGCTTCTGCCTACCTTGCTCCACAACCCTCACTCCCTCCCTCCCAGACCGACTGGCCTGGCCTTGCTCCTGCCTCAGGGCTTTTGCACGTTCCTTTCTCTGCCCAGAACACTTACCTAGCTCTGGATGGGGCTGCCTTTTCCTCCAGAAGGGACAGAATAGAATCTAAGCCTAAGCTCAGATGTTACCCCTCAGGATGGTCCTCCTTGTTTGGACTGCCCACCCTCCTCATTACTTTTATCTTTCTCCTCATTATTTTTATCTTTCTAAGATTCCTTCCCAGCATGCATTATACTTGAAATGATCTCTTTTGTCTGTTTTGTTGTTGTTGTTCAATCGCTAAGTCATGTCCAACTCTTTGGGACCCTATGGATTGCAGCATGCCAGACTTCCCTGTCCTTCAGTATCTCCCAGAGCTTGCCCAAACTCATTTCTATTGAGTCAGTGATGCCATCCAACCATCTCATCTTCTGCCACCCACTTCTCCTGCCCTCAATATTTCCCAGCATCAGAGTCTTTTCCAATGAGTCAGCTCTTCTCATCAAGTGGCCAAAGTTTTGGAGCTTCAGCTTCAGCATCAGTCCTTCCAATTAATATTCAGGGTTGATTTCCTTTAGGATTAACTGGTTTGATCTCCTTGCTGTCCAAGGGACTCTCAAGAGTCTTGTCCAGCACCACAAATTGAAAGCATCAGTTCTTCAGCACTCAGCCTTCTTTATGGTCCAACTCTCACATCCATACATGACTCCTGGAAAAACCATAGCTTTGACTATACAGACATTTGTTGGCAAAGTAATGTCTCTGCTTTTTGATACACCATCAGGGTTTGTCGTAGCTTGTTTACTCATGATTGCCCCTGTTCTTCCTCCTAGAAGGTGAGGCCACTGAAGGCAGGGACCTTTTATATCTTATTCAGGCCCAACATCTAGACCAGTACTTCACAGAGTCGGATGAATAATTCCTTAAATTGTTAGATGTTGGTTAAGTGAATATTGACCTGTGTTTGGGGCCTTTCTTGAGGAAGTTTAATCAAAGCATCCATATATCAAGTGTGAAAAAGATTACAGCAAACCTCCTGGTTTTACTTCTCCAACATCCTACCCAGGGGATCAGCATGTCAGAGCAGAGGCTCAGGGAGCCAGGTCGACTTACTCAGAGAGTCTGGGGAGCATGGCTGCCTGACATTTGGGACACTCTGCCAGCAGCCCCTTCAGGACTTTCACATTGATTCAATCTTGCCGTGCTGTGCTAAGTTGCTTCAGTTGTGCCCAATTCTGTGTGACCCTATGGTAGCCTGCTAGGCTCCTCTGTCCATGGGATTCTCCCGGCAAGAATACTGGAGTGGGTTGCCATGCCTTTCTCCAGGGTTTCTTCCCGATCCAGGGATCAAGCCAGCCTGTCTTATGTCTAACCTGCAATTGGCAGACAGGTTCTTTACCACTAGCGCCACCTGGGAAGCCCTCGATTCAGTCTTGCTGGCCCCTAAAACTGAGTCTCACTTGATAAGCAGCCTTTTGTCAGTAGTGTTAATCTGTGTCTAGAGTTTTCCATCAGGTAAAAGAATCACCACTTTAAAAAACATAAAATAGGAGAATAGAATTCTGACTTCTCCTCGTTACATGTGAGCAATTGTACTTGGACATCTATTTACCTTGTGGAGAAAAAATTCTGTAAATGGCCAAGTTTGATCACTTATTGGTCCTCAGGGCCTCGATGATTAAAAGCAGCCACGAAACCCAGCTTCCTCGCGCATCCTTTGTTTGAGTAGACATTGATCTCAGGCTGCTGCAAGGATTTTGCATGTGGTCCTTTCTGCCAAGTAGTCTCAGCTTCTCCAAATGAATGAATTCCATCTGGAAATCATGGGATTAATAATTACACTCTAAGCTCAGGAATATTTTTCTGTGTCACTGCCATTTCCTCTATTTGGTGCATTTTCCCAGGAAAATAATAAAACAGCATCACCAATGTATCAAGCAGGGATGTTAAAATTAGCAAGTACAGTTTCACCTCCCGGGTCCCCATGACTCACCTCTACCTCCTGGGGCCCATCCTGCTGCTGCAAGGGACTCAGGCCAGCTCTCTGCCCAAGCTCTGAACTTGGTGCCATAGCTTCCCAGACATTGAGAGCAAGCAGCAAAGCCATTACCCTAAAGAAACAGGGTGAAAACAGGAGCAGGCTGAGGATCTCAAGAGTCAAGCAGACCCCAAACCACACTTCCCAGCTCCCTAGACACTACCCGTGGTCTTGTCACCCAGAGAAGTGTCGAGTTGGTGACCCTGGGGCAACCATGGAAGCAGAGTTTCCATACCTTCTAGGGCCAAGTGCGTGATGCCCCGCTCAGCACCATATGGGGAGAACAGGACGCATCCCTGCACAGAACAGGAGGGAGGGACCGAAGCTGACACCCTGAGCCTGTAACCAGAGTGCTCTGCATGCATCATCCAGCCGAGAAGCTGCCATGTTACCCGTGAAATAAGAGGAAGGGGAGAGTGTGGGTGAGTTAACTAGACCCACAGGGACCACAGGCCTCACCATTCGGGCTTCCTGTTAGTTCCTGTCTGCAGCCGTGGACACCAGGTCCCTGACTGTGGTCTCGGTGCCTGGACACAGGGGTGGGACCATCACATATCTGGGCGAAGAGCACAGACCTCACCTGAAGTGGACAGAGGCCCTTCGTCTGATTGATTTGGAAAGTTTCAGCACAGTCAGACATGGAGTGTGGCGTTCTACTTCCCCTCTAAAAAAATCACAAGAGTGAATAAAGATGGGGAGAACCTACACTATTTTCCAGAGAAGGTGGGAGAGCCTGAGCACATACAAGACCTCTGTCTTTAGTGAAGACAATCCATCGAGATTCTTTGTGATGGGTTCAGCCATGTGGACTTGTGCTCAGGACCCCCATCGCTGAGCAACACCTCCTTCAGCAAATGAATAAAACAAAGCCAGGAGAAGTTACTCCTTGAGGCCACACAGCCAGTTAGGAGCAGGACTGGGACTAGTTCCCAGACCTCTGACTTGGGGTCATTTCCTGAATTATCAAAATGGGGGGAGAAGTGGACTGTTAGCACTTCCCGGGGGCTTGCCTCAGTAGCAGGCTGACCACCCAGCACCAAGGTCCTGGCTTCCTGACCTTTGGTGGGGCTGCCTGAACAGGCTTTCTCATCCTGGGGTGTCTGGAGCTTGTATAGGTGAAGCAGAAGATGAAGCCGGGGAGACCAACAGGGGGCACATCATGGGCTGCAACTGAGGTTCAGGAGTGTGACTAAGTGATTCTTGAGGAAGGAGCAATGAAACTTCTCATTCTTGAGATCCAAGCTGAAGCCAATTAGGGGCAAAGTAGAACTGGAATAAAGCTTGTAGATTCTGGGGGAGAAACTTTGATTTAAGGTTAGTGAACAGCGGACACCCCAGGAGGAGACAGGAGGGAGGTGCGGTGTCATGGGGCCTGTGGGTGTGCTGGGCACTGCTTGACCTCTTTCTCTAGTCCTGGCTTTGAGTCTTGCTTCCTCCAGGGCTCGAGGAGGAAAAGGCAATTGTTCTTTATTTTTGTTTGTTTGTTTGTTTGTTTTTTAGACTGCACCATGCACTCCAGTAGCTTCCCTAGTGGCTCAGACGGTAAAGAATCTGCCTGCAGTGCAGGAGACCCGGGTTTGATCTCTGGGTTGGTAAGATCCTCTAGAGAAGGGAATGACAACCCACTGCAGTATTCTTACCTGGGAAATTCCATGGACAGAGGAGCCTGGTGGGCTACAGTTCATGGGGTCACTAAGAGTTGGACACGACTGAAGAGGCTTAACACACACATACACGCTGCATGTGGGATCTTGTCCCTCCACCAGGGAAGAATCCCCCAACAAATGCACTGAGAGCATAGACTCCTAACCAGTGGACTTCCAGGGAAGTCCCAGAAGAGATGCTGCCCAGCACCCTGAGCTACAGCTGAGACGCCTGTACAGGGAGTTCTCCAGGGAAAGCTCAGTATTAATGTTATGCCTCAGATAATAGAGGAGCATGTAGAAAACAGCAATAATCTGGTTCACTCTGAACCAACTGAATCAGGTGATTCAAGGTCAGTAATATTTCTCAGAGGCCCTCAGCACCTGGATCTTCTCAGATCCAAGAGTGTGACAAGATAGATGACCAGTGCAAGTTCAATGCATGAAGCAGGGCACCCAAAGCCAGTGCTCTGGAACAACTCAAAGGGATAGGGTAGGGAGAGTGGGAGGGGGGTTCAGGATGGGGGGGACACATGTATACCTGTGGCCGATTCACGTTAATGTACGGCAAAAACTATCACAATATTGTAAAGTAATTATCTTCCAATTTAAAAAAAAGGAAAAGAATGTGACAAGGAGCCAAGCCCAAGAGCCAGAGCTTGGACCAGCATGGAGACCAGAACTTGGCGCCATGCAGCCCCGAGCAGGTCTGACCACACCTGCTGTGCTGGCTCTCGGTGACTCTGAGCCTAAATTTTCCCACAGTTATTAAGCACCTATCATAACAGAGGCTGTTAGACCCAAGGGCTGCTTTGAAAAAGCAGACAGACAAGATCTCGATCCAGAGGAGGAATAAGGAAAAGGATCTGCTCTCCACACTTTCTCTTGGTTTAATTTCTCAACTTCCCATCAAGCCTGTGGGAGGACACATGGGAATGTGTCCAGAGAAGCACCCAGGACACCATAACAGGCACAGTAGGGTAGCACTTCCAGGTCCCAGAAGATCCTCCCAAGAGGGGGGTTGGGCGGCGGGGAGAGGCATTTATGCTGGGACCTGCCTGCCTGTCTTTGGTCTGGGTGGCTTTAAGAAAGAAAGCTGAGTGGGTCTCAGCTTTGATCCGTGGCCCTCAGAACTGGAAATTCCCAGCAATGAAGCCCTTTCTACCTCCCCCTACTCCGCCCCCACTCAGGCCAAGTGTCCACAGTCACCCATAGGACCCAACCCACTGCCAGACCAGTTTGCCCAGTTTTAAGATGAGATGGTAGGATGGCATCACCGACTCGATGGACATGAGTCTGAGCAAGCTCTGGGAGTTGGTTCAGAGAAGTTAGTGACGGACAGTGCTGCAGTCCATGGGGTCGCAAAGAGTTGGACACGACTGAGAGACTGAACGGCATGAGACGCTCACTTTCGGTTGTCAGATGATATCCAGTCCAGAAGTTAATGGACGAGACCAAACCATTGAAGTCTGTGGTCAGTTTTGGGGGGAAACTCCAGAGCTTTATGTTGAGAAGAGTCATCCTAGAGAATTCTAGGCCTTGGCCTTCTCAGCAGGTCCGTGGGGGTGGGGGTGGGAAAGGGGTGGGGTGGGATGGAGGCGTCATCTCGTCAGACCCAGGCCTTCCGCTTCCCCTAAGACAGCATGTGGGCAGGTGTGGTGGAGCTTGGCCCGGTCAGGCGAAGTCCTTGCATCCGGCGACCAGCGCGGGGTTCTGACTGCAGACCGCGGGCAGCGGAGCGGCAGCACGGCCACCTCCGCTCCACTCACTGCCCACCCAGCCGAGGTGGGCGAGGCGCAGGCCTGAGGGTTTTGGAAGGAGCTGCGCGTGTTGAGGGGAGGTATCTCGTCGAGTGGAAGGTGGAGGCTTCTGAGGCGCTGGAACCCTCCTCACCCCGAACCTGCTCTGGGGACCGTGACCCCACAAACAGCCGACCTCCAACTTCTCCCAGGGCGGAGGTCCTGCCGTGCCCGTCGGTCCGCAGGCATCTGTCCGGCAGCGGGAGGCCGCGTCCACGCGGGTCTTTCGCCTGGGTCGCCTCCGGACAGACGCGCGGAGGGACCGTTTGTGGTCGGTAAGGGCAGTGGCGACCGGACGGGGCGTGCCAGATCCCCTGAGGGACCGCGGCCCTCTGGGAGGGGCTGGCAGAGGGGGCGGGGCGCGGCAGGCGGGGCGGCCCGAGTTGGGGGGCGGGGCGGCCGGCGCGGGGGGGCGAGGCCCGGTTCGGGGCGGGGCGGCTCCGGGCTCCGCGCTCCGTCCGCCCTCGCTCCCGCGCCGCGCGCCCTCCGGCTCCCACCCGCCTGTGCCGCCGCCTCGCCAGCCGGCGAAGCAACTTCCCGAGCGCCCGCGACCGCCGGTCCCCGGCGCCGCCCCCGGCCCAGCGCACCGCCGGCCGAGGCCATGGACGCACTGGCCTGGCTGCTGCCCCCGCTCCTGCTGCTCTGCGCGCAGCACCGCGGCGCCAGGTGAGCGAGAGCACGTCCGCCCTGCGGCCGCCCTCGGTGAGGATCCCGCGCCGCCGCGCCCGGGCTGCGAGATGGAGCCCCGCGCGAACCCTGGTCTTCAGGGCCCCGGTCTGTCCCCCGCCCACCGGTTCCCACCGTGTCTGCCCCCATCCCCTCCTCCACGACTCTCCCCGCGCCCGCCCTCCTCTCTCCAAACTCGCCGCGACGATGCCCTTGGGCGCGGGCAGCGGTGTGTTCCAGATTCCGGCTGCCCCGGTGCTGTCCGCCGTCCCGGTGCTGAACCCGGCCGCGGGGCCGGTCGAGGGCGTCACAGCAGCTCTCCGTTCCTCCCCAGCCGGGGCTTTCCTGCTGAGTTCGGGTTCCTCGGCCCCCGCCGCCACTTGGCCGGTCCCTGGCTGGCTGGTGCCCTTCCAGGCGCGGCTTGAGCGCTCAGCATGGAAGAAAGGAGGGGTCCTGAGAACACGGGGAACAGGTTGTGCCCCTTCCCCTGACAGCATCGCTCCCCGCAGCAGCTTCCATGCAGCTAGCAGTCTGGGGTGGACACGAAGGTGCGTTCTCATAGCGGGTCTGGTTGTGGGTCTCCCTTCTGGGGCCATTTCAAATGCCACCCAACTCTAGAGCATGCGAGTGGGGGAGCCAGGTGCCCCTGGCAGGAGGGAGACTCCAGATTTCTCCTTAATTCTGTCAGGAGAGCGGATGAGGCGCCCTGTCTGGCCTAGAGAGGGAAGCGGCTAAGAAGAAATGTCCCTGTGCTGGGGCTCCCTCGCTGGCTCCCAGGGCTAGTGCAGTCCCAGCTCGCTTTTTGCATCTCTGCAGGCTGGACTTGATGTGGGCCCCGGGTCACCCAGTGTCCTGAGCACTGAGTCTGGTCACCTTTGAGGGGCCTTTTTGAAAATCAGCTGGGTGTAAGGGCTACAGAAAAAATGGTGGGCATAGAGTCAGGAGGGTCTGGGTCTGGCTGAAGAGGCAGACATCCCGCTGAGGTCACAGGCAGTGCTGATGTGGCCCCTGTCCCATGCCTTGTTCTTATCAAGCCCGATGGGCCGTTCTCTCTCTTCTCACGTTTCATGGTCCCAGGAAGGACAAAGTGTCCTGGTGTGGCCATGGACAGATGTGCTTGGAGCTGGGGGTGGTCAGCTGCTGGCTCAAGCCCTCAGTCTTGTAGCCCCAGTTCGGAAATACAAGCTGCTCTGAGTTCCCAAGTCTTCACCCAAGTTTGACACCTAAACTCACCTGGCAGCAAAGCCTGCCCTGCTTGTTTTGTCTTTATTCATGCGACTCATGGGGCATATTTACATGTTTCCTGCTGGAAAATTCTCCAAACACCTCTTTCCCTCAACCAAGTCCATAAGTGCCTCATATCGCCCTTCTCCAGTCTACAGTGTTCTGAACTCTGGCCCCCTCTGGATCCTAGGTTGTGGGGTGAGGGGGACCTATCTGCCTGCAGGAAGGCTGAGGCCCCGGTTGGGATAAGAACCTCTGGGTTTTGGGGGCCTTCGTCCATTCAGGCCTCCTTTTCCATCTGCTCTGTGTCTCTCCGCTCGAAAACCAGAGGAACAGTGTCCTCACTTCCTTCATCACCTCCCCGCACCAGGGCAGTGTGGTGGTAGACTGTGGGGCTGAGGGAAGGGCCTCTTTGCTGCAGCTACTAAGTCAGATCCCAGGGTTTCTGGTGGGATGAGAAGGGAGTAAGCCACACGGACTTTGTGTGTCGGATCAAGGCCATGCGTCCCTGAGTTTGAAAGTCAGCTCACACAGCAGCCACCCAAGCTTGCCGGCTGCACACCTGAGTGGGTGGCCTCCCCAGCTGCTGGCACCTCCGTCTCCCTGGAGAAGCTGCGCCTGCGGCTCCTGCCTGCCTTCACCTCCCGTGCGAGCATCGTGGTGTTTGCCTTGGTAACTGAGGTGCCAGCACGGTGGTGGCTGCTCTAGAAGGAGAGCTGTCAGGGATCTGTGGGCTCGCATGTGCACGGGGGAGGCTCCTGGAGGGCACCTGATGCCTCGCTCAGCTACACCCACCTTCCCTTCCAGTCCCCAGGGGCACAGGCAAGTGACTGGCTGGGCTCTCTCTCAGTGAGGCCAGGAGAGGGCGGGGCCTGGCGACACCAGGGGTAGCCAGGGTGGAAGCTGCCTGTGATTTCAAGGCATCTCCGTTGTTCAGGAGCTTGAGCCTGGCATGTCCCTGAGCTCTAGGCCAGTGCCGGCCAGACCCCTTCTCAGGACAAGGTTGATGTCCCCGCTTTCTAACTCTGTGCAGAGCTCCCCCCAGTGTAGCTGGTTCCTGGCCCACCCCCACTGACTGCCTGAACCAGGACTCAGAGCAGCACTGCCCTCAGGCCACCCCAGCCCCCACATCCCTTCACGGCTGCAGAAACAGACATCCTCATCCCAGGTGAGATGTGACCCAGGGGAGCCTGCTCCCTTTTCACTCCTGGAGACGGCAGAGGCTGACTGGTGTCCTCACACTTTCTGGCAAGCTTCAGGGGGGTGCTTCCTTTGACCTTGCCTCTGTGCCCTTGAGTGGATGTGGGGGCCTTGGCCAAGGGCAGGTGTGTCCACCTGTGTGCCAGCTTGAGCTCAAGAAGGATGGCATCTCCTAACAGCCTGGCTGCAGGCAGGCCAGCCGCTGCGCAAGATGGCATCTGGGCTGGTCCAAAAATAAAGCCTTGTTCAATCCCTTCACATCTGACCTTCAGGGTGACCTCCATTTGCATTTTTAATTGTGCTTTACTAGGGATCAGGGCTTCAGTTAATTCTGTGTTTTACTTTGTCACCAAAGAAACTGCCCTGTCCACACGCCCCACCCACCCTTGCCCAGAGGGACCCCGTGGGCCTGCAAGGTGGGGCAGGCTTCCGGGGATCACTAGCTGAGGACCTCCTGTCATGGTCAGCCTCTTCACAGGCACCCCGCCTGGTGCTTCTCAAGCCCCTGACCGCCCCCAGGGCTTCTTCAGCCCGCCTGAATAGATGGCTTCAGGGCTGGTCCAGCGAGTTGCTCAGCCCCACTGACTACAGTGGAGCTTGCTCCCAGCCCCTCTCTCCCACCACCCCCCATTGGTCTGCACCAGGCCCCTTCCCGTCTCCATGGCCTGGCCAACCCAGCCCAGCTTCCCCCACCTTCACGACAGCCCCCAGTTTATCCCGTCTTCCCCTAGGACACTCCCCAGCCCCTCCCTCACCAGCACCCAGTCCCCCCAGTCCACCCCTCTCCACTCTCTGCCCAATGCCTCCTGCTGCCCTCCAGGCCCCTTCCAGGGCCCCCCATGTAAAGTCCTTGCCTGCCTCCCACCTCTTCCCCTCCCCAAGACTCCCTTTCTCTCTCTTTGGGCTCTGATGTCAATTTCCTCAGGGGGCCAGTGGCAGGGTGCTCTCCCTGCCTCCCCAGCTGGAGGACTCCTGACCTCACGTTTCAGTGACTCTCTTCACACTCACACCTCTCGAGTTGTTGCTCCTTACAGACACTAACCGTGCTGGGCTTGGCCCACAACTGCCCTTGCCCGGCTCAGCCACATCCCTGGAGTAGGATGGCACTGAGGGTCTCGCCTGCCAAATGAAGTGTGGATGAATACACGAGTGACCAGACAGCTTCCTGCAGGGCCAAGAGCAGGACCAGGAGAGGGATGGGGTCAGTGGAGGTGGGGGGAGTCAGCTTGAAGACACAGGTGAGGTTTGAATTAGGGCTGGAGAAAGAGGGGTGGCCAGAGGGCAAGTTCTGGAGGGTGAAGCAGGCTTCTAAGAGGGGAGATGGGAGAGGTGAGTCAGGAAGCACTGGCAGCCTGGGGGTGCTGGGGTGAGGGCAGATCTGGGAAGGGTGGGCAGCAGCCCCGAGGGGGCCCAGTGGGGCCAGGGTTCTCCTCAAGGTGGCCAGAAGGGCCTAGAGTGGAGACCCAGGCATGTGACCACACCTGACTCAGGGACAGGGAGGAACAGCCTCAGGGCTCCTTGCAGCCCTCATCCAGACGCGGCCGGTCATGTCCCCTCTCCCCTTGGCTCTGGCCGGGCTCTGGCCAAGGTAACCCAGAGGCCTTCTCTGCTCAAGGGGATGGAAATGACTCAGGGGGAAACTTGAGGGTTGCTCCTAAATGTCCCTCCTCCTTCTGGCTGTCTGGTTTAGGAGAAATGCCCCTCCCCCACGGTGGGCCAGAAGAGGAAGGAGCTGTGAGGGTCCCAAGGCTGCTGTAACAGTGGCTGCAAGCTGGGGGATGTAACAGGAATTTATCCTCCAGTAATTCTGGGGCCGGAAGTCTGAAGCCAAGGTGTTGGCAGGGCTGGGAGAGTCTGTCCGTGCCTCTCTCCAGTCCCTGGCAATGCTGGAGTCCCCCGTGTCTTTTAGCTTGTGGCCGCATCACTCAGACCCTCGCCTCTGTGGGCACATGGCTTCTCCCTGGATGTCCATTTCCTCTTGTAAGGATATCCATCCTGGATTTAGAGCCCACCTAGTCTAGCATGACTTTATCATAATTAATAACATCTGTCAAGTCCCTATTTCCTATTAGGGTTCCATTCTGGGGTTCTGGTGAATATGAATCTGGGGGGCACTGTTCCCCAGAGGATGGGTGAGCAGAGGAGAGGTGGGCCAGCGGAGCCACTGGGGCATCCGGCTGGTAGAGTGTCTAGGCCACAAGACGCCTGTGTATATGGGTCCCTGTGTGGCACCCCCAGGGACAGATATCATCAGCACCAGCTGTTGGTAGGGTTCACCTGAACCAGCAGACATGGCCCGCAGCTGCTCCAGGGTCAGGCTGAGTCCCAGAGACACATGGTAGTTTAGGGACTTCTGGGGCCTGCCTAGGAGGGGACAGAGCTGGAAGCCAGACTGTGGCCTCCCCATGAGCCCCGGACCAGCCCTGGATCTCTCCCTCTCCCCAGCCCTTAGCCTCCTGGTCACACATTTTTCTCTCCTATCACCTCTTACAGGACACTCGGCCCTCAGAGCTGAATGAGAGGCCATGTGCTCTTCATGGGGTCCCCTAAGGCCAACTTGTTGAGGAACCCCAGAGGTGGAGGTGCGGGCTGGTTACGGAGGGAGGCTGGGGCCTCTGCCTGACCCGGCACCCTCCTTCAGGTCTGGGGTGAGCGGGTGGGGGAAGAGGCCAAGGAGTCCCGGGTCCTGCACCTCCTGAGGTCCCTGTGTCCCCAGAGGGCCTTCTCCCTGTCCACTCCTGGCCTAGCTGCCCAGGACAGGCTCTGTCCCTGGTGCCCTGCCTGTGAGCCTTGGACCTTGCGTTTCCAGGGCAATGAATGACATTGGCGACTATGTTGGCTCCAACCTGGAGATATCCTGGCTCCCCAACCTGGACGGCCTGATAGAGGGCTACGCTCGCAACTTTCGGCCCGGCATTGGAGGTGAGAGTGGCTGCCGGACTCGGGCAGGCCCGAGGTCCGGCCGTGGTGTGAATCCTGCTGGGCTCTGGGCTGGGGCAGACCCTGGGACCCCAAGAGTGCATCAGAGCACCAGTCCCCAGGACACTGGCTGGGAAGGTGAGTTTGCTCAGGCCTGGGCAGATCTGCACCAAGACGGCCTCCCCTGCCAAGCCCCCAGCTGTTCCCTGTCCTGCCCGTGGGGGCATTTGCTGGCCTGGCTGAGTGCTCGGGGATGATGGGGCCTGGGCTCAGCCCAACCCGCCTTCAATCCTGCTCCTTCCTCGCAGGCCCCCCTGTGAACGTGGCACTCGCCATCGAGGTGGCCAGCATTGACCACATCTCGGAGGTGAACATGGTAGGTCCCACTGGCACCCCGCCCCTGGCCCGGCTGTGCGCCCCCAGGAGCGGAGGGGCTGACGGCCGGGCCTCTGCGCCCCCAGGAGTACACCATGACGGTGTTCCTGCACCAGAGCTGGCGTGACAGCAGGCTGTCCTACAACCACACCAATGAGACCCTGGGCTTGGACAGCCGCTTCGTGGACAAGCTGTGGCTCCCGGACACCTTCATTGTGAATGCCAAGTCCGCCTGGTTCCACGACGTGACTGTGGAGAACAAGCTCATCCGGCTGCAGCCCGACGGGGTGATTCTCTACAGCATCCGGTGGGCTGCCTGCAAGCGCCGCTGGGAGCTGGGGGTAGGGTTGGGGGGGACAGGGTGGTATTTATATCCCCAACAATCAGTAGCTGCTCAGGAAGCAGAGGTTGCTGGCCAGCAGCCAGCAGAGGCCGTTTTTTGGCTAACACGTGCCCTTTTCTTTTTAAATTGAGGTGAAGTTCACATAACACCAAATCAAGCATTTAAAAGTGAACAATTCTGTGATTTTAGTATACTCCCCACTGTGTGCAAACACCACCTCCAGCCAGTTCTAACACAGTTCACCCTCAAAAGGAGACCCTGTCCCCATCAGCAGTCACTGCCTTCCCTCCTTCTGGCTCCGGAAACCGCCGATCTGATTCCCAGCTCATAGATGTGCCAATTCTGCACATTTCACACAAATTAATCCTGCGCCACGTGACCTCTCGTGTTTGCTTTTTTCCACTTAGTGTAGTGTTTTCGGGGTTCATCTGTACTGTAATATTTATCAGAATTTCTTAACTCTTTATGGCTGAGCCACATTCCATTGCGTGGACACACCAGTTTGTGTACCAACTCCTCCATCAATGGACAGCTGTGCTGCTGTGGACACACATGTACGTGTATTTGCTTGTTTTCGCATACACGCCATTTAAGAGTGGACTTAATTGCCAACATTTTAAAAATCAGGAGATTTACATTCTCTTGGAAAATCAGCCTTTTTCCAGGCTGCAGGGTCAGTGGGGACACCTTGAGGCCATCCCCGGTGATAGGCGGGGGGAGGAAGCTCAGAGTGGACCTGCCTTCTTGGCTCCTGACTTAGACAGGTGTTCTGAAGGATGAGTAAAGTGAACAAAATCCAGTTATTGATCCCTGAAGTCAGACCCACAAATATCTGTAAAGTGGCCACAGTTTCTGCCCGGATGTCAGCAGCTTGCCGACAAAACCAGAGGCAGCCTGGCCACTGCCCCCGCAGCAAGGTCCCACTGGCCGTATGTAGGGGCGTCTCTGCCGTGGGGGGCAGGGGAGCCGCCAGTGGCCCTGGGCTGGCCTCACCCCGGCAGACCGGTGTTGTCTGGGCAGAATCACGTCCACAGTGGCCTGCGACATGGACCTGGCCAAGTATCCCATGGATGAACAGGAGTGCATGCTTCACCTGGAGAGTTGTGAGTGTGGCTGGCCTGCTGGTGGGAGGGAGAAGTTGCAGGGGGTGGGGGGCTGGGGGTACTGGGGGTGCGCGGCACTGAAAGTGGGGGAAGGTAATGGGGTGGGGAGGTGGGCAGGAGGTGCTGGGGGGATGAGGGTGGGGTGCATGCAGGGGATGAGGGTGGGGCACTGGAGGTGGGGAAGGGGGCAGGGGGCACTGGGGGATGGGTGGGCTGGCCTGGGGGTTCTTGGGGAGAGGGGCAGGGCGTGGGGATGAGGGGGAGCAGAAGCATAAGGAAGAGAAGGGAGCAGCCTGGCCCTCTTCCCTTGGGTCAGTGCCCTGCCCCAGACAGCTGGCCCCAGAGCCCAGATGAGATAGATATCTACGTCATTGTCCTGTATGGTGGCCCCTGTGGGGCACCTGGCAAGGGTGGCCTGTACTTTTGCCAGCTTCTCTGGACTTGCCCACCTTTCCAAGGCCCTAGGTGTAGCCCCGGGCTCCTTGCTCCCTGTCTCTGTGTGTCGGACCCTAGTGTAGTCAGGGTAGTCCTGCAGGGGCCACCAGGGGCTGGGGAGGGGAGCTGCCAGGGGCTGGGGAGGGGGTTCGCCGGGGGTTGGGGAGGGGGTGCCAGGCCCTGAGGCCCACCTGTGGGCTCTCCTGCAGATGGCTACTCATCCGAGGACATCGTCTACTACTGGTCCGAGAACCAGGAGCAGATCCACGGGCTGGACAAGCTGCAGCTGGCCCAGTTCACCATCACCAGCTACCGCTTCATCACAGAGCTGATGAACTTCAAGTCAGGTAATGTGGTCTTTTCCTGTGAGCCCTACTGCTGGTTTTCTAGTGCTTTCCATGGGGCCCCGAGTCAGCTCTGAGGGCCCTGAGGCTGCAGCTAGAAAATTGCTGGCCAGTGCAGGCCATGCCCAGCCTAGCCACTCGGGACAGGCCCCCAGCCTAGCTGCTCAGGACAGGCTGCAGTGCATGCCTGGGTCAGGTTTCCTCTGTCTTGCTCCTTGGCCCTTCATTGCTTCCCAGGGTTTGGGGGGTTATCTGGTGGGGTTGGGGGTTCATGGGGGTGCATTGTCTCCTGGCCCCTCCTGCCCCTTCCCACTCCTACTGCCCAGTCATTGGAGCCAGTGAGCCCAGCCTGGTGCTGAGCCTGGTGCTCAGCTGTGCACAGGGAGTGTGGAGAGAAAGGGGTGGGGGACTGTGCCCTGGGAGGGTCCTGGTGGGCCAGCAGCCACAATGGGCTCTCCTTTCCTTCCTCTGGTGGCCCCGCAGCAAAGCCAGCCCTTTCCTGACCCATCAGGCTGTCGGGGAGGTGGGGACGAGGGCCCTCCTTCCTTCGGAGGCTGGCAGTGGCCCTGACGCTCCCCCAGCCCTCCTCTCCCGGCGGTGCTGTGGGTGGTGGGCCTGGTGCTAATGCTGTGGGGGGGGCTCTCCGGCAGCTGGCCAGTTCCCCCGGCTCAGCCTGCACTTCCACCTGCGGAGGAACCGTGGTGTCTACATCATCCAGTCCTACATGCCCTCCGTCCTCCTGGTTGCCATGTCCTGGGTCTCCTTCTGGATCAGCCAGGCAGCGGTGCCTGCCAGGGTGTCTCTAGGTAGAGGGCCCTGGCCTTCCTCTGAGGGAGCAGGTGGGAGGGTGGGAGCTGGGCCTGGACCCATCCTGAGCACTGGCCCGCGTCCTGCGGCAGAAGCCGGCCAGGCCAGACCTGGTAAGAGGAACCTGACCTGCACTCAGGTTGGGTGGGGTGGCAGGGCTCCAGGGACGGCACCCTCTGTGCCCCCAGGCATCACCACAGTGCTGACCATGACCACGCTGATGGTCAGCGCCCGCTCCTCCCTCCCACGGGCGTCGGCCATCAAGGCATTGGATGTGTACTTCTGGATCTGCTATGTTTTTGTGTTCGCCGCCCTGGTGGAGTATGCCTTTGCCCACTTCAACGCTGACTACCGGAAGAAACAGAAGGCCAAGGTCAAGGTTAAGGAGCAGAGGGCCGAGGTGAGGCTGGGCAGGGCAAAGGAAACAGCTCCTCCCCCACCCCAGCACCGCCAAAGGCCAACATTGCTGGCAGGGAGGGGGGCATTTTGTCCTGCACTCAGTCTGGCCCTCCTCTCTCCTGCTATGTGGATGGAGCCACTGGTTGGGTTGGGGTCCCCCCTGCTGGCCAGGTTGGGGGTCCCTCTGGCTGTCTGGGTTGGGTTCCTGGCCTTGCTGTCCGGGTCTGGGTTCCCCCTGCTGGCTGGGTTGGGGTCCCTGCCCCCCGCTGCCCGGTGCTCAGCCTGCCCCCTCCCATGCAGATAGATGTGAAGAATGCCATCGTGCTCTTCTCCCTCTCCGCTGCGGGCGTCACTCAGGAGCTGGCCGTGTCCCGCCGGCCATGCCGTGTGCCCGGGAACCTCATGGGCTCCTACAGGTCTGTGGAGGTAGAGACAGGGGAGACAAAGAAGCAGGGGGGCCAGGGGGGCCTCCGCGGGCTTCTCAAGCCCATCGACGCAGACACCATCGACATCTATGCTCGCGCTGTGTTCCCCGCGGCCTTTGCCGCTGTCAATGTCATCTACTGGGCTGCATACACCATGTGAGGCCCACGGGGGGCTTCACCAGCCCAGGACCTCCTGGGGGAAGGATCCCAGGTGGCTCTGAGGGTTTCAGAGGAGGCAGGACCACAGGCCAGATGAGATAAGAGGAAAGCTTCGGCCTCGCTCAGCACCCCCAAGCTCTGACCCCACATTTGCCAGCACCCCGTCTGCAGACACCTCTTCTCCAGCAGCCCAGACACCTGACCCAGGAGCCAGACAGGCACGGCCCTGGGAGCTTCACATCAACTCGGAGAAGGATCCTGACTCTGGGACTGGCTCTGTGGGTCTGGACTAGGGAGGGGGAGGAGGCCGGGTGAGGATGGTGCTCAAGTCTCGCGAGATGGTGGGAAGGGCATTCCTGGGCCTTGGGTCCCAGCATGAAATAAAACAGAGTCTTTGGCTATCACTCACACTGTAGCTGTGGCCTCCTCTCCTGGGGCCTGGACAGCCCTCCTCCACTGTGGGCTCCACAGGCTTGGGACAGAGGGGCTCCGGGTTGGGATGTGGGGGCTAAAGGTGTCCCTGGGGCTCATGGCAAGGTGCCACCATGGTGCCTTCTGAACGTGGTGTTGGGACAACAGTGGCCACCGAGTCCCCACAAATGCCCAGCCCCTCCCACCTCTGCTGCCACCAGGGACTCAGGGTGACAGGGCCACTGCTCTCAGAAGGGTTCCAGGTGCTCCCACACCAAAGCAGAGCAGGTTGTCACACTGGAGGGAACAGAGGTGGCCGTGGGGTGAGCCATCTGCTGCAGGGTCGGGAATGCCAGGCCCAGGGCCCTGCTGTGATGAGGTGGCAGCCAGGCCACGACCCCACTGGCCTGAGGTGCTCCCCAAGCCACCTTGAGGGGTGTGTGACAGTGACTTTGTGGGAATCAGAAAGGCTGCCTGCTGGGCCACCTGCCCTCGGCCAGCACATGTGCCCAGGATGTGCAGTGTCCCCAAGCTCTGGGGACAGGTGTTGGGGACCCTCACCACTGGCAGGCTGAGCTGGCTGAGTGACCCCTGAGCCAGTTGAGCCCAGAACGGGCTCCCACAGGAGCAGCCATGTCTGAGGCCTGTACCTTTCCAGGGCCCACACCTCCAGCTTGAAGGCCTCACCTCCTGAAGGCGCCTTTCTGAAGGGCCACCCTCTGGGCCTCTGCTCTAAAGGACTGGCCTGCAAGACTTGGTAGGGTCACCCCAGGGGTGGGATCAGCCAGGGAGCGGGACCCTCAGACCCCAGCATGACCCATGTGGGAGCAGGAGAAAGCAGGAGGCAAAGCCTGGACACACAGGCCCCGGGCCAGCTCCGGACAGTGGGGGTGGCAGGCCATACCAGGCCAGCTCTGAGAATTAGGACAGTGAGACCTTTTTCTCCACCTCCCAGATGGGCACCTTCTGGCCTGCATGCCCAGCAGGGTCACCGCTCCCTCCTCCTGGAACGTGGAGCATGGCCTGAGGGTGAGATGTCCAGGCCCAGCTGGCACCCTGAAGCTACTGAGCTGGACCACAGCACCCCCACTCCTGGCGCCTAGGGTCCTGCCCCAAGGCCTGCCTTCCCCCGGGACCGCTGGTGGCCACACAGGTGGGTCCAAGGTTCCTGGAACTGCTGTTCTTACCTGGTTCCAGACGCCAGCGAGCCAACCCCCTCTGCTGCCAGGACCCTGCCCACCCGGCGCCACCTCTCCGCACTGTCCCCACCGCCCCCAGGCTGCCCTCCTTCTGCTGCGCATGCCCATAGGAGCTATTTAAAGCCGGCTTTGTGACTGCCTTGGGCACCCACGCAGTGAGGCCCGCCCGGGCAGGAGCCTTCTGATTCCAAAGCCAGCAATCACTCCCTCTAGCCTGCAGGCTGCTATTTCTGCCCATGTGTTTACAGGGCTAGAAAGAGGGATAGGAAGGGCTGATGCTCTTTAAACGCAGTTCTGTGCTGGTGCTGTTGACTCGAGCAGATTGAAGGCTAGGGGTGGATGGAGGTTTACAGTTGAGAGGAGCCGAGTCGGGCAGGGGGTAGTATCTCCTGCAGGGGCACCCGGACTGGGAGTGGGGTGGGGTGATAGGGAGGGGGCCTGGGCTCTGTCTATGGGGACTGGTGACTTTCTTTGAGACCCCATGGGCTGTAGCCCACCAGGTTCCTCTGTCCATGGAATTTTCCAGGCAAGAATACTGGAGTAGGTTGTCATTTCCTACTTCAGGGGATCTTCCCCATCCAGGGATTGAATCCACATCTCCTGTGTCTCCTGTATTGGCGAGCAGGTTCTTTACCACCAGCGCCACCTGGGCTTCCTTGTCTGTGGTCTCCTGCAGAGGTTGGGACACCTGTGTTGTCTGGGTAGATGCCCAAATGCTTTCCTGAGAGCTGGACCAGCTCTTCCCCAAGGTTGGAGGGGCCGCAGTGTCAGGGGACAGGGCCTCAGCTTCCCTCCGCTCCCACTCACCCTTCCCTCCCCCTCCCTCTGAGGCTGACAGCCTGCCCACTGGGCAGAGCCCACACCTGGGAGGCATCACTTGAGACAATGACCTGGTGCAGGGAGTTTATTTGGGGGAAGATGTTTCCTTGGGTGGCTGTTACAGAGTACCAGACTGGCGGGCTTAAAATTCAGAAATTCAGGGACTTCCCTGGTGGCCCAGCGATCAGCACTCTAAACTTGCGGTACCTTAGCCTGGGTTTGACCCCTGGTTGATGAGGAAGTAAGATCCCACAAGCTGCGAGGCACAGCCAAAAAACAGACAAAGAAAAAAAAAGAAAACTTGGTGCTCTCAGAGTTCTGGGGGCCAGGTGTCCAGGACCCAGATGTGCGCAGGCTGGGCTCCCGAAGGCTGATGGCAAGCCTGCCCCAGGCCTCTCCCCAGCTCCCCATGCTGCTGGCCATTGCTGGCACCCCCAGATTGTGGATGTGTCACCCCATCTCTGCCTCTGTCATCATGTGACCTCCCTGTGGGTCCCTCCCCTCCTTGTAAAGGCAGCTCTCATTGGACCTGGGGCCTCGTAATCTAGTGTGCTTCATCTTAAGTCATCACAGCCGTGAAGACCCTATTTCCAAATATGGTCACATTCTGAGGTTCTGGGTAGAAGTGAATTTGGGGGTCACTGTTCAACCCCAGTACAGAGAGTGATACCCCAGACGCAGGAGCAGGGTGGGGGGCACAGAGGTAGAAGGGAAGTGCACAGGTGCTGGACTGGCCTGGGGACCCCTGCAAATCCCTGGGGAGTGGGTCCCAAATTGTCCTTTTGAAGGAGAAGCTGGGACTTCACCACCGACTCCCACCCCCAGGCTGCCTGCCTGCTGGCTGAGCAGCACTCTGGATGCTCTGGGGGTTGCTCGGGGGTGGGGTGGGGGAAGCTGCCGCTTACAATGGGGCAGTGGCAGGCAGTCACCCCCATGGCGCTCACATCTGCCAGGACGGCACTGGTCCTTCAGCATAAAAAGCAAGATTTAGCGAAACAAGCCACAGTTGGTGCCATGGTGCCACCAGCTAGGGCTGTAATCAGCCATCCTCCCCTCCTCCCCCACCATTCCCAGCCAGTACTTCTGCTTGCTTAGGTCACCTCCTGGAGCAGCGGCCAGACCCTGGTCCCCAGGGGAAAGCCTCGGTCCTTTTGCCCTTGCCAGGTGTCTGTCTCCGTGGCCCACTCTCTGCCCACAGGCCGTGGGAGCCCGAGAGGTGAATCCTGTAAAATTGAAAGAGTGCCACTCAGATTTCTTCCTGGGGCAGGGGAGGACTCTCCATATGCCACTGTCACCACTGTTCTTTCATGGCACCCTTGGGCAGGGCTAGTGGCCACCACAGTCCACTGGCACCTTTGATGGTTGTGGAGCTGGTAACTCTGTGAACCAGGTTGTCTTCTCTGTCACTTGGTTTAGGGCTCAGCCCCCCATGAGGCCACCAATTCGAGATGAGCCAAGGTGTCCATGCCATGGCGTCCAGGTACCTCTTAATGTTAACTTCTTCACCCTCGAGACTCACTTTGTGCTAAGCTGCAGTGACCGTCCCCACTGTTGCTGGACAGGGCCATGCCCACTTGGCAACCCTAGCTGGCAGCAGGCAGCTCCTGGCGTGTCGGCACCCACGTTCCGAGGTCAGGCACCCAGCCCCCCACCATGAGGGCCTGGTCGCACTCTGGTAGCCGCTCTCATATGTGAAGCAGTCTTCATGCCAGAGGTTCTGCTCACTCCAGAGCCCTAGGGCACCCCCAGACACTCCCCAGCTGGGCTTTAGCACCAGGTCAGAAGGCCAGGGGGTATAGGATGCCCTCACCCCAGCCCAGACCACAAGGTCTATGAGCCAGGGCTGCGGTTTCCTTGAGGCCCCTCCTCCCATTGCCATAACTACACTCTCGTTGCCTGGATGGCTACAGGCTGCAGGTCTCTGCTCTCTCAGGACCCCGGAGTGTGTCATCCCATCCACATGGCCACTCAGGCCAGCGCACCTTGTGCTCCTTGGCAGCCCTGCCCCCTCTTGCTCACACTTTCTTGTTCTTTCAGCGAAAGGCCTGTCTCCTAGACCCTCCTGGGGACCTAGCAGGTAGTGGGTCCAGTGGATTCATCCTCACAGTGCCCCCTGCTCCCCACTCCCGAGTCTTCAAGCTCCTCACACACAGTCCAGGGTCTCCACCATCACACCCCAGCTTCAGGGAGCTGACCCAACTGTATGAGGTGCCACCTCCCTTGGATGGTCCACCCCAGTCATAGGTGAGCACTCACATCAATAAACTGTCCCCTTTCCAGCTTTACGTCCACCCCGCCCCCATTCCAACATCCTGAAGAGCTGCCCCCACCTGGCCAAGCACGGGCGAGCCAGGGGCTGCAGGTTCCCCGTGTCCATGCTCAGGTCGCTGAGACTCAGTCCTCGCTGTTGGTCTGGACACTGAGAGGGAAGGCGGGGGGAGGGGGGCAGATTCTGAAGAGCATGAGATAGTGGAGTGAATTGTGTCCCCCAGAAGATGCTTAAGACCTCTTTGTGGCACCTGTGAGAGTGACATTGGGAAAAGGGTCTCGGAAGATGCAGTTAAGATGGAGGTTTAGATGAAGTCCTGCTGGATTAGGGTGGGCCTGAGACCCAGCACCCGCAACCTCAGTTAAGGAGAGGACACAGTGAGACAGGACAGAGGCAGGGAGGCATCCACAGGCCAAGGAGCCCAAGGAAGGGGCTGGCAGGGGTCCTCCCTGGAGAAGTTTCCAGGCTGCCCCACTCTCATTGTGGGCTTCTGCCCTCGACCGTGAGAATAGATTTCTGTTCCATGGGAACAGTTTTCAAGACTCCCTAGTCTGTGGCCCTGTTATAGCAGCAATCCCCAACCTTTTTGGTACCAGGGACTGGTTTTGTGGAAGACAATATCTTCCACAGAGAAGGAGATGGTTTTAGGACGATTCTCACAAGGAGCAGGCAATCTAGATCCCTCATGTGAGCAAGTCACAGTTCACAGTAGTGTTCACGCTCTTTGAGGGTCTGATGCTGCCACGGATCTGACAGGAGGCACAGCTCCTCATACGATCGATGGGGAGCAGCTGTGAACACAAAGCTTCACTCCCTCCCCTGCCTGCCACTCACCTCCTGCAGTGCAACCCGACTCCTAACAGGACCAGTACCGGTCTAGGGGTCTAGGGATTGGGAACCCTGGATTACAGCATCCATAGGAATCTCATACGGCAAGCGCCCTTCAACAAAGGTATTGTTGCCGAGTCACTCAGTTGTATCTGACTCTTTGGGACCCCAAGGACTTCATGGACTGTAGCCCCCCAGGCTCCTCTCTCCATGGTATTTCCCAGGCAAGAATATTGAAGTGGGTTTTCATTCCCTTCTCCTGGGGATCTTTCCAACCCAGGGATAAAACCCTCATCTCCTGCATTGGCAGGTGGGTTCTTTACTGCTGAGCCACCTGGGAAGCCTGCATGTATTTTTAGGGACTCCCAAACAAGTGGGATACGACTAGGGGCACAAGACCCTCAGGTGGACTCACTTATATGGACCGTGAACCTCAGGCCTATGCCTCCCAGTCCAGGTCTGGATCTTAGCACAAGGGCTAAGCCCTTAGTAAGGGCTCAGGTCAGCCCTCTCGAGGGTCTAGGATTGGACCCAGGGCCTGATGTGACGTCAGTACCCCCTGCCCTCCAGCTGCAGGAGATGGGGTGACCTGGAGAACTTGTTGGCTCTCCCTGCCCGAGGCCGCAGCTGGCTCTGGACACAGCAGCGGGAAGTGTGCAGGCCTCTTCTCACCTCCCACATCCAACAGCAGAGCTAGGCCCTTGGTGTCACCCTTGAGCAACAACCCCAGGTCTCTTCCAGGACCCAGCAGTGCATCGGCCTCAAGGACCTCAGTGTGTGCAGTGCCCTTGGGAAGTGGCCCCAGTAGGCAGGAGCAAGCTGGGGCTGGGGGGAGATGGAGGGAAAGCTGGGGGAGTGTGGTCTCCATCCCCAGAGCCCCTGAAGGGCCCCTCACTACTGCCCTCCGAGGGTGATGAGCTGGGTCTCTTACCCTGGTCCAAGGGCCGCCCCTAGGGATGTTAACCCCCACACTTTCAGGCTGCCCCATCCCCGGTGGAGCAGGTCAGAGGAAGTCCTGGGTGGGACAGTTGTGGAGACAGGGCATTGGCCGTGTGCTCAGGGACTGTCCATCTGCTGCTGAGGATGGAGGTGAGCTGAGGGGACCTGACTGAGAGCCAAGAGCCCCCACAACCAGGATGTTCTGGATTTTTTGTGTCACAGGGAACGTTGGCAGGGAAAATGAATGAGTTTTCTCCTGTGCCCACCCTCTACTCCCCGCCCAGTGTGGTTCCTTGGTTGAGAAGTCCTAGAACATGGTGGCTGCGGTGTGGGCTCCTGACCCGGTGCCTCTCATGTAGACTTGGGAGGTGACTCACCCACCAGGGGACCCTTCAGCTGTTAAGTAGGAGACGATGGTGTGTGGTCATTGTGAACATGAACTGCTGTAAATAATAAAAAGAACCTGCAACAGTGCTTGCAGCCTGCTTCACTCAGTTGTTGTTGAGTCACTGAGTTGTGCCCGACTCTTGCAACCCTGTGGACAGCAGCCCACCAGGCTCCACTCAGTAGATGCTACTTAACAGTTGTTGTTGTCCAAGGCACCCATCTACCCGGCTGGGAGGCAATTAGCCAGGTGGAGAAGACCTGCAGGAGAGTCTGGTTAGTGTTTGGGTTTGTTGTTATTGTTCAGTCGTTCAGTTGTGTCCAACTCTTTGCGACTCCATAGACTGCAGCATGCCAGGCTTCGCTGTCCTTCACTATCTCCTGGAGTTTGCTCAAACTCATGTCCATTCAGTCGGTGATGCCATCCAACCATTTCATCCTCTGTCACCCCCTTCTCCTCCTGCCTTCGATCTTTCCCAGCATCAGGGTGTTTTCTAATGAGTCGGCTCTTTGCATCAGGTGGTCAAAGTGCTGGAGCTTCAGCTATAGCCTGTCCTTCCAATGAATATTCAGGGTAGATCTCCTTTAGGATTGACTGGTTTGATCTCCTTGCTGTCCAAGGGACTCTCAAGAGTCTTCTGCAACACCACAGTTCAAAAGCATCAATTCTTGGGCGTTCAGCCTTCTTTATGGTCCAACTCTTACATCTGTACATGGCTACTGGAAAAACTATAGCCTTGATTGTTCTTTACTTTGTGACTATTCTTCACTTTGTGACTACACTTCACAAAGTGACTATTCATCACTTTGTCAGCAAAAGGATGTTTCTGCTTTTTAATAAGCTAAGTTTGTCGTAGCTTTTCTTCCAAGAAGCAAGTGTCTTTTAATTTCATGGCTGCAGTCACCGTCCACAGTGATTTGAGTTTAGACACTCGAAGTAGGGTTTGCAGCGAAGACAGTGGACTTGCAATCTGGGCTGTCTTGAAAATTCCCTGAAGACTTTTAGCTCCTGTCTAGCAGAGCAAGGGAACTTCCAGGAGATGTTGGCCTCTTTCTCAAGAGGGGTCCACACTGCCCTCTGAAGGAGGATTGGTCCTGAGAAATGCGGGAGCCCCCTCTCCCAGCCTGGGAAGTTCTGCTCCCATTTCCCGCTGGGAGGCCACTCCCCTTGGGGCTCAGTTATCTGTACCTCTTAGGAGCAAGATGCCACCTGCCTGTCACCCTGCACTGTCTCTCCAAGGAGGCCTGTGTCCACTCAGCGTGGACGATCCCCTTGGGAGAAGGAGCAGGTTGTCTGCCTAGTATAAATACCTGGGTTCCTGGAGCTCAGGTTCATCTCCTGTAAGGGACCCAGTGTGCGTGCAGTTCCCACCAGGGGGCCCAGGTCCCCGAGTTCCTGGATGGGGTGGCCATGGGTTTCATGTCCTCAGCCTACGGAGCCTGCAGCCCCACACTCCTGGGTACAAGGGCCCCAGGGCTGGCCTTCATGGGTCCTGGGAACTCTCCGGCCAGGCAGGTGGCTTCCTCTCAGAGTTACCCTGAGGCACCATTCTGGGGAGTCGGTGGGGGGGGCATGGAGGGGCCTGCCTTCAATCTGTGCTAGACCCTCTCAAGGCTGAATAGCCCCACTCGCCCATCTGGCAGGAGTTGCAGAGATGAAGTGCAGTGCGTCCTGAGGGCATCTGTCAACTCCAGCTGCTCTGCCCGGTGAGCGCCGTCAGGGGTCTGCAAGGGCTGAGGGTGCAGCTGGCTGTCCCAAGGGGACAGTAGTGAGAGAATCAATTCCTAGGTAGGTTGATAAGTCCAGGGTTCCTGAGGAGGAGAGAGGGGTCTGGGGCTCTCGAGGAAGAGATGGGGTCTGGAGTTCTTAAGGAAGAGGAAAGAACATTTTTTTCTGCATTGCTTTGTCTTAGTCAATATAACAGTGTATTTCTCCTTAATAAGAACCTTCTGACTAATCCTGTCATCTTAAAATGTATGTTGTGGGAGTGGGTCTGGTAAGACCTATCTATTGTTAGTTCTAATCTTGTTAATTTAAGATGTATGTTGTGAGAGTGGGTCTGGTAAAAGTATATAAGGCCTTGATAAGGCTAGTGAGTGGGGGCACTCTCTTCTCTGTCCCTTTTTCACTTTAATAAAACTTCTACACAAAAGCTCAAGTGATCAAGCCTGGTCCCTGGTCCTGAAGCTAAATCTTCTTTGGAGATCATGAATCCAACATCATTCACCATAAGTAGCCAGGGCCGTGCCCAGAGGAGGCTGCTGACCCTGGGTGATGAGACCCCAGAGGGTCTTCTCCCTGTGTAGGAAAACACTTTCCTCAGACTGATGCCTGCACACAGCTGGGCTGGAGCTTCCTGCTGGACAGGGTCTTGCTTGTCCATCTGCTGGTCTGCTCGGGCTACTCGGCAGGGGTGCTGGTGGTGTTGCTCCTGCCTGGCCATGTGTGCTGCATTGCATGTGTGTGTACATGCCTGAGTATGCACCTATCAAACGGTCACACAGAGCCTGCGGCCAGGCAGGTCACCTCCCACCTTGGACTCTGCAGCTGACATGGTGATGTCTGGTTCGGAACTGTTGGCACTTCCAGTTCTTTCCTTAAAGCAGAACCCCAGGAGCACAATGACGGGACCTGACGATGCAGGCGTGCTCTGTGTACTTGTATCCGGAAGGCGGTCCCTGCTGTGCCTTCCCTGCTGGATGAGGGCCTTCTGCTTGCCCCCACCCCCCACCCCCAGGGTTAAGGACAGCAGTTCAGAAGCAATGCTGGGCTTCTGGCCTTGCCCGCCTGCCTCGGGCCACAGCCTTGGGCTCCCATGGGCCAGCCTCAATGACATGGGGGCAGTGCAGCCAGGTGGGGCCTGATGCGGGTGGCCCACTGAGGACGGGCAAGGGGCTCGGGTTGAGAGCTGGGTACCTGTCCCGGCTCTGCCACCATGTCTCCCTGTGACGCCTTGTGGCTAAAATAGCCTTGGCTCAGTATTGCCATGGCGACCGTGCTGGGTGCTGCCTCCCCAGCTCACTTTGGGTTTTAAATATAATCCCAGGCAGCTGAGGGGATGGGGGAGCGGCTGTTTCCCACAGGAGGGGGAGCACCCCTCCCCCACGGTGCTCTGACAGCTCATCTTAGGCCCTGTCCAGTGGGCACGTCCAGACTGAAGGGAGAGATACGTGTGCGTGTACCCACTGGCATGGGTAGGGCTGTTCTCAGCCCTGAGAACCTGGACAAAGCACTGGCCAACCTGACCTCGGTGTCCCCCTCCGGAGAGAGGTCATGTCCTACGTAGATGCCTGGGGCCGAAGCTGGCACAGGGCCTGCCCTGGGGTGCCTTGCCTGGTGATCCTCAGCTGGGTAATGGACAACGTGAGGTTAGCCATGAGCGTGTGGACGTGCCTGCTCTGCAGCAACCAGCCCTTGCCAGCAAAGCAGTCGGTGTCCTGCCAGTCCCCCTCCAGCCTGGACACAGCAACTCCACCTCCCCCCAACCCACACCTCCCACCCACAGCTGTCCTGCATCTGTGGATGCGGCCTCTCCCAGCACCTCCAGGAGCACATGCACATGGAAACACACGCAGGCCCACAATCACACACCACAGCACAGACACACACAGACTATCTGGGTCCACAGACAAGCCTCATGGTGCCTTCAGACAAGGACCATCAGTAACTGACGGCTGAGCTGAGAACGCGTTGCTGTGGGTGGAAGACAGAGCTGAGGCCCTCGGAGAGTTGAACCTGGAGGGGCCCCTCTGGGTGGACTCGTGGTCTGAGCACATGGTGGAGAACATCCTTAGCCCTGTGCCCAGGACTCCTGCCAAGTCCAGCTGCGCCCTCTGCTGGGAACTTGCAGCACTGTGCCTACGGGAAGGCACTGGGGGTGGGGAAGGCCCAGATGCTCCTCCACACCTGCAAGGCACTGGGTCACGGCGGTGACCCACCTGATCCAAGTGCTGGCTGTGCTGAGGGAGAGACCCTCAGCCTCACCTGGAAGGAAGCCCGTCTAGGGTCACAGGTAGGAAACGGTGCCTCTGAGTGTGAGAGACACACGGCTGCCCAGATACACACACACCGAGATGTTTGCACGGACACAGCCACCCTCCCAACCTCCCTGCTCCCCAGGACCCAGGGGACCACAGGCTCCTCCACCCCCCACTCCTCACATCCTCAGGTCCCCTGGGCAGCGTCCCTTCCAAGGCCGTGGGCAGGCCCCACTGTCTTCTATCTCTCTGCCAGGTCCGACCTGCCCCGCGCCACCTGGGTGCAGGCTCTCATCTGCATGGTCAACAGAATGAAGGAGCAGGTGAAACAAATGTTGTCCCTGAGCCAGTCTCTCCAGACCGCGAGGTCCCAGACAAGGAAAGGAAGCACCTGCAGTTGTCCCCCCGACAGCTGTGTGCCCAACGCCTGTCAGTGGGTGCCTGGGCTTTCTGGTGACCTGTGTGGTCCTCACCTGGCCCTGCTCGGGTCAGTGTCACACTGAAAGGATGACCAGACCCGACCCCCTACCTTCTGGGCTCAGGGAGATGCAAGCTCCGCCAGTCACCTCTTCCTGAGCTGCCCCAGGGCTGACCTGGCACAAATGTAGCCTGTGAACTTTGACAAGAAAAGGGTCCCCGGGGGTGGGTGCTGAGACTGGCCCCTCGGGCGGGACCACTGACCCCCCAGCAGAGGCCTTTGCTTCTGTCTGATGGGGCTCACTGAGCATAAACTCCACCTGACTTTTACCTTTCACCTAAAAGGGCTCAGTTGTTGATATTATTTAATAAAAAACATTTATCATAAAGAAAATAAGGGGGCCAGCCATGCACCAGGGGCAGGGGGCACTCTGTCCTGCCCACCTCCTCCCCATGGGCCCACAGCAGGTGGGACACACATGCAGCAGCCCTGCCCTGGGTCCCAGGTGACAGGAAGGGGCAGAAGGCCCAGTTGGGTTTGGGAGCGGGGGTCAGGGCCTGCACCTACTGCTGTCAGAGCTCTACAATGAGCCTCTGTCACTTTTATAACCAGCTAAAAACAACACAACTTTGTACTTTCCACTTTGGAGATAATAGGTGTTTGTGATCATGAAAGTTTATGAGATCTTTGTGGAAAATTGGGAAATAGAGAAACTGCCCAGAGGTGAAAAGGACTGACCCTCAGTGGCCAGGCTATTCTCAGGTCTGTTCCCACTGTTCCACACCCAGGCGCCGGGCGAGTCCTCTCATGACATCATCACACTGCAGCCTGCTGCCAGGTGATCCCCAGGACAGGCCCAAGGTCCAGGGGCACAACTGGCTCCAGCGTTTCCAAGGGGTCTCCACCCACTTGTTCATTGTTCACTCCAGCCGTGCCAGACACTGGACACAGCGGTGACTCAGGCTGATAGAGTCCCAGCCCGCCAATCACTGGAACACCCTGTGCCTGTGGCCGGGATGCAGGGTGAGCGGTGGACACCAGGCAGGCACACCTGCCTGTCACCCACTGGGGACCAGCCTTATGCCCTAGGGGCCTTGGGGGATGGGAGACTCAGCAGCCTCATCCCCTGGAGGTGCCTGGGGTTGTTTTGCAAAGCTTGTTGGGGGGTGGGGGAGGAGCTCAGGGAAGCGTTTTGGGCATTCTGGACAACCCAAGTACCCTCACCAGGGTCTGGGCTGGTTATGGTCGGAGACCCCCGTCCCAGAATAGGCCTTTCCCGTCCCCCAACCCTCATGGAGAACAGAGGCCCCACACTCCAAACCCACCTGACCCTGAGCGGGCAGCGACAGCCCCCTCTGGACTTCCTCACCAAGACTGGTGACCCCAGCTTCCAGCCTCCTGGATGGAGGGTCCAGCGTGGCACTCAGGTCTTCAGGTAGAGGCCAGTGTCCATGGGGCCACTTGGATGCGGAGGCTCCCATCGCAGTCAGGGCTTCCCTCCTTAGAAAGGGCTCCTGTGTTTGGTGGGGACTTGGATGGAGCAGGTCCAGGAGATGGTGCCCAGGGAAGGGCCCTGGCTGGCCAGTGCTGCCTTCAGTGGACATCAAGGACTGGAGCCACTGACCCCTCCTCCTCTACTTCCACCCCACTCTGGGGCAAGAACTTGGGGAGAGGGTGCAGTGGGGCATCTTGCCCAAGGCCACATGCCAGGCTGGGCTGCTGATAGCCCAGGGGACACAACCTCAGTGCTGGCCATGGGCCAGGAGAGGAGGGCTGGGGGCTGCATCCCACACTCTTGCCCCTGGGCTGCAGGTTCCTGCTACCTCCTGTGGTGGGCATGGATGGGTGCCCATGGGGTGAGGCTGGGAGCAGACTCACACGGGCGTCAGAAATGTTGAGTGGGAACTGGAAAGAAGTGTGGGTCTGAGCAAAGGTGCCACCATACACACAAAGGCCTGGAGGCAGGAGGCACCCGGGGACTGGTGGGAGACAGGGCAGGAAGGCCTGGGGTTCCTAAGAATGATGGGAACCACTGCAACTCCTATGTCCAGAGAGATGGACACAGATGGACTTAGGTTTTAGGGAAACAAAAGGTTGATGCAAAAATCCCAGCTGGACCAGGCGGCAGCAGTGGACGCAATCACCAAATGGAGGTGACCACCCAGCGCCAGGGAACTCTGAGCTGAGAATGGGAAAAGAAGGGGTGAGCACCCTGAGATGGAGAAGGGCCTGAGGAAGGCCTAGTGGGATGAGAGATTGTGGAGGGGGGTGGTCAGCCCAGCGGGGCCATAGAGCTTGGGAACGAATCTTGAGCCCTAAGTGGATATGAGCAGCTCAAGGGCCTGAGACGGAGAAGGCAATGGCAACCCACTGCAGTACTCTTGCCTGGAAAATCCCATGGACAGAGGAGCCTGGTAGGCTGCAGTCCATGGGGTCGCTAAGAGTGGGACACGACTGAGCGACTTCACTTTCACTTTTCACTTTCATGCATTGGAGAAGGAAATGGCAATCCACCCCCGTATTCTTGCCTGGAGAATCCCAGGTCCAGGGAGCCTGGTGGGCTGCCGTATATGGGGTCACACAGAGTCGGACACGACTGAAGCATCTTAGCAGCAGCAGCAGCAGCAGCAAGGGCCTGAGAAGCACCGAAGACTGAGGCCAAGGTGGTGGTGGTGCATTTCCAGGCTGCGGGAGGAAGCGGCAGAGGAGGTGCAGGAGAGATGGGAGACGGCAGTGTTCAGGGGTGAGTATGCTGCCAGGGGTCAGTTCAGAAAAAAGCAGAGAATTGGCCAGTGTATGTAAAACACAGGAGTTGGTGGTGACAGTGGGGGACAAGGAGGGCTGAGAAAGTGGAGATGAGACTGCAGACAGTTGGGCGGGGCGGGCGGGGGTCGTGTTGTAAAGAAGAGCAGAGAAGTGGGCAGGTGGGTGGATGAGTGTGGTATAGAGAGGGCTTTGTTTTTTTAGGAAGGGGAGTTCAAACCACCCTAAGTAGGAAAGAGGTGGGCTGTCAAGAGATTTGTGTGTCCATCTCTAGGAAGGACATAAGTTCTATGACCATAGGGACATAGTTCTTCAGGGACACCCAGCACCCTGTGCCGGGAGGTGCCAGGAAATGTCTGTGGAATGAAAGAGTGAATGAGAAAGCCTCACACTGTCCACGTGAGGAGTTGTGAAGGCTTAGCCAGGACTGGAGGCGAGGGTCAGAGGTTGCCAACGGGGTGGCGGGGGGGGGGGGGGGGGGGGGGTGGTGGTGCGGAGGGGAAGGAGGCAGGCAGCAGGGGTGTGGCCCAGTGGAGGACCCGGCTTGGCCGGGGAGGCAAGAATGCCGGGTCTGCACATCCCCGAGCCCAGGTAGGCACCTGGTGCCCAGCTGAAGTCCCGCAAATTGCAGATTTGGGTCCGTGTGGATGCAACCAGTTAAGGACGTGCTCCTTAGGGAAAACCCCATCCCAAGGTTAAGGGGAATGGGCCCAGGATAGAGGCACCTGGGGGATGGCGGCGTGGAGAGTGTTCCAAAGAGACAGTCCGGAACAAACGCCCGGTGTTAGTAAGACACAGAGAGGATGTGGATTCAGAAGTGAAGGTCTCTGGCGGCCTGGACAAACGCAGCCCTTTCGTCCCGGGCCGAGGAGTGAACTGGGAGCAAGCTAGAGAGTGTAGGCAAACCTTCCTCAGGGGAGGAGGGCCGCTGAGTCCGGACCTGCCGGCTGTGACCTTCGCCGGGTTCTCGGCTCTTTGCAGTCTGTCTCCGCATCTCTAAGCTGGTCGAACGCGGGTCATCATTCCGAGCGCCGTTCGTAATCCAGGGTCGGAGGGGCGGACCCGTTGCCGCTGTCCCCTAGCCCGGTACCTCGCAGACTCGCGCTCACCTGAATTACCCGGACTGTGAGCTCAGACTGCTGGAGTTTCAATTCAGCGAGTCTGGGCTGGGACCTGTATTTCCAACAAGTTCTCGAGACGCTCAGCGCGGGGGCCTACCTGAGAACCGCTGCCCTGGGAGCCCACTGCACTCGGGGGCCGACGTGCCGGGCGGGCAAGGGTCGCGCGTTGCCGGGCAGAGCCGGGCCGAGCCGGGCCACGCGCGCTCCCATTGGCCGCAGGTGGGGCCGCACCCCGCCAGACAGGTAGTCCGCCCCGCGCCCCGCCATTGGGCCGCAGCCGCGGGGTCCCCCGGGGATTGGCCCAGGTGGCGGCCCCGCCTCGCCCTCATTGGCCGCAGGTGCCACCGCCCCCGCCCCGGGACCGCCCGCCCCGCCGATTGGCCGCCGGCGGGGCCTCGGGTCGGCCATGTTCAGAAACCCCCCGCCCCCGCGAGGCCTGACGCTGGACTCCGTGCGCGCGCCCCCGCGCGCGCCCGCCCGCCCGCGCCCCCGCCCCTCCCCGCCCCGGCCGCCGCCAAGTTCTCTAGAGTTGGCTGGACCCGTGTCCCTCGGTCCGTGCGCCGCGCACTCCCTTCCGCGTTCCGCCGTCGGCCCCACCTGCGACCCGGCTCGGCCGCTGGGGCCCCGCGCCATGGCCCGAGCGTCCGGGGCGCGGCGCTGACGGCGACCGGCGGAGCGCGCCATGCCCAGCCGGACGGGCCCCAAGATGGACGGGAGCGGCGGCCGCGGCCGCGTCCGCCTAAAGGCGCACTACAGCGGGTGAGCGCGAGCGCCCGACGGCGGGACTCGGCCAGGGCGGGGGGGGCGTGCTAGTCGAAGCGGCGCGGCCGGGCGCAGGAAGCTGCCCTCGACCTCGCTGGCCGTCGGGGACCGTGCTGCCTGCGCTTCGGGAGGCCGAGGTTTGGGGGGGCAGAGGGCGGTGGCGCGGGAAGGCGGGGACAGAGAGGCCCCTCCGGGCCCAGGGAGTCCCGGGAGCTTTGGACGCGCCAGCGCTTAGAGACTGCCCCGAGCGATGCTGGCGCACCGGCCTCGCTTGTACTTCACAGACGGGAAAGCTTGCGGGCAGGGCTGGGTCAGCCTGCACCCGCCCGCACCCCCACCCCGCCCCGACCCCGGCTCGGAGTCGCCGGCCCAGCTGCGAGCGCCGCTGCCTCTTGGGTCAGCGGGTCTCTCCCCGCCCCGACGGGATTGTCCTGGGCTGGAACTTGCCCTGAGGGCCCGTGGCACGGAAGACGGGCATCTTGAGACTCTCCGCGTCCCCGGGCCCCGTGTTGACATTCTTCCTGGGAAGTTGGCCGGTATGTTAAGGCCACAACCTGTAAGGAAGAAAGTTTTTGTCAAATTGTGAAGACTGCTGCAGGTTTTAAAAGCAGAGGGTTTCTAAACTTTTCCCAATTTTCCCGACCAGATGTCTCAGTTTAAGACCACTTCACGCGCGGGAGAAGGGCAGGTGCAGTGAGCCGTGGGGGTCGCGCGAATGGAGGGCACCTGGAGGGCCTGGGGCCCTGTGACCGTCCGCACTCGGTGCTCTAGATTCGACCAGCCTCCATGTGAAATGGGGCGAACCGGCGTCCACAGGGGTCAGTGGCCAGACCCCTGGACCGGCCCCTGGAGCGCTCCCTGGATTCTTGGCCGCTGGACAGCCCTAGTGGCTGGAGGAGCCTGTGGCCGGCAGCGCTGTGCACGCAGAGACTGGAGGAGAATGAGGCTATTTGGCTGCTGCAGCTTTCCCCTCTTATTGGTCTCCAAGAGCCCCCACATCCGGCCGGCTGCCCCCAGGGGTCACCTCTGCGGGGTTGGGGGATGGGGAAGCTGAATGCCACCTATTGTTGAACCTGGTGGTTTGGGCTGTAGGGCCTGGGGATCCCCAGCTCTTGACCTGGTGAGCACTCCTTATTTGGGGTGTTGGTCAGGCTGTGCCTGCCCTCTCTGCTGTCCTCAGCCTGACCACCTTGGGACCGTGGGGGTGGGGTGGGGTGGGGTCGTGGGAGGGGAATTGGTGGCGGTACCCTGGAGAATAAAGAATTGTGGGGGAATGACTGGCTATCTCACCTGAAGAGGTTGAGGGGTCGTACCTTCTGGCCTGTCAAGATGGACTGCAGACTGAAGCTGGTGAGGTGTCAGCCAGTTTCAGGCCTCGGGCCTCAGCTTGTCCAAGAGGGAGGAGTGGCAGTCATACATCAGACAGTCCTCTTTCCTGTCAGGAACCGTGGGATTGAGCAACTAGTGAGTGACTGTGAAAATCAGAGCCGATCCTTAGCCAGAGGAAGTCCACACCCGGAGAGGCCAGAGGGCAGGTGGGAACCAGACCCCCAGCCCTCCACCCAGGGTCGAATTCCAGTCGACACTGCTCCCGGGGAGGGGAGGGGGAGGTGGACTCGGCCAGTGTCCAGGCAGAGCTCTGGGAGTCCCTGGGAGTGCTGGCCGAGCAGCCTGTTTAGCCGCCCCTCCCCTCCCCGCCCCACCAAGCTCGGGCCCCTGGAGAGCGCTTTGGTTACCTTGGGAAATGTGACCTGTTGAGTCTGGTTTCCTGGAGATGAGGCCACAACCTACCCTCTTCCCTCTTCTTCCCCTTCCAACCTGCACCCCTTCCTCTCTCCTCCCCAGCCTCCTCCTTCCCTCCCCTCCCCCTCTTCATTCCTCTTCTTTCCACCCCACTGAGGCTCCCATCTCTTTATGCCTCCTCTCTCCTTCTGCGTCCACCCTTCTGGTTTCTGCCCCAGGCTGACTGTCCCTTCTCTTTCTGAGCTCCTCTCTTCACCCAGTGCTTTTCCTAAAGGCTCTGCACTGTCACCTGGGGAGGGGCCTGGGTTGGGAAACTTAGTCCTCAGGGATGGTAGACCTGACGCTGGCTCCAGAAAGTGTCCACCAGAACTGTCACTCATTTATCCAAACCCCGAGGTCCAAGTGAAATTTTGTTCCTGCCCTGCAGCCCGTGGAGGGAGGTTCTGTTTAAGCACCCGGGCCTGGAGCTGAGGGTCAGATACACTGGAGACACTATTGTTAAAAATAGGGGTCTTCAGGGCCCCCCCCCAAATGGCTTCTGCAATCTCCCTTTCCCATCACCTCTCCTCCCCAGGCCCTCCGGAGGCTTGAGATCAGGGTCACCCCCTCGCCAATGGGGCCTTTGAAGGGTGTGGTCACTGGAGTCTCAGGGGCATTCTGTGTTTTGGTGGGTTTCCAGGTAATGTGTGCTGGGTTTGGAGACCCGGTTCTGCCTGGTTTTCTGAGATCGCAGAAACGACCTGGCTGGATCTTCTCTCCAGTGCAAGCCTGGCTTCCAGAACTCAAAGCCTGTGCTGCGTGTGAGGCTTGGGTGGCCCCGCGGGTGCTGCCCTGCCCAGGGCTCTGTCTGAGCTGTTTGCTCAGAGAGGCTGCCTGATTCTGGTTTGGGGTGATGCTCGGGGTGGTGGTCAGAGGTCTGGTCAGGGAGTGGGACAACCTTTCCCCACTGTGCTCAGGTTGTGTGATGGAGGGAAGAGGTAAAGTGCTGTCACTGGCTGATGAGCTCAGAGCCCAGGGGTCCAGCCTGGTGTCGGTTGCCTCCAAACCACTGGGGAGCCATCCACCTGACCTCTAGGCCCTGAAGCATGGGGCAGGGGGACTAGCTGCCACCTGGGGGTGGAACTGTGGAGGAGGGTCGTAGGGCAGGAACAGATCAGGCAATGGGGTGGCAGACTCAGTTCCAGAGCTCCCTGTGGCAGGGGTCTGATGAGTGTGCCAGGCGGCATGGGTACGAGGTCTGGGAGTTGTGGTGGGCGTGGGAGGGCTTGGTCTCTGGGGTCCTCACTGATGAGCCATGAGACCCCTCTATGCCTCAGTCTCCCCATTTGCCAAGATGTCACAGTCTGTGGTGAGCTTGGGGCCCTGGGGTGGGCGCTGAGGGTCTGAGCAGATGGGGTGGGTTCCAACTGTGTCCCCCCACCCCCTTGGGAGTGAGCCATGGGCTGGGCACTTGCTGTCATGGGCAGCCAGCAGATGAATCCTGGATCCTGGTGGCCCTGGGTTTGTTACCTGGTGGACTGAGATGCTCTGTCAACACACATTTGATGGAGTTCAGAAGCCAGTGGTGTTAATGCTCAGCAGACCCTGTGTTTCTCTTGTTGGGGGTGTTTCAAAACTTTTTTCAGAGGCTCCCACCGTTGTGGTGTCCGATGTGGATAAACTTCCCCCTAACTTCAGTGTAGCCTGTGTGATTCCTGCTCAGAGTCTTAGCAGACGTACGTTTACCTATGTCAGCACCAGCCCTGCTTTGGGTGGTAGGTGATGTGGGGACAGTGCGTGGGTAGGGGGGGAACACCCCTCCCTCCCTGTCCTAGGGAGTCAAGTGTTGCCTGGTGCTGACTTGCCTCACCTCTAAGGGCTATCCTCAAAGGCTGACCGTGAATCCCTGGGCTGTCTTCAGCCATCCCGCTTTTATATCCCAAATGTGGATGAAAAGATAAAAGGCAGTGGCATTCTGGGACTTGGTTTTGCCAACAAACTGGATCTGGAATTATGTTGTGGCCCTACCAAAGGCAGTTGTCGAATGGTCCCTCCAGGGTCAAGAGGCTGTGGCATTGGGGTAATAAGTTATTCCCCTTTCCCATACCCCCCACCACTTCCCACCTCTCAAAGGTCCCACGCCCTGGATACCATGTGGCCCTGTTGGCACCACTGAGGTAGTGGGATGGTGTAATGAGGTCTGTGGGCTTGAACTGAACAGTCTGTGTCCAGCTGCGCCCACCCCTCCCGGGTGACTGCCCCTTACCGTGTCCTTCTGCCCCTCGGAGGCACGTTCAGGTGCCGGGATAGGTGTTTCTGCACCAGGGCCCTCAAGGTGTAATTCACATGGCCTGTGGGCCGTGGTTCCGGGGTCAGGGGGAGCTGTCATACTCTTGGGGACAACACAGCTTCCTGTATTTGATCAACAACTTGGTTAATTGATCATCAGTATCTCATGTGACTTAAACATGCTCCCTGGTGAGACCTGTGTGTCCTCTCTGCCCAGGGACCTCCTCATCACCAGCCTGGACTCCGCCACCACCTTCAACGAGCTCTGCACAGAAGTGCGGGAGATGTGCCGGCTGCACCCGGGCCACCCGCTCACCCTTAAGTGGGTGGACAGTGAAGGTGGGCCTGGGGGTGTGTGGTGGTCGGGCAGTGGCTCTCTAAATCTGGGCACGGCCCCTTCCCTGGGGTGGTGGACAGCCCTGGGATTAAGGGCTGATTCAGATTAACTAGCTTCCTGTTTCTGGGGAAGAGGCTGTGGCAGGTCACGAAGTGACTAGGGGGTGGGGGTGAGGGTGAGGGTCCCTTGGGGGTGGCCATCCCCCCTCAAGGCCAGCTCTGGTGCTGGGCCCCAGGGAGAGCTGCAGGAGTCCCCCCCACCTTGTGTGGGTCCTGACCTGCCTGACCCATTTCCTCACGTTCTGGGTTTTTCTGGTGGGTGATTTTCCAGCTGAGCTGTGGTTTCTCAGGCAAGTGGGGAGGGGAGGGCAGCCAGCGCCCTAGGGTCCACCTCTCTTTTCCTCTCCCTCCCCCCTTTTCTGTAGCCAAACACACGTCTGAGAAAGTGGAGGGTTTGGAAGACAGTTCAGGAGAGCTTGCCCAGCAGCTCTCAGCCTGGACATGGGAGTGGGGGAGGGTGGGGGCAGGCAGACCTCTGGCCACGCCCCTTCCCGCTGAAGCCAGGCCACACTGTCTTGGCTCTGCCTGTCCAAGCATCTGTGCTGCTGTCCAGCCTCAGTAGACAAGGAGCCCTTCCTTCCAGTCTAGGGCTAACTCTCTCCCAGGCCAGTAAACCTGCCTGGCTTGGCTCCCCATGTGGAGCTGTGGGTGAATTCATTGCCATTCTGGGGCTCGTTGGTTCTGACTTGGGCCTTTGGGTGGGGGGGTGATTCACTCTGGGACTGGCCAACTGTGCCCTGGGAGGCTGGTCACCAGCAGCAACACTTTGCCCTCCCAAAGTTGTGTACCCACCACCTTGAACCCCTTTGCTTTGGGCCTGCAGTGGCCTCAGCTGTGTCTCTTGTCCACCTAGGTGACCCCTGCACTGTGTCCTCCCAGATGGAGCTGGAGGAGGCCTTCCGCCTGTCCTGTCAGCACAAGGATGAAGGGCTCACCCTTCACGGTCAGTGCCGGCCAGTGGGCAGTCGGGTTGGGGGTGGGTACTTGGGCGCTTTGTCAGACCTGAAGCCACACAGATCACAGTTTAAGATCTTAGGATGCAGAGGATTTAAGAATGTGGAACAGGAAGCAATTTAGTTTCATTTTATGCTCTTAGGTCATATTATCCCAGATAAAAACTGCTCTTATTTGTCAGGTGTCAGTAAGGTGTCCTCTCACTGGACACGGAAGCCTAGGTTCTGGTGGTCGGCCCTCACTACCCATCCATGTGCAGGGTTTCCAAGGTTTTGCCTTAATAATCATCTGGGAAGAGCAGGCCATGGGGCTCCACGGGCAGTTAGACTCAGTGCAGGGTTCCTTGTGAGGCCATGGTGGTCACTGACCTTTGCTCTCTCTCTGGCTTTCTCTGCATGCAGTTTTCCCCAGCATCCCTAAGGAGCCAGGCATGCCCTGTCCCGGAGAAGACAGTGAGTACCGTCCTCCTACGACGCATGTCCTGGTTATGGGTTGCCGTGTCCAATACGCTGGGGAGGAGGGGAGCCTAGTGGCCTGGGGCTCAGTGCTCCTCGTGAAGTGTGTGAGGGCAGAGTGGGCAGCTGGTGTGGCCTCATGAGGGGTTCTCACTGGCACCCCTGCCCTTGGCTGAATGTGTTCAGGTACCATTGCCACCATTGGACAGGGTGTCAGCTTGGCCAGCGGTACCATGAGGAAACATCCTGGAAACACCCTGACCTCCCCAGGCAGGCAGGACCCTGGCTGGGACAGCTAGATGCGGTTCCTGTGTGCTGTCCCTGCCCATACTGGCCCCATTCTCCTTTGCTGAAGGTCTGTGGGTTGAAGGTGAGGTCCCAGGGGCAGTAGGTCAGAGAAGAGCTTCTGACAACACCCCAGAAGCCCCTGACCCTGGGCAGTTTGGTCCACCTTGTCCTTCAGGGCAGTCTCCACTGACTGGGGCATGGAGAAGCTTATAGGACTGTGCTTGGCCCTTGGCATAGGGCTGAGGGCATGCCATGGTGCCAGGGGACTTAGCCCCTTTCCCGGCAGGGGTCCAGGGTGGGGTCTGGGTGCAGCAGTGCCGCAAGGGTGGGAGCAGATTCCAGCAGAGGCCGGGCTGAGTTTGTATGCACCCAGAGATGGTCAGTGGGCCCTTGTGTGTGTGAGTCCTGGATTTAGGGGAGAAATCAGGGCTGCAGAGAGGTTTGGGGGCTGTCGAGGCCAAGGGTCGGAGTGGCTGATGAACAGGGCTGGCCTGGGGTCCCACGAGGAGAACAGGGGACCCTGAAGGAGCACCAGCAAGGCTGGGAAACATCTTGATTGTGGAAGGAGAGCTCACCTGTGTTTTCAGACACACGGAAAGGTAAAATGAGGGAGATGTTCCTGTTGGAAACGAGGTCCCCTCCACTGTGCTCTGTGGGCGACTCTCAGCCACAGTGATGGGCTGGCTGGCTGTCTGACCAGAGCCATCTCCAGCAGCCAGAGCTGGCCCGGGGCACAGGGACACCCAGCACCTCTGCGTCACGGCATCCCCGAGGCAGGAGTCAGCCGTTGGCCTAGCCCAGGGCCCTGGCTGTGCTGCCTGAGGGTTCAAGTCTGCCGTTTCTGTCCCCACCTTGGTGCCCTCCTGGCTTGATCCTCATGTGGATGCTGCCCCATCCGGGGTCTCACCTAGGGGATGGCGGTGTGGGCTGCACTCAAGCACCCTCCTGGGGTCACGGGGTCTCTGCTGGAGGTTGACATGGGCTAACGTGTGGGCAGGGCCATGTCCCTTTGTGGGAATTCGGGGAATGTGGTGCCGTCTCAGCTTGCCAGCAGGTCCTTGAGATGCTCACCCGGGGCGGCTCCGAGGCTCCAGGCCCCTCAGTGTTGTTGGAACATTCCAGCAGTGCTACGGGGGATGGGGTGGGGGGGTGGGTAGAGAGGAAAGTGGACAGAGAGTGAGAGTTGGCATCTCCGCGTTCTGCTTGTGCGACTCCATTGTGATGCTGCCCTCGGGCAGTCAGGATGGCCCACACTGGTCCCCTCGGGCAGTCAGGGTGACTCCCACTGGTCCCACCATGGCCCAGCTATGGGTGCGATTCTAGCACCTGCATCTGTGTTCACTGCCAAGGCCGTGGCCAGTGAGAAGGGTCAGGCTGGTGAGATCAATGGCAGCCACGATCCGTGTCAGGACCCCATGTGGAGGGCTGATTGTGTGACAAGCCGTGGCTGAAGAAGGACATGCTGCAGAGATGCAGCTGCAGGGGTGCCTGGGCGCATTCGACCGGAAGGGCCGCGTCGCACCTGCCAGGCCTGTGTTCCTGGCAGCAAAGCCCCTTCTGTGCACGTCCAAAGCCTGAATTTAATCGATTCTCTTGGGTTTTTAAAAAATAGTGCAAAGCACACCTAACATAAAACTTACTATTTTAACCACTTTGAACAAATTCGGTGGCATTTAGTAAGTCCACCACCTCTGTCTGCTTCTGAAACACGTTTGGGAAGAAAAACTTGAGCCCACGAGCAGTCACAGCTCCTCTGTGCACCCCCCTGACAGCCAGCAGACTGCACCATCTGTACGGAGTCACCTGGTGTAGACATTGCCCAGAGCGGAATGTATGATATGTGGTCTTTTGTGATGGCTTCTTTCACTTAGCATCGTATTTCTGAAGTTCATCCGTGTCGTAACGTGTATCAGAACTTCATTCCTTTTTTTTTTCCAATTTTTATTACCATGATGAAGTACATGTAAATTTACCATCTTAACTATTTTTAAGTATACAGTTTGTTGATATTAACTAAATTCACATTGTTGTGCAACCATCCCCACTATCATCTCCAGAGCTTTGTCATCTTCCCAAACCAAAGCTCTGTCCCCATGAAACACTACTCCCCACCCCCCCCCCAGCCCCTGGCCCCCACCCTCCCACTTTCTGTTTCTATGATTTTGACTCCAGGGACCTCCTAGAAGTGGGATCACACAGGATTGTTTTCTTTTGCGTCTGGCTTGTTTCATTCAGCATCATGTTCTCAGGGTTTATTTGTGCTGGAGCAGATGTCAGATGCTCCTCACTTTTTAATGCTTAGACATATTCCATTGTATGGACAGACTACAGTCTGTTTATCTGTCATCTGATCATGAACACCTGGGTTACTTCCTGTTTTAGCTACTCTGCTGTGAACACAGGTGTGCAGATATCTCCTTGAGACTCTGCTCTCAGTTCTTTTGGGTATATATGCACAAATGGAATTGCTAGGTTAGAGGATAAAATGGTTGGATGGCATCACTGACTCAATGGACATGAGTTTGAGCAAACTCCGGGAGATGGGAAGGACAGGGAAGCCTGGAATGCTGTACTCCACGGGGTCGCAAAGAGTCAGACATGACTTAGCGACTAAACAGCAATGCTGGTTCTGTTTAATTTTTTGAGCAACTGCTGTACTGTTGTCTATGGTGGCAGTACCATCTTCCATCCCACCAGTGGTGTACACATTGGCTCTCCTTGCCCCCTGTTTTCACCAGTGCTCATCTGTTTCTGACACTAGTCTCTCTGGGCTGTGCGGGATCTTCGTTGCTGCCCTTGAGACCTTCCTTGTGCAACATGGGATCTCTTGTTATAGCTGGGGCGTGCAAACCCTTTGCTGCAGCATGTGGGATCCAGTTCCCTGATGGGAGATGGAATCTGGGCTTCCTGTGTTGGGATCGTGAAGTCTTAGCCACTGGACCGCCAGCATAGTTCTTCCCCAGTGCTTGTTGTTTTCTGTTTTGTTGATGGTACCCTTCCTGATGGATGTTAGGTGGTGTCTCATTGTGATTTTGATTTTTGTTTCCCTGATGGTCAGTGATAGTCAGCATCTTCTTAGTTCTTGTTGGCCATTTCTTTGGAGAAATGTCGACTCAAGTTTTTTGCCCACTTTTAACTGGATTGTTTCGTTGTTAAGTTTTGGAAGTTCTCTACCTACTCAGCATATCAGATATACAATTTGCAAGTATTTTCTCATATTCTGAGGTTTTTTCCCTACTTCGTTTGTGGTGACAAAATTATAAAATTTTCATGAACTCCAGTTTGTTTCTTCGTTTGTTGCATGTTTTGTTGTTGTTGTTTAGTCGATAAGTTGTGTTGGACTCTTTGCAACCCCATGGACTGAGGCACACCAGGCTTCCCTGTCCTTCACTATCTCCTAGAGTTTGCTCAAACTCATGTCCCTTGAATCTGTGATGCTATCCAACCATCTCATCCTCTTTTGCCCCCTTCTCCTCCTGCCCTCAGTCTTTCCCAGGATCAGGGTCTTTTCTAATGAGTTGGTTCTTTGCATCAGATGGCCAAAGTATTGGAGCTTTAGCTTCAGTCCTTCCAATGAACATTTAGGGTTGATTTCCTTGAGTTTTGACTGATTTGATCTCCTTGCTGTCCAAGGGACTCCCAGGAGTCTTCTCCAACACCACAGTTCAAAAGCATCAATTCTTTGGTGCTCAGCCTTCTTTATGGTCCAACTCTCACATCTGTGCATGACTACTGGAAAACCAGAGCTTTGACTATATGGACCTTGGTCAGTAAAGTGATATCTCTGTTTTTTAATATGCTGTCTAGGTTTCTCACAGCTTTCCTCCCAAGAAATCATTGCCAAATCCCCTGTGAGGAGGCTTTGATCCTTTGTTTTCTTTGTTTTGATCTTTGTTTTCTTCTTAGGGTCTTTGCAATTTTCCAATCAAGGCAAATTGGAAGTGGTCAAACAGGAGATGGCAAGAGTGAACGTCAACATTCTAGGAATCAGCGAACTAAGATGGACTGGAATGGGTGAATTTAACTCAGATGACCATTATATCTACTACTGTGGGCAAGAATCCCTTAGAAGAAATGGAGTAGCCATGATGGTCAACAAAAGAGTCCAAAATGCAGTACTTGGATGCAATCTCAAAAACGATAGAATGATCTCTATTTGTTTCCACGGCAAACCATTCAATATCACGGTAATCCAAGTCTATGCCCCGACCAGTAACACCAAAGAAGCTGAAGTTGAACGGTTCTATGAAGACCTACAAGACCTTCTAGAACTAACACCCAAAAAAGATGTCCTTTTCATTATAGGGGACTGGAATGCAAAAGTAGGAAGTCAAGAAACACCTGGCGTAACAGGCAAGTTTGGCCTTGGAGTACAGAATGAAGCAGGGCAAAGGCTAATAGAGTTTTGCCACGAGAACGCACTGGTAATAGCAAACACCCGCTTCCAACAACACAAGAGAAGACTCTACACGTGGACATCACCAGATGGTCAACATCAAAATCAGATTGATTATATTCTTTGCAGCCAAAGATGGAGAAGCTCTATACAGTCAGCAAAAACAAGACCGGGAGCAGACTGTGGCTCAGACCATGAACTGCTTATTTCCAAATTCAGACTTAAATTGAAGAAAGTAGGGAAAACCACTAGTCCATTCAGGTATGACCTAGATCAAATCCCTTATGAGTATACAGTGGAAATGACAAATAGATACAAGGGACTAGACCTGATAGACAGAGTGCCTGATGAACTATGGACAGAGGTTCGTGACATTATACAGGAGACAGGGATCAAGAAAATCCCTATGGAAAAGAAATGCAAAAAAGCAAAATGGCTGTCTGAGGAGGCCTTACAGATAGCTGGGAAGAGAAGAGAAGCGAAAAGCAAAGGAGAAAAGGAAAGATATTCCCATCTGAATGCAGAGTTCCAAAGAATGGCAAGGAGAGATAAAAAAAGCCTTCCTCAGCGATCAGTGCAAAGAAATAGAGGGAAACAACAGATTGGGAAAGACTAGAGATCTCTTCAAGAAAATTAGAGACACCAAAGGAACATTTCATGCAAAGATAGGCTCGATAAAGGACAGAAATGGTATGGACCTAACAGAAGCAGAAGATATTAAGAAGAGGTGGCAAGAATACACAGAAGAACCGTACAAAAAAGATCTTCACGACCCAGATAATCACGATGGTGTGATCACTCACCTAGAGCCAGACATCCTGGAATGTGAAGTCAAGTGGGCCTTAGAAAGCATCACTACGAACAAAGCTAGTGGAGGTGATGGAATTCCAGTTCAGCTATTTCAGATCCTCAAAGGTGATGCTGTGAAAGTGCTGCACTCGATATGCCAGCAAATTTGGAAACCTCAGCAGTGGCCACAGGACTGGAAAGGGTCAGTTTTCATTCCAATCCCAAAGAAAGGCAATGCCAAAGAATGCTCAAACTACTGCACAATTGCACTCATCTCACATGCTAGTAAAGTAATGCTCAAAATTCTCCAAGCCAGGCTTCAGCAATCTGTGAACCGTGAACTTCCAGATGTTCAAGCTGGTTTTAGAAAAGGCAGAGGAACCAGAGATCAAATTGCCAATATCCGCTGGATCATTGAAAAAGCAAGAGAGTTCCAGAAAAACATCTATTTCTGCTTTCTTGACTATGCCAAAGCCTTTGACTGTGTGGATCACAAACTGTGGAAAATTCTGAAAGAGATGGGAATACCAGACCATCTGACCTGTCTCTTGAGAAACCTGTATGCAGGTCAGGAAGCAACAGTTAGAACTGGACATGGAACAACAGACTGGTTCCAAATAGGAAAAGGAGTACGTCAAGGCTGTATATTGTCACCCTGCTTATTTAACTTATATGCAGAGTACATCATGAGAAATGCTGGGCTGGAAGAAACACAAGCTGGAATCAAGATTGCCGGGAGAAATATCAATAACCTCAGATATGCGGATGACACCACCCTTATGGCAGAAAGTGAAGAAGAACTAAAGAGCCTCTTGATGAAGGTGAAAGAGGAGAGTGAAAAAGTTGGCTTAAAGCTCAACGTTCAGAAAACTAAGATCATGGCATCTGGTCCCATCACTTCATGGGAAATAGATGGGGAAACAGTGTCAGACTTTATTGTTTTGGGCTCCAGAATCACTGCTGATGGTGATTGCAGCCATGAAATTAAAAGACGCTTACTCCTTGAAAGGAAGGTTATGGCCAACCTAGATAGCATATTTAAAGCAGAGACATTACTTTGCCAACAAAAGTCCGTCTAGTCAAGGATATGGTTTTTCCAGTGGTCATGTGTGGATGTGAGAGTTGGATGGTGAAGAAGGCTGAGCGCCAAAGAATTGATGCTTTTGAACTGTGGTGTTGGAGAAGACTCTTGAGAGTCCCTTGGGCTGCAAGGAGATCCAACCAGTCCATCTTAAAAGAGATCAATCCTGGGTGTTCATTGGAAGGTCTGATGTTGAAGCTGAAACTCCAATACTTTGGCCACCTCATGCAAAGGGTTGACTCATTGGAAAAGACCCTAATGCTGGGTAGGATTGGGGGCAGGAGGAGAAGGGGACGACAGAGGATGAGATGGTTGGATGGCATCACCGACTCGATGGACATGGGTTTGGGTAGACTCCGGGAGTTGGTGATGGACACAGAGGCCTGGCGTGCTGCAGTTCATGGGGTCGCAAAGAGTCGGACACGACTGAGCGACTGAACTGAACTGAACTAGGGTCTTTGGTACATTTTGAGTTGACTTTTGCACATGATGTTAGATAAAGCTCTTGCTTTGTTCTGTTACATGTGTACATCCAGTTTTCCCAGCACCATTTGTTGAAAAGACTGTCCTTTCCTCACTGAATGGTCCTGGCACCCTTGTTGGAAATCATTTTACCAAACTTGTGAGGGTTTATTTCTGGGCTCTCTGTTCTGGCCCATTGGTCCATATGTCTTGTCTGTATGCAGCACCACAGTTTAGATCACTGTAGCTTTGCAGTAATATTTGAAACCAGAGAGTGTGCGTCTTCCAGCTTTGTTCTTTTTCAAGATTGTTTTGGCTATTATGGATCCCTTGTGATACCATATGAATTTTAGGATGTTTTTCTGCAAAAAAATTGGGGTTTTGGTAGGGAGTGCACTGACTTCAGATTACTGTGAGTGGTATTGGGACTTCCTTGGTGGCTCAGACTGTAAAGAATCCATCTGCAATGCAGGAAACCCTGGTTTGATCTCTGAGTGGGGAAGATCCTCTGGAGGAGGAAATGGCAACCCACTCCAGTATTCTTGCCTAGAGAATCCAATGGACAAAAGATCCTGGCAGGTTGTAGTCCATGAGGTCACAAAGAGTTGGACACGACTGAGTGACTAACATTTCATTGATGTCTCAACAATATTAAATCTTCTGGGCCATGGACATGAGATCTCTTTCTGCTTATTTATGTCATTTAATTTCTTTTAGCACTGTTTTATAGTTTTCAGTGTACAAATCTATCACCTCCTTGATAGATAATATTGTTAAATATTTTATTTTTTTTTAAATAATTTTATTTTTGGCTGTGCTGAGTCTTCATTGCCGCATGGGCTTTTCTCTAGTTGTGGCAAGCTGTTAAGCTGTTTTGGTGAATTTGTTTATTAGTTCTAACACTGTTTGGAATTTTAGGGTTTTCTATATTATATGTGAAGAGAGATAATTTTACTTTTCAGTTCATAATGCTTTTTATCTCTTTTTCTTGCCTAATTGCTCTGGTTAGAACCTCTAGCACTTTGTTGAATAGATATGGTGATACTGGTCATCCCTGTCTTGTTCTTGGAGGAAAAGTTTTCAGTCTTTCTCCATTGAGTGTGGTGTTTCCTATGGGTTTTTTGTGTATAGTTTTTCTTGTGTTGAAGTGGTTTCCTCCTGTGATATAAGAAGTGTTTATGGTCCTCCTCCCTGGTTTATGGCAGGGAGCTCCTGAAACCCTTGGAATCTCCTGAGTGATAGGTGTGTCTTGTCATTCATTAGCAGTTGATTCTAGGTAGGGCCCCTGATAGCCTCAAGATGGGGCTGGTCACTGGAAACACCCAGAGATTAGAGGGTAGCAACCTGACCTCCAGGGAGAGGCAGGGGGCAGGTTGAAGTAATCTCCAGTGGCCAGTGATTTAATCTGTCATGCCTCTGTGATGAAGCCTCCGTAAAACCCCAAAAGGATGGGGTGCCGAGGCTCTCCAGTCTGTGAACACATGGAGATTTGTGGGGAGTGACTCTCTGGAGAGCCTCACACCTCCCTGGTGCATCTTGCTTCTGGCTGTTCCTGAATTAATCTGAGTTCTGTGCACTGCTCTAGCAAATTAATCAAATTGAGGAGGGGGTTGTGAGCCTGTAGCCTGTAGGTCAAACCTAGACAGCATATTAAAAAGCAGAGATGTTGCTTTGCTGACAAAGGTTCATCTCGTCAAAGGTATGGTTTTTCCAGTTGTCATGTATGTATGTAAGAGTTAGACCATCAAGAAAGCTGAGCACCGAAGAACTGATGCTCATCAACTGTAGTGAAGACTCTTGAGAGTCCCTTGGACTGCAAGGAGATCAAACCAGTCAATCCTCAAGGAAATAAGTCCTGAGTATTCATTGGAAGGACTGATGCTGAAGCTGCAATACTTTGGCCACCTGATGCGAAGAGCTGACTCATTGTAAAAGACCCTGATGCTGGGAAAGATTGAAGGCAGGAGAAGGGGACAACAGAAGATGAGATGGTTGGATGGCATCACCAACTCGATGGACATGAGTTTGAGCAAGCTCTGGGAGTTGGTGATGGACAGGGAAACCTGGCATGCTGCAGTCCATGGGGTCGCAAAGAGTTGGACACAACTGAGCGACTGAATTGAACTGATCCTGTGGGTCAGAAGCCCAGGCATCAGCCTGGACTGACAGTTGGTGTCTGTAGTTGGGTTAGAGGGCAGTCTTGTAGAACTGAGCCCTTAATGTATGGGATCTGCTGCTGCCTGCAGGTAGATGGTGTCAGAATTGGCAGTATGAGAAAAAAACAGATCAGGTACCTGCTGTTCCTAGTTTGTTGAATGTTTTTATCATGAAAGGATTTTCAGCTTTGTCAAGTGCCTTTTCTGCATCAATTGAAATGATCTTTTTTTTTTTCCCTTTGTTCTATTAACGTGGTTTGTCGCATTGATTGTTCATCTTTTTATTCCAGGAATAAATCTGACTTGGTCATGATGTATAGTTCTTTTAATATGCTGCTGGATTTGGTTTGCTACTATTTTGTTGAGGATTTTGTCTTCTTTGGTCCTTTGTCTTCTTTTTCTTGTAATGTCTTTGTCTGACTCTAGCATTAGGGTAAATCCACCTTCTGGAATAAGGAGGTGTTCCTTCCTCTTCAGTTTTTTGGAAAAGGAAGATTGGTGTTAGTTCTTCTTTAAATGTTTGGTAGAATTCACCAGTGTAGCTCTCAGGTCCAGGACTGTCTTTTGTCAGGAGATTATTATATTTTTTAATTACTGATTCACCTTACTAGTTATTTGTTCTTGTTCAGTTGTTCAGTTGTGTCCAACTCTTTGCAACCCCATGGACTGCAGCACGCCAGGCTTCCTTCTCCTTTAGTCTTCTGGAGTTGGCTCAAACTCCTCCTGTCCATTGAGTCAATGATGGCATCCAACCATCTCATCCTCTGTCACGCCCTTCTCTTCCTACTCTCGATCTTTCTCAGTATCAGGGTCTTTTCCAATGAGTTGGCCCGGCAACTAACCTAACTGGTTACAGGTCTATTCAAATTGTCTGTTTCTTAGTGATGTAATCTTGGTAGGTTCTGTGTTTCTAGGAAACACAGAATTTGTGCATTTCGTCTCAGTTGCGCAGTTTGTTGGTATACAATTGTTTACAGTGCTCCCTTATAATCCTTTTTATTTCTGTGAAATCAGTAGTAATGTTCCCGCTTTCATTTCTGATTTTAGTAATTTGAGCCTTTATTTTTTCCATCTAGCTGAAAGGTGATCAGTTTTGTTAATCTTATCAACAAAAATGGTTTCACTGATTTTCCTTATTTTTCTATTCTCTTTTGTTTATCTCTGCTCTGATCTTTATTATTTCCTTCTGCTAACTGGGAGATGGTGAAGGATAGGGAAGCCTGGTGTGCTGCAATCTATGGGGTTGCAAAGAGTCAGACACAACCTAGCCACTGAACAACAACAAAGTTTCGGATCTTAAGCTGTATAGTTAAACTGTTGATCTAAGATCTTTCTTGCTTTTAAAAGAAAACCTTTATAGCTGTCAGTTTCCCACTTAGCTTCGCTTTCTCCATATCCTTTGGGTTTTGGTCTGCTGTGTTTTTGTTTGTCTCTGAGTATTTTCTTATTTCCCTTGTGATTTCTTCTTTGATCCATTGGTTGTTTGAATGTGTTGTTTAATTTCCACACATTTGTGAATTTTCCAGGTTTCTTTCCTGTTGTTAATTTCTAACTTGATTCTGCTGTGGTCGGAGAAGATATTTGTATGATATCTGTCCTTTAAAACTTGATTGCGACTTACTGTGTGCCCTGACATGGTCTGTCCTGGAGAATGTCCCTGTGTACCTGAGGACATGTGTGCTGCTGTTGGGAGCGGTTCTGTTTGTGTCCACCACATCTCCTTGACTTGTTGTGTTGTTCAAGCCCTTGATCTCATCATTTGTTTCCTGTCTGATTGCACCGTCATTGCTTCTTATGGCTGAATAGTATTCCGCTGGGTGTTTTGTTATATCTTACGTATCCATTCACTCATTGATGGACATTTAGGTTGTTTCTGCATCTCGGGTATTGTGGACATTCATGCAGAGATTATAGGTTTTTGAAACACTGAATTGGTAATTTTGTTCTGGCCACAGCACAAAGAATTTTTCGAGTCTGTATGTGTAGAAACGTCATAAGAATAAACTGTCAGCAGAGCCCGCGAGGTGCCCACTTTAAAGGGGTCTGGCTCCCGTCCAGTTCCTGGGTGAGTAGAGCCCCGTGTTGCCTGGAGGGTATAGGCAATGGAGGTGAACAGGCCATTGGCTCAGCCAGAGAGCCGTGCTCCCTGGTATGGCAGCTGGGGGCTGGGCAGCTCCCTGCCACCAAGTGGAAGCACATTTCTGGGGCTTTAGGGGTTGGGCACCTGGCAGGATAAGGGGGTCTTGGTGGTTGGTGGGCTGGGTCTTTGTGGGGAGAGGTGAGCTGGCTGGTGACATCCCTGGGCCAGGCGAACCCCTGGCCGGTGGTGGCTCTGGGCGGCTTGTTGGAGCCCAGGAATGATGTGGCAGTGCAGGGGCCTGGAGGGGGCCACCTGCTGGCTCTGGGCAGAGGCGGCTGCAGCACAGAGGGGCTTTGTGACCTCATGGTCCCCAGCAGGCTTGTGTCAGCCCCTCTGTGCATTGTCCGTCCTGCGCTGGTGGGTGGGGGGGCTCCTCTGTTGTGTGCGTCATCCTGCCTCTGCTCACATGGAGACATTCATGTTTGATTTTTGTGTTAAATGCAGTCAGATCTGTTTAACATTTTCCTATTGCCTATGCTGGCCACTTGTGCACAGACTGTGGGTCCTCCAGCAGGGAGCAGGCCCAGGAGGGGATAAGCATGGCCGAGGCCTTCAGCCCCACTTCCAAGGACACTAGGGTCCTGCTGCCCACTGCCCCGTTGGCCCCTCTGATGGCCGCTGTCCTTAACATCCAGCCACACTCCCCACAATGTGACTGGACCCCCATTGGCCACTCCTGCCAGCCCTTCCTCCATAGGGCCTCTTTCTAGGGCCCTGACTCCAGCCTGGGGGTGGGGTGGAGTGGCCTACCTTGGTAGGTATGGGCTGCATGTGTGCGACTAGGAATCAGGTAAGTGTCTAGGCGGTGGCTGGGGCTCCACCAGTGAGCAGGTGACGGACCCACTGTTACTCATAAAATGGGGTCATGGAGCTGTGAATCAGACGTGGTTGTGAGAGCACTGACAACCTCTGTGGAGTGAGCGGTCATTCACTGTGTCTTGAAGGACAGCTGGGGGCATTTACAAAGTAGAATAGAAGAAATGCAGTAAAGAAGCCCTTTCTGTCAACTTGAGGATTTCCCTGTGGGTGGTGAGTGTTGGTCCCAGGAAGGCTTCCTGGAGGAGTTGTGCCAGAGGCCCTGTCACATGGAGCTAGCCTTGGACACTGCTAGCGCTCAGGTGACCCCCTGAGAAGGGGTGCAGAAAGGAGGGCTTCTCAGTCCTTAATGGTCTCAGAGAAAAGCTGAACCTGTGTGGGTGTGGCGCTGCAGCCCATCTTAAAGCCGGGGGTGTCCCTCGAGGCCATGGGAACCAGGCACTGGCAGCCTGAGTGCTTCGTGCCCTTGGCCCTGCCCTGTCCTCACGCTCAAGTGAGGAGGTGTCCCTGGATGGCAGGTGGACTGGCTAGTGTAGAACGGCCCCTCTCCAGCCTGCTCCCTGGAGGCAGGCAACCCTGCAGAGGACCCTGCTTGTCACCCGAGTGGCTGGCCTCTGGGATTGGTGCCCAGGGCAAGAAGACTGTACCTGGTCAGACCCTGAGGAGCTGGGACCCTGTCCAACCCTACCCCTCTGGTCTGGAGGTGCAGTCTGAGGGGGTCAGGGGCTGTTTGACCCCTGGCTTTGCCCGCAGCTGTGCCCCTGCCAGCCCCTGTGGCCCAGGACTGAGCTGGGCTTCCTGACCTGTCAGGAGTCCTGGCCTTTGGGGCTTTCGAAGCCCTCTAGCTCCTCATCAGTGAGGCTGGGGAGGTGACAGGCCTGCCCCTGCTGTCCCTGCATCTCAGCCCCAAGCCGTTCCCTCTTCTACTTCAGCCACAAGGAAGCTTTCACAGCCCAAGGTGTTAAAGAAGGTACGTGCCAGTCAGCCTGTGGAGGGGGAGCTGAAGAGACATTCACTTAGACTCACCTGGGCAGGTTCCTCCAGAAGCCCAGAGGAGTGGTGACCATGGAGTGGGGCCAGGTGGGGGCTAGTGGGATCAGCCACGGGCCACAGGAGCCATGGTGGGATGCAGAAGAAGGGGCAGCCTTACCAGGGGCTGTAGGGGAGGATGGGGCTCGTGCTGGGGCCCACCCCTTTCACTCATGCCCCTGCCCAGTGGGCCCAGAACTGCTGTCTGTCTCTTCTCTGGCTCTGAAGTTTCATGTGCTTCCCAGCCATGTTGGACACCCACCCAGGAGCAGAGCCGTGCAGGAGAGGCTGTGCTGAGGTGTGTCTCCCATGGCCACAACCCACCCAGGCAAGCAGGGATCAGCTCTGTGGACGCAGGTGTGTTTGTGAGACCGCAGAAGGGGGTGCTTCTGTGCTGCTGGGGCCAGACCCCAGCTCTGGGCAGGCGGGGGCGGCTTTCTGTGCCTCAGCTCCCCCTGCTGTGGAAAGGGTCTGGAGTGACTGCCCCTTTGAGCGCTGTGTGAGTAATAAGAGAGCTAGAAGGGCTCCGAGAATGGGCTGAGTGCCTGGTGAGGTCAGCTCTCTGCCTCCGCTGACCCAACTGGTGGGCCAGGGGGAGCAAGTTGCCCCGTGGTTGTGTGCTCAAGGCCACCCAGCATCCTGGGATGAGAGGACAAGAGCTAGACCCAGCCCGGGTGGGGAGCTCAAGGGGCACTTGGGGTGGGGGGTCAAGCTGGCAGGGGTGTACTGGTTACCACTGAATCCTTCCAAGGTAACAGATGCCTGTTATTCTCTGGTATTTATATGTATGTGTATTGCTTTATTAAAAGTCTAGTTTCATTCAGCTTTGTCTCAAATTATCTGCAACCTAGAAAAGCTACTTTTCCATCTAAAATAGGCTGCCATTAAAATGAACAGTCCCCCAGTTCAGCTTGAGTTTTTAGAGCTCTGCAAAGCCGCACATTTGGAATGACTGGAGGAGAGTGGGCTGAAGGTGGTGACTGTGACATCCAGCTCACCTTACTTGGGTTTGCCTGTTGGACTCGGGGTAGATGTGTTTCCCGTTGAAGCCCCTGGTAGAGGTGGTGGGTCTGTGATTTTGTGGTTTGATAGCCTGAGGGTGATGCAGACATTTCCAGTAAAGGTCCAGTAATGACTATGTTGGTCTGTGTCTTGGGCACTCATGTGCCATGTTGTGTGAGATCGGCCCCCATGCAGAAACGGGGGGTGAATGGGGAACAGGGCTGTGCCCCCACGAGGTGTCATGAGTGAACAGTTTCTTGTGTCTTCTGGGGACCTTCTATTCCACTGGTGCTTCTGAAGTCACGTGAGTTTCAGACGCCATCACCTGATGACTCAACTCTCCCAGGTGACTTTAGGCCAGAGTAAGGGAAGGAGCTGGGTTTCAAACCCAGAGCTTTGGCCAGATTCTGTGCTGGGAACACAGATAAATGTAGACTCCTGAGCTGGCCACCTGCCTAGAACCCATTGCAGAAGGGTCACTCCCCTTCCCAGCCCTGGTGTTGCCCGGAGGTTAGGGGGAGAAGCTTCCCAGACCTCTTGAGCCCCCAGCATGGAGCCTGGCTGCATAGGTCAGCGCAGGCAGTTGGGGGTCTAGGCAGGGTCAGCATAGGCTCCTGGGGGTCCAGGGAGGTCAGCTGAGTCCCCTTGTGATTTTGGAATTGGAAGGAGAAGCTGGGGAGGACCAGATGTCACGTGGGGGAGCTCAGAGTGACTGTCGGGGCCTGGGGGTCTGCTCTGGCCATAGCCAGCACAACAAAGGCCACCTGCTGGGGGCCTACCTCTTGCCTCAGGCTAGAGTGGGTATGATTCTAGGCTGGTCACCCCAATACTCATCTCTCTGGGACCTTGGTTCCCTCATTTCTGCCCTTCCTGCTACCCCCACCCCCACTCCTCAGAGCAGCAGCTGCACCCAGACACCTCCCGACCCAGGTCCGGTTCACCTCACAGACCGGAACCAGGCCTTCCCTCTTCCCCTCCTCCCAGCCATGGCACCCAGGGGCTTGGGACCTGGGAGCATTTGTGTTGGACCCGTTCTTGGCCTCTGCAGATGCAGGTCAGAGGTCACCCACAATCCGGGGGCCACTGCCACTCGGCCAGCGAGCCTGGCGTGCGACAGGCTGGGGCCCCATGGGGTCTGTTCCCCACAGATGCCGAGTCCGGGAGGCTCAGAGGCCGAGCTGCTGCCCCGGCTCCTGAGGTCCGTCTCCACGCAGAGATGCTGTGCTCCCGTGACGTCAGCTCCTCGGCATCCAGGCCATGTTTTAGTCGGTGCCTCAGCTGCCGGCTCCAGCTTCCCCGGGGAGCCGGGTACCACCCGGGCCTGGAGACATGAGGAGGCAGGGATGTGAGAGGCGGGGGTCGGGCCGGCCAGCCTTCCTTTAAATATCCATTTGCCCTGGCGTGTGAACCCCCCGCCTATTGTCAGGGCCCACGGGGAGCAGAGGGCAGCATCTGCGCGATCGCGGAAGGAGGATGCCTTCTTTCACGCCCACTGCTCCATAGAGCATAAAGAATCTGCCGAGGAGGCAGGAGAAGAAAGCCCGGTGAGTAATGTGCATTGCCTGGCGGCGTGCAGGCAGTGGTTGTGTCCGGACACAGCCTCCCCGCTGCACGGATGCGCCAGACACGGGCGCGCTGGTGCTGCTGGCCCAGGCAGGGATGTGGCCGCCGCAGCTCCTAGCTGAGCCGCGGGGGGAGCAGCACTGAGGGGTGACAGGTTTTGGAAAAACAAGCCCCAGGAGAGCCTGCCCAGCGAGGGATGTGGCCGATGCGGGGGTGGGGGAGGAAATGCGCCCCCTGAGATGGACGGTGTGTGCCCAAGGCCTGGCGGCTGGTTGGCTCTGGGAGCAGCCTCGTTTTCATCTGGCACCCTGGCCCGGGGACCCTGCTCGCTCGCTCCTGGGAGTCCTGCTGCTGGGTTTCTCCGCGGAGGGCCTGGGCGCGAGTGTGCATGTGCGTTGCCTGCTCTGCGCTCCGCGTCGCTGCCGCCCGAGTGTGGGCAGCTACCGAGATGGGGCCGCCCAGGCTGGCCGTGGCCGGCACCTGTTTCCCCGCCCTGAGCCCTGTCCACAGAGCGGCTGCGCTCCCACGGCCCCGGCAGTCCCGTGGACGGCGGGTCGTGTCAGTGTGGCTCTTCCACCCAGCCCTGGGCTGTCGGCAGCGAGCGCGGCGGGGTCTCTGCTTCTTCGTCCTGATATGGTGGGAGGTACATGCGGACGCTGGGGCTGCGAGTCACTGGTGGGGACAGGGGGATGTGGGTGCTCTTCTGACGTCCATTTTGCAAGATGTTTTTGTGAAAAACAAAAGCAGCAGGAGGCAGCCCCCCACCAGGCTGGCAGGGAGCAGATCCCCCCATGTGGACGGTGCTGGGGTGACGGGAGGCTGTTCAGGCAGGGCCACCCCTCCCCCAGAAGCAGGACCCTTGAAATACTGTCCCCTCTGCAGCCAGTCCGGGGTGTGGGGATGACTCGTTTGTTTTGGATAAATCACAGAATTTGGGGTGCACTGGAGGGGTGCGTGGCGAGGGAGATGGAGCGGGAGTTGCTCGCATGTGTGTGGCCACGGAACAGAAATTAGCTGTGTCATAGTTTCTCCGGGCCGTCTCGGCCTGTTCCCGTTCATGTGATCACGCGCTGCCCATGCAGGGCTGGTGGGACCCTTGGTGCAGGCAGGCTGCCCGAGGACCCAGGACGTGGCCTCAGGGCCCAGCGCCTCGGCTGGGTTTAGTCAAAGCCGTGAATGGGGGACAGGTTGGAGGAGTGAGCCCCCCAGAACCACAGCCATCCTCTCTGTGTTGGCGCTGCCAGGTGGGGTTGTGGTGGGGCCCACCTGTATCCGTGTCCTGGTCCCATCTGTGTGGCCTCCCCACTCCTGTCTCCACTGCGTCAGCCACTGATGGACCGCCTTCACAAAGTTGAGAGCTGCTGACACTTACGTAAGGAGCGTGAGCTCTGTAACCTTCCTGACTTTACCTGCAGGCTTCCTGCTGTTCAGTCGGTCACACGGAGCTGCAAGGAGCCCACCTGGGCAGATGCCACCCTCAGGCCCCCTCCCTGGGCCCTGGCCTGGGGCCCCACAGAGACAGCCTACTTCAGAAGATCCCCATCTTCCTGTCTTGTTCCTTTTCACATTTGTGCAGTGAGTTTGGGGGCTGTGTCCATGCCCTAGAACAAAGCGGGGCCCACGGCAGTCCATCCGTCGTGAGGCCTGTCCTTCTCAGTGCTCCAGCTGACAGGTGCCTGGCTTAGGTCCCAAGCCTCACTGAGCATCCTAAAGCCTGGGGGCACCTGTCTCCTGCTGCTGTGGGGCGGCCCAGGGTGAGGGGGCCGTCCTGAGTGCTGCCCTTGGAGCCAGGGCCTGGTGACGCAAGCCCTTGGAGGACAGACCCTCCTTCCAGGTGTTGTGTCACTGTTTCTAACGGCCAAGAACAGAGATTAATTCCTTTCTGTATTTCCCTGCCTAGATCTTGGGAATGGCACGTTTGGGGTGGGGGGCCAGTAGGTCTGCCCACCCCTTGGTAGATGCCTCATGCCGCTGGGCCTCTACTTCTGGGGGGCGAGTAGCACTTGGGGCCACAGCTCCAGGAGGGTCAGATGTGTGTTTCATGCTGGGGTGGGGGTGGGACACTAGGCAGGCTCTCTGACCATAAAAGCTGGCTGTTCTGTGCAAGGGGCTGGAACAGCTTTGTCCAAGATTAGCCACCTGAACCAGCTACTCATCCAGCGTTCAGATTGTTTTGGTCCCCAAATCGTGGCTGTTATCTTTCACTCAGGAGGTGGCACTGCAGAATCCCCGCCATGCATGTGGACGTGGCGGTTTATTTTTAGGATCATCCTAAAATGTGGAGTAGGCCACCTTGTTCACTCTGTCTGGGCCCAGTCAGGTTCCACACCCCCTCATCCCCAGCCCCAGTTGCCAAACCATGAGCCTGCAAGTCTCCGTTTCCTCCAAGAGGCCCCAGGTCAGGAGGGGTGAGGATCCAAGTTGACAACTAACCAGTCTTCTTGGAGATTATTTCAGATGCTGTGATCTGACGCCCATGGAGGCTGCTTCATCTTCATTTTACTCTGTGATGGTTTATGGAGTGAACGAGATTGTGCATGGGATGCTGGGGCTGGGGGGACCCTGAATTTGTGTTCTATTGTTTAATTTAGTAGTTATGTGTCTGGTCTTTTTAAAGGTTGCTCCTTTTCATGTATTTTCTGTGGGAAGTTGAAGAAGAGTTGATTTGCAGCAGCAAGGATTATCTCTGTGTGTGGGCACCGTGAGGGGAACTGGGGTCAGCACCCCAGGGCTGCCCTGGTCACCTGCCCTGTGGCCCCCCCGCCCTGTGCCTTGGTTACCTTTTCTTTGATGTGGGATTGTCAGGAGGCTGGAATGAGGTCACGTCAATGAGGGTGGATGTCTCATCCTGGTCAGGATGTGCTCGTGCATACGGTTTGCATGATGTATTGTTTTCACATCTTGAATTTAATTTTGAGTTTTATATATTTCTATTTTAAGGTGCTAAATAGTCCATGTGGCTTAAAGAGAGAAAACTGGTATCACTGCCCCTCCCCCACCCTTGGCACATGCTTCTGCCTTTCTGAATCTTGCGTTTCTGTCAGAGGTGTTAACTTGTTCTGCTATGTCTCTGGACACAGCAGTGCAGCACTCCCTCCCTCTGCCCCCAGTGGGGTTGTTTAGTCACTGACTGTTTATGTCCTGTGGATGACATAAACATTCACATAGACTATTCATGGGGCTTCCCTGATGGCTCAGTGGTAAAGAACTTGCCTGCCAGTGCAGGAGATATAGGTTCAATCCCTGGATCAGGAAGATCCCCTGCAGACGGATTTGGAAACCCACTCTAGTATTCTTGCCTGGGAAATCCCAGCGACAGAGGAGCCTGGCAGGCTACAATCCACAGCATCGCAAGAGAGACAGACATAATTTAGTGACTAAACAACAACAATTTAATGCACAAGTAAATGTTTAAGAGCCACCAGCGTCATATTTTCTGTCGTGCACAGCTTGTAGTTTCTCTTGCTGTTGATACTTGTCTTGATTTTCTTCCTTAGAATTTTGTAGACGTCCTGCCTGAAATATTCCCATAATCTTCTCAGTGCATGGGTAGCACTCCTGGGAACCCCCAGGCTCCACACAGCACACCCAGGACCTCTCTTTGCTTTTATCCCATGGATGTCCCACTGCTCTGCTTTGTCTGCCTCTTCCATCCCTGGTCCATCCTCCATCCTGTGATTTGGGAAAATGACCTGACCTTTCTGTGCCTCGCCCCCTGTCCTGTTTCTTGGCCTGATCTCCAGTTAAGATGTTCTCCAGATACGTTCTGAGAAAGGGGTCTGGAGGGAAAGGAGAGTAAGTCTTTTGAGACCTGGAGTGAAAGTGCGTTTACCTGAGTGGAATGTTTGGTGATAGTTTAGCTGGGTATGGGAGCCTGTGTTAGAATTGCCCCCATTGGCACATTGAATGGGCTGACCATGGTCCACTGGTTTCCGGTCTGATCATGAAATCAGAGGCCAGTTTGATTGTTGTGGGATTTTTTTTCTGCTGAAAGTTTCTAGGATCTTTTGTCTCCTATATCCGCAAGTTCCATGACGACATGCCTTGATGAGATGTGTTTTGTTTCCCGTGCTGAAACTTTCAGTATGGATGCTCCAGGCATTCCTGGTGGGACACTTCTGTTCAGTTATTCCTTTGACGGTTCACTGCCCTCTGGTACCTTTTCTAGAATGCCCACCAGTGGTTTGTTGAAACTCCTGGACTGGTTCTCTGATTTTCTGTTTTCCGCTTCTGTTTTATTTTCTAAGTGATACGTTTAATTTTTCTCATCCAAACCATCTATTAAGTATGTTGTCTTGTCCTTATTTTTTAAGAATTCTGTTTTGTTTTCTGAAGGTTTGTTTCTGGAATAGACTGTTCCACCCTTGTTTCAGAGCTGGACGATCATAGTGTTTCTTTGAGGTTATTAATTGTGGCGAGAGGTGCCGTCATACACAGTGAGTCACTGAGCACTTTGATGGCTTTAAGGCTTCAAACACATGAATGCTTTAGTCCTCACGATCCTGTATGGGCAGCTGCTGCTGTTTTCTGTGTTCTGTGGAGAGAATGCCACCCAAGGCACAGAGAGGTCGGATCATTTTCCCAAATCACACAACTGTGCCTGGCAGAGCTGGGATTCATCTTCCGCAGGCTGGGTCCAAGTCCAGGCTCTCTGCTGAGGGTCTGGCTACTACTCAGATCTTCTTAAATAAAGTGTGGTCGTGGGCTTAAGTCCCGGCCACTTTGAGGACCTAGTTCGTGAATGAGGCACTGGCACCCATAGCCGTCTGAGCAGAGGGGGTTGGGTGAAAGAGGAGCTGTTGTCTTCATTCTAAACATGTTCTTCATCCGTTCCCATGGTTCCACGTCCACCCAGGTTCTTTTTCTCAGCTTATTTTGCCAGGAGATTTCCCTCGGCCCCTGTGACCCATGGTCACCAGCCCATAGGGATGGCCAGTTTGCTGTCCCCACTGTGCTGCTCCCAGGAGGCTGGGGTCTTATACTGTGTAACCAGGCTGCCACCGTCCCACTGGGTCAGGCCCTCATTCCATCTGCTGCCCAGGTGAGGGTGGGGGTCTTCTTAGAGTCTAGGAGTCTCTGAGTCATGGCCTCGGGGGCTCCTCCCTATCCAGTCTCCTGTGACTGCAGTCGGGTGGCTGCCTTCCGGGATTCCGCGTGGTGTTGTACCGCCCTCCTCTTTGCTGTGATGGGTTTATCAGTGTTTCTTTTCCTTTAACTGTGATCTTGGAGGGAACATAGTAAATGATTGTGTTCCTGCTGCTGTTTGCCTGGACATTTTCTATTGATAGATGGTTAAAACTGTGCAGAAGAACCTTGGCTGGCCAGGCCTTCATGGGTGAACATGGTTGGGTGTGGATGTTGGGAATCAGCACGTCCGAGGGCCCAAGTGCCCATGGGACAAGGAGTGGTGCTGACAGAGAGGTGAGGGTGAACAGGGGAGCCCCTGGCAGCTGGAGGCAGCAGAGCTGGTACATTGTGGTTCTTCTCAGCCCAGCTCTGGGTGTGGGTTGATGGACACTATGTTTTAGAGCAGGCTTGGGTTTAGGGAGGGTCGGGGTGGTGGTGCGGGACACAGTACCACCAGTGTGTGTGTCAGTCATGGCTAAGGATCCCATGTTAACACGTTTCCGTGGGCTCCTGTCCCACCTCACCCGGTTTCCTCGTTTCCCACCCAGGACCCCACGTGACGTCAGTCGTCATGTGTGCTCAGGCTCCTCTGGCTGCAACAGGCCCCAGATGCCCCTTGTTTCTATGACCTTGGCCTGTGCAGGAGGTCTCGCCAGGTATGTGCCTGTCATGTCCATCATGTGCCCATCTGCTGGGCTTTGTCTGATGTTTTTCTCATGCTTAGACTGGGGCGTGGCCTCAGGAGGAGCCACAGGACTGCCACCCTGCTCATCACATCACACCAGGGCACCTGCTCTCTCACCTGTGCTCACATCACCAGGTCACGTGGCCTTGCACACCTGGCTATGGTGTCTCTTGCCAGTGTCTCCTTGTAGAGTCCCTCTTTCCCCTTCTCACCCTGTTTTCTGAGGAAAGTTGTCAGCACAGCCCACTGCGAGGGGAAGGGGTGTCCATGTGGATTATCTGGACTTTTCTTCTCAGGGTGTTTGATGTCACACCCATTTCCTTATTTATGTTGGTTTGTCTGGACTCACAGATGGTCATTTCTTGCTCCTGTTTTGTTTTCTTGTCCACATTATTCCAACTTTGGCCACTGGGAGCTTGTCAGATGGGCCTGAGGAGCAGAAGGGCCAGACCCTGGCCAGTAGGGTGATACTGGGCGCTCAGTGGTGGGTGATGGGCCTGGAGCCCCCATGGTGGGGCAAGGCAAGGGGCTCTCCGACCCCCACAGGCAGGGACACAGACTTCCCTTCAGTCCCTTCGTCCAGGAGAGGTGGGCAGGGCTAGAGGGTGAGGAGGGCAGCACAGCTACGGCCGTGGACGCAGGGTCTTCCCAGTGAGCACGGTCAGTTCTCTTCCACCTGTCCTCCTCTTAAGCAGTGGTGTTGACACAGGCTGATCTGGCTGTCACGGCTCCAGGTGAGTCCCCAGGTCATACGCTGCAGTGCTGCCCCAGGAGAGCCTAGGCATATTCTGGCTGCTGTCCTGACCGGCCTGAGCTAGAGTGGCTGCAGGTGGCTCCCTTCAACCCTGGCCGCCTCCCCCACCTCCATCTCTGGTGTTGTCTGGGGAGGGAACCCTGAGCAGGTAACCCTGTGGGGAGCTGGGGCTGCCGAGCAGTCATCCAGGATCAACCAGACAGGGGCACCTTTCCACCGGTGCTGTGTCTCTTGGCTGGTTCAAGGTGAGTTTGGTGGAGACTGTGAGGGTAGCTGACTAAGCATCAGTGACTGTTTTGCACTGGAGGCGGCTGAGCGCTTGGAGCGTGTAAGCTTGCTCTCCTATGTTGCTCCTGCCCATTTCCGTGGTGTAAATGCTGCTGCTGCTGCTGCGGCCGACCTTGAGCTGCCCAGTGACCTGACTGCAGGCAGGAGATACACAGTAATCAGAGAAGGTCAGAGGGTGACTCAGACACTGGGTCTCAGCTGGTTGATCCCCGCAGCTCAGAAATGCCACTTTCCCAGGCCGCCCCCTTCAGAGCAATACCCATTGTGGTTCATAGTCTACAGGTGAGCCTAGTGGTAGGTGGCTTCCTGGAGCAGCCCTGAGGTTGCAGGCAGGGGCAGAGTGCCTGCACAGTGACAGGACCAACTGAAGCCGTGGTGAGGGTTGTCACACTGCAGAGACCAGCTTTAAACACCCCATTCCCAGGTTAGTGTTCCACATGTTGCTCTCCTGAAAACACTGAGTCTCAGAACAGACCGTGTGGACTACGTACTCCTCCTCTTCATGCCACACTGTACTGTTTATCACATTTTTTCCAAATCCTTTGTTATCCAGAGCAGCCTTTCCAAGCTGGTGCCACCCACTCTGTGGTCTCGCTTCTAACACCAGTGTCTCAGGTCCATGGAATGAGGGGAGGTCTGGGATGGGCTGGGGTTGTGTGTCTGCTGCACATGGTGTCAGCCTCTGTGGGAGGGTTGTTATTGTTGGGGCACTCACATAGCCGGTTTCTCTTTCTGTCACTCCCTTGACTGGTATTGATCTTGTTGTTTAGTGGCTAAGTTGTCTTCTACTCTTTCGCAACCCCATGGACTGCATAGCTCCCATGCTTCTCTGTCTATGGGATTTCCCAGGCAAGAATACTGGAGTGGGTTGCCATTTCCTCCTCCAGGGAATCTTTCCTGACCCAGGGATGGAACCCGTGTCTCCTGCATTGACAGGCATATTTATTGCTGAGCCACCAGGGAAGCCCTTACCAGTGTTAGTTGGCATTTTGTGCTGTAAGGAAGAGCTGTCCCCTGTTGCCTTCCTGTTTAAAAGCAACATTGTATCCGTGTGGACTGGGGTTTTTCTGAATCGTGGGTTTATTAAAATTCATTTTCATCCTTCCTTTTGAGGCTCCAATTTGCTGCATTTGGCTGGCAGGGCCTGCAGAAGCGGCTTCTGCCAGTGAGGGGGACGTTCCCCCAGCGTTTAAGGGGGTCCCCACTTTTTGGCACAGTTGCTTCTGGGACTAGCAGGCACGGTCCTCGTCCAACCTGGAGCTGCTCTGGGGACCTGGCCTCTTTGGGGTGGAGGGGAGTTTTGGAGGCAGGTCTGGGCTCTGTGTCCCCCTCACACCTAGGAGTGGGGCCCAGGCTCATGCTCTGACCCTCGAGCTTCCACCCTCGAGCTGCCCTGGCTCCACCACCTGCTCCAGGCCTCCTGGGCTCCTCGGCCCCAGTCCACTGCATCAGGACCCGTGTGCCCTGCCTACGTGCCAACACGCCTCCCTTGCAGCCTTGGTCCTTGGACTCTGCTCCCCCGACATGGGTTCAGTTCAGGTGTGGCTCCTGGGGGGTCACCTGGGCCCCATGGCCCCCGTGGCTGTTGTTGATGCAATAGTCAGCTGGGTTTATTTATTTCTGTCTGCACTCACTTTTAGGGTATGTCCCCATCTTTGTTTGTTTATTGAGGAATTGTGTGATATTACATGAATCAAAAATAAAAACTCGGCACAAAGATTCCTAGTCATGTACCTTCAGCCCATGTGCAACCAATTTCATTCATCTTTTATACTTATTCTTCCTGTGTTTCTTTTTGAAAAAATAGATGTGTGTGTTTTGGTGGTGGTGGTTTAGTCACTAAGTTGTGTCCAACTCTTGAGACCCCATGGACTATAGCCCTCCAGGCTCCTCTGTCCATGGCATTCTCCAGGCAGGAATGCTGGAGTGGGTTGCCTTTTCCTTCTCCAAGGAGAAAGCGTGTGTTTTTTTTACCCTTTTTTGCTGCATGAAGAGTAGCCTAGTACATATACACGTGTTTGTTTGTACAGTTGTCTGTTTTTACACATGTATGTGCATTTTTATTTAGTATGAGAAGTAAAGCTAAATGATAACTTTTAAAATATGAACTACATCCCAGAATCTTAAAAAATCACCTTGATTAGACTCATCATTAAATATCTGCTTGGCATGATCCTATAATACATTTTTCCCAGTATTTTCTAGGTGAAAACACTTTAATTTTCTTCTTAAATGACAATTTTGCAATATTTCCTGTAGAGAAACCTCAAAGATAATTACCTCAGTCTTTCCCGGTGTATAGGGCTTCCCTTGTGGCTCAGACAGTAAAGAATCCGCCTACAACGCGGGAGACCCCGGTTCAATTACTGGGTCAGAAGATCCACTGGAGAAGGGATTGGCTACCCACTCCAGTATTCTTGGGCTTCTCTGGTGGCTCAGATGGTAAAAGAATCTGCCTGCAGTGCGGGAAACCTGGGTTCCATCCCTGGCTTGGGAAGACCTGAAGGAGGTCCTGGCAAGCTACAGTCTATGGGGTCACAAAGAGACACGACGGAGGGACTTTCACTTTCCTGTTGTATAGTTGACAAAAGTTTACTTTGGGGCCATTTAGAAAAAAATTTTTTTTCACCCCCACAAACTACTATTGGAGGGATTCCCCTGGTGTCCAGTGGCTAAGACTCCACACTCCCAATGCAGGGGGCTGGGGTTTGATCCCTGGTCAGGGAACTAGATCCCACATATAGAAGAGTTTGCGTGCTGGAGCTAAAAGACCAAAAAGAACTCTACCCCATTAAAAAAAAGTTATTACTGGAAATGTCACGTCTGTTTTTAGGATTGTCTTCTAATTTTGGAAAAATCTCGGTTTCTTTCATTTTTGACCTGTAAGACTTCAGAACATTTCAAATTTTCTCATGCAGTGATTCATCTTAAATATTCTTTGAGATGATAATCATGGATTTGCCATTTTGCTGTCCAGGTCCTCATTATAGATGCACACTGCGTGAATTTTGTGTTACCTTCATTCACATTGTAGTTTTTAGAGATGCTTGCAGTGTGTGACTTGACTCAGTATTTCTGTAAGTGTATGAAGCACAGTGAGTCACACAGAAGCAGCAGTCCCTGGCCCTGCTGGAGGCTTGTGCCCACAAACATGATGATGGGTTATGGGATGGAGGTGCCGGTCACTGTCCTGCAGAGCAACTGGGACCAGCCAACTCCGGAGCATCCATGACCCCCCATGGCCCCTTCGTCCCTCATACATCTTCTTCAGTCAGCCATCGCTGCTTAACACAGGACATAAAAATGACTGTCTCAGCCCTGTTTAGGATTCTCTTTTAAAATTAAGGTTTTATTTTCTAGGGCAAGTTTAGGTTCGCAGCAAAATTGTGAGAAAGATACAGAGAGTTCCCATACGTGCCCCACCACACACACAGCCTGCCCATTATCGACACCCTTACCAGAGTGTACCTTGTTACATCTCCCAGATTCCACAGTTTACGCTGGGGGTCACTCTCGGTGTTGTGTGTTCTATGTGTTTGGACAAATGTACAATGATGTGTACCCACCATTGTTGTATCACACACAGCATTTCACTGCCCTGAAAGCCCTCTGTGCTCCCCCTGGTCACCCCTCCCACTCCCCAGCCCCTGGCAACCACTCATCTTTAACTGTCTCCAGCATTTTGCCTTTTCCAGATTATCTTACTGTTGGAATCATACAGTATGTAGCCTTTTCAAATTGGCGTCTTTCACTTAGTCATATGCATTTAAGTTTCCTCCATGTCTTTTCATGACTTGATGGCTCATTTCCTTTTTTAAAAAAAAATTATTTTTATTTTTGGCTGCCCTGAGTCTTCATTGCTGCACATGGGCCTTCTCTCATTGTGGCAAGCGGGGGCTGCTCTCTAATCGTGGTGCACAGGCTTCTCTTTGTTGTGGAGCATGGGCTCAGTAGTTGCCACTCTCAGACTCTAGAGCACGGGCTCAGTAGTTGTGGTGCACGGGCTTAGTTGCTCTGTGGCATGTGGGATCTTCCTGGACCAGGACTTGAACCGACATCTCCTGCATTGGCAGGTGGATTCTTTACTACTACACCATCAGGGAAACCTGGCTCATTTCTTTTTAACTGGATAATATTTACGTTGTCTGGCTAGAACAGTTTATTTGTCCATCACCCACTGAAAGGTACCTTCATTGCTTCCAAGTTTTGAAGGATATGAATAAAGCTGTTGTAAACATCTAAGGGCATTTTTTTGTATGGACATAGTCTTCAGCTCCTTTGGGTAAACACCAAGGAGTATGGCTGCTGGCTTGTCCAGTAAGACTGTGTTTAGTTTCATAAGAAAACTCTGAACTGTCTCCCAAGTGGCTGCACCATCTGCATTCCCATCAGCGGCCAGCGAAGTGTTCCCGTTACTCCAGTCCTCACCAGCATTTGGTGTCATTGTATTCTGGGTTTTGGTCATTCTAACAGGGCATCTTAACCACATTTAGTGTGTGGTTCAGGGGTGTTAACCATATTCCCATGTTGTACAGCTGGAGAAGGCAATGGCACCCCACTCCAGTACTCTTGCCTGGAAAATCCCATGGATGGAGGAGCCTGGTAGGCTGCAGTCCATGGGGTCGCAAAGAGTCGAACATGACTGAGTGACTTCACTTTCCGTTTTCACTTTCATGCATTGGAGAGGGAAATGGCAACCCACTCCAGTGTTCTTGCCTGGAGAATCCCAGGGATGGCGGAGCCTGGTGGGCTGCCATCTATGGGGTCGCACAGAGTCAGACACGACTGAAGCAACTTAGCAGCAGCAGCAGCAGCAGCATGTTGTACAGCAGAGCCTGAGAACTCTTTCATCTTCTCATCTGCTTTTAAACAGAGTTCTGTGAGAAACAGAATAAAAGATGGGTTTGACACCTCATGGCTTTGAGTCATGATGTTGTCATAGGCTGACCGTGCCCACAGCTGGGTAGAGCCCTGCCTCCCAGAGAGCAGTGGTGTTAGCACCTTTGACGGGGACTTGAGATGCTAGGTGGTCCTTGCACTTACAAGCCACTGGTAAGACCTTTGCTCAAAAGCATTTTAATGATTCCCTTGTTCTTGCATAATTTGGGGGTTTTTGGAGGGGAGGGGACATTTTTTGGTCTTATCTCATCATCCAGAAATTCTTGGTGGTGTTAGCGCAGGGCTGTGACAAGGTATCTGAGCAGTGTGTATGTTATGTCATCCAGAAGACTTGTGGGAAGAATAAATTAATAAGCTGAGGTGGTTTTTCTTCCGAAGCTGGCATTTAGGGTGTTAGGGTGCCATCTTTCTGCCCCTGTGTGTGAAGTGACCTCCTGAGGAAGGACGTGTGACCTAATGGGGCAGGTGCGTCCCATCCGGCCGGCCTCCAGGGAGCTGGTGCCCCCAGGGAGCTGGCACCTGGCATGGAGCCCCTGGGGGCAGCGGTGGAGGCAGTGTCCAGGCGGCCGCAGGTGGAGCCCTGGCTTCGAGGTGGGGCTGCAGGTGGGCTGTGGGGACGGCGTGAGAGGCTGGCTGCCTGGTGACTGGCACGTGTTGGCTGCCTGGACACATGGCCTGAAGGCATCCTTTGTTCTGCCGGGGCAGAACCATGGCTGAATAGTGGCTTTCTCTGCGTCCTCCATTTCTCTGTGGTCTTTGCTACCTCCATCCTGCTCTTTCCCTCCCATGTGACCTGAGGACAGTCACAGCCTCTCCAGGTCTACCTGGTCCAGGCTCTGCCCCCTTACCTGATGACCCTGCCCCTACAGGCTAACAGCCTGTAGATGGGCTCTCCCTGGGCCATGACTCCCCATGACCCCCTACCCTCATCTTGCCAGGGTCGGGGGCCCTGGCTGCCCCATCCCCCACCTCCCTCTGCAAAGGCAGCTGTGTCAGGAGGTTTGCAGGCCTCCCCCTCCCACCCTTGTCTCTCTCCCCACCACCTCCCATCCCTGTCTCTCTCCCGCCCCTCTCCCACTCCCACCCCCATCTCCCTCCCCACACCCTCCCAGCCCCGTATCAGTCCCCACCTCTTCATACTGTCCTCCTCTCCATGAAGAGCCCCCTCCAGTTTGTCCTCTCCCCCAGTACACAGATCTTGTGCTGGAGGTTGGAGTAGGCCTGCTTTGATCTCAGGGGCAGTCTCCCTGGGCATTTATCAGATGGGCTTCTGTGAAGATGTCCCCTCCTTACACCAAAGGTCCCCCAACCCCGGGGCCAGTCAGCAATGGGCTGCACATGCTGCCCGCTGCCTGGGAGGACTGGCAGCCCTGCTATGTGGGTCAGCCTGCCAGGGCCTTGAGCCAGCCAGGGCTGGGTCACGTGTGCCGCTCCCTGAAGCTTCCGCCACCGCAGCATCTTCACTTGCCATCTTGAGGGGACAGTGGTGACCGGGAGTGGACAAAAAGGCTGCATCAGACAGACAGGACTTTCCAGTTTGAATTTAGACAGCATTTCTGGTTGAAACCACAAGCACATGTTGGCTGCAGAAAATTTGAAACAGGCAATAAAAAAGAAAGGAAAAATTTTAATTGCCCTTTCTGGAGCTACCCAGTGAGTGGATCCTTTTAAATTCTAATCTAGTCTCACGTGCTTGCTGACATTAAGGTGCTATGGAGGCATCACGTTAGTTAAAATTCCTCCCCATCTGCAGCTTGGCTGCAGGTGGGTAGCAGCTGCTAGTGGCCCCGGGGGCAGCAGGGTCCCCTGGGCTGCGCTGTGTCAGTCCCTCTGGTCGACTCGTCATTGCCTTGGCCCAGAATCCCAGACGAGCAATCACTCTGGCCAGGAACATCAATATATTTTAATCATTTAGAATCTTTTTATAAAGCCACCAGTCATTCAGATCAGGGGCCACCCTGAGACCTCATTCTAACTTCAGACATCTGCAGCGACCCTATTTCCAAATGAGGGCGCGGTCTGAGATACCAGGGGTCAGGACGTAGCATTTTGGTTTGGGGTGATGCAATTCGGCTAGAATGGGACCTGCAGAAGTTGAATCCTGGGGTCCCCACAGGCTCACAGCCTAACAGGTCTGCAATCCTTGTGGTCAGCTGTTCTTGGCGTCTTCTCCCAGTTGGGAACAAGAAAACTGCCTGAGGATTTACAGTGAACGGTGCATGACTGACCACAGAGGACCTCACTGACCAGGACCCCAAGCCCAGTGTCCCCACAGGGTCCATCACACCACCCGGAGGACGTGGCCAGGCTGTGACGTCCTACTCTGCAGCTGCCCCTTCCCAGACAGGAAGGTCCAGTCACTGGGCAGAGTCCTGAGCTCATGTGGTCGTGAAGAAACCCCTGACACTTCTCCAGGGAGGCCATCCCACATGTAGGAATGAAGGTTTGCACCTCGTTTTCTGTGTCCAGCATGTGGTTTGCTCTTCAGATCTCACAAGGCTGAAGGTGTTAGAGCCCGTCCAGATATTTCCACTATGTTAGTTTAGTTTTCTGTACAATCTGCAGAACCTCATTTTTCTTGACATTGTGATCTAAGCAGATCATTGAATACACTTTGTAAAGACCACTTTTAAAGACCAGACAATGTGCCATCACATGGACACACTTTAAAAAAAGGGTTAAAGAACTATGGCCCATGCACCAAATCCAACCCACCCTTGTTTTTTGTTGTTTTAAAAAATTGTGGTGAAAACACACTTGATCCCATGATCATGGCATCCAGTCCCATCATTTCATGGCAAATAGAAGGGGAAAAAGTGTAAACAGTGACAGACTTTATTTTCTTGGGCTCCAAAATCACTTCGGATGGTGACTGCAGCCATGAAATTAAAAGACACTTGCTCCTTGGAAGAGAAGCTATGACAAACCTAGGCAGCATATTAAAAAGCAGAGAGAGACATCACTTTGCCGACAAAGGTCCATATAGCCAAAGCTATGATTTTTCCAGTAGTCAGGCAGAGATGTGAGAGTTGAACCATATTGAAGGCTGAGTGCCGAAGAATTGATGCTTTCAAAATGTGCTGGAGAAGACTCCCTTGTACTACACGGAAATCAAAGCAGTCAATCCTAAAGGAAATCAACCCTGACTATACATTGGAAGGACTGATGCTGAAGCTGAAGCTCCAATACTTTGGCCACCTGATGTGAAGAGCTGACTCAGTGGAAAAGACCCTGATGCTGGGAAAGATTGAGGGCAGAAGGAGAAGGGGACGACAGAGGATGAGGTGGTTGGATGGCATCACTGACTGAATGGACTTGAGTTTGAGCAAACTCCAGGAGATAGTGAAGGACAGGGGAGCCTGGCGTGCTGCAGTCCCTGGGGTCCCAAAGAGTCAGACACGACTAAGTGACTTAACAACAAGAAAAAAAAATACGCTTAATATAAAACTTACCATTTTAGCCATTTTTAAGTATGCAGTTCAGTAGTTAACGTATATTCACATAGTTGTGTAACCATCACCATGATCCGTCTCCAGAACTTTTTCCTCTTCCCAAATTGAAACTCTATCCCATTAAACACTCCCCACCCCCTCCTGACACCCACCTTCCAGGTCCTCATAGAAGTGGGATCTTACATTGTGTGTGCTTTCACGTCTGCTTGTGTCACTTAGCATTATGTCCTCAAGGTTCAGCCATGTTGCAGTGGGCTTCAGATTCTCCTCCTTTTTATGGCTAAATCATTGTCCATCATGTGGATGGACCACATCACTTATCCATCATCCACTGATGAACACTTGGTTTGCTTCCATCTTTTGGCTGTTGTGAATAATGCTGCTCTGAACATGGGTGTACAAATAACTTTTCGAGTCCTTGCTTTCAATTCTTTTGGGAATATACACACAACTGGAATTTCTGGATCATAGGATAATTCCATTTTTAATTCTTTGAGGAACCACCAGACTGTTTTCTGCAGGAGCTGCACTAATTTACATTCCTGCCAACAGTGCCCAGGCGTCCCGTTTCTTCCCTTTCTCACCAACAGTTTTCTGGTCTTGTTTTCTGGGAGCCACCCTATTGGGTGTGAGGTGGTGTCTCATGGTGGTTTTGATTGGTGTTTCCCTAGTGGTCAGTAACGTTGAGCATCTTTCCTCGTGTTCATCGGCTGCCAGTCTGTCTGCTTTGGAGAAACATCTGTTCAGGTCCTTTGCCCCTTTTAGAATGGGATTGTGTGCCTGTGTGTTTGTTGGTTGTCCCGGTCAATGTATAACGACAGACCCACCGCTGTGCACGTTGGGCTCAGCCTTCTCTACTTGAACCCACTGGTCGGCACGTCAGAGCAAGGTTGTCCAAGGTATTGACTTCAGGTGGAGAACAGACGGGCATCTGTGATGTCAGTGTGAAGATGGACTAGTTTTCCTTCTCTTTTCCTTCTTCTGATGTTTTCCATGTCCCTTACACCTATTTTTATAGCATAAAAATTCATTACGAAGGAGAAAGGCTCATGTGGAGGAGTGACTCTTGAATCAGAAGGTACTTGGGGGCCGGTGAGTCAGTCAGTCTGTCCTCATGAGGATGTCCTTCCTCGTGCTCCTGTGGGGTCTGCCCAGTGGCGGCTACCCTGTCTGTGCAGAACCCCCAGATGCTTGGTCATGTCAGCAACCACCCCCCCCCAACCCCCAGCATGTTTTCCTGCATGAAGTGACTCCGCGGGATAACAGAACAAGATGGAGTTAATCTGAGGCTCTGGGCTGTCTGTGGGGTGACAGGGCAGACCTAGTGTTGAGGAAGGAAACCGTGCACCCGGTGGACCGCTCAGCTGGGAGGAGGGCAGGCGGCGGGGTCCCACCTTGGGACAGCCCAGGGGAACAGAGCACTGAGTGGGCGCCTCCCTCCTTCCTGGACCCCCTGGGAGCACCTGCTGGTAAATGCAGACCACCTTCGCCTTCTCAGCTTTGGGGTCGTGGAGACTCACCAGGGTCCTGTGGATCTGAAGGCCTTGGGTTCATTTAGAACGGAGACTTTGCTGAGCTCTGCAGTGACATTCTTGGGAGTGAACAGAACAAGCATAAATTATTCATGGATTTTAGCTGATCTGTTTTTGTACAAAGGGAGCTTTTAAAGTTAATTATTTTTAAGCAGTAGAAGATGGTTTATCTGAGAAAGCTGGAGGCGTGGTTTTCAAGGTGAGCAGATGGCAGGGGGGTGGGGCTCAGGGTGGGGGTCTGGGCCCTGTGCTCAGAAAGGAGAGAGGCCCAGACATCAGGAAGTTTGGGGGTGGCTCTGAGTTCAGTCCCGGCCAAGACTTTAAACTCAGCTCCACCATCTTAAACCTTTCAGGCCTCTGACGCACTGGCCCCCACGGTGGGGAACGCCCTACTGCTCTCCATGTGCTGCCCTGCGGCCCAGGTGTAGACGCAGCCCCAGTGCACCAGGATGCCCTGTGGTGGGTCTCAGGAAACAGACGCACAGAGATGTTGCAACGCCTGCAAGGGTCTCCCGCCAGGAAGGAGGCTGAAGCTGGAGCCTCTGCAATCCCTGCCCAGTGGGGAGGAGGCGGGCAGCCCATGGGCTGAGCTGGCAGCTGCTGTTCCTTTGAAAAGTGCTTCCTCCTGGGTTTAGACAGGTGTGGGCGGGTGCAGACACCATGTGGATGTGACGTGGTTGGGCATGGGTGCTGTGTAGACAGGTGTGGACACGCTGGATGTGGATGGTGTGGACAGAGGGCCTGTAGCACTTGGTCCCCTCAACTCCAGACACCTGCCCACACTTGGATGGCCTTGGAGGGGGATGCGCCAGGTAATCACAGGAGGGGACACAGATGCTTGCATGCGGACACAAGTTAGGGGCCTCAATGCTAGGTCCAGTCCACATGTCCCTTATCCAGTCTGACTTGGGGGCCACGTCTCCTGCCAGACACCCCCTTGTCCCAACTGCTGTGGGTGATTTTCCAGTTTGTCACATCAGAGACTTCTCAGTGACTTCCCGGTTTGTCACGTCGGAGCAGCCACCTTCTAAGAGAGACCACATGTCCTTCCATTTCGATGCACAGTGTCGGGGTTCTCCTTTGCCATCACCTCTCCACCCCTGGGGGCAGCCCCTCTTCTGTCCCTGGATACCATCTTTGGTGAGAAATGAAAGAAACCTGGTTCCAGCCTGAATTGCATGTCCCAGGGCCCGTGGCCTCCCTGTGGTCTCCCCATGTGGCCATGTTCTTGTGTGTGATGTGCTGGCCCACAGCATGGACAGTGATCACCAAGGGGTAATCAGGTCTGAGGCTCCTGCTGCGGCACTCCCCCAGCCACCCCACCGCGGCCCATCTCCCACCTCCCATATTGGCTGTTTTTGGCCTTGAATTAATTTCTGGCTCCCCAGTCATTTTTCTTAAAGCTCAGTTTCTGTCTCTTTCAGTCTTTTGTCTATAACAAGCTCTGCCCAGTTTCCCGTGGGCTCCCTGCTATTCTTGTCATCTCCCACGACCCCCTCGGTATGGTTGGCAGTGGCCATGAAGGAGCTGCTTCTTTCTTTCTGTGACCCTGGGGCTTCATCCCTCTGATGGGACAGGGGTTTCTGTGTGTCCAGGACACTCAGGCCAAGATCACAGGTCCCTGAGGGTCAGGATGGCGCCAGAGGCCCAACCACTGTGGGATCAGAGCTTGGGTCTCGGAGTCCAGCAGCCCCTGCTTCCTACTCTGGTCTTGGGTCTCCTCTGGGCCTCTGTCTCCTCACAAGGCAGATGTGGACACAGGGAATGGAGTCACATGGATTTTGTGAAGCTTGCCTTTTTTTTTTCTTTGCAGTAGAATCTTTTTCATTCAGAAAAGCAAAAATGTTTTCCAACCACATACAGGAGGGGTATGGGTTGGGAGCAGAGGTGTCTGTCCATCCAGCATGGGCCCCCAGCCCATGTGGTTTTGGCAGCAATGAGGGGTGTGGGGTAATGGCCCCCAGAATAAAAGTGGTGTGTGTAGGGGGAAAGAGAGGGGTGCAAAAGCATTGGGGAATGGTGAGGGGAGAGCCAGATGAGGTCAGTACTGGAAACACTGCAGGTGAGAGGCCATTTCATAACATTTCTTGTTGATCATACTGCTGTGGACACTTTCTTTGCCCATCAGCAGGACTGGTGTCTTGATAGTCATGGTGACAGTGGTAAAATATATGGAATGCTTCATGAATTTGCATGTCATTCTTGCTCAGGGGCCATGCTAATCTTCTTTGTATCGGTGAAGCTTGTCTTCAGTGGGTGCTCAAAAGCGGCACTAGTGTGTTAGAGTTGTTGATGTATTTCTGAGCAGTGGGTGACAATTCTGGGGGAAGTGGCTTCCGTGCTGCTCCTACGGTGCTGCTGTTTCCATGGGAATTAGAAATGGTCCTGGGCTGCAAGTTGGGAGTCAGAAAATGTGGAGGCAGCAAGACCCCAGGTCTACTCCCGACTCCTGGCTTCTCCTCTTGCAGAGCCAGGTGTCCACTCTGGCCTCAGTCTCTGATGTGTCTTCAGCCTGCGTGTTAGCAGCACACGCATGCACACACAGAGACACATACCACACACACACATACATACACACACACACCACACACAGGCACAACATGCACAGACACACATACATACACACATACCACACATATATGTACACACCAGACAAGACACACACACAGACACATACATACACGCACCACACAGAGACACACATACATACACACATGCCACACACATACATGCACACACACACACACACACAGAGAGAGAGACACACACGCACACAGACATACACACCACACACACATACATATACACATACCACACATAGACACATGCACACACACAGACACATGAACACATGCGCCACACACATACATACATACACGCACACACACACACCCCACACATACATACACATACCACACACACGAACATTCAGAGACACAGACATGCACATACATACACACCACACAGAGACACATGCACACACACACACACAGACACACACAGATAGAAACACAGACACCACATAGACACACATGCATACCACACATAGACCCACCACACACACACATACATACACATACACACACCCAGGAATGGGAATCCTTGCATAGAGGGCTCTACTGCTGGCAATGCAGGGAAGCTATGACTCGCCCCTGTGTTGTGTTTTGCAGTGTTTAGGGAAGAGGACTGTCAGGAAGACTGATCAGCTGATGTGCACGACTAACTGGTTTGTGTCAGTTGTCATGATAGAGGCAGGTCCTGCTGGCTTGTCACTGAGGGCATCCTTTGATGTCACCACTGATCAGGTCCCCGTGGCCCTGAGGAGGCTTGGGCAGCAAGCTGGCTCCGAGCTTTGCCTGCTCTATGTACATGGGGAAAGGGGGGCTTCAGGGCCCAGCCGGGGAGCAGCAGAGGATCAGCAAGATGCTGTGGATCCACCAGGGATGGAGGGAGGGAGCAAGGCAGGCTGACTTCGTGTAGGCTTTGCCCTCTGGCTCTCCATTGTTCATGGAGGAGGGCAGGTCTCTCTAGTGTTTTGACAGAGGTCCAGAGTGCTGCCTGGTCCTGGGCCCACCCCTTGACCCTTTGGTGTGGGAGGAGCGTGGCACCCTGACCAGCCTTGGCCCCCTGGCCCCGTATGGACCCATCCAGCACCCTGTGCTATTCCTGCTGCCTGGTTGGGGGTAGTGGTGTCAGGTGGATGCTAGTGGGGGGTGCAGGATTGACACAGGCTGCAATCCCCCCCAGGAGCTGGTGGACTTGGATCCCCCTCCCAGGTGTTGGTGGACTTGGACATACACACACCCTCAGGAGCTGTTAGACTTGGATCCCCTGCCCCAGGACCTGGTGGACTTGGCACCAACCCCCACCCCCACCCCCTGGAGCTGGGAGGAATGAGATTTCACTTCTCAGGATGGTGGGGACACACCCGCAGCCTGTGTGTGAAACACCATGTGGCCTTCCAGAAGGAGTGGTTGTTCTGGGTCCTGGGGGCCTTTCTTGGGGATCAGGGAGAAATCAGAAATAACTCAGCTGATGAGGATGAGGGGGAGTGGTGGGTCCCTGCTCTCTGCCCCCAGGCCTGGGGACCCTGGTGAGAGGGCAGTGCTGCCGCAGCCAGGTTGAGCCCAGAAGCCCTGGCAGCTTCTCCCTGGAATGCAGCCTGTGAGACCCAGGTCTTCAGGCCATTTCTCTAAACTCAGGAGATGCTTTACTTAAACACCCTGGGAAACATGAATATGGGGTGCAGTCTGTTCCCATAGGGTGCTGTGCCCTGCCTGAAGCCATCATGGGGGCAGCACTGGTCTAAGGAGCTGACTGCCATCTGGGATTCTCTCAGAGGGTGGGGTGGGCTGGGTGGGGGTGGTGGGTGGCTTGTGATTCTGCTTCCAAACAACCCCTCATGCCTGCGGGGTCAGGTTTAAATTTCAGATTCCCTGGTGCCTGGACTCATAGATTCATCTAATAATAAGGCTCCCGCTGCCTTGGACCAGCTTGGCGCTGCCTCTGTCTGGAGGGGTGGGGGGTCTGTTCTGGGACCAACAGATCCTCCCCCTCTGCACCCCCCCACACCCTCCTTCCCACACAGGACATCAGGGACACCCCGTCCCCAGGAGTTGGGAGAATGAATTAGGAGATCTATGTGGAATTACAGTTCATGGAGCTGGAGCAGATGTTTTGTTGATATGAGCCTGAGTTTCCCTCCCTCCCTCCCTCCCTCCTTCCCTCCCTCCCTCCCTCCTTCCCTCCCTCCTTTCCCTCCCTCCCTCCTTTCCCTCCTCCCTCCTCCCTCCTTTCCCTCCTCCCTCCTTCTTCCTTCCCTTCCCTTCTCCTTTCCCACACCTGAGCATTATGGCCCCAGATTCCAGGCCAGGCAGATACTGAGAAAACCATGACATAGAGGACGTGCTTCTAGTCTCACCTGGTTAATGAGCAGATGTGCAGAAACAGATAAAGTTGCAGGTTGTAGTGAACGTAAGTCACACCAAGATGGAAAACACTGGATGGGGAAGGGCTGGTGCTGGGGGCCCAGGAAAGAGGGGTAACACCTGAGGTGAGGACTCACTGACCTCACCATGGAAAGGGACTGGCAAGGTTCTTGGGGGGTGGGGACCGTGGCCCCTCAGAGGAACTGGGAGAACCTGCTGGTAGAACCCCTGGGGAGGCCAGGATTGGGGGGGCACACAGGAGTCTCTGGTCACCCCTTAGTCCTATGTTTTGTGAGCCTATGAGGCATTGGTTCAACAGCCCTGAATCCCGGTTGTGACCTACTTGCTGTTCCAGTTAAGCTGAAAATCATTTGTCCACATCCAGCTAAATCAAATGACTTGCAAAGAGCAGAGAAACCTTGAAATGCATTTTTAAAGCAATGAAAGTGGAGTGCAGCAACCAAGATCCAGCACAGCCAAAAATAAGTAAGTCTGAAAAAAGGAAAAAAAAGAGAACACTCGGATTCTGCACCCGAGTGGCAGCAAGCTGTGTGTACCTGCTCTGAACCACCTGGTTAAAACCCTTCTTGTGTTACTTCTTATCCCTGAAAAGCACGCAGGTACTTCAGGGTCTTCCCCTCCAGGGTCTTCTCCCACCACCCCACCTTCCCGTGATCATGGCCCTGGGGCAAAGGAGGAATTGGTCGCAGCCCCCTGGGCTGACCCTTCACTCCTGGCTTTTCTTCGGTTTTATTTTATTTTGCAGTGATAGAGGCTCTCTTGCTAAAATTGTTTCAAAATCTGCCACCTGGAAAAACAGACCCATTGTGGGACCATCCATCTGTGGCACTGAGGCTGCAGATTTTGTGCTGGCATCTCACTTTGTCACCCTGATTGCCCCTGTCCCCACCCCCGAGGCCCCAAGCCACCATTTCCCACCAGCCCCTACCTGGCCCCCCAACGTATGGGGTTTGCTCCCAAGGCTCTGCCTGTGGATCTGCAGGCTACACCCTCTCTGTGGTCATGAGGGTCAGCGCCTGTAGTCAAGGATGTCTCTGTGTCACGTTTTGGTAATTCTCACAGTATTTCAAGCTTCATTATTACTGAGTTAGTTGTGGTGATCTGTGATCTGTGTCATTATTTCGGGGCCACGAACCACACCCGCATATGATGGTGAACTTCACCTGTCAACGTGCTGTGTTCTGCCTGCCCCACTGACTGGCCGTCCCCCCATCTTCCTATCTCTCCTCAGGCCTTCCTGTTCCCTGACACAACAATATTGAAATCAGGCCAATTAATAACCCTGCAGTGGGGGAACTTCCCTTGTGGTCCAGTGGTTAAGATGCCACACTTCCACTGTTGTGGGCCCGGGCTCTATCCCTGGTCAGGGAACTGAGATCCTGCAAGTTGCATGGCACGGCCCCAAAAAACCCCAACCAGGATAAAACGAACCCTGCAGTGGCCTCGTAAGTGTTCAAGTAAAAGGAAGAGTCGCACATCTCTCATTTTAAATCAGAAGCTAGAAATGGTTAAGCTTAGTGAGGAAGGCAGGTCAAAAGCCAAGACAGACTGAAAGCTGGGTCCTTTGTACCAAACAATTAGCCAAGTCATGAATACCAAGAAAAGCCTGGAAGGAAATTAAAAATGCTACTTCCATGAACACACAAATAATAAGAGAGAAAAACAGCCTTATTGCTGATACGGAGAAGGTTTTAGTGACCTCGATAGGAGATCAAACCAGGTACAGTATTCCCTTAAGGCAAAGCCTCATGCAGAACAAGGCCCTGACTTTTCAGTTCTGTGAAGGCTGAGAGAGGGAAGGAAGCTGCAGAAGAAAAGTCTGAAGCCACAGGAGTTGGTTCATGAAGTTTAAGGAAAGTGCAAAGTGAAGCAGCAAGTGCTGATGGAGAAGCTGTAGCAAGTTTTCCAGAAGATCCAGCTCAGAGCATGAAGGGGCCACACAAGTGCGTGCGTGCTCAGTCAGTCAGTCATGTCCGACTCTTTGCAACCCCATGGACTAGCCCACCAGGCTCCTCTGTCCCTGGGATTTCTCAGGCAAGAATACTGGAGTGGGTTGCTGTTTCTTCCTCCAGGGGATCTTCCTGACCCAGGGGTTGAACTCATGTCTCTTGAATTGGCAGGCAGATTCTTTACCATTGAGCCACCTGGGAGTCCCGCACACAAGTGAAGGGGCCCTTAAGAATTCAGCTAAATGCACTGTGTGTGTGCTTTGGAAATGGAATAACAAAGCCTGAATGACAGCACATCTGTTTACCACATGGTTTACTGCAAGATTTTAGGCCCATTGTTGAGACCTTCTGCTCAGAAAAAGATTCCTTTTAAAATATCAGTGCTCATTGACCACACACCTGGTTATGCAAAGCTCTGATGGAGATGGACAACGAGATTCATGTTGTTTTCATGCTGCAAACACAGCATCCATTCCACATCCACGAACCAGGAAGGAATTTCAACTTTCAAGTCGTATTATTTAAGAAATACATTGTATAAAGCTGTAGCTGCCATAGATGGTGATTCCTCTGCTGTTTCTGGGCAAAGTTAATTGAAAACCTCCTGGAAAGGATTCACCATTGTAGATGCCATTAAGAACATTCATGATTCATGGGAATATCAACAAAATGTCAACATTCACGAGTTTGGAGGGCTTCCCAAGTGGCTCAGTGGTAAAGAATCCGTCTGCCAATACAGGAGACACAGGAGACTCTGGTTCGATCCCTGGCTTGGGAAGATCCCCTAGAAGAGGAAGTGGCAACCCATTCCAGTATACTTGCCTGGGAAATCCCATGGACAGAGGAGCCTGGGAGCGACAGTCCATGGGGTCACAAGAGAGTCAGAAATGACTTAGTGACTAAACAACAACAGGAGTTTGGAGGAAGTTGATTCCAGTGCTCATGGATGACTTTGAGGAGTTCCAGACTTCAGTGGAGGAAGTAACTACAGATGTGGTAGGAACAACAAGAGAGCTGGAATTAGAAGTGGGGCCTGCACTTCAATGAGAAGCCCCCACTCCGCACCAGAGCAGCTGCCGCTCACCACAACTAGAGAGAGCCTGAGCACAGCAATGATGACCCAGCACAGCCAAAAACAGTAATTAATTAATGCAGCCACAAAATTAAAATACATTTATTTGCTCCTTGGAAGAAAAGCTATGACAAACCTAGGCAGCATATTAAAAAGCACAGACATCACTTTGCCAGCAAAGGTCCATATAATTAAAGCTATGGTGTTTCCAGTAGTCATGTACAGATGTGAGAGTTGGACTGTAAAGAAGGCTGAGTTTTAACTGTGCTGAAGAAGACTCTTGAGAGTCTCTTGGACTGCAGAGAGATCAAACCTGTCAATCCAAAAGGAAATCAACCCTGAATATTCACTGAAGCTTCAGTTTCAATACTTTGGCCACTTGATGCAAAGAGCTGACTCATTGGAAAAGACCCTGATGCTGGGAAAGATTGAGGGCAGGAGGAGAAAGGGGTGACAGAAGATGAAATGACTAGATGGCATCACTGAATCAATGGACATGAGTTTGAACAAACTCCCAAGAGATAGTGAAGGACAGGGGAGCCTGCCATGCTGCAGTCCATGGGGTCTCAAAGAGTCAGACACGACTTAGTGACTTGTTCAGTTGCTCAGTCATGACAGTCAAAGGTTTAAGCGTAGTCAGTGAAGCAGATGTTTTTCTGAAATTCTCTTGCTCTTTCTATGATCCAACGGATGTTGGCAATTTGATCTCTGGTTCCCATGCCTTTTCTAAATCCAGCTTGTACATCTGGAAGTTCTTTCATGTACGGTTGAAGCCTAGCTTAGCTTAGAGAATTTTGGGCATTACCTTGCTAGAATGTGAAATGAGTGCAATTGTGTGGTAGTTTAATCATTCTTTAGCATTTTTTTTAGCAATAAAATATTTTTTATCTGAGATATGTACATTCTTTTTAGACATAATGCTGTTGCACTCTTAATAGGCTACAGTATAGTATAAACATAACTTTGTACCGAGAAACCAAAAAATTTGTGTGAATCACTTTATTGTGATACTTGCTTTATGTTTGCTTGAGATAAACCCACAGCATCCCTGAGGTGTGCCTGTGCTGATACATGATCTTTACAACACATTTTCCTGGCATGCCGTCCCCATGTGATAGCCCGCCTCCTGGAAGCCCTGGGTTCCTGGCTTCCTTAGGTCTGGCTTTCTAAAATGAATAGGACAGGGAGGAAATACTTTATTTTGTAAAAAGACATTAAAAGGTTCTCCATTGTGTGGGGGGGAATCCCAAGGGGGCTCCTCTGGTGCCAGCCTCACCCTTCCTCTTTCCCCCACCCTCGAGTCCTCTCTTTCTCTCTCTATATATATGTAAATTGCACATCAAAATTTAGTTGTGACAGCCTGGGGCTTCCCCCCTGCCCCTGATAAATTCTTAAAGCCTTTCAGAAGGCTTAATCTCAAGGAGAAGCCGGCCTCTTGTGTGTGTTTAATCACCAAAGCTGTTTTCAATCTCAGACATGATTTACAAAACCTGGCAACTTGCAGCAGCTGAGTCCTCCAACCAGAGGGAGGCTGGTGGGGGTCCTCCCTCCCCCTTCCCAGGCGGCCATGGATTTCCCGGGCGCTTGTCTCCCCCTCCCCCTCTCTCTTCTTTGACCTGGTCATGAGACCCCAGGGACGACCTCCATGGGGGTCTGAGGCTGATTTCCTTGTTCTTTCTTCAGCTTGTGTGTTTCATTTATTCATTCATTCATTCCAGCTCAGCTGTCAAGACCAAGGCCAGGCACCTTGGGCTGAGCTGACCTGAGTCAACTCTGGCTGCAGGAAGCAGGACAAGGCTCCCTGAGCCTCAGTTTCCCTTAGAAGGGGGTGCCTCACCGAGCAGGTGGGCGGGCCCAGCACTTTCCTCCGCTCTCACGAGCCCCTGCCCTGCTCTGTGCCATTTCTCCCCAGCGGTAGTCACAGCTCCCTGCCTATCCCTCACCCCCTAGAATGAGGCGCTAGGACAAGAGCCAAGCACAGGGACACAGGCCTCAGCCAGGCCAATGGGACTTCCGCCATTAGTGTATGTTTTCCTGTCCACTGTGTGTCCCTCGTGTCTGTTGTTCTGTTACTTGGAGGTTAAGGATGAAACTGAGTTTGGAAATACTGGGCTGACCTGGAGCCCAGATGCTGTCCAGCAGGCCTGCCTGTGAAACACATGTCAATGCCTGCCCCCTCAGAGGCCTGTGAGGGGATCCGGGTCAGTGTGTCCTTGGTCTAGATCAGCATCTGATATGGTAGAGTGGACACATCCCAGGTTGTATGTAGCAGAGACACACAATATTAGTACATCACAGGCATATGATACATGCAGAGTAGATACATAATAGATACAGAGTAACTGTCATAGATACAGAACAGATACATCAGAGACTAGTACAGAATAGATATGTAGTAGCTACATAGTAGATGCAGAATGGATACATCATAGACAGATAGTAGATACATAGTAGATAGAGTATATACATCATAGACACATAGTAGATACATATTAGATATGTAATACATAATAGATACAGAATAGATATATCACAGACATATAGTACATACAGAGTAGATAGATACATAACAGATACAGAATAACTCCATCATAGATACAGAGCAGATATACCATAGATACATAGTAGATGGCAGAGTAGATATATAATAGATACATGGTAGACACAGCAGATACATCATTGGCACATAGTAGATGCAGTGTAGATATATAAGAGACACAGAACATATATATCATAGGCATGTAGTAGACATGGTGTAGATATATAATAGATACATGGTAGACACAGAGCAGATGCATCATAGGCACATACAGCAGAAATGCAACTATAGCAAACATATCATTGGTGCGTACGCTATAGGTTTAATGTGTGCTAGCAGTGGATCACGAATGTCCTGCATGGGGTTCACATCATTGTGGGATCCTTTTCACTGGGGAAGACTGTGATGGGGGTTTGGGAAAACATCCAGTTTTCTCTCCCTCTCCCCCTTTTCCTTTTTATCAGGCACAGCAGAGCTGTGCTTCCTGTCTGGTGAGTGGAGGCTCATCCTTCTGGCTTGGGCCCTAAGGTCAGAAGGATGATGGGCCAGGTTGGGGGTATCGAGGGTGGTCCCAGAGCCACTCCTCCCCCCACCCACCCCTTGCTCTGCCACAGGAGTCCTTTGAATTTACTTTTTTTTTTCCCTCAGAGTCTGCTGTGGGCTTTTCGAGGTACGCTTACAAGTTTTTGTTGGTTTGTTTCTAGATTCATAGGAACTCCTTGTATTTTGCTCTCTCCTTTACTACAGTTTTGCAGAGAAGAGTCTAAAACACAACCCCTCCTCGCCTTACTAAAGGGCCCCAAAGCAAAAGTGTTCAGCCAACTGTGGGGTGACGGCCCCAAACGGCCCACCATCACTTTTTCTGTTACTGTTTTTCTCATAATGAGGCCTCTCCTTCTGGGGAAGGGGCAGAACTTCTCTTGACCAGGGGTATATACACTACTGGGAAGGTGTGGAGAAAAAGCAGGTGTGCCTGCGGGGCCTGGGAGATGCTCTCACTCCCAGAGGGGGAGTGCACCACCCTTCCCGAACACATGTGAGGTGGTTGTGAACATGTGGCCCCACCTGTCTCTCAAATCAATTCACATCGACATGACAAATCTTTAACATGACAGTTGAATAAGCTGTTTTCTCTGGGAAGCCTTCCCCAGTGGGTGGGGCTGCAGTTTGCTCCTTAGTCCCTCTTGGGGTGGGGAGGGGGGCTTGACTGGCAGCTGCTGCTTATCCATTTAGCCCTCGCTCCTGCTGCTCACCTGGAAGATACATGAGCTCAGCTCCTGCCCCTGGGAAACCCACAGGCCAGGAGGAGAGTAATTCCTGGGGCTTCTTGGGACATCGGGCTTGAGGGGCCAGTATCTCCCAGGCTCCTGTTTGGACAGCAGTGAGAGGTGGTGGAGGGGGTCACTATCACCCCCTGTGACCCGCGCCTCTCAGCTTCTGTGTGCAGGGCCCCTGTAACCCATGTCCCTACCCAGGTATGCCACCTGTCCACATGGAGCCTGTGCTCTGGAGTGGGGAGGACATACAGGTGCCAGAAGGTCACAGGGGGCTGCTGCCACCCCAAGGAGAGGCCGTTTTAGCTGAGACAAGAGGTGGGGTGGGGGTGGTGTGAGGCAGGCCTGGGCCCTGGTGTGGACAGAGTTTGGATGCTGAGGGACATGGTGTGGCTGGAGAAGGAGGAGAAGGAAGCCCAGTGTAACTGTGAGGTGGGAACTGCGTGGTTGGGGTGTGGACCGGGTGGGCACTCTGCTGCAGAGTGGGTTGGGACCAGCAGGCCTGTGGGGCCCACTGCTGCCCACAAGGCCAAAGACAAAGGGGCAGAGGGTCAGGAAAAGGGAAAAGGGGCAGGAGTCCAGTGCTGAGAGGAGATTGGCAGGACCTGGGAGGACCAGGAAAGGGAAAACTGGAGGGTGGGTCCCATGTGAACCATGTGGGTAAGTGTGGACTGATGAGCATGAACAGATGAATGTGAGTAGGTGAGTGTGTCCAGGTGGGTGCAGGCAAGTTAACATGGGTGTAGACAGGTGTGCAAGCCCCATCTCTCTAGTGAGGGGAGCAGCCATTGGGATTGGAGGTGTTGACTCTGCACGCACAGTACCTGTTTGAGGACAGATATGTCCAAGGCACTCATTCAGCCAGGGACACCGGCCTCGGCAGGAGCTGCTGGGCTGACCCCTGGGCTGACCCTGGGTCACTCCTGTCTCCTGCGTAGCCACCATGTGCATTTGTGCATTGTGGCACTGTTTCAGGGAGGATGCTGAGGACTCGGCATTGGTGGGAAGGTGGTCTTGTAACCAGGCCTGCAGGTGACCAGGAGCCAGTTTGTTCCTGGCCGGGGAGATGGGGCCCACAGGCAGCCTGCACGAACAGCCTAAAAGGAGCTGGAGGGGAGGGGGAATGGCAGCCATGGGTGCACTCGGGGCTCACAGTTGATGGAATGGGGCTTTCCCCCTGTGGCCTGGGAGTGACCAAGTGCAGCATGAATGGTGTGTGCAGTTCTCCCTAAGTGGTCATCTGAGCAAATGGATTTGGGATGAGGTGGTCATATGAGGCTAAGAGCTGCAAGGAGGAGCTGGCTGGCTGATTTGAGACATTGAGTGGGGCTGGAGATCCTTTGGGATGAACAGGGCTGTCCAGAAGGGCCTTGCCTGGCCCCCAGCATGGTTCCAGGACTGCAGCAGACGGAAGGGAGTGGAAACCAGTCATCTCCCTGTCTCCCTTGGAGGCCTCCTCCTTGTTCCTAGTTGGACCAGTTGTGGTTGGGGCAGACGAGCCCCTGGGGCTGGGTGAGTGAGGGGCATACCCTGAGACTTCTGTCCTCATGTCTTTCCTCTGACTTGACCCTCCTGCTTCCCCCTTATGAGGACCTTATGATGACACCGACCCCCAGATAATCCAGGATCACCCCCTCCCAGGGTCCTTACCTTAATTGCAGCAGCAGCAGAGGCCCTGCCCCTGTGTGAGGAGGCTTAGGCTGGGGATAAGGAAGGGACGTTCCTGGGGGCAGATACTTAGCCAACCACAGGTGCTTTTCGTTTCTGGCCTCTGAGGAGGGATTCCTGGGGTGAGACTCAGACAGAGGTCACCGACAGGAGCCCTGGGGTGGTGGGGGCAGCTGGGACCCCTGCAGCTCTCTCCAGGACCCCTGGCCTTGGGTGGCATCAGTTTGCTCATCTATAAAGTAAAGTCACAGTAGCTGCCCCTTTCTCCCCTGATGATGAGTAGATGTCATCATGGGCATTCAAACACACTGGGCTGAGCTGCATCAGGATACCCACGGAGGGTCTGGGGGGGAGGTGTGTGACAGCAGCTGTGACTCGGTGGCTGACACGGGGGTGCCAGGTCTGGGCTCTGCCACCCTGCAGCACTGTCTGCAGACCATCTTACAGACCCGCCTTGGGGCAGGGGAGTACACCGCATGGCCTGGGTGGGGGGTGGGTCCCTGAGATTTGATTGTGTCAGTGCTGAGAACCACATGGGACAGCAATGGTCAGGCCAGGACCTGGGGCCCCAGGGGCGGGGGCAAGTCTAGGGTCGTCTGGAGGCAGAACCAGTAGATGTGGTTGCAGGCTGGGCACTCAGGGAGGGCAGGTTTCTGCCAGGGAAGCTGTGACGGGGGAAGAGCTGGACAAGAGGGGGCTTTCATTAGGGCTCCTGTGAGTGACTGGAAACTGAAGACAGATCTCTAGTCTGGAAAGACTAGAAACCCAACGGCCAGGAGTGAGCTGGCTCAACCTGGGGTGGCTGGACCTGCTTCTCTCTCTGCATGCTGACTTCCTCAGAGCAGTCACCCTCCATCAGGTGCCTCATCCATCAGGGTCCGCTGGCTACTGGGTCACACTGATGCCTTGTGCCCTCGGTCACTTGTCTACCCTCAAACCACTGGTAGAACACCCTTCAGGTGGCCTGGACTGAGCTGGTGGGAGTGAAGCCTGCAGGGCCAGGGTGTCAGGAGAGGGACTCCCTCCTGCGTCCTCTGCTCCAGCCTTTTTCTCTTCCAGGAAGGACACTAATCCCTTTGTGAGAGCCCCACCTGCCTGACCTCATCCAAACCCAGTCACCTCCTAATATTATCACTGGAGTGGGGGTGGGGCTTCAACACAGGAATTTAGGGGGACACAGACATTCAATCCATAACAGCGGGTAGGATGGGAAAAGATTAGGAAGGTATTTGGGGACCACCTAGGGGGTCAAGAGAGGACCACACATCAGCCAAAAAGTGGCAGTGGAGAGGAGAGCCAGGGAGCCAGACTGGGGAGATGGGAGCTGATGTGAGGATCTTGGGGAAGGGAAGGGGGGGCAGGGGGATGCACCCTGGAGGCTGCAGGTGCACTAGGGGTCTGTGGACAAGCTAGGGTCTGGGGGCCTGGGAACGATGCAGAGGGGTGGAGATTTAGAGAAGATGAGATGTGACCAGTACGGAGTCCAGGGCGGGAAGGAGTGATGGCGAAGGACTTGGGTGGGGGGAGGCAGCCCAGCCCTCTGGGTCAGTTCCAGTTAGGAGCCTCACCCACACCCACACCCCTGCCCCCTTCATCTCATTTTGGATCTGCTCCTACAGGCTGGTTCATGCAGCAGAACCATCCTCCTCACTGCTCAATCGCTGCTGCCCCTGTGGGTGGCCCCAGCCTGCATTCTAAGGGCACTCGCTCTTGAGCACTGCTTCCCCTCTACCCCCAACCCCCCTAGGTCAGCTTGGACCCATCTTGGACCACAGCCCTGCCTGGGACAAAGCCCACCCAAAGCCCACCCTTGCCAGACCCTTTCTGAGCTCCTGTGTCATGAGGTGCAGATCCTCTCCCCAGACCTCATTCCTTATGATTCATCCTCAAACTCAGGATTTACAAAACTTGGCATGTGCATGTGTCCAGCCTCCTGCCCAACCATCTGTCCATCGAGGTTCCTAAATGTCCACCCAAGTGGAAGAGATTGGCACAGGGTGAAGAGCAGGCTGGCTTCCTTTCGGGGGGCCGGGAGCACCCCCCACACATGGCTCATTCCATCAGGTCTAACGTGGCTGAAACTGAGTGCATCCTGCAGCCTGGGGTCCCCGTTTAGTTGGTAGTGTCGTTTTCTGTTTTTCTGGTCCATAAGATCATGGTGTTTCAGAGAGTCATGGCCTCTGAGGTTGGATGAGGGCTGGCATACGGGCAGAGGGAGGGTTGGGCACAGCACAAATGCAGGTCTGGAAAGTGGGTGTCTCTGAGGGATATGGATCTGAGGTGTGGACAAAGACAGGGAAGGTCAAGGCCATTGATGTTGATAGAGAGATGGGGACCTGTGCCCAAATATTTAAGATCAGGGTAGACATTGTTGAAAGTATATGGAGAGAGGGGAGGAACGTGGCTATATGAGCAGCCCACTGACCATCTGTGACCCAGAGTCAGGAATGACCTTCTGTCCCTCTTGCCTCCCCAGAGGTCAGCTGTTGGGCTGGAAATTCTGACCCTCTAATCATGCCTTGGACTTTGATGACCAACCCCCAACCTGAAGCCAGTCTCATCAGCTTACAAAGAATGCTCAGAGACTCCTGGGGTCTCAGGAAGCATGTGTCAGGAGCCCAGCTGTGATGACCATCCACCCTCATCCGTGGGCTCTGGGGTCCGGCTCCCTGTCCTCCCCAGCCCCGGGGTTGTCAGAGCTCTCTGCCATCAGAGTAGACGTGAGTGGTATCACATCGTGGCCATGGTCTGCGTTTCCTCTTTGCCCCCAAGGCTGAGCATCTTCTCACTTATAGGCTGTGTAGGACCCACTCCTGTCAGCTGCTCCTCCAAGTCTTTTACTCAGTTTCAAATTCAGGTTGTTTAAAAACAACTTAATGGGCCATGTGTCTACTTTACTGATTTGTAGGAGCCCTTTGTGTGTTGTGTGTGTTTGTGACACTGCTAGCATCTCACTCAGCAGCTTGCCTTTCCACTCTTGGTGAACAAAAATGGACACTTTACAGTGTGTGCCTTTTGTTAGAGAAACTGCCCCTGAACCCCAGGTCCTGAGTGTTTTCCCTCCTGACAGAATCATAACCCTCATTAGTCCTACCATACCAGGGAGTGAGCTGTGTATTGTGTGAGGATCCCCCACCCCTGCTCCTCGTGGTGATAGCCAGCTGAACCAGGACCACTTACAGGAAAAAGCATCCTCCTCTCACCATGATTCAGTGATGTCTTTGTCATCGACTGTTGGGGGCAGTGATGGGGAGTGTTTCTGGACTTCTGTCCCTTTGGCCTTTTGTACTATATCACATGGTTTTAACTTGGCTTTATAATAACTCTTAATATCATGTATTTTTTGTTTTTTCTTCAAGGGTATCTCAATTGGTGGTGGTGGTTGTTTGAGATTTTTTTTTTTTTTGATGTTCAGTTCAGTTCAGTCGCTCAGTCATGTCCGAGTCTTTGCGACCCCATGGACTTTAGCATGCCAGGCCTCCCTGTCCATCGCCAACTCCCAGAGTTTACTCAGACTCATGTCCATTGAGTTGGTGATGCCATCCAACCATCTCATCTTCTGTCATCCCCTTCTCCTCCTGCCTTCAATCTTTCCCAGCATTAGGGTCTTTTCAAATGAGTCAGTTCTTCACATCAGGTGGCCAAAGTATTGGAGTTTCAGCTTCAGCATCAGTCCTTCCAATGAATATTCAGGATTGATTTCCTTTAGGATGGACTGGTTGGATCTCCTTGCTGTCCAAGGGATTCTCAAGAGTCTTCTCCAACATCAGTTTTTGATGTGGCCCATCTATAAAGTCTTTATTGGATTTGTGACAACATTGCTTCTGGTTTTTTTATGGGTTTTTTTTTTTTTTTTTGGCATGTGGGATATTGGTTCCTTGAGCAGGGATCAAATCTGCACCCCCTGCATTGGAGGGCACCGTCTTAACCCCTGGCCCACCATGGAAGTCTTTCTTGGTTGGTTTTTGCTTTTTCCATTTCTATACAAATTTTACAACTGTTTTTAAGTTTTCTAAAACCCCATGAGATTTTTTTATTTGGATTACATTTGAGTTCATAGATCACCATGGGAGAATTGACATCTTTGCAGCCTTGAGGTTTCTGAGCCATGCACATACACTCAACTCTTCTTCAGATTTTTTCGGTGACATCTGTGTCTTCCATGAGCAGTCCTGCACATTTTTTGCTGGAGCACTCTACTGCCATTTGGCTTTTCTACACTGCTTTAAATGGTGTTCCTTTTATAATTTTGTTTCCTATTTGTTTGCTTATAGAAATATATGGAGAAATGCAGTTGACTGTTGATATTGAACCTTTGTCCAGGAACCATATTAAATTCATGTATTCATCCTAGGACTTTATCTGTTGGTTCCTTTGGGTTTCCTGTGCACACTGCCGGTTCACCAGTGCATTTCGTTTCTCTTTCCAAACCTTCATCTGTTACCTTGCATCACTGGCACTGTTTATCTTTCCAAAACACTGTGGAACAGAAGTGCTGACCACAGGCATCCTCTTGTTCTAGATTTCAGTGGAAGGTTTTCAAAATTTTCCCATTAAGGATGTTGTTTGCTGAATGACTCTTCTTCCTCTTGTAAATTCCCATCATCAAATTTAGGAGGTTCTGTTCCTTATTGAGGATTTTTTTCCTGAATGACATAGAATTTTATCAAAGTGTTTTTTTCCCTTTATCTGTTAATATGCTTTTCTCTTTTATTCTATTAATAAGGTGAATTATACTATTTGACTTTGCTAAACCAACCTTGCATTCCCTTAGTTCATCCTGTTTGGCTATAATGTGGTTTTTTTTTTTTTTTTTTCTATATTTTGCTGGATTCAGTTTGCAAACTTTTTTGGTATTTTTGCAACTGTTTATGAGAGAAGTTGACCTATCACTTTCTTTCATTCTTCCTTTTTTTTTCCGGTAACTTTGTTTTCACAGTTAAACATGGAGGTTATTTTTGTTATTCTTTGCAACCCCGTGGACTATAGCACTCCAGGCTTCCCTGTCCTTCACCATCTCCCAGAGTCTGCTCAAACTCATGTCCATCGAGTTGGTGATACATCCAGCCATCTCATCCTCTGTTGTCCCCTTCTCCTCCTGCCTTCAATCTTTCCCAGCATCAGAGTCTTTTCCAGTGAGTCAGCTCTTCACATCAGGTGGCTGAAGTATTGGAGCTTCAGCTTCAGCATCAGTCCTTCCAATGAATATTCAGGATTGATTTCCTTTAGGATTAACTGGTTTGATCTCCTTGCTGTCCAAGGGATTCTCAAGAGTCGTTTCCAGCATCTCAATTAGAAAGCATCAATTCTTCAGTGCTCAGCCTTCTTTATGGTCCAATTCTCACATCCATACATCACTACTGGAAAAACTATACCTTGGTCAGCAAAAGTGCTGTCTCTGCTTTTTAATGCACTGTCTAAATTTGTCATGGTTTTCCTTCCAAGGAGCAAGCATTTTAATATCATGGCTGCAGTTACCGTCTACAGTTATTTTGCAGCCCTAGAAAATAAAATCTGTCACTACTTTCACTTTTTCCTTTTGTTTTTGCCATGAAGCGATAGGACTAGATGCCATGGTCTTAGTTTTTTTTTAATGTTAAGGTATATTTGCCTTAAAAATTAATTGAGCTTTTTTTTTTTAATTATTGGGAAGATTTATGTTAAGATTAATATTATTTCTAAATTAATTACTTGAAAGAATTCACAGCAAAGGTCTGTGAGCCTGGAGTTTCCTTTGTGAGAATGTTTTAAATTATAGATTCAATTTTTAAAATACAGATTATTCAGATTTTGTATTTCTTCTTTTGTCACCTTTAGTAAGTTGTGTTTTTAAGGATATTTTCAGGTCTAAAAGTGAAAAGGAAGAGTGAAAGTCACTCAGTTGTGTCCAACTCTTTCTGACCCCTTTAGATTTTCAAGTCTAAACCATACTTATCGACATAGTGTATATCTTTATTACCCTTTTGAATATCTTTAATATCTACAGACATTAAATTATTACAGATTTGTCTTCTCTTTTTTTTTTTAACATGCAACTTCTCCTTTTTATTTTCCCCACTCCCACCATGGTCAAGCTGTGGGGTGTTTTAGTTTTCTGTGGTGACATTTTAAATTTACTTGTGTTTCACTTCTTTGTTGGTTCACTACTGCATTTCTTGCTAAGGTGACTTTGGTTTATAACATTATTACAAGTTTCCTGTGTGTAACATTATGTTTCTACCTTGTCATATTTCTACCACAGCATGGTCACCAGCAAAAATTTAGTTTTCATTTGTTACCATACAGTTGATCGCCTTTACCCATTTGGAGATGTGTCTTTTCCCTTTTGTTCTCCTTCATGGATTTTGTGCTGTATTAGTACATACAAATCTAGGATCATTATATCTTCCTTTAGAAGTAACACTTTATCATCATGAAATTTTGCTCTTTTAGATGAAAAAATATTATTGGCATTTAAGTCTCCTTTGTCTGACATCAGTACAACTATGCCTCTGTGTTGTGTGCATGTGTGGCAGGGTGAGGGGTGAGGGAGACATAGTGTTCATGTGGTATATTTTTTCCATCCTATACTCTCAACTTCTCTGTATCATGTTTTGGAAATGGCTCTTATAAATAGAAGTTAATTGTTGTTTTTGACCTAGCATGAAATTTGTGTCTTTTAACTGAAGCATTTAGTTTATTTACACTTAATGTTATTCTGATAAATTACAATTTAAATCTATCCTCTTACTGTTTATTTTGTAGTTGACCTATATGTTCTTTCTTTTGGCCTTCCTTTCTTGCCTTCTTTTGGTTTAATCAAGTGTTATTTTTCCACCCCCACCCTCACCTTTTATTATATTTGCTAAATAATACTTTTTAAAAAATATTCCCGTTACCTTAGGAATTATGTAAAACATTCTTGGAATGTACCTTAAGTTATTCCTTTTTACTGTTTCCAGGTAATGCAAGAACCTTACAGTGCTTTAGTCTTATTTATCCCCTTATCGATTTTTATGCTGTTGTCATCTTATGTGTAAACTCTACTTATATTTTAAGCCCCACAACCACTATTAATGTTGTTTTAAATGGCGTTCATTCAGATTCCCCTTCTCATGTGCCCATTTCCTCTTGTAGGACTGTGCTTATGTCTGAGACCATTTTCCTTCCTGAAGTACTCCTTTTAGTATTTCTCCTAACGGAAGTTTGCTGGGTTTTGGTTCTGTGCAGACGTCTTTCTCCTGCCTTCATTTTTGAGGTTGTTTTCTCTGGGTGTGTTGCCTTGGGGCCAGTGACACTCTCTCCGCACGCCTGGGGCTTGGTCTCTTGGCCGCCGCTGTGTTGCTGTGTCTCTTGGAGACTTGCCTGACCACCCTGTTACTCCCTAGGAGGGGGCACTTCTCTTTCTTCTCTGGCTGCCTGAAAAATGGTCTTTGGCCAGATTTGTCAAATTATATTCAAAGTTACTAAATTGCATTTAAATTTCTTGTGTTTATAAATGCAAGAAAATCATATCCCATGACCTAGTCTTAACTTAGTCTTCAGAGTATGTGGTAGTCTTCATCTATCAGACACGATACTTCTTCTACGTAATTGTCCTTCTTACACACATGAGCTTCAAAATCTTGGAAGCCAGACTGTGTTTTTATAGCTTGAGTGCCTTGGGCAAGCAACTTAGTCTCTCTATCCCTTAGTTTCTGTGCATTTTAGAAAAATTTTAGGATACTTGAAATTTCATTGTAAGTGTGGGTCATGTTTAATGCGATATTTCTGTAAAAAACTTGAAAGAGAACATCACTCAGTCTTGTCTGACTCTTTGTGATCCCATGGACTGTAGCCTACGAGGCTCTTCTGTCTGTGGAATTTTCCAGACAAGACTATTGGAGTGGGTAGCCATCCTCTTCTCCAGGGGATCTTCCCAACCTAGGGATCGAACCTGGGTCTTCTGTACTGCAGCCAGATTCTTGACTGACTGAACCATCAGGGACGTCTAGTAAAAAGCTTAGATGGATACTTTTATATAAATGCTTAATAAATATTATCAATTTTTTCAATGAAAAGAACAGCCTTCATTCTTCTGTTTCAACAGACTTGAGAAAACGGGGGAATATTGACTTTACCTTGAGGCTGTGAGCGTCTCGTCTTGGGCACAGAGTTTCTTATCTCCGCTGTAAGGTGTCAGCCCAGTCCTTTCAGGCGCTGCCTGGCCGCTACCCCCTTGCCGCTACCCGCTCAGACTCTGCATCCGCATCCCTGTCTTCTCACTGGGTCCCATGGGTCCTCTTGCCCTCTTCTGCACTTCCTTCCATCCTGCTTTCCCCTCTCTGTGTGCTGCAGTCTGAATCTTCTCATCTGAAAGTGAAAGTTGCTCATTCGTGTCCATCTCTTTGCAACCCTATGGACTATACAGTCCATGGAATTCTCCAGGCCAGAATACTGGAGTGGGTAGCCTTTCCCTTCTCCAGGGGATCTTCCCAACCCAGGAATTGAACTGGGGTCTCCTCTGTTGCAGGTGGATTCTTTACCAGCTGAGCTACCAGGGAAGCCCTGAATCTTCTACTGTCTCTTATTTTGTCTAACCTGTTGTTTTTAAATTTTTTTTACTTATTTTTCTGTGCTTGGTCTTCCTTGCCTCATAGGCTTTTCTCTAGTTGTGGTGAGCAGGGGCTACTCTCTAGTTGCAGTCTCCAGGTTCCTCACTGCGATGGCTTCTCTTATTGTGGAACACAGGCTCTAGGGTGAGCAGGCTTCTGTAGTTGTGGCACATGGACTCAAGTAGTTTTGGCTCCTGGGCTTAGTTGCTCCGCAGCATGTGGGATCTTCCTGGACCAAGGATCAAACCCGTGTCTCCTGCAGTGTCAGGTGGATTCTATACCACTGAGCCACCAGGGAAGCCCTAGTCTGTTCTTAAATCTGTCTCTTGAATTATTAATTTCAGACACTGTATTTTCACTTTGACAATTTCTAAAATCCTAGGTTCTTTAGAATTTGACTTCTTTTTCAATAGATCCAGTTCTTGAGTAAAATTCTGTCCTTTTACCATCTTTTTCAATGTACGTTGAATATCTGGATCTCCTGTGAGTCCGTTTCTATTGACTGTTGGGCCAAATGCTCCTGCTTTTTGGCGGGCCTGGTGATTTCTGAATATCAGATCCTGTGTTTGCAAAGCAGCAGGAGCTCTGAGTGATGTTATTTCCTCGTGAAGGGACTTGATCTCATCCTGACAGATGGACCGTGGATGGGTCACCTGGACTCCACTGACGCTGGTCTGTTCCTCATTTTCCTTTAATGTCTTGTAGTAATTGTAGCTGGAAAAGTCTGGGGGGTGACTCGGACCCTAGTCTTCATCTTTTGTCTCACCAACACCATGAGTCAGCCAAAATTCGCTTATTGAGCTTTTTTTTTTCCATATAACAGCCGTGTAGCTTCATTTCTTGGGCTTCTGCCCTGAACTCTGCAGCATAGGACTTGACAGATGCCTTGAAGGGAAGCCTGCATTTTAGGTTCATTTCTTCACATTGCCACTTTCTTGGGGACTTTGAGAGAGCCCCATAGTGGGGGTCAACCCAATCCTCCAGTGAAGCTGGGGGACAGCATCAAACCAGGTGGGTCATTCTTGAGCCTCATAGAACCAGTGGACTCGCCTTGCCAAGTGTGGGCTCCCTGGGGACCTGTCGCTTTTCCTGCTTTTCCATTCCTCCTTTTGGAGCGGGACTGGCCATCCTCTTTCTGTCCAATGTTGCTTTTTTTTTTTTTCTTGCCACGCTGCATGGCTTGTGGGATCTTAGTTCCCCAACCAGGGATTGAACCTAGGCCCCAGCAGGAAGAGCACTTAGTCCTACCCACTGGACTGCCAGGAAGTTCCCCCAGCATTGCATTTTGGAACACAGCTTGTCTGGTCTAACAGGTCTGAGCTAGGGCTGGGTGAGGGGTGGGCGTGGGGGTAGATTTCCTCAGGACAAACTACAGCTGAGTGTCACTCCTGCAATTTAGATGATTTTTGATTAGAATGTGGATGTCAGAGTTGCTGCTGGAGTGGAGCCTCGGAGCTGTTGGATGGAGCACTTTGCGTGCAAGAGAAGCATGAATCTGGGGGGATCAGGAGCAGATTGTTTGGGACCAAATGTGACCCCCAAAGTCCTGTGCAGAAGCCCTGCCCCCAGATGTGTGTGAGTCCATGAAGACTTTGGGAGGTAATAGTTGGGGTTGGGGGGCCTTGTACCCCATGAGAGGAGACCCTGGGGAGAGGCCATCGTCAGAACCCAGACGTTCAGCCTCCAGACCCTGCTGGGGGCAGCTTGTGGGTCTGTCACATGTCTAGGAGGACTGAGGTGACCCCTCGGGGAAGCTTGTTTCTGCTGCTCTGAACCCCAGTTGTTTTTGTTTTTTATTTTTTAAAAATTTTTACTATAGTTGATTTATAATGTTGTGTCAGTTTCTCATGTACAGCAAAGTGATTTGGTTATACATATATAATTTTTTTTCTTTTTCTATTTGATTTATTATAGTATATTGAATGTAGTTCCCCATAAACCCCAGCTTTTATCTACAGTTGGTTCCCACAAGCTCTGGGCCTCCCTCTCTGCTTGGCCTCCCAGGAATCAGCCTTGTCTCCTGCTCTGACCCGCACATCCGGCTATGATACAGATGCCGTTTTCACTGTGGCCGAGCCATTGCTGGCTGACCTTCGGAGGGCTGCATCCCCAGTCTCTGCCCGTCGTTTCCCTGGGGACACGCAGGGTTCGTGTTCTCTGGCCAGAGCTGTCTCAGTTGGCCTGGCCCTGTGCTCCCAGCCGTGGACGCAACAGGTGACGCCAGCCCCGACAGCACAGGTGGGCCACGAGCAGCTCCAGGACTTGTGCTGTTTTTAAAAGTGAATCTGTAAAGGAAAGCCTCCAAATAGAGGTGGATTGGTTCAGCGTGAGCTCACTGGCAGCAGATGACTTGCAAGTCTCTGTGTTTTTCCAGAAACTCTTTGAGAAAACACTGGTCTTGGTCAGTCGTTTCATCAAAACTGAACTCACTTCATGACAATTTGTCTCTTTGTGATGAAACTTGATAGAAAGTGGAACTGTTAAAATACCCCCCCCCCAAATGCCTCTTAGGTTGGGCTTCCTTGTTTTTGCTTGTGCTGGGTCTTCATTGCTGTGTGGGCTTTTCTCTAGTTGCAGTGAGCGGGAGCTGCTCTCTAGTGTGATGCATGGGTTTCTCACTGCAGTGGCTTCTGTCGTTGTGGAGCATGGGCTCAGTTGCTCCACGGCATGTGGGATCTTCCAGGACCAGGGCTCAAACCCCTGTTCCCTGCATTGGCAGACAGATTGTTTACCACTGAGCCACCAGGCAAGTCCAGGGTTGGGCTTCATAATGGTCACTAATGGTGTCTGGGGGCAGAGGGACAGATTGAGGTGCCCTGGTAGGTGGCCTACACCTCCTGGGATCCCGAGGCTGTGACTGCGGTCTCCACTGCCTGAGCTTCATCAAGATCTTGTTCTTTGATGGAGCATCTGGTCCTGTGACGGCAACTGAGCTGATGGGGATGGGCCTTGGGGTCTTGGTGGCTGGGCTGCCCTGAACCCCGGTGCACAGTGCTGGCCAGGCCCTGGCTACACACGGAGGTCGCTGTCCCAGCCTCAGGAAGCAGAAGACTTTGTTTCACTGAAGCATTTCTCTCTGCAAACATCAGAACCTTCATCCTGTGCTGGTCCCTCAACACCTTTGTGAGCGTGAACCCACTCTCAGGGCCTCTCCTGTTGTCTTTCCTCAAAGAAGATGTGAAGGTTTCCTGCCTCGAGGGCCACCAGCCCTCCTCCTCTCCCCCGACTTGGCTGCTTTGTGGCTCCTGCAGCCACTCTCCTGTCCATGGAACCTAGAGTCCAGACCTTCAGCTGTTGTGTCCTCACAGGCATAACTCAGATGTCCGTCTTGGCCACCGGATGGGGGGAGTATCCGGCAGGTGAACTCTAGGGACATGTCTCTGCCCCACTGCTCGGCACATGGGGTGTTGCATTGGGTGGGGCCCCTGCACCTCTTTTCTCTGCTGTACGTGAGGCCCCAGGAGACGGGATACGGGCTGGTCCCAGGCTCCCCAGGGGAGGTTCCATGGTGCACCCTCCAGTGCTGCTGGCAGGTGCTCCACAAACGTCTGGGCCTACAGCTGATGGAGGTTGTCCCCACAGCACGTGTCCAGAGGTGGCAACGTGGGGTGGGTCCAGCCGAGCCCAGCCCCGGTCACTCCATCTTCCCATGGCTGTTGTGGGACTGACCCGCCTTGTCCACGCAGCCAGCCATGCCAGGCCCTATGTCCCTGCTCCTCTGGCCAGCAGGTGTGGCCAGCCTTGGTCGGGGGAGGGGGGGAGCCTGCAGCCTGATTGGGTGGTTTTGGTCATGTGACAGCCCTGGACCAGTCACATCCCAGGGTTGTCCTTCTTGGGTTGTGGTAGACCCAGGTGAGATTAGCTCCCTGCCAGCAATGTCAAGGCTTAGGAACCACGTCAGGACCATGTGAGGAGGGCCAGGCTTTGTGGGAGCCAGCCTGCTGAGGGGACCAAACTGCCACCATCCCCACATGGCTGGCTTCCTGCCATAGCAGCTCCAAAACCCTTCCCAGTCTGCATTTGTGGCCTTGGGCCCCTTCACTCACCTCTCAGGGCAGCGGGACATAGTTCAGAGTAAGAAGCAGGAAGCCATGTGAGAGAGGACCCTGGAGGGGTGCCCCCCCATCAGCCCAGCCATGTCTTGCTCACTGCTGCCCTGCCCCCGTCATGACCTTCAGGGCTACAGGGGGACATGAGTCTGTGTTGTACGGCTCTAGGGGCTGTGCCAGGTCCCTCCTGAGACAGGTCACCTGGTATGCCTAGCAGTAGGTGGCTGGATCCATGGTCAGGTGACACCAGCCCTTGGGGAAAGGCCCACAAGCTGTATGGCTCCACGGGCTTCCTGGGGCTCGTGTCCACTCACACTGTGTCCCTCAGGGATGCCCAGCCTGTGCGGCCACCAGGTTCCACAGCAGCTCCAGACATGTCCCCCAGTTCAGGCCAGCATCCCACCTAAATCCCAGACTTCTTTTTTTCAGATGGTCACATGCAGCCTGCAATAGGAGGGTTTTGGTGGAACATGTGTTTGGTGAGGACAGGGCAACCTGAGTGAATGCCCTGCCCCCTGGGGCCTGGATCCCAGGGGCCACGGCCCCCCTGCAGGGAAACAGGCCTGGAGGCAGCAGCACTGCTCTGCCAAGGACCCTACCCCCAGCCCAGCCCCAGGGCAGCAGGTACCTCCCAGCTCCCTGGCCTTGCCTTGGGCTGGTCACCAACCTAGAACTACCAGGGAGGCATTCAGCTGACTCAGGTTCCCTGCTGCAGGTGCGTTCCTGCTGTAGTTCTGAGGCTACAGGACTGTCTGAGGGCTGTGCTGGCTGGGCCAGTCACCTGGGCGGTGGGTCCGTGTCTAGCAAAAAGCCAGAGAGGCCTCCGAGAGCATCATGACCTGCCCTGCAAATTCAGCACTCTTCACACTGCCCCCCATCCCGATCTGGGGGCTGCCTGGTTTGTTTCGAGGTCTGTTGTTTTAAGCTCCCTTTTTAAAGTGTATTTTCTTCACCTTGTCAGAGCCCTCATGATGCTAGATTGCCATAGAAACAGAGCTCATTAAAGTTCCCTGCAGCCACCCTAATTATAGAATTCCAAAGACAAGCAGCGAGCTTCTCTGGGGGTGTCGCTGAGACTGAGTGAAGGTACAAGAGTGGCCGAGCACAGGGGCCATGAGGACCGCAGTTGTTCCCACTCTGCACTCAGAGTGCAGCACCCTGGAGATGACTGGATGCTCCCAAGTTGAATTGTGGCTTTGAGCAGCTCCAACTCTGAACTCAGCCATGACACAGTGACTAAATGGAGCCTCCTGATCCCCAAGGCCTCTGGGTGGAGCAGCCACGGAGTCAACTGGGGTCACCCACCAGGGCCACTTCTTGTGGAGGTCTTGCCAGCTACCCCCACCCACCCCTGGCTGGTTTTCAGGACTGTTTACCACTAAGACCAGCTGCACATGAAGGTGGACAGGCAGGGCCTGCAGCAGGGGAAGTGGGAAGGAGCAGGTCATCCCCAGTGAGCCTGGCCCTCTGAAGCGCTCCGCACACGCGTGTGCTCTGCACACATGCCCTTCTTTTCCTGTTGTAGGGTGAGTCGGGATCCATACACACGTGTGCATGGAACACATGTATGCTCTGCTCCATTTCCTGTTGTGTGGGGTAAGTGCCCTCTTCCATTTCCTGTTGTGTGGGGTGAGTCAGGATCTGCACAGACATGTGTTCTGCACATGCGTGTGCCCTCCTCCGTTCCTTGTTGTGTGGGAATGGATCCAGATGTGCTTCCGTTCTTCGCTTTGTCCCATTAGAGTGGTTCAGTTCAGTTGCTCAGTCATGTCCGACTCTTTGTGACCCCATGGACTGCAGCACGCCAGTCTTCCCTGTCCATCACCGACTCCCGGAGCTTGCTCAAACTCATGTCCATAGAGTCGGTGATGCCATCCAACCATCTCATCCTCTGTCGTCCCTTCCTCTTCCTTCCTTCCATCTTTCCCAGCATCAGGGCTTTTTCAGATGAGTCAGTTCTTTGCATCAGGTGGCCAAAGTATTGGAGCTTCAGCTTAAAGTGGTATCATCCGCATATCTGAGGTTGTTGATACGCGGTTATTGTTGAGGTTGTTGATGTTTCTCCCTCCTATCTTGATTCCGGCTTGTAACTGATCCAGCCCAGCATTTCTCATGATGTGGTCAGCATATAGGTTAAACAGGGTAACAGCAGACAGCCCTGTCATACTCCTTTCTTGATCGTGAACCGATCAGTTGTTCCGTACAGGGTTCTAACTGTTATTTCTTGACCCACATACTGGTTTCTCAGGAGACAGGTAAGATGGTCTGGTGTTCCCATCTCTCTAAGAGCTTTCCACAGTTTGTCATGATCCACATAGTCAAAGGCTTTAGTGTAGTTGATGAAACAGAGATAGATGTTTTTCTCAAATTCCCTAGCTTTCTCTATAATCCAGCAAATGTTGGCAATTTGATCTCTATCTCCTCTTCCTTTTCTAAACCCTGCCTGGACATCTGGAAGTTCTTGGTTTGCATAATGCTGAAGCCTAGCATGCAAGATTTTAAGCATGACTTACTAGCATGGGAGATGAGTGCAATTGTCTGATGATTAACACATTCTTTAGTACTACCCTTCTTGGGAATTGGGATGAGGATTGACCTTTTCCAGTCCTGTGGCCACTGCTGGGTCTTCCAGATTTGCTGACATAATGAATGCAAAACCTTGATGGCATCATTCTTTAGGGATCTGAATAGTTCTGCTGGAATTTCATCACATCCACTAGCTTTATTAACAGCAGTGCTTCTTAAGGCCCACTTGATTTCACACTCCAGAATGTAAGTGTGAAATGGGGACTTTCCTAGCAGTCCATTGGTTAAGACTGCCTTCCAGTGCAAGGGACACAGGTTTGATCCCACATGCCATGCAGTGTCCCCCCCCCCCCCCAAAAAAAAAAGTATGGGATTCCCTGCGGTCCCTCATGGTTCCTTATAAGTCTATGGGGCACTGCTTTCCATGTGGCAACATGGGTGTGAGTTGGACACCCAGGGGCTCCTGTGCCTCTGCTGGGATTGGGGCCGGGGTCTGCACTGCTGGGGCTCTGACATCTCCCCATCCCTGCCGGGGATGGGGGTGATGGACGGTACACCTGAGAGCCCATGTGAGTCAGGTTCTCCAGAGAAGCAGAACCGACAGAACATGTGGAGAGTCGTTATTGTAAAGAGCCCACTCACAGGGTCATGGAGGCTGCAAGTCAGGCCTGCAGGCCGGAAATGTGAGAGGAGCTGCTGCCATGGTCCAAGTCCAAAGCTGTCTGCCTCAGTATCCCTCTCACTGGGGGAAGGCGGCCTTTGGGTCTGTTTAGGCTGTCACCACGACGGAGGATGAGACAGTTGGATGGCGTCACCAACCCAACAGACATGAGTCAGAGCAAACGCCAAGAGATAGTGAGGGACAGGAAAGCCTGGCATGCTGCAGTCCATGGGATCACAAAGAGTCAGACATGGCTGAGCGACTGAACAAAGCTGTCACCTGATCAGATGAAGCCCACCCGTAGGGGGCAATCTGCTCCACTCCGAGGCCATTGATTTCAATGTTCATCTCATCTGGAAGCACCCTCATAGAAACATCCAAAATATTTTGACCACAAATCTGGGCACTGTGGTCCCCCCAGCTGACACATGAAATGAACCACCACATTCCTACCCCCAAATGCCAAGAGGTGCCTCCTGAATCCACACTCAGTCTCCCGCTAAAGACAACAACATGGTCACACCTCTGTCCGACATGTGTCTGTCCTGCATGTGCTGGACATACACTGACCCCTCCCCTGGGAGGGCTAGTTGTCTTCTGGGGCTTGGAGGATGCCACTTCCCTCTCGTCTGCTCAGCACTTCCTCCCTGCTTCTCCCTGAACTTACACACCTGCAACCTCTGCCACCCGGTAGCCGTGTTGCATCTGTCCTGCGGCTCCCCGAGCCCACCCCTCTGGCCAGTGTCCTCCCGCGGTGTGGAGCGTGTGTCTGCAGGCACTGCTTCCCACTGGTCAGGGTACAAGCAGCAGCAGCATGGACATGGTTCCTGCAGTGGACTCACAGCAGCAGCTGGAGCCTCTGTGCAGAGACAGAGCTCAGTGTTTCTGCAAAGATCTGAGATTCATTTATAACCGTGTTGTTGTTGCCACCTCTACCCCCCCCCCCCGTGTTTTTACAGTTCCTATTGTATATTGTTTATTGCAGCCTTTGAGGCACCCCAAGAACATGGGAATCACTCGTGTTATGAAACATACAGTGGAGTGGACATGAACGCCCCTAGCAGCCAACCTGACCAGCACTGACGCACTGTCCCCGTCTTCCACTTACTAGGATGATTTCCCTTTATGAACATGCATTCTGAAACATCACACTGTCCATTTTCTTGGTTTTTAGTTTGACCCTGTGGACTGTAGACCTCCAAGCTCCTCTGTCCATGGAATTCTCCAGGCGTGAATACTGGAGTGGGTTGTCATTCCCTTCTCCATAGGATCTTCCCTACTCAGGGGCTGAGCCCAGGTCTCCTGCATTGCGTGCAGATTCTTTACTGTCTGAGCCACCGGGCAAGCCCTTTTAGTTTGGTATCAGGCATCATTTTACAGAGCCTATTTCATATACGTCAGTCTGTCATTTTATAATTAAAAAAATTTTTATTTATTTTTTTATTTTTGGCTGTGCTTGGTCTTTGTTGCTGCACAGGCTTTTCTCTGGTTGTGGTGAGCGGGGTCTACTCTCTAGTTGTGGTGCTTCTCATTGCGGTGGCTTCTCTTGTTGTGGAGCACAGGCTCTGGGGCACTCGGGCTTCGGTAGTTGAGGCCCCTGGGCTCTAGAGCACAGGCTCAATAGTTGTAGTGCACAGGCTTAGCTGCTCCCCGGCATGTGGGATCTTCCTGGATCAGGGATCAAATCCGTGTCTCTGCATTGGCAGGCGGATTCTTTACCACTGAGCCGCTAGGGAAGCCCCTGTGATTTTATACTGATTTTTTAATTTGATTTGATTTTGGAAGATGCATTTGTGTGGCAAGGGTGGCTCAAGCTGGGTTATGACTGAGGGTCCTCCCAGACAGCCACGCTACAGGTCACCTGTCCTCTTGGACCTGGGTGACCGCAGACATCCTCCGATGGCCACAAGCCCACGTGTGAGGCCTCTCAGGCGCTGGTCTAGGAGCAGTGTGACTGCTATGTCCCGGGGAAGTACATGTGCCCTCAACCATTGATTCTGGCCGTGGGTAAGGTCCCCCAGAAGGACAGGCGACTTCAGGTTACTCTGATCCTTGACAATATTTGAGGTTGCGGGAGACTCGTCTTCTGTTCCTGTTTCTGTTTTCCCTCATTGACTTGTGGGCATGCCTTCCACATCCTGAATCATTAGCCCATGTGGCACCACTGATAATGAGATGGGGGTTTGTCTGGCCTCGCACGGCCTTAGGGTGAACCTGCATCCTCTCCTCCTTTTGTTTTCAGGGTTTTCCTCCACCTTCGATTAAGATCATCCACATTTCCTTCTAAGACTTGTCATTTTGCCCCTTAGTTTCAGTCTTTATCTTTTTTTAGATGAATGTATTTGTGTGTTGGCACCAGGTCTTGGTTGCGTCATGTGGGATCTAGTTCCCTGACCAGGAATCAAACTTGAGCCCCTGCATTGGGAGCACAGAGTCTTAGCCACTGGACCACCAGGGAAGTCCCTCAGTTCTTATCTACTGAGGGGATGATTTGTGTGTGAAGTGAGGCAGGTGTCTAGTCTGCTTGCGCCACTGTTACAATACACTGGATGCAGCAGAGACCACAGGACCTCACTTCTCAGGGTCTGGGGGTGGATGGCTGAGCTCCGGGTGCTGGCAGGGTCGGGGCCTGGTGAGCACCCTCTTTGTGGCTTACAGACACTGCCCCAGCTGGGTCCCCATGCAGTGGAGACAGAGGTCGAATGTCTCCTCCTATTCTTAGGAGGGTACTGATCCTATCAGGGGGCCCCACGTATGACCGCTGAACTCAGTGACCTCCTTATGGGCCCCGCCTCCAAATACAGCCATGCATGGGGCTGGGGAGAGGGGCTTGGTGGGGGCGGTCAAGGCTTCCACGTGTAATCAGGAAAGACACAACATCAGGGGTCCCGGCTTCTCTCACTGTGGGTAATGGGACATCGCCCGTGTTCCCTTAGCCCTGCTCAACACCCAGGAGTCCTGAAGGGCTCTGTTCTGTGTCCTTGCCTAGCTTTCCGGTCTGCTGGGGGCTCCCTTGGACTCTGCTTGGACATCTTTGAGTTCCTTATTTCAGGTGGCTTTACCAAAATGTGAAGGGCGTCCTGTGGATGCATTTTCAGGCTTTTGTTTTGTGTGTGTGCTGAACACTGGAAGGAGCCAGAGCCTTGTGCTATCGCGTCCCCGCCTGACAACCCAGCTCTCTCTGCGTCTCGGGGTCTGTCACTCGGTGCCTTACCCCTCCACGTGCAGGGATGGCTGAGGGTTGTGAATGCCACACACAGGGCAGTCAGCCCTGTGGACGTCAGCAGGGACCTGCCGGGGGCCAGACTTCCCCCAGATCTGGCTGGGAGGGCCATGCCCTGTGATCAGGCAGGGGCCCTGGGGCTTCAGAGGGAACCCCTGGAGCCCAGGTCAGGATAGGCGGGGGAGCCCCGTTCTGTCTGCGTGTTGGCGTCTCTGCTTCCCCCTTCACCTCTCATTTAACAGGAGGGGAGCCAGTTTTGCAGTCACTGTGACCAGGTTTTGCAGGTTCCAGCCAGAGCTGGTCATTTGCTTGTTTTATAAACACCCCGTTACAGTTTCCACTTCTGTATGTTCCTGGCAGCTCCCTGACTCTCATGAAAGTCGCCTTTACTACTGAGCTCTGTAAAAGCACAAAGCTTCCCGTTGTAACCCAAGTATTTTGTTTTCACATACTTTCAAAGCGTTGGGAAGGAGCAAAGTTGGAAATGTTTTTGAGAAGGAATGAAACTGCCCGTCCTGGTCATACGTGTAGCTTGGCGTATTTCATGAGCCGCTGCTTCCACACAAATCTGGTGCAGGTTGGGAACCTGGGAATGTTTTTGGTGACTTTCAACTCAGCATAAGTGTGCGGTTGGTTTTGCTTTGTTTCTGCCCCTAGGTTTGTTCTTGAAGGGGAGCCGGGGGAGGGGGGAGGTGCTGGCCAGAAGCCTGCCTCGGGCTGCCCGTGGACTTCCCAGCGGCCAGGGTCCTTTGCCAGACAATTGGGCGTAAATGTCCAGTGAGCCCTTAGCTCCCATGGAGCCCGTCCTCATGTGGAACGGGACCTGGTTTTCACGCCCAGAGGGAAGGGGGTGGACGGGAAGCCCGTAGGGGGCCCACAGGCCCCAGTGGCCTCACAGCCTGACCCCCTGCAGACCGCCATCCTTGTGGGTCATCCGGGGCACTGTCTCCTCACCCGGTGGTGTGGAACAGCTACGAGGGTGCTGGTGTCTCAGCTCCGTGGCCACCGCCCTTGGCTGCCTAGATTGGCGGCCTGTCCCCACCACCTCCCATGTGGTAGAGCTGGGCTCGCAGCCCCGAGGCCATTTCTTTACACTCTTCTCCTGTTCTTTCCAGAATCCATCTACCGCCGTGGAGCCAGAAGATGGCGGAAGCTGTACCGCGCCAACGGCCACCTCTTCCAGGCCAAACGCTTTAACAGGGTGAGTCCCCCCCACCCCAAGAGGGGACACCGGGCTTTGCTCCACACTCAGCTCTAGATGACCACAAGCCCTTCATGAGTTCCCTGAGCTGGCAAGGCGCCAGCTCAGGTCTTTTCTGACGAATGTGACCTGTGTGTCCCTGTCACGTGACCCCCATCCAGGTGCTGTGTCCTGTCATGTGACCCCAGTCCTAGCACTGGGACTCCGTGGGCATTCAGAAAGGACCCTGGATTTGTCCCGTAACCAGGATGCATGTGTTACTGCACAATTTCCCCTGCTGGTTGCAAGGCTGTCCTGTGAAGCTCAGGGCCCGATACGACCCTCCAGCCCCTGGCCCCGCTGCCCAGCTCGCTCTGAAGGCTTTATAGCTACACGTATGTTGTTTCTCCTCATGCTGCTCTGTGTCCTGTAGAGACCACGGGGCTCGCGTGGCTTTGTCATTGTCTTGTTGCCACGTGGAAAGGGAGGTGCCTGCAGAGGCTGAAGACTGCCTGCCCCGGGGCTGCCCACACAGAGCACCACAGGCTAGGCGCTTAGGAGGTCGGTCTGGTGTCTGAAGTCCAAAACAAGGACTGCTCTCAGGGCCGGGCTGCTCTCGGGGAGAGTCCTTTCTGCCTGTGTGTAGCTTCTAGGGTCGCTGGCATCCTCAGAGGCTCTGGACAGGGAGTACAGCCCTCCAGCCTCTGCTGCCTCCTGTCTCTGCACCCCACCCCAACCCCACACTTCTCACCCCCGGGATGCCAGTCATGACGAGGACCCAATCTGACCTTATTTCTGGGTGGACATGAGTTTGGTGGACACCACTGAGTCCCATACAGTACACCGAGCACCTGGGTGCTGGGCACCCTGCCCTGAAGGCTGGTCCCTGCCCCTGGCACGCAGTGGGCACACACACAGCATGGCAGTTTGTCGTTCACTGTAATGAATGATTGGAGGAAAGTCAGCCAAGGAGGCCCCGGGGGCTGTGTCAGGAGCGAGGGAGGAATGAATGAAGCGTGTCTGTCAGGAAGGAGGGGCCCTGGGATGCCCGACAATGGCAGGAGGACACAAGGTCCTTGGGGCATCAGATACCATGGGGAGGCTGGGCATCACCGAGTGTGGACAGAGGCCTGGGGCTGCAGGGATGACGGGCCACCCAATGGGTGTGGACGTGAGACTGCGGTGAACCACCCAGACAGACAGTGTGACACCTGGAGACATCGAGCTTCCAGCCCCCAGGACATGAGGTACCACTGCCTGCCCTCCTGTGTTTATTTAAGAAACAGATGACAGACCAGCCTGTGGCCAGGCAGCTTCTCTCCTGTGCCTCTGGGCACCAGCTCGGTTCTGGCCAGAGATGGTCTCAGGCAGATGGGCCAGGCCACCCTGAAGGACCTCAGGGAACCACTCATGCCCTTCTTGACAAAGTGACTCACTGGCTCACGATGAAGCCCACCCACTTGGCAAGGCTGCTCGGAGGGGCCTAGCCTCTCCTTCCTACAGGTTCTAGGAGGAAAACGCATTTCTCTGTTCATCGGGTGCAGAGCCTGGCACTTCTGCCACCCCCTCCCCAAAATTGTGGGCAAGGCTTTTCCTCCACAAGGAAGAGCAGGAATTTGGGGTGAGGGTACCCACTCTAGCCCTCTCCCATCTGCTCTCCCCTGAGCACTGACAGGCTTCTAACCAACACCAGGAGGCTAAGGGGGGAGCCAACCCTGATACCCCCAGCCTTTCGGGAGCTGGCTGTTCACAGGCGGGGAAGTGGGCATGACACCATTCGTCCACAGGCTGGTTTCCCACCTGGGGTCCCCAGACTCCACGTCTGGAGGCCACACCATCCACCTGTGTTCGCTGGGCAGTCACTCCACATGTCTCGGGAGCCGCACGCTTGGCTCTGTGGGCTCAGCAGGGCTCACAGGGACAAGCCGATGAAGGAGGTCATGTCTCTCCATCTTTGCTGGTGACCTAAGGACAAAAGCAAGGGCTGTCAGCCTCCTGGGCTGGAGCTCCCTTCACTGGACACAGTTGATCTTCTCGAGCAGAGAGAGGCTCAGCCAGGGACTTGCAGAGAGAGGAGAGGGGGCAGCGTCCACCCCAGAACAGGAAGCATGAGGGGGCTGACAGGGACCCCCAGTCTGTGGGACAGAAGTGGTCAGAGCCTGGCCCTGGCGCCCAGGGCTCAAGAGTCTCCTGTAAGGGTGGAGGGTCATCCAGTCCATCCCATTGAGATACTGGTTGAGTATGGGTCAGTGGGGAGGGCCTGTCCAGGGCTGGATTCACAGCAGAGTGAGTTGGGGTGGATCATCAGGGAAGGTGTTCACTGGCATGGCCCAGTTCGCAACTGAGATCCCACAAACCGTGCAATGCCACACACACACACACACACACACACACAAATAGAATCAAAACCTAGAAATGCTGTGGGTCTCTGGAGAAACCTGGCAGGGGGGAGCAGGGGGAGTGGGTCTTCAGACATAGCCACAGGCACTTGCCGGGCGTCTAGCCCCCAAATGTTGATCACGAAACACGCAGAGAAGATGTTTGTAGCAAAACCTGGAATAAGAGACCAAGACAGTATGTGTGTTTAGTACCAAAGGGTTCTGGCCTTTTGCTAAACGCCCAAGTCAGAAGTCGGGCAAGGGTGTGAGTGGTGAGTTAGAACAAGAGTGGTCACTGCACATGAATGCAGGTGCCCTGACTTTGTTGGTGACCAGAGAAACGCAGGACGTTCAGAGCTGCCAGCACCCCAGGCTGCTGTTTACACAGTGACAGTCCTCGAACTTCCAGGGGTGCACACCCAGACCCCTGCTTTCTGGAAAGCAGTTGGGGAAAAGCTCGGTGGCTCTAAGGTTCCCTGTCCTGCTGTCCCTGCAGTGAGTCCATCCTAGAGGAGTGGCCACATCACTTTCCAGACGGGCAGCATCTGAGCGCCCTCCCTCTGCTGTGAGAACCCCTGTCCTTAACCCCTCAGTGCAGGGGTTTGCGCCTCGGCTCTGTATACGCCCCCTTCCCATCCTGGGGCAACTGGAGGGGCCTCTGCTAGTGGCACATGGGCCACCTGTGCTGCAGGACTGGCTGGGTGGATGGGTCAGGAACTGTAGCCTTTATTATGAGCAGAGAGTCCTGCGGGGAGGGACACTATGGAGTGAGAGGCAGGCGGGGAGACCTGGGTGAAGACACCAGCAGGGCTGGCCGTGCTGGTCGAGGATTTCTCCTGGGCTTCTCGAGCTGAGGAAACTTCCCCTGCAAAGGGCCAGAGAGTAAATGTTTCAAGCTTTGTGAATCATGCAGTCTCTGTCACAGCTGCACAACTCTGCAGTCAGTGTGACCATGTGAGAGCCACCCCAGAGGTTGATGACTGAAAACATGAGCAGGGGGCCAGCCAGGCAGCACATGAGACAGACTGAAAAATACTTTCACCCATCAGTCTGTTAATTCACATGATTTTCTGAGAGATGAAACCTTATTTTTCATTATTTTTATTATTTAATTATTTTTTTATATTTTATGTTTATTTATATTTATTATTATTACTCCTTTTTGGCTATGCCACACAGCTTGCGAGATCTTGGTTCCCTGACCAGGGATTGAACCTGCATCTGCTACGTTGCAAGACAGATTCTTAGACTGCCAGGGAAGTCCCCAAAGACATGAATTTTTTTAATGGTTCCATGAATGCTGATGGAGCAGGGCTAGAAACGGGTGAAAGCAGTCTCGGACTTGACCCTCCCTCCTTGAATCCTGGATTTGCTCATGAACAGTCACCCTTCTGGGCGGAGTTGCCAGTGCCAGTATTAAACTGGACTGGCCAGTGTTAGAGCTCTCAGGAGGGGTGAAGCGGCCATCCACTGTCTCTTGGGCCATTCCCAGAGAGAGCCCCATCACCCGTTTTTGCCTCCTTGGGGCAGTACAACTCTGGCAGCGTGGGGGACTTGATACATGCTTCTTTTCCTGAAGTTGAAAGCAGTGGGGTGTGTGTATGTGTGCACGCACACATGTGTGTGCATGCATGGACTTGTCTTCAGCAGAGCTTTACTGGGCTCCCACTGTGTGCTGGGCACCATCCCAGGTGCTGGCCATGTGGCTATGACTGAGATGTACGTGCTCTTTGTGGGAGAGAGGCTCCTTCCTGGGGGGAAATGAACTCCTTGTGCCCACTGGCCACCAGTAGCCAGTACTGCACCTTTGGCCCACTCTTGGGGAAGATTCGCTCTGCTCAGCGCTGGTACAGTGCATCCTTTCTATTCTCCAGGAGTAATTTGAGACTTTCTCGAAGGAAAGAAATTTGTTAAAAATGGCAAAAGAGGGTAAAACATGTAAATGAGATATGGCTGGAACAGAAGCAAGCAGGAGCCTGCCAACGTACGGATACCATGTAACCAAGGAGACAACTTGGGCTCCAAGTGGTGAGTGGGTGACCCCACTTCTGGACACACTCATCTTTGCATTTTGTGATTTCCAAAATTACAAAAACCTCACCAGACAAGCCAGTCATGATCATGAGTTTCAAGTGTTTATAACCAAGAGGAACAAAGATTGACCATTTAAAATCTTTTTTAAATGCTGAGAAAAATACTAGGGTGGACTGGTACTAACATGGACACTCACAGGCAAGTCTGGTTCAGTCTCTTGTGGGGTAACTTCTCCTTTGCCCAGGGTCCTGGAGTGCACAAGATTTTGTTTGTGCCCTCCAAGAGTCTATTTCCTCAGTCCTGTGTAGGTTCTGGCGGCTCTATGGAGGGGTTAATGGCAACCTCCTCCAAGAGGGCTTATACCACACCCAGAGTCTCTGCCCCTGTCGCAGGCCACTGATGACCTGTACCTCTGCAGGAGACACTCAAACACTCAAAGGCACTGTGGTGTCGAAGACTCTTGAGAGTCCCTTGGACAACAAGGAGATCCAGCCAGTCAATCCTAAAGGAAATCAGCCCTGAATATTCATTGGAAGGACTGATGCTGAAGCTGATACTCCAATACCTTGGCCACCTGATGCAAAGAACTGACTCATTGGAAAAGATCCTGATGCTGGGCAAGATTGAAGGCAGGAGGAGAAGGGGACGACAGAGGATGAGATGGTTGGATGGCATCACTGATTCAATGGACATGAGTTTGAGCAAACTTCGGGAGTTGGTGATGGATAGGGAAGCCTGGCATACTGCAGTCCATGGGGTCGCAAAGAGCTGGACACGACTGAGCAACTGAACTGAACTGAATCGCATGGAGCCCCAGAGCAGTTCAGAATCCAGATGCATTCAGTTGCCAGGCATGGTTGCCTCTGTGGTTGTCATGCAGGGGTCATGTGGGTTTGGACAAGGGTCATGCAGTGGTCAGGCTCCCCCACGAACCTTCTTACCTGGGTCACTCCACTCAGGCGGGGCCCCTCAGCTGTTCTGAGCACAACCAGGCTGGATTTGGAACCCCGCTCCAGGTCCTGCAGGCAAGGAGGCACTGCCCATGGAGGGGTCTTGTTACCTGCCAACAAGGGCCTATGGGAGCATAGCCCCAGCCCCTCAGGGCCTTGGTTCCCCCAACCTTGGGACAGACCCAAGCCGGGGCTGGATGGGGCCTGGTACCAGGTGTGAAGAGGGTACGGGGCCTCTTTCTGGCCTGGCTGCATGTCCCCTCAGTGTGGAGGGACCATGGGGGCACAGGCCCGGCTGCGTGTTGTTACAGGGCAGCGTGTCCCCTTGGTATGGAGGAACCACGGGGCACCAGGCCCGGCTGACGGTGCCTATTCTTGTCCATGCAGAGAGCGTACTGTGGCCAGTGCAGCGAGAGGATATGGGGCCTCGCGAGGCAGGGCTACAGGTGCATCCACTGCAAACTGCTGGTCCATAAGCGCTGCTACGTGCTCGTCCCACTGACCTGCAGCAGGCATATGGTGAGTGGACACCTCGGCCGGCTGGGGTGCAGTCCACACTGCTGCCCCTGGGGACCCTCAGCCTCCCCCTGCCCAGCTGGGATCCTAACCCCGTCCCTGCTACCCACAAGACGAGAAGAGGGGGTGACATAGGGGCTGCAGAGTGACGGCCCAGGTCAGCAGTTGGGTTGGGCCCCATTCTCAAGCCCCAGGAGCCGCTCAGCACTCTCGGGGCCCCAGGGTCCACCAATAGGGAGCTGCCTTGATTATGATGTCAGCCGTAGAACCTGGAGCCGGGCCTGATTGCAGCCGCTGTGCATTGAGAGCAGGGCTGAGGGGACTAAGCTTACTATGTGAAAAGAGAAATTTTATAAGCACCTGCTGGAAGGGTGGAGCCTGAGGGCTGAGCGGCCACCTCCGCCTGTGGAAACGCAGGTAATTTCAGTGCTCATCTTGCCATGTTTAGGGTGACGCTGTAACAGGTGAATGACGTGTGTTGTGATGTCACAGTGTATGTGACAGGTGACTCCCAGTCATGCAGTGTCTCCAGAAGCCCCGTGTGGTGCTGCCTGGTCACTCTGCCTGTCTCTCTGCAGGATTCCGTCATGCCTTCCCAGGAGCCTGCAGTGGACGACAAGAGCGACGATGTGGACCTTCCCTCCGAGGAGAGCGATGGAAGTAGGGCTGCTGCTCCCACCCCCGGAACCCTTTCTAGATTCTCCTCTCTCCCAAGCCAGGGCCTGTGAGCATGGCCGCTCGCTGCAGGGCTGGGGCCCCACCACCCACCTACCCACCATCCACACATCCACCATTCACCCACCCACCCACCATCTACACATATCTACCCACTCTCCACCCATCCACACACATCCACCCACCACCCACCTACCCACCATCCACAATCTACCATTCACCCACCCACCCACCATCTACACATATCTACCCGCTTTCCACCCACCCCCACCTTGTACACACATCCACGCACCACCCACCCACCATGTACACACATCCACCCACTCTCCACCCACCCCCACCATCTACACACCACCCACCCACCATCCATCCACCTGTCTACCCATCCATCTGCACACTTTGAGAATAGAGACTGGAAGGCTCGACATCAAACCCTTCTGCCCACTCACTTCTAGAAGAACCATGAGGGAAAGTTGTCACAAATGCAGATTCCCAGGCCTCGGCCCCAGAAGCTGAGAGTCAGCAGGTGGGGGTGGGCTCTGGAAACTGTGTTCTCCCAAGTCTCTAATTGAGGCAGAAGTAGCTGCTCCAGGCCTTCCCCCTGAGCACCAGGCCCCTTGAACAAGTAGTCGATGCCTGTGACCGCCCCCCCCCCCCCGCCTTTTTCTTCCTCTTCACCAGTTGCTTATTAACCAACCACAACATCACAGTATCACTAGGAGTGTCTGGGTGATAAATGAGTAAGGCACCTAGGTGGTCCCATACGAGGGCGGTTCTAGCTGGAGCTTTCATCCACAGAACCTCCGAGAACGGCTGCACCTGGCGAGGCCACGCCTTTCCCAAGGTCCTTGTCCCCTCTGGACTTGAGCTCTTTCTCCCTGGTCATCTGTGTCTGGAATGAGTCAGGAGTACTTAGTTACCTTTCTTCCAGCACAGAACCCTCTTCAGAGAGTCCTCAGGAGGGGCGCATGTGCTCATGTGGCCTTTCCCTGCCATCGATTGTCACTTCTAGTGAGACTTGCTGTGGCGGGTCTGCTGAGGCATTAGCAGGTTATGCTTTGTGCCCCCCTGGGGAGGGCCAGGTGAGCTCCTGGTCCCAGCACTGACGCCCCTGGGGTGTGTGAGCCCATGGTCACCTCCTCAGCAGTCAGGGCAGGCTGGCCCTGAGCATCCCTCCTGGCTCACAGAGGGGCCACCTGTGACTGGTGATGGCTCCTGGATCTCTGCTCCTTCCATCAGAAGCTTTAGGGGTCTGCTCCTGGGTGGGGAGGGCACGGGTGATGATGAGTCCCCTCCCGTTCCCTCCCATCTTGTCCCCCCCCATCAGGACCTCAAGCCAGTCATCGACGGGATGGACGGGATCAAGATATCTCAGGGGCTCGGGCTGCAGGACTTCGACCTGATCAGGGTCATCGGGCGCGGGAGCTACGCCAAGGTCCTGCTGGTGCGGCTGAAGAAGAATGACCAGGTCTACGCCATGAAGGTGGTGAAGAAGGAGCTGGTCCATGATGACGAGGTGAGACTGCATCTGTTGCCTGTTGTTGTTGTTGTTCAGTTGCCAAGTCACGTCCAGCTCTGCGACACGCGGCCTGCAGCACGCCAGGTCTCCCTGTCTGCTCCTCTGTGTGCAGGTAAGCGCACAGAACAAAATGTGCGCTTTTACCACTTTCTAGTGTGCGGTTTAGTGACTTTTAGCGCATTCACGGTATTGGGTAACCCTTGCTACCGCCCAGCCCACGGCATTTCCTCCCCGTGAGCAGTCCCTCCCCGGTCTCTTCCGGCCCCACAGCCACCCGACTGCTTCTGTCTCTGTGCATTTGCCTGTTCTGGATGCTGCATGTAAATGGAACCATGAGCTGTGGGACCTTCTATGTCTGGCTTCTCTGACGGAGCATCTCATTCTCACGGTCCATCCATGTGTGTCGAGGTGCGGCACCTCCTCCTTTTCTAGGCCTCAGTCATGTTCTGTTCTATGGACAGGCCCCGTTTGGCATGTGTGTCCGTCCCTGATGAGCACATGGCTTGTCTCCATTTCCGGCTGCCGTGAACGTCTGTGCGGCTGTCTGAGTCCCTGTTTTCACTCCTCTGGGTGTTCACCTGGGAGGGGACTGCCAGGTTGTAGGGTCATCTTGTGTTTTACTCTGAGGAACAACTGAACCATCTTCTGTGTTGTTTTACGTTCCCATCAGCAACGCACGAGGGTCCCACTTCTGCCCATTCTTGCCGATACTGGCTGTGTTCTATTTTTTGACTATCACTGTCCTAGCAGGTGTTTAGTGGCTTTGACAGGCATTCAGCACCTTTTCATGGGCTTCTTGGTTTTGTGTACTTTTGATCTATTCTTTGCCCCCTGAATGGGGGTTACATCCCTTAGAAGCAGAGAGTGACTTCAGAGGGAGCAATGATGATGTCACTGTGAGACGACTTGATACACGTGGATTGGGGGCCATGGGAGGGCTGCCCAGGCTCGCAGCTCAGAGGGCAGAGCCAGGGCTTCACCAAGTCCCTACCTGCCCTCCCGGCAAGTGCATTTGTGCAGTGCACACACCACGCAGCTGGCTGCCAGCCCCCAGTGCTGAACTCACAACTGAGCTGGTGCAACCCTGCCTCTCAGCTGAGGAAGTGGAGCCCCGGGGGAGGTGTGAGGCTCAGCCGGCATCTTCACTGCTGGTCACAGCCCTGCAAGGTGATTCCAAGTCCCTGCCCAGTACACGGCTGGCTGGAGGGTTGATGGTGTCTTGGGGAGGGGGGGCTGGTTTCTAGAATGCTGAGAGGAGAGGTCTCCAAGAAGGGTTACTGCTGTGGTTGATCCTGGCATCATCACATAGCCAGGGCTAGGGCTGGAGCCTGGACTTTGAGGTGGTCTCAGGAGAATGAGACACTAGGAGCTGGCAGATGGGCCAGCTGTGTGCATTTGTGAGACTCTGCCATCCTATGGCCCCGGGCCTGGGCTCTGGTCGGTGGACTAAGAGGTGGCCCGCATCTGATCCCCGGAACCTGTGAGCAGGACCTCATTTGGCAAGAAGTGATTACGGATCCTGGGATGGCCATTCTAGATTATCTGGAGGGGCCCTAAATCCAGGGACAAGTGTCCTTTTATTTATTTATTTATTTTTGAATGAGATGCAAATTTAAGGGTACAATGAAATGCTTGAGTAAACTCACAATAATTCAGACATGTATTATCAATTAAACACTTACTGAGTTATAGGCATTATATAGGTCTAAAGATAAAGGCATGGCCTTGCTCTCAAGACACTTACAGTCATGTAAAAGAAAGTGAAAGTGAAGTCGCTCAGTCATGTCTGACTCTTTGTGACCCCATGGACTGTAGGCCCCATGGACAGCTCCTCTGTCCATGGGATTTTCCAGGCAAGAATACTGGAGTGGGTTGCCATTTCCTTCTCCAGACAAGTGTCCTTTTAGAGAAAGGCAGGGAAAGATTTGAGACAGAAAGAAGGAAAAACACAGTGAAACTGTTATGAGGAAGGCAGAGAGGAGCCAGAGGCCCCTGGAGGTGCAGGAAGGACCCTTCATGGGGACCTGGGCAAGAGCATGGCCCTGCCCACACCTGAGCTCAGGCTTCTGCCTTGAAACAGCAAGAGGATGCAATCTGGATTGTTAAAGCCCAGCAGTCTGTGGCATTTTGTTACAACAGCCTGAGGAGTCCAGCAGGTGGGAGGAAGGCAGACCGGGGGGCTTGGCCTCCGTGTGGGGGAGGGGGTATCATGTACCCACTAAGGTTTCCTTCCTGAGCACCTGGGTGGCCAGGCACCTTAGCGAACAGACAGGGATGGTTGAGGGTTGTGTCCAAGGGTGGCTTTGCACTTGAGACTCCGAGTGGAGACGCCAGGTGGCCATCACATGAGCAGGCATAGCTGGGGTGGGTAGGGCTGGTCAGATGAAGCCATTCCTTCCAGAGGGTCTCCTCGGGGTTGGAGGTCAGAGGGATCAGGACCCAGCCTAGGATGAGGAACCCAGAAGATCTTTGGCCCTCCAAATGTGTGCTCACTGAGAGTTTACTAATTTTTCCCAGATACCTTGGGGGAAGGCAGGCTACTCTGAACACATCTCATTCCCTTTCACTTTCCCTGAAAGAAGGGGTTTAACTTAGGGAATCTGGGGGCCTGGGCCTCATGCAGCTATTCTTCTCTGGTTGGAATGGAACCAAAGCTGGGACTGTCAAGCTGACTTTTCTCCAGGTTTCAGCGTGGACTCTGAGGGAGATGGTCCTGTTGCGGGAGCTGGTGCTTGGGAGATGAGTGTGGGGTGTGGGGAATCCTTCATACTCTGTTCCTCCCATCTTAAGTGGAGATGATAACACAAACCTTCTATGGCACCATGGGCAACACATGAGGCCAACTCACAGCTGGTGATGGTGGCTTTAGTGATTGCTTTGGTAGAAATGGTGATAAATGATGATGATGATAGCTGATGAGTAATGATCCTGATGGTAATAGAGATGGTGATTGTGGTGGTAATGATGGTAAAGGTAATGGAGATGATAGTGATGATGGTGGGGATGGAGATGGTCAAGGTGGTGATGATGATGGTGGTGGTAGTGATGGGGATGATGATGGTGGTGGAGATGGTGATGGTGAGGATAGTGTTGATGATAGTGATGGTGATAATGGTAAGGATGGTGGTGAGGATGGTGGTGGTGATGGTGATAGTGTTGATGATAGTGATGGTGAGGATGATAGTGATGACAGTGATGGTGATGATGGTAGTGATGACAGTGAAGGTGGCAGATGGTAACGGGGACAATGGTGGGGATGGAGAATGTCTTAGTGGGCATTTTCTTTCCTCTCTGCATTGTCTCCCCCTCCTTTCTTGCTTCCCCTTCCCCAGGATGTCTGTGAAGTATTCACACCCCCTGGCTTCTATTTCAGGATATTGACTGGGTACAGACAGAGAAGCACGTGTTTGAGCAGGCATCCAGCAACCCTTTCCTGGTCGGCTTACACTCCTGCTTCCAGACAACAAGTCGGTAAGATAAGGGGTGTTTCTGGGATTCTGCTGCTCTCTAGTCTGAACTGCGGAGAGGCTGAGTTGGCGTGAGGTTTCTGCTCTCATCTGCAGGGCCCACCCATTTGCAAGTGTGGGGGCTTTTTGGTTCATCACTTAACTTTGTTTTCAGCTGGTGTCATATGACTTGAATTTCATACAAATGAAGCTAAATTCTTTCATTCTATTTACAAAATATTTATTGAGCACATCCCACTCCATGGGATACAAGCATGGAATTGGGTGCTGGTATGGACCTGTGAGTGGGAGGTCTGTCTCTGTGCTTGTGGGTCTCACTGATAGTGGAATAAAGTAATAAACACCAGGAGCTTCACTTAAAAACTTTGTATATGTTAGATTTCTGCTTTAAAATGGTTGGAACTACTGGTCTGTGATATTCAGCATATACTCAATTTGGAATTTTCTTGGCCAGATGACTTAAACTCACACAATTTGTTTTATTTGAAAAATTACCGTGTTCTGGGTCAGAGTCCTCAGGTCCTGCCCCCAGGTTCGGTGACTTAGGAGAACTCACAGGACTTAACACATTGTCGAATTCAAGGCTGAGACTTATTGCTGGGAAAGGGTATAAAGCAAAATTGGCAAAAGGCAAAGATGCTCAAAGTAAAGTTGGGAGGAACCCGAGCACGCGCTGCCCGGAGTCCCTCCACGTGGGGCCCCATGGGATTCCTTGAATTCCTCTGGAAGGAATTGTGAAACCTGAGGTTTACTAGGTGAGTCATGTAGGCACCTCTACCTAACACGTGCCAAATCCCAGGCTCCCAGTAAGCATCAGGTGTCCAGGGAAGATGCGGTGTTTGTGCAATGTGATCGCGTGAGGCAAGCTCACTGTTTGAGGAGGGTTTGCCTCTCAGCGCAGGGAGCCAGTGACTCCACTGGAGTCGGCGTGCAGCAGGGCGGTCTCAGCCCCGCTGTGCTCACTGTCTCTGCTCAGGGTCCCCTGTAACGAGCAATGAGTCACCCCCCGCCCCCATATGCCCCCTCATCTCCCCCATCTCCACCCCACTGTTCCCACATAACTGGCCTTTCCCCAGCTCTGCAGTTTTCCCCCAGCCCCGGCCCCAAGCTCAGTGATTCTGCCTCCTGAGAGGGTCTCAGCCTCCTCCCTTTCCTCTCCCTGAATCCTGGCCACAGCCTCTCAGGGCATCCAGTCCCTGGGGCACCAGGTTGTCACGCAGAAACTGAGCCATGTTTGAAAACACAGATCTGAAACATCTGATCCTGACCACTTTCCCAATTGCTTCTGGGAAACATCCAGGCTCCTAGGCGTGTGGATGAGGCCCTGCGACCAGGCTCCACCCCAGTCTGTCCATTTTTGCTGTGCAGCCCTTTCCTCACCACCTCTTCCCCAACCCGGGGTGCATGGAGAGCCCAGCACTTGTGTCTGGTGTACTTTCCATGCCTCTGTTTGGCCCTGACTGGTCTCTGGGATATGGGACAGACCCTAGGGATGGCATCCTCCTGACTTCACTCTTCCTAAATGGATTCCAAAACGGGTTTCGCTGTGATGTTCTGTTAACTTTACTACATGGAACATGAAGAGTGTGGACAGACGGGTCAGATATTTCAGCCTCACTTTCAGCTTTGTTGCTGGGAGCACAGCACCTTCAGAGCTCATGCCCTGGCAGCCCTCCGGTTCACATGCTCCCAGGTGCATTAAAGTTAGGATCACCCCTATGTGATCCCCACGATACAGGCGCGCATGATACCACCTTTCCAGACCACCATGAGAAGACTCGTGTAGAGCCTTCAGCACCACAGCCGGGAGGCACCCTGGAGCGGTTATCGTCCGTGTCTAGTTTTCTTGCCTCTAACGTTACAGAACCCAGCAGTAACCTCTAGAAGCACCTGAAACCTGGATGGTTGGGGCATGTGTCTTTCCTGGGCTGTTTCTTGGTCCCTGCTTGGACCCAGCCCCTCAGTATGAACTCCCTAAGAACTGGACCAGGTGGGCTGTTCTCATGCTCTGAGCAGTTGGTTGATCCTGACACCTCGTGGGCAGTCACAGTGTTAAAGGATGATTCTGTAAGAATAGTCATGTTCTCGGTAAAGAGGCACAGTGAGCGTGTGTCAGAGTTCGTGTAACTCTCTAATTAATGAGAAAATAGTAAGAGGTCATGACATGTCTACAGGAGTTCCAGGTCCTGCCTGTGTCAGCTGACGGGGACCTTGGGATGGACAGACGCCCAGTGCAGAGCTGGCTGGGGGGCCGGGAGGGGTCTGCACCGGGCAGACCTCCTTTGCAAGTCTATGGATGGCATTGTTGGCATAGAACCCACCGAGTCGGAAAGCATCTGACAAGTGCAGCCACCAGGACCCCCACGCAGACCAGAGTGGACACTGCAGGGGGCATCGAGGCCTAGGGCATTCAGGACAGCTGTGGGGATGTGGCTGGGGCACCTGCCGGCCACTGCACCACCTCCTCCAGGCTCCTCATGAGTTGTCGCCCCTGAGCATCTGCCATGAGACCAGGGGCCCACTGAGTCCTTGCAGTGCTGCCAAACAGTGGACACCTGCTCAAGCTGAGCTGTGCCTGTGGGATCCCAGCAGCAAAAACCTGGTGAATAAGGCCCAGCTTCTCATGAGCAGTTACCAGAAGGGGAGCAGGTGGGCCTGCAGTGAGCAGACCCAGGGCCCAGCCTGATCACCTACTCCTGACGGGGGTTGGGGAGAACTTGTTCCTGGGGGCCCTGGAGATGGCGGAGGTGCTCACGGGACACACCGGCGGCCGTGATTCAAGAAGCTGCACAAGAGGCTATGAACCCGACAGGAATCAGCTTTGACCTTGAGAGGGCAGGTGCCCCCTCCCTAGGAGCATGAGTCATGGTACTTTCAAAAGGTAGAGCATTTATTCCTGTCATAATTTAAACCGAGAATAGAAAGCGGGGTGCTGAGTGACAGCAGGTGTGGGTGGAGCCACGTCAGCCTCTGTTCTCCATGCAGATCCCCTGAAATGGTTCACGTGCCGCCCCGACCCTATGGGCTAGAATCCCAGCATGAGGGTGCACGTGGGGAGAAGGGTGTATCAGAAGGTGGCTTCCCTGCTGCCCAGTTTTGCTAGCTGTACTTTTCACATTTTCTAGGTAGTGATAGGAGAAGGCAACGGCAGCCCACTCCAGTACTCTTGCCTGGAAAATCCCATGGACGGAGGAGCCTGGTAGGCTGCAGTCCATGGGGTCGCTAGGAGTCGGACAGGACTGAGCGACTTCACTTTCACTTTTCACTTTCATGCATTGGAGAAGGAAATGGCAACCCACTCCAGTATTCTTGCCTGGAGAATCCCAGGGATGGGGGAGCCTGGTGGGCTGCGTCTGTGGGGTTGCACAGAGTTGGACATGACTGAAGTGACTTAGCAGCAGCAGCAGCAGGTAGTAATATCCTCACTGTCCTTCTGCAGCTGCTTCACTGTTTTGGTCTCTCCTATTCTGCCTGATTTCATCATCAGGCATGTCTCCTGTGAACGTGCAGTTCACGTTCCAGGCATCCTTCACATGTGAGAGCACCTGCATTTGAGCCGGACTCAGCCCAGCCGCACTTGCCCTGGAACTTGGACATGTGTTGGGTGGTGTGTTGGGCACACATCCTTTACGGGGAGGTGGGGGCTTGTTTGTCCTCTCATCCAGGAGGAGGTTTCTCTGGGCTGGCGTCTTCAGTTTCCACTCTTTCAGTGTCTGTCCCTGAGCCGTGGTCTCTGTCAGGTCTGCTTGCTCACAGTGAGCAAGCAGGATCATGTGAGCATCCTTCTGAGTCAGGGACTAGGTTCTGACCACGTGGGTCCAGGGGTCGCCTAGCGTTTCTGATCTGTGTTTTCTTTGGGAACAAGACTGGTCCATCCTGAGATGCCCCTTTGGCTTTTGACCTCGTTTCTTGTCTGTCCTTCATCATCGGAAGCCCAGGCCCTTGTCTGCTTTCTCTGTTCCTTTCTTCTGTCCCCTAGCTCCAAGGGGACGGGGGCGGCCACCCTGTGATTGGGGGGTCTATAACTGGAGGTGGGGCTCCAGGTGTGGGTTCTGGATTCCTCCAAGTCACCCAGTATCAGATCTCATAGACAGTAACTGTGGTCCTGGGAAAATTACTTGACCTCCCAGCATCTCAATGTCCCTGTCTGTAAAATAAGGTAACTCCTAGAACCTACTGTACGGTTCTTGGGTTAAGTTTCATACACAGGTGTGCTTAGAAGAGCACCTAACATTTTGTGAGAGTTGTGACAACTGTGTTCTTGTTATATTTTTATACTGGGGGTCAGCACTTTTTCTCGGAAGACCAGATAGTAGTATCACCTTTGAGGGCCACATGGTCTCTGTGACAACTACTCACTGGGGTGCAGACAGACGCAGGCAGTGTTCCAGTAAAGCCTTATCGACAGACATGGGTTGGGGAGTGGGTGTGGTCAGATGCTGTTGGCCTTACTCTTGATCTCAGCACTGTCCCATGTTATCTGCGTCCCCTCTGAGAGAGGCTGGTGATCTATCCCATAGGGGAGGGAGGCTGGCCTGACTTGGCCCAGAGACAAGGAAAGCATCTCAGGTGGTCCTCTCCTGCCTCTGCCCCTGGCACCCTCGACCCTCAGAGGAGCTGGCATTCCAGGTTTATCCTGGGTGAGGGGTTGGGTGGGTAGCATCTCTGGCCACCACTCTGCAGCCTGGCTCCTGCCCTGGTCTCTGGCCCAGGAGTGGACTATGGTGGTTATGCCCCTTTCTGTCTCCAGCTCTTGATGAATCCTCTTTTGCGAGTTTTTACTTTATTCTGCACACTTAGTTAAGTAATAAGGAAATGTGACCTGCTGTCTCGGCCCTGGGGGAGGCTTCTTTCCTGTCTTGGCATCACACATGTACCAACCATGCCGTGCAATCTGGGGCTCACGGGCAGAGCCCCAGTTGTGGAACCTGGAGATGGGCCCTTGGCTGTGCTCAGCCATGGACATTGGGGTGTTTGTCACAGCAGCCAGCTTATCTGAGTCACTTGAAGCATCATCATCGGAGTGAATCAGCCCCTGGCGGCTCTTGGGGGGTTTGCTCCAAAGAAAACACCCAAACTAAGTTTAGTACACCCAAACTAAGACAACATCGTAAGTCAACTAGACTCCAATATACATTTTTTTTAAGTGTCAAAGTAGTATTAATGTTTATCTGTAGAAGGAAAAAAACATCAGGGAACTGGGAACCCACGTGACACATGGCATGGCCAAAAAAGAAAAAAGAACCCACTCTGCCCTGTTGTTATAGCTGATCCGTGTTGCAGATTAAATGAATTCCTTGATCAGCAACTTACCTGAGACCCTAGGCCCCAGGCGACAGTCACAGACCAGCCAAGTGTGCCTCCGTGTTCACGCCAGTCACATGGCTTCTGTTGAAACCCCCATTATAGGCTTTCCTGCGGATCCAGAAAGGAAGCCACCATTGCTCCTACTTTTCTCGGTTTTTAAACATCTCTTCTGATCCCCGAGGCCTCATGTTGGTGTCTGTCTCCAGCACCGGGATGGCACTTCTTTCTGTCCATGTGGGCGGCCACCGTCCGTTCCATGGGGAACATCCACGTAGGGTGGACACGTCTCCTGGGGCAGTGCCATCCCTACTCACCATGGCAAATATTGTCCTGTTATTTGAAGTCACAGCGTTCTGAATAAACGCTCTTGTTTTTTAGTGGCGAGTCCTTGGGCCTCTCCCCAGGGCTTGAGCACCTGCACAACATTTCCCCCAGGGTGGCTGCCAGGGTTCAGTGTGCACACATGTTGGAACAGTGCACGAAGGTCTGTGGGGGCTGTGCAGCCATCCTTGTCCTGTTTGTGCCACATCGGCAAGCCTTTTCCGTCTCTCACCTCTGTTACAGCATGAAAGCAGCCACAGGCAAATGTGTAAGTAAAACTTAGCTACAGTGCAGACCGCCCAGTGTCAGGGTCAGGGTCACTGGGCCCTCTCCAAGTGTGAGAGCCACCCCGCCCTGCAGGACCACATGGAAAGCTCTGGCTGCTCCCCCAGTATTCAGCCCTGAGGTCTCCATGTCTGCTGTGTGCGTTTAGGAATTGTTTCTCGTGTAAATATGTGATCAGAGGCTTGGTGGGCGGTCTGTAGCTTGTTCACATGTGTGGGGCATCACCATCATCACACCAGTGATGCAGACGGGCTGCCAGTGCTCAGAGGGGCTCCCTCTGTGCTCTTGACTCTCTGAAAGCCACCCCCCTGCATACCCAGAGGAACTGTTGACCTAAAAATCCAGCAGGGCATTTCAGGGAAATAGTGTGTGAATTTAATTTTGAAAATGGAACCTTATTAAATGTGAGGAGGACCCTACCAAGGAGAGAAACCACAAGGTAAATTGTTTGGGGACCTGAAGAGCCCTGCCTACATCCAGAGGATGGGCTTGTCAATCACAGGCCTCTCCCATCAGCACTCCCACCCTCCTAGAGGCCTGTCAACCACAGGGCCCTCTCACCAGCACCCCCACCCCGCTGCCCCACCCTCCTAGAGGCCTGTCAATCACAGGCCCCTCCAGCCAGCAGCCTCATCCTCCTCTGGGAAGCCAGTAGCATTGCAGATTCCCAGTGGCCAGGTTAGTGTGTCTGACCCTTGTCCTCTGGACCTGCAGCTTGGGGTGGGTCCCACGGGAGGGGTGCACGGGACCCTCCCATGGTTCCACCCAGCACTTCCCCTCCTGACTGCTCAGCCCACTGGGCATCTTGTGGGCTCTGCCTCACGCCTTCCTGGCCAGCCACACTGGGAGGCTGAGCACCTCTTCCCCTTCAGCCTGCCCATCTCCCTGTGCCAGGTCCACCCAGACAGTGGCCAGAGGGTCACTGGCGTCCCCCAGCTGGTGCACCCGCCCTCTGGCTTCTCCAGCTGAGCCAGGCCCCTCAACTTGCAGGGTAGTCCCTCAGCTCTGCCCTCCCCCACCTCTCCCTACACACCATCCAGGCCTCTGCTCCCTGGGGAGGTCTTCCATGGCCACCAGCCACATAGCACCCTCCCAGCCCCAGTGAGCCCCCAGCCACCAGCCCCACCTTATTTTTACATTTTTACCCCAAAGGCAGGCCACACATCATTGAAAGTGAAAAGTGAAAGTCACTTAGTCATGTCTGACTCTTTGCAACCCCAAGGACTGTAGCCTGCCAGGCTCTTCTGTCCATGGAATTCTCCAGGCCAGAATACTGGACTGGGTAACGGTTCCCTTCTCCAGGGGATCTTCCCAAGCCAGGGATCGAACCCAGGTCTCCCACGTTGCAGGTGGATTCTTTACCATCTGAGCCACCAGGGAAGCGCTCTAAAGGCATCATTGGGAGGATAAATAACTGTGTTGAATGACATGAGTGGTGGACGAGAGTTTCTCTCCCAAGTTTTATTTCATCAGGGTCAGAGCTGAGGGGCTCCCGCCACTGACCCCAGAGTTGGATGGCCTGGTCGCCGCCTGCCTGGGCCTCTCAGAATGAGGGTGATCCCAGCCTGTGTGTCCTGCAGGTTGTTCCTGGTCATCGAGTATGTCAACGGGGGCGACCTCATGTTCCACATGCAGAGGCAGAGGAAGCTGCCCGAGGAGCACGCCAGGTGGGCGCAGCTGGGACGGGGGCGGGGCGGAGGTGAGGGGCAGGGGAGGCCAGGCCACAGCCCAGAGGGTCCTGGGAGTGACCCGGCCTTGGTCCTGACCCTCAGGGCACAGTGTGCCCAGTGGCGCCGTCCGGCCTCAGCAGGACGATCTTTGTTTTTAAATGATTCTCAGGGACACTGACCACATTGCCCCCACCCCCACCCCCCTGCAGCCTCGGCCTCACAGGTGGGTGGGGCGTTTATTTCCACCACACATCTCTTTCCTGTTTTCCCATACTTTTTTCCCTTTTCCTCGTTTCCTCACTTAAAAATAATTCCATGTGGTACTGTGAGTCACCATAGGTCCTTTTTGGGGAGAGGCAAGTAATAAATCAAGAACCCCACACACTCATGTTCTCCTTTTTTAATTGTGGAAAAATACGCATAAAATTCCCACCTCAGCCATTTTTAAGTGCAAAGTCAGTGGCATCAGGCACATTCACATTGCTGGGCAGCCATGCCCACCATCTCCAGGACTTTTGTCTCCAGAACTTTCATCACCAGGACTTTCTCTTCTTCCCTGACTGAAGCTCTGTCCCCATAAAACACTCGCTCCACACCCCTTCCCACAACCCCTACTCTCCTACTTTGTGACTCTGACTCCTCCAGGGACCTCAGACAAGTGGAATCACATAGGGATGCATCCTCCTGCATCTGGTTTGTTTCACTCTGTGTCATGTCCTAAGGTCCATACACGTTGGAGCAGGTGTCAGGACCTCCTCCCTTTTCAAGGCTGGATCCAATTCTATCACGGGAATGGACCACATTTTATCCTCATCTTTTGATGGACACTTGGGTTGCTTCCATGATTTAGCTACTGTGAATAGTACTGCTGTGAACAAAGGGGTACAAATACCCATTTGAGCCCCTGTTTTCAATTCTTTCGAGTTATTCACAGAAGTGGAATTGCTGGGTCACATGGTAATTCTATTTTTAATGTTTTGAGGACCTTCCAAGCTATTTTCCACAGCAGCTGCACCATTTTACATCCCAGCCAGCAGTGCATGAGGGTTGCAATTTCTCCACATCCTTGCCAGCACTTGTCATTTTCTTTTTGGGGGGGTTGGGGTGGGGGGCCCATTGTATAGTGGCTGTCCTGGTAAGTGTGAGGTGGTGTCTCATGGTAGGTTTGGTTTGTGTCTCCCTGACCATGGGGATGCTGCATGTCTTGCCCGGTACTGTGGACCCACGTGTGTCTTACCCCAGTCCTGTTGGCCCATGAACTCATCAGTAGAGAATTCCAACATCTTGTGTCCTCCTGTCCAGGTTCCTGGTTGGGTTCTCTCTGCTGATGACAGGTGTCGCCCCCTCCCTAGGTTCTATGCTGCTGAGATTTGTATCGCACTCAACTTCCTACATGAGAGAGGGATTATCTACCGGGACCTGAAGTTGGACAATGTCCTCCTTGACGCCGACGGCCACATCAAGCTGACAGACTACGGCATGTGCAAGGTGAGCATCCCGCCCACAGCTCCTGCCCGCCCACCTCCCGGGATCATGGCCAGCCTGGTGCCCGCACCGTCTCACCCATGCCTGGTCTCCGGCACCTCCACATGACCACAATCCTCTGTGTTCTCCCACTAGTGGGGGCGTGTCTGGGGGTGCCCTCCCTCTTTGTAATTGGCTTTGTCCCCACAGGAAGGCCTGGGCCCTGGTGACACGACAAGCACTTTCTGTGGAACCCCGAACTACATCGCCCCCGAAATCCTGCGGGGAGAGGAGTATGGTGAGCGTGGGTGGGACAGGCACTCGGCTCCATGGTGGGAGCAGACCAGGACACTCTGAGCCCTGGGAGCCTCCTCTGCCCAGGGACTCGGCTCTGAGGCTGGAGTGGACCAGGACACCCAGACACCCCAACCCCTGGGAGCTGCCTCTGCCGGAGACTCTGTGACGGAGCAGAGAGGGAAGGAGGCAATCCTAGTGGAGCTGACCCTGCCGGGGTCCTAACCAGGGTCTCTGGGGAGCTGGCTCAGCTGCCAGGAAGAGGGTTTCCTGACCAAATTGCACTAAAACACACACCGTTACTTCGTCCAGCCCCAGGTCATCACCTGGCCTCAGTCCCAGCTGTTGTCCCGTGTGTCCACCTGAGTGTCTCCTGGGGAGGTCACTGGACAGGATCCCTCTGGTCAAGGAGCCCGAAAGGCTTGGGAAGGAGAAGACAATGCAAAGACAGGCCCCAAGCATGGGTCCCAAGTCACTGGTGCTGCCCACGAGTATGGGTTCCCCAAACCCACCAGAACCATCCATAGCTGACACTGGAGTGCTTCCACCCTCTCCTTCTCTGGGTGTGAAATGAAAATGAGATTAGAACATATGTACATGTGTGTCTGTGTGTGCATACCCCCTGCATTTTTGGGTTCTGCTGTTTTCCCATCACAAATATTCTTTCAAATATTTCCACATATTTTCTTTGCCATTGAAATTGGAGGGTAGGCAGGGCAGGCAGGTTCTCGCCCCCTCAGATCCCTGGGCCCCCGGGAGGCCAGTACGATTGAAGTCACTTAGTAACCAAAACAAGGAGGATGGACAGCAGCCATGGTCCAGAGCAGAGTCTATAGCCCTCCCAGGATGGGGGTCCTATGTGTGACAGAGCCGCATACCTTTGGACACTGGGGGCGGCTGGCTGTCCCTGGGCTTCCTTGACATGAAGACAGCTTTGCAACCCCCAGGACAGTGGACAGAGGGGAGGCCAGGTTGCCTGGGAGATGCTGGGGACACCCAGCCTCAGTTGTGGTACAGGTCCAGGTCACAGCTGTTGCCCCATGACTGGACAGCACAAATGGAGAGTCCTGGCCTGACCAGCCTGGCTCTCCCCCAGGGTTCAGCGTGGACTGGTGGGCGCTGGGCGTGCTGATGTTCGAAATGATGGCAGGCCGCTCCCCCTTCGATATCATCACCGACAACCCCGACATGAACACTGAAGACTACCTTTTCCAAGGTGCGCGGGCCATATGTCCAGCTCCCTCCATGCCCTGCGGGTTTTCCCCTTTTAGAAGTGGGGGTGAAAGGGTCCCCTGACTGGTCACCATGGCTGCCACAGACTAGGTGGGGCCACCTGTCCACTACCTGCTCTCAGGGAGCGAAGCATGGTGGGCAGGGGCAGGGGGTTACTGCTCTTTCACATTCACGGGAAAGAATCTGTCCTGATTTAGCCCAGGCCCCCTTCTCCCCACCTCTGGTATGCACCTGAGTCCCGGGCAGGGGCTGTGCTCAGCCTTAGCTCCTTGCCATCTAGGCCCCTGGACCAGAACTGACTGCCCCCAGGATGCTGGCCCAGGCTGTCCCCACAGTGCTCTGTTGCACCTGTGGATGTGGGAAGACTGTCCCCACGGTGCCCTCCTGCACCTGTGGACATGGGGAGGCTGTCCCACAGTGCCCTCTTGAGCCTGTGTATGTGGGGAGGCTGTCCCCATGGTGTTGTCCTGCGCCTGTGGACATGGGGAGGCTGTCCCACAGTGCCCTCTTTCGCCTGTGGACGTGGGGAGGCTGTCCCACAGTGCCCTCTTGCACCTGTGGACGTGAGGAGGCTGTCCCCATGGTGCCCTCTCGTGCCTGTGGATGTGGGGAGGCTGTCTCCATGGTGTTGTCCTGTGCCTGTGGATGTGGGGAGGCTGTCCCACAGTGCCCTCCTGTGCCTGTGGACATGGGGAGGCTGTCCCATAGTGTTGTCTTGCCCCTGTGGACGTGGGGACACAGGGCCAGCTGAGCTGCCGTTGGTTCATCCCTGATCATGAGCATGCCTGACCATGGGCACCGGGGCCTCTGAGGCCTGGAGACCCTGCTAGGGTGCAGGAAGAGACCCAGGCCACCATGACTGCCCTAACCCTCCTGCCCAGAAAAGGTTCCCAGCACCCTTCAGGCTGCTGGGCAGGGCTGACAGGCTGGGGGCGGGGAGGGGGAGCTGGAGGAGGGGCAGCAGAAGGAACAACTCTCTCCTCTGGTCCTGCAGTCATCCTGGAGAAGCCCATCCGGATCCCCCGGTTCCTCTCTGTCAAGGCCTCCCATGTGTTGAAAGGATTTTTAAACAAGGTATGCTTGTGGCCCCCGTGGCACCCCGGTGGCCATGGCCGCAGCCCTTCCTCAGCTACTGGGGTCGAGGCTTCACCACCTGGTCTGCTAGTTCAGTGCCAGGCGTGGGTGTGACTCTGCTTCCTTCCTTGGTGGTCCTGTGGGTGCTTATTCACACTTGACAAAAGATAATGAGGAGAAATTATGCCAAAGAGGCATTTCCTGAAGGAACTTAACCCGTTGGGAGGAAGCGGTTTCACCTGGATCGGGGGCTGGCCACGGGTGGTTTGCTGACGGTGTTTAAGACATGCTACTGAGTAGGGCTGCCCTGCTCTGTGCTGACTCGTCCTCATTTGAACTCTGACCCCCCAGGACCCCAAGGAGAGGCTTGGCTGCCGGCCACAGACTGGATTTTCCGATATCAAGTCTCATGCCTTCTTCCGCAGTATAGACTGGGACCTGGTAAAGTGGTTGGAACCTGATACCTGACTGCCCGGGTGGGGAGGGGCCTCCAGGGGGCAGGATGGGTGGAAATGGGGGTGCATTGGGAAACACTGATTGAGAACAAGGAGGCGGGCTGTGACAAGGCCCTGGGGGCAGTGTTTCCTGAAGGTCCTGAGAGCAGCCTTGCCAGGGCGTCCATTCATGCTGTGCTGGGTGTCCTGTGGAGGTGTGTTTGGGTGGATGAGCATAGCCATACACCCATTGATTGTGCTACACGTCCATGCCCTGAGTCAGCTCACAGACACTTCCACTTAACCATCTAGCTAGTCCCAACTAGACACCCAGGTGTGCTGTGGCCCCTCCCCCTACAGTGGCCCTTGACCCACCCAGTCCTGGGGACTCAAACTTCTGGGTCTGGGCCTTCTCCCACTCCCACTGCTGCCACCTGGGTCTGAGCTGCCCACATTCTGGACAGTCCCCTGCTTCCTGCCTGGGCCCTGCCAGCAGCCGCCTCCTCCACTGGGCCTACTCCTGCCTCAAGAGTCCCTCTATGCCCCTGACACACTGGGCCCACTCCTGCCTCAGGGTGGTGACACAACTCTGCCCCTCCCAACCTCCACCCATCACCTCCTTCAGACTACCTCAGCACGCTCACTCCCAGCCCCTTTGGGTGTCCTCTTTCCCATCACACCTCAGGGCTAAGTGGCGGGACTCTGGGGTGTCACTCTAGGGCAGCACCGTTCCACCGTTCTGCTTTTCACTGAGGGAAGAGGAGGTGACACTGTGTGTGACATTCCCGGGGTGGGGGTGGGGCGGGTGCTGAGCAGCCATGGGGCCAGGGATGGGGGGTGGGCTTGGAGGACCCCAGGCTAGCACCTGGCTGCATTTTCCTCATGGTCTGTTCTGACTTGCTATTTAAATCTTTTTCCAAGACCTAAAGTAGGGAAAATAGTACAAGAGAAATGCTCCTTTTTCTCTGAATATATTTCATGCTGACAGAAGAATATGGAAACTTGCCTGAGAGAGAGAAAGCCAGGGGAAAAGGGAAGGCCTTGTGTCCCCAGAACAGTGTCCAGGGTGTGGCCATGCCCACCAGCTCCTGGAGCCCTGGGATCACAGCGTGCACATGGGCATGTGGGCACATGCACGCATGCACACACACACACTGGTGGCCCCCTTCTGTCAGCCCGTCCCCTCTGTTCCGCACCCTCCTCCTGCATCCCCTTGGTGACAGAGATAGGCGTGCCTCTCCAGGTGGCCTGGGTGTGCTGGCTGCAGCCCTGACACTACCGGGCGTGACTAGGGGATTCATCTCTGTGACACTCTCACTTTCTGCACCAACTTTGTTAGCAGAACCTGTGTGTTCAGCTTCCCAAATCCCCCAAATTTATGGGACCTGTTTCAACATTCCAGGCCTAGTTTGCTTTTGTTGCCATAAGTGGTGTTCTTAAGGGCCCTGGCCCCCCAGTGCAAAGACAGGGTGTGAGCTGAGGTGGACTGGAGGCTTATTTCTGACTTGGCTGGAGCTGTCTCCCTACACAGGGCCTTGGGACAGTTCCATGTCTCCAACCGGGTCACATGGAGCCCCCACCCAGGCGGGGGTTTCCAGGTTGGCTCACTCAGACCCTCCAAGGGAAGGCAGCAGCCAGTCCTGAAAGGCTGGGGTCATCCACCCCCTGAATCAAGCTCCCTGGCTGTGAGAACACAGTGGTCCAACCAGAGGGCTGGCTCCTGCCTGTCCTCTGGCTCCAGCTTCCCTTGTGACTGGGACGGTCCCTCCGGGCAAGGACCCCCATGCTTCAGTGTGGCTGTATCTGAGGTCTTAGGAGCAGGCCTGGCCCAGCACCTGTGTGCAGCACACACCTGGTGGAGGGAGGGGAGAGGATGTAAAGAGTGTGTGAACATGGGGACCCATGCCCCACCTAGGTGATCGGAGCCACTCTGAGTTGCTCCACCTCCTCCACGTGACTCCGCCCTCTCCAGACACCACCATGTCTCAATCCCCAAGATGACAAGTGGGAGGCAGGGTCTGCGTCCTCATGTGCCCCATTTCCTGCCTGACAAGCCTTTCAGTGCCATGCATCCCTTTGGGATTAGGAATACTAGTCAGAAATGGCCGTTTAAGGCTTCTCAGGAGGAGGGGTCCCAGTGGAACACAGGTATCCCTACCAAGCCCCAGCTCTCTTACGACCAGGGTTCCAAGATTAAAACTCCCCAAACCAGCCTCCTTTGGTTTAAGGAGCGGTGGTGTGGGGTATGTCTCTCATGGCCTGTGCTGCCAGCACTTTCCAGCTCAAGTAGAGTTTTTCTGACTTTGGGGGAAATTTCTCTTACACTTTAGAGAACAACAGTTGGCCATCAAACGAGGCATATATACTTAAGCACCATTTCTTCTGTTTGATTCTGTGGTTTGAGTTTGCCCAGCGCCGAGCTGGCGCACGTGGCTCTGACCATGTATCTTCCTGCAGCTGGGGAAGAAGCAGGCCCTTCCGCCCTTCCAGCCGCAGATCACGGACGACTATGGCCTGGACAACTTCGATACACAGTTCACCAGCGAGCCAGTGCAGCTGACCCCTGACGACGAGTAAGGCCTGCACCACGGTGGTGCGGAGTGTCGAGCTGCAGGGGCGGGGACTGCGGCGGGGAGGAAGAGTCCCAGGTGGAGGCGGGGTGTCCTGAACTGCGGGGGGGCCGGGGAGTCCCATGCAGGGGTGGGGCGTCCTTAGCTGCGGGGGCGAGACAGGGCCCGGTCTCAAACGCCCACCGAGCCTGCTGTCCGGCGCCGCAGGGACGTAATCAAGAGGATCGACCAGTCGGAGTTTGAAGGGTTCGAGTACATCAACCCATTGCTGCTGTCCACTGAGGAGTCCGTGTGAGGCGCCGCGCGCTTGTCGTGGATGCGTGGACGGCGCTGGCCCTGGCCCTGGCCCCTGCGCATGCATGTGGGGCCAGGCGTGGGCGGGTACCCAGGGCAGAACAGCTTCCCCGTGCGGCCCATGGGCCTCAGGCCCAGAGGAACTTGCTTCCCGCGCCTGCGCCGCGGGGGCCGCGGTGACCGTGTCCGAGGGAGAAACTGCCCCCAACTTCGAAGGTGCACACTTTCCACAGAAGCAGAACTGACCTGCTCCACTGGGAGTTGGCCTGTAATGTCCTGAGGAATAAAGTGTCCCTCTGATGCTGGCGCTTCCCTCTGATGCCTTTTTTCCGCGGGGGGCACCCGCCCAGAGTTGCAGGCGCGGCCCACGCGGAGGAGGCACGGCCGGAGTGTAAGTGCCTGCGCAGTGGAGAGTTTATACAAATTCGGAACATTTTCTAAATCCTGGTAAGTTCCTGTTGTTAATATTTAACAAGTATTTTCATACTGAGCATGTCAGCAGCTCCTGGGGTCTGACGCCCAGGTCACACCTTCACCAGGTGGGCTCCATCGGTCCCAACCCAGGCCTTAGAAAATTGGGTCATAGAGGTTCTAAAACAAGGCTCACCAAAGCACCCACAAACCAAAAAAAAAAAAAAACAACAACCCACAAAGTTGAAAACGAAATCTGCACAAAATATATTTCTGGAAACACTAAGCAGTGCCTACATTATGTCTTGTGTTATGTATCAGATTTTTGGAGAGTATTTTTATCAGGAATAATAATGCTCAGAATCAGACATTTTAAAAGGGTACATGTATGAGGGGCCCTAGCCTTAAAGGAATAAATTTAGAACACTCAGAAGGGTGCACCTCCCGGCAGGGCTCACCTCCTCCTTCCCATGACCTGCAAGGGGCACGGTCGCTGGGCCACCCTCCTCCTTAGGTAAAAAGCTGAACCCAAGGTTTTCTAGAAAGAGGTAAATCATGTGGGTTTTTTAAGTCCCTGATATTGTCAAGTGTGGCTCAGGCCAGGCAGAGTGGGGAGGAGGGCCTTGTCCACCTTCAGGACAGCAGTTCCTGGATGTCCCTTGTGGGTGTGGGTCCCACATCGCCATGCACCCTTGGGCCTCACTTCTCCCAGTGTGGCAGCGGCCTGGGGCAGATCACAGTTAAAAGGAAAATAAAGAAGCTGCTGGCTCGGCCTGACCCTGCGCAGACACACCAGCCTCCCTGGGTGCCCCCAAATGGCAGAACAGCATCTCTAGAACGTGGAGACTTGCACCCTGCCTCCCCCCACCCCGAAATAGAAGTGAGGGACCCTGGGGCAGAGTCAGGGCTGCCTGGGCTTGGTGGGCGTGGTGACCCTGTGGTGACATCATCAGGAGGGCTATGCAGTCACCTGGGGAGACCCCAATGTGCCCACAACAGGGTCACATGCTGCCTCAGGGACGGTGACACCTCTGTTCAGACAGTACAGGGGCCACGGATTTGTTCACACTTACAGCATTGATGTCAACGCTGTGGTGGTGCCAGATACAGCCTCCCAGTTGCCTCCCAGTGTGGTTGCTGGTGTACAGACCTGTGTGTCACCTGGGCTCCCGGCCAGGGTGACTTTGTGCATGGTCCCATGCTTCTATAAATTTAGAAGGCGAAGATGTGCCGAGGTGGGTCCAGCGGCTCGTCACAACACGGCATGTCCTCTGATGTGGTTCTTGGAAACGGGCGCCTTCAGGACTGTGAAGCAGGAGACACGTCCTGTGGTTTTGTACAGTGAGCGGTGGGCCGTGGCCTTGGCCTTCGTTCTGCAGAGGGCATGCCCACCAAGGCCACGGCTGCTCATTATTATTAAGTCTTGCACATTATTAAAGACTTTAATGACAACGCGTGCTGTCATTTTCATTAAAAGTAGGTGTCTCCAGGAACAAAGGCTTCTGAAGATGCTTTTTAAAAAGTTTTATTTTTCAGAGCAGTTTTAGGTCCCTCACTTCCATTTCTGGTGGGGAGGAAGACAGAGACCCCTTCTCCCCAGCCCCCATCGTCACATCCCTAGGGGGTGCACCTGTTACAAACGAGAGGCTGCACTGACATGTCAGGTCATAAAGTGTTTTTCTGCCCTAAAAATCCTCTGTGCTCTGCCTGTTTATACCCTCTCCCCACTAATCCCTGATAACCGCTGATCTTTTCGCTGTCTCCATGTGTTATGCCTTTTCCAGAACAGCCTAGAGTTGGAATTGCTCAGCTTGTAGCCTTTCACTGTACTATGTGCACAGAGTTTTCCTCCATGTCTTTTCATGGCTTGCCGGAAGCCTTTTTTGAAAATACTGACTTCTGGACGGTAACCTTAGACTTTTGCAGCCATGGCTGAACTGGAGACGAGGCTCTTCCAGAACCTGTGGACTGATGGCACAGGAGAGAAGATCCCCTGCACAGGGCTCCGAGACAAAGCTCACAGAGGACGTCAGCAGGCGGACCTGATCCCTCTCCGCAAACTCCAGGGGCTGCTCTGTCTCCCTGCAGCTGCAGGAGCAGGTTCACCTGGGGATTCAAACATGGTCGTGAAGCCCGAGTCAAGTTCATGGAGTCAGCAAAGCGTCCATTCCTGAGCCACCCTGAGTTCAAATACTCGCACTGCTGGTGACACTGTCCCTGTCACCCACCTGGGGTTGGTCCATCTGCTGGGTGGCCCTGTCCACCTCAGCAAAAAAGGAAAAAGGACTCAATGTTTTGGTATCAACACAAAGAGATGGGACATGAGCGCTTCACGCCGATGCACATTAAGCCAGGGCGGGGGAGGCACTAGCCGGGCTGCTCACCACTCTATGTCATCCGTGCTGTCTGCCAGGCACTGGGCCAGGTGGCTGTCGATGTCCAGCTGCGCCAGCCTGTGAGCAGAGGAGAGGGGAGGGTCATGGGTGGGGAGGGCACCCAGCCAGAGTATGTGTCTCACACTTTCACGCCCCTCCTGGGAGCTGATGACAGAAAAACCCGGGATGGTGCCCTCGGCTGGCAGAACGGGGGGCAGGGGTCCCCCCAATGAGAAAGGGCCTTTCCAGACCCTGTTCCTGGGTCCAGGGTCCCCAGGGCACCAGATTCCTCAAGCGCCTGCATCTGAGGGCTGGGACCCTGTGTCTGAAAAACCCCAAGAGCCCACCTGTGGGTGAAGGGTGTGGGTGGGCTCAGCAGAATTGGGCCCCTGAGGTGGAGGGCAGGGTCTTCCCCACCCTCTTCCAGGCAGAAGCTCTATCTCATCAATCAGACAAACTCTCTGGGTGTTTCTGCCTCCACACGTGCCCCGGGGTACCGTTCCTTCTGAAAGCCACTGGGAAAAGACAGGGTGTGAAGGGTGGCACCTTGGTGGGCATGCACCTCTGGCCAGACTCTCCTGCTGGGGAAAGGATGGCCCATGAGGGTCTGGGCGCTGCCTGTGCTGTCCCTCAGTGGGGAGCACTGTCTGGGGTTTCCTCAGAACCCCCTCAACGAGAGCTCTGAGGCGGATCCACCTCACCCTCTGTGCTGCTCCGCTGCCTCCCACTCGAGCCCAAAGCCTGCTGCATGGACTGATGGCCCAGACCCTCCAGGACAGCCAGCAGCGCAAGGGGCCTTGGGGCCAGTGAGACCCCACGGGCCGAGCTGGGTCTTGTGCAAATGCAGGGACCCATCTTCATGTCAAGTGGCAGGTGGAGCCAGTCTCCCTGACCACCGCAAAGCTCGTGGTACAGGGACCTGGAGGGGTGCTCACATGCCGTCTGTGGAATCCACCATGTGACAGCCCTCAGGTCAGAGAGGAAGCTCGGAGAACCACCGGTTCTGAGTGACCTGGAAGCACTAGGCTGCCCAAAGTGCCCAGGCTGCCTGTGCCTCCTGCAGATCAGCAGCCCACCACCCACCCCTACCCCTCCGCTGCTCAGAGGGTGGCAGGGCTTCCACTTCTGGTCACAAACATTGCCCAGAATCCTGAAAGCAAACATGTTTATAGACACAAGTCTCATTTCTGCTCCCTTGTGCCCTGGCTTGTCCCCAGGGAGGGGGGTCCCCACGTCACTCTGTAGCCTTGGGGTGGGGCCTGGCCAGGGCATGCTCTCCTTCTTAATCAAAGGGAAGAACGTGTAAGAAGCACTCCAGACGCATGGAGACCTGGACTGCCCGCACCAACACCTATGCTGAGGCACTCTGCCAAGCTTTAATCTGACTGCTCAAAGAGCTCAGACTGGAACTTTCTTTCCAACATCCTTCCAAAGTCTTAGGAACTCCCTTCTTAGACTGTTTAGAAAAGCAAGCGATCCAAAAACAAAAGCTACCCCTACAACAGAGAGGCAGGGCTGGGGTGCCCTGACAGTGTCAGAAGCTTCAAGGGCATCTTCTCCCAAGAAAACGAATTTCCCTCCAGGGCTTCCGATGATATTTCTGTCCCTGGGTTTCTCTCAACCGGTATGAATCAAGGGGACTTAGTATTTTCAAAAGTGTTCATGACTTCCTCAGGACTGGCAAGGGACCTGGTGTCTTCAGCCCACAACCATCCAAGAGCCTCAATATGGGGCAAGAGGTGTGTGCGGTGAAACGCTGGGTCTCCTCAGCATTTCAAATTCTCCAGAGCACAGGGATCTCAGTGCAGCCACCACACCTGCCCTCCTACCATGCCAGACCTATGCCTACTGGGGGGCTTCACCACAGATCCTCCTGGGGACAGCCACCCCCTCGCCCTCGCTCCCAGCACACTGAGCTGTCTAAGCTCTCAAAGGCTTGGTTCCTGTGAAACATCACCATTGGAGGAGCCTGGATATCTGAATGCAGACTGTGCTGCGCATTTTGGTAACTGTTTTGATAACTTTTTGTCATCAGCTGCCATTCTCTTCACCCCTAGGGCTGGTTTTGTTTCCAAAAAACCAGGGACGAGACATGTAGTTCAACACAGTCTCCAGGCCACAGGACACACAGAGTAAGACCAGCTACCAAAACCTGCCGTCTATCCCCTACATGCGACCAAGCTCTTTCCTGCTGTCCTGAGCCCCACAACCCCCACGCCTGTGTCCTTAGCTATATGACACGTGGCTCAAAAGCTGGGCAGGTGGGACTTCTTAGCAAAGTCAAATTCCATCACCTTACTTTAAAAAATGCATATATATCGGATTTCTAAAACCAAAAAAGGCATCTCTAGACACTGAAACAAAGTCTGCATTTTTAAAACCAGCCGTCCACCCACGGGGAAGGTTGCCCAAGGGACCATAACAAAAAACTGCTCTGTGACCCACAGCCCAGACTGACCCTGGAGGCAGTCTCACCAGGGGATGCCAGTCACCACCACGTTCCCGGATGTCAGTGTGGACCCCATTAGAGCCAGAGCCTCCCTGCCCTCTCACTGTAGGGGCCACGTCTGGGAGGCTGAAGCCTGTCAGCAGGGCCCCAGGCCGGTGTACCTGCAGGGGGACCTTCAGACCCCCAGCCCTGGGCCCTCCAGCTGATTAGCACCGCCTCTGCACTATGCCAACTTTCTATGCATGAAATTTCACTTTAAAAAGCCAAAGTTGAGCTCAGGTACCCTAGCCTTCAGAAATTGCCTGTGGTTTCCAAACAGGGCTGGGGCCACGGGGATGGCAGTGGAGGGGACGGAGGCCCAGGGGGCCACTCACCCGGGGGCGAAGTCGACTTGGCACATAGGACAGCTCTGCAGGGTCATCGCCCCGTCCACGGACGGCTGTCGCCGGGAGGGCTGCTCCTCCGACGGCTGCTCCTCGGCGCTGGGGGTTCCGCGGAGCTCGGGCGCTCCATGTTGTTGGGGGGACCCCGTGCGCCCCCGGACCGCGCCTAGCACAAGGTCGGAGCCGCCTGAGTCCGCGCCTCGCCCCGGCGGCGGGGGCGGCGGGAAGGGCGTCCAGAAGAAAGTCTCGGTTCCCACGGTGAATCTTTCCGGGGGCGGGCGCTCAGGGCTGCGCCTCGGCTCCTGCAAGAAGGGATCGTCGGACCGCGCCCGCCTGCCCGCCCCGGACTAGCTGGAGACCCGGGGCCACGCGGGGACTACTGCACACGCACCTGGCCGGGGAACGCGGGTAGCGGCGGCAGCTCGCCGTCCACGTTCAGGTCTGCGCTCGCGGTGCGCAGCAACTCAGTCCACAGCTTCGCGCACTCGCCGCCGTCCGGGAGGGACCCGAGGGGATTGCTTGGAGGCCTGGGGCGACGAAGGTGGGCATAATAACAGCGCGTGGGAAGCGGGGAGCGGGGCCCTCGGGGAACAGGAAGGAGCACTCAGCGGGGAGAGACTGCGGGTGCAGCTCTGCAGCTGGGCGGGAGTGGGGAGGGAGGAGGGCTGACAGGGCGGGATCAGGGCTGGCGGGGCGGGATCGACGCGGGTTCCAGGGAGCACGTGCGGGCGTGACACCCGGCTACGGATGGGCCAGGGACACTAGGCTCCACCCGGGACGCTTCCCGCTCCCCGCTGCCCCCAGCCCCCAACCTCACCGGGCACCCGAGGGCGGCCTCCGGCGGCTCAGACTCAGCCGCGACCTCCGTGTACCCTCCATCCGTCCAGACGCCGAGCGTCCGGCGGAAATGAGCCGCCTGCGCGCCAGACCCCGCCCCCGCCACAGACCCCGCCCATAACACACCCCGCCCCCGGACCCCGCCCCGGGCAGCCCGGCCCAGACAAGACTGGTCCCACGGACCCCTCCTCAATGCCTCAGCACCGCCCGAAGAGCTCTTTGGACCCGAACTCGCTCTCCCACCTGGGCGCTGGACTCGACCCCCAGACCGTGGGGTGACCTCCCTCTTGTGGCAGTATCGGAGGGAGGGAGACGGAGGCCAGGGTTGCTCCCTCCCCCGCGGAGGCAGGACTGAGGTCGCGAGGCTGCCTTGCCCTGAGGGAGCCATTTTCCAGCTGAGCCAGGGGGTGCCGCCCTCACCCCTCAGGCTTGGGGTCTGCAGAACCTCCGAGGAGGAGGAACTGGGCGGGAAGGCGGCCGGGGGCCCTGGCGTCCCCACCCGCCGCTGGTCCTGGCTCTGCCCCCTTCCTCTTCCTGGACAATCCTGAGCCTGGGAGATCCTTCCCAGGACGTCTGCGTTTCCTTACAGGAGGGAGGAGTCTAGTTTCCTTAATTAAGAGACGAGGAAGTGAGAAGACCAGGGCCCGGGTCCTCGGTGGGCCTGAGAGGGGTTTCCTGGACACCCTGGGCCCCAGGCGCTCTCGCTGAGCCAGCGACCTTGCAATCCGCCACTTGGTGGCAGCAGATGCCCAGCCACCCTTGTCCGTTCCGCTGGTGCAGTCGGTTCCCTGGGTCCCACCAGGGCTGAGGGGTGCTGGAGGTACTGGGTGGCAGCCGGCTCCTCTCCAGGCCACAGGCAGATGCCGCCAGGGGCCATGGGCTCTCCCTGGCTCCTCCCCAGCCCCACAGCTTCGGGGACTCTGTTCTGCACCCCCTTCTGCAGGAGCTCCCATAGCCTCCTTACCTCTGCCCCTCTTCACATCACAGACCACCTCTTCCAACTCGGGTCTGTGGCACCCCCCATGTGTCACATTCCAGCCCCCAGGCGCCCCAGTCCCCAAGTTGAGGCCACCCAAGTGACCTCTATCCAGCTGCCACGCAGACCTCCAGAGCAGAGAGGACTCTCCTGGGCCAGGAACTGGCCTAGAGGCTGAAGATGCCTGGGAATGTGAAAGAGACAGAGGCTCTCACCTGGAGCCTGCCAGCTCCTGGGAGACAGCCTGTGCATGTCTAAACAAGGGAGCTGCTACAGTGGGTGGTCTCGGGGCCCCAGAGGAGGTGACCTGCCACTTCCCAGGTGAGAGAATCCCAGGTGAGGGGACTCACAGGCAGGCCTGGAATGTTGCAGGGGCTGGTTGACTGAAGACCCCCAAATGGCTCGTGTCTGTGGTCCCCAGCCACAGCCCCCCTACCCTCACCCTGGCTTCAGTCTCCACTGCTTCAGATCTGTTCCTGGAAGCGTCACTGCATATCTGCAGGCCCGCCTAGAGACTTCCAGGAGGAACACCAGTCCTCCCCAAGACAAGCAGGACCTACCAGGCCTCAGACAGCCAGCCTGTGCCCAGATCTCAGGGCATGCTGGGAAGCCGTGTGGGGACATCTATGTGAGTGGCTGATCCCCGCAACAGGAGCCCTGGGGTCTTCAGCGTCCTGGCCACTTTCTCTATGGACCTCACACCGCCAACTCCCAGACCCAGGAAGGGTAGCTTGAGGCAGGAGCCAGGAGGGTCTCAAGTGGACCCAGGACAATGGGGAGGCCTGAGGGCAGGTGCCCCAAGGAGGTGCAGGTCCCAGGGACTGCTAGGGGCTGGCTGAGCCTGGCTCCAGCCTTCAGCACGAGGTGAGCGGGCACCCACTCTCCTTTGGCCTTAACCACCCCAGGGGTCTCCTTTACCCTGGGCTGCTGGAGAGGGCAGATCGGAGGCCCTCAGGGCCTGCATGTGGGGATGGCAGAGCCAGAGCGACATGTCGAGGCTGTCTCCAGGGGCTTCACCTCTCTGGTTTCATCCGGCTGCTGGGGATTAACTCCCCCATCATCACCGGGACCTCCAGCCTGGGACACTTCCACCAAGAACAGAGCTGGGGTGACCCCTGTGCCAAGCACATGGCAGGTGCCGGCCCCAGCAGGAGTCCTAGCCCCTTGGCCGGCGCTCTCCCGACAGCTGCCTGCCGCCTGCCTAGCCTGCATGGGGACCTTCTGGAGGTGGAAGGAGACTACCTTGTCCCAGCTGTCCCAGCGCTATGAGCAAGATGCAGTGCTAGGAAGGGGGCTGGAGGAAGTTTAAAAGTTGAACTTGATTAAAAGGCTCCCGTTTTCTGAGCCATCTACTGCAGTGAGGGGCCATGGGCTTTACTGGGAAATAATTTCTGATTGGGACCGACGCTGCACTACGGAAACAAGATTTTTACAAGCCAAATTCATGTTTACAGAGAATGTTTCGGTGTTCTGAAGGAGGCACCCCTCCAATGAAGCAGAAAGGGCTCCAGTGGGCGGAGGTGAGGGGGTGACAACCCCACCCTGCAGCCACAGGCAAGGCCCAGCTGAGAGACTGCCACCCTCTGGTGCTCTGGCTTCGTCTGTGATGGCAAACCAAGTCCCCTCTCCCCTTTCCTCCCCTCCCAGAACCAGGGTGCTATCTGCTGCCAGCTGGTCAGGGCCCAGACCTCTCCAGCGCCTTCCGACAACCAGGAGCCACAGGTGTTTGGGCTCCTGGTATCCTCGGAGCCTGGTGACTGTGCTCTGCCCTCCTCTCCATAGAGTGGGTTTTGCCACTGACTGACTCACGCCGAGGCCTCCAACTCCGAGGTAGGCCGGCAGGGTAAGACCTGTCGGCTGAACCCCAGCCGGCTGGCGAGGTCCGAGACCCACTTGGCTTCCCCCTACCCTCCTTTGATTGCTTGAGGGCCAGTTCTGCCATCAAGGCACCCGTCAAGTGGGGTCAAGACGGCGCAGGCAGGCAGAGTAGGGCCTGAGGCTGGCAGGCACTACCAGCCCCATGGAGGAGCACAGTCTCCGATTGCCAAGTGGAACTGGGGACTGGGCTCCGGGACTCCATGTAGGTGCCCTGTTGGTGCCTGTGCCACCCAGCCCAGCCTTGAGAGCTGGAGCCCAGCTTTCCCAGGCAGCCACACCTGCTGGCCTATGGGTGCCGAGCGGGCAAGCTGGCCTGGAGCCAGGTGGTGGCGTTCGTGGGCATGCGGAGCTCCAGGCAAACAGGCTGGGTTGAAACAGTTGCCTGGGAAACATCTCAGGATCCACCGGCCAGCAGAGCGGGCGCTCAGGGCCCACTCACCGTCGTGGAAAGGAGGGCACCATGGCTTCCTCAGGGCCCCTCATCATGGCTGCAGAGGAGTGGGTGTCTGTAGCCAAGAACCGCCAGTGACAGCAGGCTAAAGCCAAGGACCAGCTGGGCCTCCAGCCCCCACTTCAAGAGCCTGAAAGTCGCGGGGCAGCCAGGGGGCAGCGGGGGAGAGATGGTGGCCTGTGACCAGGAGTCCACCCTGGCTACCACCTCTCGCCTGGACAGCCACCCTGTCCCAGCATGCATAGTGAACCTCGTCCTCCTGAGATCTGCACCGCTCCCGCCCCAACACCCTCCTCTGCTGCTGCCCTGTGCTTCCTGGCCCCATCTCTCTCCCCACATCTCCACTTCTACTGACCCCCCAGGCTCTCCTCTGGGGCCTGCTCACAGAGAAGCCCTCCTGACCCTCCCCAACCCCATTGCCTGGCTGGGTTCTCCTGCCCCGCAGTGGGACTCATGGGGCCAGGGTGCCATGTCCTTCCCATGGTGTCCCCAAGCTTCAGGAGTGCCGGGCCCAGAGGAGGGGGCGTGGGGGGCAGTGGGGGCACCACCTTGGCTCCCGTGGAGAACATCGGTCCGGCAGACCAAGCTTTGAGGCTACTGGGCAGCCAAACAGTGTCCCTGGGAATGTGAGAGTGTGACTTTGCTGGAAATAGAGTCTTTGCAGCTGGAATAGGGTTAAGACAGTGCCATACTGGGTCAGGGTGGGCCCTGAGTCCAGAACGACTGGTGTCCTTGCATGAAAATGCATGGCTGGAGACAGCCACACAGAGACAAGCCAGGCAGCAGCGGAGGCAGCGGGCGGAGGGATGCGGCCACGAACCCAGGAACATGGAGCCCCAGAAGGCCGGAGGTGATAGAAAGGGTCCTCCCCAGTGCCTCCAGGGGGCTGGGGACCCAGCAACGCCTTGAGTGTGGAGTTCTGGCCTCCAGAGTGTGAGGGTGGACCCCGTTGCTGAGGCCCCCAGTCGGTCATTTGTGCAGCAGCCTCTGGGCTTGGACACAGCGACTCTCAAAGCTGTCTGCACCACATGCGGCTTGAAGACCCCGAGTGTGGAGGAGGAGGGGGCAGCATGGTGTCCTCTCTTGCCCAGGGTCCCGTCAGCATCCCCAGGGCGGGGGAAGCTGCTGTCCTGTGGCCAAGAACGTGGCCTGAGGAGAGCCAGCTCTGCCAAGTGTCCTGGGGAGAAGGCCGGGTCCAGGGTGGGGCAGGACCCTCCCTTTCCCTCCGCCGCCCCGCCTCTCCCCTTCTTCCCCTTCCCCCAGCCTCTCCTCTCCCCCTCCACCTCCCAGAGATGGCGGCCTCTCCAGATGGAGACCCGGGGGTGGCCCAGCTCCTCACTGCAGTGGCCTCTCACCTGCTTACAGCTGATCTGCTGGCCGGAGCCTGGCCTTCTAGGCCCCTACTGCATACCCCCCTCCCCCGTTTCTGTGGAAGCCATCTCTGATCTCCCACTGCAGGGGACCTGACACAGAAAGCTCCGAGCCTCTCCCTGGGGGCCTCTCAGGGCAGGGCCCTCCTTGGGCAGGGCTGGGCATCCCCCCAGAGGTGCTGCTGGGCTCCGCTGTGTCCTTTCCCTGCTCCCCCTCCTCCTGCTCCTCGTCCTCCTCCCTTCCCCTCCCCCATCAGCCCCCCTCCTCTTTTCACAAGGGCACAAAGGCTTTAGCCCCTCCCCGTATGGACTCAGAGGCTAGGTCAGGGGTCAGCAGACAGTTGTTTGGCCTCCCTGGCAGTAACGGGTAGGGGTGTGTTGGGGGCCCCCCACCACAAGCGGCTGTGCACCTGGAGTTATTTTACCTGCTTCTGAATCTCACAGGGACCCCAGCCTTTAGCCACCAGAGGTCCCAGCAGCAACCACAGGTCACGGGTCACAGCCTGAGACTGCGAGAGACACCAGCCCCTGGCAGAGGACCTGTGTCTCCCCTTTCCACTGCCAGGTTTGGTGCAGCAGCTGGTCAGGGCATGGCTGGCTGTGTCTGGTCTGGAGATGGGGGGCAGGAGGGGGCGAGGCCAGCTCTCTGACCTGAGACTCATTGGCCTCACCATCCAGGAGGCAGGAGGCAGGAAGCAGGACCCCGCAGGCCCCACCTCCCATTGCCCTGGGTACTGGGCTGCTCCAGCCTCAGCTGCCACACGGCCCCCAGGGGCCTGGCAAACCCCTGAGGCCAGAGGGAAGCCCGGGTTCTGAGTGTCCCCTTTGAAGCCTGCAGGGGACTGTCCGGCCAGTGGGAGCCGTGGCTGTGGCTGTGAGTCACTTCTCTGAACAGGCTTCACTCCGGCCTGAAGCCCAAGGTGGGCCCAAGCAGGACGTGGCTGGAGTCAAGCCAGGTGGCCGGTAGGTACCACCCAGGCAGCCCCCCTCCTGCCCAAGCCTCCTCGGCCACTGAGACCACCCTGCCTTCTGCTCGTAGGGCCTCCATCTCCCCTACTCCTCCTCCTCCTGGGGCCTCCAGCCCCTCGGCCATTCCACAGGGCCTGAGTGGGATGTTGGCAGGAGGGAGGGAGGGCTCCCAGCTGGGGCAGAAGCCCAGGGAGAGAGCAGGCCCTGCTCAATCCCAAGGCACCTTCAGGCCCATCTGGCTGCTGAGAAGAAGGGTGGGGGAGGGGACCAGGAGGCAGGGACAGGGCATTTGAGTTGGGCCATTCTCCTCCTCCCTGAGCTGCTATGCCCACCTCCTGAGAGTGCAGTACCCCCATCCCCAACATGAGTGGGCCACCAGTCGGGGTGGTGAGGGCCTACCAGGGGTTCAGTAGGCTCTGGAGAAGGGGTGCAGCCCCCTCCTCCCCCACCACCTCCTTCCTCTCCCTTGGGAGCAACCAGGGGCCCTCCGTGGCCAAGCCCTCCCGACCACATCACTGGTCACCCTACTTGGGCTGGGCGCAGCTGGACCAGCCTTCCTGGCAGTTCCGGTGCACGTGGGTCCCCCTCTCTGGGGCCAACTGAGCCCACACGGTCCTCCTCTGGGCTCAGCCCAGGATTGACTGTCCACCCACTCAGGAGGAGAGGTGGGACAGGTCCCTGATGGCTCAGGACCACCGGGATGCAGGGATTGGGGGCCACATCAGGGCCACAGCTGTGGAAGCTACTGGATAGGACTGGCAGCTGGGCGGCCTCCCCGAACTGCTCCCCCTACACCTGGGCCATGGGCAGCCCAGTTCAGGGCTCACTTCTGGGGGTACCCACCCTGTGTCAGAGGTGCCGTGCCTGCCCCACCGACAGGCGGGCTGCCAGCCCCCATCATAAGCTGTGCTGATGAGCTCTGAGCTCTGAGCGGGGATTTGAGCTCAAGTCTGCTGTGCTGCTGCCTGGCTGGTGGCCTTGCTGACTTGTTGCCCCTAAGTGGCCACCTCAGGGGTGAAGGTGGTACAGGTGCTCTAAGCACTGCGGGGGGACAAGGGGCAGCTTCTCTGGCCTGGGAGACCGAGGCCAGGAACAGGCAGACAGTGAAGCCAACTCCTTCCATCCTGGGTGCCCATTTGTTCCCCAGGCTGTTCCTGAGCTGGGAGAGGCTCCCTGAGGCTCTTGGGAAGAGGATTACCCACCCAACTCTGCCCACATGCAGCCACCCCAACTGCCAGGGTCTGCTGACCTGCAGCTGTTGCGTGTGGCCAGTGTCCCTCTGGTGTGCCCAGGCCTGGACCCCTGGCGTGCCCCTCGGTTCATAAAGACTGCCCCAAATCTCCTGGACCACACCCTCCTTTGAGGGAGCCATCCCCCGCTAGGTGCCCTGGGGAGGTCGGTCCCCTGGAATAGCAAATTTTCCTCCCCACGTGATGAGAGTGGCTGGCCAGGTGGGCAGGGAGGATGCGGTTGAGACCTGGAGCCACCCAGGACTTCAGGCAGTAGGGGGCAATGGGCCTGCACGAAGCTTCCCAGGGCACCCTGTACCACTGCTGCTGCTGCTGCTACTAAGTCGCCTCAGTCGTGTCCGACTCTGTGCGACCCCATAGACGGCAGCCCACCAGGCTCCGCCATCCCTGGGATTCTCCAGGCAAGAATACTGGAGTGGGTTGCCATTTCCTTCTCCAGTGCATGAATGGGAAAAGTGAAAGTGAAGTTGCTCAGTCGTATCCGACTCTTAGCGACCCCATGGACTGTAGCCTACCAGGCTCCCCCATCCATGGGATTTTCCAGGCAAGAATACTGGAGTGGGGTGCCATTGCCTTCTCCAGACCCTGTACCACAGGACCCTACGAATCGACCCAAATGGCATGGCCCTCACCAGGTCCTCAGCTCCTGCCCCCAGTGCTGTCCCGGGGCTGCAGTCAGTTGTCCCCACCTTGCCCCTCTGTGCCCTTCTCCGACCTGCCCTCTCTCTTGCCGCCTTTGTCCGTCTGCCCACTCCTCCTCTTGGTTTACTCAAAATTAGAGCAGCCATCCCTTAAAAGGGAAAAGGAGGGTGAAATTAATCATAAAAATATATTTCATTTTAACCCAACGTATCTAAAATCTGCCTTTCAACATGGAATCGTATGTAAATTATTAGTATGTTTTCACACATTCTTCTCTTTACACTGGGCCTTTGTATTCAGAGTACAACTCCAGGGGCCCAGCTGGTATGTTGTACAAGGGAAGGAGCCTGGGCACACAAGAGCCCCTGCCATGTGCCCAGTGGAGCCCGTGGTAGAAATCCGGGCTCCTTCTGCCATGTCAGGGCTGCAGGGTCCAAGGAGGCTCTCCTGTGTGTGTGTGTGTGTGTGTGCTGTCACTTCAGTCGTGTCCGACTCTCTGTAACCCTGTGGACTGTAGCCTGCTAGGCTCCTCCGTCCATAGGATTCTCCAGGCAAAAATACTTGAGTGGGTTGTCATGCTCACTTCTAGGGTATCTTCCCGACCCAGGGATCGAACCTGCATCTCTTACATCTCCTGCATTGGCAGGCGAGTTCTTTACCACTAATGCCACCTGGGAAGTCTGAGACTCTCCTGACTGCCCCCCAAATACCACATCAGGGTGCCGGAGAACGCTGAGACAGGCAGCAGGAGCCCCCTCAAGGCCCGCCATCCTCCACCCTGGGCCCAGCTTTCTGTACCTCACCTGTGGGCTGGCCTGGGCCCCGAGCCTTGGAAACACCTTCCAGGCAGGGAAGATGACTGACCACAGGCCTCGGTTTCCCTGTTTCCTTTCAGTGTGTCCTGAGATCTGATGCCCACTGGCAGGGACAGAGATGACCAGTGTCTTATTCTGTTCGGGCTATTGTAACAAGATACCACAGACAGTGGCTGTAGAGAGCATAGATTTCTCTCTTGGTTCTGGAGGCTGGCAGTCTGAGGTTGGGTGCCAGCATGGTTGGGTTCTGGTGAGGCCCACATGCAGGTCCTGTTCCTCATGGGGTGGGGCACAGCTGTGAGGGTGCTAATTTTCTAGTGAGGGCCCCACCCTTGAGACCCAGACACTTCCCAGAGGCCCTACCTCCCCGACTGGGGTTAGGTCTCAACATAGGAATTTGGGGGCCTCAAGCATTCAAGCCATAGCATCTGCGTGGCTCTCAGGCACCCTGCAGCCATGTTCCAGGTGCTTTCATCACAGGCACTGTCTGGGGTAGGGGAGGAACAGGCACCCCTATGGATTCCCTTGCAGGCCTGCCTGCAGACAGTGGGTCACTGGGTGGTCAGTTCTGCATGCATAGACCTCAGGAGGGCCCTGGCCTGCCTGCCCTCCCAGCTAGCTGGACCTCGCTTGTGCTCCTGCCTGAGAGTTTTTCCATCCTGTGCTGAAGCCTCAGCGCTGCAGGCAGGCCATTCTGCTCAAAACCACAAGTTCTGTGTGTGGATCTGTGTGTTTGTATGTGTGTGTGGGTCTCTGTGTCTGTGTGTGTGTCTATATCTGTGTGTGTGTGTGTGTGTGTGTGTGTGTATGTGGGTGAGTGCATGCGCATGTCTTGTGTTCTCTTCCCCAGAGCTGAGTCCAAGGCTCACCCTGAAGGAGGTGCTTCCTGCGGGGAGGGAGGCCGAGGCTGAGGGGCTGCCCGGTGTGCTGGGCGGTGCTGGGCCCCTCCTGGGAGCCTCCCTGGGGTGCTGGTCTCAGGCCTGCCTCCTGCTCTCCTTTCTTCCTCTCAACTTTGCCCTCACTCCCCTTCCCCCACTCCTTCCTGGCAAGCAGATGCAATCCAAACTTGTTGTGAATGTCTCCCCTGCAGTTGTCCACCGGCTCGTCCAAGTTAAATATTACTCACTGAGATGCGAGCCCGCTGGGCAGTGCTGGCCTGGAGGTGGACCGGTCTGGGGAAGGTGCTGGGCGGAGGCCAGTGCCAGGCCTGTGGCGTCTGTGGGTGCTAGGGGTGGGGCTGAGGTGGCAGCCAGGAGCTCGCCAGCCTCGGCCTCGCCCTTTGAAGGGGCTGTTTCCTTAACCCCTGCATTGTGCCTAGAGCAGGCAGGAGAGCGGGCAGTGGGTCTCTGGCCAGGATGGGGTGTGGAGGGGCCACCCAGGGACTGAGAGGGGCTTGGACTGGGCTAGGCAATGGCTTTCCTCCTGGCCAGTGGCTCCTGCCCTGTGCCAGGCTAGGGGCGGGACTGGGGACAAAGTGCTAGGAAGAATAGCCTGTCTCTTTCAAATCAACCCCTTTCCTGGCCCTCAGTTTTTCCCAGCAGCAAAGTAGAGGAACTAGGGTCTGGTGGCTGGACCCCTCCTCCTCTGGGGAAGAACCACCTGCTTCCCCTGGCAGCTTCTCCTTCCACCTACCAGCGACGGGCTGTGGCTCTGGGGTCCTCCCTGGCTGGCTCGGAGCAGGGTCCCCCAGGCCGCCATCCTCCAGGGGCAGCAAAGCTGGGGGAGTCACCAGGGCCACCCTCCCCTCACCACCTGCTCCACTTTCTGCATGGACCCCAACGGGACCTAACCACACCCAGCCTCAGGGCCTTTGCACCTACTGTGCCCTGTGCTCACCTCTTACCCACCACAGGGCACTGCTGGAATGGACCTCATGAGGAGCACTATCCCCCTCGATTGGTACCCCACCCACCTCCCCTGGTCTGTTCTTAAAAGCATATACCCCCGACTAATACAGAACATGTGGAAGTTTCATTTTTCATTGTCTCCTATGAAAACAGAAGCACTTGAGAACAGGAATTCTTTTCTGCTTGTCTACATGCATATCACGGTTTGGCCCTGGATAAACCTGGTGGAGAAGACCGATTCCACAGTCATGCCTGGTATGGGGCTCTCACCCACAGCCACACATCGCCCCTCAGGGCCAGAGCCCCCAGCCCGCACCTGAATCTCAGCCTAGGGTCCAAAAACTCCGAACAGGGCCCCCTGTGAGAGGCCCGCAGGGTGCAAAGGAAACACGGGGCCGTGGCTGTCCCAGAAGTCTGAGCCACCACATAAAACCGTGCAGGAGGGAGCTGCCTGGTTGCCTAATGGTTAGGATTCCTGGCTTCACTACCTGGAAACCCTGACCAAGGAACTGAGATCCCTCAAGCCATGCAGAGTGGCCAATAAAATAAAATAAAATATTAAAAAAAAAAAAAAAAAAAAAAACCAAGGAAGAAAGTAGAAGAACAGAGTCCACACAGTTACCTGTGGTAATGGTGGGGCTGCCCCTGATGTGTTTCAGGGCCACAGGCCTTTCATCCTTAATCTTCACACCTGCAGCATGAAGCCTGCTCCCCACCCCTCACTGTCCAAAGCCCCTCAGACCTGTGTCTCCTGTGGAGCTTGCCGGGATGGGTGCTTAACTGGACAAGGCCACACGTCCCTCCTGCTGGAGCCACCTCCACTCAGGAAGCAAAGTGGATCCGGGCACCCAGAACCCGGTACCTGGGTCTGCACCGGCCTAGGCCCACTCTCAAGGGGCCTCCTCCAGGCCTGAGCCCTTCCGGGGACACAGCCTCAGGATGGGGAGGCCCCTGGGGGAGCCGTGGAAGGCCCACCTGTGCTCCCTGAAATTTCTCTCCACACCTTTGTGCATGAGTCCATGTGGGGCTCTGGAGACAGGGCCGCCCACCTGCCTGCCTCCTGCCCAGACCTGTGAGTGTGCCTGCTAGTGTGGACTGGGGCGAGTTGGGACTTCGCACCTGAAATCCAGCGGGAGGGCAGGAATGTGAGTCTTGAAACTACCTTCCTGCCGTGTCTGTCATTTCTGGGAGCAGACACGGTGGCTCACAGCTACCCCAGTGTCTTCTCTGCCCTTCCAGATGCTGGAAGGACAGCATGTGGCCGCAACCCTCGGCCTGGCCCATGCCAGCGCCTCTGACCCTTGCAGAGCAGCCCTGTCTGCCCGCCCTCCCTTCGGCCCCAGACCCAGCATCTGCTTTCTGGTTGAGGCTGGTCGGGTTGGGGTTGGGTTAATTTGGCCCTGGGCCCTGTTGGGGTGATGGGGAGTAGCAGACCCTCTGTAGATCCAGGGCTGGCCCCCCAGGCTCCTCTGTGGAAGGAAAAGCTCCATCTGACTGTGGCAAGGACATAGGGAAGGCGGGCTCTCCAAGCTTTGCCTGTCCGTTCTGTGATGCCCCGCTGAAACATCTCAAACCTTTTGGCAAATGTCTGAGTCCCCAGGGGTGGGGTGGGCCTCCAGTCCTGAGTACCCCCACCCTCAGTCTGGGCTGAGGACAGCCCTCAGGCTGAGTGTTGAAGCGACAGTTGGGTAAAGTGTGGCCCAGATAGAGACACGGCCTCGTGACCAACTACAGGACACCTTGGCCAGGAGGAGGGACCATGGTCCCCCAATCCTGCAGTCAGACTAGGCCCAAGGTGTGGAGCCTGAGACCCGCAGACCATGCACTGGGGATGGGGCAGGCAGCAGCCCTGGGGGAGGCAGCAGCCCTGGGGCAGGGGGGCAGTGTGACAGCTGGTGTGTATCAGAGCAGGCCACAGGGCCTCCTCATGCTCCTGCCATCCTGATGGCCCAGCATGGTCACCAGAAGGGCTGCAGGGGCAAAGCCAGTGAGGCCTGCCTCCTGGGCCATCAGGGTTGCAGTAGCTCCCATAGGCACTGGCGTGACAGGGAGCCCAGGCCTAGGGCCGGGGGAAGGGCCTGGCTGGTGGGCAGCAGGCTGGGGAGGCTCCGGGGCTTGGGCGGGAGGCGGGGAGGGCGTGGCAGCCTGGGCGGCATGGAGACCGGAAGGCTCAGGGTGGGTAAAAATAGCAAACCCAAGAGGGTGTAAGTTCCAAGAACGCGAGTCTGAAAAGAAAGGAAAACACGGTCTCCTTCCCTGTTTCTCGAAGAGGACAGAGACCAGGGGCTGCAAGCTGCAGGAGGGGTCTTGGGGCTTCCGGCTCGGCCCCACCGCAGCCCCGCAGTCCTGGGGTCCCTGCTGCCCACCCTCCCAGAGCTTTGTCCCCAAGCAGGGCGTGGCGCGGCTGGGCTCCAGCGGGAGTGCCTGGAGTCCGCTTTCTCCAGGCGGCGGAGGCAGCCCTGGGGCCACTTTCCTCCCCTCTTCCTCCCATGGCAGAGGAAGCTCGAGGCAGGAGCTCAGGATGCCCAGTGGCCTCAATGGGCAGTCTGCGTGGAGCCCCAAGGCTCAGTTGCCCAAGCCCGGGGGAGTGGGGGAGGGGCATTCCAGGGGAGAAGCAGCAGTGGGCATGGTCCCTCCGGCTCCATGGCCACCGCTCTCTGAGTTTCCCTGAGGGGACTTGTCTTGCTCCTCTCCAGGCCAGGAGCCAGCATGACTCCTGAAACACCCAGCACACGCTGTCTGCAGCCTCTGGGGGCCCGCTGTGTCCTCATGGTCCCAGGACACAGAAATGAGGCAGGAGGTCTGAGGTCCCTGGGCTCTTTTTCCCCGAGTCCTGAGAGGACCCTGCAGCCTCGAGGGGCTCCTGGACTGGAGCCCACCTCCAGGAAACAGAGCTGCCCTGCTGGAGGCTCTGGTGGCACTTCTCAGGGAGAGGTCCTCTGTCCTGACCAAAGGGGACTCTGATTGCTGCTCCTTCCAAGAACAAGTCCTGGCTGAAATGTTGGGCTCAGGGCCCACGGATGAACCAAGTGCTCTCAGAGGGGCCAAGAGCACCAGGTAGTGGTGCTGAAAGCACAGCAGTGGGCCACTCCCAGGCCCAGAGGGAAGGCAATCCACCCTATTTGCCCGTGCCCTGGGGAAATCCCTTCCTTCTCCCCCTCCTGCCTAGGCTGGCAGTGGGGCTGCATCTCTGCCCACAGCCCCTCAACAAATCTGGAAGAACCTGTAGTCTCTTCTCTTCCACCCTTGTTCTGCAGGGTAGGGGGAGCCCTCTCCCCACATGAGAGGAGGCCCTGGGAGTGCAGGGGTCTTGCCTCTGGTGCCCAGATGCCCTTGGCTGGTGGCGGCTGATGGCTGCAGAAGCAAGGGGGGAATGGAGCCCTGTGCAGGGGGAGCTCGTTCCCCCAAGAAATAGCTCAGATGCCTTATGTAAGGGTGAGCTCACTGCAGAGTCTGCCAGGAATGACGGCAGGAGGGTGGGGGGGCTGCTTAGGCCGGAGTGTGGCTCGGATTTACGAGGAGAGAGGGGCCCAGGGCCTGGCGGCAGGAGGGGGCTGCTGGCCGGCCTGGGGTGCAGAGCCAGGGCACAAGTCCTCCTGGGGCTGGAGGGGCCAGGGAGGGACCAGACCCAGGTGCTGTGGATGGGCCTGGGGTTCTTAGACCGAGATCCACCCTGCTTTCCCACACCACCAGACACAGTTAGGAGTGTGGTCAGAGTAGGGGCCCCTAAGTGCCCAAGATTCTCTGGGAGCAGCCTGGGGGACCTTGGGTGGGGGTGGGCGCCAGCTGCCCTCTGTCTTCCAGCCCCTTCCCAGGATGCTCAGCCAGGGCGATGTGCCTCCCTGTTCTTTCTTCCCTGCTGGAGGCCTGGTCCGCCGCCCCTTGGTGTCCCCTCCCCTCTGGGGTGTGCAGCATCCCTCACCCACTGCAGGATGGGCACAAACCTCAGAGCCAGCCCAGCAGCCCTGTCTCCTGGAGAGGCAACCTCAGGCCCAGAGGAGAGGGGCTCAGAGCAGCTGCAGTGGGCATGCCCAGGGCCCCAGAGCATCCACTGCCCCCCGACAGTAGGAACCAGCTCCCAAAGCACCCAGCCTGTGGACCTCTGACCCCCTGGTTGCCTGGACTGGAGGAAGGTCCCTTGTCCCATGAGACCTCCATCAGATGTCCACTAATAGGTACCCAGAGTGCTCGCTCCTCACTGGAAAAGGCGGGTCACAAGCTAGAAGAGATGACCCCAGGGCCTGGGTTGGGGGGGGACACAGAGGACCCAGGAGAGGGCTGGGAGCTCAGGGTGGGCAGACCCTGCTCCCAGGAAGTGTGGCTAGGAAGGACGGTGAGAAGGAGGCAGCTGGAGGGGCCATGGGCCCAGGAGATGGGAGGTAGGGCCTATTCTAATGCTAGGGGGCATGGGGGTGAAGGTGGGAGAGGCTGGGGGGTCCCTCTGGATCTCAGGCTTTACCTGGCTGCTCAGAGGTCAACTGGGTGTGTCCTAAAGGTGGGAGCTCCTTGTTGCTCCACCCTCCATTAAGGTCACTGGGGTCTCTGAGTGGCCCTCAGAGCAGCCCCCTGCCTGGACTGCTCATCAGAGGCCTCGTGCAACACCTGCTGCAGGTGGCTGGGCCTTACCTGGGTGCCCATGTCCTCACCACACAGTGCCCTGGGCAGGTCCCAGGCCTCCAGAGCCTCTGTGTGCCCTTCATTGACACAGGAAGTGACATCATGCCTTCAGAGCTGCGTGTATCACAGCGGCCCTGGCAACTGGTCTGGAGAGGCCATCCTGATCACCGGGCTCTACTGTTGATACCAGCAGCGGGCAGCTCGGTCCCGGAGAATTGTCTTTGGAGTGTCTGTTGGGAAACTTCCTGCAGGCAAGGAGCTATCTTTCCACCTCTGTCATGTCCCTTGTGCCCAGCTGGCACCACTCAGCAGTGTCTGTTGGGCAAGGGGACATTAGGGGGTCCTTGAAGGGCTTGGCTTCCCGCTCCTTGCTGTTTAGCACCCTGGCCCCTCATCCTGGGGCCCAGGGCTGCAAGCCATAGGCGGCCACCCTGTGATTGGTGGGGCGTGGCCAGCAAGGGGCACGTTCCGCTTGGAGCAGTGCAGGACGCTTCAGGGGACAGGGTCCTGTTGGGCGGGGGTGAGGCCGCAGGGCAGGTGCCCACAGAGCACCCTGAAGGCTGAGGCCATGTGCCCAGAGGCTGGGGCCAGGCCTGCTACAGTGAGGGGGGCAGTTAAGGCCTCAGGGCCATGGGGTGGGCATTTGGGTGGCTGTGTCTGGCATGGGAAAGGGGCCCACTTGTCCCTCCCCACTCCAGGAAGATGGTGGCAGCTCCTGGGTGGGGGCAGGGTTTGGGGCTGCTGCCTGCCGTGGGAGGTGGGCAGGACCTGAGGCTCCAGGGGAGGTAGCCCCCACCCTCTGCTAGCCTCTGCGGTGGTGTGCCGGGCTCACCTTCATGGCCATTGGCTTTTCCCATGCCCTGTGGCCAGGTGCTCAGCTCAGCTTCCCAAGCACCACTCCAGCTGACCCCCAAGAAGCAGGTCTGGGCTGAGTACTGGGTGCCAGACCCACGTGGGACCCAGCCCTGGCCTTGGCCCCCGAGTACCCAGGGGAGGCACGTACACCCTCAGCCCCTGGGTGAGTAGTTCTTACACAGGCCAGGAGGCTAACCCTACAGAAGGTTTCATGGGGGGAGCGGAGAATCCTTCCCAGACAGAATGATCTGAAAGAAACTAGAGGGAAGGTCAACAAGACTGAAGCAGCTTCTTTGGAAAACCAGAAAATGCAGGTCACCACGAAGAAGAAATTTAAAATGTCTGTGGTTCCCTCACTTGGGAAAAACTACTTTCTTGTTTCTGACATAGAAACTGAGAACCATAAATGTCTGAGCACTATGTCAGCTGCGCCCATGATTAAAAGTGTTCCATTGACTTTCAGTTGAAAACTTGTGATTCCATTTTGATTCCTTCTTTAATTGATGACTTATTCAAAGTGTATTCTTTAATGTCCCAAACTGCATCATCTTGAGGGGGGGAATGTGAGGATGAGATGGTTGGATGGCATCACTGACTCAATGGACATGAATTTGAGCAAACTCCAAGAGAAGGTGAAGGACAGGGAAGCCTGTTGTGCTGCAGTTCATGGGGTCGCAAAGAGTCGAACACAACCGAGCATCTGAACAGCAACAACAACAGGCGATTACGTCTTTTTGTTGTTACTTATTTTAGTTTAGAGTTCCGCTCTGTTTGCTTGAATTCTTACCAAAGAAAGATGCATAGAGGAAAGGAACAAAAAGAACCCAAGAGGTTAGGACACTCTGGACAAGTCTGTAGTGGTCACTGAGCCACTTCCTCCTGATCCTGGGTCCAGTGGCCTGGCCTCAGCCTCTCTCAATTCTTTCAGCTGTTCCTTCTCTGATTTTTCTCCATTTTTCTGAATTATGTGCTCCTGCTGTTCCTTTCTTCAAGTTTTGGACTCTGTGACACGTCACTGGAGCAGCTCTGATCCAACACCACCTGCCCCTGCCTGACTTTCTCTTCCTTTCTCCCCCCAAATGCGCTCAGTTGTTGTTTCAGTTCAGTTCAGTCACTCAGTCGTGTCCAACTCTTTGCGACCCCATGAATCACAGCACGCCAGGCCTCCCTGTCCATCACCAACTCTCTGAATTTACCCAAACTCATGTCCATCGAGTTGGTGATATATTGCTCTTTCTGGGTCCAATAGTGATAGCATCCATTTCCTCTCCTACTGAGGCAAAGAAGATAAAATAAGGCTTCTGTGAAGGATGGCAGGCACAAGTTGGGGACTTCCCCACAGAGTAAATTGTTCAGGGAAGGCACATGATTCAGTGTAATTGTCCCAAGTGGGTCCCCCTCCTGTGGATCTCTGTGGGCCTGAGTCATCTCAGTAAGGAGAAGGCCTCGGCGGAAATGGAGTTCAAGAACCCGCCTCTCACTTACTGCTGCTCAGCCAGATTGCGTTGCATTAACCCCCCCTCAACACTGTGGTTGCACCCCTGTAGATCTGCCTAAATTTGTACACTAACATTTTAAGGAATAAAAACAAAATAATTTTTTTTTTTTTACTATATAGGGCCTGGCAGGAACAGAATAAATAAAAGCAAAATGTAGGCCTTCATTGTAACTTAGCCCTAGCAATCCCTTCATCACTGATGGAAGGGCCTGGATGCTAAACTTTCCTTCGTGTACCATTATTTCCTTTTCTTCAGGAACTGTCATTTTTTTTTTTTTAAACTCTGGCAAAACTGACCACTCAAGAGTTGAAGAGTTGCTCTTCTACCCTGAGTGGTTTGAAGCAGAGAGTGGGAGTGTCCAGGAGCAAAGGGACACAGGACCGCCTGCTCAGCTCTCAAGGCAGAACCAATGCTTCTCCCCAAATCAGAGCCCCAGACTTAGCAAAATGCCTGGCTTCTATTTAGGGATGCTTTTTACAGCCAAGAGCTCTTTATTTGTATGAATTATGTTAACATAATCTAAACAGAGCATATGAGTGAATGGACGGATGAGTATTGATTTATGTCAAAGCCCTCCTTCTCTGCCCTCCCACCATGGTCTTCCCCACCTGGGCGCGCTCTCGACTCCATCACCCTCAGTAGACACTGCCTTCTCTGTGTGATCACAAGCTCCCCAAAGGCCAATTGCAGTTGTTTACACTATTATAACTGTGTCAATGCATTCACTGCTTAAGCCAAGTGGTGAACTCTACTTAGGTTTTCCCTTTGTTTTTCCTGGAGTTAATACTTGCCTTGGTTTCTTTTTCAACTGCTGAGCTTGTGCCTAGAGCTAAAACCTTCCACCTCACCCAGCAGGCCCTCCATACAGTTGCTTGCTTGCTGAGTCACTTCAGTCATGTCCAAGTCTTTGTGCAACCCCATGGACTGTAGCCCACCAGGCTCCTCTGTCCATGGGATTCTCCAGGTAAGAGTACTGAAGTGGGTTGCCATGCCCTTCTCTAGGGCATCTTCCCAACCTGTGTCTCTTACATATCCTGCATTGGCAGGCGGGTTCTTTACCACTAGTGCCACCTGGAAAGCCCTCCATACAGTTTGGAGCTAGTCAAATGCATCCTATAGTCCATCACATCCTGGCACCCTCTGCTCTCTTGTCCTGCTCTGGGCTGGTTGCTCTCTGGGCTCCTCCTCTGGGCTGCTGGGAAGAATCTCTACATCCCCTTCAGGGACCAGACAGCCCCTTCTGAGCCTGTGTGGTCATGCTGGAAGCCTGGTTCCAGCTCCCATTTGAGAAATGGCCTTTTGCCTCAACTGCATCCCATGGTGGCCTTAAGTCCCTGTCCTTAGGGGCATGAGGCCAGCTCCAAGCCCTAGGTAGGCTGCTAAGTTTCCACCCTGCTCTACCATGGGGCTTGCCTTCTGTCCTTGTCTACAGGCCTGCAGAGTGCCTTCCTTCTGCCTTTTCACAGAACATTTAAAGAGCAGACCTGTGTTCCCCAGCACGCATTCATGTTGGGCCAGGAAGGGGTCCAGTTCATCTGCCATCTCAGCTGGAGTTGTAGCAGACACTTGTGGAGTCTCACCTGCCTTGCCTGACTGGAGGATTTTCACTGGCCCTAGGCTGGTGGCCACTCCATTGGGCAGCTCAGGCTCACAGGCCCCAACAGAGAACCCATGCCTCCTCCCTGTGACATTCTTAGAAATAAACTGGCTGTTTTTTAACAATCTCAGGTTAACAGAGAAGTTAGCAGTTGCAAGAATAGTACAGGAACACACCCTCCCCACACCCCATGTGGCATGTGAGAGTGAACTGCTGGCATGGGACTCCATCACACCCTGCAACGCCACATCCCGGGCAGGGCTGCTGCCCTCTGCTCCTCAGACACATTCTAGGCTGCTCTGATAACATCATTGACAGTAACCATGTCCAGCCAGGGACCACACATTTCCCTGAGCCTTTATATCTTTCGTCTCCATCGGTCCGGAATATTCTTCAGCCTTTCTCTGTCAGGACCCTGATGCCTTTGAAGGTTCCAGGCCCGCCTTTCTGTACAAAGTCCTTCTGTGTGGGTGCTGGAGGTTTAGCATGGTCAGATGCAGGCTATGCCTCTTTGGCAGGATAGAGGGAAGTGACTGCGCCCCACCCCCAACCCTGCAGTCAGGTGGTACAGGGTCACGATTAATCTGATGATTGCTGGCATCCACTTGGATGACTGGGTTTGGACGGTGCCTGCCAGTGTCTCCCCCGGGAACTCACTCATCTTCCCTTTGCAGTTGATGGGAGCCTTGTGGAGAAGAACTGTAAAACAAGGCAAATAGACCATTTTGCACCAAACTTTCAAGTTACAAATATTATTTTAATACATACTTGAATACGCTGGTTATGCACAGCCCTCTGGTTTTCTATTTTGTTTTGTGGTTATGATCCCCTACCATCATGAGCATCTCTGACTTGCCAGTAGGGGCCCGTCCTCTTGAAGTGGCTACATGGTCTCTCTTGACCAGTCCCTGTTATCCTTTGGACTTTCCTACTTTCCAACATGGTAAGATGTTTCAGACTCGTTCTACCCTCTCTCTGCCCAAGCCCTATGACCAACTGTTTTTCCAAAGGATCCTGCTTCCTTTTAGTGGAGGATGGCACTTAGAAGCCAAGACACAGCTTCTAAGGGTGCTTGCTGCTGTTGGGGGTGTCTCTCCTCTCAGGGCCTCTCCCTGGGGAGAGCTTGGGGTTATACGGATGCCTGTACAAACATGTATCCACTTTTACAGTTTCATCGGTCCACATGGATAAGTTCAGTCCAATGCCATGCACTTACTTATTCCTTTCCATTTTTAAATTCCCATCCGACTTGTCACCAATAATTCGTTTCCTTATTGGCTCAGTCCCATAAATAATCAAGCTGCCTGCCCAGCAGATGTCTTTTTCCTCCTTGGGCTCTGATCTCAATCAGGACTGCCCCATGGCATGGCTCTGGGCCCCACAATCCAGTTCCAGGAGCCTGAAGTGACAGGCTGGTGATGCACATGCCTTCCCCCCACCCCCTTCCTCCCACCTGCAAACATCTCCCAGACACACTGTTTGGACCCAAATCTTTGTCTCAGGATCTGCTTCAGTGGAACCCAAACTAAGGTAAAAGGTCTAAGTTTTTATCAAACTTGTGTCACTTAAGTGATTTTTTTTTCAAATTTAAAGTTTTAAAATGGTATCTTAGGGACTTCCCCAGTGGCGTAGTGGATAAGAATCTGCCTGTCAAAGCAGGGGACATAGGTTCAGTCCCTGACCCGGGAAGATTCCACATGCCACAGAGCAACAAAGCCTGTGTGCCACAACCACTGGGCCACGTTCTAGAGCCTGCGACAAAAGAAGCCACCGCAAGGAGAAACCAAGCACTGCAATGAAGGGTAGCCCCTGGTTGTGGCTAAGCAACGAAGACCCAGCACAGCCAAAAATCAAACAAACAAACCACTAAATAAAATAAAAATAAGTGGGATCTTAGCCCTTTCCTGACAATGGCAGTCTGTGCTTGTCTGAGGCCAGCTGTTTTCTTCCCAGGGAGCAGGGAGTAGGGAGCAGGTGGGACTAAGGAGGGCAAGGCTGGTCCTCCAGGGAAGCTGTCTGTGGGCATCTCTGTAAGGACCTGCTGACCTGAGTCTCCCGGTCCATTCCCCAAGCTGGGCCTCTGAGCTGTTCCCCATGGCAAAGGATACCACATCATTGCCAGCATGCTCATCTCCTGGGTCCTGGGGCGCTGTCAGCTCCAAAGCCAGCACCCAGCTGCTGGAGGCCTCTGAGGGGCCTGAATGACCTTGCTCCCTTACAAACAGGTTTGTCCATCTTTGGCCTCCTTGGCTGTAGGAGATGGATGCCACACAGGGCAGGATTTGGTCTCCTTCCCCACTGGTCCCAGAGCCTGGCTCGTGCCCACGGGGGTACGCATTCCACAAGTGCGTGCTTATCTCTCGAGCGAACATGTGCACGGCCAGCTGCCCACACCCATCAGCGCAGCAAGGGCTGGGGAGTGAGCTGGGTGGCCTGGTGCACTGGGTTCCTCCTCTGCCCCCCGACACGGCTGTGCCTGTGGCCTGGCCCCTCCACCTGCCAGTGGGGTGCGTGGCCTGTGGCAGTGGTCAGTGGGAGGAGTAGGCCACTGGCCAGGACAGCTGCAGCGATGAGTTGATGGGAGGATGGTCAGCAGGTGGGGCCCCAGCTGGGCTTGTGGAGAAGACAGGACCGGGCTGACTCTCTAGGCACAGCTGCCCCGGTCCATGGTGGTTGGGGTGGGCTTGGCTGCTCTAGAAACTCCAACACCTTTCGGGAAAGGAAACCTCAAAGTCCACTGAAGCAGAGGTTTTACAGACCAGTCCAGGCCCTTCCCTGAATCTCAGGGCCCTTCACCCCTCACCTGCCCCCCTCACCTATGCACAGTCACTTTGGCTTCAATCTGGGTTCTCAAGCTCTGGAAGTGTTGGCTTCTCCACCTGGTCCCCTCTTAAGACCCCTTCCTGGAGCCCTGCAAAGCCAGAGGGCAGAGGGGAGGGGGCCTCTGGGAGTCAGGCACTGCCCATCCAGGGGCCCTCAGACTCGGGGCCCTCCTGAGAATGCCGGCTTGGCTGAAGGAGCAGGAGGAATCGAGCGTTTGGCTGAAAACCCTTCCTGTCCAGCCCTCCAACCACCTTTCAATTACAAGTCACCTGATTGTATGGGAGTCAAAGTCATGTAGAAGGAATGGACTCAGGTATGACAGAAAATTTTTGGTCCAGATGTTGTTGTTTACTTGCAAAGTCATGTCCGACTCTTTGCGACCCCATGGACAGCAGCATGCCAGGCTTCCCTGTCCTCCTTCACCATCTCCCAGAGTTTGCTCAAACTCATGTCCACTGAGTTGGGGCTGACATCCAACCATCTTATCCTCTGTTGCTCCCTTCTCCTCCTGCTGTCAATCTTTCCCAGCATCAGGGGCTTTTCCAGTGAGTCAGTTCTTTGCATCAGGTGGCCGAAGTATTGGCTCTTCAGCTTCAGCCTCAGTCCTTCCAATGAATATTCAGGGTTGATTTCCTTTAGGATGGACTGGTTTGATTTCCTTGCAGTTCAAGGGACTCTCAAGAATCTTCACTAGCACCATGCAGTCTGCGAAAGTAAAGATGTCTCTTTTCTTGTTTTGTATGGACCCCTTTCCTAGTTTTCCTGTGTTGGCAGCCATAGAAAAACCTGGTGTTAGTGGCACTGGAGTGAAGAGTGGACGTGTGGGTGGGAGAGGGTTCACGCCCATAGCAGGGAGCTGTCAGTTCTTCAGACGTGGAGCAATGCACCCTGAACTGCAAGGTCCCCCCATGAGATTCTGCAGCCATACAGGTGTGGGGCCTCTGCCCATTCTTGCTGCCTCTCTGGACACCCATCCATGCCTGCAGAGACACCTAGTCAGCTTCCAGGGGCAAACACTGCCCCCCCAGGAGTGCGGGTTTGGGGCGGTTTCAGCCTCCACTGGGGAGTCAGGAGCAGTAAGGGCCAAGCTGAAGGTCACACAGGCTGAAGAGGGTGGGCCCCCCATGTGTCCTCCAGTGTCTGGGCCAGCTTGGGTGCCCCCATCCTGTGGAAGAAAAGATGCCATTGTCTAGCTGGGCTGGACTGTCCCTCTGCCCTTGAGTTGAGAACAACCAGAATTGTCTTCTAGATCTGAAGTCCCCAGCCCCCAGGACTCTGCTAGACACTGTTTCCTCTGGGGGCCACCTGGTCAGCCCGTCCAACCTCAGGCCCGTGAGTTGTCCCACCCAGCACTTTCTGGTCTGTCCGACCCTCATGATAGAGAACCAGGGTGCAAAAGGATGGACTGTGTGGTCTCACACTGGCCGTGCCCTGGGTGCCCTGCAGATGTATAAATGGCTCTTTGGGCCTGGGGGCTGTAGGGTAAATGGTCGGGCTAGCGTGTTAGGGGCCGGCCGGAAGGAGCCAGGTTCCAGAGAGGCCTTGGTCTCACGGTGACCTGGACGCAAGCCCTGCCCTGGAACTGGCGGTGGGCGCACCAAGTGGCTGTGTAGGGGACCATGGTGCAGGGTCGTGGGGTGGTCGGCCCTGCGGCCAGTCATCCTTTGGGGGTTGCTGTGTCGCGCCTGCATCGCTCTGGGGGACCCCCAGAACAGTCTGCACGGTGTCTGTCTCCCGTGTGGGGTCTCTGGGGTGTTGCCATCCTATAGTAACCCACATCGTCTGACTCGGTGTCCCAGTCCTGCATGGGACTTGGGTCATATTGCCTGGAGTCCCCGTCACGTGCGTGGGGACCTCGGGGGCTGGGATGGGAGGCGTGAGGTAGAGGGTGCGCGGGCCCCGTCCGCCCGCCCCTCAGCTGGTTTGCGGTTGTGGTGGGGGGCCCTGTGTGGGTTTCTGGGCTCTGGCGGCGACACAGCGGCGGGACAGGCGCCTTCGTAGCCGCGCAGGAAGCGGCCTCCACCGGATGGGGGGCCCGGGGCGCAGCTACCGCCCCCGCCGAGTGGCCTTCCGGCGGGAGGGCCCGAACGGAGCCGAACGGGGCTGAGTCCCGGACGGGCGGGGCCGAGCGTAGCCGAGCGAAGCCGAGTCCCGGGCGGGCAGGCCCGAGATCAGCCGAGCGGATCCGAGTCCCGGGCCGGAGGGCGGGCCCGAACGCGGCCGAGTGAGGCGGAGCGCCGAGCGCGGGCGGGGGGGAGCGCGCGTTCCTGGAAGAGCCGGGGCGGGGGGGCGGACGCATTCCTGGCTGGCGCTCGGCTGCGGCCGACGCGCGGCCCCAGACGACGCTCGGGGCGGGGCGGCGGCGCGGGGCGGGGCAGGACGCGGGGCGGGACGCGGGGCGGGGGGCGGCGGCGTGAGCTCAGCGCCGGGCGCTCAGTCCGAGCTGGAGCGAGCCGCCGGGAGGATGTGCGCCGAGCCCCGCGCCGCCGCCGCCGCCGCGGTCTGAGGCCGCCCCACAGGCGCTCCGCCGCCCCGGAAGCCGCGCGCGTGGGCGGGCGGGCGGGTGGGCAGGCCGCGGAGCCGGGCGGGCGGGCGGCGGCGGGGTGGGCGCGGGCCGGGCCGGGAGGCCGGCGGCGGGCGCAACGCGGCCGGCCAGCGCCGCCGGGACGAGCCGGGCGGGCGCCGCGCGGTGGGAGGAGGGGGGGGGGGGCGGCGGGCGCGCCGCGCGAGGACGGCCCGGCGGGCGGGGCGCCCGCGCCCCCGCTCCTCCCGGGCCCCTCGGCCTCGGCCGCCGCGGCGATTCGCGCCTCGCGGCGCCGGCACCTGCCCGCGCGCCCCCCGCGAGCCCCGGGCCCGCGAGCGTTGGCGTTGGCGTTGGGCGGCGCGCGCGCTGGGGCATGCCCCGCGCCTAGGGCCCGGGGGGCGCGCGGGGGGCGCGCGGGGGGGGGCCGGGCGGCGGCGGGGGCGGCGCGCGGGGCGCGTGGATGTGGCGCCGGGCCCGGGCGGCGGCGGGCGGGCTCCAGCGGCGGGACCCCTTCGCCCCGCCCGCCTTCCCCTTCGCGCCCCCGGGCGAGGCCGAGGCCGCGGCCGTGATCGGCCGGGAGCCGGCGGCGGGGGGCGGCCGGGGCCGGGGCCGGGGGCGCCGCCGGGGGCGCGCGGGGCGGCGGCGGGGGCCGCGGGGGCCCGGGCACGCGGGAGCGGGAGCGGCCTGGGGAGCCGGAGCGCACCATGGAGGCGGCGGCGGGCGGCCGCGGCGGCTTCCCAACCGCACCCGGGGCTGCAGAAGACGCTGGAGCAGTTCCACCTCAGTTCCATGAGCTCGCTGGGCGGCCCGGCCGCCTTCTCGGCGCGCTGGGCGCAGGAGGCCTACAAGAAGGAGAGCGCCAAGGAGGCGGGTGCGGCCGCGGTGCCGGCGCCGGTGCCCGCGGCCGCCGAACCCCCGCCGGTGCTGCACCTGCCCGCCATCCAGCCGCCGCCGCCCGTGCTACCCGGGCCTTTCTTCATGCCGTCCGACCGCTCCACGGAGCGCTGCGAGACCGTGCTGGAGGGCGAGACCATCTCGTGCTTCGTGGTGGGCGGCGAGAAGCGGCTGTGTCTGCCGCAGATCCTCAACTCCGTGCTACGCGACTTCTCGCTGCAGCAGATCAACTCGGTGTGCGACGAGCTTCACATCTACTGCTCGCGCTGCACGGCCGACCAGCTGGAGATCCTCAAAGTCATGGGCATCCTGCCCTTCTCGGCGCCCTCGTGCGGGCTCATCACCAAGACGGACGCCGAGCGCCTGTGCAACGCGCTGCTGTACGGCGGCGCCTACCCGCCGCCCTGCAAGAAGGAGCTGGCGGCCAGCCTGGCGCTGGGCCTGGAGCTCAGCGAGCGCAGCGTGCGTGTGTACCACGAGTGCTTCGGCAAGTGCAAGGGGCTGCTGGTGCCCGAGCTCTACAGCAGCCCGAGCGCCGCCTGCATCCAGTGCCTCGACTGCCGTCTCATGTACCCGCCGCACAAGTTCGTGGTGCATTCACACAAGGCCCTGGAAAACCGGACCTGCCACTGGGGCTTCGATTCGGCCAACTGGCGGGCCTACATCCTGCTCAGCCAGGACTACACGGGCAAGGAGGAGCAGGCGCGCCTCGGCCGTTGTCTGGACGACGTCAAGGAGAAGTTTGACTATGGCAACAAGTACAAGCGGCGGGTGCCCCGGGTGAGTGTCCTGTGGCAGCCCGTGCCTGGGTAGTGGGAGTGGGGGCTGGAGGGGGGTGGTGCCCTCCTGGGTCGGGGGCTCAGCCTACCCCCTACGTTTCAGGGCTAGTTTTTGTTTTGTGGAAACTTAGGGGTGGTGTTGGCGTCTCCATAGACTGCTCCGTATAGGGAGGAAGGCCCTTTGGTCTGACTCCTAGGACTAGCTCCTTGCTGGTTGGGAGCCTGGGGGGCAGGCCTTGGGGCTGAAGCCCTCCTGAGGCCCACAGCTGTTGCCCAGCTGGGTCGGGAGGGGCAGGCCTCTTGTGCCCTTAGTCCCATGAAGTTTGATCCTGGCCGGTTCCAGTCTGAAGCGTCCAGCCCAGGCCTTCCTGGGGACCAGGGGGATGTCCAGGCTGAGTAGGGGGCAGGGAACCGCCCTGGCCTTCCCACTCCCGGGCTGGCACACAGAGGGGTGCCTGCCCATGTCCCCAGCAGGCGGAACTTGGCCGGGCAGGGCCTGTTTGTGCCTTGAAGTCTTGGGAGACAGACTCCAAAGCGAAGCCAGGTGTCTGGGCCGTGGTGGCCGGGGGCCGAGACTCGGCGACTCCAGCTCTGTGTGTGTGCCTGGCCTGCCAGAGAGTGAGTCTCAGAGTCCCCTGTGCGGAGGCGAGGGCCACTTGGCATCAGGCTTGGGGACTGGTCAGCGGGCGCCTGAGGCTTTGAGTGTCAGGGGAGCCACTGGCCTGCGGTTTGTTTTGGACGTGCACGTTTTCTTTTCTTCTGTCCTTTCCTCTGAGATGCAAAGGGCGAGGTGGGGAGGGCCTCTGGCCTGGGGTCTGTTGTTTGTTCGCCAGACGGTGGATCCATGTGATCCAGCCTGGCAGCTCCTGGCCACTCACTGGGGTCCACACCAGCTTTGCATGGCACCCCCCCCCCAAGTATTTGTAACTTTTCTTTTGAGTATCCAGGCTTATTAAATTGCACACACAGAATGCTGCATTGGCTCTGCTATTCTTGGGAGGCCTAATTAATTCAGCTATTGCATCAAACTTTTTTTTCCAAATCTGTGAATAGATGTTCCCGCCCGGTTTTCTCTGGGCGCCCCTCCAGCGGAGTGTCAGAGTCTCCGGGAGCGGAGGAGGGGAGGGGAAGCCAGGCCTGTTGCCCGCGCTCGGGGGGCCCGTGTGCGCTCGTGGATGTGCTGGTGTTCCTGCCCTCGGCTCGGCTGGCGCCCAGGTGGCAGCTGTCTGCAGACCGGGGCTGGGATTGGGCGGAAGGGATGGTCTGAGTGGGCGTTGTGGGTGGGAAAGGGTGCCGGTGGCAGGTCCCAGCAGGCTGATTGGGCCTCTTGTTTCAGACTGGGAGCTGGCCGTGTGTGGCATGAGGGGTGTTCCCAGTGAACTGGGGGCCTCTCTGTTTGGGATGCCTGCCCCCTCGACAGCCCTCGTGGCCCGAGGGCACCCCGTGTGCAGGATTGTGGTGGGTTCTGGCCACCTGGATAAGCCTGTGGTTGAAAGGCTGTGGCAGGTCACTTAGTGCAGGGTAGACAGGAGACGGTCTTGTCTGCAGGGTGTGTCTGTGTTTGTGTCCGAATCTGGATCATGCGTGTTTGTGGTTGTCTCTCTGGGGTCGGCTGTGGCAGCTGCAGGCCCGGGCCTTGACTCCCTTGCAGAAGGCCCTGCTGTCCTGGACGAGTGTCCGTAGGCTCAGGGAAAGCCTGGCTTCAGCTTGTGGGCCCAGGCACTGCCAGGCGAGTGGGCAAGATGGCCCCCTGAGTCCCAGCCCCAGAGAGGGGGCCAGAGTGAGCTTTGGTGTCTGGTGATTCCCCAGATGGTCAGTGCCGCCCTTTCCTCTTGTGCCCCCGCCCCTAGCTCTGCTGCTCAGAGCTCTCATTGGTTCAGAAAGCTCCCCCAAGGGATGCTGATGGTGATGTGATCATCCTGAGAGGTTAGGGTCTCCAAGCTGTGTGTCAGTACCACGTGTCGTCACAGTGGGGTCTGGGCCGGTGGTCCCATGTGCCCCCGGCCAGGCCTCTGCTATGCCACTGTCCATGCTGGCTCCTGTGCCCTCCTGTCACCCCCAGCTCAGTTATCCTGTTCTCTGGCCTCTGCCCATGGCTTTGGCTCTGTGACCGTGCACTCGGGAGTCCTTGGGTGTGTAGTCCTTTTCAGGTCTCCCCAGCACAGCCTGTCTGTGCGTCAGGGACACCCCACCCTGAGAGTGGGAAGGGGGTTTCGGCCTCAGGGTGGGGAGCTCGTGGGGAGTTCTGGAAAAAGCTGCAGGGGAAGACCCCCTCCCCAGGCTGCGAGCCTCTATTTGCTCCACCCCTTCCCCGCCTGACAGATTATTCGTGGGATACGTTTTGATTTCTCCACTTCTTTCTGTAGTTCATTTTAATATTTTTGATCTCCTGAGACCGAGGACAAAAAGCAACAGAGAACGTGCTGGAACTGCTCTTTGTGGGGGCCTCAGGTCCTGGTGAGATGAAGTGAGCTGATGTTCGGCCCTGGGCACTGAGGGCTGTGGGGGTCACCTGGCTCTCTTGCTGCCAGCACTGGGGGGGGGGGCCTCCTGGGGTCCTGGGGCCCAGTTGCCTTCACCTGCCCTGCTGTGCCTACAGCCTGAGCACGGGGTGGGGGGTGGTCCCTGTGGTCACCCCAGCATGGGGACAGGGCTCCAGCCTGAGCCTGGAAACCCTTGAAGGTGGTGTGTCTACGTGTGCTGGCCCGGGGGGTGCTCCTCAGTGATGCCCTTCACACCACAGGGGCCCCCAGGACGTGCTGCTGTCAGGGCTGCCGGGCCCTGGTGCCCTGCGTTGGGCGGGTCTGACTGTGGAGCTCCTTGGGGCTGCTTCTGTGTCCTCGCTCTGTCCCTCCCTGGCTGCCTGACTGAGCAAGCATGCGCCTCAGTTTCTGCGTGTTGAAACGGGGACAGTATGCGTAACGGTTGTTGGCAGTGTGTTGGGGGCGTGTTTGGGTGATGAATGTTGTAGGTGGGCAAGGATGTGTCTTTTCGCTGCTGGACTGTGTAGCACTGAGGTGGGAGTCTCAGCCTCCCCATGCCCCCTTCCCTTGTCTTCTGCCTGGTCGACTCCATCCCTCATCTGATGGCCCTTGGACTAAGTTGGACCTGTCAGTCATGGAGGGGGGCATTGGTATGTGTCCCTCATTTTGAAGGACGGCTGCTCGTGGGCCAGGTGGGTTGCGGGGGTGCGTTACCCCCCTGGGGCTGGAACTGGGCCGGCCCCTGTGAGGTTGAGGAACAGACTGTTGGGGACTGCTCGCCTTCCGAAGGTCCTGCTTGGAGACCGCAGATGCTGTTTGCTCATGGGGCCTTGTCCTTCCGTGCTGAGTCCCTGTAGGAGTGTTTCTACAGGATTGCCTGCCTGTCAGGGGCTCGTTGACTGAGGGTCCCCGTGCTGTGAGAGTGTTCAGAGTGGAGTCTGTTTGAACTCCCAGTAGTGGAGCGGTTTCCCCCATCATCTGGGGATGGCCAGGCCATCGGCGTGGAGTACCGTGGACTCTCAAAGTCCCTGCTGGGCAGTGGCCGAGGCTTTGGTGGAGGGAGATAGGCCATAGGGATTCCGCTAAGGGGGCACATGTTGTAGGGTCAAGCTGAAGTGGCCGTGGGAAAGATGGTGTCAAGAACGTCCATTGGGCTGGAAGGGACTCTGGCCAGCCTGCCTCTCCTAGCACCTTCTCTTTGTCGTGGGGCTAGGCTCAATGATGCCCTCAGTCTGGGCACAGGTGTAGAGGCTTGGCCGTCCCTTCGTCCACTGGCTTTGCTCGAGCTTTTTCTGGGCCCCATTGTGATTTCCTGGCTCCTGATGTTTTGCTGAGAAGGCGGGGTGCTATTGGGTGATGCTCTGCAGCCAGGCTCCTGGATGGGCCCAGCCCCGCGTGCAGGAGGATGGAATATGCAATTTGGTCTGGTCCTTGGTGAAGGCCTCAGAGAGAAGGCCCGGCTCATCAAACGGGAAACAGCAGCCTCTGGTCAGCCGAGTGCAAGTGAGGGAGGGTGTGGGGGGCTGGCCGAGTGCCCTCGTCTGCGTGTGATGAGAAGGGCCACGTTGAGGTGGTCCTCCAGGTGGGGGCCGTCTGCCCATCTGCCCATCTTCAGCCATCCTGCTGGTTTCCAGCACCTCTCTTTGGAACTGGGCGGTGCCTTCGGCTTGCCAGGGGCAGCAAGGTCCCTGAGTGGCCCTTGCCTCTGTCCCTGCTGCCTGTCTGGGGACCCTCGACCAATGCAGGGCTTCGAGAGTAGAGCAGTTGGCTCCCAACCTTGCTCACAGCCCGTCTGAGTACTGTCTGTCTGAGATGCCAAGCGAGGCCCACGAGGAAGTCTGGGGAGGTGACCGCCGGGCGCCGGGACGGCCTGGGGGAGGCGGTGCTTCCGGGCCCTGCACCCTGGCCGTCTGGCGGGAGGTGTTGGTGGCCGGCGGCCGGACTCTCTGTGGCCCAGAGACGGTTACACAAGCAGCAATAATGTGTCTCTTTCTAAGGATTGCGAAAGTTGGGGAGGATTTCTCCACTGGAAGAATTATGCAAGTTTCAACTGAAATGTTTTTTTAAAAGTTTCTTTGTTTTGAGTCAAAATACAGAGGCTGAATTATTTCCTTAAGATCTGTGAGAGCTGCGGGAGAGGGAGAAGCCTCCACTCTTCCCAGGGCCCTGCTTGCTTGCTTCCTTCCTTCCCTCCTGCTGCCCATCACAGGGGGATGGGGCGTGTTTCGGGGAGGTTGGGCCCCGAGGTCACGGGCAGGAGCTCCTGGCCACACGTGTCTGTGGGTTAACGGGGGCCTGTCAGAGCCCCAAGAAGGGATGGGAAGTCATTTCTGGGAGTGTGAAGCCATCGCAGTGGGGTCTGAGGTGGGTTCCTGTTGGTGTCAGGTTAGAGCTGTGACTGGTGTCTGTGTCCATGTGAGTGGAGTGGGGCGGGTAGGGACTCAGGCTGTGTATCCAGTGTGGCCAGCGTGGCTTGGGCCCTGCGGGGTCCCAGGATCGGCGGAGGAGCCTGCGCTGTACCCATCTCTGTGCGTGCAGGGCCGGCTTCTCTGGTGGCCTGGGAGCAGCCGACGTACTATCGGGTGTACGATGTTTGAGTCTCCTCTGATTTTATGTTTTTCACTTAGAAAGACTCAAAGAACGCTGTGACTTCTTGATTTTGCAGCTACAGATAATAATTCAGGAAGTCTCGGCGTGGCTCTGTGGCCGCGCAGCCCGCAGCGGTCGGGCCTGCCCCGCGGTCTGGGCTCTCCGGGGAGACCTTTTTGCGGCCGACCTGGGGGTTGTGTGTTTGTGGTTGTGTTGTTGGCTTCGTGTGGGCCCCCAGTTCCGGGCTCGGAATAAATACTTGTCGAATGACTCATGGAGACATGAAATCACTGATGTCAAGGTTTATTGGCAGCTCAGCGCTCGCTGGCTAGAAAAGGAAGGAGCGGGCGCTTTCCCTGGAGTGCACGGAGCCATCCTGTGGGGCCCCAGCTCAGGGCTGCTGGGGGTTCAGAGAGGGCTCCACCTGGACAGGCCCCGACGTGGCTCCTGCTTGAACGTTGGTTGGCTACTCTGAAAGGAATGTCTCTTGTTGAAACAGGCTTCTCGGGGCTACCATGCTGCTTGTCACAGAAAACGTGGTGACGGGTGGTGAGGGGGCTTTGTGGCTGTGGGGGAAGGAAGCTGGAGCCACTGGGCCTGAGGGTTGCCAGGACCACGGGTGGTTGGAGCGGAGGGGGTCTGAGGGCACCGGGCACCCGTGAGACCTCACTCAACCGCTAAGCCCCTGTGAGGGGTGTTGCTGAGTGGAGGTGACCATCATGTGATGGGGAGGATCTGAACGCCTGGGATAGGGCTGGCAGTGAGGGATGGGGCGGGGCTTCAGGACTGCAGGTAGGGGTCACCTGCGTGTTGGGGGTCACCCACTGGGTGGCCCCGTGTGCCTGTGCCCACCTCCCTCTGCCCCAGGAGCTGTTGGCCACGTCCTCACAGGAGCCAGGTGGTGTGATTGGTGTCTGAGGACCTGGCCGGAACCTGGGCCTTCTCTGCACCCGACTCTCACCTCGTTCATCTCCTAGGCCATGTAGCGTTCCGGGAGGGCCGAGGGTCTAGGTTCGTGTGCAGTACACGACCCCCAGTATCAGAGCCCCTCCATCCGTGGGCGGTCACAGCCATGCTCGCCAGCGACAGCAAAGAGGGCCCTGAGCCCTGGGGAGCCTGGCGGCCCTGCTGGCCAGGAGGGTGGTGGGGGCTGTGACTGGGCCTGTGTGTGGCCAGCTTTCTATGTGCATGTCTGTCACCTTGACTCTCTCGTGACCCCATGGCACTGGTTCAGGCCTGGTGGGTGGGTGCGGCATCCACGCACTGTGCTGTGGTCCTCCGGTCTGCGTGAGCTGCCTTCAGGGCCTGACCTGCTCGCTGACTGGGGTCACTGTGGTCTCCAGTGGTGCTGGTGGTTCTCTCATGGTTGTCATGGTTCCTCCTGCCCGCCCCCGTGGATGTGTCCTGTTTGCCTGATGGTCTCCTCTTGCTGCCCTTCAACTGTTGGAACAAGAGGGGCCCTTGGTCCTGGGGACCCCCCGCCTTGCATGGGGCTGGAGCTTCTCTTGCAGGGACCCATGGGTCCGGCCATGGACAGAGAGCCTCAGAGTCTTCACAGAGAGCCATGGGGCCTGGCTGACCTCCCCTGCGCCTCCCAGCCCAGCTGCTGTGCTTGTCTGGGTCTGACTGTTGCCCCCAGTGGGGCGAGTGTGTCTCAGGTGTTCTCTGAGTCCCTGGAGGAGGTGGGGTGTGGGGCGGCCGCGATGCCACCCCGGGAGGAGGGCAGGTGCATGTGTCCACGGGTGGTTCTGGAAGCTCCTGCCCAGCCCCCCATCCAGGTCAAGGCAGGGGGTAGTCTCTGCTGGCCTTGCCTCTCCCTCCACCTGGGGTGGGGACCCCGGGCCTGGCGTAGTCCCTGGGGTCCAGCCTGCCCTCCCTGGAAGTGCGGAGGCTGCTGGCTCCCCCCACCTGCCACCTCCCACTTCCTGGTGTTAGAACCACGTGGCCCAAACCATTAAAAAAATTATACTCCCATGTTGAATGATATGCAAATGTAGTCAATTAAGCGAGGGGATTTTAATTAGCAGTTTAAGTTCATGTGTGAAGTGCCTAGCCTTAATTACTTGACAGTTTTGTTGTAAATTTGCTAAGTTTTTTTTTGCAGAACTATCAAAACTGTGATTTTTTTTTAACATCCTTGTATGTAGTAAGTGTCGCCCAGCTTGCCTGACCCTAGTGGGTCTTGTCTGCATTTACAAAGCTCCTTAAACTGTGAAAGCAAGGTAGGCCCTGGACTGGCTCCATGCGGCTCTGATAGTTAAACTGTATTCCGACTGGCCCGGGTGTGGGTGGCCGAGGGGTCCTGGGCTCCTGGGTGGTGGACCTGGGGACCCTCCTCCTGGCTGGGGTCTGGCCGCCTGCAGTGGAGCTGGGGCCGGGCAGTGTACCGACAGGTGGGACTGCAGAGGACCGAGGCTGCAGCCCCTGCCCAGCACCATGTGGCCTGGTCCCCACGTCCCACCCTGAGAGCCCTGGTCCCTAGCTGCCGAGGACCCGGAATTCCCAAATTCCTAATCTCGCTCCTTCCCCTCCAGGAAGGAGGCCCCCCTCCTGCTGCCGCACACCAGCCCCCCACTCAGTTCTTCTGATGATGTGGCCCACCCAGCCTGGTGTCCAGTTTCTCCTCCGGGAGAGGAGATGTGTGCTCTGTTTGTTGGATTTGGATTTGTGTTGGACTCGCCTCCCTTTTGGGCCTCGAGGATCTGCTTTAATTTTCCTGTCGCTGTTGTTGAGGTGGTCTCAAGTCATCTGGGGTCTTCTGTGGTTTTTAGTGCCCCTCCCAGATTTGATTATCTGAGCTCCAGGTGTTTCGCATACGCAGTTAGAATTTTACATGTTCTCTTGAACAACCTTGCTATTTCTCTCAGGAGTCCATGTGACGGGGCCCTGGCCGGGACCCTGCAGAGCAGGCAGCTGTGAGTGGGGGAGGGATGGGGTGCAGGCCTTCTGATGGGCTTGAGGGAGAGCTGTGGAGCTCCGAGCCACCTGGGCCTCTGCCTTTGCTTGCTTAAGCTTTGAGGGGTGAGCGGAGTGAGCCCAAAGGGTGATCCCAGGCCAGGTTCCTGCCCAGCGGTGAGCACCTACTACCCGAAGGGCCAGCCTGTGTGTGGACTTACAGTGGGTGGTGGTGTGAGGGCAGATTCAGGTGCCCGCGCGTGGGGAAGTGGTTCATGCAGACACGTTCCTGGTTCCACACCTGCTTTTAACTCACTCATTTCCTCTAATGCCTTCTCTCTAAAGCAGACCCCAGGCATCATTTCACACGTGAGTGTTTCAGTATCCGTCTAACAGATACGGAATCGTGGAAAATCATAACCTTGGAGCTGTTAGTGTGCCTGGCAAAGTTGACACCAGTGTCTGAATGTGTCCCCAGCCTGTGTTCAGATCGCACGTCTCACACATGGCTCTGCAGGCCTCCCTGATCCACGCCCCTGTGTACACGCCCCTGTGTGTCTTGTGCTCGGCTGTGCCTGTGGGCAGCCACGGAGCACTTTGGTGAGCAGTCTGTGGTGTGGAGGGTCCTGGAATGTCTTTCACATCCAGGGACCGGGCCGTGTTTTTGTTATTAAGCGAGAGGCCTCAGAGAGTGTCTTAATGAGGACTCCCCCCAGGAGCCTCAGTGCAGCAGTGCGGAAGGTCATGTACACCTGCCACCACCTTCCAGCACCCCCCCCCCCCACTCCACCATCCTGAACGTCCCTGTGTCTGGACCTGTGTCCAGTGTGGCTGTGGCCCTCACCTCCACCTCGTAGCTGGGGCTGGTTCCTGCTCTTGTGTGATGGGCGTTGGGGCCTCCTGTGCAGGCACCCACGGATGGGGCTGTGGTGCATCCTTGCTGCAGGCGTGTGCATGTGTGTCTGGGTCAGAGGTCATGCTCAATTGTTTTCTGCAGGGAGGGCAGGGCCTGTGTCCCGAGGGGCCTCAGGTTAGTGGTCACCACAGGCACATCTCCTCTGATGCCCGGGACTTGAGCTGAGGCTCTCATAGATGACTTGGCAGCTCAGAGCGGGCTCCCGACCTTGTTGGTCGCGCTTCCATTTGTCCCATTTGGTTGCTCACACACAGGGTGCCTGTACTTCTCTGGGCATTCCCTTGGGAGACTCTGACCCAGAGAGGCAGGTCGTCTTCATGGATTCTTGATTTTGTTGCCAAGATTCTCCCTCTTAACAGCATCAGGTACCTGCTCACCTTCCTCTGTCCTCACAGCCTTAGTCACTGTCATTCGGAATAGCCTTGTTAAAGGGGAACATCTCATTGATCCATTTTTTCCTAAAGGAGTTGGCCATTTTATTATTTTTAGTGTTTTTTTTCCTATAATTTTCCTTGTGTGTGTTGTTATTTATTGTGGTAAGATGACACTTACCATAAAAACTACCCTCCTCCTTTTTTTTAAGTGCACAGCTCAGTGGGATCGGGCACATTATCGTGTTGGGCAGCCATCCCCACCATCATCTCCAGGACTTTCTCCTCTTCCCAAACTGAAGCTCCGCCTCCACCCACTCCCCCGGCCCCCACCCTCCCTCTTTATGTCTCTGTGACTCTTAACTCCTCCAGGGATCTCCGAGAAGTGGAATCACATAGGATGTCTCCTCTTACGTCTGGTTTGTTTCACTCCGCGTCGTGTCCTAAGGTCTATCCACGCTGGAGCAAGTATCAGTGTCAGGACCTCCTCCCTGTTTACGGCTGGATCCTGTTCTGTTGTATGGCTGGACCACATTCTGTTTGTCTGTCATCTGATGACGGGCACCTGGGTTGCTTCTATGTTTCAGTTGCTGTGCATGGGGCAAGTCCCTGCTCTCAGTTCTGCTGGGCACATCCTCACAGGTGGAATGGCCGGGTCACACGGTAGTTCTGTGTCTGCTGCTTGAGGAACCTCTGTACTGGCTTCCTTGGCAGTGGTGCCCCCGCGTCCCAGGTTCCCCGTGTCCTCGCCAGCACTCGTTTCTGGTTTTTGACAGTATTTGTCCTGACGGGTGTGAGGCTGTCTCGCTGTGCTGTTGATTTGTGTCCCCTGATGATCAGTGATGTTGAGCATCTTGTCATGGGCTTGTTGGTTGTGTAAGTATGATGGCCTCTGAGGGGTGGCCGGTGAGCTTGACATGAGACTATCCTCTCTTGAGTCTATGTCCTGCCCCTGTTCCTTGAGAAAGTTCTTCAGAGAGGAAGCGGCGGTCTTCTCATGCCTTTCCCCACACAGAGACTGGAGTCTCTGCCTTTTAATCTCATCACCACATGGGGGTTGCGTGTTTGGCTCAGAGCAGGGGGACACCCACCTGTGTCCTGGATAGCTTGAGGGCCCCTCTGGGCAGGAGAGCCTGCTGGCTGGATGTGGACTTTCCCTCTGGCTCTGGGACAGCCAGGAGCCCACTCCCAGGACCACCGGCCACTTGGCGTCCTCCGTCTGCCTTGGACATAGTTTCCCAAATGACTGGTGCATGCGCCCCTCTCATGGGCTTTGGGTCCAGCCCAGCTTCTAACCATTATTTCCACTAGTTTGTCTCCATTGGTTTCAGGAGGCCACAGTGACAGGTGGCCCGGGAGACACGGGTTGTCCAGGCAGACCAGGCTGCTCCGGGCCCTGACTGGTGGCCCTGGCCAGGATGGGCTGTGCTCGCACTGCCCACATCCCAGCCCTGGGGCTGCATTGCCTGAGCAGTTGAGTGGCCTCTGAACCAACCGAGATGTTTGGTTTCCAGACGCCCCCATCTTGGCCTCTTGAAGGAGCTGGAGTGGGCGTGGACCTGAAGGCCAGGGACTGGGAGAAGTGACCCTCTGCTTCTTTGTCCACTTTGTCTTAGCTGTTGAATATTGATGAGAGTCTGGGGTGTGAGGGCGCCCTGCCGGGTAGCTCTTGAAAGGAGGGTCCTCGATTTTTGTTTTGCAAATACTGCCAGGTCTGCCTGCTGGGTGGGGGTGACGCCACTGGTTGGATTCAAAAAGAAGGCCTGGTGGTGGGAACCTGGGCAGGGCCTGCAGGGACCTCAGTGAGGGTGGCTCTTTGTGCGCTGGTTGAAGAAAGAAAGAGGAGTTGGAAACCACTTGGGGTGGGAGGGCCCCCCTCTGCCCCACCTGCTGCCCACAGTGAGCAGGAAGCACTGTCTTTGGATCTAATTTTAACCTCTTTCTTACCCCATTTTCTCTGTGCAGATGTTAGCAAGTATAATTTTTTGGTGTTTCAGGTGAAGTCCAAGTTTCTAGAAGTCTAGAGAGGCAGCATTGCTTAATGGTTAGGGGCAGGGATCCTTAAACTTGATTGCTGGGAATTCCCTGGTGGGCCAAGGGATAGGATGTAGCCTTTTCACTGCTGAAGGCATGGGTTTGATCCCTGGTCAGGTGAACTAAATACTTCAAGACACGTAGTGTGGCAAAAACAAAGAGAAAAAAGAAAAACATTGGCCTTTTTTTTTTTTTTGTAAAAAAAACAGATATAGCCCACTTGATTCCCGGGGCCAGATCCTGGCTTGGCCAACTTCTCACTTGTATTAGAGGCTTTGTCAGTTCCCTGGGCCCTGGTGTCCCGTCTGTAAAGTGGGGGGTGGGGGAGGAGTGGGGTGCCTCCTCTCATTGGTCATTACGAAGGCCCAGCACTGCTCCCGGCCCTCTCTCTCTCTTCTTAAGCCGGGGCATCTAACAGGAGGCAGTGGGCTGGACAGGCCATCCCAGGAGCCTGGCCGGGCCAACATGTGGGCATACACAGGCTGGCACGGTGGCCTCCTTGCAGCCAAGCAGGCCAGCGGATGGGCGCCAGCAGGTGCTCTGAGCGGAGCACACAGTATGCCGGGCGGCCAGGCTCCCTGTGCCAACGGTAGCTCTGGGTAGCCTGGGGCCTGTGCAGTGTGTGGTCAGTGTGCCCCATGCTGGCTGCCCTAATGGACTTGTAGAGTCTCAGCCGACTTCCACACTGGGTCCCAGATGAGGCAGGTGCTGGTGCGTTTGGCCCCTGTGTAGGGTGGGGTCCTATTGGAATGCTGGGAGCCTCCCGTCCTGGGTTCCCTGGGCTCTGTCTGCAGCCAGGCGTGTGTGTGCGGACCCAGCTGTCCACTGCAGCATGGTGCTTGGTGACAGGCTGAGAGAGTGCCTTCTCTGTCAGGTGCAGCCTCCAGGTGGTCCCCTGGACGGCGGGAGGACCCGCATCCTGTTTGAGCAGAGTGGGTGGTTCGGGTTTTCAGATGGGAAGATGGGAAGACTGGGGATAACTCTTCACATGGGGACTTGGGTAAACAGCCAGCAGTGGTCAGCGCCTCATCCGCAGCCTTGGTCTTAATGGAGCAGCACTGATCCCAGAGCCATTCTTCCACAGAAAGATGAGGTTTCCCGGAAAGCAGAAACAAGGCAGTGTGTTGAGAACCCTCTTAGGGATGCTCGCTTGTTCCCTTCCTGCTCTTGGGGCAGAGCCTCGGGAGAGAGGAGCCCAGGGGGAGGGGCCAGGGTCCAGGGTCTTGGCTGGGGGTTGGCGAGGGGAGGGTCCCATCCACCTGCTCCTTGTTGATACAGGTCCTCACATGCTGGATTATGCATCACCCTTCCAGAGAGTTGAACAGAATTGGAGATCTGTTTTCCTGTTCAGGAAATTTGGAATTTTGAGAGGTTTTTCATGCTATTGTTCCATTTCTGATGCTTTTGGGTCTGATTTAGAAAAACGACTTAGCGTGGCTTACATGTTGCAAGATGTCATTGCCCTGCCCAAGCTGGGCATCCCCAGAGCGCCTTTGTCCCGTCGTGGCACATGTTCTTGTGTCCTTACGCCAGGGGGTGGCTTCCACGCCCCTGCGGACGGCTTCCATGCCCCTGTGGACAGAGGAGCAGACAGCCACCCATTGGTGAATCTGCCACCTCTCCTTGGTTCAGGGCTTTTTATTTTTTATTTGTTGTGTTCTTGGCTGCACCGGGTCTTTGTGGCACGCAAGATCTTTTAGCTGTGGTGTGTGGGATCTATCCCTGATGAGGGATCAAACCTGGGTCCCCTGTGCTGGGAGCACAGAGTCTTACTCACTGGATCACCAGGGAATTCCCTGGGGCTTTTTTATTATAAGAAATTTTCACACCTGCAGTGAAGCTTTGAGACAGGTTCCCCAGGGTTCACTGCCATCGTCCTGCTGCATTGGAGGGAGAGTGTCCGACGCTGTGGTCCTTGGTGTGTGACCGTGGGGGCCCGGCTGCAGCACTGTCACGCTCCTCATCCACTCAGCCCTCATGCAGCAGTTTGCTTCTGCGCAGGACCCACCAGGATGGGCCCTGCGATCCTGCGTCTCTATCTGAGCCTGTTAGCTGGGATCCCCCCACCTGTGGTCCTGCCTGATGCGGTGTCTGAAGGGCGAGGGGCTGTCCTGTGGACACGTGCCTGGTGTGTCTCCTGGCTGGTGTCGGTGGCAGGCTCGGAGCCCACCTCCCCTTGGGGACGGCAGCTTCGCTCACACTCGTGGGTGAGTCTGCTTCTTCCCTCTGTGGTTAATAAATAATCTGTGGGCAGACTTTAGACCCTACCGGTGTCCTGTCCCCGTGAACTTTCTCCTGGTGGGTTGGCTGTCCCTCCGGGATGCTGCCTGACCAGCAACAATTAGCCGGCCTGCTGCTCCTCTCCCTCCTCCCCTCCCCCTCCCCCTTTCGCCTTCCCTCCCTCCTCCTTGGGCTGGTTGGTGTCACCAGATTAGCCCAGACAGTGTTGCGGTCATTCCTGCCATTATTTGATGCCTCTGCCGTCCTCTTTGGGCCACCTGCTAGGGACTCAGTCTCTCCCAATGGCTTTTCTCCCACCCCCGACCCCTGCCCGACACCTCCACACCTCCCTGCAGTGTGTGGCCCATCCCCTCCTGACTGTAAGGCAGCTGGTCCCTGGGGTTTAGACACAGATGCAGTCCCTTGATGTGGTCACACCTGCCCCCCAGCAGGAGCCCCCAGAGGGTGTGTGGGTTCCAGTCTTAGGGTTGTGTCACGGTGGGGCAGCAGTTGGCTGCTGACAGCAGAGGGTCTCGCTACCTGTGAAAGTTGGGCCATTTTCCGTGTCTTGTTGTAGGTCATGGATGGGACCCGAGCCACATCCCCCTGATTTCTGTCCTGGGCTTCCCATGGGGCTGCATCTGTTGCCATTTCACTCTGAGCCCAGAGGCTATGTCTGTGCCTCTGTTCACTCCGCCCTGGATGTGCCCTGCTCTGCGGTCATTCACGCTCTTCCTGCCTGGGATGCTCCCACATTCCTGTGTGACACATGGGGTCAGGAGGGGAGGGTGCCTGGTGGGCTGTACGCCCTCCAGATGCCTGTCACTTCAGTTTGAGGTGGAGTGGAGAGGATTGAAAACCATCCCTGTCCTCCCATTTTAAAAACGAATCTTTATTCTACCTCAAATCTCTGAAAGCTCTGTAAAGTTAAAAAAAAATAATAAGGGTTGATTCATTTTAGCTGCCCTAATAAGAAAGATGTTGTTGTTCAGTCACTAAGTTGTGTCTGACTCTTTGTGACTCCAAGGACTGCAGCATGCCAGGCTTCCTTGCCTTTCACTGTCTCCCAGAATTTGCTCAGACTCGTGTCCATTGAGTCAGTGATGCCATCTAACCATCTCATCCTCTGTCACCCCTTCTCCTTCTGCCTTCAATCTTTCCCAACATCAGGGTCTTTTTCAATGAGTCAGCTCTTCACATCGAGTGACCAAAGTATTGGAGCTTCAACATGAATCCTTCCAATGAATATTCAGGGTTGATTTCCTTTGGGATTGACTGGTTTGATCTCCTTGCTGTCCATGAGACTGTCCGTCTTCCCCAGCACCACAGTTCGAAAGCATCAATTCTTGGCGCTTAGCCTTCTTTATGGTCCAGCTCTCACATCCATACATGACTACTAGGAAAACCAGAGCTTTGAATGCAAGTGTTTTGAGAGCAGTAGTGGCTGTTCCGGGATGAGGTCATGCCCTTGGTGTGACCTGATGGTCTGAAGGTCCTCTGGGTCATGGTGGGGGGCATGTTGGGGGTTCACGATCCCAATAGGTGGCCCAAGGCCTCTGCGTCTGGGAAGGTGACCCCAAGTTCTGGGCCCTGTGCTGGGGACACAGCCTCCCAGGGAGCATGGGCAGAGTCCTTGAAGGCTCCAGTGCTCTGTACATGCTGAGAGCTTCTGTCTCTGTCAGCTGCTGACCACAGAGTGATGCGAGAGCCTGAATGCGAGGACAGGCACCTAAGAGAAGACAGACGTTGAAGACACACTGGGCCACGGCCACCTTGCCCTCCAGTCTTCCCACATAGTCCACGGCCCTCCAGAGAGGACTAAGCCCGTGTCCCCACAGCCCTTCCCAGCTTGAGGCTGGTTCCTTGGTGAGGCCAGTGTTGGGCTAATGCCAGGCTCTGCCAGGAGTAATCTGTGCGTCTAGCTATCAGCAGAAGGTTCTGAATACTGAGCCTCACAGGAATATAAGGATTGCCTGATTGGAATGAATACTTAGGATCTGATTTGATTAAAGTTGCTTTGGCCAATCTGTGGGGTACTGTGCACCATGGGTCACAGCCTCATCCGTCCTGATCTGCAGCCAAGCACCCCGCCAGCAGCACCACCACCCCCCACGGTCAGTGAGCATGGGCGTCGTGGGGCTGGGGGCCTCAGGTCCTCCCTGATGAGGCTCCCAAAACAGCATGTGTGCTTGTTTTCGATGTACCCTGTGTGTATCCCTGTGTCTACAGGCCTCCAGGGAGAGGAGAAGGACACTGTGTGTGTAGCTCTGTCTTTAGATGGGCCCTTTGAGGAGACAGCGCTTGAAGCCAAATTTGCTCAAACCTCCCTGCACACGTGCCTGGTAACCAAGGCTGCCACCTCCACCAGGGGCCTTGCTCTTATTCCCGAGGACTTGTTCCCAGCGTGCGTGTGTGCGTGCTTAAGTCGCTCAGTTGTGTCGACTCTGTGACCCCATGGGCTGTAGCCCGCCAGGTTCCTCTGTCCATGGGATCGTGCATTTGTCTGTAAGTGAGCACACACTCCAAGCCTGGGAGTGAGGCGGAGGCTGAGACAGGCCCCTTGGGGTTGAGGAGGAGCTGGCCCTGGCTGTGCTTCCAGCTGGGTGCCATGTGCAGGCCTGGCCTGCCCGCCGCTTGCAGGACCCATGGGGGTTGGGGGGTGGCATGTGTGAGCAGCGGGCAGAGCAGGGCCTCCCTGTGGCGCTTTCTGTCGCCTGAGGCCCCGGGGCCATTAGTTGAGGGCCTTGCCCCCACCTTGCCTGGGCATCAGGTTCTGTGTGGCTCACGTGGAACTGAGGGACCTTCATTCGGAAGCTGGAGGATATGTGGCCCTGGGAAGCCCAGCATGAGTGGGAAGAAGCCTCACAGCTGCCTGGTGGTGTGAGCGGTTCAGAGGGGTGGGGGCGACCCTTCAGCCAAGGCCTTGGCCAGGCATGGCGCTGGTGGCCCCTGTCTGTCGTGGGCTGAAGTGGACCCTGGGGACTGCTGCAGGGCGGCGCTGCCTTCTGGATGCCTCACACCTGCCCTACTCATCCCCCGCGAGGTCTGCTCTGATGGGGAGCCATCCCAGGCCCCATGTACACCCAGCATACCTACCACCTTGGTGGTGCCGCCTAGCCCTTGCCACGGGAGGGGACTGTGGACTGTGCTCACTGGATACCCTCTGCCCCCGCCCATGCAGTCAAGAGAAGGGCTGGAGGTACCAGACCTCTCTGGGCCCTGGGGGACCCTGACAGTGGCAGGGGAGGTCGAGGGCTGTGTGAGCAGACTTTGGGCTGCAGTCCTGCAGGCCTGAGTGCCTGTGGCCGGGAGCTGTCCTGAACTGTGCTACGGTGTTTCAGGAGCCCCAGGCATGTTCCTTAGTGGGTCCAGGGGAACTTCTCTGTGTCTCTGAGTCTTTCTGAGACACATGGGAGCTTCTCGTCCCTCTCTAGATGCTGATTCTGTAGAGTCGGGAAGGCCCACCATGTTGACTGGGCTGTCATTCTGCGAGGTGCACCTGCTTGGAGTGCTGGCTGGCCTCTTGCCAACCCCTCTACCCTTAGATGAAGCACCATCCAGTTATGATGGACTTGTTTCCAGTTTTGGCACTGATGGAAGGGCTGACCTAGGCTCTCCTGCCATCAGGGAAACACCAGGGTGCAAGGACCCCTTGCAAGGACCACTGCTGTCTGTCTCGTTGCTCTGTCCCTTGAGTCACCCTGCAGTGGAGCTGCCTCCTCCCAGGAACTGCCAGACCGAAAGGTCAGGATCCTTGTCGGCTGTTGTCCATTTTGGTTTACTTGGTGCTCCATCTGGACATGCTGACGCGCACCCTCTGGCTGTCAGACAGCCCTTGTGTGCGCTCCTGCTCGTCACCGTGGCCTCTGGGTGGGAGCAGAGTTAGGACCTTCTGTTTGCTTCTGATGTCCTCAGGGTGTAGGCCAGCCGACTCTGGCTGTGACTCAGCCTTTGCAGGTGGGATCGTGATGTTCTGGGTGGGCACGACCGTGGCGGCTCTTCTTCCTCCAGATGCCCTGTCCCCCTGTGGGGCACAGGTGGGACCTTTAGCCCCATGCTGCCCTGTAAGGCCTGCTCTGTCAGGTGGTGAGAGCTGTAGGCTTGTACCCCCACTCCCCAGGCACACGGACGTCATTTCTTCATCTGTCTGGGGTTTGAGGGTTTGATATTTGTTTTTATTATTACACAGGTGTCCTCTTACAACTAAAGGGCAGAAGGCCCAAACTCAGTGTCCCCACCTTGTCCTCCCCATTTGGCATTGGGCAGGGGCTTCCTGTGATTCACAGCTTATCCTCTGTTGGCTCTGTGTTTGTCAGTCACCTCCAGGCCCACCCAAGCCTGTGTATCTCAGGTCTGGATAAATCGACCCTTCATGCTGACCACTGTGACTGGGGAACTGTTGACCCTGAGCTGGTGGACAAGTTCTGATCTCACTTCCTGTCTGCTCTGTTTTCCACATCCTGACATCACTTCCTGTCTGTCTGTCATGTGTCTTGGGCTGGTCAGTCACTGTTTCCTGCTCCCCTGTGTGGTGCTGTCCCCTCTCGGAGGCTGAGGTGCTGGACCTGGTGTGTGCCCTGCCTCTCCCTTCCGAGTCCAGCATCTGACAGGTGGCTACGCAGGCCTGGTGCGGGTGCCTGCCCCTTTTGGGGCGCCTAGTGGCATGTCCCAGCTATTGGTCCACTACTCTCCGGTGACCTGGAGAGCCTTCTGGCTGGGCGTCGGCCTCTCTGTCTCTTGGTGTCACTTTCTGGAGATCTCTTCCAGTTTATTGTCATGTTCATTTTCATTTTATTTTTAATTTTTATATTTTAATTTTACTTTGGGCTGTGCTGTGTCTTCATTGCTGTGCAGGGGCTTTCTGGTTGCGGTAAGTAGTGGCTACTCTCTAGTTGCTCTGCGAGGGCTTCTCATTGTGAGAGTTCTCATCGCAGAGACCAGGTTCGTTGTGGCTCATAGGCTTGGTTGCTTCGTAGCACGTGGGATATTCCTGGATTAGGGATTGAACCCGTGTCCCCTGCGTTGGCAGGTGGATTCTTAAACACTGGACTACCAGGGAAGTCCTGTGGTGTTCATTTGTAATACTTCTTTTGTTGTTGTTGCTTCTTCCGTAAAAGTGCTCACCTGTTCTTTTCCATGGCTTGTCTCCTAGCCCCAGGGATATTGGCTGTGGTTTCCTCTGAAGTCAGCTTTCAGGGCCTGCTTTTCCCTCGATGGTGGTTCTTGACCATATGGTTTTATCATGGGGAAGCGTAGTGGGCAGCAGGGCGGGGCAGGGCCGGGCACTTGGAGTCCACTGAACTGTTTTTGGGGATGCTTGCAGATGAGCCCCTGATGATGATCTCGAGAAACGTCCTCCTGTGGTCCCTGGCGCCTGCATCCCGTGCCTGTCCACACAGTCCCTGGTCCTTCTCTGTGCTGCCTGCCCAGCCCCCACCTGCCCCCACATGTGCACCTTTGCTGGAGAGTGGGGGCTTTGGCAGTTTCTGAGAGGAGAGCAGGGTTGAAGTATCTTTGTTCTTCCATCTTGAAATGGATTTTCTTTCGTTAGCATTTTAATTATTCTATCTTGATGTGTTTCTCTGAATTTGTAAAAGGTTTTGGCATTTTAAGCATTCAGGAAGGAAGGGCATAAAGAGCTGCTTTAAAAAGGAGGTTGCGTTGTTGCCAGTTATTTGTGATCTTAACTAGAAATAACCTTCAAATAACCAAGATTTATTTTCTCAAAGTGTTTTATTTCTTGCTAGTGTGTGTGTGCATGTGTGTGTGCGTATGTCCACGCAGGGTTCACTGCCATTGAAGGTCTCACACTCAGCGTCTCTGGCTGAGTGTGGTCTTGACTGATGTTTGGACAAATGACTCAGACTCCTTATTCTAAGACTTAATCATCCCTGAAGGATGACTAAGTTCCAGATCCTGCCGAGCAGAGTGCAGTCAAGGGAGAATGTGAACCAGGACAATTTTAGAACTGCTTTTTAAAAATGGGTTGAAAACTCTTTGTCAAGAAGTGAAAAGAACCAGCAGGAGCTGTTTAGTAATAGAGGTTTGTCAGGACGAATCTCGTTTTCTTTTCTCTTTTTTTTTGAAATTTTCTCCCGTGGTTATTCTAAGTCAGCACACATGTTTTATCACAGACTGCCCCAGACCTCGGCTCTCCTCTGTGGACCGTGGTATGCAGCTGTAACGTGCTCATTCTTGGCTCTGGATCTGTCCCTCAGTTTTGCTGGTTTTCTAGGGCAGAGGTTCTAAAGCTTGAGCTTCAGAATTCTTCATAGATGAGCCTGTGGGTTCCACCCTGGAGTTGCAGATTCCTGGGTCTAGAGTGGGTGCTGAGACTTTGCATTTCTAACAAGTCCCCAGGTGAGGCTGCTGCTGGGCCACCCCTGGAAGAACCCTGGGCTGAGGCCAGCCCCCACCGTCTGTGTAGATAAAGCTATATCAGCTCACGCCTCGCCCCTGGCGTCCACTTGGCCTGTGGCTGCTTTTGTGGGAGCCTGGAGCAGCTGGAGTGAGAATGCACACCCTGAAAGCCAAAAAAAAAGCCGAAAAGAGAGTTTGTCCTTTGCAGGGAGTACATGCTGGTTCTGATCTGGACAAAGAAATGACTTGAATGCATGGCAACGGCATTTTTGTGAATCTTTTTGGGACAGAAAAGGAGGTGTTTGGGATCGACCTCAGAAATGGCAGCCTGTGCTGCTCGTGTACACATGTCACTGACCTGTGGGGGTTGTTTCAAACCGTGGAACAAACGAGTCCTGGAATATAAAGGCTCCGGTTGGGATAATTGCTGTATAGTTATTTTAAAGGCAGCTTTTTAAAGGTATAATTAACATAATAAGCTGTGCACATTTAAAACAGTTTGATAACGTTGACGAATGTGTACACACGTGAAGCCATTGCTGCAGTCAAGGAGGAGGAGCTGTCCCTCACCCGCAGGGTGTCCTGTGCCCCTCGGTCCCTCCCCACCCCCCCACCCCAAACAGCTGCCAAGCCAGCTTCCTTCCCTCTAGATGGGTTTCCTTGTCTGAAGGAAATCTTTTTTTTTTTTTGGTCTCATTTCTTCCACTCAGCAGTTATCTCAAGATTCTTCTGTGTGGTTGTGTCAGTGCTTGGTTTGTTTTGTTTTTGCCCCACTGTAGAAACTGCCGTGGTTTCTTTCTTCATTCACCTGTGGACTGTTGGGATCCTTCCCAGTTCTTGGCTGTTACTCACAAAGCTGCTGTGAACGCTCCTTGCGAGTTTTGTTGGGACACACACATCTCACTCCCTTCGTAGACACCTCGGTGTGAATAGCTGGGTCCTGTGCGTGCAGGTTGGCCTTTCTGAAAATGCTGAGCTGGCCTAGGCATCCCCACCGGCTCCCATGTCCTCACCAGCACTGTTGCTCTCTTTGGGTTCAGTCCTTCTAAGAGGTGTGGAGGGATATCTCTCCTTGTGGTTTTAAGTTGCATTTCCCTAATGACTAATGGCTTTGGACTTCTCTTTGTGGGCATATTTGCCATCGTCTATGTATGTTCTATGGTGAAGTGTCTCTTGGAAGTTTTTGTCTGTTATTTGAGTGGAGTTGTTATTGGTGAATTTTGAGAATTCTATGTGTATTCCGAGTGCAAGTCCCTTTTCACATTTATGCTTTGCAAAGCTTTCTCCCTGTCTGTGGCTTTCTTTTTTTTCTCTTTTGAAGAGTAGAATTTTAATGTTTTCATCAACTCCAGTGTATCGATTGGTTCTTTTGGATTGGAGTTTTGATGTTCTAGATGAGAAATCTTCTCTGATGCAAGGTCACAAAGGTGTTTCTCTTCTGTTTTCTTCTAGAAATTTTGTGGCTTTAAGATTTACATTTGTTTCAAGGTCCACATTCAATTTCACATTTTTGCATGTGGATGACTGTTCCAGTCCTGTTTGTCATAGAGACTATACTTTCCTTACTGTGTTATCTTTGCACTTTTGTCAAAAATCAGTTGTCTGTGTGAGTTTATTTCTGGACTGTATTATGTTCATTTGTAGTCAATGTGTCTGTATCAATGCTGTGCTGTTTTTGCTTATTATAGTTTATAGTTCTTGAAATCAAGTGACATTAGCTCTCCAGCTCTGTTCCTTTTCAGAGTTGTTGTGGCTATTTTAGGTCCTCTGCATTTCTATGTGAATTTTAGAATCAGTTTGTCAATTTCTATGAAAAACATCTTGCTGAAATTTTGATTGGGATTGAATTGAGTTACAGATAACTTGGGAAGAACTAACATTTTAACACTTTTTCGTTTCCATCTCCTAGTCAAGTTATATTGCTGCATTTATTTAAGTTGTTCTTCGTTTCTCTCAGTAGTATTTTGTAGTTTTCAGGGTATAGGTCTTTGATGCCTTTGGTCAGATTCATTGACTTATCTCTAAGCTTTTTCTTTTTCTTTTTTGGTGTTGTTGTGATTATTATTGGTGTTTTGAAATCAACCTACTTGATCATATTAAAGGAGAAATATCATATGATCATCTCAGTTGATCCAAGAGTATGTGATAAAACTGTTCATCAAATTGGGCTTCCCAAGTGGTGCTAGTGGTAAAGAACCCATCTGCCAATGCAGGAGACATAAGAGACACTAGTTTGATCCCTAGGTTGGGAAGATCCCCTGGAGAGGGGCATGGCAACCCTCTCCAGTATTCTTGGCTGGAAAATGTCATGGACAGAGGAGCCTGGTGGGCTACAGCCATAGGGTCGCAAAGAGTAAGACATGACTGAAGTGACCTAGCGCACACGTACCATCAAATTAGTGGTGAAAACTCTTGTCAAATTAGAACTGGAGTTTTGTTTTCCTAATAAAGAGTGTTTACCAAATACCTGTGGCAAACAGTTGCCATAATTAATACTGAAATGTTAAAATCATCCTTTCTTAAAAAAGCCTTTTTATTTTGTGTTGGGAGTATAGCCGATTAACAATGTTGTGATAGTTTCAGGTGCACAGCAGAGGGGACTCAGCCATACATATGCATGTATCCATTGTCCCCCAAACTCCCCTCCCATCCAGGCTGCCACTTAACATGGAGCAGAGTTCCCAGTGCTGTACAGTAGGTCTTGTTAGTTATCCATTTTAAATAGAGCAGTGTGTACGTGCAGCTTGTTTTTTTTTAAAAATTCATTTCCTGATTATAAGTTGCTGGTACAATTGATTTTTGTATATTGATTTTGCATCTTGCAACTCCTCCTAGTAGCCTTTTTATAGATCCCTCAGGGTTTCCATCTGTGAGTAAAGACAACGTTACTTCCCCTCTGACTTGGACGCCTTTTCTTTGTCTTGCCTGATTGCACTGGCTGGAGCCTCCAGTGTCCTGAGAGCAGACAGCCAGCCCTGCTGCTGGCCTGGGGGGAGGCGCGGTGTCTCACTGTCAGGCATGCTGTTAATACGTTGCTGGGTTTTGTAGACACTCTTCAGGAGACTGGAGAAGTTCCTGCAGTTCTGTCCTTTACTTTGGCCAGGAATGGGTATTGGGTTTTGTCCAGTGCTTTTTTTTTTTTTTTTTTTTTTTGCATTTATTGATATTATTAACATGGTGAATATCTTTTTTTAGTTTATTAACATGGCGAGTTGCACTGGCTAATTCTTGAATCCAATGAACCTTTCGTTCCCAGGATAAATCTCCTTGGTCATGGTGTCTCATACTTCTAGAATATTGTTGAGTTTGACTTGATAAAATTTCATTTATAGCTTTTACATTTGTATTCATTATGAACATTGGGCTGTAGTTTTGCTTTTTTTCTTCTGGTAATAGTCTGGTTTTTGTATCAGAGTATTGTCGGATTCACATAATTTGGGAAGTATTCCCTCCATAAACTTTCTGAAAGACCTAGTAATTCTTTTAGAAATACTTGGTAGCACATATTTTTGAAGCCTATTTGGATTTGGAGGGGGTTTTTTGTGGGAAGTTTTTTTAACTATTCAGATTATCTATTCTTGGTTGAGAGGTTTTTTGTTTGTTTGTTTTTTAATGAGTAATTGCCCAGTTCATTTGAATTGTCAAACTTATTGGCATGGGCTGTTGACAGTGTTTTCCTGTTACCCTTTCATAGCTGTAGAATTCAGGGCGATGGCACCTCTTACATTTCTGGTGCTGACCAGTTTTCTTTTTTCATTTTCCTGATCAGTCTGCGTAGAGGTTTAACAGTTTTACTGGTCTTCTCAAAGAACCAGTTTGGGTCACTGTTTCTTCTGTTATTTTTCTGCTGTCTGTATTGATTTATGTTTTAGTCTTTATATTTCCCTTTCTTTGACTTGCTTTGTGTTGAGTTTGTCCTTTTTTTAGTCTCATATGTTGGATGCAGAGCCATTTGTTTGTGACCTGTCTTTTCTTTTTTTTGTGATCTAAATGTTTGGTTTTCTCCTGAGTCCTGTTTTAAGGGAATTGCACATATTCTGATGCGTTGTTTTCATTTTTGTTCAGTTTAAAGCTCTTGTAATTACTTTTCAAAGTCATCTAAATAATGAGAGGAATCAATATATTTATGTATGTAGTAATCGTTTCTTGCTCTGCTCTTCCTTTGTATAGACACAAATTTCCATCCGGGGGTGTTTTCTTCTGCTAGAAGGATGTCCTTCCACATTCTTTGTTGGTTTCTGTATGTATAAAGCGTATTTACTTCTGCCTCTTTTTGAAAGATATTTGCAGTGGGTGTAAAATTCTAGGTTGATAGTTTTTTCCAAGAAGAGGTGGCAAGAATACACAGAAGAACTATACAAAACAGATCTTAATGACCCAGATAATCACGATGTGATCACTCACCTAGAGCCAGACATCCTGGAGTGCAAAGTCAAGTGGGCCTTAGGAAGCATCACTACAAACAAAGCTAGTGGAGGTGATGAAACTCCAGCTGAGCTATTTCAAATCCTAAAACATGATGCTGTGAAAGTGCTGCACTCAATATGCCAGCAAATTTGGAAAACTCAGCAGTGGCCCCAGGACTGGAAAAGGTCAGTTTTCATTCCAATCCCAAAGAAAGGGAATGCTAAAGAATGTTCAAACTACTGCACAATTTGTGCTTATTTCACACGCTAGCAAAGTAATGCTCAAAATTCTCCAAGCAAGGCTTCAACAGTTTGTGAACCGAGAACTTCCAGACTTTTAAGGTAGATTTAGAAAAGGCAGAAGAACCAGAGATCAAATTGCCAACATCTGGATCATAGAAAGAGCAAGAGAATTCCAGAAAAACATCTACTTCTGCTTCATTGACTACGCTAAAGCCTTTGACTCTGGATCACAACAAGCTGTGGAAAATTCTTAAAGAGATGGAAATACCAGACCACCTGACCTGCCTCCTGAGAAATCTGTATGCAAGTTAAGAAACAACAGTTAGAACTGGACATGGAACAATGGACTGGTTCCAAACTGGGAAAGGAGTATGTCAAGGCTGTATATTGTCACTCTGCTTATATAACTTACATGCAGAGTACATCATGCGAAATGCCAGGCTGGATGAAGCATAAGCTGGAATCAAGAGTGCTGGGAGAAATATCAATAACCTCAGATATGCAGATGATACCATCTTATGGCAGAAAGCGAAGAGGAACTAAAGAACCTCTTGATGAAAGAGGAGAGTGAAAAAGCTGGCTTAAAACTCAACATTCAAAAAACAAAGATCATGGCATCCGGTCCCATCACTTCATGGCAAATAGATGCGGAAACAGTGACAGACTTATAAGGAAAGCTGAGCACTGAAGAACTGATGTTTTTGAACTGTGGTGTTGGAGAAGACTCTTGAGAGCCCCTTGGACAGCAAGGAGATCAAACCAGTCAATCCTAAAGGAAATCAGTCCTGAATATTCACTGGAAGGACTGATGCTGAAGCTCCAATACTTTGGCCACCTGATTTGAAGAGCCGACTCATAGGCAAGACTGTTGTTGAGAAAGATTGAAGGCAGGTATTGAGGGTGCAGTAGAAGACGAGATGGTTGGATGGCATCACCGACTCAATGGACGTGAGTTTGAGCAAGCTCTGGGAGATGGTGAAGGACAGGGAAGCCTGGTATACTGCAGTCCATGGGGTCGCAAAGAATCATACACGGCTGAGCGACTGAACAACAACAACGTTGAAAATACTGATCTGCTGTGGTTCTTCATTCCTCTTTCTGGGATATCTTTATGATTTTCATTTTTATTAGCCACTTCCAAGGTAGTGCTAGTGGTAAAGAACTCACCTGCCAGTGCAGGTAGATGTAAGAGATGTGGCTTCGATCTCTGGGTTGGGAAGATCCCCTGGAGGAGGTCACGGTAACCCATTCCAGTATTCTTGCCTGGAGAATGCCATGGACCGAGGAGCCTGGTGGGCTACAGTCCATTGGGTTGCAGAGTCGGACTTGACCGAAGCGACTTAGGACGCACGCACGCATGCACTGCTTTTGAGCATCTTGATTTTGATACACTTTGTTGTAGCTTTCTTTAGATTGCATGTGTTTGGGGTTTATTGAGCTTTGGGGGCTCATAGTTTTGAAGTTTGGAGGGTTTCTGGCCAGTGTTTCTGAAGACTTTTCCTGCTCCCCCGCCTCCTGCGGGAACTCCAGGCACCGTTGAGTCACTGTTTGAAGTGGCCCAGCCCAGGCGTGCTCTTCCCCTCCCTTGTCCTTGCTCTCCGTTCTGTTCTGAGCAGTTTGTCACCAGCCCCTCGGGCTCACCTGTGTCCCCTCAGCATGTCTGCTCTGCTAGACCATCCAGTGTTGTCTTCATCTCGTGGACGCTTGACTTCACAGACCTTCTGCATCTCTGTTTAACTCCTTGAATGTGTGGAGTTTGGCCTCAGTAATGGTTCTAATGTCCTCTGTAGATTGTGGCGTCTGTGTCAGTTCCGGTCTGCCTTGGAGGATTCATGAGTCTCCTTGTGGTGGCTCGTGTTTTCCCGCTTCCTTGGCTGTAGACGTGCTGATGCCCAATGTCCTGAATTCCTGTGAATCTCTTTGGGGTTTGTCCTGAGTCACTTACTCTGAGACAGTTTAATCCTTACAGATCTTGCTTCTGTGTTTTAGTAGGTCGCTCAGTCCTGTCCCCTCTGTGTACTTCTGGTGGGTGTTTCCCAGCCTCAGGCAGTGCTCACACATTTGTGCCGACCTGTGCTCTGCTACCCAGCCTGCCCCCGGGGCTCCTTCAGGTCCCCCTGGATCATCAGCTCTGTGTCTTTGATTCCGCGGCCTTGGGCCCCACCTGGATCCCCTCCCTGCACTGCTGCCTGGGGGCTCAAAGCAGTGGGCTGGGTGGCCGGGAGCTCCCCACGAGAGCCTCTGCATCTGGGGTCACTGTCCTCGGTTGCCTGATGTCCAGTGCCTTGAGGGCGATTGTCTCCTGGATCTTGTCTGGGTTTTAGCTGGATGTTGGAGGGCGCGATTAGTTCCTTTGATGCCATTTGGGCCACAGGTGTGTCCTCTCCCCGTGGTGTGGTTACTGCCCTCAAGTTGGCTTCCAGCTTGTCTAATCAGGCTCTCTTTTCATAAACAGCATTAGAAAAATGAGATCAAAAGTTTAAAATCTCACCTGATGCTGGCACCTGCACCCAGGAGGCTTCTCTGCCCTAGGGAGACCTGGTGGGGGACAGCCCGGTGCCACCAGAACCCACGAAAAGCAAAATCGACTGGAGACTGGAGTAGCAGAGCCTCGGGTGGTCTCAACTACAGGAAGGGGAGGGGAGCATGTCCAGCTCTGAGGTAGAAGGTTTTGAAAGCTCTCTGAATTGTGCTGACTAGCATGTCCATTGTGAGCAGATATGTTTTCCTTTCTGCAGTAATTTTGGCTACATTAGATTCGTTTTTGTTAACATCTTCATTACTGCCTTTTCAATTTTAGTCAGAATTGATTATGAACAAAGTGCCGTGATTTTGACTATTCAGAGTAGCAGCTGTGTGGAGCCAGAGCTTAACCAGCCTAGTGACAGACTTGTGTCCACACACTCCCTTGGCGGCTGCGCGAACGGGCTCGTGTCCACATGCTCCCGTAGCGCCTATGAGAAGGGGGTGGTTGTCCGCGCACTCCCCTGGCGGCTGTGCGAACGTGCTTGTGTCCGCGTGTTCTCATGGCACCTACCAGAAGGGGCTTGTGTCCACGTGCTCCCGTAGCGCCTATGAGAAGGGTGCGGTCCTGTCCCACGCTCCCCTGGCATCTGTGCAAACAGGTTTGTGTCTGTGCGTTTTTTATGGCACCTACCAGAAGGGGCTTGTGTCCGCATGCCCCCCTGGCGGCCCCCCCCCCCCCCCCCGGAAAGGGCAGCGCTCATAGTTGAGGCCTTGGCTGTTGGGGAGGGGAGTTACCAGCTGCCACTCACTTGAGCTTGAGCAGAGGCAGAGTTGAACGTTCTGAATTTCAGACACTCCCAGGTGGTGTGGTCCCTTTCAGAGGAGGAGGTGTACGCTGGTGACCGTCTGGATGGAGCAGGGCTGTGGACAGTGCCTCTGTGCCCTCGTGTCCTCACCCTAGAACACCACATCTGCCCAGACCCTTCCTTTAGGTCTAGAGGCACGGTCAGTAGTTTTGGGGTCCAGCCAGGCCATGGGGGAGCTGTGTTCTCCTGAGACACCGTGGGGGAGGGGCTCAGGCCAGCAGGTCAGCACTGCGCTGTGGTCTCGCTGGGGGAGGGGCCGCATGTCTGTGCCCGTGGTGGGCCCCGGGCATCCAGACACGGTGGGAGAGGGTCATGGGCCGCCCGCATCCAGTGCCCCCTACCCTATGTATGCCTAGAGGTGCATTGGAGAGGCTTCACCAGGCAGCTTGAACTCTGGGGTCAGTGGGTCCGGGCTGCTGTGGTGGCTTGGGTGCCAGGTGGGGAGCCCCTTGGCAGGTGTCACTCACCCTGGAAGCCCGTCCCCTGGTGCCTGGCTCGGGCCCAGGGCTCCAGCTCAGTGTGTTGCACAGCAGGACCTCAGCCCTGCTTGGGTCAGGGTGGGCTGAGGCCCCGGGGTACCTGATGAGTGGAGGGCCTGTGAGGGGTGGAGGTGGGGGAAGGTGCTGCCACGGCTTGGTTGCCAGGGGTGTTTTGCTTCCTGAGTCAGGAAGGCCCCTCAAGGGCACACGACTGCATGGAAAGTTGTGTCCAAGGCACAGGGCCCAGTGGGCTAAGCTGACCACAGGGCAGCCGTGGAACAGGAGGCTGTGAATGCTGGTGGTGACAAGGAAGGAGGCAGGGCCAGCTGAGACTCCAGCCCTGCGCACACTTCCTGTAGCTGTTGCAGGCCCCCGAGTGACTGGAGGGTCATCCCGAGCTGTATTTAACATGGTTTCCAGGGATGGAAAAGAAAGCTTGAGTGCTGAAGAATTGATGCTTTTGAACTGTGGTGTTGGAGAAGACTCTTGAAGAGTCCCTTGGACTGCAAGGAGATCCAATCAGTCCGTCCTAAAGGAGATCAGTCCTAAATATTCATTGGAAGGACTGATGCTGAAGCTGAAACTCCACAATACTTTGGCCACCTGATGCAAAGAACTGACTCATTTGAAAAGACCCTGATGCTGGGAAAGATTGAGGGTGGGAGGAGAAGGGGACGACAGAGGATGAGATGGTTGGATGGCATCACCGACTCGATGGACATGAGTTTGAGTAAACTCCAGGAGTTGGTGATGGACAGGGAGGCCTGGTGTGCTACAGTCCATGGGGTCTCAAAGAGTCGGACACGACTGAGTGACTGAAATGAACTGAACCAGGGGTGGGGGTGAGGTTCCCTGCCCAGTTTTAGAGCCTGATCCTGCACCTGGTCCTGGGGCATCAAACCTAATTTAATTTGCCCATGGAGGCTGCAGAGCAGAAGGGTCGAGGGGTGGTGGGTGAACACGTGGAGGGGGAGGCCTTGGAAGCTGCACTCACCCACTTGGGACCCCCTCGGTTCTGGCTCAGGGGTCCCATCATGCTGGGCCCTCAATGTGGCTGTGCTGTTGGGGATTCTGGATGAGTGTGGTCCATTTGGGACCTGCTGTGATGTCTGGCATGTCCTTCTGGATAGCAGGTCCCCAAGAGCCATTGCCTGGAAGTCCTCCTCAGGACACAGAGCTGTTTAGGATGATGCCAGGTCTCACAGGGGTGGACGATGACCTGGAGGAGGAGTGGCAGTGAGTGCTTGGGCTCCCAGCCTTGTCCCCGGGAGAGGACCAGGCTCCAGGGGTATCTGGTCTCTGGGGTGATGATGTGCTGCTTGTCCTCAACCCCCAGGAAAGGGGGTCACTGTGCTGATGGTGCCTGGCCTCCTCCTGGCCTGGCCTGGCCTGTGGTTGTGCTGCATGCACTGGGCCGAGGGAGCCACCGTGTCTGGGTTGGGGTGGAGGTCAGTCTGCACACGGAGCCCTGGGTGTCCCGCCATGTGCATTCCCATGGCCGTGCCTGGAGAGGTGGCCTGGCCATGGAAGTGCCGTCGGGCAGGCTCTGAGCAGTGGGGCCTGTGCCTCTTCCTGCCCTGTTCCCGCTGGCGGGCTGGCTTCTTTTCAGTTCTCACACAGCAGGTCTGGGAGACAGTGGCTCATCACCCCGAGGCCAGGGCTGGACGGAGCCCTGGTGACCTTCGCTGGCCCCTCCCGGGTGGGGGTGTAGCCGCAGGTCCTTGCTGAGGTCAGGCAGTCACAGCGACTGAGGAGGCCTGCGGGCCCCCGGGCCGCCATCTGGCGATTGTAAAACGGGCAGTGTGGGGTTCTGGAGTGGGGATGGTGGTGTCGCCCCTCCCCTCCCCCCGCTGCGGGCAGACACCTCTGAGCCCTGCTCTCTGGTGTCTGTGCTGAGGGTGAAAAGTTCAGGCCACCAGCCCTAGGGATGGGGGTGGGGCAGCGCCACGGCTACACTCCTTCTGGGCCCTGGACTCCTCATGGGCGGGGCAGTTTCAGGACCCACACACGTGTCCCGCCTGCTCTCCACCCCCCAGGACCAGCCAGGTCCAGAGTGGGTGGCAGGAGCTTGGGCACCAGGGACGTGCCTTCCTGTGGTCAGGCCTTCTGGCTGCCCCTGTGACTCTGGGTAGAGGGCACCCACCCCCTGTAGGGGCTTTTAGGAGACCCCTATCCTGTGTTCTGTCACCCAGTTCTCAGGGAATGAGGGGCTGGTCTGGGCACTTGGAGCCACGGGACCCTTGGCACAAAGGCCTGGTGCTGCCGGCTCCGACCCGGATGCTGCTCAGTGCCGAGTGCGTCCTGCCCACGGGAACCTTTGTTCCTCTGGGCCCCCCAGAGCCTGGTCCCCTCTGCCCACAGGACCTCTGGGCTGAGATTCAGCCCTTGTCCTCAAGGCTCCTGGTGGCTGCCTGGACCATGGGGACTTGGGGGACCCTGGGGTGCCCCTCCTCCCGTCCGGGCCATTGCTGAAGGGCCAGGAGGCGCTGATGACCTTTGTTCAGATGACCTGAGAGGACGATGCCGGGGGAAGACCTACCCAGCTTACAGAATTGTCTTCTGGGAAAGGGGACCTGGTCCCCCAAACAGTCAGCATCCTGGGGACAAGGTGCTGTGGGGTGGGTGTGCCAGCCCCCTGGGCTTGTGTCTTCTCCCCAGGGTCACTGGCCCCCGAGGGCAGGTGCAGGGCCAGCCGGCCCCTCCGGGGGGAGGCGCCCCACCCCCAGCACTCTCCAGCAGCCTGGCCCTGTGGAGAGGCCAGGTCGAAAGGTCACTGCCCTGATTCTTACGCCATGTCGTGTGTTCTCACGACCCCTCGCCCTCTGCACAGACAGCTTTTCAGGGGCTGAAAGGCCTGGATTGTAGCTCCCAAAGTGAAATGTTTCAGTAGCTGCAAAATGGGGTTAAAACTGAGAAAACACACACACATGTCTCCATTTAAGACAAAGAGAAGCCAGGACCGCTCGGGACGACACCACCTGCTAAAGCAGAGTGAGGTGGGAAGGTCAGGTGGGAGGCCGCACCAGGAGCTCATCTAGTTGTGCAGGGTGAGAGGGCCCAGCTCAAGGAAGGCCTCCAGGACGTGCCTGAAATCAGGGCGAGTGGGCAAGCTGATGTTTCTGCGTGGTGACCACTCCGCCGCTGTGTTCTGTTGGTATTGCCCTTGACGTAGCTCCATGTTGTGCCAAGCCTGAGACTCCCTGCTTTTCTGGCTTCCGTCCATGCGTGTCTCCGCAGTGTGGGACCCTCACCTCCCTGGAGCGGGTGAGGTGTTCTGCTCCCAGGATAACCCTGGTTCCTTTCTGAACCAAGTCATCACTCTGCTCGTGGCTGAGGTGGCAGGGGCCTGGGTCTCAGGTCTGGGGAGTGCCCACTGGCTTCTTCTCTGAGGGGACTTGGGTTACGTGGCTGAGAGTGCGCCAGGCCTGGGTATCAGGGCAAATGGCCTTGGAGATGGGCGCAGTAGGTGGCCTTCATGGGATGAGGTGCTGAGGGTCCTGGGAGGGCAGGGTGGATGGGGCCCTCCCATCCTGCCCTGCCCAACCCCCAGCTCTGTCCCTCATTCTCCCTGTCACTGGGGGCAGGGAATTGGTTCCAGGCTGGAAAGACTCATGGGTTTGGGGAGGCCTCCCGCTCACATCAGTTCTGGTCTCTTCTGTGGCTTTCCAGGCATTTGTGCCGTGAAACCTGCACGCCTTCCCTGCTCTTGCACCTTTTACGCGCTCACATCCACCCGGGGGCTCCCTGTCCACATCCTGGCCACATGCTCTCTGTTTCTAGAAGTGCGAGTCCAGCTGGGACCCAGGGCGTGAGGGACAGCAAGGTGAACACACTGGGCCGGTTCCAGGAGGATGCGGTGATGACAGGGGTTTCAGCCTTGTCCCCTCTCCGCATCCATCCATCATCACTCTCTGACCATTTTGGGGCGGCATCCGCGGCCTCTAGGCTGTTTTGGGGACATGGCACCATGGTCATGTCTGAGCTTCACTGTGCTTTGCTTTCTGGTCTTTCAGGGTCTCTCCAGCCCAGGGGACCCGCACCCCCCAGGTCTTTGGTTTTTTTGTGTGCACCCTACTGCATCTGTCCTTAAACATTTGCTAGAAGCTGTGGTGGAGCCTTGAGGGGCCCTGGCTCTGTGGGAGAGTCCTGAGCACGCCTTGGAGATGGGCTCTCCGGCCTTTGCCCTTGGGCCAGGGGTGGTTGCTTGGAGCTGGCTTTGGCTTAGCTGTGGCTCAATCCTCCTTCGCCCGCTGTGCCCATGGCCTGGTTTCGAGTTTCAGCCCACACTGCCAGCGTGCTAGAGGGAGTGGTCCATCCTGGCACTCGCCCCCAGGAGGAAGTGGGCCGGGCACACTCCAGGGGCACCGGACCCCCTTCTCTGTGCTCTCAGGTCATTGTCTGCTCTCAGGAATTGTATCCTTGGTGCCCAGTATTTCACTCCAAAAGGACAAGGCCCCAAGGTGAAAAGAGAGGCTTGGGCGGCTGGGCCCTTGGGGAGGTTGGACCCCCGGCTCTGCTGCTCCCTGGTAGAAAGGGCCCACTGGCAGGGCCTGCACTCCTGAGGTCCTCCTGGCCCCACCCCTGGATGCTGCGACCTCGTCTGGTCTGTCGGAGGAATGGTGCTCTTGTCAGCTCTGTGAATTCTCCATGGAAAAGGTGGAAAGCCTCCCAGGAGCCTCAGGGTCCCTAGCCTTGAGGTGTTTCTCTCTTGTTCTGAGATTTGGGAGGTTCTTGGGCTGTCACATCCACATGTGCATTTGCAGTGGGCGTCACATGTGTGCTTGGCCTCTGACTGCTCCCCCAGCAAGGATGGGCGTGGGCCATGAATGCAGCTGGGCTCCCCCAGAGGTGAGGAGGTGGGTGCCCATGATCACCAAGCCCTGCGCTGGGGGAAGGGTTTCCAGCTGACCATGGAGAAAATAATTCTGTTTAAAAAGAAAGGCTTTTTAAAACCTTCCACACTAAAAAAACTGAAACCTTTCAAACTGAAATCCCTCGGTGCGTGCAGAGCACACACAGTGTGCACACCCCTCTGGCGAGTGCAGACCGGAGGCAGGAACCCCTGTCCTCACCAGTGTCATGTGTGCTTGGTCCAAAGAGGCTGTTCAGGCCACCCTTCACATCCATGCACAGGAGAGGCTGTCACCCAAGGCAGGATGGAGTCATGTGGCCTTGGGGCATTGCAGGGAGTTCTTTCAGCTGAGCAGGGTGTGCTGGCTGCAAGTCCAGCCATGCTAGCCCCTGCCTGGCCTCCTCTGTCCTTGCCGGGAGGCCTTGCAGGGTGGCAGCTAAAATGGGCCCCAGGGCCAGACTAGTGGCTTTTATGGAGCCATTCTCAAAACCTGCAGATTCCTAAACTTGCTTTGAAGATGCTTCCCAGTGAGGTCCCCATGTGGTCACTCTCCACCTGGTCACTCCCCAAGCAGAATCACGTCGTCCTCACATGTCCTTCTCCCTTCACCCCGCCCTTCTCAGAGCAGGGGCCTGACCTTCCTGTTCTAAAGACAGAGGCTTTTCCATAGGTCCTGGCAGATTAAGGGGAGACAGAGGGGCTCTGAGGCTGAATAGAAATAGGGTGCTAGTCAGAGCCGTGCGTGGTCAGTGGGGACGTGGCCTCAAGTGGCCACTGTGGTGTTTTAGTTTTTGACAGGTAAACAATGGAGGTTCCACAATGGCCTTTGGGGCTTTGGCTTTTTCTCTGCCTGCTGCCCTGGGCGGTGGGTGGAAGCCCTGATGATCCTCAGGGTGGCTGTGGAGATCAGCCCGGCCTTGGGGTGGGGACCCTGATCATCTAAACCGATCTAAACTGGGCTTCCTGCCAAAGGAAGAGACCATCCGGCCTCCTTCTGGCTCCGGCGCCTGCCAGAGGGCCAGCCTGGAGACAGGGCTTCCAGTACATGGAGCTATGGCCTTGGGTTTCTTTCACAGCCATCAGCCTCGACCCCCAGGAAGCTCAGACAGCCTTGTATCCCCAGGACACCTAGGGCCTTGAGACGGCTGTAGCCTGGCTGCATGGGACAGATGGACGTGCCCATGAATCCATGGGACTTGTGGCCTGTTTGGACCCCAGGGTGGCCCAGCAAGGTTCTTGTGACCTCCCAGGGGCATTGCAGCCCCGGCTGGGTTCCTCCGTGAGTTGGGTAGGAATCTTGTCGTGCCCTTGACTACACAGTTAGACTTGGATATCCAAGTCCTGCCTGGCCTGCAGGGGTTGGGGATGTTGGTCATCATAGCCTGTGGGAGGAGTAGCCACCCGTCCCTGGGGCTCCAGTCATTCTGGGCCCTACACACAGCACAGGTGTTCCTGGAGCAGTTGTCACAGACCTGGTGTCCAGAGGCCCTGGGCTGCCCCCATAAGCAGCACAGAGCTGGGTCGGGTGGCAGAGCCCTGCTGACTGGACAGTCACCCACCTCCTGGCCCCCTGGCATCTCTGTGTCACTGAGGGTCTCCGACAGCCCTGGTGCCAGGACCCCCACTCAACTGCCCCTGGTCCTGGCCTCCTGTGTCGGTAGCTGCCGTAGGCCTGGCGGATGCCCTGGGTGGGGAGACCCCAACACAGAGCCTCTCCCACCTCGTCAGCCTTCTTGGAGCCAAGTGCTCCTGTCCCCCACTTCCAAGCCCCTTCACATGCTTGCCGCCTTCTGTCCTCGGGGCTTGGCATGGAGATGGAGGGGGACACAGGAAATGCCTCCTTCCTTCCAAGGACAGCTCCAGCTGCAAGTGCAAGGGCTGGGGGAGGGGCACAGGTGCAGAGAGCTGTCTTCCCTGCATCCCCTGTCCCCTTGCTGAGGCCACCCTGCACCCTTGCCCTGCACACATGGGGCACCCTGCCGGGGGGCCAAGGCCAGAGGGACTGTGGCCGGAGGATAGTGGGCTCCTCCTATCCTCCTAGGAGCTGTAGCTCCTTTTCCTGTTTCAGGTGGGGTTTGAATCAGTGGTGACCCCCACATGTCCTTACTGTGGAGACACGTTAGCGGCCAGGGTGGGGCCCACTCCTGTGTGGGTGGACGTCCCTTCTCCAGGAGGCGCCCAGGTCACCATCACTTAGGCAGGGCTGGTGTCCCCATGTGGCAGCAGGAGCCTGGCTCCTGTGCCCACCTGTGTCTGAGCCCTGGAACAGCCCTGGCCTGCAGAGAGGAGATTGTGTTCCATGACAGCGCACGGCGCACCTTCGGTGAAGGTGAACCTGCCTAAAGACAGCAGTGAACACAGGCCGCAGCGTGGCGGTTGGAAACTCAGACAGGAGACCCCAGTCTTCTTAATTAGATAATGTGAACTCAGGTCTCAGGTCATTGAGGGTCAGAGACAGGTTGTGTTGGGGGTGGGCCATAGGCTCCAGTCCCTCTGCCACAGTGAGCAGACCAGGTCTGGAGCTGGGTGAGGGGCCACTCACCAGCTATAAAGGTGGCTCCAGCCCTCCGCCCTTGAGGGCCAGATCAGGCCTGCGAAGGACTGTGGGTCCTCCCTCCTCCCCCTATACACACACCCAGGAGAAGGCGCCAGAAGGCCCTGTCCTTGCTCCCCACCCAGGCTTCAGGCACACTCCTCCTTCCCCATGGGTTCTTTGGCTTCACGCAGCTAGGGGAGGGGGCCTGGCAGGGCGTGTGGCAGTGAAGAGACATTGCTGGGTGGGGCGGGGGTCAGGTCCCCTTGTGCAGCTGTGTCACCCAGCTGCTGGCCTGGCAGCTCTGGGAGAACCTTGTGCCTGGGCCCCAGCCTCCTGCACCTGCCAGGACCTGTCCCCCTCCGTTTGCTGGGATGATCCAGAGGAGAGGGGAGGGTCAGGGGTTTCTGGCCATTGACCAGCTCACCAGTGGTGGGGGTCCTGCACCTGAGGGTCAACTGTGGATTGCGTGGTTCCTGCCATGGATGGACGTGTGTGGTTAGTGACCCCAGTTGCTCTCTGCTCTGAGGCAGCAGAACCTGGGTCTCCCATTTGTCAGATGAAAGGTGTGTGTTCTGCAGCCTTGTCCCATGCTCACCTTGTTGACCTTGTCCTGGCTCTCCTGGGCCCAGCGCAGCCCATGCAGCCCCTTCCCCACCCCAGCCTATCTCCCGGGCAGTGATGAACCTTGGATAGGAAGGGCCGGGCCCCCTCGGAGACCCTTATGCACGTGTGAAGGTGACGTGGTGTGCTTCACGCGATGTGACCTGCACTTTCCTCGGGACTCAGTCTGGTGGCCCTGCCTTCTGGGAGCTGGTCGGTGCCAACCATAGGCCCGTGGATTCTCAGCTCCATCTCCACATGAGCTGTCTTCGAGCTGGCACTCTGGGAATGTGCCAGGGACACACCTCTGGTGACTTCCCCGGTCCCTTGCCAGCCTCAGTGCCTCAGCCTGGAAGCGGAGGCAGCCACCACGCCAGCTCTGAGCTGCTTGGAGGCCAGGCAGCGCCACCGTCCACCACGCTGGCTCGAGTGCTGGGCTCAGTGTTGTGTCGGTTTCTATGGAGAGAAAACAACCAGGGTTGCCGCCAGGAGAGGGAGGGGTGGGGAGGAGGCACTGAGGAAGCAAAACAGACCCGGCTGTGTGGGCGGGGCTGCCCGCGTGGGCGGGGCCTCCAGGCCACTTCCTGGCCGGGAAGCTGGCGAGAAAGTGGTCTGTCTCTGAGCTGGCCGCTGAGGCCAGGACACTCGCAGGAGCCAGGCTGGGCCTTGTCAGCTTTCTCTGCACATGCGGTGCCCAGGGGGGGAGGACCTGCCTCTGGGGGCCCTTCAGGCCTCTGCAGAGTTGGGGGCAGCTCCCCCGGGACCCCTCCCACTGGCAGGAAAGGCCACACAGGGTCTGGCCCTGTTGTGGATGACCATCAGGTCCAGCGTGTCTTCCCTTCTACCCCCTCCACCCCGGTCGCCCCACCGCCCACACCTGCCCTTCCGCAGCCTCCTCAGCACCGGGTTATCCTGCTTTTTCTCTGGGCTGCTTGCAGGTGTGGGTGAGGGGCCAGGCTGCACCTCCCCCACCTTGCTGTGTGTCTCCCGCTGGGTCGAGTTCCCCTCCTTTCCCCCAGAAGGCCTGCGCCCAAGGAGGAGAGGTGGGGGCAGACGGCCACCCTGCTCTGGGGACACCTGCCTGACAGGCCACACCCACCCAGGGGCTGTGGCCACTGAGGCCAGAAGCAAGGTGGGTGCTCCACGCGGGTCCTGTGACTCCATCTCTGTCAGTGGTCAGTTTGGACCGGGGATTTGAGGGCACATGTGTGTGCTTTCCTGGACAAAAGCATCCCCAACAGTAAAAAGAAGGGGCTTGTTTCATTTGAACTGGTAGTACAGAAAGCCCTTTAGCTCTGTGTTGTATTTGGGCCGCAGTGGGCGGCCTGCGTGGTGTGTCCTATTCTGGTTCAGACACCTGGGGTTTCTGCAGGCTTGAGCCACCTCCACCGTGAGTTTCCATCTCCTCGCCATCACCAGCCCTCTGCATGCACCTGGGGTCCGTTAACAGATGGGCTTTTAAAACTCTTCTTTTGGAGGATCTTTTTTCTTACCAGGTTAGAAAGAAGTTTCCAAGTTTCCTCACAAGGCTGCGCTCCACAGCTGGGGGAGCCCTTGACCCCGGCTCCCTGAAGACCGTGAGCAGCCGTTGCTGAGTCTCTGCAGTCACGCACTTGGCAGGCCCAGGTGACCGTGTGTCTTGTGGGTTCTGGCTGGCTATGTAACTCGCCTTTTGTCTGGGAAGCAGAAAGAAGGGCTAGAATCTCTGACAGACTTGTCTTGGGGGTTTTTGTTGCTAATTAACGCCATCTCAAATGAAGAAAAATAAGATGTTTAAGTTATCTAAGTTCTACCGTTCCTCTTTGTTCTGTGCGGTGCAGATGGGCGTGTCTGAGGTGTGTGCGGGGAGCTGCAGCAGGCTCTCGAGTTCTGTCCTTGCTTTGTGGGCGTGGAGCCTCAGCAGCTCCTTCTGCTACCCTCTGAGGAGCGGAGGGCAGGACGATGAGAACCTGGGAGCCTGGCTTTCCTCTGGGCCAGTCTCCTTCCCCCATGTGGGTGTGAGAGGCCAGGACGGCCCGCTGGGCTGGGGTGGGGAGTGAGTGGCCCCCTCTGTCTGAAGGAAAGCCCAGCCTCTTGGGGTCTCGTGCTGTCTCACTCTCTGTCCGCACCCTTGTCCCGTTGGACTTCATCTACCAAGCATCTGGTCAGAGTTGACCCCAGCCGGTTGTCGGCCATCGTGTGTCCTGGGATCTAGCCCCCGTGTCTCGTTCTCAGGTTAGAAAGGCTCTTGGGAGGGCCTCCTGGGGCCTCCTTTTCCATCCACCTCCTGCCCCGGGGCACTATGGGATTCTGGTGTCAGGCTCCAGAGGGCCAGGCAGAGCCCCGTTCTGTGTGGAGATGGGCCTTATGCGGCCTTTGGGTGGACACCACATATGGGTGTTTTTGCTTAGACTCTGAAGACGGGGAGTGTGTTCCCTGGACAGGAGAAATCCTGACGTGGAGAGAAACAGGAATCTCCTGACATGGGCGGTTTGGATGCTGAGAACATTGTTAGCAGGCTGTCCACATGAGGACGGCGCAGCTCTGTGGCCCCTGTGAGGTAGGCAGGTCTGCCCCCATGGACTTGAGGTGCTGGAAGGTGGGGCCTGAGCGAGGGGCTCCCCTCAGTGGGTTGGGGTGTGGGGTGGTGGACCTCGTCCACGCGGGGCCTTCCGGGGCACAGGGAGCCAGGCCAGCTGGAGTGAGGGGTCATTGGAGAGCAAGGCTCCCCCTCTCTCGCTCCTGCTGTCTTTGAGGCCCCCACCAGCTTCTGCACGGTCAGCAGATCTGTTTCCCTCTGGCCTCTCAGGACGCACCGAGCTGGGGGCTCAGGGTCTATCGAGTGCCCTCTACCAGCACCAGGTCTCCTTCCTGGAGTCGTGCTTGTGCAACAGTAAACTGAACGCGGGAATCACACCTGCCTGCTCAGAGGTCAGGGCGTGCTTGACCAGTGGGGGTCATGTCAGTGCCCTCAGGACACAGATGGTGGCCGGGATCCCGGCATGGAGCTCTTGGTCCTCCAAGCCCCCCCACAGAACCGACCAGCCCCTGCACCGTGTGACCTCCTCCCAATGCCAAGCTTCCCGGTCCTCCTCCCATGGCACCGGGACTTGATGCTGCCCATCCTGCCCATGCCGCCCTGGCGGCCCCTCCCGCAGGAATGGGTCATGGGTGAGAGGGTGGAGGCGCCTCTGGGGATACAACCCCTGCTTCTTGCTCTGATCGCGTGTGCTCCCTGGCAGGATTCTGAGCAGTCCTCAGCCTCGTCCTCCCTGGGCCCCCAGGTGCTCAGCGGGCCCCCTCCTGCTCTGCTCTCAGCCGAGGCTCAGGAGGCCAGTCAAGTCCGAGGCCCTCAGTGGACATGAGGCCGGCGTTCGGAGGAGCAGGAAGACCCCTTACTGGAAGGAGGCTGGGCTGCTGGGTCCCAGTGGCCTCTCATCGCGTGTGGCTCCCGTTTCCAGTGACGCTGTGGCTTAGCGGTGCCCCCCTGCCCCCAGTCAGCATCTGGGTCAGTGTCTGACTGACAGGACCAGTTGCGGGGGGCTCTCTTCCACCCAGGCCCTGTCTCAGGGCCACTCGGACACCGCCCCCCCACTTAGCTTGCCGGGTTTAGGGCTCTGCTCTGGGAAAGGCCTGTTGGGCCTCACCCATCCCCCTCCTGACCCCATCCGCTCAGCTGACTCCCACCTGCCCCCTGCCTGGGCTTCTCTCTGAGGCTCTCACCTGGGGCAGCTGACGGATTACATAGGCGAGTGTGCAGGCTACATGTACTGCCCATGTGCATGCACACATGTATACACATGCTCCCTACGTGTGCCGTGATCTTGTCCTGACGGCCAGTGCCCCTGTGAATCCAGGAGCACGTTGGGGTGCTCTGTAGGTGTAGGGAGCAGAGGGTGGCCCAGAGCCGCTGCCGGGCAGAGCTTGCAGCTCTGAGGAGGAGGAGGCCGGTTAGTGGAAGCAGAGAGGGGCGGGGACCACATCCCCAGAAGGGAGATGCCGTGGGTGCGGTGAGGCGCCATGGCACCCCTGGTGGCAGATGCGGGTGTGAGAGGAGTGGCTGGGGGGCGGGTCCGGGTCAGGAGGCGTTGGGGGAGTGACCCTGCAGAGTGGCCACCTGGCCCTCATCAGGGGACGACACCCACACATCCGTCCTGGTTTCTGTGTCGGAGGCCTGTTGGGGGTCAAGGGGGTGGTCGAGCCTCCTGAGGGCCTGGCGGGGCCAGGGCTGCCCACGTGGACCACAGTGTGTCCAGTCCCCCCTCCTGCCTCGTGAACTGGTCTCTTCTGGTGAGGCTGGGGCTCAGTCACCCTCTAGGAAGGGCGGCCGCTTTTCCTTTCTCGTTTTGGGTGGACAGGCATGTTTGTCCCCCTCCCTCTCCCAGGGCCGGAGGTCTGCGTCCACTCCACACTGGCCAGTCAGGGCGCTCACCACCCTTTAAAACCAAGAACAGTGTTGTAGGAGTAAAATAAGCCCCCAAAACAAGAACTGTGGATTTTCAGAACAGCTTCATTGTTCTTGGGTTCTGGTTGTTTGGGGGTTTTTTGAAAGTCTTTTTACGGTTACTTTCCAGTGACTGCAAAGGAAAAGAAAGGTTCCATTCCCCTGCCTGGTCCGGCGGGACTTTCCCTGACTTTCTGATTCTCAGAGGCCAGTTGTGCATGGGTGGCGGGTGTGGGTGGCCTGGTACGGGGCTGGTGGCAGGGCTGTGGCGTGTGGGGACAAGGGCACCAGAGGCCTCTTGTGGTCAGGACAGATGTCTAGGGTGTTCAAGGACAGGCCCCCCCCCCCCAGCCTCCCCCCCCCTCCAGCCCTTCCCCTACTCCCTACAGTCTCCATGGGGGGCGCCAGCTGCAGCTGGGGGGCGGTCTCAAGGTTGCCAGACCGTGCACCTGCCCAGGGTTCCTTCCAAGTGGCGTCCAGGGATCCTTGAGGAGGGAAGGCCCCACCCTTGCCCCCACCCTTGCCAGCCGAGAGCTGCTGAGGTTTGGTTCGTGGGGGAGGGGCAGTGACTTTCATTAGAAAAGTCTTAACTTATTCTCATCAACGATGTGGAAGTAACAGAAAAGATGACCTACTTAAACTTTAAAAAAATCAAAGTGAATCTGTAAAATTGCTATTTTCACTTCATTTTGGGGTTTGGGGTTGTCTTGCAAATTTAATCTGCTTCCTCTGTACCACAATAATCAGAAAATAGGTTAATTTAAGTGTAATATGAAACATGAATGATCACGTGGAAAATATTAATGGTACTTACAAAAATAGCTCGGCAGTTTCTGGAACTGTAATCTCCCGGACCGTCCACGACGCAGCCCTGGGGCGGATTTAGAGATGGTGGTCCGGAACGCGGGGCCAAGAGCTCCCCTCAGGAGACCTGGGTGCTGTTGGCAGGACTTAGTCTCGAAGCCTGGGTGGGACGTGGTAGCCCAGAGCCCCGCCCCTGCCCGGGGGCCACACTCTGTCCTCTGCAGCTGCCCTCCCTTGGGGTGGGCACCCCTGCAGGATGGAGCCTGTGGTTCCCTGCTGTGCCCATCCCAGATGGGGGCATTCTGGGCATGGCAGGGCTGGCCCTGGTCTTGGGGGGGGTGTCCACCTGCTGGAGCAGGGTTGACCCCCTGCCCCTGTGGGCCCTTGGCCGCCCTGGGCAGGAGAGTCCAGCAAAGTGGGGCCTCTTGCCTGCCCATAGCTGGGGCCGGTCCACGTGAGGTTTCCCTGTGTCCGCTCCTCGCAGGCTGGGTCTATATGGGTGTTTCCGCCCTGTTTTCTTGCAGGGTCTGGGCGTCTTTGTGGTGCTGCCCCTCACCTCGTTCCTCCCAGGGGTCTCTGCAGGCCTGAGGTTATGAGTTCTTGAGAGACTTTTCCCTGCATGGTGGGCATGGGTCCTGAGATGCCCATTGCCCACCACAGGGTTTAGGAGGTGGGGATCTGGTGGTCCTCAGGAATTAGGGGCCACCCCCTGTGCCTGGCCTCTGTGTTTGTGTGCAGCCCACCACCCCCACCCCAGAACCCTGACCGGGTCCATGCTGTTGTCCTGAACATTCCCTGGTTGCCCAGCCGGGTGCCAAGTGGGTACCAGCCCCACTGAGACCTTCCCTGACCTCTGATGCCCTCTGGGCCCTGTGGGTCATAGTGGCCCTGTGGGTCAGTGGTCCTGTGGGCATGGGGCCATTACCCCTACCAGGGCCAGCCACAAGTGGCTCCCCGGGCTCCTCAGGCATCCTGCTCCGTCCTTTGCTGGAAGGACAGTGAGTCAGGAATCATTGATCCTCGGTGGTTTGGTTTTTCAACCAACAGTTCATTTCATTTTTCTAATAGGTAGTTTTAATAATAGCTTTATGGAGATGTAATTCACGTGCCATAAAGTCCATCCTTTCTGAGAGCACGACTCCATGCTCAGGCACCAGTGTCTAGTCTCAGCACATCTCCATCACCCGGAAGGAAACCGTGCCCCGTGGGCCCCCGGGGCCCACCGGTGCACTTCCTGTCTGCGGATCCGCCTGTTCTGGACGGTCCACGAGAACGGGGCTGGAACAAGGTGGCCTCTTGGGTCTGCTCCTCTTGCTGGGCTCCCTGGTGTCGCGTGTCAGAGCCTTGTGCCTCGTTGGAACCAAGGGGTGCTCTGCGGTGTAGATGGATGGACCATGTTTTGTTTACTCCTTCGCCCACTGATGGACATGTGGGACTTTCCACTCCTTGGCTGTTAGGAACAATGCTGCTGTGAACACATGTTCCATTTTTTTGTGGATGTGTTTTCAATGATCTTGAGTGTGTCCATCCAGGAGTGGCATTGCTGGGTCGTAGGCTATTCTGTGTTTCTGAGGAATTGCTGGGCTGTCCCATGACTGTTCCCCTCCGGCAGCACGGGGTTCTGGTTTCTCCATGTCCTCCCCAACGATGCCACATATTGTCCATCCTTGAAACAGCTCCAGCCGTCCTCGTGAGTGTGAGGGGCACTCGGCGGGTTATTTAAATTCTCCTTCTTATTGAGATGATTGTGGATTCACGTGTGGCTGTAACAGACATTCCTGTGCACTTTGGATTCCTGCAGGTTCTGGTCCCAGGCCGAGCCCCTCTCTCCAATCCTCTGGGTGTTTACTGTGCTCACGGGGTGGTTCTACATTCAGCTTTGCCGAAGCTGCCTGGGTCACGTCCCCACCAGCAACACACAAGCTCCCGGTTTCTCTCCCACCTCCCAACACATGCTTTCTGGTTGTGATTGCAGTCATCCTGGTGGCTGTGAGGTGCATCGCCCTGGTGTGAGACACTGAGCGTCTTCACATGCTTGACGGCCGTGTGTCCTCCTTGGAGACACGCCTGTTCGAGTCCTTCTCCCTGGACTTGGATTGTTTTCAAAGTCTTTCTTCCATTCTGTGGGTTGTCTTCACTTTCTTGGTGGTGTCCTTTCAGGCATAAATATTCTGATTTTGCTGGATTCCCCCTTTGCTGTTTTCACCTTTGGTTCCTTTTGCTTCATCATTAGGGAGTTCGTGGGGGTGGGGCTCACCCCTTTAGAGCCTTGGTTTCTCCAGACGGTTCACCTTCAGGTTTCCTCTGAGCTGGTGTAAGGTTCTCCGTGTTAGCTGCCACCTGGTAAAAGAAGCAGGTTGATGGACAGCATGGTGGAGATGGTGCAGGCAGGTGTGTTGTACAGCAGAGCTGGTGTGTCTGGAAGGCACTCCCAGCTTCATGTGAGCTTCACGTGGGGTTTCCTGCTCACCTGGAGGCTGTGTGCACACACCAGCCATGTTGGGACATGGCCCTCAGCTGAGCTGTGGTGCTTGCTCTGGGTGTCTGTTTGTCCAGAAGTGACGCTGCCTCTGGGGAGAGCTGACAGTCCTCCAGCGTCTGATGGTGGGAGGCACCTGTGCTGCTGGGGCTTGGCCTGGGCCGCCACACAGGCATTGAGTCTGGAGTTAGTCGGGTGCTTGACAGCAAGGCTGACGTTGTCCTTCGAAATCAGTTGACCACCAGGGTCTGGCGGCTGGACGGTGTGTTTCACTCCCTGGTTGAGTGCAGCGCCTAGCAAGACCCTCATCTGGGCCTGGTCCCCAGATGGCAGAACTCTTGCCCCCAGCAAGGAGTCCAGGAAGCTGAGTGTCGTTTTCTCTGTGGGGCGGGTCTTCCTTCCAGGTTACGCTCCTCATCCCTAGTGCAGGTCTCATCAGAGACTCTCCCGCCCGGTTCCCCAGCCACATCGCACGGTGCCACTGGACCAGAGGGTGTGTGGGTGCTGGCTGCCCTCAGCCCTGCAGAGCGCCCAGGGCAGTGTGCATCCTGGCCTAAGGCCCCAAGGCCAGAGGGGACACCTTTGTGCTGGAGAGAACAGACCCACCCAGCTCGGGGGTGGGGATGGGGGGCACTGCTCTTTTCTGGGTGCCTGTGCATGCAGCCTCCCCACTGAACTCTGCGTGTGCACGACTGTGAACGGGGGCGTGTGCCCCCGTGGGGAGGGTGCAAGGAGTCTCCACATCCTGACCACCCAGGGTGCCCTGGACAGGCACTTTGGACAGATGCCCAGCTGTACTTGGGTGGCATTTCTCAGGGCAGCACAGTGCCTGCCTGGGTAGGTGGAGCCCGGTCACCTCATGTTCCGGGGCCTCAGCCGAAAGCCCACACATCCCACAAGGGCTCGAGGATGAAATTGTGGACCTGGGCGGGGAGGTGACCCCAAGTGGCCACCCTCCCGCCAGGCAGCCACCTGGGTGGTCTCTGGATGCTGCACACGGCCCTGCGCCGTTCTCTGGCAGCATCTCCCTCCACCCTGCCTCGTGTCCATGTGCAGGCTGAGAGTCTGACCTTCCTCCCGGAGCCCGGGGCCGTTTGGGCCTGGTCCTGCCTTGTGCTGGGCTTCTCTCGCTCTAGCCCCTCCAGGTTGGCGCTGGGCGGCTGTGTGCCCAGCTGGGCCCCGGCTCTGCCTTTTGGTCAGAGAGAGCCTCTCCTCTGCACTGCCTGGTCACCCCAGAGCCAGGGGCCTGGGGGATGGGCCAGTCAGCGCTCCTGTGTACAGAGCTCACACTGGGTGCTCGGGCCTTAGTTCGGTGCCACCAGCAGGTGTTGGGAATGTTCTCCTGTTCCTTCGTCCCCTGTGTACACTTTCTCTTTCTGTTTAAGGTGGACAGGGTGGGGCCTAGGAAATAGAGTGTGGAGCCAGGGCTCACAGTGCAGCACCCAGGGAGGAAAACCCAAGACAGCTTCGTGCTTGGTGGCTTGAAGTCCTCCTTTCCCCCAGGAGCCCCCTGCCTGCAGAGAGGACCCTGGGTTTGCCTGGCTGGGCTGGCCTGCAGCGCCTTTGGGGCTCAGACACTGAGTACAGCCCTTGTGAGCACCAGGGGGAACGCTGGGAGCTGCCCTTGCTCTGCCTGTTGCCCCTTGTGCTGCCCTCTAGGGTGGCCACGGCCTCAGCAGCCGTGCGCACCTTGCTCCACCCATATGCGGCGGGCTGCACGGTTTGGGGCCTCTGACCTGGGAGGACAGGAAGGTCATGGGGGTGACGTCACCCCCAGTTGTACCCCAGATCCTGCACACGTATGCAGGTCCCTGGGTGATGCACAGGCTCCACAGTGACAGACACGTGTGGCCGCTGAGCAGTCCTGGGTGGGGGCTCTCTGTGGCACCAGGGGGTTTCTCCTGGAACCCACGTCTCTGCACTGTCCCCTCAGGCTTCTCTGTCAGGCAGGATGTGTATCTTGGAGTGTGGGGAAGCCACCTTAGGCTCCCAATGCCCCTGCTGCTCAAATGTGTCCTGGATTTCCAGGGCCCAGCAGGTTCAGGAGCTGGAGGCCACAGGCTCGCCCCCTCGCAGAAGTGGCCACGCAGCTATCGTTGCACACATGGCTGTGTCTCCGATCTTCTGCCATCTCTGTGGCCCATCCTTCCTGGACTTTGAAGAGGCGTCACTCCCTCGGGCCCTGGTGGTCATGCCTCCTTCTCTGCTGCTTCCACATTCCCATAACCAGCCAGCTGGACTTTATGGAGAGCACACTGGGCTTTCCTTGGACAGAGTCTCCGAGGTTGCTCGGCTCCTGCATCCTGGGTGGACCAGGGTTCAGGCAGGTTGAGGGGCCAGGAGGCTCCAGCCTTTCTGCTGAACAGGAAGTCTCCCCCGCCGTGTGGTGGGGCTTGCTGGCCGCGTGGGGGTGGCCTGCGGCCCGGGTCGTCTGACACCTCCCACGAGGGCTCCCTGAGGTTTCTCGGAATCGGAGGAGCCGGCAGGGCGCTGTGGCTTCTCTCCCGTGAGAACTCAGCTCAGACAGGAAGCCCCACCCTTGCAGGCGGCGCCCGGTCCAGTGCTATGCACCAAGCTCGGGAGGCCCCCAGGCATCGCCCAGCTCCTTTCCCCTCCACCCCACACAAGAGCACCAAGTGTGTTTAGGTCTGAGCTGTCTGTCCATGCCATCTGCAGGACCCTCGACCAGTCGCCCAGGGGCTGGGTGGGCAGGCTGAGGGGGCAGCGACCCTGTGCTGGGTCCAAGGCCAGAGCACGCCACCCAGCCCCACGGGTCTGGGCCCAAGGGTTCCGCGTTTCCTGGAGTGGAGTTAGGGAGCTTCGGCTGTGGGGTTGGGAGTGGCCCCTGCACGCACCCAGAAGTGTGGGCTCTGTTGCCCTGGCGGTCTGGCACCCAGTTGGCTCCTTCCCTTGAGTTTTGTTGTGATGACCCTGCTGAGCATGGCAGCTGACTGACCACTTCCTCCTCCACAGCCCTGGTGGTGCAGGCCCCTTAGGGCCAGTTCTGGGGTTCGGTATTCTCTCCAGGTGCTCCTTGGGGCCAGTAGGCAGGGGGCAGTTTGACACCAGCCCTGGAGGCCACTCCACCTACAGTATCCAGCAGACACAAGGCTCCTGTGTCCCGAGCTTCCTTCCCCAACACGAGACTTGGGGACATCCAGGGGCCTTCTCAGCGGGCTGAGTGCACTCAGTTCATGTTGGAGCTGTTTTCTTCCAGCAGGGATGGGGCATGGCCCGAGCTCTTTGCTCACCCATCATGCAGCTGGCCCAGCCCCACAAGAAGTTTCTAAAATTAGTACCACGTGGTGAAATCCAGGGCTCTGGGGGCACTACGTGTGATGCCCCTGGAAAGCTCTGGGCGGTCCCAACAGGGCCCTGTGCTCAGGCCGCGAGCGTGCCCACCGCTACCCCTTCCAGATCTGTCAGCCCGAGTTGGGGGGGCAGGGGTCCCTTCTGAACCAACATGCTGTGGGTCCTTGGCCTCTGCCAGCTGTCAGGCCCACGTGGGGCCAGGCACACCATGCGATATGTGCCTGAGGGGTCTGCGTGTTCCTGGGCATGCCTCATGTGTGGCTGCATCCTACCCACCGTGTCAGCGGGAACTTCTGTGTCGCTCACAGGTCTCTGATCCCCCGGCTTCTGTAAGAAAAGCAGATGACGCCCCCTCCCAGCACCCCACGTCCTCCGAGAAGGACAAGCAGCCCGGCTGGCTGCGGACCCTGGCCGGCTCCTCCAGCAAGGTGTGGCACGTGGCCCTGGCAGGCGGGGTGGGGACAGGGTGGCCTGGGGCCCCCCTCTGACAGCCCCTGTTCCCACAGAGCCTGGGCTGCGTCCACCCTCGCCAGCGCCTCTCCGCCTTCCGACCCTGGTCCCCTGCGGTTTCCACGAGTGACAAAGAGCTCTCCCCGCACCTCCCGGCCCTGATTCGAGACAGGTGAGTGACCACCAGCCGTGACCCACAGGGCTTGTGGACCAGCCGGAGAAGCAAGTTCCTGCTTTAATCATCCCTGAGCTTGGCAGGCAGGCAGTTTGGAGGCCTTGTGTCAGGCCCCAGCTCTCTGGTTGAGGCAGTGGCAGAAGTGCTGGTCCTTTGGTGGTATGGGGGAGGGTGTCCAGATTTTCTGTGCTCTAAAGTTGGTGGCACACAATGCTGGTGTGGCCTGTCCCACATACGGTGGCTGGGGGCCGTGTTCCAGCTGCCCCAGGGCCCCAGGCTGAAGTGTCCGCTCCCTCATGCTGTCTGCAGGAGCGGGGCCTGCGATGGGGGGCGTGCAGGGGCCGGGGCAGCTGCTGAGGACCCAGCGCCTGCTGTGTCCCCCACAGCTTCTACTCCTACAAGAGCTTTGAGACGGGCGTGGCCCCCAATGTGGCCCTGGCCCCGCCAGCCCAGCACAAGGCAGTGAGCAGCCCACCCTGCGCCACGGTCGTCTCCCGGGCCCCCGAGCCCCTCCCCGCCTGCATCCAGCCCCGGAAGCGGAAATTGCCTGCGGACACCCCTGGAGCCCCGGAGACGCCAGCACCCGGGCCCACCCCCGAGGAGGACAAGGACTCGGAGGCCGAGGTGGAGGTGGAGAGCCGAGAGGAGTGTGAGTGCCCATGCCCCTCTGACCTTGGCGGCTGTCGGTCCTCCCGAGGGTCCTGTCCCGGGAGAGGTTGCTCTGCTAATTGCATCTCTGTCTGTCTGTCTTTGCAGTCACCTCCTCCCTGTCCTCGCTGTCCTCTCCATCCTTTACCTCATCCAGCTCCGCCAAGGACCTGAGCTCCCCAGGCCTGCTTGCCCCGCCCGTGGCCCCCGCCGCCCCCGATGCCGTGGCCCCCACCGACGCGCCGAGCAGTGGGCTGGAGGCAGAGCTGGAGCACCTACGGCAGGCCCTGGAGGGCGGCCTGGACACCAAGGAAGCCAAAGAGAAGTTCCTGCACGAGGTGGTGAAGATGCGTGTGAAGCAGGAGGAGAAGCTGAGCGCCGCCCTGCAGGCCAAGCGCAGTCTGCACCAGGTGAGCGGCTGCACACCCGTCCCCACACCGGGCCCCAGGCCACTCCCCCGGGGCACTTACTTCCTTTCCAAGAGACTCCTGCTGGCCTCCCCTGCCCACCTGACTTGATTGATGAGTCCTCATCACTCGGGAGGGCGGGGTTGTCACCCAGGGCTCTGTGGCCTGGGCCCCCTGGTCTCACTGCTCTCACACCTCAGCCAGCGTCTGGCATGTGGGCTTGCTCAGCACAGCCCTGCCAGCGCCAGAGCTCGCTTGCAACCGCTTGCTCCCTCAGCATCCCTCCTTCTCCCTGGTTCTGGTTGGAGGTGTGATTTCCCACATGCTTATTCATGAGCATGTTTGTGGGGGCGGGGCTGAGTCCCCAGAAGGGCCACCTCCTCTCCATCTGGCCGTGGGGCCTCTGGGGCCCTCAGATGGTGTGGTGCCTGGGTGAGCCCCTCCTGGCTCTGAGGATACCCCTGGGGGCTGTGGGCAGTGCTTGGAGGGGACAGGGATCTATGAGGCATGCGGGTGCTGGGGGAGGCCTGGCGTGGGGGCGCCCCTGAGCTGGCCCCTCACCCCAGGAGCTGGAGTTCCTACGCGTGGCCAAGAAGGAGAAGCTGCGGGAGGCCACGGAGGCCAAGCGCAGCCTGCGGAAGGAGATCGAGCGGCTCCGCGCAGAGAATGAGAAGAAGATGAAGGAGGCCAACGAGGCGCGACTGCGCCTGAAGCGGGAGCTGGAGCAGGCACGGCAAGCCCGTGTGTGTGACAAGGGCTGTGAGGCCGGCCGCCTGCGGGCCAAATACTCGGCCCAGGTACGCAGGGAGCCGCGGGAGGCAGAGGTGGTGGGTGCACCCTTGGCATCTCAGGGTCCCTCCCCTCCTCGCTGGGCCGTCTGGGTGTGGGGAGCTGCTGGGCTTTGGGCCCGTCCTCCATGGGGTGGTGGTGTGGCCCCAGGCTCTCTTCTCCTGTCCTGGAGGAGGGCTGAGTTCACCCTCACATGCCCATTAAAGTCTCAACCGGTCCCCATTGGCCATCCTGCCATCTGGGGGCTGGGGCTGAGCAGCAGGCTCCCAGGGGTGGAGGGTGGGTGTCGCCCCCTGTCTCAGGGTCTCTGGAGATGGTGCTGGTCCTCCTACCGAGCTCACCAGCCTAGGTTCAGTGGGTGGCGTGGAGGGTGAGCCTGTGATGGCCGGAGGGTCAGCCCGGGGCCAGGGCAGCAGCAGGGTGGGTGGGGAGCAGCTGGCTAATGTAGGCATCCCTTTCAGATCGAGGACCTGCAGGTGAAGCTGCAGCACGCAGAGGCCGATCGCGAGCAGCTGCGGGCCGACCTACTGCGAGAGCGGGAGGCCCGGGAGCACCTGGAGAAGGTGGTGAAGGGGCTGCAGGAGCAGCTGTGGCCACGGCCCCGCTCCGAGGTTGCAGGTGGCGAGAGCACGGCTGAGCTGGAGCCCTAGCTGAACCCACTGTCTTCTGTGCAGGGTGGATGCCGCAGGGCGGGCGGGCGGCGGGGTTGGGGCTCCGTGCCAGCGGGGCGCCCCCCTCCAGTCCTTATAGCACAACGTCTTACTGTGCCTAGAACCAAGCAAGTGTTTGGAACCACATACTTTTGGAATCCACTGCAAAATTTTCTACTGGCCAAGTTCAAGCGTGCAAGCTGGTTCCCAACTGCCCTGGAGATGAGGCCAGCTCAGTGGTTGTGGCTGGCCCTCCGCTTGCCGGAACGTTCTAACATTTACACTTTTGTTATAAGCTATTTAAAACCAATAAGGAGACTTGATATTCAGAAAAATCAACACGTTTTTTAATGACTAACTTTTAAAAGCCCCACCCACACGTGATGCCCCCCGAGGACCCACATGGGAGCCGGGGTGGCCCCTATCCTGCCCCTGGAAGCCATCGCAGCTCGTCTGCACCTGCGGCCACGAGACCACACGAAGGGTTTTTCTCCAGAGTCTATTTTTTCAGCGACAAGGACCTGTCTCCCGCGCTGTCGGGGGAGGACCCGGGGAGTGCCGCACGCACACGAGCTGGAACACTGCCGCCTTACCCGCCTACTGCCCCCACTGCCCGCAGGGGCGTCCGCAGGGGCGTCCGCAGGGGTGCTTGGGCGGGCGGCGGGGGCGGGTCTGCGCTGGCCGGGCATGTGCCCTTCTCCATGCGCCCCTCCGTCCAGCTGGCGGCCCGCAGGGGCGTCTGCAGGGGTGCTTGGAGGGGCGATGGGGGCAGGTCCACTCTGGCCGGGCACGCGCCCTCCTCCTCGCGCCCCTCCATCTGGCCAGCGGCACACCTTCTGTTTGGGCCGAGGCTGCAGCATTGCAACAAACACAGCATTATTTCAGTTTTTCTTTTTCCTTTTGTTTGTTCGTTCATTTAAACGTATACTTAGAACTGCACTTTGTCAAAAACCTTCCCCTTCTCTTTTTATTCCCCAGTTAACTGAGGTTTTTACTTTCAGATACTGCAAACTGATTTCTAGAGCATCCACATCCTAAGTGCTCGAGTGTCTAGAAACCCCTCTGGTGCTTGGTTGAACAAGGGAATCACACGAAAACGAAAACGCAAAAACTGAACTTCGGGGGGTGGTTCTGTGCCTTCCAGCGTCTTGTACAGCAAACCCTGACTCGTCTTCTTCCCCCAGAATACGTCTCCAGTAGCTGTTGGATCTGCCATGATCACAATGAGTTACCTGCATTTATTCCAAATAATCGCGTTTACTCTCAACTGTATGCGAATTGTATAAGGTTTCTTATGCCCAAGCTTGAAAAATGATTTCCCAGTAGACCAGGTGGCTCCCTGACCTAAATCATGGTATTTATTTACGTGGAGAGACCTGATCAGAACCCTCTGCTCGCGTCCGTCCCAGCACCTGGCAGCTGCGGCCATGGGAGATGGTGCCGTGGCCGCCGAGCAGAGTGGAGTTCAGGTGACCACGTCGGTGGTAGGGTTCTGCCCTTGGTTTGCTGGGTGGGAGCTGGGTGCTGCCAGCCCCCCTTCTAAAGTGCAATGCAAAAGGGACACCGTGTATATGCAGCGTGCGTTTGGTTGTTTTTCTTTTTTTTAAAAAAAAAATTTTTTTGCTTCTGTTTTTCTTTGCAGTTATTAAATCTGTATGCATGGACTTTTAAACCTCTGCCATACGTATATCCACCAATGGGCATTATTACCGTGTCGTGTAGAGGGTCGGTTGTGTCACGCAACACTCAGAATGCTGTGTTTACCCTTGTTTTTCCAGAGTTGTGTTTTCCAGTCATTTCTTCAAGGGAAACTAAATGATTTAGTTGGAGCAAAGCTTTGAATGTGTCAGTGTGCTTCTGTGCGGCTGTGCTCTGTCGCCGTCTGAACCTGCAGTGAGGTCGCAGGGCCCCCGGGACCCGCCACCCGAGGCCGCCGGGTTTGCTCCGTTCACTGTCTGAGTTTTTAGACTCCAGAGGGAGACACATTTTTCCAAGTTGCGCGTGGGGGCAATGTGTCGCCTCACTTCCCTTCTGCTCACCCGCACATCTGACCATCGGCTAGGTCTGCCGCGCCACCATCCAGCTAGGTCCCTGATATCGGGAAGAGCTGAGGTACGGCGGTGGGGTTGGGCAGCCTCGTCCCCCCCCAGCCCAGGCCCACTGCGAGGGTCCCATGACCTGCCAGAGCCGGTGGCAGCCGCGGGCGAGGCCGGTGTGGGGCTGTCTATCCTCGTCCCCGTCCCCATCCTCAGGGGCAGGGTCCCCGGGCTCCCGCCTCGCAGCTGCAGTTGCATTTCTTTCAGAAGAGGCATCTCTCCGTAGGCTGTTGACTCTCCCTGTGTGTAATACCCATTACCAGAATGACCGTGTATTCAGTTTAATCACTCATTATTTCTGTGCTGAAAGATTTTTAACGAAGGGAAAAAAACAACAGCAATAACATTCATATCTATGGAGCAGCTAACTCACTCACAGTGTCCTGCTTTTCGTACAGAACTCGCCAATGTACAAAGCGACCGTGTAAATACTCTCTCCTCTTACACTCGTGTATCATACGTGTACATGGTGGGTCCTCCCCCAGGACTCGCTCCTTACTGGTAGCTGTCCTATTTTCTGGGTTGTTTCTAACAGAGGAAGAACACGCCCACCGGCTCGCCCGGCTTCCTGGGCAACCCCACCCGTCCTTCATGCCTGCTCACTGGGCCTGGGAGGCTGTCTTGTTCTTGCTTTAAGTCAGGAGTCACAAACGACACTTTTTTTTTTTTTCAATTAAGGAAAAAAACCACAGCTCCACCCTGGTGCCCGCCAGGAGCGTCCGCATCGCCGTCCCCTTCTCTCCTTTGCTGCTGCTAATGACAATATGACGACTTACTCTACTATTCGAAAACTATTTTTATGTAATTAATGTATGCTTTCTTGTTTATAAATGCCTGATCTAAAAAGAAAAAAGAAAGAGCTTGGCATATTTCTCTATTTCTCTGTGTACCCGTCAGTCCTTCGACGCCCTATCCCCCAAACAGATGACATGGCACAATCAAGGTCAGGGTTGGCCCTGTCCCTCCCTGGGCCACCACCCAGGCCTGAGCCCAGGAAGAGTAAAGGGGTGCCTGTCTTCCCATCAGACCCTGGGGTCCTTCAGTCTCCACTGACTCCAGGTGGACAAGTGGGCAGGTCCTGGCTGGGGCCCTGTGTCCCTCCCTCTTGGTCACACTGAACTGTGGCGGCTCCTTGTACTGTGGGCATCCACTGGGAACGCCTCATCTGCCTGCTGGAGTAGGTGGCCAGTCCCCTGCAGAGCTGTCTCATGTCTTAATGGGGAGGGAGCCAGTGGCCTCAGAACTGCAGACCCCAGTGTGCTGCCCTAAAAGATAAGCAGAGCCCCCACCCCTACCTACCTGTGTGACTTCCTGGGGACTTCTCCAGACCCCCCGGCCCCTTGATGCTGGACCTCACCTCGCTAGGCTGCTTTTTACCACCCAGGCCCACCCTCCCAGCCCAGATCCCAGAGCCTCACAGGTCACCTGGAGGAACAGACCCCAGCCTAGGAAATCTCCTTGGTCCCTACCTCCTCCCCCATCCTTGGTAAACCCTCCAGAGCTGGGCCCAGTGGTGTTCCCTTGGAGCCCCTGGGGGGAAGCAGGATGGGCTGTGGTGTGGACAAGGAAGCAGACTCTACCCCACCCAGGGGCAGGACTCTACCCAGGCCAGGTGGGGGGCAGTGGGGCCCAGGGTTGCTGGGCGTCACCTTGGGTCTGAAAGGTCAGGCTGGGGACAGGTCAGGGGAGGGGAAGCAGGGGCCCCGAGGTGTGGGTGACAGAACCTCCTCATGGGGCATGACTGGGGCCCCCACACCTTCTGCCCCCTAGATGCAGGTGTCACCTGGGTCTGACTCCCACTGGGCTGAGGGCCCCCTTCCCCCGGCAGGGCTGGACCCTTGGGCATTGCCCTGCATGAGGTGAGGTGAGGACGGCCCCTGGGCACTCCTGGCCCCCTGTGCCCAGGGTGGGGAGGGGAGGGGAGAAAGGGTGGCGACCAGATGTTGCGTGTCCCCGTTACTGGGCTAGGCAGCCTTTCTGTCCTGACCACTGCCTTATGCCCGGATATCCAGGGTGCCACCCAGCACTGTCTTCTCAGGTCTCCTGAGTGGACAGCCGTCCACTGTGGCCTGTTGAGGGTCCCAGGGGCGCCCCTGCAAGTGTGGACGCGAGTCAAGAGCAGCTGAAGCCTTGTTCACTTGTGATGCCAGATACACACACCTTCCTCAAGACCTGTACGGAGCCCAGCAGGGTGGGCAGTGTGATGAGGGGGGCAACTGTCCATGTCCAGACCCCCCGATCCCCACAGGGCCTCATCCCCACTGCGGACACCACGCACTCCGCAGCCTGAGCTTGTCCCTAGAGATGGGTGCCAGGGCCTTTCCTCATCTGCGCCCAGCACCTGAGGCCTCCTGGCTCCATCTGGCTCACTGCTCTGAGGGTCCACGTCTCACCTGAGGTCTTGACCACAAGGAGGTGCGGGTGGGGAGGAGGTATCCCCGAGGGAGGCTGGGGAGCCCACTGCAGGGCTGTGTGCGCGCGCGCATGTGCGTGTGTATGCATGGGCACACGTGTGCAGTCAGGGTCCTCACAGCCAGTGCGCTGCTCAGCCTGTCGTGAGGGGCCTTGGAGCTGGGCCAAGCACAGCCCCTGAAGCTCCAGGCTCATCACCGGCCTGCACTGCTCTGGCCTTGATCTCTGGATGTGACCTTTCACCTCTGGATGTGACCTGCCAGCACTAAAGAGCCCTGGGCACCCTGGTCCAGAGAAGACAGAGTGGGAGCCATCTGACCTCAGAACCCCCTTCCCGAGCCCTCGCTAAATGGGTCAGAGAGCCTCAGGCAGAGAAGGGCCCCTCCTTGGGGATTCCTGGCAGCCCCCCATCCCCACTTCTGGTCCCCAGGCTCGGGACTGCCACACCAGCCAGGGCCTCTGTAGGGACCCCCTGGTCCTATCCCCCAGATGGCCTGTGCCCCCTGCCCACATTGGTGCCGGTTCCCAGGCCTCTCCCCCGAGGCTTAGGGTGAAGTGAGCTTGGGGCAGGGGTGCTGCTGGGAACCTACTCAGCTCCCCAGCTTCTGTCCCTGCCCTGTGGCCCCCACCCCCAGCTTTCACTTCTGCTCAGTCAGACAACAAGGGCCCCACCCCAGCCCGCTGGGCTCTCAGCTGTGCCTGCCTGTCTCTGTCCTGGGGTCCCTACCCCTCCCCTAGACTGCCAGCCCCAGAGCCTCAGTTTGGCACCCCCTACCCCCGCCCAGCGTCCTGTGGTCAAGGGGGCTGACCACAGGCCGAGAGCTGGGCCCTTGTCTGGGGAGGCGGGTGCCAGGCACGCTGTGTGGAAAGAGGAAGCCGCCTGCCTTTTACAGGAACAGCTGGCACAGCCTGTCCTCCCCGCTCTGACCCCTCGCCCTCAGTGTGGCCCCCAGCTTCCACCCCACCCACACCCCCAGCACAGCCCAACTCTGGCCAGCAGCCCCCTCCCTGGCCCACCTGGCCCCACACCCCAGCCTGCCCTTAACCCCCGCTTACCCCCTCCCTCGTCTCTGGTTGTCTTGTCCCAGGGTCACGCCTTGCTGGCCAGGAAGAGAACAGCTGGAGCATGCCACGAGCGGGTCCAGGTCAGGTCAGGCTGCTTCACGATGTCCCAAGGCCTCTTCCCACACCATGCTCATCAGGGAGGGTGACCCGCTGCAGGGAAGTGGAATCCCGTAGGGAAAAATCCGGGCTGGTCTGTGCCTCTGGCCTGGCCCCCAGGCCAGTCTGTGCCCTCAAGAAACAGTGTGGCCATCAGCGGGATGTGAAACCAGGGCCTGGAGAGGATCCTGTGTCCTCCCCACAGAAAGCCCTGTGCTCAGGGACAGCAGCCCTGCACCCTCCCGTCTGTCCTGCCCGCTGATGGGCGACCCTGGGAGGGGCGGGGGCAGAACTTTGGGGACCTGGGTTCCTGCTGGTCCCTGCCCCCAAGAGTTGAAGACGTGGGCCCTGCAGGCAGCCCCCTACATGAGGCCATCTGTGCCCAGGCCTGTGCCAGGGCTGGGGCCACTGGGTGGGACTCCCAGCCCTGGAGCAGGTGGCCCCACGACAGGGGGTAGGCAGGCAGGTGGACCTGGCTTGTCTTGGAGCATCCTGTGCCAGTCAGGTGTCCGGCTGGGCTGGGGTCGGGCCTTCTTGCTCTGCGCCCGGCCTGGCAGGCGCCCTGCTGGCAGGAAGCTTGGCCCAGGCTCTCGTGTGGGTCACTCCTGCTGCCATGGAGGCCTGTTCCGGAACCCTCAAGGGATAAGGCACCTTGTGCTCGAAGGACTTTGAGGTCACCCTCTCTATAAGGCCCCGTCGAGCATGTGTGTCCAGGGCCACTTGGGTCCAGCAGAGAGGGCAAGCAGGTAACTGGCTGAGCCCCTGTCATAGTGCGGCTCTGCAGCCCCAGGGAGGCGGGTGGTGTCAGGTCCCCCCACCCCTCACCAGGCACCCAGGCAGGTTGTGGGTGTGGCCGTGGGGCCCACACCCTGGCAGCTGAGTGTCGGGGTGCCTGCCCTCCCCCTACTTGTCCCCACTTCTGCCTCTCAGGTTCCCTCCCCCCACCCCCCTCTCTCGTACCAAGTCAGAAGGTGCCAGGTGCCCTGCCAGCTGGAGGTCAAGTGTGCACAGACTCTGAGCAGGGCCCACCCCACAAGACTTCCTAGGCTCCACCCTCTGTCATCCTGGGGCCCCCAGGTCCACAAAGAGGGCTGGGGTGGGGGCCTGCCTCTGAAAGCCTCCAAAACCAAACCTCCCTGTTCTGGCCAGGAGGGTGGGGGTGGGTAGCCGCTGACCCTGGCTGGGCCTGGAGCCGGGTAGGCAGAAGTGGCTGGGAGGGGTGGGTTGGGCGTCCAGGGCTGTGTCCACAGTGTCCCTCCACGGGGCGCCCACCAGAGTGGCTGGCAGTGGGACTGCCAGGACAGGTGCCCTGGGAACACAAGGTGTCAGACAAGGGCAAGAAGTGGAGACCCCGACCCTGTCCAGTGAAACCCCCTGGAGCTCCGCTGGAGAAGAGGCAGGGCTGGGCCCCCAGAGGCTGGATGGGAGACCCAGGTCCTCAGGCCCAGGACAGGCGCAACCCCTTGCCTGGAGCTGTTGGTCTCCTGGCCTTGCGGGCAGGCTCTGCTCCAGTGAGTGTGCACACTTGCTCACGTTTAAGGACAGGCCTGGTGGCAGGGCCGGGGCTGGAAGGAGAACACCAGTACCCTTGCTCCACACACCTAGGGCTGCGCTCGTGGAGATGGCACCGACAGGCTGAGTGACCCAGCGTTGGGGCTGCAGCCAGGTGGGCAGCAGAGCCAGGGCGGCCAGGCCCCGCTTCTCCTGTTCCCCTCCCCTCTTCTACCACCGTCCACCGTCCACCTTTGGGCCTCCATCGGGCGCCCGGAACTGCAGGAGTTAGGCAGGGTGGCGCATTCCCATGGGTCCAAACCCCCACCATGCTCTGCCGACGGCGGGGCCTTGACCTGCGGGACGTGTGGCCCACACCCCAACTTCCTGTTTCTAAGAAAAAACAGTCCCAGAAAAGGCTCTGGTGGTGTGTGGAGGAGGCTCCCTGCCAAGGCTGGGCCGGCGGGGAGGGGAGTTGCTGCGCGCAGAGAGCAGTAGCCGGCGCGCCAGGCAGGTGTCACCGGCCCGTCACCGGGGGAGTCTGCCTTCCCCACGGCTGCTTCCCCGGCGGCAAAAACAGCGGCCGCTCGGACACGCCCAGCGCGGGGAGGCCCAGCTGGTCCGGGCTCCTCCGCCTAGTGCGGCCTCCCTGCCAGGACGCGGGGCGCACCACCACCCTGCTGTGCGCTCGGGCCTGAGGGAGGCGGTGGGCCGGGAGCCCGGGACGGAAGGCAGCGCCGCGGGACGCCCAGGTCTCCCTCGGCCTGGGTTTACCCCAGAACCTGAGATCACGACCCTGCCAGACCCCAGGGTTGCCCCCAGCCCTGGAGTACCACCCCCTCCTCGGTGGCAGACTAGGCCCCGCCCCTTGCCCCGCCCCCTATGGGGGGGACGGTGGCCAGGGGCGGAAAAAGCCTCGGGAGAGCTATAAACTCCGGTTCCAAACATTCCAAATTCCTGCTCCTTCCGGCCTGGCCGGAAGCCGGGCTGGGGAGGGTGCGCAGGCCGGGGGGGGGGGGGGGGGGCAGGCCGTTTTGGGGTGAACCTGAGTCCCTTTCCAACTTCCCTTGCACGCGGCTCCAGGTTCCCGGTGCCGAATCTAGGGCGGCGGGTACGGGGGCCACGCCCTACTGGGCAGAGGCTGGACACACCCCAAGGCTGTGCGGCACCCCAGAAGGCCCCTCCCAAGTCACGCGGGTCTCAGGCGCCCCGCAAACGCACCGATGGGGGTGCATAACATGAACCCGAGATGCACCCCAGCACGGGGTGTCCGTATGGGGCACGGCGCCCAGTGAGTCAGGCAGAGTGGGTGTCACCGCCGGAGTGAGTCACAGAGAGGGTGTGCGCCCCTCGTGGGCGGTGCCAGGAGCCTGGGGGGCGGGCTGCGCCCGCCCCAGGAAGGCCACGCCCCAGTTGGGGACTAGGCAGATTCCCCCCACTTCCTTCCGCGAAGCTTCCTTCTGCGATCCAACGAGGCTGTTGAGGGCCGGGGAGGGGCGCGTGTTGCGCCCCGGTCCCCGGCCGAGGGGCTTCCCGGGAAGGGCGGGGGGGCCGGGAACGCTGGCGGCCGGGTCCGGAAGGGCCGCGCGGCTGCCGCGCCCCCACCCCGCGGCCTCAGTTTCCGATGACGCGTCTGCAGAAACCCCGACGCGGCCCCCGGGCTCCGCTGCCCGGTTTCACTTCCCCTCCCCCTGCCCGGCGTGGGGCGCGGGGCTCAGTCCACCTCGGATTCCGACGGGGGTGGGCACAAGGGTGCTTCCGGCCGTGGGGCGGGGTCGACGAAGGGGTTACGACGGGGCGGCCCGCCCCCGCCCAGGCCCCTCCTCTCCACGCCTGCGCCAGGAGCGGGGGTGGGGCCGCGCGGTACCCCGCCGCCGCGCGAGATCGACCCCCTCCCCCGCGAGGGGCGGGGTCAGGTTCAGGCCCCGGTAGGGGCCGAGCGGGCCGCGGCAACCCCCACCCCGCAGCCTGGGCGCGCGGGCCCGGGGCCCGGAGGCGGCGCACGCTCGGGAAGGAGTGGGGCGGGCGGCAGGAAGTGCGCCCTCCCACTGCGTCCTGAGCGCAGTGACCCCCTCCTGCCCAGAGCGCGGGGGAGAATTGGGATGGCGGGAGAGAGAGGGGTAGCCTGGGGAGGAGGCGCCTCGCGGGCACGTTGAGCTGGAGCGAGTCCTCGCTCAGGGGTAGGGTAGGGGCTCCCCGGTTCTCTGAGCGTCTTCCTTGCCGGGGCGGACGGGCGCTGACGTGTCCACGCGTTTGAGTGCAGCTAGGTTGGGGGGGGCCGGGGAGGGTGTCAGCGCGACCCCCGGCGGCAGAGGTGGGAACTGCAGCTCCCGACCGAGCGCGGGGAGGGGCGCGCTCTGGGGTCCACATTCAAATCCGCCCTACCTGGGAGGTTTCAGCTCAGCTTGGGTGCTGTTTTTCTGTGGGGGGTCGCTTGCCTAGTATGCCAGGTTCGAAGGAAAACCCGATCCTTTAAAATCCCTTGAATTCTGGGAGCGCGATCCTACTGGTGTGGAAAAGCGACCCTGTGCCAAGAACCGTACCCCACTCAGTACAGGCCCTGGGCCCCATTTCTCTGCGGTGTTCTCCATCCAGGTCGGATTTTATCCTAGTCACTGCTAGGTGGCTAAGTGCTTCCTCTGGAGGGGCAACCCCAGGGCACCCCAGTCCCCAGGGTGGGTGGGAGGTGGGATGGGCCTTGAAGGACATGACCAAAGAAGGCCACAGTGACCTGCTCCCCTTGCATTACACTCCCTCTCTGTTTTCTCTAGGCCTGACCATTTCTGTCCCCAGGCCTCTTGGTCATCAGGATGGTAACCCTGTAGTCCACATGGCTTATCTCTTTCTGGCACTGTCCAACACATGGACTCCCCACCCCTTTGGGTTCCTGCCCTTCTCCACCAGCTCACTACAGCCGGTGGCTCCCTCCCCAGCCCTCCAGTGCACCGCTGGCCAGCAGGTTCTTGCCTAATCAGCATCTGTGTGGTGCCCAGGTGCACCCCAGCCCTGACCCTGGCATCTGCCTGATGGCTGTCCTTCATGTCTGCTCCGTCTTTTCTAGTGGGGTCTTCAAGAGGAGCTCACCACGGATGATCCCAAAGGATGAGAAACTTCTGGAGGGCCAGCCTGGCCTGACCTGGTGCAGGGGCCCCCATGACTGCTGTGGCCAGGCCGGCACCTGTGCAGGGAGCAGGGCCAAGGAGCACTGAGGGGTTGGGGGCTGAGCAGCGCTTCTCCAGGCTGCCTCTGGAGGCGGGACCCCCATCCGGTCCACCCTGCTGGGCTCTGCAGCCCCATCCTTGGGAGGGCTTCTCCTGGTGTCGGGGTGGGGGGAGCAGGACGAAGGGGGTGACACCCCTGCGGGCAGTGACCAGGAGGACGGGTGGGAGCGCTGACCTGCTGGCTTAGTCCCATACATCTGGTGCATGGTCAGGCTGCCTCCGACTGATGACAGTCCTATTTATAGCCTCCAACAGAGAACGTCCCTGGCCGTGGCAGTGGGCACCCGCCTGTGCCTCGAGACCTCGGGCCTCCCGCCAAGAGGAGCCTGGGCGGGGGCCGCTGTGGCCAGTGCGGGTCACTACCTGGCTCGCTGCCTGCCTCGGCTGCTCCCCTGAGGGGCTGAGGCAGTTCCCAGCCTAAAGAGAGGGCCTACTGGAGCCACCACCCACCCATCTCCTGAGGTCCTCTGTGCCCTACCCAGCCTGGCTGTTCCATCACAGAGGCCCCCGGCTGTCCTCGGTGGCTGGCTGTGCCCTGCAGGGATGGGGCAGGAAGGAAGAGGCCTTGGGCAGCTGGCGTGTGCCCCAGTGATCTGGCTGAAACAGGCTCAGAGACCCCTGCTGATGCCCCGAGGACCAAGGTTAGGGTGCCTTGAGTCCACAGTGAGCTGGTCACACTGCACAGGAGCCAGACTGGTGGGCTGGTCCCCCTGCGCCCTCCAGGAAGCCCTGCTTGGGGTGGCAGGAGGTTGTTCTGCACAGCTGGCCTTGCCACCTGCCTGGCACTCAGACTAGGCGGCCTTCCCAGGATGCAGAGAAGGGAGGCCTCCCCTGGCAGCATCCTGGGTGACCCACGGACCAGCGGGAGGTGCTGCCTGTGCCAGGCTCTGTCCTGTGCTAACTGCTAGGCCGCCGCTGATGGTCTGAGGGGCCATGCCTGCCAAGGCTCTGCAGGGAAGTGGGCTGGACAGAGGGCAGGTGGTTCCACCTTTCTCATCTCTTTGTCTCTGCATCTTTTGTCTGTGGCTCCAGACTCGTCGAAGAAGGAAGATATTCTCTGTTTCTGGTGGTTCCTGACTCAGGGCTCAGGCTCGTGCTTGTAATTCAGTAAATGTCCATTACATGAGTGGATCATCCGGAGCCGATGTTGCCACCATTTCAGAAGTCAGAGGGCAGGAGGAGGGCCCATAGGGGACACTGAGGCCTCAGGGGGAAACGTGCCCTCATTCTTGGGGTGTGAGGCACATGGGGGCAGCCTCATGGCACCTCTACACCCACCTCTGTCTGCCTGCCCCCACTCCGGCATGGAGGTGGTTGGGTTGGGGGCCCACCTGGCCTGTGGGAGACCCCAGGAGGCCTGCTTCCTCTGAGAGGGTGGCCCTGGGGTCTTCAGGCCAGGGGCAGACGCAGAGCCGCCCCAGGGAGGCAAGCCTGATGGAGCCCAGTCGTTTTGATGCTCTGGCTGTTCATGGTCCAGGCTGGACGCCGCCCTCTCAGGACCCTCCCTCTCCCTACCCAGCTCCTCCTCCAGCCAACATGATGACCAGGCCAGCACCTCTGGCCGCTGCTGACTCTCCCTCTTTTTTTTGGTGTTTTTTTTGAGAATTCAGATTTTGTACAGATTTGTCTGCGGACACGGTGTTAGGATTGGGGGTTCCTGTCAGGGTAGGGGCAGTGCCTCTGTGAATCCCCAGCTCCCCAACACCTTCAACCAAAGTCCAGTGAGTTCCTGAGGCCGTGGCCCCTAAAAGACCTGCTTGTCACCAACTCAGTTACACTGGCCAGGAGTGGTGCCCACACCCCACCCAGGACTCCTGCCAAGGGGTGGGCATGGGGTGGGGCAGCGGAAGTGCCTTTCACCCAGGACCAGAACTGCTGCGGCTCCCCCACCTCCCAGACTCCGAGCCTCCCCTGCTTTCAGGTTTTGGAAAGTATAGAGGTTTCACTGGTCTGCATTTGGAGAGGCTGCTGACTGAAAAGTCAGCTTTGCTCCAAGTCTGCAGGGCCCCCATGTGGGGACCCCCCGCCCTGTGTCCGAGTAGGCCTGTGTCCTCATGAGACAGCGGCCCTGAGCCCTCATGAGACAGCGGCCCTGAGCTTGTGGCCCTGGGCTTGGTGACTGGAAACCATGATGCCGGTTTGGAGTTCAACCCCAGAAGATGCCTCCTGACCCGGGTGTGCGGGAGACAGCAGCTGCTTCTGTTTCCAGCGTTTTTGTTTTCTAAATTGAAACATCATTTTCATTGTTTTCCTTTTGACAGAAATGTGGTTTCATCTTGAGAAGGAAGAGTTGCAGAGAATTTGCTGTCTCAGGCGGGCCGGAGGAAGTGGTCTCAGGGGGCTTTCAGGGCCACGTGGCTCTTTGGCTCCTGGCCCCACAGTTGGGGGTCCTGCTGGGGATCTACTCCCCCAGCCAAGTGTGGACACTGCTACCCCACCCCCAACCCCGCAGCTCACTTGCACCCCCTTCTGGAGGGCACTCTGTCCTGCAGCCCCCTCCAGCTACCTCCATGCACTTTGGACAGCACAGAGACCCCTGGGGCCCAGGCAGGAGTCAGAGCTGCCTGAGAACAGGCCCCTCTGGGGACTCATCTCTGGGACACTATGGCCTATCCTCTCCTAACAGATGTTCAGAGGCCGAGGCCTGGCTTGCTCCAGGTGCCCAGCAGCTGCCCTCCACTTCTCAGATTCAGAACTAGGTCAGCCCCCATTTCCCTGGACCCCCTTTTCCTTCCTGGCTGTCATTCCTCTCTGTTCTGTTGCCACAACTAGCCCTTTGGAGGCTCAGTGCCCAGCTGCCCCACCTGCTCTGGGAGCCAGGGCCCAGCAGAGGCGGAAGTCACCTGGTCCTGCAGGGGGACCAGCTCCATCCCAGCTGCCCCTACTTCTAGCTGTGACTGTGTTGAGGCAGGTGTGTTGAGGGAAATTGAGTGGGAACCTACTAAGAGACAAGCAGGAATGGTGAAGGGATGGGTGGGTCCAAGGACATGATTTGTTCCGGTCATCAGACTCCTCTAGCCTTTCACATGAGAACATAATTATCCCACGTAGTAGTGGTTTTAGTCTTCAGTTGTGTCCTAATTCTTTGCAACCCCATGGACTACTGTAGCCCTCCAGGATCCTCTGTGGGATTCTCCAGGCAGGAATACTGGAGTGGGTTGCCATACCCTCCTCCAGACCTACCTCCTGCATCCATCCATCCATAATTATATCCATCCCCACCCACCATCCCTCCATCCATCTGCCCTCTGCCTGTTCTTCCAGCTGTCCTCTGCCTCCTGCCCTGTCCTGCACACCTCCTCTGCCTGTTTGTCTCCAGTGCCTCTAGACACGTCACGGAGTGGCTGCTGCACCAGCCAGGTGCTCCACGTCCATCCGTTGGTTACAAGTATCTTCTGGTCACCTCCTGTAGGCCACACACTTCGCCAGGTGCTGAGCTATGCTGGTGAACAGAACTGAAGAAGTGCCTGGCCTTTGGGAGATTCCCTTGTGAGATGCATGGCGTGCTGGCCCATAACGTGCAGGGGAGGAGAGAGGTGGTGGCGGGGGGGCGGGGCAGGGGAGCAGTGTTGCTGGATGTGGGGCGAGGCTTTGGAGCAGATGACCTAGGATGGTCTTGTGAGCAGGTGAAGAAAAGAAAATGTTAGTTGCTCAGTCATGTCTGACTCTTTGTGGCCTCATGGACTGTAGCCTGCCAGGCTCTTCTGTTCACGGTATTCTCCAGGCAAGAATACTAGAGTGGGTTGCTATTTCCTTCTCTAGGGGAGCTTCTCGACCCAGGGATGGAACTGGGGTCTCCTGCATTGTAGGTGGATTCTTCACCCGCCAAGCAGGTGAAGGGCACATGCAGAGGCCACGAGGCAGAGCATACCTGGCTCAGCTGAAGGGCTGCAGGGAGCAGGGGGATGTGGGGGGTCAGGGCAGAGAGCTGTGGGAACCAGCTGATTGGGCCTGTGGTCCTGGTCACGATGTGGCCCGGTGGCCTCTTATGTTGGGGAGGGGTGTCGTGGTGAGATGGGTCGTGCTGCAGATGCACCTTGAGCACCCGCAGGATCGTTGGGGGCAGGGCGGGGATATGACTCACAGAGCCAGAGAATGGAGTTGGATGCTGACAGTTTGGGCCTTGACAACAGAAGGTTGTGGTGTTCTTTGTGGAGCAGGAGGAGCTGGTATGGGGCATGTCAGGTCTGAAGGGCCCTGGACCCCCGCCCAAGGGGGCTGCCCCATCATTGCTGAAGGCCATGCGCTGGGAGAGATCAGGAACCTGGAGGAGAGATCAGGAACCTGGAGGAGGGACCAGGCTCCAAGTCCCAAGGCTGAGTTGGGGCGGGCGGCGCAGGGTGTACCAAGGCCAAGAATGATGTCTGGAGCCCCTCTGGGTGTGCTGGGTAGAGAGGAGGCAGGGGGCCCTGCTGGGAGTACTCATGGGTGGGGTAGGGTGCTCATGGGGGAGAAAGAGGGCGTCGACCATAGGTGTGGGAGGGCAGTGGGTGCTGGATGGAGGGTGATGGTCAGAAGGGCCTTTAGGATGGGAGACGGCAGCTGGGGCTTCAGTGGCCAGTCCACCCTGGCCCAGAGGTGACTGCCAGCCAGGACCAGAGGGCTCTGGGTGTCCCCCCATTCCGTGAAGGAAGCAGGTGGTAGGCGAGAGGGTGGAGGTGAGCTCATCCCTTCTGGATGCAGGAAGGTAGGGGGCCTTGGATCTGAGGCTGGGGTGTGGTCAGCTCTGAGTAGGGGGTTGGCTGCCCCCAGGCTTCCTGGTGTGCTGGGCCTCTATCCTTGACCTGAGGCCTGGCTCATCCACCGGGGGTGCATTTCAGAGGCCTTCTATCCCCATCCCCCAGGCCTGGCTTATCCCCGGGCTGCATTTCAGAGGCTGCTGTAACATCTGAGAAGTGGTCCCTGCAGACAAGCCCTCTCAGTTCAATGTGTGACCCAGTCACCAGCCTGTGGCCTCTTGATTTCCCGTTTGGGAGCCGTCGCGGCCCCCAGCTTTGGGAAGACCCCTGAGGTGCCCTCCAGGGCAGGGATGGCAGGAAGCAGGTGCTGGCTGGCCTGGGCTCCCCCCGGGGAAAGCATGGATGGTGCAGCCGAGACAGCGGAGAAGGCACTGGTCACACCACCCGCCCAGCCTCAGGAGGCCCAGATGAGCCAGCATGGGTCTGGGTGTTCGGGCAGGGGCCGCGCCCTCTGGTTAGCACTCAGAAGTGGTTGTTGAGGATTTTATTAAAGCCAGTGGCGGGAGTCTTGGACACTGCTCTAGCTCAAGGCTTCCAGGTCTTCTCTGGGGACATGGGGCTGTTGGCCTGCCCCCCTTGCCAAGACCCGAAGGTGTTTGAAGGCCGTGGGCAGCGTGTGGCCCAGGAACGGAGGGGTGGTCACGTCGCGAATCATGAGAACATACTCGCCTGCAAGAGACGGGCGCTTGGACTCAGCTCCTGCCACCCTCAGAGCCTCTGCTCCCACCCTCAGGGCCCCCGGCTTGGTGCCTGGCCTAGGGTGGCAGGCCTTTCTCTTCCTGGGGTGCTGGGGGTACAATGTAAGTAAGTGCATTGGGGGTGAGTGAAGCCACCTCCCACCTCAGGACACAGGCCCAGTGATGGCTCCATGTCCTAGGGCGGAGTGGGGGCCACACCAGGGACGCAGACCAGCTCTGCAAGGTGGGCCGGGCTCAAGGCCTCCCCCCACACCACCAGTGGGGCTGTGTGGCTGAGGGCAGGGGTTCTTTTGAAAATACTTTCCTATCTTTTTAGGAGAAATATAATTAACTTCCTCTAGAATGTTTTTAAAAATAATTAGCCTCTGAGGACATAGCTGTCTGGCTTGCTTTGTGGGAAGGGGTGGCTCTGGGGGTGGGGTGGGGGGCCACCCGCTGGGGGATGTGGGGAGAGAAGGAAGTACTTTTCCTCCATAGTCTGTAAACTGTCTGGAGAGCTTCAAAGTTGGAGAAACCATAAAAAAGAAAATAAGAAATAACAGAAAGTGAGGTTGCCGTGGAAACCGTCCTCTCCCGCCCGAGCCCGCGGGGGCTGGCACCGGAGCACGGAAAAAGCTCTCCGGGCTGGCCGGGGCTCCCATCAGGAATGCAGCCGCGGCCGAGGGGGGCGCGGGAGTCCGCTCCCACCGTCAGGGAACATTCCAGCACCCGGGCCTGGAAAACAGGCTGCCTCCCTGGCTACCAGGCTGCCCTCCGACTCAGGCCAGCCTAGGGGCCCGTGGCCGCCCCGTGTTCCCTGGGGTGGACGAGAAAGGGCCTCTGGGGCTGGCAGGAATTTGCTCAGCCTTGAGTCAGTTCCTTCAGAAGAAACCACGGTTCTGGGGGGCCGGGGGGCTGGGAGGGGGCCCACATTCCGCAGTCGGGGCACTGGGCCTCCCTGGCCGGCCTGGAGGAAAACTGTGCATGGCAACGCAGAGTGTTTCCAAGCAGCCGGTTTCTAGGTGTTCCCGGGAACACGCAGCCACTCCAGCCGCGGCCGAGGGTGCCGACCGGTGTGGGAGCAGCCTCAGAGCCGAGCCCCAGCCCTCAGCTGACCTTGTTCCTGAGGCCGCCCTTCTCCCAGCAGATGGGAAAGGCCTGGCCGGGGGCCCCCTTGCCTGCCTCAGAAACCACCCGAGGCCTGGCCCCCACCGCCACGACTGCCACGTGGTCCTGCCATGGGCCCGGCGCCCAGCCTGGCCTAGCCCAGCCTGACCCACGTTTCAGAGCCATCCACCTGGCTTCGCCCCTCACAGCCTGGACATCCACCCTATCCCCTGCCGGCCTCTCCCAGGTGGTGCACGCGGTGAGGGGGTGGGGGCAGCCTCTCGACCGCCTCCTCAGCATCCGGGGGTCCTAGGGTTCTGCTGGGGGTGACCTCGGTGCTGACCCTGTTGGCTGGTTGGTAGGTGTGTGTGGCTGTTGGGACAGCGAGTACCAGCCCAAAGGAAAGATGGGGTCACTGCCTGGAATCCCGGCCCTGGCCCACACAAGGGCCTTTGAGGCTGCAGTCAGCCAGCAGAGCTTGCTGACACTCATTGCTGCACGATGGGTCGGAGGACCCGCACCTGGAGGCCTGCTGGCCTTCCAATCAGGACCCCAGAGACAGGAGCCAGGGTTTTTCACCTTGGCCAAGGGGACAGGAGGCGCCCTTGCCTGGCACATGCAGTCCTTTCTTTGAAGGGACCAAGACTTGGGAGGACCTTTGACCCGTCGGCACACCCTCCTCCCGCCCAGGCCCTCTTGGTGCTTCTTCAGAGGGCCCGGAGAGCATGGTTGGGGGCAGCTTCATGCACCCCAGGGCCTACCTGGAGCCCCGAAGCTGCCCTTTCTGACGATGTGCTCAGAGGTTGACACAAAGGGTCTGCTGGGTTGGTGGAGTTACAGCAGGGGATGCCCCACCTGGCCATGTTCGCCAGCTGCCTGCCTACCTGGGAAGGCCTCCACTGCCAGCTCCGCTGTGTCCACCCCATCAAGCCTGCAGGGAGAGAGGAGGAGGCTCTGAGTGCACAGCCCGGCCCCCAAGTCCGGGCCCCCGCATCCAGGCCTGAGGATGGCAGAGGCAGCAGGCTGGCCCTTGTGTGACCATCCTGTCCTCCCAGGCCCACTGCTGTCAGCTTCTCTTCGCTCTGCCTGCACCTGGCTGGGCCCTCAGCCCCTGAACCCCACCGTCTAATCCCAGACGTGCCCATGGATGGATGGATGGAGCTGGAGACGGACAAACCTGGTCCCATCCACCCCACGGGCGCTGTGCATGCAGAATCCAGGGGCGGCTCTGAGAAGTGGGCACCAGAGCTGCAGCGGGTCTCGTGGACATGTGGCATCTGTGTGGAGGGGACGTGAGAGCTGTGCTTATTTTCCAGCAGGAAGTGACAAGCGGCAGCCAGGACTCGGGGGGGGCGGTGGGGCCGTGGGGCACTGGCATCCCCTGCGTGAGGCGGGAGAGGAGAGGCAGCAGGTGAAGACAGGAGGGGCCTGGCCCACATGTCTGAGGGCTGGAGACCCTCACCTGTGGCTGCAGCTGCCACAGCTGTTCCCCCTGAGGCCCAGTCTCAGCGTGTCTGTCTCGACCACTCCAGCTTCCGCTCTGCTGTGTGACAGGCTCACCCTGCCTGCCCGCAGGGAAGGGTCATCTGCTCAGGAGGACCCAGCTGTGTCCCTGGCAAGGACTACCTGGTATTGTCTCCAGGGAAATGCAGGTTGCCCACACGGGGCCCTGTGCCCAGTTGAATTCTGGCCGCCCCCTCCGTTTCTCCTCTGGGTCACACCCTCAGGCCCCCCACACATCCTCGGGGGACAAGGGAGCCAGTGACGCGTGGATGGCCACCCCAGATCCTCTCTGGGAGGCAGAGTACGAGGTGCGAATTATCCTGAATTATTTGCCCTGAATTATCCTCCAAAGGGACCTGGGGGAACCAGGCGACGCCCACCCCTGTCCTCCTTGGCCAGCGGTTTCCTGTCCTCAGAGCCCAGGGGGGCTCCTTGCGCAGGTTTGGTGACCCACCAGGTTCTGACCCCTTGCCAAGCTTCGATACCACATGCATGGCTTGGGTGATAAAAAATTAAAGACAAAAGATTTCAAAATTATTTCATTTTGAGTAGGGGAAAATGGGCCTTGGCTTGGACCCAGGAGCCACGTTAAAGATTTTGAAGTGCGGGTAAGGAGGGGAGGTGGATAAATAATTCAGCTCTAAGAATAACCAGAGCCTGTCAGGCTGCCAGCTTTAAGAGAAATAAACTGGGTTACAAGAATCCTGAGAGTTTTTACAGAACCCCCAGGGCTTCAAGAAAACAGAGGCAGAGTCAGGAAGGAGCTGTGGGAGGTGCAGGTTAACTGACGGTTCTGGTGGACCCTTGGGCGCAGCTGCAGCCTGGGCAGTGTGTGAGGTGGCGGTTCTGTCTGGGCCCAGAAGTGCCAACCGGGCCCCCCTGGTATACACAGCACTGGAACCAGGAGGGCTTGGAGCTGGGACACTTAACGGGCTGCCTCTCAGACTCCACCTGGACCCCAGGTCGGTGGGAAAGCACATGGGGGAGACCCGTGACTCGGGTTTGGGTGGGGTGGGGAGGGATGTGGGAGGGACTGGGTGTACCCCAAGGTCCTGCAGTCCCCTGCCCTGGGGTTAGAGTCTTTGTGCTCCTGTCTCTTGTGCTTGGGGTTCTTCATTGTCTGGTACCTGTGGGTTCATAGTTGTCATCGAATTTGAAAAACGTTTGGCCATTATTTCTTCAAATATTTTTTCTGTCTCCTCCTCACCGCATTGCTTTGGAAGCTCTGATTTTTCTATTTGGCTTCTTGAAGTCATCTCAGGGTTCAGTAAGCAGGATTGGCTTACTGTGTCTGGTCATGTCTTTCTCTCTGGGTTTCACTTTGGATCCACTTGGCCTCTTTACAGCTGTTACCCCTCGATTTTGCAGTTTCAACCTCTGGACGTTTGATTCAGTCTTTTCATACCTTCCATGTCCTGTCTAGTTATCACCTGTCCAACGTCCTTGTCTACAGATTCTTTCAGCTCTGTCATTCAGGATCAGTTTTGATTGATGGTTTTTCTCTCATTATGGGGCCTGCCTTCCTGCATTCCCTGCATGCCTGGTGATCTTTGAAAAGATGCCAGACACTGGGGTTACCATCTTGCAGGCTGGATACTTTGTATTCTTGTACATATCCTCGATGCTGTTACACTGCTTAAAAACAGTTTGATTCTTGTGGGTCTTTCTTTGAAGGTTCAGTGGGGTTTAAGGTAGGACCCTTGTGAGTATTATGCCGACACTCAGTGAATTCAGCCTGGCTGTCAGAATGAGTCCCCACTTTTCACAACTTGCTTGAGCTCTGGGCATGACTCCCTTTGACCCTCTTGGTGGGTCTTTCCTGGCCTCTGGCACGATCGATCTGTGCTCTGAAGACTCCAGGGCTCCCTCCTCTCCAGGGCTCCTGTCCAGCGAACTCTCACTGCCTTGGCTTTCCAGGCCTCCCACTCTGTGTCTCCCCTCGGGGGCACTCCTGAACCTGCCTGAGTCCCCTTCCTGTGCCACAGTTGGAGACTCTGGGGGCAGCATGCTGGGGGCTCTTGGGCTCACTGTGATGGATCCCCACCCTTCAACATAGGACGTGAAATGTCTCCAGCTCTGTTGTATATCTTGTCCAGTTAATTACACGTCTCCTTGTGGGAGAGCAAGTCCGGCCCCTTGCGATCCACTTTGGCTGGAAGCAGAAGCCTGAACAGACCAAACCGAGGCTTGGCACCCAGAGAGCCCCGGCTCGTCTCCCAGTGACCCACCCTGAAGGGTGGGACTCCTTGGCACAGGGCAGCCTCCAACTCCTGCCCCTTCACCCTGAGCCTGCTGTGTGGGGTTTGTCCTTAAAGGCCCCTCAGTGGCATCTCTATCTGATGGACATGTCCCTGTGAGATGATGCTTGTAGTGAAGCCCCTGGTGGCCCTCCAGCCCCCCACGAGGCCTGGAGTCCTTGCCCTCTGCCAGTCCACCAGCTGTCTCCTGGCCTTGCCTTTCCCTTCCGGAGGCCCAGAGAGCATCCTTCTGGAGCTGGCGCTACACAGGACTGCACTGGGGTCACAGAGGCCCCAGGAGTCTGCCCTGGGTCCTGTCCACGGAAATGACCACAAGCATGTCTGTCCCCCAGCAGAGCCGTTGCCAAGGCGATGCCCACTGATCCTGGGCACAGCGTGGGAGGCACAGCCAAGCTCCATGTTCTGTGGCTTCTCAGTGCTTTTTCTCATGTCTCAGGTTGGGATAGCCAATGGGTAGAGGTGAGAAAAGGGCCCTGACTGGATAAGAAGCTTGAGGCTGGTTGGCCAGACCCTGGCGAGTGGGGCACCTGCACACACCTCATTCTTTTGCTGGAGCAGCTGAGTGGAGGCAGGAGGTGGGGGAGCAGGCAATGGGCTTCCCCGGCCAGGTGTACCGAGGGCAGTGGCAAAGTGGTTCATGTTCTGGGGAGACTGGTTCCCTAGTGGGTCAGGGGTTCCCAGTGGCCCTGTCTACCACAGACCCACAGGGCAGGGGGCTTGGGGCATGGGTTCTGGCCCTAACCCTCATGACTGTCAGTTTTCCAAGCTCTGAAATGGACACGTAGGCAGGGCACTGGGTGTGGATCCCCAGACCTGATCTGGCCATGGCAACCAGTCTGAGGCTGACCAGCTGCAAGAGGGTGGGGGCCCCTTCCTGCGGCCTGGTCAGGGGACATCCCTGGGCACTCTGGGTTGAGTCCAGACCCTGGCAGTGATGGTGGTGGGTGGGAAGGATCAAACTGGCGCTCATGGGAGCCCAGTCAAGACATGAATCAGGGAAATGGTTGCCCTGATGGTCTGCAGCTCACGGGGGCCGTGGACCCAGGGCTGCTGTGGCCCCCACTGAGAACCTGTAAGAAACTTCCAAAATTGGAAGTCAGATAAATTGCAGCATTGCAGCTGACCCTGATTTGGGGCCAAGCTGGAAACTGTCACTGCCTCCTGAGGGCCCCCGAGAAACAGGAGCCGCAGGCCATGAGCTCTGAGCTCTGGCCCAGGCGCAGGCCTGGTGTCTGGCCCAGCTCTTCTCCCAGGGAGCTTGGCCTCATCTGCAGAGGCTCTTGTGTCCCACGGGGCACCTGCTGGTACTCAGCTCTGGGCCCTGGACAGTCTCCAAGGTACTTTCTGTTTGGGGGTGCCTGCCTGCTGCAGGGGTCCTCTCCTGGGGGAACTATGGGTTGTACCTGGCAGGAGGTGTGTGAAGGGTTAAGGGCGCTGCCCGGCCTCCAGCTTCTCCATCTGCTGCGGGAGTGATTGAGAGTGATTCTTCCAGGCCTGCGTCAGGCGGGAAACATCCTGCCCTGCTGGGCGGGGGGTGGTCGGGGCGCCAGAGCCACACAGCCTGGCCAGCTGTTCCCACCCAGCCCCCACACCTGCTCTGGTTTGTTATTCCCGCTCAGACAAGGCTCACTTTTCAGTCTTTGAAAGTCTCTAATGGCGGTGCAGTGGTAAAGAACCTGCCTGCCCATGCAGGAGACGTGGGTTCGATCCCTAGATCAGGAAGATCCCCTAAAGAAGGAAATGGCAACCCACTCCAGTATTGTTGCTTGAGAAATCCCATGGACAGAGGAGCCTGGCAGGCTACAATCCATGGGTTCGCAAATAGTCAGACACGACTGAGCAACTAAACAACAGAAAGAAGAACTTTCTGTTTCTCTCATTTTCCATGAACACCCACCCGGAGGCTCTCCTAACTGGGGTGGGGCTGGGGTGGGGAAGAGGGCCTGTGGACTTTGCCCTGGTCCTCATGTGGGGATTCTTAGCATCATTTGAGATTCAGTTCTAGAGCATTTGCCTGCACACCCCAGGGCTGAGCTCTGAGTAGGACAGAGTGGGCAGTTTGTTGTTGTTGTCATTAAGTCGTGTCTGACTCTTTGTGACCCTATGGACTGCAGTACACCAGGTTCCCTGTCCTTCACTATCACCCAGGGTTTGCTCAAACTCATGTCCATTGAGTCGAAAATGCCATCCAACCTCTGTTGCCCCCTCAACTCCTGCCCTCAATCTTTCCCAGCATCAGGGTCTTTTCCAATAAGTCGGCTCTGCATCAGGTGGCCAAAGTATTGGAGCTTCAGCTTCATCATTAGTCCTTTCAATGAATATTCAGGGTTGATTTCCTTTAGTATTGACTGGTTTGATTTCCTTGCTGTTCAAGGGACTCTCAAGAGTCTTTTTCAGCACCACAGTTCAAAAGCCTCAATTCTTTGGCGCTCAACCTTCTTTATGGTCCAACTCTCACATCTGTTCGTGACTCCTGGAAAAACCATAGTTTTGACTACAGGGACTTTTGTCGGCAAAGTGATGTCTCTGCTTTTTAATATGCTGTCTAGGCTGGTCAGGGTGCCCAGAATTGGCTCCCAGAAGCAGAGGGTGCCAAGAGAGGCCTGGGGGCTGAGGGAGGCAGGCAGCCCCTGGCCTGTGGCCGTGGGGGGAGTTGCCCGTTCACTTAGTCATGGGGGCTGAGGTGGGCCCCATTCCTATCCCATGGCTGGGGGTGCATGTCTCTCATGTCTGCTCACCAGGCCTGCCCCACTGGGCCCAGTGCACCGGGGAGGGGGTGCTGACGCTCAAGACAGGACTCGTGGACCCTGGTAGCCCCAGGGCTGTCTGGGACTTGGCAGGCAGGGGCACGGCAGGCAGGACACAGGCTCAGGGCAGGTAGCCTTTCAGGGGGACGAGAGCCTGTCCTAGGTGCTCGGCGGTCACGGCAACCCTGTGTGGAGGTGGGGCTCGTGGGCCTCAGGCATCAACTATCTGTTCAAGTAAAAAATTGTCTCCATCTGTGTTGGCTAATGACTGATTAAATGACTAATCACGGAAGTCTTAATTAAACCCATTTTTCTCCCAGCCAGTGTGGGAGGGGCCCTGTTCGCAGCATGTGTTAGGCTCTGGCCTGTCCTCCAAGGAGCAGTTACGGGCAAGGTCAGTGCAGTCACTGCACTGACGGGGCTGCAGGCGTGTCTTCCTGTGGCGGAGCCGGTGTTCAGGATTTCGGGGAGGATGTGGCCGGAGCCACGCACTGTGCGTTTTGACGGGAGTCCCCTGTGTGGCCGGGCAGGCTCAAGGCCACGGTTCTGAAATGGAGTCGGTCTTTTGCAGTGATCGGACACAGTCTCACATCAGTCAGGAACTGCCAGGGCTCTGTGTCATGCTGTGAAATTCCGTAACATGCCAGGAATGTCTCCACAGGAATGCGGCGGGGCCGGCGGCGTCCCAGGGGAGGAGGAGGTCAGGGTGGCCACACCTATCTGCCCCTGGACTTGGGAGTACCTGGGCACCCCTTCTCCGAACTTGGGGCACTCACCCCAAGACCAAACATTCTGTCTGTGGAGGGGCAGGGGTCTGGTGGGCCACCAGCTCGGCTCTGGGAAGGCCCAGACCCCTAGGCCAAGGGTGCTAGTCTGCCCAGTGGACCCTTTCCTCCACTGTGTTGAGGGAGCATGAAGGTAGTTTAATTAGACTTGAACATTGTGACAAAAGGCCAGAAGTTCCTCCTGAAGGTGCCCCCTCATTGTGTGAAATAAAGACCCACTCGGCCCTGAAGTTGGGGGCCCGTGTCTTGCCAGACCTTGGGATGAAGAGACATTGTTTCAACCCTTCCTGTTCTTGGAGCCCCTTGACGACGACGATGGGCAAAGCTAACACGTGACCATGTGAGGTGTCCTGTGGCTCTGGGGGGTCACCAGGTGAGGACACACGTGGGCCCTGGGGCAGCAGGGCAGGGAAGGCGGCGACTGAATGTGGGGCCATGCAGGCTGTGGGCCGCTGGAGACTGCTCTGAGGGTCAGGTGGCCCCGGGGCCTCAAGGTCGGCCTGTCCTAGGCCCAGCCCCACAGTTGGCCGCCTGGGCCCCTTCCTTGGTCACCAGAAGCTGAGGAACAGCTGGCCTGCCCTTGATCTCCTCCTGGGCCACCTAGGGGCTGGGGGGCAACACCTGAATTCAGCAGCTTCTTCCACCCCTTCCTGGACCTTGGGATCTGACACCAAGAGGCCAAAACCATGGGCCAGCCTGGAGGCTCCAGGGTCATGGCCAAACTCGGGCCCATGGACGGAGCACGGACAAACTCAGGCCCGTGGACGGGGCATGGACAAACTCGGGCCCTGTGGGCGGGATTTTCGGGAAAACGGAAGGATTTTGAGTGCCAGCTGCTGCATGCTCGCTGACCAGACATCAGGGGTGGGCTGGGCTGTGCCCTGCTGGGCACTTCGCGCTCCTGTCTCGCTCCTTGAAGGTGGTCAGGAGGACTGTCCCTGTGCCCCATCAGGTCATGGGGGACATCTGTGCAAACATCCTGCCCCCGGTGGGGGTGGGCATCGGTATGTGCTAAGTTGCTTCAGTCGTGTCTCACTCTTTGCGACCCCAAGGACTATAACCCACCAGGCTCCTCTGTCCATGGGATCCTCCAGGCAAGAATACTGCAGTGGGTTGCCATTTCCTTCTCCAGGGGATCTTCCTGATCCAGGGATTGAACCCACGTTCTCCTGCATCTCTGGCATTGCAAACAGATTCTTTACCGCTGAGCCACTGGGGAAGTCCCAGCAGGCCCAGCTGAAACCAAGTGTCCACAACCTCACAAGGATTCTCAGTGCAAACCAGGTGCTTCTCATTTGCCTGAGCCAGTTGCTGGAAAGGATGGATTTCTTAGAAAACCTAAAGGTGGGCCTTTAGGGTCCAGAGCCAGGTTTGGATGCTAGTGCGAGGCGCTGGTGCCTGAACATGCGTGAGGAAGTAGTGGCGGGGACGGTGGATCAGGAGGCCCTGGGGGCCTCGGGCAGGCTCCCTACCTCTTCTCTGGGTGGGAGCTTTGGACATACAGACACCCATCGGGGTGGGGGCTCAGGGGCACAGAGCTGGGCCTGGATTCAGGAGGTCTGGAGACCAGTGCCCACAGGAAGGAAAGGAGCTCACGGCTGCAAAAGCCTGGCCTGGGGCCTTGGAGGCAGGCTCAGGCTGGGTAAGAGGGCTTGGACCGGGGCACTGTGGTCAGGCCAGGGTTGCCTGTCCACGCTGGCTTGTGTCTTTAACCAAGGTAACTCCAGGCCCATGGGGAGCTCTGTACACGGACACCTGTCTGTCCACAGCCAGCATGGCCGGGGGGCGGGGGTGAGCTTTGGGAGCTTTGGGAGAATATCTCCCCAGGGTTTCTGTATTTGGAGCACAAGCTCAGAGGGGCGCCCCGAGGAGAACGGGCCAGCCTGCCCCTCTGGCCAAGATGAGGGAATGCGGCAGAGCACAGGGCACACACATCCTCTGCCATGGTCCTGGCCTGGGTGAGGACACTGCATTTCAAGAGCTCGGAGAGCCCTTGGCAGAGCGGACGGTGGGAGGAGGAGCTGGCTGCTCCTGTCTTCTCGGAAGAGGACAACAGTGAAAGGCTCCTTTTTTGCTGAAATCAGACGTTTCCACATCAGCCTCAGCTGCCGAGTTGCCACAGTTACCGAATCCAGCACACGCTTTGCCGTGAGCATCTGGGCCTGGGCCGTGTTGTGAGTTAGTCCTGGGGGTGTTTCAGCCTTTGGCCGGCAAGTGCGTCCCTGAGACCGAAACACCGGGCAATGTGGGGTCTCCGTGTCTCGCAGGAGCCTTTTTTTTTTTTTTTTTTGAGCCTGTGCTTCTCTGGTTGTTGTGTGAAGTGAGCTTCATATTTAGTTCACACACCATGACTCAGAACGATGCAGAACGGTGGCCCCTTCCTCTGGAAACGGTGCATCCCCACTCAGCCTGCGACCCCGTGCCAGCCTCCGAGTGTCCCGGCACCCGCTGGCGTCATTGTCACCGATGAGCAAGCTAATTGCGGAGCGTTGGCAGATGCAGTGGCTCAAGGCCGCCTGCCCCCTGCCTGTTTGTTCTGCGTTTCTCATTTTCCTAGAGTTTTGTGGCCGCATCTCTGCCTGCCAGCCTCTGCTCTTTTGCATGGCTGTTTCCATGTGTGCCCTAGACTGGTGGCAAGAGGCGTCCATGGCACCCCGACCATGACTCCCAAGGGCTGATGAGCCTCACGCTGGGGTTGGAGGCCAGACCTTGGTGGGAGATGGGAGTCTTGGAGGGCCTGAGTGGCCACATCCTCCCCTGGGCCTGGGTGTCTTCTCCAGAAGGAGGGTTCCTGTCTTTGGGGTTCCATGGCTAGATTGCCAGCCCAGGTCTGCTTTGCCTGACCACACCTCACAGGTTCCACCCCAGAAGGGGACCTCAGGTTAGGGGGGCGCTGGTGCCTCCTCGGGGGCTGCCCGGTGCTCAGGGCTCTCAGGTGGGTGAGGATCAGTCCAGCCCAAACTTCTGGAGCTGTGGGGCTTGGTGGGGAGATGGGGAGCAAGGGGCTCCCAGGAATTTCTCTGAAATCCAGCCTTCCTCCTGAGAAGGAACAGCTGAGGGATGTCCCCTTGCCTCCCTCCAGACCCCCACGCAGCCCTGCCTACTTCTTCGGATAGAAACCTGAACTCAGCCTGGGTGAGCTCTGATCTCCTTGCCTGTAGGCCGGGTGGCTGTGGCCCCGGGTGTGTGACAGCCTGCACAGACAGAAAGGGAGGCACACAGACAAAGCTCCAGGCCACGGTGCCTGCTGCCTGAGGGCCTCCTGCCTGCCCGGTGGCCCTGGCCTCTGTCCACATGTCAGAGTGTCTGCAGGCCCCTCAAGGGAGGGGACCCCCTGCGACCACACTGCTCCCCTGGCCTCAGGCCTGGCTGGGCGAGTCCCCACATGGACAGCCGCGGGACGTGGGTGGGCTCCACCCGGTTGCTCGCTCCCAGGCAAGGCCCTCGGTGCAGGAAGATTGCCATCCTAGACCAGGCCCCGGGCTCCATGGCATCTGAGTCATCTCAGGCCCCTGGGACACCGGGCAGGTGGGTGGAGAAGGGATTCACACACCTGGGAGGCCTGGCTGTGGCCCAGCTGATGGGGAGGCCAGAGCAACCCCAGCACCGATGAGTGCTCCTACCTGCTGCCTCCTGCCTGGCCTTGCGCTATGGGCGTCGTCCCCCCGTGGTCCTGGCCTCTGGGCCTGCTGCCCACCTGTTAGAAGCAGCAGGTGAGGGCAGGGTTCAGCTCCCAGCTCTCCCATGCATGGCCTTGGTGTCAGGCTGGGCTGTCGGGGGTGTCCCATCCCTACCTCGCGGAGGCCCTCCAGAAACAGGATGGCATGGTACCCTGGTGGTGGGGGCCCAAGGCGGACGTCGGAGAACTGGACGCAGCCCCGCTCTGCTCGCCGACGGCTCCCAGGACAGCGGGGCTCGTATCTCCCAGCTGAGGGGAAAGAGGATTCCAGAAAAACGAAGGAAAAGGCCGTTTAAGTATCACAAAAGTCAGAAAGGACATTTCCCGTGGCCTCTCTGAAGTGGGACTTGTGTGGCTGAGGTTGTTGGCCCATGGATGGCCACATGGGCCTGGGGGGGCCTGGCGCTACTACCCAGAGTGCTGGCCACATGGCCATCTCCAGGTGAATGGCTGGGCTGGTGTAGACAGAGGGCTCCATGGGGCATGGTTTTGGGTCCACCGCCCCTCAATGCCCCTTTGTCTGCGGTCCACCACCAGGCTTGGCAGGTGGTGCTTTGCGGCTGAGGGGGTTTCCTGTCACAACACCTGTGCCACAGAGGCCCTGGGTGTCCTGGACAGGACTGGACAGGCCTCGGGTCAGAGGCCTTGTGCTCAGCCAGGCAGAGCCTGATGCCCTCTTCTGAACAGTATGACTAGAGGACATGCCTCCTTAATGAGGGCTGCCCCATGTGGTGACGTCAGGCCACACGCACAGAGCATGGAAGGGCCCACAGCCACCAGCCCCACAAGGATGGCCGCCCCCTCCAGGGGACCTGAAACCCTCTGGTGCTAGAGAACATCAGAGGGTTAGGTTTAATCTGCCTGTCCTGCCACGGGGACCCCACTGGGACCCCCGGCCACCCTGGCTTCCTCCAGCCCCTCTCCCAAGAGTCCTAAAGTGTGATGGCCACAGGGAGTGCTTCCACCCCTCCCCTTCCCTGTGTCTCTTCTGCCTGTGGGGGACCCTGTGGTGTGGTGCTGTGCAGGGCTACCCCACGACCGTCCCAAATAGACACACATCAGGCTTGCTCTCATATGGGGCTGGACTCAGGGCTCTCCTGACCACCCTGACACAAGTGGGGAGGAGCCTTGGGGAGGTGGCTGGACACTCCTGCCAGCCGACTCTGCAGGGTGGATCCTTAATCGGCCCCCTCGGGGTGGGGGGGATCTGGGTGAGTGGAGGGGTCTCTCCTCCATACTCTGGATGGGGCCCTGGGGTGCACGCTTTAACACCCCTTCCCTGGAGCCCAGCTTCTGCAGGGAGAGGTGGAGATGGACCCCAGAAGTATTTCCAAATTACAGGTGGGGAATTATTTCTCTTGGCGGGGTCTTAATCTCATTGTTACGGCACATTATAAAAGCAGAGTCTTTGCTCCCGCAAGGATGTCCTCTGTGCACGCTGTCTCCCTGTCAGTTTGGCTGCCCGGGCACCGTGGATGTCCTGGGCAGCGACGGGAACACCCTGCTGACGGAATCGTTTCCAGCTCTTAACGCACCGCGGCTTCCGTGCAGCTTTGCAGGAGCTAACGTCTCCCACCTCTGGGCGGTAAAGACCCTGCGCTGTGTCCTCTGCCAAGGTGACCGGCTAGTGGGCCCCAGAAGGAGCTGGGCTTGCTGAGGCCGCAGTTCCTCCTGGGCAGCAACTCAGATCTAGGCCCACAAAGCACTGTATCAGGGGGCCTGGCTGGAAACAGCTGGTGTGCAAGTCTGTGGATGTCCACACCAAGTTTGAGCTGCCGCCCCTGGGCTCTGGGCACCAACAGGGCTGCTGGAAGAGGATGGTCAGTCCTCCCGACCCTGCAGGCTGCCCGGAGCATGGATGCTCCTGTGTCTGCCCTGCAAGTGAGGAGGGACTGAGGAACTGAGGCTGGACCGTGGAGTGAGACCCCAGTGCTCTAGGGGCATACACGACCCTGAAACCAAGTGGTCAGATGTGGCGAGGAGGGGATGCCGAGACCCTGACAGCAGCTCAGGACCACCTCCGCCTGAGCCATGAGGGTGGGCACCCTGACCCCTAGGATGCCTGCTTACAGTCCAGGGACAGAAGAGGAAGGGCTCCAAGACCCTTTTGTTGAGAGTGATAGAACCCAGCTCTGTCAGCTGAAACCCCATAGGCAGCTCTACCTGCAGTCCTAGGAGGGAACCTTCTAGATTTGGGGACATGCGGACCCTGGCCTGGGGCTGGGGGCTAGGGCGGTCCCACCAAAGGGGTGGGGGGTGGCCGCCTTTGGAGTTGGGATCATGGACACAGGAGACGGGGGAGGGGTGTCCATCTGCACAGACGCGCACTGCCTGTGCTGGACGCCTGGCCTCTTCCTGCCACCTCCGCTCCCTGGTCTCATACCTCTCAGGGGGACCCCCCAGCTGCCCACTGCCCTCCCTGGTGATTGCCACCCCACCGAGCCTTTCAGCTCTAGGCTCTGGATGTCCAGTCCACCCCTCATGCTCCAGCGCATGGATCCATCTCTGCCTGTACCCTGAGCACGAGCCGGTCCTGTCCTTGCTCATGGCTGAGCCGTGCTGAGCCCTCTGGTCTTTGGTGCTGCTGGCCTCTGCCCAAGCATCCCTATCAGGTCCTTGCTGTGGGTGTGATGACCCCTCCCCACCCTGTCTGCCCTGTGTCCAACCTGGTCCCGAGAGTTTGAACCACCCACAGGAGAGGCAGGTGCCCCACGGGAGGGAGGACTCCACTTCTGACAACAGACTTGGCTGCAGAGACCCTGCCAGGCCCCTGGCTGCCCACTGCCTTCCCTGGTGGGGACAGACTAGCCGTTCTCCCGGTCGAGTGTGCATGGGCCAAGTGGCCACTTCAAGTGTACCCGAGTCCTGAGGATGCTGCAGGAGAGGGAGAGAGCCCTATCCCTCGTGTCCTGAAAGGGTCATCACTCCTGGGTGAGGGTCCTGCCTGGGCCTCTGGGGCCCTTGGGGCGGCTCCTGGTGCGTTTCTGCGGCCTCCCCAGCCAGGTGGCCCCATGAGCAGGTTCGCGACTCCAGCTCTCTGGAGTGACTTCCGAACCTTTCTGTCGATTTTAATTACATCAATTACAGCTTTATCAGCAAGATAAAGGTCACTGTGCTGCCTCCAGGGAGCAGGAGGCTGAGCTGGCCAGGGAGAGCGGGCAGCTTGACCTCTCCAGGAGGGAAATGCCAATTAATTATCTTTTTACAGCCGACTCAATTAGACTCCCTAATCACCTGTGTAGGACACAGAGGAGGCGCAGAGACCTCAGGAATAAGCGCCGCTGCTGTGGGCCTGGTGTCTCTGGGACAGCTGGCTCCAGGCGGGATGTTTGCTCCCTTGCAAGACTTGAGCCCCTAGGAGGTTATCAGCCTGAAGAGGACGAGCTGGCCCATCTGTTGGTGACCAGACACACCATGCCAGTCTCAAGGCAGACCCCATCAGCAAGGGGCTGGCTGGTTACAGAGATGGACACGCTGGCAGCCAGCAGCTGGGGAAGCAGGGAGGTCCATGCGCGAAGGACACCTGGGGCCCTGGGTCTTGATGGCCAGGGGCAGAGGAGGCAGCTTGAGGGCTGGGGGGCCTCCCCGCCCTTCTCCAGCTGCCCAGGACCTGGGCGACGGCTCCCTCTGATTTGTGTGCCAGCCCTTTGGGCCCTTTTTTGTCCCTGGGTGTACACAACTCTGCTAGGGCCTTGGGGTCTGGCCTGGAGGGTCTGTCTTCAGCCGGTCAGCTGCCTCCCCACCTGGCACTGGTATGCACACACGCACATGCGCACACACAAGTCCTGACTCTCACACGCCCCTGCCCAAGAGGTCTCCAGCCCCAGGGCCACTGCCCTGTGACCCTCTCCACGGGCTGCCTGGTGCCAACCTGTGGGTGTGGTTGAGGGTGCCGACCCCACCCCCGAACAACAGAGCTGCCCCCACAGACCAGGCCTCGGTCCTGTCAGTGGTGTTTGCCTGGGAGGGCTTCCTAACATCTGTCAAAAACCTCTTGAGCGACCCCTCCACAGGGCCCCTCCTCAGCCCTGCTGTGGTTCCCGGGGGAAGGGGAGGGGGAGGAAAGAGGAAGTGCCACCCCCGCCCCCCCCCAGTCACTGGAAGCTGCCCAGGCTCCTCCATATACATTTGGTGAACCAGCCGGAGGGAGCAACCTGGATGTCTGGGCAAGCTCCCCCAACAGCCGTCCTGGCGGCCACGTCCTGCAGAGCCGTCTGGGCTTCACTTCCCATGCAGTAGGCCCGAGGGCTGGGGCTCCCCTGGCAATGGACCCATGCTACTGTCCAGGGAGACGACAGTGACAGAAACACTGCAGTCAGGGATGAGCGAGCTGCTGACATCTGACAGGTCAGTCTGTCCTGTTGGCTGATGGGGTGAGCGGTGTGGCTGGGAGAATCAAGTGCACCCTGAGCCCCCCAGGTGACCAGAGGCAGAGCAGGGATCCCTAGCCCCTCTCAGTCCTGCCCTCCTGACCTTGGAGCCAGGAGTCAATTCTGGTGTCCGTGAACCACTTGATACCAGGAGATGGTCCAGGACAGGAGGAGGTAAGAAAGGCTGTGGGTCTTGGTTGTTTGAGGCCACAACTGCCTCAAAACCCTGCAGGTGGGTTCATGTGGCAGGGACCAGAATGGATGGGCCACTGTCCCCCAAGCATGGCTGACATCCATCCAGAGTCCTGCCTTCTGACCCCACCTGGCACCCCCTGGACAACACATCCTAAGGTTAGGCTGTGACCATCCTTCACCAAGTGGGGATTGTTTCTGTACAGGAAACAAAGCCAGAGCCTCATCCATTGCCTCCTGGCTCCTCCCCATCTCCCAGGGTCCCCGTCCACCTGGGCCTTTCTCCAGCTTCGCTGTTGGTCACCTCCACTGGCTCCTCCAACCCCAAACACGCTCCTCTGTAGACCTCCTTCCACACCTTGTTTGGATGCTGATACCCTGAGGAGTGAAGCCTGCTTCTCCTGGACAGTCTCTCCTGGTTCTTATGGCCTCAGTTCTTAGGTGTCCTTAGGACCAGGTCTGCCTGATGCATTGTCCTTACCACCCTGACTACCACGATCATCCCCATCTCCATCATCAGCATCTTCATCAACACCATCATCATCCTCATCACCACCACTTCACCATCTTCATCACTGTCACCACCATCACCACCATCATATCATCACCATTACCATCATCATCATCATCATCATCATCACCACCACCACCATCACCACCATCATCATCACCGTCATCACCACCACGACTATTCTCACCTCCATGGTAGGGTCACTCTGCACTCTCCAGGGGCCAGGTCCTTTGCTAAGCTCTTCCCAGGTGGTTTACACACATGGAACCCTCAACTCAGCCTAGAAGAGGAGCCATCGTCTCCCTGTTTACACAGGAGGAAACTGAGGACAGCCAGCTCTGGCCAAGGTGCTGCTGCTCTGCTGGTGCCACCAGGGTGGAGGCAGGTGCACAGAGCTTGTCTCTGAAGAGCCCCGGGCTGGGCCTGCAGTTCCCTCAGGAGCCCCTGCAAGGGCACCCTCTTCCACCTTGGTTGTACTTGTCCAGGCTGCCTGCACCTGGGATGGAGACATGGGCCTAAGATCAGCCCCAGAAACAAATTCTCCATGTGGGGAACATGGAGCCTTATTTGTAACTGGGCCCTCTTCCCAGCTGGGGGACTTGGCTTATTTTTTTTAATAAAGAGATTTTCAAACTCAAGAATTTCCAGGCCAGCCAGGGGACTGTAACCTGGCCTGGCCTGGCCTGGGAGGGGTGGCCATGTGGAATCTCCAGTTCCCCTGGTGGGTGGCTGCAGAAATACTCCTTTCCCAATTTTGAACCAGTCTGTTCCATATCTGGTTATAACTGTTGCTTTTTGACCCACATACAGGTTTCTCAGGAGACAGGTAAGGTGGTCTGGTACTCCCATCTCTTTAAGAATTTTCCAGTTTGCTGTGATCCACACAATCAAAGGCTTTAATGTAGTCAATGAAGCAGATGTTTTTCTGGAACTCCCTTGATTTCTCCAAAATCCAGTGAATGTTGGCAATTTGATCTCTGGTTCCTCTGCCTTTTCTTAATCTAGCTTGCACATCTGGAAATTCTCGGTTCATGTACTGTTGAAGCCTAGTTTGAAGGATTTTGAGCATAACCTGCTAGCATGTGAAATGAGTGCAATTGTATGGTAATTTGAACATTCTTTGGCATTGCCCTTCTTTGGGATTGGAATGAAAACCGACCTTTTCCGATCTTGTGGCCACTGCTGAGTTTTCCAAATTTGGTGGCATAACCAGTACAGCGCTGTAGCAGCTCCTGGAGGTGCCCACTAGCTCACAGGTTCCCATCCATCCCCCAGTCCTTAGCCAGAGACTGAAAAGCAGCCAATGGCCCCTGGGTGTTCCCTGTGTGTTCATTTTGTCTCATGCAAGTGGCTCGCTATGCAGCAGCCTCATTCTGGGTAGAGGAATGGGGGTGGGTGGGGCCCAGACCCCAGGAGTGGCCCATGGAAGCTCGTCCAAGTTCTCTCCTATAGAGATGTGTCCTTTCACATGCTGGGAACTTGCCATTTCTGAAGCTGCCACTTTGATGACACCCGTCCTGGGGGTCTCAGATGGCTCTGGTCAGAGGCCTCAGGGGCCATGAAGTGGCCTGAAGCAGGGCAACTGGCAGCTGCTTTCCACCATGAGGGTCACTGCAGGGAGCAGTCAGCAGGCAGGGAAGCTGGATGGCCGCGGGGGAGGCCTGGGGTCTCCAGGGGCAGAAGCTTGTCTTTCTGAGTGATTGAGTCAGCCTCAGACTGGGTAGGGCTTGTACTTCCTCACGAGAAGGAACTCACGTGCTTCTGTTCTTCCAGAAAAGAGTGGAGAGGTGTTTGTCGCTCTCTCTAGGAGGCCATCAGGCCAGGGAGCTTGTGGCTGGCATGAGGGGCCTGGCCTAGGTCATGCTGTTTCTGCCTCCAGCCCCCTTCTGCACAGGGCAGGGCTGGCACAAGACCCTAGGCTCTGAGGAAGGAAGGAACTGTGTCAGCAAACTTCCTTTAAAGAGAAAAAGTGGGACTTCCCTGGTGGTCCAGCGGTTAAGAATTTGCCTTCCAATTCAGGGGACACAGGTTTGATCCTTCATCAGAGAACTAAGATTTACATGCCATGGGACAAGTAACCCTTTGGGCCACAACTACTGAGCCCACACTCTAAAATCCACATGCCACAACTAGAGAGACAGCTGTATTCCACAGGAAAGACCCAGCACAGCCAAAAAAAAGGTGCTGATTCCGAGGCTTCGAGAAAAGGCTTGGAGGGGCTCCAGCCACCAGGTGCCTGGGAGCAGCTGGCGGTGGGTGGGTGGGGGTTGGGGGGTGGGGGGTTTTAGGGGGCAAGACCTGAGGAGGCCACGAGACTTACCGTCTTCCCTGCACTGCTCCGGGAACCATGCCCTGACTGAGGGGTGAGAGTGCACAGTCACACACACACACACACAAGAGCATGCACACACTCACACACTCATTCACACACGGGACTCAGTCACAGGGAAAACACTCTCCCCAGTGCAAGGCCCCCAGACTCCAATGCACACACACACATACGCGTGTACAGACTTACATGTGCACCACCCCCCCACAAGTGCAGCCCCTCAGCTGGTCCAGGCCCCTCCTCCTAGTCACCCAGTCCTGACTCTGCCCCCATCCCTGGGGCCCAGCTCAGGCCCACCCTGCTGCCCCCGGGACCACAGTAACCCCTCAAGTAGACCCCTTCCTCCATCCTGAGTGCCTTCGGCATATGCTTCCCAACAGAGGCCAGGTCCTGGCCTCTCGCGGGGAGCTCTGGACAAGTTAGGGCACCCACCTTGCCTCCCGCCCTCCATAGTCTCCTGGTTGAAGCTGCTATTGGATCCCAGGGGCCATACCCTATGCCACGAGCCCCCATGCTTCCCCTCCGGGCCGTGGACCCATCAGCCAGCCGCGGCATCTCAGTCAGTCAGTGCAGGAGCCTGGCCCAGCACGGTGTTCTGGGTGGCCCCTGTGGACAGGGGCCTGCAGGCAGCACTGTGGCTGACGGAGGAAGCCAAGGGTTCGGTGACATAGTGGGGTGACGAGGGGGGGGCATAAACTGTTCTTGTGGCAACCCCTGGGGTGAGGCTGCAGACAGGCAGGGGCTCTGACCACAGAAGATGGGCAGCCCCACAGGGGGCACCCAGGTGGGAGGCAGAAGGGGTGACGGAGGAGGGCCACCCCATCTGATTCTGGAAGCTGCCAGCAGCCACTGGCTAGTTAGTTGGCTTCTTGGTCAGAATCTGAACGTGAGGGAGACCAGGAAGCAAATAAGTGACCACCCCAGCTGGTCTGGTGGTTCTAAGTGGTCTGGGCCCCCATGACTCCCAAGGTCATGAAGAGAGTCCACTGGACGATCCCAGAAGTGGGGTCCTTGCCCCAGAGGCTACGACCTGGGGCTGAGATGGGGGCCAGGCTGGCGCCATGTTGCCGGGAGGCTCATTCGGGTCACCCATGGTTCAGTCCTTTCTAAGGACACAGGTGCACCCAGCGTGAGCATCCACATGGGTGCAGGTTCGTGGCCATGCCAGACCTTGGCTGCACAGGGAGCCTGGGTGCACACTCGCCTCCCTTCTTCTCTCCACCCCGTGCAGCCCACTGGACAGACGCCAGAGACCCACTGTCAGGGGCCGAAGTGCATAGGGTGTCCGAGGCAGCGCCAGAGTCCTTCTGCTGCCCATGCCCATGGTGCTGCAAAACACACAGAGGGGCTAGTGCCCTGCAGCTCCTGGCCAGCCTCAGACCAGGCGTCCAGTCGTGGGAAGGAGGGGCTGGAGGGGGCTCCCACTGGGCGCTGGAGGTCAGGCCCCCACTGCTCTGCAGACAGGCCCCTCTTCCTCCCTGGGCTCCCAGACCGCAGGATTGCCGCAGGGCCAGAGGGCTGTGTCCAGGAGAGCCACCAGGGAGGGCACCCCCTGAGGCCCTGGCTCCCAGAAGCTGTGGTCTCGGGGGCCTGAAGCCCCTACCCCTCTGATGCTGGTTCCAGGCAGACAGCCCCCTCCCATCTGAGTTCACTTCCCTTGTCCTCCATGGCATCGGCCCTGGAAGCAGCGCGGAATCTTTTTATATTTCCCTGGGACGTTCCTTCTAGCTGGGACAATTCCTAGACGAGAAATTTATAGCACAAATTTTCCTTTAAAAATATGGATCTTTCATGCTATTCTGCCATAATTAACCATAGACAATTAATATTAAAATGTGTTATCACCCCAAGAGGCAATGAAATTTCCAGATCTCTGCTATGCATTCCGTCACTTTTATTGGCAAGACTGTATTAGCGGCAAAGGGCACCTTGATTTTTAAAATCGTCTCACAGATCCCTTCTGATGGGCACTCAAAACCATGTTCAACAGTGAAAATGAGGGCCACTCAGATCAACTGGAAACATTTCCTGGTAGGGTTTTGTGCATTAAAAAAACCCAAAAAAACAACAAAACAGCAATCTGAGGTTCTCCCTCCCTGCTTTGGCGTTTTTTAGGTTCCCAAATCCAATTTACAGGGGATTGTCTGAGCCACCCAGGCTCTGCCAGCCTGACAATGTCCCTCCAGCAATTAGCAGCACCTGCATTAGGATTCAATGGGCTTAAATTACTGGGGGGTGAGGCAGACACCCTACTGACAACAATTAACACAAAAGGGCTGCACCATTTAAAGCTGTGGGTGGGAATTACAAAAGGTTAAGAGACTAAATATAAAAAAAATTTTTGAATATAAAATCAATGTGCTTTGTTACAAAAATCTGGGTGCTATAATTTAACCAAATTAGGGTTTAGAATATCTGGCAATAGGCCACATCTATGACATCGTCTTTTATTCTCAACAAAAAGCAACTTGTCTATTCAAAAGTTAAAAACAATTAAACAACTGAAATATTTCATGTCAACAAAATAATACAACACAGAGTTTTGAATTACGTACTACTGACATTAGGCCTTTGGAAAGGGAAAGCATTTTCTCTCCTCGGTTCACGTATTTGTATAATTGGAAGCCAAGTTCTCAGAGGTTCGTTTTCTTAATTGCCTGCAGGATGCGGGAGTAGAATGCTGACCCGCCAATCTGTGAGAGCCTGGCCCCAGTGGGGCAGGTGAGGGCTGAGCCCCCAGGGCAGGGGGCCTGCGGGAGGCTGGGGTAGGGGGTGAGACCCTGAGTGGGGGTGCTTCCCAGTGGCCCCTCCTTTGTAAACAGGCATTGGCTCCGGGCACCCACAGTTCTGAACCACTGACCAGGAGGCTACATTTTCTTCTGCCCAGAGAAGTCTGGGGTACAGGGTGGGGGCACAGGGGTGCCGAGCCCCTGTAGCTGCTCCTGCCGGTGGGGGTCTGTGCTCATGCACACCTGGGCTGTCAGAACAAGTTGAAACAGGAAAGCTGCTTTAAAATGTAAGACGGCGCGGGTTCCGTTCTAACTTGTGGTCAGCCTCAGCTTCGAGGCTTCTGCTCAGGGTCGTCTTTCCTCCCTCCCTTCCCGGGGCCACCGACCTCTGGGAGACCCCCTAACCACTCCAGGGTTTGAACCTGACCTTGTGCTCCAGGGTGAGAAGCGGGGTGGGCAGGAGGCCACAGCAGCTGCCCCTATCCACTCGCTGAACGCAGTGCTACCTCTAGGAGCAGGGTCGCAGGTGCCCCTGCCAGGGTCCACTGGACACGCCCACCAGGGCCTTGGCTCAGGGCAGGGCCTGGGGTTGGTGGCTCCTGACCCCCAGCACTCAGCCCTGGCTGGCCTGCCCCACTGAGTAGGCCTAAGGGGGCCCTCGTCAGCTCCTGAGGCTGCGACATCCCCATGGCACAACCACACCATCTCCCTCAGTACCTGCTGGTCTAACAGAATCAGTATCTTTACCACCAGCCCATTTTACCAAACCCGTTAACCACAGCCTACAGTCCTTTCATGGGGCTGGAGGGTGAGGTTGGGGGCAGGCAGGGGTCACAAATGGGCCTGCTTTCTACAAGGAGATGTGGGGGGAGGTGGGGGTACCTGCACGGAGGTGGCAGGAGGCCCAGATCCTTGCTCACAGGCTGTGGCCCGTCCAGCTCTGTGCCCTCCAGGGCCTGGTGGTGCAGCGAGATGATGGGGTTTCTGATTTGGGCTTCAAACCACTTGGCAGATGACGAGAAATATCCAGCCTCCACTTCTTCTCTGGTAGCAGAACCTGGTCCAAGCTGGCAAACTGTTTCTTGTCTCTGCATGGCCTAGTGGGGTCCTGTGACCACGTTCTAGCCAGTGAGGTGTAAGCGGCAGTGGGAATGATAACCCAGGAAGCTTTTTAGAAAGGAAGGGCCTCTGACTCCTTATGCTTCTCTCTTCCTGCTAGCTGGAATATGGCAATGATGGCTGGCACTTGTGCAACCCTCAAAGGCCACAAAGTGGTGCACAGAGTAGCTGAATAGAAACAGAAGCAGGAGTCCTTGGTCACTGAGAGATGGGTGACCACAATGGGGCTGCCCAATAAGTGCAAGGGGTCGGGTGACTAGGCTTTGGTGAGAGCCGCCCCATATCCGGCTGTGCTGGTCACAACAGGCAATCAGTAGTGCTCACAACTCTGGGGGGGAAGCTGGATGTTTCACTGGACTCTTCTGGTTCGGGGGGTGTCCCTGTAAATTGCTTCAGTAGGAACAGTCACCTCAGAGGTTCTGCTGGCCCAAGTTTCTTCCAGGACTTGTGCTGGGTTATCTCTGATCTGAAACCCACTGGGCTGTTCTTGAGACCTGTTTGTGTAGGGATTCTGGCTGCGGCCGGCAACCTGAAGAGACGTCCTCCAGGCTGGGCCCATGGCAATGCCCCTGGCCTCAGACTCAGCAGGGGCTGCGCTCCGTGCTGTGTCCTGCCCCTCTCAGAGCTCACCCAGGGGAGCACGCAGGCAGAGATAGCCACCCGAGACCCCTGGGGCCCTCAACAGGCTGGAGAAAGGGCTCGGGCCCCTGGTGAAGGTCTGAGTCTAAGAACCAAGGAAGAAATGGTCATGGCCGTGCTGGGGTGAGTATGAGGGGGACAGGGCTTAGTTTCCTGGTTCTGAGATACAGACATTCACCCGATGTGGACTCCTGGTTTGTGCTGCCCTTATGGTGGAGCTACCCCAGAACACTGCACTCTCTGCTTTCCTTCAGGACAAGGGAGGAATAAAGAAAACTTAAAAATTAAAGATATCTATCTTCATATAGCTGGGCTTCCCAGGTGGTGCAATGGTAAAGAATCCACATGCAATATGGGAGACGCAGGAGATGTGGGTTTGATCCCTGAGTGAGGAAGATCCCTCGGAGGAGGGAATGGCTGCCCACTCCAGTATTCATGACTAGGAAATCCTGTGGACAGAGGAACATGGCGGGCTATATAGTCCATGTGTTCGGACACGACTGAATGACTGAGCACATATACACACATCCCTGTATAGTCACAAAAGGAGGTTTTATCAGAACTAGGAAAGGCTTGGTCAATCCTCTGGCCATTTCAGGGCTTTGCTCCACCCACCAGAGTCCTAGGTCCGACTGGGTGCCCCTCAGGCCCCCCTGCAACCCTGGGCCCTCCTTCCTGCCAACTGTGTGCATGACCCACAAGTTTTAACTGTTATTGCTGTCGTTGTTGTTCAGTTGCTTAGTTGTGTCTGACTCTTTGTGACCCCACGGACTGCAGCACACCAGGCTTCCCTGTCCTTCACCAACTCCCAGAGCTTGCTCAAACTCATATCCATCGAGTTGGTGATGCCATCCAAACACCTCATCCTCTGTCGTCCCCTTCTCCTCCTGCCTTCAATATTTCCCAGCATCAGGGTCTTTTCTAATGAGTCAGCTCTTTGCATCAGGTGGCCAATGTGTTGGAGCTTCAGCTTCAGCATCAGTCCTTCCAGTGAACATTTGGGATGGGTGTTCTGTGTTCTGTTATTATCTTAGGGTTTCTGTCACTGGAGGCTGACAGCTCACCTCCTTGCAGCAGAGCTGGAGTGTGCACCACAGTACAGACAAATGTAGCGTGTTCACCACCCTGGGCTGACCCAGGCTCCCTAGCAACAGGCCCAAGAGGTTCGGGTATGGGGAGGGGATGAGTGTCGTCGTGGGGGGTGGGGACTTTCACCTGGAAGGGTCCCACATGAACCCACTCCCATGAGGGGCAGACTGAGTCCTAAGAGGGGCAGAAGCAGGAGGAGTGTCCTCCCTGCCCTCTAGATGGGGGCCCTGCTCCCTCCTCAGGGCACTGTCCGGGGCCAGACCTGGTGGTGGGGCAGAGGGCGCGGGGGGCTCAGTCCATTGTCCTGCAGGCGGATGCTGAGAGCACCTCATTTTATAGAAGACGAGCTGAGCCTCAGGGAGGTTCAGGTGGAAAGGGATGGAGTCGCTCCTGCTGAGCACCCAGGGCCTGCGACTCGGCAGCGAACGCTGAAGGGGCTGGAGCCGAGTGGGCGCGGACCCCTTGGCTTCCCCACAGGCCGTTTTCTATGGCTTGACACCCACATGCTGGGTCCAGTCCATGGGCCTGCACATGGTCACTGACACGGGGCTCACACTCGGGCCAGCAAAGGGCCTGCCGCCCAGTGAGCGCCTTTATGTAAACACCAGCACATTCTCCAATGACGAGGACAACGCAGCTAAATTTGCTTCCGTAAACAGAAGGGGACGCAGAGACAGGGTCCTGGGCCAGATTACCAAGGGTCCCCTGAACCAGCCAGGCCTGCCCATCCTGGGAGGGAGGGACCCAGGCCTTGGTCTGGACTCTGTTCCATCTGACTCTGGCCCTGGACATGGCAAGCCTGTGCCCCCACCCACCCAGGGTGTGCCCAGGGCGAAGGAGAGTGTGAGGCCCTAAATCGAAGAGTAAGTATGCACCTGCCCGGTGGGGACCCCAGCTCCAATTACCCAGAGTCCCTCCCAGAAGGGTCGAGGACCTGGGGTACCAGGCTGGACCCCCACAGCGGGGACACTGCCCTCCCTTAACTAAAACACAGCCCCTCCTGACTAAGAGCCCCAGGTTTGCGAGAGGACTCGATCCTTAGCTCTAACTGCAGAGATTAAAAACATACAGACTCACTCTGTTTATGGCCACAAGGGACATGTTTGTGGAGCACACAGGACAGCAGTGCGGCGGCCCGGACCACTCATCCCCCACCCCTCCCTGCCTGGGGCTCTGGATCTGCACCGTGAGCACGTCCAGCAGCCTGGATGCCAGGTCGGCCGCCCTCAGCCTGCCTTCAAACTCCCGGCCACAGTGACTGACTTCGGAACCATCTGGCTGGGGCCTGGGTGTGTCTTCCCGGGACAACCCAGGTCTCCCAGGTCCACAGTTCTCAGGGGTCAACTTCACTTCCTTCTGCCCAGGTTTGGGGGACACTGTCAGCCGTGCATCCCTGAGCTCATGTTGCCCACCGCAGACCCCTCAGTTAGCCCTACTCACCAGGTGGGCCACCGGGGTCTCCCTCAGGGAGTGGTGAGTTGGCACTGGCACTTTCCAGGGCAGCTCTGGGCTCCGGGCCCCCGGACTCCGGGCTGGACAGAGGGTAGGAGATGCACTGGAATCCACTGTGGAGGGAAGGTCAGTGTCACCCACCTGCAGAGACACGGGGTCCATGGAGGAGAAAGGGCCGAGGTGGCTCCTCAGAGGCCACGGAGTATGGAGGAAGGAGGGAGGGGACGGTGTCTCACTCGGCCTCCCTGCCTCACTGCCCTCGGCCCAGGACTCCTGCCCTGCTCTGCCACCACTGTCAGAAGGGGCCGCGGTTTCCTCTCCACCAGATCAGCGTGTGGTGACCCTGCACGTCTTGGTGTGAGGAGCGGGCAGGGACAGTCCCAGCCGACACTCTGCAGAGTAGAGGAGGGGCTGGTCCTGCCATGCCTGCCCAGGTGCCGCCCAGGGCCACCCATACTCACAAGGGGGTCTGGATGGGCGTCTGCCTGAGGCTGTCGTCCACTCTGAAGAAGCTGACCTCAGAGTAGGCTGGGAGCTGCACATACCGGACGCCCGCGGAGATCTCCAACTCCCGGCCATCCTCACCTTCCAGAAGGAGAGAGAGGCTGCTGAGGGCTGTGAGGGGGAGCGGCAGGACCTGGGCCCCCATCTCCCTGGGCCTTTGTGAGGAGCAGGGCACCAGATGGGGCTGCAACTATGCTCACCTTGCCCTACCCTTGCATTCCTGGACCCTCGGCTCCGCCCCACCCTCAGCCAAGCTGCCCACGGCCCAGAGGAAAAGGACGTTTGTATAGAGGCACGAAGGCAGACTTCATGGGGAAAACAGCACAGAGAGGCAACCCCACACGGCAGTGGAAGATGAGACGGGATCCTTGACATGGTAACAAAACCATGACGCAGGAGAGCTGAGAAAACTTATCACTAGCAGACGTACATGACAAGAAACGTTAAAAGTTAAGTCCTTTGGGCAGAAGGAAAATGGTAGCAATAGAAACCTGTGTCTACAGGAAGCAGTGAGGGCCAGAAATGGTATCTAGAAACAGATGAAACTTCCTTTTCTATTTGTCAGCTACTCCTCAAAAGATAAACAACTGTTTAAACAAAAATGATCTACGTGTTATAAAGCTTATTAGATACATGAATGTAAAATGTACTGAAACAAAAGCATAAAGATTGTATTGCAGACAGAAACTATAAACTATAAAGCTCTTACACTGACCATGAAGGAGTATGATACCACTTGGAGTTAGACTGATAATTTAAAGATGTATATTTACATCTTTAAGTAAACCTTAAAGTATCCTCTAAAATGACACAGAAAAGAGTTACAATTGATAATCCAGAAGAAGAGATAAAACGGAATTAAAAACACAAAACTCAATGAATCCAAAAAAGAAAGGGATAGAATATAAGGGAAAAAAACCAGCCGGGGAAAATAGAGAAGAAATAGCAAAATGATAAGTTTGAATCTACTATATTAAAAATTATATTAAATGTGAATGGTGTAAACCATTTAGTTAAAAGAGAGATGGTTAGATTGGATAAAAAAGCAAGACCTAGGTATATGCTGCCTACAAAAAAATATATTTAAACTATAAGGACGTGAATAGGTTAAAGGTAAAAGCATGGATAACTGATGGAACAGACATAAAGTCAGTAATGACACAGCAAACTCCACAAAAATATCAACACAATTTACTTGATTGATGTTTATAGAATATCCTATTCAACTCCACTCAAGAACAGAATCCACACTCTTCTCAAAGTGCACTCAAAACATTTCCCAAAACAGACCATATTTTAAGCCATAATACAAGCCTCAAAAATTGAAGAGAATTTAAGATACAAACTATGACTCTAACCACATAGAATTAAGTTAGAATCAATAACAGAAAGATCTCTGGAAAATCTTCAACTATTTGGAAGTGAAACAACACACTTCAAAATAACTCTTGGGTCTAAAAGGAAATCAAAAGGGAAATCAGAACGTATTTCAAATTGAATGAAAATGAAAGCATACCACATCAAAATTTGCAGGATGCAGTTAAAGTAGTACCAAGCGGGAAATTTATAGCAACAAACTTCGATATTAGAAAAGTCTGAAATAACCTTGGAAACAATTCCACCTTAACAGGTGAAAAAGGAAAATAAAATTCAACCCAAACTAAGCAGAGGCAAGGAAGTAATAAGATTGAAATAGGAATTAATGAAATAAAAAGCAGACAATAGAGAAATGAATGAAACCAAAAGTAGGCTGTTTATCAATGAAACTGATAACATCCCACTATACTATTAAAGAAAAAAAAAAAAAAGACACCCGTAATCCATATTAGGAACAAGAGAGGTGATATCAGTTCATTAAGCAGGGAGCAAGGGAATGTCATGAACATTCAAGAAATCGGACAACTTGGAAGACACAAAACACCAAAGCTCACTCGAGAACAGATAACCTAAATAGCCTTATATGCAAGGGAAATGGGATTAGTAGTTAAAAATCTTGCCTCAGAGACATCTCCAGGCCCAGGTGGGCTTCGTATTAAATCCTACAAACATTTAAGAAACAATACTAAAAAAAAAATTAAAAAAAAAAAAAAAGAAACAATACTAATTGGACACAAACTCTTCCAGGAAATTAAAGAGGAGGGAATTTCCCCAACTTACTTTATGAGGTCGGCAATATTCTGCTACCAAAACCAGACAAAGACATCACAAGGAAAAAAAAATCAAGACCAATTTCCTTATGAACAGACATGCAAATATTTGAAACAAAATGTAGCAAACTGAATGCCCAGATAATTCAAGGGGGGAAGAGAGGAAAGAATAGTCTTTTAACAAATGAAGCTGGGACAACTGGACATCCACTTGCAAAAGAAGATGAAGATGGACCCCTGCCTCACACCATATACAAAGGTTAACTCCAAATAGACATTAGGCTAAATGTAAGAGCTAAAAATATAAAATTCTTAGAAGAAAACAGAGGAATAAAACTTCATGACTCTGGGTTAGGCAGTCTTCTTAGATATGACACCAAAAGTACAAGCAACCAGAGAAATAAACTGAATTTCATCAAAATTTAAACTTTTGTGTTCAAAGGACACAGTCAAGAAACTGCATGACAACCCACAAAATAGCAAAAAATATCTGCAAATCAGATATCTGATATGGCGCTCGTATCCAGAATATATAAAGAATTCTAGATTACTCAGAATAAAGACAAGTTGCCCAGTGTTTTAACAGGCAAAGGATCTGAATGGATTTTTCTCCAGAGAAGATCTACAGATGGCCAGCAAGTGCATGAAAAGATGCTGCACACATCGTTATTCGTTAGGGAAACTCAAGTCAAAACCACAGTGAGACACCAGAACAACTACAACCAGAAAGACAGAGTAACTGGTGCTGGTGAGGAGGTGGAGCAACTGAAGCCCTCGGCCATTGCTGGTGGGAATGAAAAGGAAGAAAAGCAAATTGTATTTATTTGTAGACAACATGATCCTGTGTACAGAAAATCCTAAGAAAGCCTCAGAAAAAATTAGTTAGAACAAACAAGCTCAGCAAGGTTATAAAACATACATAAATCAGCTGTAGTCTTGCAATTTCTGAAGCGAAGATAACAAAACAATTCCATTTGTAATAGCATAAAAGGAAATAACAAATGTATCAATAAACAAACTATAATTGAATAATGATAAATTTTGTTGTTGTTCAGTTGCTAAGTCGTATCTGACTCTTTGAAACCACATGGACTGCAGCACGCTAGGCTTCCCCTTTACCATCTCCTGAGTTTGCTCAAACTTGTGTTTTGCTGACTACAGAGCTTCTCCATCTTCAGATGCAAAGAACATAATCAATCTGATTTTGGTATTTACCATCTGGTGATATCCAAGTGTAGAGCTGTCTCTTATGTTGGTGGAAAAGAGTGTTTGCTATGACCAGTGTGTTTTTTTGACAAAATTCTGTTAGCCTTTGCCCTGCTTCATTTTGTATTCCAAGGCCAAACTTGCCTGTTACTCCAGGTATCTCTTGACTTCCTACTTTTGCATTCCAGTCCCCTATGATGAAAATGACGTCTTTTTCTTGGTGTTAGTTCTAAAAGGTCTTGTAGGTCATCACAGAACCATTCAACTTCAGCTTCTTCGGCATTAGTGGTTGGAGCATAGACTTGGATTACTGTGATGTTGAATGGTTTGCCTTGGAAATGAACCAAGATCATTCTGTCATTTTTGGGGTTGTACCCAAGTGCTGGATTTCAGACTCTTTTGCTGACTATGAGTGCTACTCCATTTCTTCCAAGGGATTCTTGCTCACAGTAGTAGATACAATGGTTATCTGAATTAAATTCCCATCCATTTTAGTTCATGGATTCCTAAGATGTTGACCACTTGATTTACCACTCCAATTTATCTTGATTCATGGACCAAACAATCCAGGTTCCTACGCAAATTATTTATTAATAAGTTTAACAAAAGAGCGAGATTTGCAAACTGAAAAATACTAACATTGATGAGCCTGAAGATAAATGGAGAGATGTTTCAAGGTCAATCAGAAGAGTCAGCTTCTCCCAGCTTGTTCAACCTATCCCTGACAGAATCCCAAAGAAGGCAGGCTTGCTTTTTTCCCTTTTTTGGGGCAAAAATTGACAAGTTGATCCCAGAATATTCATACAGAAATACCAAGGTCCCAGAATAGCCAAAACAATTTTGAAACAGAAGAAAAGGCTGGAGGAATCTCCAGTTTCAAAGCATGTGCTGTGTGCTCACTCCGATGCTCAGGCGTGGCCAACTCTGTGACCTTATGGACTGTAGCTCACCAGGCTCCTCTGTCCATGGGATTTCCCAGGCAAGAATACTGGAGTGGGTAGCCATTCCCTTGTCAAGGGGATCTTCCCGACCCAGGGATTGATCTTGTGTCTCCTGCGTTGGCAGGCAGTTTTTTTTTTAACCTCTGAGCCTCTGGGGAAGCCCTTCAAAGCTTACTGGAAGGCTATGGTATAAGGACAGACATATTGATCGATGGAGTGGAACTGACATCCATCCATGTGTAAACCTTTACACTTACGGTCAAGTCACTTCTGACCAAGGTGCCCAGGCAATTCTGTGGGGAAAGGACAGTCTTTTCAACACATGGCACTGGGACAGCTGGAATCCACGTGAGAAAAGATGAATTTAAACCTTTATCTGATCCACAAAAATTAACTCGAGCCAAAGTTGTAAAAGAAAAGAGGAGAAAAACCATGGTAAACTTGGGTTAAGAATCCTCAGATGCATGACTAAGACCATAGTCAATAAAAAAAGAAATTGACAAACTGGGCTTCATCAGAATTTTCAAACTTCGGGGACTTCTCTGGCAGTACAGTGGTTAAGACTCTGTGCTTCCACTGTACAGAGCATGGGTTTGATCCCTGGTCGGGGAACTAAGTAAGATTCCACAGGCTGTATGGCAAAAAAAAAAAAAAAAAAAAAAAGAACTTTTAAAACTTTAAACATTAAAAGGCAACATTAACCAAAGAAGAAGAGGGCGGCAGAGGATGAGATGGTTGGATGGCATCACCGACTCAATGGACGTGAATTTGAGCAAACTCCGGGAGATAGTGGAGGACAGGGGAGCCTGGTGTGCTGCAGTCCACGGGGTCACAAAGGGTGGGACACGACTGAGTGAGTGAACACCAACAACAAAAGACAGGTCACGCTGAAAGAAAATATTTTCAAAGATACATGTGACAAAAAACTCATATCCAGAACACATCTAGAACTTGTAAACAAGTAAAAACTAAGACGAACCACCTTAATTTTTTAAAAAACTGGGTGAAATACATGAATAAACATTTCTTTGTGAAGATATACAAATGGCCAATAAGCACATGAAGAGCTGTTCAACATCATTAGTTTTGGGTTAACATAGATCAAAACCGTGAGGAGGTGCCACTGGACACCCTGAGGATGGCCTCTCCCTGGCGAGGATGCGGAGAAATCAGAACCTCGTATGTTGCTGATGGGACTGTAAAATGGTGCCACCACTTTAGAAAACAGTTTGGCTGTTTCTTTAGAAATTTAAACGCCAGCCTTCCCTATGACCCAGCAAGTCCACTCATGAATGTGTGCCTGAGAGAAATGAAACATGTTTACACCAGGCCCTGTGCACAAATGTCCACCGCAGCCAAGTGCCCATGACGGGACCGGCCCCTGGGGACGCAGGATCAGAGGTGTGCGGCCCATGGAGGGGCGAGCAGGGCTGCATGGGTGGGCGGAGGGGCAGAGCGCGGCCACAGACGGGAGCCCATCCACGAACAGCTTCTGGGAACGGGCATTGGTGGTGCCCAAGGTGGCAGGTGGGCATGGGGCAGGAGCCAGGGGTCTCTCTGGGCAGAAGGAAATGCTCCAAAACAGAGTGAGTGTGGTGATGGTTGCCCAGCTTTGCAAGTTTACTACAAATCATTGGCTCACCGAATATAGATGAGTTTTACGGTATGTAAGTGACACTGTGATGAAGTTGTTAAAATAAACCAATTGTGACTAAATACACTTGATTTATGCTACACATCATGCTTCCTCACAGAGCCGTGGAGCCGAGGTGAACCAGTAGTGATTATCCCTGGTGGTCCTGTCCTGTCCCTCTGCCCACCGAGGTCTGCTCTGCTCATGGGGTGAGAAGCCTGGTGGTCCCTTTGCTTGGCCGCAGGGCTGACCGAGCATCTAAACGCAGCCTGGATGGATGGGTGTCTGTCCACCTTGGTTACCCCAGGAGGAGCGAGAGAAGCCCTCCTCTTGGCAGGCTGAATGGCTGGCCCTGCCCTCTTGCAACCTCCCCGTCTGCTGACTCTGAGTGAGCACCAGGGAGGGCTGCCCATGTGCACACCACACAGGCATACACACGTGCATATGCTCACACACATGTGCACACGTGCTCACACACAGAGCACACAGAGTCCACATGCTCACATACATGCACGTGGAGGCACCCAGAAAGCCCAGGCACTCACACACACAGAGCCCATGTGCTCACACACACACACACGGAGGCACGCATGGAGCCCATGTACTCATACACATACGCATACACAGAGCCCACGCGCTCACATGGAGGCACGCATGGAGCCCTCGTGCTCACATGCACACGCAGGCCCCATATGGCTGGCTGCCTCCTGCCAGCTGGAGGCTTGCGCCCTGCCACCCTTTCTGCCAGGGCCCCAGCAGCAAGAACTCAAAAACGGGGGCACCTGTGTGGAGCCCCAATGCTAGGAGCCACCTGCGGCATCTCGTTTCCCAAACCGACAGCTGCTCGTCTTTCTGAAGAGCTTGCTGTCTTCCTGGAGACACTTACTTGTGGCCACTTCCCCATTGTCCCGCTGCAGCTGAACAGTCAACGTGAGGGAAGACGCTTGGGCTGTGTCCATCACCTCTGGACCCAAAATCACGATCCTCGTGGCTTGTGCTGCAGAGAACAGAGCACACGTGTGTGTGTGGGGGGTGGGGCGGGGGCTCTGGGTCTGCATCCGCACCCCACACGCCCTGAACAGGTGCTCAGCCCCGTTCCTGAGGCACTGGGTGAGAGGGTTGTGGATGGCACGGCCGTCAGGGCTGGGGTCTATCATGGGGGCCACGAACCCTATCCTGAGGGTCAGCTCTGAACCCACCTGATGGTGTTGGGGGAGGGCAGGGCAGAGGTGACCGCTGAGTGCAGGTGACCACCCAGCGGTGTCCGGTACACAACGGCCTCCCGCCCACTGTTCTGACCCGGGCCCTGCCTTCATTGTGTTCATGACCTGACATGTGCTGGACGAGGCTTCAACCACCTGCCTGGAAGCTGGCCCACCTGCAGCTCTGAGTGAGCAGCTGCACCCGTGGATCTGGTACCAAGGTTCTGATCAGATACTCGAGTCCCAGGCCAGACTGACCCCTAGGGTGGTGCCCTTGTCCTGGAGGCTAACAGAAGGTCCCACACATGCCCGGGGGGCAATTCAGGGTAGGGGGAGGCCCCAGCAGAAGACCTGGCAGGCCACAGGCCACTTGAGGTCACATGCAGTGCAGAGAGCTCAGGGTAGGGGCAGGATGGAGACCAGGCAGGGGGCCAGGCACCCAGAGCCCTGAGGCTGGGAGAGTCCGAGACTGGCAGACCCTGTGCCTGGGAGGCCTGCTTGCAGTAGGACCACGTGGCTCCAGAGTCCAGGGGCCTCTGCATGTCTTGAGCCCGGTGAGACCACACAGAACATGAATTTCTCAAAAGGGGATTGTAGATCCCTCTTCATCCCAGCCCCCTGGTCCATTCCTCCCATGAAGCTGCCCAGCACCAACCAGGAGAGGACATGCCCCGACCCAGACATGACCCCTGGGAGGACCCTGTGAGACCAGCAGCAAAGCTGGGGCACCTACCCATGGGGTGACCGTTGATCCATATCCCTCGGTAGATGACCCCAGAGCAGTGGGCCATGCTGCCCTGTCCATTGAACACACCACTGTGCCACTGTCCCTGAGGAGAGAACCGTGGGCTCAGGCAGGCTGGGCCCCAAGGACACTTGGCCCTCCAGGTTTCAGGGGCCACGGGGGACACAGGCTGAGGGGGACCCAATTTGCTCCACATGGTGCAGTCCCCTGTGAATTGGGAGTTTAGGGACAACGGCCCAAATGCAAAATGCAAACAAAAATACGGCTCCAAATACTTGACAGCACAAAACGCTTTTAGTACAAAGACGCTGCGTTTGTGCAGAGGATCACGGGAGGCCTGTGGGGTGGGGGAGCCAAGCGCTCTGGCTCATTCCTTGATGAGGAAAGGGCCAATTAAAAGCTCAGCATGAACCCGCACAGCCCACCTGGGCAATGCCAGCTCATGCACACTGCAGCCCTGCTGCCCCCGTAACAAGCCTGCTTTGTAATCAATACACACAACAGAGTGGAAGAAGGATGGAAAATAGCAGGAAGATTATTTTCATGGAAAGTTTGAGATCTTAATGGTGTTTTACTGACTACGAATTGCTCCTATTAGAAGAAGAATCAGCCCAAGGCATGTTTGGTGCAGAAGCTGACTGGGCTCCCACTTTCGTGGCCTGCCCTCCGAGGCCCCAAGGCCACGCAGCAGCTGGGCCCTGCAGCAGGCACTCTTGGCCCTTGGGAGAGACCAGTAGGTGGGAATGGTCCCTGAAGGCTGCAGCCCTAAAGAGCTCAGATGTCCCCAGACCTGGGGGAGGAGGTTCCAAGGCTGTCTGGAGCACGTGGCCACTGTAATCTCATTGTGAGTTGATTGGAAGGGCGTGGTTGTGGCTCACCCTCCAGCTGGGGCATCGGGCAACTGTGGCGTCCAGTAGGTCAGCCCATGGCTTCAGGAGAAGCCGGGTGGCCGGCTGGGTAGAAGGTGGGCAGAGGCCTGGCTCTCCTGGAGCTGAGGGGCAGCCTCGTCCCTTCAGCCCCCATACCCAGAGGGCAGAGCCAGCCAGAAAGTGGCTGGGGCCTTCCCAAGACTGCCGTGGACCGTGTTCCCAGAAAGCTCAAGGCCAGCTTGATGACCTGACAGTCAGTGTATCGTGTCCCTTAAGACGCAGCTCACCTCTGCAGGCAGCTGGCCAGGCTAATGCGGGGGCGATGCCTCAGGTATCACGGCAGGTGGGTACCGCAGCCAGCATGGGGGCCCCTGCTGCCATCCAGGCTAGGGGTGGGGAGCCCCAGAGTTGCCCACTGACCATCCCTGGAAATGGCATGGCCTCTGAGCAGCATCTGCTGGGCTTGACACTTGCTCCTAGGAAGGACTCCTGTGCACACATGTGCATGCACGCAGGCTTCTGTGTTGCACGATTGCTTCACACCATGTGCTGGCATATATGTGCCTAAGCTGGACTAGTGTCCCCCAAGTTGGGGTGGGGACAGCCCTGGGAGGGCAGGGTGGCCCCCCCAGGTGTGTGGGTCAGGTTAACGTGGACACCAGACCTTTCCCCTGCTTGAGCCCCAGCAGTCTGTTGGCCCCCACTTCCCCCACTGCCCCCACTCTGCCCCAACATAGCTGAGTGGCCCTGGGTCCAGAGCACCGTCTGAGTGTCAGCATGCGTGCATTCCTGCCCTGGCTGTCTCAGGAGACCTCTAAGGGAAGTGTGATCCCTGCCACCAGGAAGCTCGTGTCCTGACCAGACATACAGGCCATGGCCATGATGGGGAGGGAAGGGAGGAGCCAATGGGCACAGAACTTGGCCTCCTGAGACAACCAGGGCAGGAATGCGTGCATGCTGACACTCAGAAGGTGCTCTGGACCCAGGGCCACTCAACTATGTTGGGGCGGAGTTGGGGGCAGTGGTGACACTCGTGGGTAAAGAAGTCACTGGGACGCTCTGCTCCCCTCACTCCGGAGAAGGCAATGGCAATCCACTCCAGTACTCTTGCCTGGAAAATCCCATGGACGGAGGAGCCTGGTAGGCTGCAGTCCATGGGGTCACGAAGAGTGCGACACGACTGAGCGACTTCACTTTCACTTTCATGCATTGGGTTGCTGTCTATGGGGTCGCACAGAGTTGGACACGACTGAAATGACTTAGCAGCAGCAGCTCCCCTTGATCAGGACACCGTTCCCAGACCTGACAAGTCACCAGCTCGCACTTGGGAAGCAGGACCCTTGGCCGGTCAGACGCAGACCTCTCACGAGCCAAACTGAACTTGTCGCCCTTGCCCCGCCCCCTCAGCCCTTTTGCTTTGATGTCCGTGCCCTCTTCTGTGGCTCTGCACTGGGGAACAGCAGCCACCCTGGCTCAGGCCCCAGGCTTTGGCATCAGCAGATGGTCTAATGGGATGCAGTCTGGCCTATGGCTCTGGGAAGGGTGGCCGTCTTCACAAAGCCCTCCTGTGGGGCGGCACAGCCCTTTGCCTCCATGTTTCTGTGGCAGGGGCTGTGCTCACTTTGCACTGGGGTGAGTGCTGTCTGCCTGGGTGGCTGCGGTGGTGCCAGGGTCACCTCCCCTCCCCCCGCCCACTGGGCTGGACGCCAGGCCCCTGGAGCCGGGCCACGTGCCGAGGATGTCCAGGGGCAGGTGGGAGGCTGGGAGTCCAAACGTGGAAAGCTGGAGGGAGCTCAGTATGCATGGCCCTTCCCCAACGCGACTGCCTGGGCCTCTCCTCCGAGGGTCTCCATCAAGTGACCCCAAATCTTACTGCCATGGGAGGCCAAGTTCTGTGCCCATTGGCTCCTCCCTTCCCTCCCCATCGTGGCCATGGCCTGTATGTCTGGTCAGGACACGAACTTCCTGGTGGCAGGGATCACACTTCCCTCAGAGGCCTCCTGAGACAACCAGGGCAGGAACGCGCGCATGCTGACACTCAGACGGTGCTCTGGACCCAGGGCCACTCAACTATGTTGGGGCGGAGTGGGGGGGGGCGGCTGAGATGAGATGTGGGTTTTCAGAAGGATGAAGGCAGAGCCTTGGGCTCAGCCAGCAGCAGATGCAGGCAGGTCCAGCACGCAGCACCTTGTAGGGTGGCCGGGGGCACACAGACTGCCGAGCAGATGGGCTATGAACCTGTCCATCAGACCAGGAGCCCCCCACCAGGTGTCAGCAGAATCAGCTCCCTGTGGGGTCTCTGTCCAGCGCTGTCTACTTGTCACCAGGGTCCTTCCTGACCCTTGGCCAGCCATTTAATTCCACTCCTGGAATCTGGGCCCCTCTCTTTTCCCATCAGCTTAGGCTTCGACAAAGAACTCACTTGGGACAGATAGACCCCAGCAACATAACTAATGCAACAGTGTAGAACCTAATCACTGTTAAAAATCATGCCTTTGAAAATTCTGCCCTTTCTCAGTCAGCCAACATGCTCCCAACCAGGAACAAACATGGGTTAACTCGTCTTACAGAGGAGGCCAGCCCCCACTGCCCCTGGTCCAGGTGAGGATACATGTGTGCTAGCGAGGGGCAGGGAGGAAGTGAGGATGACAGGCAACACAGGGCTCTTCCATACCACACATAAAGCCAGAAGGGCATGGGGCCCCCGTTAGGACACAGGAGGGGACAGGGGACACAGAAGGAGATGGTCGCCAGGGGTGAGCCACACCTTGTGGCAGATGGTTGCTGGGAGGCCCAGGGCCTCTCAGCTGCAGGATGGGGATGTACGTGTTCATAACTCCTTCCCCGGCCTTTTATTTGAGGAGCTGAGTCTCCTTCTTCTCCTGCCTTCAATCTTTCCCAGCATCAGGGTCTTTTCAAATAAGTCAGTTCTTCACATCAGGTGGCCAAAGTATTGGGAGTTTCAGCGTCAGCATCAGTCCTTCCAATGAATATTCAGGACTGATTTCCTTTAGGATGTACTGGTTTGATCTCCTTGAAATCCAAGGGACTCTCAAGAGTCTTCTCCAACACCACAGTTCAAGCAAGGAGAGATAAGAAAGCCTTCCATTTTCTAGTTAACTGATGCTATTTTTCCTTCTGGGGAAAGTGCTGGTGGTTTCCCTAGAATTGCTTTTGCGACTCTGTTGTCCTCTCTTGCATTGTTGGCACTCCCAGGCACACTCTGAATCTCTGCCCTGGTCAGAAGGCTACCCTCCTGGCTCCTCCTCGGTCTCTTCTTCACCTCCAGGTCTCCCCAGGGAACTGGGGTCTTGATGACACACCAAGAGGGTCAGGGCCCAGCTCTGCAATGCCTGCCTCAATGGCATCTGCAGTCTGGAGAGGGTTGTCCCCACTGTCACCAAGCTCACTCCTGGAGCAAGTGGGGGCTTTCCTGAGGCCTTGGCTCCCAGACCAGGCAGGGGCGTGGCCCTAGTCACCTGCCTGAGCCTGTGACTGCAGGGGCCGGGGTCTCCAGATTTCGAGGTGGCCTGCTGGGGCCACAGTGACCATGCAGGCCAGTGTTGGTGGCCCTGCCCATCAGTCTCAGCAGACATAAGGCCTCTCACTTTCCTAAGGCGTCACCTTTGGCCACCAAGATCCTGGTCAAAAGTTCCTCGGGTTTCAAAGTATGACAAGTTCTGCTGCTGCAAAAACAAGCTGCCTCCGTGGGTCCGTCTGCATCTACCCTCCTCACCCAGGCGTGCAGGGTGGTGCGGGTTCCACTCTGGCAGCCCAGGCCCCTCCTCTGGCGATGCTACAACTGGCCGATACCTCTCAGTGCTCCTGGGGTCAGAGCCCCCACTCCTAGACTGACTTCTGTCTGGGCACTCAGGACTCTGGCATTCCTGCGGATGCACAGGTGAGAAGCAGGTGAGGATGTGCACAAGGCCACCACCTGCTCTGTGCAGTGAGCAGGTGCACCGGCCAGCAGGCCTCCCTCCAGGAAAGCCAACACGAGAAACGCAGCCAACGCACATGTAGGTACCCCGGGGATGGACGGAAGCTGGCAGAACCATGTGCTACTTTGCACAGGTAGAAATGGTCCACGTGCATCCAAGGCCGAGCCGCAGCGGAAAGCAAGCCTACATCCCCTCTGCCTGGCATGCACTCACCTCCATGGCCAACGATCGTTCCCTGCGCTCCACAGAGGCGGCCTCAAGGACGCCGCTCTCCCAGGGGCTGCCTGGTGCTCCTGGGGGTCACCAGCCCACGCCACATCCTCAGGAGGAGCGATGAGCTTGCCGCTGCTGGGCATGCATGTCCCCACATCCCTCGGTGGGGGAGCAGCACAGACAGTCTGGCACATGCCAGAGACACCCTCAGGCCCCAGGATGGACCAGATGACCTGGCTGCTGCAAACTATGGCCACCCTACCTGACTGCCTGTCCGGCTCCACTGCAAGGCAGTGGGAGTCAGTTTGGGTTTGGGATTCATTGTTCTTACTTTACAACAGAAGCAGCTTTACTGCATTGATTTTCAAGGATAAGATTTTTCTAGAACTAATTTTTTTTAAGTTTCCCTGAGAAGCTCAGCTTCAGGAGGCCCTGGGGATAAGGCGGTGGGGGCCCTTGTGCAGTGACGCCAGGGCTCTGGCCGCCTTTCTCCTGGGCCTTCCTGCTCTCCACACTGGATGTTTTCCCATTGGATGGGCTGGGCTGCTGGAAGAGAGGCAGAGGCAGGGAACTCGGGGCGGGGGGTGGGGGGTGCGGCTCTGACACAAAAACACCCACAGAAGGTTTCAAACCGTCTGTCTTCTAAGAAATCAAATCACTGCAGGAGAGATAAAGAGCAGTACGCTGGGGGGTCTGCAGCAAGGGGAGCCCAGAATGGCTTTCTGGAGCAACCGGGTGCTGGGGAGGGTGCAGTCCGAGGAGGCCCGGGCCTCACTTTGGGCAAAGACTCTGAGGGTGGAAGTCAAAAGGTGGAGGAAGCCCCACCAACCACACAAGGCATCTCATACATCCCTAGATAATGAGCACGTGCTTCAAGCGGGGAACAGCTGTACCTGGAGCCGGCCTCAGGACGTACTCCAGAGAAGGGAGTGTGGAGAATCCCCTGGGAGGGTCCAGCAGAGGCCAGATGGCCAAGCAGAGGCCACGGCTGCAGTGGACGAGGCTCACCTCCCGATCACCTTATTGGTAGGGCTGACAGCCGGCACCCGGGTTGTTTAGAGAAAACACAAGCATCGAGAGGATGTGGAGGAATTGCAACACTGGTGCTGCTGGTGGGGATGGAAAATGGTGTGGAGGCTCCTCAAAAAGTTACAAATAGAATCACCATGTGACTCAGCAGGTGCACTGTTCCCAGGGGAGTGGGGAGCAGGACAGGCCCACGGCAGCGTCACTCACAGGAAGATGCCAAGGTGGGGACAGGCTGAGTGTCCATCAGTGGACAAGCGGCCGGACACAGTGCGGAAGGGTCATCTGTGCGATGGAGCAGGACCCAGTCTCAAACAGGGAGGAAGTCCTAACACCTGCTCCAATGTAGATGGACCTTAGGACACGATGCTGAGTGAGACAAACCCAAAACAAATCCTATGTGATCCCAGTTCTCTGAGGTCCTTGGAGGAGTCAGAGTCACACAGACACAAAGCAGGAGGGTGGGGGTGGAGCTTCGGTTTGGGAAGAGGAGCAAGTCCTAGAGATGACGGTGGGGGTGGCTGGCCAATGTTAATGGGCCCAATGCCACTGAGCTGTGCACTGAATTAAAATGATAAATTTTGTTATTTGTATTTTACAATAAAATTAAAAAATAGAAAGCTAGCTGTTTGCCTAGTGAGAGCTTGGGGACAGCTGTGCCCTCACGGGAGACGCACCAATTCCCTGTGGCGGGTCCGCCTCTGCCGGGTGACCCCTCACGCCCAGAGGTCAGACCAGGAGGCAGCCCGACAGCTCAGAGGTGGGCACTGAGACCTGGAGCCCATGTCTATGCGGCTCCGTCCTCCCACCAGCCCTGACCCTGCAACCCTGAGTGAGCGGGCCTGGCCTGTGTCCACGGTGTCAGGAAGCTGTTTGGCAAAGGTGGCCTGAGGGCCTGGGGGATTTGAGGGCCTGGGTGTCTGCCCCAGGTGGGGGCTGTGACCATGGTGGGGGCTGGGAGGGCAGGTGGCACTTCCTGACCATTCAGGTGCTCAGGGCCTGGGTAGAGGGCAGGTCATCAGAGCATGAGGCCCTGAGGCTGGGCACTGCTAAGCAATGGGAACACAGGTGGACAGTTCAGATCCTGGAGAAGGACTCTTGCTCACCTGTAAAGTGCCCAGGGGTGGAGGGGTAGGGATGAAGCTACCTCCCCCTGGTGCTCTGCCCTTCCATCTGACATCCGGCCCAGAGCCCAGCTCCTCACTGGAGAAGCTCCCCCCCCCCCTTGTGGGGATGGTGGCTGGCAGGGCTGGGCTGCCCCCTGGTGGAGGGTGGTGGAGTGGGCCGCTGAGCTGAGACCTGCAAGGGAGGCAGAGGGGGGAACCCAGGATGGTCCTGGAGGCACCCGCAGAGCCTCTGGGGGCAGGGCATGAGGGGTGGGGGTGGGGGCAAAGTCTTATGGGGCTCTCCGGAAGAAGATGGGGTCTCTGCCAACCCCTGGTTGGGAGGCCTCCTCATCTCTGAGTCGAGTTGTGCGAGTCAGCAAGGCCCTGAGGACAGTGCAGGCCGCTGTGATCCCTTGGTCGCCAGCCTAAGAGGTGTGGATGCCGTCGGGGTTCTCCTGGGTTCCCCTGTGTTTCTTCCACAGCAGCTCTGCACAATTCAGGCTGTGGCTGCCCAGGAGAAGCCTAAAGCCTGAGCCCGTGAGGATGGACAGACATTCCCCTGGGGAGAAGAGACAAAGCTGTGGCTGGGTCACAGTGGCCTCTGCAAAAAGGCTCCAGTGCAGACTGTCAACCACAGCAGCCCAGGTACTGGCTGGCAGCTGCGTGGATGCAACATCCTGGGAGCAGCCAGCCGGTGGATCAGGGTCTGGGAGGTGGTGGTACCTGAGCAGAGCGCTATTTTACCAGCAGATCAGGGAGCACGCTGCGGGGAGCTCTGCGGCCAGGGCAGGACTCCACGATCTCTGCCAGGCCACTCCATCTCAGGAAGGGCCCCGGTCAGTTACCAGTTTACCACCTCTCAGCCCCAAATCTACCCTTCTCGCCCAGCTCTGTGCTTTGGGAGCCAGACCCTGAAACGTGTCCCTTCGCTGGCTGGTGCCATCCTGGGCGGGCACTGCAGGGACGCTGGGGGAAGGGGCTTCCCTTGGGCTCCAGTGTGCCCTCTCCTGACCCCTCAGGCTCAGGGGTTTGTGCTCAGTGAGATCCTCTGCGTCCCAGGTTTCCTGCGCACACGCCTGGTGCCCTGGGCAGCTCCCCCACACGCTGGGCTGTGGCTACAGCCTGCCTGCATCTCCAGAGGGGCTAGGCTTTCCCTTGTCTCCTGGGACTTCCTTCCCAAACTTCGCTCTAACCTTCACATGAGAAAATTGGCAAAGATGTGAATTCAACTGACAGCCTAATCCTGCAACCCACATGATCAAATTCTATTTGAGCCCCGAGACTATGAGACAGGAGGGCCTCTTGGGGCTGAGGAGGGCCTCTTGGGGCTGCGATGGAGCTGAACGCAGACCTGAGCACATATCGTCTTCCTGCAAGTGTCCAGGACACCAGGGGCCTAATGGCCACTGTCAGTCATTCACAGCCGTCCCGTCACAGCCAAGCACGATGGCAGCTTGGTCACTCCTGAAGCCGCGGCCTTAAGTCACTCACATCTCCCAGGTGCTCAGCCCGGTGGTTGGGCCCAAGGATGCAGCCAAGCCAGTCCCAAAACACTACCTTTGGGGGCACCTCCCGGGCCAGTTTCACATTTGCCTTTCCCATATTCCTGCTTCTACCCCTTGCAGTTATCTTCTTCCCTTTCACTCATTAAGATTTTCAATTGCTGGTGTGGCTCCTGTCTCCCGGTTCAGGTTTAGGCATCACTGCCATCCATCCAATGTCTGGGCCATCAACGTGGGGACATCCTCACTTTTGCTCTTGTCAACAGTTTGACGTCTTTACCTCCAAACATTAGGTACCACACCCCACACTGGTCACCATCACCTCTTTTCACGAGTGAGAAACAGAGGGACCTTTCAAACACAGGGATCAGGCCACCAACTTCTTCCAGCACTTTCAGTGATGCTTAGAATAAAATTCCAACCCCTTATGGCTCCAGGGCCTACACGTGAGACTGCCCCGACCTCCTGCCTTGTTGCCCCCACCCTGCTCAGGCCATGAAGACTTCCTCCTGTCCTGCAGCCCAGTCTCACCCTGCTCTGCCCGCGGTGCCCTTCCATGCTGTCTGCACGCACAGCCTCTCCCATCCTTCAGGCTGGGCTCACATCATGCTCTCTGACCCCAGGCATCTCTGCAGAGCCGGTGGGGCTCCTCATCCACTGGGTGGGGTGCTGGGCTGTCCCTGCCAGCCAACCACTAGACGGAACACACATCCTGGGCTCCAACATCCTGGCTCCCAGCCAGACACATGGGCTGGCGTCTAGGAGGCACAAGGATGATGGATTCTGGGGACCAAGAAGGTCTTCCCATGTGCCTGCCCCTCTTGGCCTCGTGGCACCTAAACCCCATCGACCCGAAAGCAGCAGCTGCCATGATGTGGGGAAGGGGCACAGAGCCCTGTTTATGAGGAGGGGGAGGGCCTCACTTGCTTCCCCAGGTCATTGGCTCACTGGGACCCCCAGGCATGTCCCCTCAAAAAGGCGTCACCAGCCATTCCCGCAGGCGACAGTGTTGGTCATGGGGTAGGTCAGGACCAGACAGATGAAGACGTGTGAGTGGCCAGACCTTAAGTTCCCTGAACCTCAGCCTTCTCATCAGCGAAATGGGAACAGGGGCTGTCCCTACCCCACGGGGCCAGAAGGACAACACCTGGCTGCACCTGGGGGTGCCCAGGGCAGAGGACACTGGCCGGCTGGCCCCCGGTACCTCATAGGTGGAGCCGTCCACGAGCCGTAGCATCCCGTGGCCCTGGCGCTGGTCCTGGACCCAGTTGCCCTCGTACTCGTCTCCATTCCTGGGGGCAAGCACAGAGGCTGCTCTCAGGCCAGGAAGGCCAGGTGGCCGTGCTGACGCAGACCAGCTCCCCGGCTGGGCCTCAGCGCATGTCTCCAGGACTGAGGCAAAAATAGGCCCAGAACAGATGGCATGAGCTGTGGCCTTGCCAGGGCCCAGCGGAGGGGCAGGCAGCCTGGGCGCCCGGCAGGGTGCAGTGACAGGCGGCCCTGCTTGCCGGGTCCCAGGTGTGAAGATTGGGAAGGATGACGGGGAAGGAAGTGCAAGGAGGGGGGGGACCCTGCAAATTTCAGGGCAGGATTTTGCATGAAAACTGCCCAGAATTTGGAAGATGCCCAGCCACAGGCCTGAAGGAGAGACCTGGGGGGCGTGCTCTCAGCCCCACTCCATGCTCCCCCCAACCTCCACCTTCCCACCAGGTATCTTATTCGTGGGATGGAGAAGGGAGGTGGAGATTGATGTTTTTTTCTACTAAACACACACAGAACCAAGTTCAATAACTGAGAGAGCAATTATAGAGTCCCATCAAGGCACAGACCCTCCTTTCAGGGCTGGGCGCTCGAGGGGGGATGGCCTGTTGGCCAGCAAACTCACCAGAAGACCATCCGCCCTCGGCCGTGCCGCTTGTTGTCGTGAAACGACCCCCAGTACACCTGTCCGTCTGCGTCCACCAGACACCCGTGTCCTGGAGAAGGAGCCCAGAGTGGAGGTCACCTTGTGCCTCCCTTAGGGGAGGGGACTGTCTGGAGGAAAACTAGCATTGGCACCCCTGGGGACTGAGCCGCATGGGGTCCCTCGGCCCCAAGATCTGATCTGGGACAGCTGGGCAGACGCATGCAGCGGGAGCAGCTCTGGGTTCAGTTCTCAAGGTCCTGAGTGAGGGTGGGAGTGCCATTCAAGTGCCATGATCCCCCAAAATAGAGACTGAAATGCTGCTGTCCCGCTCAGGTGGTGCTATGGGGTAGTCAAGGTCAGCTTGCAGGAGTGAGTTCACACTGAGGACAGACGGCCATCCTGGGCCTCCACCATCTACTCTAAGGACCCAGAGACCAGAGAAATCACCAGTGTAGACAGGTGTCTCCAGGATCTGGACACTCAGGGAGGGGAGTGCATCTAGACTCCACCAGGAGGCCTTGGAGGGGGCGGGGCCTTTTGCAGGGGGTGGGCTGTTGGGGGCATAGCCACTCCCCTCACTCCCCGGGGCCTCACTGGCACTGGCCCCCCACCAATGTGGCTGCTTGACCAGCGCTGATCCCCCCCATGGTGGCCTCCTGACTGGCGCTGTTCCCCTCCACGTGGCCTAATGACTCACGCTGTCCGCCCTCCCCAACACATGGCCTCCTGACTGGCTAGGCCTGGTAGGATGTGGAGATGACAACTGAGTGGAGGATCAGGAGTGACCATCAGCTTCTCACTCCAGGAGACCCACAGCCCTGCTCAAGGGCTGAGACCCTGCACAAGGCCAGAAGACCCACCCAGCTGAGCCCAGACCAGCCCAGGATTGAGCACAAGGACAGAACGGGGACCTGAGTCACCAGGTCTGGGTGGCTTGCTGTAAACCCCTTACTCTGAGCCTCAGTGGACAGGGGAGCATGCTGGTGCCCACGCCGTCCAGGCCCTGAGTCAGAATCCCAGAAGGGCTAGGTCTAGGCCCTGTGGTGCCTGCCCCACAGCCCACACCCTGCACCTTCCTGTGGATACTCAACCTTCTCTCAGGCCGCGGAAGAGCTCCCCTTCGTAATGTCCACCGTCTTGGTACTTCATGATGCCGTGTCCCTGGGGCTCTCCCAGAACAAACTGTCCAGTGTAGGTGTTCCCTGGATGGGAGGTGGGAAGCTGTGTCTAGGGTTGGAGGTGCTTTCTGAGCTCCTCAGGGTAATGATTACCCAGTTCTCACCTGACTCTTGGGCAGCAGTGGTCACAGAGCAGGATGTACGTTTATCTCACAGCTCATGCTGGAGGACGAGGGAGATGGGACAGAGTGCGTATGGTCCCATCACCTACAATCCTCTCCCTCTTCCTAGGGACCCTCTTGGGGGCGTGTGTATGCCTGGAGCAGAGGCCCCTTCAGGTCAGAGTCTGTGGGGTGAGACTTTTCTCTATGAAAAATCCACTTCACGCTTGCCTGTGAGGGTCTGAGGTCCTGCAGGCAGCACCGGGGCCATCCCGCCCCAAGCTGGCACGAGGCTGCTACGAGACACCTGTGGGGAGCCAGGGGTCCCCAGGTTCTAGACGCAAGTGCCTTCTGCATCCAGAAAGGAGGGGGCAGCTCACAGCAGGTGGGTTCAGGAGGAAGGGCTGGCAAGCTGACCTGTCAGTGCCCAGTGCCGACAGCCCTCTCCTGTGATCTCTCCGTCCACAAAGTCGCCTTCGTAGTAACTCCCATCTTTAAACAGCAGCTTCCCCTGACCTGGTAAAAGACATCGTGATGTCAGGCTGTGGCTGGGAGTGACCGCTGGGGCCTGTGCGTGGCCGGGCTCGTTTCTCAGGGAGAAGAGCAGGCCGCAAGGTCTTTGATTCTGTCCGGGCCATCAAAAGCTCAGGGACCCTGCCCCTAGATCTCCTCAGAGGGGACTTGATGGCCACCTTGCCTCTGTCAGCGCAGGTGCAGAGGGAAGTAGGGGGAGAGAGAGAGAGAAAGGACGAGAGAGAGAAAAGCATGGGTTGACACTGAAAAATACATTTTGAAAAGAAGGAACAACTTTGTCGAGGTCAGGAAGAGACTCAGATTTCAGCACAAAAGGGAGAAACACCCGTGTGTCAAAAACATTTCCATAAAAGTCAAAAGGTTCAAAATACACTGGCAGCCAACTGATACACAAATAGTTCATGAGAAAATACTGAAAGATCAATCCTCTGGCAGAAATATCAGCAGAGGCTTCGAGCAGACAGAACCCCAGACAGGCATAAAACTGTGATAGTAAACTTGGGAAAGTCCAGGTCTGCTTCTGGGGTGGACGCCAGGGGACTCTCACTTGCTACTTGCTCTCCTTGCTATTTAGATTTTTTTTACAAAAATGGTTAGGCTCTTCATCTTCAAGGAAGAAGTAAATAAAGACAGTTTTTATCAGCACCAAGGCGGCTGTCTGGGTCCCCCACTCTGCAGGAGGACGTGACAGCTCAGCCAACGGCCTGGGGGCTCGCACCGGAAGCGGAAATGGTTGGAGGCTCTCGGCCCCGCCCCGGCGGCCATCTTGGAAGCCCGGGAGGCGGCGCCGCGCAGGGTTGAGCGGAAGTGCTCGGTTTGCCCCTTCCCGGACCGAGCGAAACGCCGGCGCGGCAGCCACCCGCGTCCTCCTTCCCGCGGCCCTCGGGAGACCGCGCTTGGCTGCAGTGGACCGCGAGGTGCTGGCGGGCGGGGCGGGGGTCGGGCGGGAGCCATGGTCCTGAGGGTGGCGCGTGAGGCTGGGGCCGGGCCGGACCCCTGGGGTCGCCGCAGTGACCGGCCCCAGTCCCTGGTAGCGCGTCCTGGGAGGGGCCGACTGCCTGCCTGGGGCCCGTGGGACCTCGGTGTCCTCGCCAATATAGGGCGGCCTGCGGGATTTGGGTAGGAAGCTCCGCGGTGGACTTGGGTCGCTCGGGGTCGAGTCGTGGCTCTTCTGCAAACCGAAGATCCCGAGCGCTCGGGCTGACTCGCCCGACGGCGCCCCGCGTGCTGTCCCACAGCTGCCTCCGAAACCTGCCGCAGGCACCTGGGCCTGGGAGCGTCCCGGGGCGCCTGCTACTCGGTCGGGTTGGTCTCACTTCCGGAGATGTGTAAGGTGGAGCTCTCCTTGTAGGTGAATATAGGGCCCCCAGGTCTTGGTGGTGCAGGTGTAGTGGAGACGGGAAGGTGGTCATGCCCAGAGAAAGGAGCCGGCCGTGAGCCCTGGCCGAGCACTCTGGTGGGTGAGGTCTGGAAGGGCTTTTCAGCGAAGGGATCAGCATCGGAGGATGAAAGTGTGGGAAATTACCAGGCTCGGTACCCATGAGAAAGGGAGCGGGGGAATGAGGGGAGACATGGAGCCAAACGGTGCCAGGTAGGACTGTCCTCTGTGTGGGATGCGTCTGCGTGGGGACAGCTCCACAGCCAGGTGCAGTGATGACACTGGTACTCTGCACACAAACCCGCAGAAGTGATACTCCTGGTCTCTGTTAGGAGCAGTTTGATCTCGCTTTTTTCTTTGTTTCCTCTGTGGCCGAGTCTGAGGCAGTGACATCCGACAGAGAACTTAACCCACTGCTAACTCTGTGCGGGGCCTCATGGATAACGGGCTGGCAGTGGAGGGACAAGGCTCCCCCTCCAGGAGCTTCCATTCTAGTAGGAGGAAAGAGAGAAATGAGGCAGAAAGCAGTCAGAAGTGATTGTCCCACAAAATAGAAGAGGGTGATGTGATCTGAGGGACAGGCGCCAATTGGACAGTCATGGAGGGCCTCTTTGAGGAGGTGGCCTTGGAACTGCAGAGGACTGTAGACAACCCAGCTGTGTGCGGGCCACCCTGATTGGAAACAAGTCCGAACAAGGCCAGCTTGCTGCCTTCCTCCCTGGGGCTGCTCCTGGTTAGAACCAGGACCCCCACTGGTTCTAACAAGGCTGGCTGTTGACTCCCCACCAAAGGCCTGGGAGGGGGCGCTGAGATGCTGTGGCCCTGTTTCACAGAGTGGAGTGGGGAGGGCCACAGTGGCCTGTGAGTCATGCCATAGACAGGCCATTTGATCCAAAGTTCATGTTTTTAATGTTGATGGGAGTTCAGCCAAGGTGTGGAGTTATGTTAATGTATATGTCTTATGTCAGGTGATCTGAAGTTGGCCAACATGTCATGGGAAGATCTTTCACACATTCAGTTAAGAGAATGATACTTAGAAGTGGTTGTCTCTGTGTAGGGCATACTTTAGAGGAATAGCAGGTGTTTCTCTAATGTTAATTTTAATACCTCAATTCAAGTAAAGGCATTTAAATGGCAGACACTTCGGTCATAAAAAAGTAAAATAGGGGAAAATTTGTATGGAATCGTAGGATAAATGATGTTACTGATGTAGCTTTCTTCTGGCCTAACTTTGGTCTAAATAGGGTGGCTGGTCTTCTCTAATTTAGCTCTTTTGAAAATAGGAAATTTTTCCCAGTTGAATATAGAGGCAAACTTCTCCAAAAGACAGGGCTAGGAGCCACAGTTCACCTGTTCAGTTCACCGTGGCTCCCAGGAGAACAAAGGGCATTTCTGGGTCTCCTTCTTGGCACTCTGCCCCTCCACTGTGGGGCTCCAGGAGATGGTGTTATGGAATCAGAGTAGACGTTCTAGCACAGATGTGGTGCTTGTGGGACTGCTCAGGTTATCTTCATACCAAAGTTCTACTGTTGACCCTTGAACAACGTGGATTTGGACTGCATGAGTCCACTCTTGTGGATTTTTTTCATGAGAACAGTACTGTAGTACTGCACGATCTGTGATCGGTTGAACTGCAGGTCCAGAGACTGACTCTAAAGTTATACTTGGATCGTTCACTGCTGGGGCTGACACTTCTGCGTTTGTTCAAGGACCCACTGCAATTGGTACCGTGTTCCATCTGGGATCTAGGATCATGTTGTGAGCCTGCTAATTAGCAGGTGCATGCAGGGAGGATGTGCAGATCCAGGCTCCAGCCTGGCCGTGAACAGGCCGAGAAAGGGGGCGGCTCAGACCATTGGAAGCCTCAGGTGTTTGCCCAAATGGGAAGGGCTGCTGTGCCAGCAGGCATCGCCTTCCAGATGAGGAACGGCGGCCGCACGACCATACCGCTCAAGGGCGGTGAAACAGACTCCATGTTGGAGTCCACGTCTGGTCCCCAGCCCTGCCATGGTGCCACGTTGGGGAGGAAGCCACCCGTGGTATGGGGGCAGCGAGAGCTTGGCCCCAGCATCTTTCACCAGCTTCGGACTGGCACGGCCTTCCACTCTCTGTGTCCTTTTTGTTCTGCGGTTCAGGTGGGGGCCATGCTAGGCTGCAGGAGCCGAGGTCAGAGCTGCTCTTGACTTTGAGTGAGTGTCCTGGACAGTCTGAGGCTGACGCGCTGTTGTGGCTTAGGGGTGGCTGTGCCCGCCCTTCCCTTGGCGATCTGGGCTCTCATGTGCTAAGTCCTCACGGAGTCATGTGGCCGGATGAAGTAGTCAGGAGCAGATAGGGTTACCTCCACACACAGATAAGGAACTGGGGCGCAGACAGACGACTACTGGGAATCCTGGTCATGGAGTGGGGACCTGGTCTGGACAGGGCCTGGTGCCGTGGGGAGCGGCCTGGACAGAGACCAGGTGGGGCCTAGAGAAGAGGGGCCACTTGGGAGCCTGTGGAGCGGCAGGAGGACATGCTGGCAGTGGGCGAGTCTGGAGAGCCCTGGGAAGGTGGGCGTAGCTGCCTGTGCTGCAGACTGGCCCCAGGGAAGTGGACACAAATGTGTCCACAGGACTTTGCAGCCAGTGGGGCAGCCCTGGGACTGGTGGGAGGAGTGTGAGCAGGTGACAGGAGCGGAAATGAAAGTCCACCGGTGCTGCTTTGCATGTCACGTGGCCTCCTGGCTCTCCACCAGAGCATGTCGCTGGCTTCTTTCTCTTTCCTGGATGACTCGTGGTAAAGACACAGGACAGAAGCCTCGGTGTGTGTGAAATAGTGAATACTGGAAAAACCTGCTTGATGGTGTTGATGGAAATCGGGCAAAGTGATTAGGTCCTTGAATGCTTTTATTTCATATAAAAGTGTTTTGTGTTTTTCTTGCTTACAGAATGTCTGAAGGTGACAGTGTGGGAGATTCTGTCCATGGGAAGCCGTCTGTGGTCTACAGATTTTTCACACGACTTGGACAGGTTGGTTTTGGGTTGCAGAGCTGTATACACATTTAAGGAGAAGGCAGTGGCAACCCACTCCTGTACTCTTGCCTGGAAAATCCCATGGACAGAGGAGCCTGGTGGGCTGCAGTCCATGGGGTCGCTAGGAGTTGGACACAACTGAGTGACTTCACTTTCACTTTTCACTTTCATGCATTGGAGAAGGAAATGGCAACCCACTCCAGTATTCTTGCCTGGAGAATCCCAGGGATGGGGCAGCCTGGTGGACTGCCGTCTGTGGCGTCACACAGAGTCTGACACGACTGAAGCGACTTAGCAGCAGCAGCATACACATTTAAATGAGACTTGTCCTGGCGTAAGTGTGCTGGCAGCCCCTGGGGGCGGCGGGGTGGACAACTCCCTCAGTCTCACACTCACACTCAGAAGCATCTTGTCTTGTTACTGTGAGGATGCTGGGTCTCCTGTGGTTCAGGCCACATACTTGTCTTCTGTGTTTTTTCAACAACTTTTAAAATGTGAAAACTTTGCTTCTTAGCAGACACGGTTGCCCTGCCTCTGCCCTCACTGTCCCCTTGCTTAGCCACCCACATCCACCCTTGTCCATCCATGTCTCCTCAACACCCTGCCCCCAGGTCTGCGCTCCATGGCGGGACCACCCCTCAGGCCATAGCAGGGCCTGTGAGCGTCTGTCTTGGAGGAAGAAGTCCGACTTGGTAGATAATCGTACAGACTGACAATAGGTCTCAGAACTAAAACCGTGTTGACTTTTAAAAGAAAAAAAATAGCATCTGGAAAACTTGATAATTATTGAAGCCAGGTCATGGGCCTCTGTGGGCACATATTCTGTCTTATGAATGACAAATTTTTCATAATTAGAATTTCAAAATGGGAATTAATTTCAAATTAAAATGAGAATACAGACGTGTATATTAGTTAAATACTTACACAGATGTACACACATATGTAGACATGTGTACATCTAGGAATTTGGCCATTTGCTCTGCAGCTGTGTCCGTTCCCCGCCCCCTGCCCTGCCCCCTGCCCCCCAGTGCTGGGCGGGCGGGACTGGATCCAGGGTAAGCGGGATGGGACCTGCCACTGAATCCCAGGTGCGGAGCAGTAACGTTCTGCTGTCCTCTCTGTCTCCCCACGACGGCCTCTTGGGGCGATGCTGTGGGACCATCAGCTGTGAGAGACAGATCCATAATATCTTTGATTAAAGGACAAGTGCATCTCCAGAACTGTTGCAAGTAACTTTTGGATTAGTTGTAGTCACTGCTGGGCGCGAAGGTCAGCAGCAGGTGTGCTGCGCAGTGGGAACCGCAGGGCCGCCATAACACAGGCTGTGTCTCTCCTAGATCTACCAGTCCTGGCTGGACAAGTCTACCCCGCACACGGCCGTGAGATGGGTGGTGACGCTGGGCCTGAGCTTCATCTACATGATCCGCGTTTACCTGCTGCAGGTTGGTGGGGTGGGACCTGGCCTGGTGTGCAGGTGGGAGGGTTGGTTCTCCTTCTGTCTCTGGGGTACAAGTGTCCTGGTCTGCTCAGGGGACCTCTTGGTGCCCCTTGGGTGGGCCTCCTGGGGGCTGGGGACAAAATCACCTTATGGACTGGCCACCTCATTCCCTGCGTACATGAGACAGGCTGGCATCCAAGGAGGACCAGGTGAGGTGACCGAGGGCTCTCCTCCAGGGGACAGGCGTCCTCCCTGAACCCTGCTGACTGCCTGGGTCGCAGGTGGGAGTGCCTGTGGGTCCTAAGAACAGGGAGGCTCAGGCCTTGTCCAGAGCTTTTTTCCCTGGGCAGGACAGCTCTTTCTTCCATGAGAGCAGACCCATCTTCCTGGATGTCTCCCAGGTTAAGAAGGATGTGGGTGTGAGGACAAGTACTTCACCCACTGGACACTGCCCTGCGTCCAGCCCTGGGGGAAATTCTCCCCTCAGCTGAGAGTAGACTCTCAGACTTGGTGGTGGTGTTTGTGTCTGTGTTTCTGAGAGGGAGCTTAACCCTGGCTCAGCGCAAAGGTGGCAGGCCTGTGCAGCTCTGTAGCAGTCACAGTTTGTGTCGGGAGTCTACAGTTAATGTTTTTTGCTGTGATTGGGTCTAGGCGTTTTTAAGAAATTGGACCTTGGTCCAGTCTTCTTGGAAAGAGTGACCTTGAAACCTTGAATTGGGGATTTGGGCAGGATGGGGGTGCGTTTCGTACAGGCTAGTTTCCCAGGTTAGACTCACCAAGTGTGTGCCTGATTTGACATCCCTCCAGCCTTAGCCCTGCCACCAGGAGCTGGGTAAACACTCAGCTGTTAATTTTTCACATCTAGGATTTTGTTGTCTCACTTGAACATTTTTTAAGGTATCAGGACGTCAAATACCAACGCGACAGATCTCAACTGGTTTGTGTGAAAACGTTTGGGCTTTTCGAATTGGTCATGCAGTGCAGTTCTTGTTCTGATTGGATAAACTCACTCCTTTAAGAATGAGCTGAGGACTTCTCTGGCAGTCCAGTGGTTAGGATCTTCAATGCAGGGGCCCAGGTTCTATCCTTTTTCGGAGAACTAAGATGCCACATGTCATGCGGCCAAGAAGCCCAGTGGTAGATGTACCCCCTCCTCTGTGTCTCCTGAGGAAAGTTTTTCTCCACAATACCCTGTGACTCGTTGGTTTCCTGATTTTCTGGTTCTGGATTTCTTCTGGGCAGAGGTTGTGAGCAGTCTTCGCATGGTGTGTGTGATGCCAGCCACCTGCTGGAAGGAGCTGAACCCTCAGGTCTTGGGCTGGTTCGGGGCCCGTGTGCAGATTGGGGGCTGCTGGCGAGGACAAACCTAAGACCTGGGTGTGCATCTTGGGTGTGTGGCTTTGTGAAGCACCCCATTTCTGCTGTCTTCCAGGGCTCTGGTAGCTTTAGGTTTTGGGTGCATCTAACTGGACGCTGGCTTGTCCATGCTCAAGACCCACAATGCAGCCTGAGACTCGCTGTCATTGTGGACGCTTACTGCTCTTCTGTCACTTGTTCCGAGCTCATGTCCACGTGGGTTCAGTCCAGATGAGGACTGGGTTTGGGGTGGCCTCACTGACCGTGTCCCTTCTCTTGCAGGGTTGGTACATCGTGACCTATGCCTTGGGAATCTACCACCTGAATCTCTTCATAGCTTTCCTTTCTCCAAAAGTGGACCCTTCATTAATGGAAGATTCAGGTAAGGTGGAGTGCGCCTCCTTCACTGTTTGGGGAGAGTTGTGATTTTATGTGCTTCACAGAACTGCTGTTTTCTCCAGAAACATTTGAAATCTCAATTCTACAGACTGTTCTTTAGGTGTTTAAAATGTACCTGGAACTTCTGTGATCCTGGCAAGTTTGTTTGTAGAAGGACTTGTTAAACCCTGTCACAGTCATAGGAGGCGGGCACTTTTTCCTTTCTGTGTTTGGCAGATGAGGAAACTGACCCTTGGGGCTGTATATCCTGTGCGGGGGTGGGAGGGGGGGGTAGGGTGAGGTGACCCAGGGCCTGCCTCCTGTGCAGCTGGCCTAGCCAAGGTCCCTTGTCGCGAAAGTAGGCATCCATACCGCTTGGCGTGGCTCACCGAGGCTTCTGGCCCCCTGATGTCCCAGGACAGCGGGTTGAAAAGTTCTTGGCTCTGGCTGCTTCTGGCATACTTGGGCCAGATGGAGGCCTCAGTGCATACCTGCTGGCCAGCTGGGGATAAGGCGGTGCATGACCAGATGCTGAGGCCTTCATTTGGGCCGATGCTGCCATGTTGGTAACACCTGCTGCGGCTCCTGTGGAGCCTGTGGCATCCTGCTCGTTGTGGCAGAGACACTGTCCAGGCTGCAGATCGTGGCTAGAACCGTGTGTTTTCTCTGTGGAGTATCTGATGGAAATACCAAAGGAAACAACCCTTTCATTTACTGTTGCCAGTTGGGGAGTTAGAAAGCAAGAGGCCTGTCTGTAGGCCTCAGTTTCTCCATGTGTCACTGGGGAGGGCACCTTCCCTGGTGGGGTGGGGTGAGATTCCCGGCTCGTGGCAGAGGGCGGCTGTCCTGAGCCCAGTGCCCCCTCGAGCCAACACGGCTTCTGCCTCTGCCTGCTCGTGACTGTGTGTGCTCATCTCTCCCCTTCCCTTCAGGTCTCATGTCACCTGGTTGATGGGTTCCTGAAAATCGGCGTGGGGGTGAATTTTTTACACGATCACTTGAAAGTGGTCTTAACAAGAAATTCTCATACAAATCTTCTAAAGCTGTGAAGCTGTTTCTAAATCAGCAGAAATCCCCATTTTGTGTTTGGTTAAAGTCTGGGTTTCACGTGTCAGGGCTGTTGGTTCAAAGCCCTAGGGGAGCTTAGAACTGTAGGAAGGACGGGACTGCCCGCCTCACCCTGCTGACTGTCCTTTCAGACGACGGCCCCTCATTACCCACCAAACAGAACGAGGAGTTCCGACCCTTCATCAGGAGGCTCCCAGAGTTTAAATTCTGGTGAGTCCCTCATCCCCTGTGTTCCTGCCCTCATGCTCATCTTGCCCCACCCCCTGTGCTCCTCCCCACGTGTTCCCCCCTTTTCTTCCACATGCTCCTCCTCACATGCTTGTCCCTCTGTGCTCCCCCCTGGCCCTGTGCTCCTCCCCCCATGCTCCTCCCCGCCCATGCTTGTTCCCTATATGTGGCTCTGAGCTGGGCAGGTGTTTTGGTTCTGGCGAGCTGGCAGCCTAGATTGCTCAGAGAAACGCCAGCTCTAGTGTGTTTCCCTGTCTTGGACGTTGTCTCACCCAGAACGTGAGATGTGCCTGCTGGGCATGGGGGGTGCTAGGGGCCTCCAGGGCCCACCCTGCTCTGGGTTGCAAAGTAATACCATTGTGCCTTGAAGCCACAAAAAGGGGGCTGCTTCGGGGTGGAGGGTCCTGGGTAGGTGACTGACTCGGCCTCTGAGGGTATGCTGCTCTGCACTGAGGGGACTAACTCCCTCCTTGCTCAGTCCTTAGATGACCTGGGCACAGGGCAGGTGTTGGTGTGAAGGGTCTGTGAGTGTGTCTGTCCTGTCCTGCGTTGTTGGCCCCTTCGCCCTGACCTCATGGTGTAGGTACAGCCCCAGTTGGGTGTGAAGTGCTGGGCCCAGGGCTGCTGGGGGAGGGGTGGGAAGCAGGCGAGGCCGGGTCCTATCTGCTGCTTGGGGTAGCCTTTGCTCGCTAGAAAGGGAGAGCCAAGCAGACTTGAAGTAGGGCTGCAACCCTGGAGGGTTTGGCCCTGAGCTGGAGGGCGGGTGGCCCTGAGTCTGACTGCACCTGTTTCATGGGACGCTGCTTGGCCATCGGGGGACAGCCTGCTGGGCATGTGGGACTTGGGATGGAGGCTTGGGACTGGGTTTCTAGATGTGACCCTGCAGCACACAGCATCCCTGACAAGCCACCAGCCTGAGCAGCACCAGCACCCCCACTGCTCATTTTACGGTTTGTGTCTGGGTCACATGTAGTATGTGACACATGCCACACGTAGCTCCCACCCCGCTTCTGAAGGAGACCCTCCCACTCCCTGGGGCCACTTCCTGTACTGACCACTGACCTTCTCTCCTTCTGCAGGCACGCGGCGACCAAGGGCATCCTGGTGGCCATGGTGTGCACCTTCTTTGAGGCCTTCAACGTCCCGGTGTTCTGGCCCATCCTGGTGATGTACTTCATCATGCTGTTCTGTATCACCATGAAGAGGCAGATAAAGGTAAAGCCCAGGTGCTGCTACGCCGCGAGACAGCATGCCTGGTTTGAGGAGCTCTGAGCCAGGCTTTAGTCTGAGACACTGGGGCTGTGCAGACCCTGCTCTCTCTGCAGTCTGGTGGGTGTGTGCACTTGCCACTGGCATGAGCCACAACCGCCGTGTCTGGTCCGTGTACAGGGCCGGGCCCTCAGCACAGTCTCAGGTCACACCCTCAGGTCTGGCGCATCATCCAGGGGACAGTCAGGGCCCAGGACCTGCCGTGTGATGCCAGCATCACCCTAAGCCGTCCTTGGTGACAGGGCAGCTCCACTTTGTCCTCTTCTCCCCCAGTCCTGGGTCCCCAGCTCAGTGGCTCTAGTTCGTCCTGCACACAGGGTGGGGGTCATGAAACCTGTTCCTACCCTTGGGGTTTCCAGCAGCTCAGCTGGCTCAGCCAGGCTGTGGGGGGACAGGGGTGTCTGAGGAGCCCTGGCTTCCCGCCTGCATGCAGCAAAGATGGGGCTCAGAGCTGGAGGGGAGGTGGGCCATGGGGAGGCCATGCTGAGACTCGTCTGTCTGTCCCAGCACATGATCAAGTACCGGTACATCCCATTCACGCACGGCAAGAGGACATACAAGGGCAAAGAGGACGCGGGCAAGACATTCGCCAGCTAGATGGCCACCTGCCACCTGACGGCGCCTTCTCTTCTCACATACAGTAGTTGAGTACAAGGAAGTTACTTTCTTTCTAAAAAGAAGCTTCGATTATTTGTAACTGAAGTATCAGGTTTTTGAAGAAACTGGCATTTAAACCGAATCGCATTGATTTATTTTCCAGCCGGTCAGGTGTGCAGACGCCGGACTTGTACTGGAACGCAGGCCGGGGGACAGCCGGGTGGTCTGGGGAGGGCGGGCGACCGGCTGGCGGTGGGGTCAGGCCCGCGGAGGGATCTAGGATGCCAGGCTGCTGCCTCTGAGGATGCCTGCCGCCTGCGTGGAGGATGCACGCCTGCCGGAGGAGCCGCTCCCTTAGCTGCGGGTTCCAATGCCAGTTTCCCAGTTCATCTCACGGGAGATGTGTCGAGTTGGCTTCTACCATGATGACTGAAAACTTTGTTCTTAACCACCATGATTGCTTTTGAGGGCCTGGAATTATAAATATATATTTTAATTGTTTTGAGATTATTTTGACACCTTTCTTTGATACGTCAAGAGTTGTTTTAAGTGTGTTCTCCGCAGCAGCCCCTTTCAGAGACATCTGGCAGGAGGGCCAGTGCCGTGGGTTTTAACACACAGCTTCTCACTTTCTACGGGGAAACAACATTGACCTGCATGTCAGCTTTTTTGATGTGATAAAAACCAATACTCGTGAACATTTTACTAAGTGACTTTTTAATTCCAACTTTATTAAAGACAGCGTCCCCGCTCTCGTGTGGTCTCTATCTAACCCACCACAGCTCCTGCACCACGAGGGCCTGCGGGGCACCCAGCCGCCCTGGGAGGCGGTCACACTTGCCACACCGCTGCCTCCCGGCTCCAAGTGCCACTTCCGTCTGTCTCGGTTTCGGACCTCGGGTGTTCCCCTCGTGGCTTCTCTTTTGCCAGTCTTTTGCAAATCTGAACTAAGCAGCTTTTGCTTTTAAGAGGCTACATGAAGATCTTTGTGTACCTGACCCTGAATTTTTAACTTTACACATAAATGATGTTCAGATCAGTACCCATTACCAGGCTGTGGCGCCTGTAGTGCAGGCTCTAGACTTGTTTAATACTGTTGTCCCAGTAAGTGCACTGGTGTGAGACTTGGCTGGAAGTTGCGGCCACTCAATGACAGTGGGAGGAGGGGGTTTAGGACCCACGGAGCCCTCCCCCTGTGCTCCTGCCTGCCTGGAGCAGGGCCTGCGGTCACAGCCGGTCTCTGGGGCTGACCTCCGCCTGTTGAGGAGGGCCTTGGCCACCAAGTCACGTGGAGAAGAGGCCCTTCCACATGGGTGTGGGCACCCCTCACAGCGTCAGCACACCAGCACTTCTGTGGAATTGGTGCTGTAAGGATGCCTACGCCAAAATCCAGTCTGCAGGATTTAAGCAGATCTAAAAACCTGAAGATAACGTGTGCTCCCACCCTCCAAAGCCAGCTTAGGACAAGGGAGGGGTATGTTTCCGAGGGTGGACTGGCCACCCCGCAGGTCCCCATCCAGCCTGCCCTGCAGGCCTGCATTAGCCAGGTCCAGCGCCCATCCTTCTGGCAGCTGGCATGGTATCACACGTGACAAAAGTCTTTGAGAATTTCTCGATGTCTGTGCAGAAGTCGACGAGAATAAGACTGCTCTTCCCGCGAGGAGTCAGCGGTAGTGCCGCAGGTAGACCAGCTTCTGGGGGAGGAACTTCTCCCTGCAGAGGGGACACTCCGTCTGGGGAGAGGGGGAGATGGTCACAGGCTGCACCCAGCACAGCATCTCCAGTAAAACAGGGATGTACCCATGTCTCTTAGAGAAAGCATTTTTTGGGACACTGCAGGTGGTCAGGGTGCAGGGCAAGGACAGTGACCAGCGAGGGGATGGTCAGGCCACAGGTGATATGGGATGGGGAGGGCGCTTGGCCATTGAAGGACCATGGCCACCCAGAGCCTCTCAGGAGTTTTGGGGTGTGAACTCAAGTGTCCTGTCCCCACCACTCGGGACTGGGTCCTTCCTGTGAGGGCACGTGCCCCACATGGGCCGTGTGGGGAGGCAGTGCCTGTGTTCCTAGGGTCTCTGCAGGGCAGCCTGGACCCTGAGAGGAGGCTGCAGCACCCCCACCCCTGGGGCCCTGTGAGCTCTGAGGAACCAGGCGGGCTGGGCCTCAGCCTTCAGAGCTGAGTCCCCTCCTCTGGCCCCCTGGCTTGTTAGATCCCACACCCCAAGGTCTCAAGGCTGCGCTCTGGCCCCAGGACTCTAGGGCCTTTCTTTCTGGGTCAGAGCTTCACCAGCTTCCACCAGTGCAGTGCCCTGACTCCAGATGTGGCTCCAGGTCCAGCCTACCTGGAAGCTGCTAGAAACACACCCCTACCCCAAATGACAGGTGGTTTTGGGGACAGGCACCCTCCAGATGCCCACCTTGGTGTCACCCCAGTGGGTGATACACTCCCAGCAGAACAGGTGGCCACAGGGCGTGGCCGTTGAATGCCTGCGTTCCTCCAAGCACAGCGTGCACAGTGGGTTTCTGGAAATTGCTCTTTCCTCCCCATGGCTCCTGGCGGGAGCAGATGGATGGGACACAACTGAGCTGGAGTCCCACCGGGCACCTGGGGAGCCAGCCCCTGCCCCGTGCCCCCGCCCTGCTCCGCGCACCTGCGGTGGGACAGGCCACGCTGCAGCCTCCACTCCCTCCGGGCGCGCTGCCTCTGCTGGAAGCCGTAGAGCTGCAGGCCCGTGGCCAGCACCAGGTGCAGCAGGGACACCAGCCCCAGCAGCCGGTAGCTGGCACGAACCCGAGGGTCCTCTGTGAGTGGGCGGCGGACACGGAGCTGTCAGGGACCCGGGGAACAGTCACATGGTCACCGTGTGAGGTGCTGAGCAGCCCAAGGGCCCAGCCTCCCGGGTGGGATTAAGCCAAGGCCTGCCCTCTGGCTGTGGGAGGGGGCAGGAGTGCCTGGTGGGCCCAGCACTGAGCAAGGAGGGTGGCGATGGAGCCTGCAGGTCACTGGTTGCAAGCAAGGCATCATGGGAAGGGGGAACTGCTAGGCACCCAAGCCTCACAGAAAAGGAACCAGCAAAGAGGCCTGAGCGGGGGAGCGGGGATGGCAGGAGAGCCCTGCGTGGCAGATCCACCACTCAGCCCCACCTAGAAACAGAAGCTCCTGCTTGTATCAAGGCCCTGGGCCTCCCTGGTGACTCTCTGCAGGCTGGGACTCCCAGCCACATCCTCCAATGGAAAGCTACTTGCCCTCCACTGCTGTCTCCTTCCCTAGCTGGGAGCAGGGACTGTCAGGTTAGCCAGACAAGCTGGAGCCCAAGAGGTGGGGCCCTGGTGTCTGTGGAGGGAGAGCCCTCATGGCTGCCCTGAGGCCCCGAGTGGGTTGCAGTAGCTCGGCAGACACCTGACCTAACAGGTAGTGCAAGTGCAGTGAGGACGAGCTGGGAGGAGAAGGGGCAGAGGCACTGGATACCCCCGCCAAGGGAGGCAAGGGGGTGGGGGAGAGAGCCTGGAGACCTGGGGGAGGCAGGGCCCAAGGGAAGGCCTTCCGGATGAACCTTGAAGCCAGGGCATCAGCTGAGACCCAGCAGGGTTGGAGTCCCTGTGGTGGGTGGAGACCACCAGACCTCCCCAGGTGGGAGGCCAGCGGGGATGCTGGTGGCAACGGGGTCCATGTGGTTGCTATCAGGTCACCCTCAGGGGAATGTCCCCAAACCTGACCCTCTGTCAGGGTGGCCTGGAAGGAGTGGGCATAGGGCCCAGGAGCCCGGGTATATAGTAAGGTGGCTGCAGGTGCTGGTGGTGGAAAACAGACTCACCCCACCCTCGTCAGGGTTTTTGGAAACCAGACTTCCTCCAGTCTTTTAGTAAAACAGGACCCAACAAGACCCATGTTTCCAGTGAGGATATCAGCTCTGGCCCTGTGACTGCTTGCGGGCATAGTTCCTGAAGAACAGCCTCCACAGACGAGCCAGACCTGCTACTTACGTAGGTAATGCCCGTGAACCTCTTGGCCAGGTGGTAGAAGGCACCATGGATGTAGAACCAGGCCACGTGGAGACGCTGGAGGCACCCGAGGCCCTGCTTGAGCGCTGACACGGCCCGCAGGAGCACACCCTGCTGCTGTTCCGTCAGGGCGGCCGTGCACCGGTGCACCCAGCGCCTCACCCCCGACTGGCTGCTGGGGGCCAGGCTGCCCCGCAAGGGCCAGGCGCCATCACTGGTGGCCTGCAGCTCGTGCTCCAGGTGGAGCAGGGCCTTATCCAGCAGGTAGGGCAGGACGGTGTGCAGCGCCACCAGGATCCCGCGTAGCAGCTTCGAGGGCACGTGGCGCTGTGACGGGCCCACCTGCACGATGCTGACGTATTCCTCCCCAAGGGTCTGGTAGCCTGCAGGGAGAGGGGCCTCAGTGATCTCCTCTACCGAGCCCCCACCTCCCCTCCAAAGGACGATCCTCACAGCCCAGACCCTGTGGCAGGGCGCAGTGCTGGGACCCCTCTGGGGCCACAGGTTCAGCCGCAGAGAAACAGTCCCAGACAGATGTGACAGGGAACCTCAGGGCTTCCAGAGGCCCAGCCTGGACTTAGGGCCTGGACCCCACCTAGGGAGGAGTTTGGGCCCCTTTCTTCCCAGAGGCTGCATGCGGGACAGTTGGGGGACACTGTGAAGCACCTCCAGAAAGCTCCCTCTGCAGGCAGCCCTCTCCTGTCCTCGGGGCCCCTCGGGAGGTCGCGCCGTGGCCACTACCTGCTAGTGTGGTGAGGCCAAAGTAGGCGAGATCTGACACCAGCTCTACCTCTCTCTTCCATTCCAGCCACTTCTTCGCACCTAAGAGGAGGAACTGTACTTGTTATTCCTGAGGGGCTTGGGGTGGTGGGGCATGAGGGTCAGAACAATCCTCGCTCCTGCTGCCCAGGCCCAGCCCTGTAGCCCCTGACTCACCCCCCACACTCTGCTTGCTCCCTGGACTCACACGCTTTCACACTTTCCATTGACACCTGCCTCGCCTGGGCCCTGAGTGTCCTGAGAACCTACCCACCTGCAGCCATGCCCCCTCCAGGATCCACCTAGGCAACTGCTCTAGAACCCAGAGAACCACAAGGACAGGCAGTGTAACACAGTGACCAGGAGCTCAAGCCAAGACCACTGTCCAGCATCAAACCCCAGCTCCCACACTGCTGGCTGTGAGCTCAGGTGAGTTATATCTCTGGGATTCCCATTTCTCCGTCTCTGAGGAGGGTAATAGTAACAGGTCCTCCGGGAAGGCATGTGTTAACAAAACGAGTTAATGTTCTGAAGCACGGAGAGCAGTGTCTGGCATGGAGTAAGTGACTGCTAAGACTGCTAAGTCACTTCAGTCGTGTCCGACTGTGCGACCCCATAGACGGCAGCCCACCAGGCTCCGCCATCCCTGGGATTCTCCAGGCAAGAACACTGGAGTGGGTTGCCATTTCCTTCTCCAATGCATCAAAGTGAAAAGTGAAAGTGAAGTCGCTCAGTCGGAGCAAAATTAAATACACGGGCCATTTGTTTTGATCCTGTCTTGTTCTTCTGCTCAAAGAGAGGCCCATGGCCACCCGGTCCCAGTGTACAGTCCAGCCTCCTTTCAGCTGCTCCGAAGGAGCCCGCTGTCTCCTGGAATCTACCCCACGCTCTTGCCCTTACACTGGACTCCAACGCCCCTGCTCCAGCAGAGCCGTGGACTCTTCCGCGCCTGGTGCCTGGCCCCCACTCTCGCCCTCGGCAGCAGGGGTCAAAGACCAGAGCACCCGCTTCTTCCTTCAGCTCAGGTCTCGGGGGCGCGCAGGGTCAGGCCGAGCCTGTAGAGGGCTGACCGGCGGGCCTGGGGCTCGTCTCCCCGCCTCGCAGCCCCCACGGCCCGTACGGCCCCCAAGACCCCCAGCAGCGGCCCTCACCTGCCAGGTTGTGCAGGGTGCCGCCCGCCGCGCTCCGCAGCCCGCCACGGTAGTAGTCGTCCTTCTGCGCCGCGCGAACCACCTCCGGGGGGCTAGCGGCCGCGGAAGCCATGGTCAAGGGTCGCAGGGCCGCAGGGACCTTGGAGACCGGGGGGACGGGGAGGCAACACAGGGATCCAGAGAGCCACGCCCACGCGGCGGCGCCAGACCGCGGTGTTTATACTGGCGGCTGCCCCACACGAGCAGATCCCCGACTCCTCTCAACTGCTCTCAGAGTAGGGACCAAAGAGGGCCGCGGGGGTGAGGGGCAAGGGGTGGGGAGACAGGGAGGCCACGCATTAGAGGGGACAGAGCTAGGAGATCCCGGTGCCCAGGCACAGGCCACCGGTGGACTTGAGCTGCAGTTCAGGGTCCAGGGAGGGGCCTGGGGAGGGGGCAATGAGAGGAGGCAGTTGGGGTGTCCTAAGGGCTCTGGGTCTGGAGCAGGTTGTGTGTGTGTGTGTGTGTGTGTGTGTGTGTGCTCAGTCTGTCCAACTGTTCAGGGTCCAGGGAGGGGCCTGGGGAGGGGGCAATGAGAGGAGGCAGTTGGGGTGTCCTAAGGGCTCTAGGTCTGGAGCAGGTTGTGTGTGTGTGTGTGTGTGTGTGTGTGTGCGCGCTCAGTCTGTCCAACTTTTTGCCACCCCATGGACTGTCGCCCTCCAGGCTCCTCTGTCCATGGAATACTCCAGACAAGAATGCTGGAGTGGGTTGCCATTTCCTCCTCCAGGAGATCTTCTCCACCAAGGGATCAAACCAGAGTCTCCTGTGTCTCCTGCATTAGCGGTCGGGTTCTTTACCACTGAGTCACTTGAGAAGTGAGCAGGTCATCAGTTCAATTTCTCGGTCGTGTCTGACTCTTTGTGTCCCCATGAACTGCAGCATCATAGCGTCTGTATGTGTGCCTCAGTGGAGGGGGGTGCAGGGGGGCCCCACAAGGACCAGAGGGCCTTGTCCTTTCGGACCTAAGGGGTAGGAGAGAAAGGAGGCAGGTGACCCGAGGGGGTAGAGGAACCATCAATGGCCCTGACTTTGGCTGGGAGGGTGTGGGCTGAGATGGGCTGCAGCTCCTCCCTCACTTTTGCTCCCACATGGATGGCAGTGTGGGTATGTGCCCAGGCAGCACAGTTCAGCTGCACGGAGCCAGCCTTGGAACAGACTCAGGTCTCATTGGGCTCTACCAGGTGCAGGCAGGCCCCACCTAGAGGGAAGGGACAGGACTTGGGTCGTCCCACAGTCCATCCTGCTACTGAAGCCCCAGTGACCCTTGGAGTGGTGCCCTTGTCTGTGTACCCTGGTCACAGAGACCACCCACTGCTTTGGTCTGTAGTCTGGGGTGGACCCTCGGGCAGGGGCCCGGTGGAGGCACAGGCCTCACTAGTTTCTGGCCAACTCTCATCAAACAGGCTGGCCCCAGAAACGCCCTGGCCTGTGGGTTTGCACAGACGGACAGCGTCCACCACCACCAAGTTGGATTTGAAGAGGTTTTGTCCCCTTCCTCAGGGTTGCCACCTGGTTCCTTCAGAACCCTGAGGGGTGGGCCTAACCTGGGTCACCTCCCCCACTGGCTGGTTCCATCTCCCTACCCCGCGCTGCATGTCCAGGTCTTCCCACCAGCACTGCCACACTGGGGAGGGCAAGGCCAGAAACTGTTGCTGTGTGACTGTTCTCAGGGAAGTGCTGCCTGGGATCCAGCTGGGTCCAGTGCCATGGAGCTGGTTAGTTGGGGTCGGAGGCCCCAACTGTGACTTGAGTTTTTTGGGAGGAGAGTCAGAGCCAAGAATGGTCAGCAGGTGGCGCCATCAGCCCACCTGCTCCACCAGGGTAGTGGGTAGAGTTGTAGGGGACTGGGTAGTGAGTCTCACCCTAAAGAGTGAATCTGTATCAAAACCAAAGAAGAAGGAGTGAGACCAGCAGGGTGCAGAGATGGCCACGTGGCCAAAGAGGGGGATGAGACAGTTTCAGAAGGAAGTCGGGGTGGATGGGAAGTCCCAGCCTGGTCAAGAGTCAGCTGTCCTTGTCCCCTGGTGGCCAGGCAAGTTGGAGCCCTGGGCGTGGGATGGTCTCCTGCTGGAGGCCTCACCATGTGACTTCTGACCAACTCTGGCTCCTGGGACAGGAAGGGGAAGACACGCAAGGACTTGGCCACTGGGACCAGGCAGATATCTGACCGGGTGTAGACCCTGCATGGGGCCCAAATGTCCTCCACTTCATTTGGCTCCCTTTGTGCAGAAGCAGCTGAGCCAGGAACCTGCTGTGACCTCAGCTGCGTGACCTCATCTACAGGAACTCACCTGCTTACTCTGACAGCCCTGGGCCTCAGTTTTCTGGTCTGCGGAATGGGGATGCAGATACAAGGAGCTGATGCTTATAAAGTGCCTATTCTGTGTGCATCAGCAGCCGCAGGCTTGGGCAGGGCTGGGTCTGGGTCAATGGGAGTGGGGTCCTCACCTCACTGCTGAATTCAGTCACTTCCTCACACTGTCAGATCAATCCCTCCTTTGGGACACTTGCTATGGCCCCTCATTGAGCCCAGCTTGGGGGGCAGCCTTATGCACACTCTCTTGGTTCCCCTGCTCATCTCCCACCCTCCCCCAGCCCCACCCAGCAGCCCGGTGGTCAGGTTGGCCAGCTGGTTTGTGTCCCTCTGCTGAGAGACCAGCTTCACTGGACACACCTTCTTGCTTGGGCAGCTGCTCTGCCCTCTAGCCCAGCTCAGGAGTACCTGTCCAGAGAAGGAAGGAGGGGCATGGCGGGTTAGCTTGCAGCACTTGATTGTTGCCAAGGTGGTCTCACTGTGTGACCCCCCTCCTCCCAAATCTCCAGGGCATGGGGTCTTCCAAGCATGGCAGGATACCTGGCTGGGCACACCGCTGCCCTGGGACTGGGGGTGGTCTGCTCCCAGCAGAGCCTTTCCTGGAACCCTGGATCCCCGGCACATCCTATGGGGGTAGCAGGTGCTTCTCATCATCTGAGGATGGCTGAGGAGCCAGTGAGGCTGAGATGTCAACCCAGGGGTGGCATGGGGAGATGCAGATGGCTGGGGACCCTGGGTCAGCTTTGCTGTTGGGCCTGGGTCCTTGACTGAGCAGGCACTTTGTGGGGTGTGGAGCAGAGGTGCGTGGAGCAGAGGTGTGCACTGCTGCCCCTGGTGGGGAAGTGGGGGTAGAATGGGGGGTGGGCTGCTGCAGTTCTGGCCCCAGGTGTGGGGTTGGACTGGCCCAACTCCCCCCTTCCCTACAGCTTGTTAGGGCGCAGCTCTCCCTGGGGACAAACCCGGAGAACAAGTTCCTCTAGCTGGTGGTGGTGCTGGGCTGGGAGCACACCTTACCCGCCAGGCAGCTGCCTTCTGTGGGTGACCCCCCAGAACTGAGTTGGGACTCCCACCAGCCCCTGGGGCAGAGGCCTCTTCAACCCCCTTGACCCCCTGTCACAGGAACCAGAGCAGTGCCCAGCCTGGGGCTTGTTGAGAGAAGGGACAGGACAGGGACTGCCTGGGGCTTGAGCTGGCCTGGGAAGTAATGTCGAGAGATTTCGGGGCACAGGTGCTGGTCAGGGACTCTGCTGGTGGCCAGGGCCAGTGTGATACCTGGCTTAATGGGGTGCTTGGACTTGGGGGCCCTGGGCTTCTGTCAGGCTTCAAGGGGGAATGGGACAGGAATCTGGAGCTTGAGGGGCCAAGGTGGGAAGTGGTACCATCCTTGTAGCAGAGCTGTGACTGAGCTCGGAGAGGCCATGCCTAGTCCAAGGCAAGTGCAAGGTGAACCCCAAGTCTGTCTGGTCCCACATCTGGATCCTGATGGTTTTTCCTGATGCTGAGGAGAAGGTGGAGGTGTGAGTGCAGCTATCATCCTAAGGCTGAGCTGGTTGATAACTAGGGCCTGGACACTAAGGGCCCAGGGAAAAGGCGATTTGGGAGGACTTCCTGGAGGAGGAGATTTTGCACTGGCATGTGAGAGAAGGGCTGCACCCAGACCAGAGGCCATTCTTCCAGCCTCCCGGGGAAAAGGGAGGTAAGACAAGCCAGGACCCTGCAAGGTGGGGTACTCACGAGATGGAGAATCCGTGGGCACCAGGCAAGGCCAGGGAGGGCTAAAGAGGGTGGCCTGAAAAAGGCCTCTGGCTGGGCACAGATCACCCACACACACTCCCATGACTAGCCTAGGGAGCGGCATCCACCAGGGGTGCCGCGTGTGGACAGGCTCTGGGAGGTCAGCCCTGTCCTGGGAGCTCATCTGCTGGAGGCTCCCTGGAGAAGTCCCCCCAACCCCATGTCACTGTCTCCATCACAGTGTCCTCCTAACGGGGTGGGCACTGGGGCTGCCACCTCTGCGCTGTAGGTGTGAGCTCAGCAGGTCCTCACCACCCTCGGCCTCAGGATCCTCACCTGACAAATGGGGGATAGGAAGTCTTACCCTCTGGCCCTGGGAGCCCCCAGGCTCCACGTGTGTCCAGTGCGGGCAGTGTGGGGCAGCCCGAGGGGCGAGGCTCATTGTGGTTCCCCTCGTGAATGGCCTGGGGCTGAGTGGCTCAGGGTTTGCAGGGAGGTGCGGCAGCAGGTGGTAAAGGCCTCAGGGGTTTGCAGGCTTCTCAGCAGCAGAAATGCTTTTGTGACTCCAGTGATGGTGCCGAGAGGGCAAGTCCAGAGGATGTCTTCTGTTTGGCTCCCTTGTCTTTTCCCAGTGGGCGCCTGGTGGGCAGCAGAGCTTGGGGCTCTGTATGGACCAAGCTGCGAGGCCAGGGCAAGTGGATGCGGCTGGATGCGCAGCAGGCACAGTCCACAGCTTGTGCTCGTCAGGAAGCAAGGCCGTGGCCTGTCTCGCCAGTCCCCCGCTGGCCGGGGCTCCGGAGGGAACTGTGGTGCGCTGGTTTGGACCTCCAAGCCCACTTAGTTCTGAATTTGGGTTTGGGGCATGGGCTTTTCTGGCTCACAGTGGCTGGTAGCTGCCAACGACCAGCTCTTCTCACGGCCCCTCTGCAGCCTCGAGGCTGCACTGAGCACCCCCAAGGAGGGATGTTTACTTTCGAAGTAGAAGAGCCGAGGCTACTGAAGGCCTGCAGCCTCCTCACCTGGGATGTGAGGGTCGGGAAGTGACCAGGGCCTGGGGGCTGTGAGTGTGCTGCGCAGGGGCTCCCCAGGGAGGAACACTGTAGTGGCTTCTCTTGTGAGCACCCTGCGAGGGAGCAGACAGAGTGGCTCCCATCTGTTGGAGGCCAGGGGTCAGGAGCTGAGTCCCTCACAGGAGGCTCTGGGTGCCCTGTGCATTGACAGGCTCCCTGATGTGGCCTGTCTGGGGGCTGTAAAATGACAGTTTACAGTGGAACCTGCCAAGACCTGTCCCCAAGACCAGGCTGAGGGGGAACCACATGAGGCGTCTTTAGTGTTCTCCCCCCGTGCAAAGACTTGCATTTGGGAGCTGTGGCCATGTCCTCACTGCCCGTGCCACCCAGTGCCCTCTTGACTGACTGGCACACAGCTGACCAATCGTGTTCATCCTACCCAGTACCCCCAGGGTGCTCTCTGGTGGTATTCAGTGCCCATCTTTGGTTTTAGTTATTTTTCCGAATGCATAGTGTGTTTTGTTGCAATCACCTTAAAAGCTTTTTAAATACAATTTTAAAGATTATACTCCATTTACAATTATTACAAAATATTGGCTGTATTCCGTGTTGTACAATATATCCTTGTAGACTGTCTTGCACTGAATAACTTGTACCTCCCAGTCTTCTGTCCCCATATGATCCCTCCTCCCCACTGGTAACCACGAGTTTGTTACTTAGTATAATCTCCGAGTCCATCCATGTTGCTGCAAATGGCATTATTTCATTCTTTTTGTGGCTGAGTAATATTCCACTGTATATATGTAACATGCATGCATGCATGCTCAGTCGCTTTAGTCATGTCTGACTCTGCAATCCTATGGACTGTAGCCTGCCAGGCTCCCCCGTTCATGGGATTCTCCAGGCAAGAATACTGGAGTGGGTTGCCATACCCTCCTCCAGGCGATCTTCCTGACCCAGGAATCTCACTCGTGTCTCCTGCATCATCTGCATTACAGGCAGATTTTTTACTGCTGAACCACCAGGGAAGTCCATATATGTACCACATCTTCTTTATCCATTCATCTGTTGATGGACATGATGAACACAGATTGCTCCCACATTTTGTGTTGTAATTACTTTTTTTTACATTTATTTTAAATAAATAATTGCTTTACAATGTTGTATTGGTTTCTGTTGTACAATAACATGAATCAGCTTTAAGTATACATTTATCCTCTCTTGAGCATCCCTCCCACCCCCTGCAATTACTTTGGATTCATATCTATATTAGGGGTGCAGAGGTTTTTGGTCTCAGTATCCCTTTCCACTCCGAATAATTGTTGAGGACCCCAAAGAGGCAGAGCTGGGGAGAGCTGGCTATGAGATCTTCAGTAATTCTGTGAGCTGGTTGGTAAACATAGCCATTATTAAAATCAAATTATGAAAGTGAAAAACCAACAAGGTCCTAATGTACATCACAGTGAACTCTGCTCCGTGTTATGTGGCAGCGTGGATAGGAGGGGAGTCTGGGCGAGAATGGATTATCGGGGAGAATGGATACATGTGTTTGTATGGCTGAGTCTCTTTTCTGTCCACCTGAAACTTTATAGTCAGAGCTATGTTTTTTCCAATAGTCATGTACGGATGTGAGAGTTGGACCGTAAAGAAGGCTGAATGCCCAAGAATTGATGCTTTTGAATTGTGGTGCTGGAGAAGTCTCTTGAGAGTCCCTTGGACAGCAAGGAGATCAAACCAGTCAATCCTAAAGGAAATTAACCCTGAATATTCACTGGGAGGACTGATGCTGAAGCTGAAGCTCTAATACTTTGGCCACTTGATGTGAAGAGCTAACTCATTGGAAAAGACCCTGATGCTGGGAAAGATTGAAGGCAGGAGGAGACAGGGATGACAGAGGACGAGATGGTTGGATGGCATCACTGACTCAATGGAAAGGAGTTTGAGCAAATTCCAGGAGATGGTGAAGGACAGGGAAGCCTGGCATGCTGCAGTTCATGGGATCACAAAGAGTAGGACATGACTTAGCAACTGAATAACCACAATATGTATGCCTCAGTCCCTTCACTGTCCACTTGAAATTTTCACAACGTTGTTAATTGGTTATACTACAATACAAAATAAAACGTTAAAAACGAAAAAAAAAAATCAAATTATGTAAACCATATAAGTTATATAAAAACACAAGCAATCAACACTCAAAATTTAGCACTTCCTAATTATTCACTTCTTACTATAGATAGGATCTGTGTCTGTTCCATCTAAGGACTGGCAATCCCAGGGGATGGAATGTGCCCATTTCTTCCCAACTCCTTGCTCCTGAATCTCACGGTCGTAGCTTGAAATTGGCCGAGGTGGGTGCATTTAGAGCACAGACATCAGCGAGCATGACCTGCAGGGCTTTCCTCCCCAGAGAGCTGGTGGTCAGGCTTGACCTGCACACTCGGGGTTATGAGCTCCTGACAGTTTACACAAAGAACATAAAAGTGATCGTTTAAAACAGTAGCTATGGGGGACTTCCCGGGTGGTCCAGTGGTTAAGAATATGCCTTGCAATGCACGGGGATGAGGGTTCAATCCCTGGTCAGGGAACTAGGATCCCTCATGCTGTGGGGGCAGCTAAGCCTGTGCACTGTGATTGGAGAAGCCCCCGCACACCGCATCGAAGACCCAGCACAGCAAAAAAAAAAAAATGCTATGGATGGAGTCTTACTAAAAATAACAATCAACACATTGCATGTTAATATAAATAACATTTTATGAAAATAACTATGTTTTTCCAAACAAAAAATTCAGCCAGAAGAGTGACATTTTTTACATTGTTGCAAATCTCCATAATGTTTGGGTAGAGAAGAGAAGACAGCTCCATCTGCCCTACTGGTTGTGGTAAAGAATTCGAAGAAATCTTCTGATTCAGGTGTGCGCGTGCTAGTTCAGTTCAGTCACTCAGTCATGTCCAACTCTTTGGGGCCCCAAGGACTGTAGCCCGCCAGGCTCCTCTGTTCATGGGAATTCCCAGGCAGGAATACTAGGGTGAGTAGCCATTTCCTGCTCCAAGGAATCTTCCCCACCCAGGGATCGAACCCATGTCTCCTGCATTGGCAGGCAGATTCTTTACCAACTGTCCTGTGGGGGAAGCCCAGGTAACAGTGGGTATTCTTAAATGAGATGCCAAAATGGAACCAGTGAGAGATTCTTTAAGAAGTTGAGATGTGAAAGCTGCAGCCAAGGGGAACTTCTCTGGTGGTCCAGTGGTTAAGAATCCGCCTACCAATGCAGGGGACATGGGTTTGATCCCTGGTCAGAGAACTAAGATCCCACATGCGGCAGGGCAACTAAAGCCACAACACAGGATCCCTCGTGCCACAACTAAGACCTGATGCAGCCAAACAGATAAATAAATATATTTTTAAAAAGCTGTAGCTGTATCAGTGGCCATCAGGGATTCTGTTCCACCAATACCCACTGGTCCGGTTTTCGCTTGCAAAGGATCTTCACCATGATTTTGGACTATCCTGTTTTGGTCATTTGGGAAATACTCATTTGCTGGATTTTCCAAGTGTTGACATGTTCATTAGATCATATTAACACCACAAATCTCATGAGAAAGAGCCGTCACTGATGGGAAGCTGTCAGACCCATAGCAGTGGGTACGAGTTCTCCCCAAAAGCTGATGTTCACTTAAGCTCTGACTTTTAGCGTTGGTGGCAGCTCTTGTCATTTCTTTTCCTCTGAAGTGGCGGACTCACTCTGTTTGTTTTTGAGAGCAGCTGGTAGATGTCTGCGCACCCATAAGGCAGGGCCAGCTGTTCTGGGTAAAATGCGGTGTCTGTGAGCTGCATCCGTGGCCGGTTCAGGGGCAGCAGCTTTGCATGCACGTGCGAGCCCTTCGTCGTAGTCTTGAACAAAAAACTAGAAAGATGCAAACCCATAGCTGAGATTTCACGGGATGCATCCTTCTTACTGCTCTGTTGAGGACATGCTCAGGGAAACAGCCTTTGCTTTGTTCAATCCTGAGCACGTGGTGACGCAGGGCATGAGGACGTGGCCCTGCAGCCTTGATCCGTGCAGAGCGAGCGCTACCCCCTGCCCCCGTTGGTGCACACATCTGCGTGGGGAAGGAGGGGGAATCATGAGAACAGTTCTGACCTTGTGGGCCCCTGAAAGGTTCTGGGCACCCTGGGGTTCCGTGGGCCGCTCTTTGGGAAGCAGTGCTCAGGAGCGTGGCCTTGGTCGGCTGCCCCTCTGATCTCCGCTCCTTCGCTTGCCCCTGTGCTCTCACTCACCTTGCATCTCTCTCCCACGAGACGTCTCTCTTCTTCCTTCCGATGTTGTGTTGTTCCAAGTGTGTGACTTCCAGCACTCCCGCCCCCGTCCCTTGGGGCCTGGAAGGGTTTTCTCTGTGGCAGAGTGGCTGGGTCCCAGGCTGCACACATGGGCCCTGGCAGAGTGATCCCCGCTCGTACCCAGGACTTGCCCTCAACTGAAGCCCTTTCCTCCTGTCCTTGGGTGTGGGTCCTGCTCCATGAAGCCCCTGGACCCAGACATGTGGGTACGTCACCTGGTCACTCCTGCCTAGCCTCAGGGTCAGGGCACAGGCCCAGATAGGCTGAAGGGTGGCCAGCCAAGCCCACATGCAGAGATGGCAATGCCCATACCCAGACCAGCAGACTCCCCTGCCTACAGTGGCCAATGCCCAGCCTTGAGGCCGGGCTAAAGTGGCTGCCAAGTAGCAGTTTCTGGTGCGTCGACAGCGGCACCCACCCTCCCGCCCTGTCCTGGCTGGCCTCTGAGGGGCAGGGGTCCAGTGGGCCTCTTTGCCCGGTCCCCACCCACTCAGCCTGATTCTTAATGACATCATGCTGACTGCACACCCGTGGGCAGCGGCCAGTTCCCAGCCTGACGCTGGCATCTGGGCTGGGGTCTGGGCAGAGGCTGGAGGCCTGAGTTGGGAGGTGCCCCCTCCTTAGTGTGGGGTCAGCCTATGAGAGGAGGAAGGGCCGAGCTGGGGACCCTCCCCATGGGGGCTGGGGTGGCTGGAATGAGGGGCACCACCAGGGCCCTGGCATGGCTCAGGGGCAGGGCCGGCAGCAAGGGCTCACGGCGCCGGTGCTGACCTCACAGTCCTCTGCAGCCTCGCCTCGGTGCACAGTGGGTGCTGCTGCCTAATTAGGTTCTCCTGTGCCAGCCTGAGCCCCACACCCGGCCCCGCTCCGCCAGACGTGTCTGGGCATGGCTCCTGGGCTCCCGGCGCGGCAGGAAACGCAGGCCTGCTTGGATCCCTGGCAGCAGCCGGTAGGGCAGCAGGAGCGGCGCCCGCCTCTCGGGCTGTGTGGCCAAGGGGCCGTGGGGGTCCAGTCACCTTGGAGAAGCTACCTGCAGGTGAGCTGGGGGTCAGGGCCGTGGCAAGGGGTGCCCAGGATGGGAGGTGGGCCTGTGGAGGGTGAGGGTGGGCCCAGCCCGGCTGGGGCAGACGAGGCCTCTGGGCTGGACAGAGGGCTGCATGGCATTTCCCCTGTGCTCATGGGACGAGCAGGACCCCGGGGAACTCCTGGGGGAGCAGGGAGGGGATGAGCAAGGCTGGGGTGGGGGACCCTGGCGATTGGTTCTGGGGAGTGTCAGCCTATTCTGGGGGTGCTGCTGCTGATCTTGGGGTGGGGGTGGGGCAAGAGGAGAGCCTAGGGGGGTGAAGCCTTCTGGAGTGGAGGAGGGGCCCTTCTTCCCGGGGGGGGCCGGAAAAGGGACACAAAGTAGGGCTGCTCTGAGGGGCCCTTGGGGGGTACTGCCCCCATCCCCAGCTGTTTTGTTCCCCTTGGGCAGAGCGTGGTTCCCAGGGTCTGAGAGCCTAGGTGTCCCGATGTCCCTCCCAGGGCCAGGCCTTAGAAGCTCTGTCCTGTGCACATCAGGAGGGCTCCAGAGCCCAGTGGCCAAGGCCCCCATCCCGGCCTCTGTGGTCTCTCTGTGCCCCTGGGGAGGAGGCTCAGAGGAGGGAGTGGGCACTGAGGAAGCCTATGGAAAGACATGGACGGGTGAGTGAGGAGCTGGGTAGATGCAGGGGAGGTGGGGGGAGCAGCAGAGGGGCCTGAACAGAGGCCCGGGTGCGACAGAGCCTCTGTGGAGGATGCAAGGAGGCTGGGCGGGGCCTGGGCCCACTCGGGGTGGTGAGACCCCAGTCAGCCTGCCGAGGGGTGGTGGGCAGCCTGAGAGGCCAGCATGGCCTTGAGCCACTGCCCAGACCAAGTGGTGGCTGGGAGGGCCCGAGACCACAGACCTGGGGGTGACAGGTGCAGTGGGACCTGAGGGCTAGAGAAAGGGCGGAGGGGGGCCCAGCTGTGCCTTGGGCTCCCCCTGTGGTCTGTGGGGCCCCTGCGTGGCCAGGGCATCCAGCACTATCTACAGCAGAAGTGGCTGGCTGGTTTCTGTAAAAACACCCCCTGTTTTGCCTTTGAAATTTATCGAGCTGTGGGACAAGTCCCAGCAGAGAGATGCAGTTGCACTTGGGTGATGAGGCCATTGATATGGTCCCAGCCTCTGGCTGCACTTGTGCGTGTATGTGCGTGCTCAGTCGTGTCCGGCTCTGTGTGACCCCGTGGACTGTAGCCTGCCAGGCTCCTCTGTCCATGGGACTTTCCAGGCAAGAATCCTGGAGTGAGTTGCCATTTCCTTCTCCAGGGGATCTTCCCCTGCCCCCAGGGATCAGACCCACGTCTCCTACATCTCCTGCACTGGCAGGTGGATTCTTTACCACTGAACCCCCTGGGAAGCCCTTGGCTGCACCGGCTCCTCCCCCAAAGCCTTCATACTCCGGGTGGGTGGGGTCGCCCTCCTGCCTGACTCCCACCAGGCTGCCCTGCACCCTGCCCTGGAGAGGGAGAGGGGCTGGACTGCCATTCAGCCGCCTCCTGCCTTCCTGCCCCAGCATTGACCTGGACGGCTGGACAGGCCTTGCCCCATCAGCCCCGCAGCCCCTGCCTCTTGAAGTGTGATGAGGGGCAGGCCCAGACTCCATCTGGGCAGGGGACGTGGCAGGGGCTCTCAGGCAGAGGGACCTCAGTGCAGCCCCTCCGTGCCTCCTGCAGATGGCCGGCCTCAGCTAGTAATCCAGGTCAGCCCCTCCTCTCACCTGCTGCTCCACTGCCGAGAGCCAAGGTCCCTCTGTGATGGCGCCCTCGCCCGAGGATCCGGGCCCTGATCTGGAGAGTAGACGGCCTTTCCTGAGCACCAACATCGTGCCCGTGGGTGAGTGCGGTCTCCAGCCAGATAGTGATGTGGTTCTGAGCTCACCCGGCAGGTGTGATGTCCTGGTCCCACCCAGGGAAAGGGTCAGGGCCTGCTCCTCTGGAACGGTGAGGGGTGCCGTGGGCTGCCAGGAGCGGGATATCTCCTGGGACAGGGGAAGCGGCACAAGCACACTTATTAGGAAGACAGCTTGGGGGCTGCAGCTCTCTCTCCAGCTCCGTCCGGCTCAGTCAGACCCCTGCGAGCCCTGCGCTGGCTTGGGGGGTCCTCAGCTGATCTGGGCCTCCTGTGACCACGTGCTGTGCCTCCAGTCCTGGCCCTTGGTGTGCATTTCCTGGTGTCCTGTGGCCTGTTGGCTGGGACACTTGTGGCCTCGGAAGTGGGTTGTGTGGGTTGAAGAGCCTGCTGTCTTCTTGATTTTAAAAACCATGGGAGTTTAGTGTCCAGACTGGAAAGTACACAGACCTCATGGGTGTAGCTGGGTGCGGTTACACAGCGGGAACCATGGGCTCCACCTGCCCCCACACCCTGGCTCTCTACTCTTCTCATGTCCATCACCCAACATGTGTCTGCTGCATCACGACTTCCAACTTTTGGAATCACGCAGGTGTGTGGGTGGACCTGGCCAGGTGTGAGCCCTTGCCTGAGGGGAGGGTGGGTGCCCGGCGGTGCCCTGCTCCTCTTTGGGCTTCCCAGGCTCCACATCCCATCAGACAGACCGTGCCCGCAGCGCTCCATGTGGCAGACTTACAGGAAGATGGGGGTCTTGTTCCCTCCCCGCCCAGGGCAGTTGGCTGCTGTCTGCCCCGAGGTCCAGCATGCTGGGCTGAGTTGAGGTTACCATAGCGTGTGTGCCCCTCCCTGCCCTGGGCCTGCCAGCCCCGAGCCAGGAGCTGCAGGATGTGGGGGGCTGAGCCCACCTGGGAGGGGAGTGGGTGGGCCATGGGGGCAGTACTCGGGGGCCCGGCACACTGCATCTTGGCAGTGTTTCCTTCTCAGGTGTGTGGCTGGCCTGGTGCCTGGGGGCAGTCTCTCGACCACCCAGAGGGAGAGACCCTGGGGTGCAGGTTTCTGGCTGGTTGGCTGGGCGCTCTGCTGTGCAGTGTGTCTGTCTCTGCCTGTTGTTGTTGGGTGGGAGGGTGCTCTTCCTGGCGCCTCCTTGGCAGACACAGCAGCTCAGGGGACCCTGACTCTCCTGGGATGTCCTGGGTGGGGGTCTGCATGGTGCCCGGCTAGCACCGGGCTGTGGGCATGATGACGGGTTTGTGTCTCAGTGGGGCGCGCCTGCATGTGTGTGGGTGTGTGTGTGTGTTCTCGTGCACACGAGGGCCTGCTTTTCCTGGGGGGCCGTGCCCGCTGCAGAGCGCATGGAGCTGAGAGTGTGTACACAACTGTGGGCGTTACGCTCCCTTTCCCCCCCTCCCCGGGCCGGAGGGAGCCGCCCACCTCATTCCTTCACATTCCCTAGATGCGCCCAGACAAGCCTTCTCCGCCTGAGGGGGTGTCTGCTTGGAGGCATGCGGTCCCCTGCCCGGGCTCAGGGCCTGCCTTTCACCTCAGTCTGGGATGGACACCCAAGGAAGGGGTGATTGGACAGGGGAGCGGAGGGGAGGGGAGGCCTCTGGGCCTCTGGCAGTTCTGGCTGTTGGGAGGGGCTGTGATGTTGAGGAAAGGGGGCCCCACCCTCAGACTGATGTCCCTCCCCCTGCTCCCAGCCCCCACCCCCATGCTTTCCTGTCTCCCCCACTCCTGGCTCGCTGATGCTGACGTCAGGCTAGGTCCTGTGCTGAGTGTGGGGCTGAGGGCAGGGCTGGCAGGGTTGGGCGGGGGCCTGATCTGGCCTGGAAGTCCTTCCAGAAGGTCCTGAGGCAGCCCTGGTGAGCATGGGAGGGTAGAGGAGGCCTGTGGGCTGGGTGACAGGCTCAGAGCCGGCGAAGCAGGCCAGTGTGTCCTGGAAGCTGTCTGGGACGGTCAGGAGGCTCCTTCTTGCCTTGGACTGAAGCACGTCTGGGCTCCTGTGGGCCACAGTGGCTGCCCTGGCCAGGCCAGTTCTGTCCCCAAGTTGGAACCAGTGGGGCGGGCTGGGCAGAGGCCCCCAGGAAGTGGGGGCCTGGGGGCTGCTCTGGAGTCCTGGTCGCTCAGACTGTGGGGCCAGTGACCCACCTGGTGCCCACTTGGTGGCACTGGACTCGCGTCCACGGTGTCCACGATGGGGGCAGGCCCTGCTCCAGCCTGGGCAGTGCGTGTGGCTGGCGTGGCTCACATTCTGTGGCTCTCATCTCTGCCTACGGCTCTTGGCCCAGAGCAAACCACACACACCAGCTCCTACTGGGCCTGGGCAGGTAGACAGAGTGGGGCCAGGTCCTACCCCCACAGCATGGTCTCCTACCCAGGTTCTCTTGCATTTAGAGTTACTTAGTCCCATGCAACAGGCAGGAGAGCGCAAATGAGCTGCCCTGAGGTTATGGATCTGGGGGTGCCGTGGGAGGTGCTCAAGGCATAGGTCTGGCCCCCCCACCACCCTGGGGCTTGCAGTGCTGGGGCAGTGGAGTGGGTGTCCTTGCTGACCTGGGGCTGGAGGGTCTGTGTCGGCTGTAGCCTCTGGGCTGTGAGGCTAGGGGCTGGGACTGGAGTGAGTCTACATGGCAGGAGTGTGAACTCCTGGGGCTTCGAAGTGTGTTCAGACAGCCTGCTTTACCTGGGAGTTGGTTCCCCCTGTGCTGGCCTCGCTGTGTTTCTTTTCTGCTGAGGGTGGAAGCAGGACTTGATGGAGGAGATGGTCTGGAGGCACAGAGCACACCCTTCCCTGAACCTCTGTGTGCAGGCTCTAGCTGCTGCAGGTCACCACCTGTGCCTCTCACTGTCCAGCTCCCTCCTGTCGAGCCCCGCCCTGGGAGCCTAGACCTATGGCTCCCTTCTAACCTTTGCATCTTCTTCCAGAGCATGAATTTTCCCGCCTGCCTCACTCTGGTGGACGCGGTGCCTCAGCCACCACCGAGCACCTGGCGAGCCCGTGAGCGCTGGCAGTTATGCAGGCATTTCAGTCTGCGCCTCTGGTTGTTTCCTTGGAGGCGCCATGGTCTTGGCATTTGACTGCGCCAAGCTCTTTTAAGCTCCCGCCTTCAGCTTTCTGGGCAGCCTCAGCGTCTGGGGCACTTGCTCCAGCCTCCCCGGCCGCCTTTCCTTGCTTGGTGCGGGGCTGTAGGCTCTTTTGGAGGAGGCAGGACTCGTGGACGCACCTTCAGGGCGATCTGCATCTGGGCAAAGTGACTGTGGCTCCCTGGACAATTGCAGCTTTGGGCTCTTTCATTCTCTGGACACCCCTGGGGGCCTCTGGGCAGGGGCACGCTCCCCTCATGGAGGGTCCTTATCCCCAGGAATCTAGACTGCAGCCTGGTTTAGAGAAACAAAACCAAATCCTGCCTGTGAGTAGATGAAGTAGACGTTATAAAGTTCAAGTATTGTGAGCTCCTCCGCTTCCCTCAGGTGCTCACTCATGGCCTATTAACTCTTCGTTTACACCCAGTTCTAACAGGTGGCCCAGAGGGTGAGCAGGCCAATTAGACTCCCCAGTCTTGGAGAGTGTGGTTAGGGTGTTTCCACCAGAAAATGCCCCACCCAAGCGAGTAGAGGAGCCCTCGACTGCAAGGTTTCCTGGCTAGGTGGACAAGGGGACAGGACCTTTCTGATCATGTCTTCTCTCTGATCCTACAGGCCCCTCTTCCTGGTGTCACATGCACTGACGCTCCTTGTCATCATGAATCTTGAGCTGGTTGTGTGGATGAAGCCATGAATTGTTTTGGTCCTGGGCGTCCACCCAGGGCCTGGGTGCAGAGGGATAACCTAGCCTCCACACCTGGGGTGGCATGGGGGTCCCCCATGCTCAGGGCTTCTGCACAGGGGAGATTTCTTCTGACAAGTGTGGGGCCTGCATCTCCCAACTACCCATGCACCAGGAACCTGGCACATGTCAGAGCTGGGCCGGGCCATGGGACAGAGACCCGGCTATGACGGCAAGTGGGGAAGCAGACAGCCCCAGACCATTCTGCTGGGTCTACAGGGGAGTGGGTGGAAAGAGGGGCCAGACCACTGAATTCTGATCAGGAGAAGGAAAGGGGCCGCTGCAGATAGAAGCAGGGGATGGGGCGGCCAGTCCATTGTCTGGGGCCAGCGGACAGTCGGGGGCTGCAGCTGGTAGCCTGGGAGCTGCTTCCTGTGGGAGGAAACCTGGTCTTAGGGGTTTCCAGAGTGAGGCCAGGGGAGCAGGGGCCCTCATGCCCTGGACACAGGACACCTCTGAGTTGACTGGGCTGGTGGCTCACTCCAAGCACCGTACCAACCATCCTGGCCAGAGTAAGCCAGCCAGGCCAGCAGCAAGCTCAGCAGAAGTTGTTTGGGTTTCACTGAGGCCAGAGGGTGTATAAATGTGTTTGTGAGGTGAGGGGTGTTAGGAGTGGCAGGTGGGGAGCTCTCTGCAGGGATGGTGAGGGGCCTGGTCCAATCTCTCCTGAGTCTGGCTAGATGAGGAGGGGTGGGGCCAGGAAGGACACCCTTCAGGTGGGAGTGGGTGTGGGGGTGAGCGGCGTGAAGTCCTGCTTGGCCCCTCCCAGGACCTACTCCGGATCCCAATGCCCACAGCCTCTGTCCTCCCACTGGGCTGGACAGCCATGTGGGCAGGGGACAGCTAGCTCTCAGCATGTGTGGGCACAGGACTCCAGACCCGAGCTGGTGGGAGAGGGAGAATGTAGTCCAGACCTGGCCCCTGGAGGACAGCTTCGGGGTCTGCTTTCCATCCAGCTGGCCACGAGGGGGGCACCTGGGAATCAGCAGGGTGCCACTCTGCCCGGTTCAGACCCCATGCTCTCTGAGCATGGTTGCCCACCCCAGAGACTTGAGGTCCACTCTCCACTCCCACCAGGGTCACCCCACTCAAGATGCCCAGGTCCCCCTCCTGGCCAGGTGCACCATGGACCTCCCAAAGCCAGTCAGACAGTGCTGCCCGAATCTCAGACTCGTCAGCATGTGAATTTGATGTCAGCTCAGTTTGAGAGGAAAGGACTGCCCCCCACAGTCCAGGAGCCCAAGTCCTGCTCCTCAACGTCTCGGGTCCCCACACTTTTCTCCATGCCCATGGCCCTGCCTGTCTGAGCCACCTGGGTGTCCACATCTGCCTAACAAGGCCTGCAGCCAGACCTCCTGTTGCACAGCCTCCCAACTCCCCTCTTCTGGCCCCTCCCCACTAACCACCTGTCTTACTTATCTTCTGGATCTGACCCGAGAACACCTCCTCACTTTTGTCTCTAAGACCCTCTGTGATCTGGTCCCTGCATCCCTTTCCTATCTCGCACCCTCAGCCCTTCTTCCTCTGCTCAGCCCCTCCCCTCTGAGGATCCCTCCTGCTGTGCTCCCTCCAGGGAGCCGCCTAGTGTCAGCAGTGACAGTTTTCATCAACCAGGTACAAGGCGAGTTGGTTGGCTCATGCTGGTCAGTGGGCAGAGGCCTCCAGGGCAGGGGTCTTGGGATAGGGGCCCACTGAATTCCAAGTCATCCCACTGGGTACCCTGGGGACTCACAAAGAGTGTCTGTCAGTGGTTACAGGACTGAATGAACAAACAAGTGAGGGAATGGATGGGCTGGCTGCTGCATGGGAGCCATATTTGGTTCATAAGAGTGGTGGGTGGAATAGGCCAGGGGCTTGGGCGTGGGGTAAGAAGAGGGGCAGGCCCCAATGTCTCCTGGTCCAGAGACCCCCCTGGGGTGGCCCTGGGGAGGGTCTCTCTGCTAGGACCACCCTCCTGTGCTCTGGCCACCCTCTCTCTCTGTCCCTCCCCACTGTCCAAGGCACACTCCCCTCCCCCACCCATCTCCCATCTCCCTCCTTGTCACCCAGGTCCTTCCTTGCCGCTCCCGGGCCAATGACCCCCAGTTAGGTGAGAAGGCAGTGGTGGGCACCGAGGGTGGGTTGGGGTGCCTTCAGGGAAGACGGGGAGGGTGCTGTGCTTCTCCACCCTGTCCTGTTCCCCACCTGGGGCCAAGAGAGGGCACCTCCAGCCACCCCTGGCTTGGGCAGGTCAAGGACTCTGCCCTCCCCTCCCCACCGCAGCCCAATCCATACCTCCTCCCTAGCCTGCTGACCTTCACATCCACGCCTCCGTGAGCTGCAGCTGCCAACTGTTTTCTCCCCAGCTGAACTTGGCTGCTGCACTGGAAGCAGCCCTCTGCCTCACCCCTGCCTGCCCACCAGCCTCCCACCCTTCCTGTCCATGGGCAGCTCCCCTGCAGGTCCCAGGACTTGATAGCCCACGGTGGGGGGGGGGGTGTTGCTTATGTGCTCTACCTCCTTCATCCAGATTTGGGCCTTGCTGCCTGACCCAGGGGTTCAGGCTGTCCTGGCCCTGTGGATGGCCACATTAGACACAGCTTGGACCAGGCCCCTTGAGTCCTGACCCCAGCTCAGGCACCCTCCCTGTCCTGCCAGACCCAGATGAAAGTGCTCACCCTTTGGGGGCCAGAAACCTGGTCTCTGGCGGGGGAGGCCTGGGGCAGGTGCCTTCCTCTTCCTGCACCTCAGCTCCCTCTCCAAGGAAAAGCAGGGTCAGGAATCGATGGTTCCTAAGGGCTGGCAGAGCCTGTAGAGACCTCCAACCCATCAGAGATCCCCCCAGTTGGCGCCATCTTGGGGAAGAAAAGTTCCTGGGGGTCTGGGGGCAGCTCACCCACTCCCCTTCCGGTGCGCATGGAGATGGCTGGTTGCCACCCAGGCCAGCGCTGGCCGGTCAGGGCTGCCCCCTGTGCTGTGTGTAGAGGCGGGAGACGGCCGAGCTGGCTCTGATCCTGCACGTTGTCTTGAGTTCTGATGGAGAACGAGATGTCTTAAGACCAGATGCTGGTGAAAACTGAAACACTTTCTAAATTTAGCGGGTGAGAATTGCACATTCACCCAATTACACTTATTGATCTGGTGAGCGTGCCCTTGCTCTGCCCATGGCGTGTGCTGTGCCCCTTGCCGCCTCTACGTGTGTGTCTCTGGGCCTCTGCCCTCAGGGGTGACCTTGGGCTCTTGCCTGGACCACCTGCTGCTCCCAGAGCCAGGCAACGCTGCCCATGGGGATGGTTTCCAGATGCCTCGGGCAGCGGGTCAGTCTGGAGAACAGTTGTGCCTGAGGCCACCTGCAGCCAGAGAGGCTGGTGTGTTTGGGGGAGCAGTGGGCACAGGGTGCCCTGCCTGCAGTGCCCTTATCATCTTGCTGGAGACAGACTGGAAACCAGGGCAAGGCCCCAGTGACATCTCAAGGGAAGTTCTGTGTGGCAGTCCCAGAGGAGTGAGCCTGGAGGATGAGGGAACCAGGGAAGGCTTCCTGGAGGAGGTGTCTCACTCCAGGCCTTGGGAGCCAAGTGGGAGGGATGGAGGCCAGTGGGTGGGGCCCCCGGGCACCAGACTGAGCGGTCCGTGTTGAGTGTCAGGAGAGCAGAGTCCCTGAGGGTTTGGAGCCAGAGCAGCCCGCTCAGGCCAGTGTAGGAGAAGCAAGGGTAGGGTGCTTTGGAGGGAGGCCCTGAGGCCAGAGGGGGTGATGGTGAGGCCTGCATAGCAGCCAGCCAGGGACACATGGGTAAGGAAGGGTGGCCGGGGGGTTTTAGTGGGGGCACAGGTGGGTGAGGGGGGAGCAGGCTGTCCATCCTGGATGCTGAGGCTGCCCCCAAAGGATCTGGAGGGCATGTCCACACAGACACCACATGCCGAGTGCAGTAGGAGTGTCCACACAGACCCTGCACACTGTGTGCGGCAGGCGCATCCACACATAGACACCCCATGCTTTGTGCAGCCTCCTTGTTTGGAGGCCCTGAGTCCTAGAGCTTCTGTGGTCCTCTCTGGGGATTCTTGGAGTCTCTGGCTCAGGATGGAGACTTCTTTCAAGGTTTCCAATTTGCATTTAAGTTTTGGCTGCCTGTGGGAGCAAGCCCGGTTTCCCTGTCTCATCACTGCCCTTGGTTTCTGTGTGTCTGGGTGTCTTGGTGTCTCTCTGTCCCTGGGTCCTGGGCTCTCAGTTGTGTCCCCTGGGCATGGAGGGTGCATCCCTGTAGGGGGTGGGGGCGTGCCCTGACTGCTGCCTCTGTAGCTCTGAATGCATCTCTCTGACTGGAAGTGTTGGGGGGGTCTTTGTCTCCAGTTTGCAGCCCAGTGGGAGAGCCTGATGCCACCCTGAGCAGAGGCTGCCAGAGCCAGGTCAGCCTTGGCTGGACAGGCATCCCCATGTACTTACCTGGTTGCAGCTCCTAGCGCAGGTGTGCAGGCAGGGCTGGAAGCAGGAGTTCAGCCTTTGTCCAGAAACCCTCAGGAGATAGGCTGGCCCTGGCCAGTGCCAGCATGCTGTCTCTCGGGGGTCAGCGAGGCCCTGCCTGGGGGGCATCTTGAGGCCCACCCCATGGTCTGTGGCACATCATGGCACCTACCATGCAGCCTGGGGAAAGTTGGGCCTCTCCAGGCTGCAGCAGTCTGTATAGAACCTTAGAGACCAACGGGTCTTATATTCAGGGAAATTGAGGCCAGAGAGGGGAGGGGTTGAGCTGAGGTTACATCTGCACAGGTTTGTGGGGAGCTAGGACCCGAGCCTACATGTTGTCTCCTGTCATTACTAGACCAGGGCCGGTGGGCAGGATCTTGGCCTCTCTGGACACCGGTGCCTGGCTGGATCTGCTCTCTGACGGTCCTGTCCTTGCCTCCTCCACTGCAGTAGAAAAGGGTGGTGGGGAGCTCTCAGGAAGTCTGATCTGGCTAGGAGGTCCCACGAAGGGGGACCAGGGTCCAGAGCCTGTGTGTTACTGCTTAGGGGGCCCCGAAGGACCTGGAACTTTGACAGGGAGTGTGCTGGGGCAGCTGCTAGGGAGTGTTGTCCTTTGTGGTGGGCAGGCAGTGGGCAGTTCCCACTGCTGCCCCTGGTGTCCAGGCTCTCTCCCGACTGCGGGGGGAAGGGGGCAGTGTTGCAGTTTCCAAGACAGAGGCAGCTAAGTGCCCCTCCTCCGACTCAGGGCAATCGGCCAGTGATGTGAGCTGAGTGTGGGGGGGTACTTGGTGTCCTGCCCAGGAATCGCTCTGGGGCTGGGCCGCCACCCCTCCCCCACGGGCCGCCACCCCTCCCCCACCAGCTCCAGGCACTCCTGCAGGTTTCTGCACGTGCCACCTTACGCCTTGGGTGAGGGGTGGCCCAGGTCCCGGCTTCAAGCACTAGGGTGGCGGTGGATGGGAGTGTGGTGGGAGGGTAACGCCTGGCACACACCAGTCTCATGGAGCCGAGTTGCCGGCTCCACAAGTGCGCTGTCTCGGGATGGGGAAGAGGTTCTCGGCCCCGCCCTCTTCCCGGTCCCGAGGCCCGGCCTACCCAAGGCCCGGCGAGGGGGATTGGGGGTGGGGCGGGGAGGCTGCCGGCACATCCTTGCCCGGAATGTATTATACTTTGGCCGGGCCGGCGCGGAGCCGGTCGGTTGGCCCCACTATGCGCCCGGCGCCCCGCGCTCTGCGCTCTGGCTCCACTGCCCGCGCCCGCAGCTCTGCACCGGCTGCAAGCCCGCGCCCCCGGCCCCCTCCCCGCGCGGGGCGGGCAGGGGGTGTGGTGCGGGAGGCACGAGTGACAGCGCTCTCCGCGCGCGGCGCCTCCACGGGGCGCAGTGTCAGCGCGCCGAGCCCGCCGCGCGCACAGCCCGCCGCGGGCTTCCGAGTCAGCGGGGCGATGCCGCCCGAGCCTGAGCCCCAGCCCCAGCCCGAGCCCCGGGCCGGCCGCTGACAGCGCCCCAGCCGGGACTGCCGCCGCGGCCCCCCGCCGCCGCCGCCTCCGCTTCGGAGACAATGGACGCGGGAGCCGCCCCGCGGAAGCACAGTAGGTACCGCGCCGCTCCTGTTGCTGCGCGCGGGGCTCCGTGGACGCGCGGGGGCGCCGCTGCCCTGGGCTCCGGGTCCGGGCCCCAGCGGGGAGGGGGCGCGAGCGGCTCCCCTCGTGCCGGCCTCCGCGACCGCCTAGTGGGTCGAGCTGCTTCTGAGATCCAGATCTTGGTGAGGGGGCCCTGATCTTGGAGGGGTCGGGCCGGGGTATGGGTGTAGGATGGCACGGGAAAGGTCCTGGGCTCTCTTGGAGGCTGCAGGTGCGGGCTGAGGGATCTGGGGGCGGCCCCCTGCAAACTTTCCTGCCCTGGTTAGGGATGGATGTCTGAACTGAGACTGCGCCCTCAGAGCCCTGGTCCGGAGGCCACGTTCTCTCGCTGGGTGTGGACGGCGCAACAGGGGCCCTGCCATGTGGGTGCTGGGTGGACATTGTGCAGAGAGGGGGCTGGCATGTCTCCTGGGGCTGCAGGTGCCGCTTCTGGCGTCGGGCCAGCCTCTCCTAGTGCTGGCAGGCAGGGGTGCATGCGGTGGGCACTGCTGTGGCAGACGGGATGCAGCCAGGCTCAGCAGCAGCTGTGCCCAGGTGGGCTGCTGGTGCTGGTGGGGTTGGGAGAAGCAGGCCTTCCTGGGGCCCGGGACCTGCGAGTGCAGCTAGGGGGCCAGCATCCTTTTGGGGATGTGGACACCTCTGTGGCTGGCAGAGGGAGGAAGCCCAGGAAGCAGAAGGCCTCCCCGCCCCTCTCTTCCACCCTGCCCTGCTCGGGGACCCTTGAGATGCACAGAGCAACCACAGACCTCCTGCCCAGGCTGGCCTTTCCCCATTGCCTTCTCTACCCCTGAAAACATGCCAGCTCTGTGTCCTCTCTGTTCCTTTGTGCCTGATCCCTGAGAGGTGACACTTGGGCACCTGGGGCCCGAAGGCTGCGCTCACAGCAGCATTTGTGATCAGCCAGGGTCCCCTGAGCCCCAGAGGGGGTTCACAGGGGTCAGAGGTCATCATTTCCTCTCCTGGGTGGTGAGAACACGAGTCAGCTGACCTGTCTCCCCGAGGATTCTGGGATAAGCAGCACCCCCCCCCCCCATCATATTCCCTCTGCATTTAACCCATATACTCAACCCATAGCCACATCTTCTGTGCGGCCCTGTGGGGAGAATCAGGGGTTCCAGAAAGTGTGGGGAGGCAGGTGGAGCGTGTGCCCTTGGACTGTGTCTGAAGGGTCCCCACGGCCCCCTTTCCCAAGGTCCAACTGCTCGGTGGCCCTGCCCTGGCCTGCGCCTGACCAGAGGCTGTGACCCTGTGCCTGTGGTGGGAGACGGCTCACCCTTTCTCAGGCCAGGCAGCGTGTGCTGTGCCTGGGGTGCCCTGGCCGGAGGTGGGAGGGGTCTGCTGGCCTTGACTTCTTGTATGATGTGTGTCCAGGGAGCGCAGTGAGCCCGAGGCTGGGCTGGGGTCCCCGGGGTTGGGCCTGTCACACAGCCACTGGCAGAGCTGATGCGGCTGCTGTCAGGGGGTCGCTGGGGGCACTGGGAGGACGACCAGCAGGTTGGCAGCAACCCCTCCTGGGGGTGGCCAGGCAGGGACTCCCTCAGCTGGCACTTGGGGCAGGTCTGTGGGATCCTTTGGTGCCAGAGGGGCCGGTGAGTAGGAAAGACGCCTGCAGACCCTCTAGGAGGTTCCTCGAGGCCCTCACTCCATGCAGCTGAGAGCTCAGCTTACATAATCCCCTACCCTGCACACAGGTTGCCGTAAGAGGCAGCAGCCAGGTTTGACAATACGAGTTGTAATTGGATTTTAATTTTTAATGTCTGCAATAGATGAAGAGCTGTGGGACAATTTGTATATATTCTGCTACCTTGCACTTATTTGGACTACTTCATTAGCTGGTAACTATCCTGCCTACCCTGCTGACTGCTCCCTGGAAGGGAGGGAGTCTGGGCTCGGGACCCGTGGGTGGCCTGCCACCTGCTCCCCTTCTGTCACTGCTGGGTCGACTGCCCCCTACCCTGTCCTGCACCCATGTCCACTGTAGTCCCCAGGCCCCGTACGCGGGGAGCTGCTGGGAAAGGACAGCCCTCAGGGGCTCGGGCCACATACCCACTGAACCTGCAGCTTTCTTGCGTCCCAGCAGGACTTTTGACCCCAAGGGCCACTGGACAGACAGGGCCCTGGGCCTTCTAGGGCTCTGCCTGCCCCTCCCAACTGCCAGGCCCGTCCTGGGAGCCAGGGTTGGGGTGGGAGTCAGGACTCCACTGCCCAGTCTCCCAGGTGCTGGGGATGGGCATGCCCTGGGGTGTCCCCAAACCTCCAGACAAACCCCGGCCCCGGGCAGCAGCAAGACCTACACACCATCGACTCCACCCCCTGCCGCAGCTCTAGGGGTCCCGGGAGGCAGGACAGCCTTCTCCCTGCACTGCCCGCCCTCCGGATTATTCTTAGGTCTGTTGTATAACAGGCCCGCATCCACGGAACGGGGAGGGAGGGCTCCTGGGAGACGTCTCCAGCGCAGCAGCCAGCCAGCCAGTTTGTCCCATTGCAGACCAGCACAAAGGGACAAAGGAGGCCGCCTGGCTACCCAGCCCAGCCCAACCTGGGGAAAGGGCCCCGGCCCGAGGGCATGTGCTCCCTGGGGCTCATCTGGCCTGGGTCTATGGTAGCTTCCAGCCCCTGCAGCCGTGTGTGTGTGTGTGTGTGTGTGTGTGTGTGTGTGTGTGTGTGTGTGTGTGTGTGTGTGTGTGTGTGTGTGTGTGTGTGTATCCCTCTGGGGCAGAGTGGTCTGGGGGTCCACTCCACTCCCAGTCTGCCCCCCAAGGCTCTTCTTCCTGGCTCTTCCTCCCTCTGTGCTCCCAGCAGCCTCTAGGGTTGATTGCAGGGTCTCCACCCCCGCAGATCAGAGCAGACTCTTCACGCCTCTTTTCGCAGCTCTTGCTCTGCGGGTGGGAGGCTCCTGGGCCTGAGGCCGCTGTGGTCCTCGTCCTGGTGGCTCCCAGACAGTCAGACCCCGGCAGAGGCCTCAAGAAGGTGTCTCGTTTCCTGAACCCAGGAGCCCAGAGGGTAGCATGAGTGCCCTGGGGCTTCTGGAACAAATGACCACAGACTGGGGGGCTCCAAATTACTGGTGCTATTCTCACACATCCTGGAGGTGGGAAGTCTGAGGTCAAGGTGTCGGCAGCTCACTCCCTCCGAATCCTGCAGCTGCATCCTTCAGCCTCAGCCTCTGTCCTCACTCAGCCCAGTCCTCTGTGCGTCCTGCCCCCCCTCTTCTTAAAAGGACACTTGTTGGATTTAGGCTCCCTTGGATAATCCAGGATGGCCTTGTCTCAAGATCCTTAACTTGATTACATCTGCAAAGACTTTTTTCCAAATAAGATCTGGGATGTAGACACATCTTTTGGGGGCTACCATTCAGCATCCCACATTGGTCGTGTTGTCTGTCTACTGCACCCACTGGTGGACACCTGTGAGCCAGGGCCTGGATCTCACCCCTCTGGGCCCTCCAGGCTGAGGACGGGGCTGGCGTGGGGTTCTCTGACATATGAGCAGGGCTGCCCAGCTGTGGAGCCCTGCCTGGCTGCCTCCTAGTTTCTGACGCCCCCGTCTCTCCTTGGCTGAGAGGTGGGTATGCGAACTGACTCCAGAGGCTCCTGGGGGGAGGTGTGGAGGGGGCCCTGGAGGTCCTGGCCTCCTGGGGGGTGTGGAGGCTGGGTGGGTCCTGGGTAGGGGCTTCATCCTCTTAGTGAATGGCTGCTCCCAGATCCCACCGGCTACTGGTCACAGCACCCCCTGCGGGGGGTCTCCCAAATGCCCGCTACATCAGAGCCTGACCCCTGCAGCCAGCGGTTTAGGGGCTCTAGTGCCTCAGTCAGCTGCTCTGACCGGCCCTTCTGGCCCTGGTGTGGCACCTTGTGGCCCCAGAACTATGTGTAGGGGGCTTTAGGTGTCAGCTGAGAGCATGGAAGACATAGACTCAAGAGAGGTATGGGCTACTAAATATGCGTTGTAAACAGAATGCCAGGTCATGGGTGGGTGGAGACCGGGTCTGCAGGTAGCTCTGCTTCCAATCTGCTCTGGGCTGACCCTCCTAGGATGGCTGGGATGAGGGGTGGGAGGGCCCCGCCCCAGAGTGGGAAGGCCTGGGTCAGCTCCAGTTCTCCAGCCCCTCTGTGGCCTTGGGCAGGGACTCAAACTCAGTGTCTTCACCCGTGAAATGGGGAAGTAATAGCCTGCAGTGCAGTAAAGGAGAGGCTGTTTGTGTGTGTAGCTCTCTGCCCCACCCCAGCGGGGACCCTCTTGCCAGCGCCCCCCACTCGGCTCTTGCCTGAAGAACCACCCCACTCACATGTTTTCTGTGTGAGCAGCCACTCGGCTACTTCCGAGTGCCTAGCACTGAGCGATGGCTGCTGGTAGCCTGCAGGTCTTGGAACTTGGGTAAGCGCGGCCACTTCTCTGTACCCAGAGCTCAGCGGAGCCCAGCCCATAAGGGAGTATACAACAGCTTCCCAGCAGTGGCCAGCATCCTGAGGCTATTCGGAGGGACTTGTCCCCTTCCCGTGGCGGAGCTGAGGGCCTGGCTCTCCATCTGGAGTGAAGCCGGGGACTCCTGCACCTCCCGCCTCCCTGGAGACCTTCTGTGTCCTCCAGGCTCCCTTCCTTCCTGGGTGGCCTTTCAGCATAGGGCGTTGCTCTGGGCCAGTCACCAGATGGCCCACTTTTCTGGGAGCTCCTGATCGCCTCCCTGAGCAGCGAGGACGAGCGCCTCCTGGGAGGCCTGGTGCAGCCTTCAGAAAACAGAGAGGGGCGAATCCACAGCCCGGTCTTGAGCCCCACCATCTCCCAGCATTCCCGGACCTGTAGCTCCCCGGGGTGTGGGTTCCTGGGCTGGATGTTGGTTCCCCAAGCCTCAGCGTCCTCACCTGTCACAAGAGGTGTGGGTGATGGCAGGGTGAGTGAGTTAACCTGTAGCCAAGATGAGGAGCCTACCAGAAGGTGGCGATCACTCCACTCAAGCTGGGGCTTCCTTGCTCTCCCCAGGGGACATGGGTTCCTGTCAGCAGGACCCAGGATGCCAGGCGGTGGTTGGCGGACGGGGCCTGGTGATCCGGGATGGAGGCTTCTATTGGCCTCCACATCGCCAAGGAGCCATGGGCTCCCGACCCCCCAGGTCCCACCATCTCTGGATGGAGGTGGAGTGGTGGGCCTGCCCCAGCTCCTCTGGGGGTCTGGAGCCCAGAGCTGTGTGCACTCAGAGGGGCTGCCACCCCCCACAGTTATTTGAGGGGATGTCCATGGGTTGCACCCTTCAGCAACAGGCCAGAAACTGTCACCAAGAATATGGCTTATGAAGATGGGTTTGGGGGCAGTGCCGGCCATATACTCCTGCTCCCTCGAAGCCCCCTGCCCCCTGCCTGGTAGCTTCTCTTCAGTCCCAGGAACTGGCTCCATGGGCCAAAGTTCACCCCTGGAGCCATAGCCCTCACCGTTCCTCAGGAGAAGGGCCGTGGGCAGCCCTGTTGGTTGGCTGTGTGGGACCCTTACCCAGTGCAGGGGCCACCTGGAGAGGGTCCCCTGCACTCGGAGCAGAGAGTTCCCCTGTAACTGTGGATCAACCCCTCAGTGGATGGCCTCTGCCTCCAGCGTCCATGGGCTCTGGGCCCCCAGCCTGGTCCCCGACCCCACCGGGGCTGCCAGGAGGTGATGATTCAGGCTGAGCTGGGGGGAGGCTCTGGCACCCGGCACTCCCTGTGCCAGTGTCTGTTCACACAGAAAACATGTTCCGAGCCTGGGATCTTATCACCCTCCAGAAACGCCAAACCTAGGCAGTGGGGGTTGTGGTCCCCGCAGCCTGGAGGGCAGGCTGAGCAGGGCCCCTCTGGGCGGGGGCACCCCTGGGGACCCCGTGGGGCTGTGTCAGTCACTGTCTCACCCCTGGGCACTGTGTCCACCCGGGTTTGCAAAAGGAGAGGTGAGCTCAGGGGACAGCTGGGCCTGGGTGCTGGATGGAGCCTTCAGAGAGCAAGCAGGAGCTTCCCAGAGCAGTGCTGGGCTGGGGTCCCCGGGACCCACCCTGTGTGCAGGAGAGTGGCCTGGTGGGAGGATTTAATCTCAGTTTAGAGGCAGCGCTGACCTGGAGTGATCCCTGGGGAGAGGGCCAGCCGGAGTGGGATGTGAGGCTGCCCCTGCCTTATGTCACCTCCACCCACCTCGCCCTCCCCTCCTGCCTGTAGAGGCACCTAAATAATTCCTGTGTGGGGAGGCTTGGCCAGGGCTCTCCATTCAGGTCCAGGGGCCTCGTCCCTCCGTCTAGGTCTTGGGAAAGCCCCTTATTTGTGTTTTTTCCCGGCCTAGAGGCCTTGGTCCTGTTATTGCTCCATTTAAAATTTGAGGACATGGAGGCTTGGTGGGGTGACCTGCCGGGGTCCTTTGGTAGTAGGTGGAGGTGTAGGTGAGACCTGTGGCGGCCCGTTAAGTAGGACAGTCTGTGCACACAGTAGGCACTCACTGGGTAGGCACTCCTCTTCCTTTCATGGAAGGGGTCATGGGGCCTGGTCGTGCTGGCTGTGGTGCAGGTGTTGGGACCACTGCTCCTGGCATAAACAGGACCCTCCACCTTTGGTGCTGCCCTCTATCTTTCCCCTCACCAAGAGGAGAGCCCAGGGATCCATTCCTGCCGCCCTGCTGGGGTTCTCATTCCTGTGCATCCTGCCCCCTGGGGTGCTGTCATCCCACTCCTGCTACCCCTGCAGTGCGCCCTGCCTGGTTGTGCGTGCCCCCCTCCCGCAGCTGGGGTGGGCTGCTGCCAGTGTCCCTAGGACTGTGGCCCACACTGGGCCAGGGGTTGCTGGGAAAGCCCTTTCTGCATTCCTCAGGTGGGAAGGGGTAGCAAAGGGAGCCCCCAGCCCCCCGGTGAGCCCGAGGCTTGGAGTCCACCGCACCCAGCACCACCTGAGCTTTGCTGGGGGTGGGGGAGGCAGTGAGCATGGGATCCGGGCTGCTGGGGTCCGCTCCCCCAGGGGTGCAGGGGGGGATGGTTGGGAGCCCCGCCCCAGGTCCGGCACCTCAGCAGCATGTGGCTCCCGCAGTCCGTCTGCTGCAGAGCAGACCCCGTGACCACGGAGCGTTTCTGAGCAACCGCTTTCCAGGCCTCCAGAGCAGCAGGTGGCCGAGGGACTCTAGCCCTCGGGCAGCAAGGGCCGGGCTCCAGTGAACCTCTGCTTTCCTAGATGGGCTTGGGGCTGGGGGCTGGGCAGGGGGTCTGCTTCCCCAGAACAAAGCCAGCCTGTGCCCCTCTGGGTGAAGCTACATCCCGAGGGACTGAGCAAATGGATGTCACCGTGGCCTGTCCCTGTTGCCGTCACCCTTCCAGCCTGCGTGGGGTGTGGCCTGCATGGATGCCCCCCTCAGGATGGCTCAATGAGACGTCATTCCATGGAGGCTCCGAGTGTCCAAGTCCCAGGCCCTTATTCTGCCCGGGCTAGACCGGCAATGCCCTCGGTGGGCCTGGCCCCTTTACCGGGAACAGGTGGCTTGATGGCTGACCTAACCTTCCTGGGAATCTTGCGGTCGCTATCCTGGGATGTGGGGACCATAAGGACCCTTGGAGTGTCCCTCACGGATGAGGCCCCCAAGTTTGGGGAGGGGAGGATTTGGGCACCAGTGAGCTCCTGACATTCAGGGGGGTCTGGGTTGGTCTCTGCAGTGTCTGGGCCCTGCTGGTGTCTCAGTAGCTGAAGAGCTGTTAGACTGGGTTTCTCAGGTGCAGCCCTGGGGCTGTGGGTGCAGGGAGCCGGCCAGGCCCAGGACATTCCGGCGTGGAAGCCAAGGCAAGTGGGCATCTGGGACTGGGCACCAGAGGCTGAGTTGGCGTCTCCTCCACCTACCTCAGGTAGATATGCACCCGTCCTGGGAGAGGCCCACCGCCCCCCAGCAGAGTCGAGGACGGCCCCCTGAAAGGCCTACCTGTACCTCCCTTGGCCGTGGTGGGCATAGGCTGCCCCTTGGGAGGGCGGGGGTGGTGGCAAAGGAGAGAAGGTGGGGGCTGAGGGCCCAAGATGGGGCCAGGCTGGGTCAGGGAAGGTGGAGGCCCAGGCAGCCACGCCTTCCAGCAGAGGCGAGCTCGCCCAGGGTGCCGACCCCTCACCGGCCTCCCTGCTGGGGTAGCATCATCCCACGAGGTCTTAGGGGCAGGGTTGGGAAAGGCTGGGGGTGAGAGCCACGATCAGGAGTGCAAGAGCATGTTCGGGTGCCCTGTCCACCCCTCCCACCTGTGCTGCTGCCTGGGGGCTCCTGTCAGCCCCTGGGGAGAGGACAGGGTCCCCCTCCTGCCTGTGCCCCCATCTTCACCCCCTACCTGCCGTGGGCAGGGCAGGCATCCTCGAAGCAGGTTTGTGTGTGTTTGCGTGTGCGTGTTTAGAGTATTTTTAAAGCGACTCTGCAGCTGTGCTCAGCTCGGCTACATTCTCCGGTGGGTGCTTGGCACGTGGCGCATTGTGAGGTTATTTTGGGCTTGGCATTATTGGGAGTTATATTCTGTGTCTGTAAGGAAACAGCATCAACACAGGCTGAGTTGGGGAGTACTTGATGCGTCTAAGAAAGCGGAGCCCAGAGTGAGATGGGGCCCTCAGGGGCTATAAGAGGGGCAGGGCAGGCGTCTCCCTGGGGCTGCCCACTTCTTCTGGCCCATGGGTTCTGATGGCCCTGCCCGGCAAGTCCTTCTCTTGTCCCCCTTGCAGGGGCTGCTCTGCAGAGACCTGCCGGCTTGAACTGGACGGCCGAGGAGCCAGACAGGACAGGCTCTGGCTGGTGCCCGGTTTGGGGGGACTTTTCTCAGGAGAGCAGACAGGCAGATGGAGAGGGACCGACAGAGGCCCAGGGAGAGTCAGTATGGCCAGAAGGGGACATTAGGCACAGGGAGGCCACCAGCCCATACCCTTCGGGTCTGTAGCCACAGTCAGGGTCAGCCAGCAGCCTGACCAGATGATACATCAGACCACAGCGCCAGACCCCTACTAGCCTTTGACCTCCTCCGCCTGCTGCCCAGGGCAGAACAGGAGTGGGGTGGGGGCTGCTGGGCCGCCCCTCCTAGAAAAACACTCAAACAGCCACAGCTGGTCTCTAGGACACAACCCCCCCAGTCATGCAGCAAGGCCCACCCGGCCCCACCAGCCCAGCAAGCCCATCACATACCCCACCTCTGGGGTGCCTGCTCCCACCCCATCAAGGCCCCACGCTGCATCTGCGGCCCCCTGCCTGCAGGAGCTGGGGGCATCCCATTGGGGGGACATGTGGCTGCATGCTCAGTCCTGACCTCGTGTTCTCTATCACATGCTCTCCTGTCTCCTCAAAAAGACCTTAATTGCCCCCTTGCACTCAGCTGTGCCTGAAAAAGCCCTGGAAAGTGACTCAGCTGTCACTACTGGGCCCCACTCCTGGTGACACATGAGGTCACTGGGGCTGCTCAGCCCATCTGAAACCTGAAAGCTTGTCAGGTGGTGGCCCAGGCAGACCCCCAGCAGTTGGCCTCCCACAGAGCCCAGACTGCATTTGTGAGTGCCCCTTGGCCCTGCAGGGCAGGAGGGAAGATGGAAGGGCAGGGCACTGGTCCATGTGGAGGACCAGGCTGGAAGCCGCCACCACCTCTGGTGCCTTCCCCTCACCTGGGCTTGTCCAGGGGTCTGGGTGGGAGGAGGGCCCTGGCTTGTATCCCACCTAGGCCTCAGAGGACAGCCCCTCCCATCCTTTCCTGGGCTGGGGGAGGGCTGTGCTCAGTGGGCAGGGAGTGGGTTCCAGGGCCACATTGGCTCCCAGGTGGGAAAAGACCGTGGGGTTCGCTCCCGTGACTGGGGCACCACAGGGTGGTCGGCACCGTCCCTGGGCCTTTGCTTCGGGTCCTCTGTCCAGCCTGGGTCCCTGGCTGCCATCCCCTTTCCTAAGGAGCCACCTCCAGGGTATTGCAGTGGCTTTCGGTCCTGCCCTGATGGTCATCACAGTGGTCAGTCCTCACCCTGGTGGTCCGGGGATAGGACACTCACAGATCTCTCAGGATGGGCCAGGCGGGGCCACCCTTGGAAGCCAACCTGGACCGACAGGCTGGTGGCTCCATCCTAGGTGAACAGGAGTGCGGTCTGGCCCTGAGGAGCTGTTCTGGGTCAGCCCGCCCCGGCTTGCTGGAATTCCAGCCTGCGGTCGGTCGGCCGGTTGCCCACTCAGCTGTTGGGGGCAGGTCCAGCCATGGGGTGGGGGCTGTGAGGGACCTGGGGTTTGGGGGGGCCTTGTGCCTCAGCAGCCCCAAGGGCCATGATATGGGGTTCCTGACCCCTCTGCCCTCGTTTGCAGCTGCCAACCGTGGGTCACTTGGAGGTATGAGGTTCAGCTGCTCCCTGGGGAACCATGGTCTGCTGAAGTGGGGGATACCCCCTTCTTGAGCCTACTGGATAACTTCCCACCCCTTAGGGGCACCAGGAGATTGCAGGTCAGTGAGGACTCCCTGGAGGAGGCAGCTTTCCTTGGAGCGACTAGCCAGAGGCTGACCAGCGTTCCTCCTGTGTCAAGGTGGTGACTACACAGATGGGTGGGTGGGGCCATTCCCATCCCCATCGTGAGGTGCTGGGGGCTGCTCTCCGCCTCTGCTTGAATACCCCCAGTGACTCACCCACCGGATAGGCCAACCCTCCTGCTTTTCTTTTTTTGTGTCCTAAGAGAAAATAAACATTTGCATGTGTAGCGCTTGATGGCTGCGGGGGCCCACACAATTGCAGGGGGGCTGGGCTGCACAGGGCAGGGGGACAGCGGGAGGCCAAGGGCATGGTGCCTGGGCTCCCAGCGCTTTGTCTGTCCAGGGCTTGACGCCCTGAGCTGTGGGTGGAAATGCATGTGGAGGGAACCTGGGTGGCGATCACCATGTAGCAGGGGAGTGACCTGTCACCACCCCAGGTTGTCATCCTCGGGAACCTGAAAGCAAAGGAGAGGTGACTGCCTAGGGTGAGGCTCAGGGAAGCTGAGCAGGAAGCTAATGGACATAGGGGCCCAGACTGCCTGCTCTGTGGGCGGTGTCCTCTGCAGAGAGTAGTGAGAGGGACCCCTCCACATCCCACCAGGCCCTGAACCCTCGGCTGCGTGGTGTGACCCCTGGTCCATTTGGATCTTGGTGTCTGTCTGGACTTGAGGGAAAGTATGATTTCCAGGTGCCCTGGTCCTGAATTGTGTGTTCATACCTCCCCCAGCTGTGCATTCACACTTTACCTGGCCTGTGTGTTCATACCTCTCCCAGCCATGTGTCCCCACCTCCTCAGCTATGTGTTCATACCTCCCCTGACCTGTGTGTTCACACCTCCCCACAGCTACGTGTCCCTACCTCCCCCGAGCTGTGTCTTCACATCTTCCCCCAGCTGTGTGTTCACACCTTCCCCAGCTGTGTGTTCACACCTCCCCCAGCTGTGTGTTCACACCTTCCCCAGCTGTGTGTCCCCACCTCCCCAGCTATGTGTTCATACCTCCCCTGACCTGTGTGTTCACACCTCCCCACAGCTACATGTCCCTACCTCCCCTCAGCTGTGTGTTCCCACTTCCCCAGCTATGTGTTCATACCTCCCCTGACCTGTGTGTTCACACCTCCCCACAGCTATGTGTCCCTACCTCCCCCTAGCTGTGTGTTCCCACTTCCCCAGCTATGTGTTCATACCTCCCCTGACCTGTGTGTTCACACCTCCCCACAGCTATGTGTCCCCACCTCCCCCAGCTGTGTGTTCACACCTTCCCCAGCTGTGTGTCCCCACCTCCCCAGCTATGTGTTCATACCTCCCCTGACCTGTGTGTTCACACCTCCCCACAGCTACATGTCCCTACCTCCCCTCAGCTGTGTGTTCCCACTTCCCCAGCTATGTGTTCATACCTCCCCTGACCTGTGTGTTCACACCTCCCCACAGCTATGTGTCCCTACCTCCCCCCAGCTGTGTATTCACACCTTCCCCCAGCTGTGTGTTTACACCTTCCCCAGCTGTGTGTTCACACCTCCCCCAGCTGTGTGTTCACACCTCCCCCAGCTGTGTGTTCACATCTTCCCCAGCTGTGTGTCCCCACCTCCCCCCAGCTGTGTATTCACACCTTCCCCAAGCTGTGTGTTTACACCTTCCCCAGCTGTGTGTTCACACCTCCCCCAGCTGTGTGTTCACATCTTCCCCAGCTGTGTGTCCCCACCTCCCCAGCTATGTGTTCATACCTCCCCTGACCTGTGTGTTCACACCTCCCCACAGCTATGTGTCCCCACCTCCCCCCAGCTGTGTGTTCATACCTCTCCCAGCTGTGTGTTCACACCTCCTCCCAGCTGTGTGTTCACACCTCCTTCCAGCTGTGTGTTCATACCTCTCCCAGCTATGTTTTCACACGCCCACTCATCTCTTGAGCTGTGTTCACACTCTCTTCCTGAACTGTGTTCACTCCCCCGGCTGTGCTCACACTTGCTCCCAGACTCCCTGCACTCCCCTTGCTCAGGGCACTGCCCACCTCTCTGAAGGAGGAGGGTAATGGTTAGGGCCCCACTAACTCCAGTGTGGGGTGGGGGTGTGGAGGGACAGTGGGTCTGTTTGGCACCAGCTGAGGCCTCCTGGGCAGACTTGTGCTCTCAAAAACTGGTGCCCCCCCCATAGACCCGTCTTCATGGGACAGTCCCGATTTCATTCCCTACATCCGCCTCCTGTGTCCCTGAAGTCTTACTGGGTTTGAACACTTGTGTGGATGCAAGCATCGTCCCGCTGGTGGAAAGCTGATTGTCTGGAGTGTCATGGTGCTAGTGGCTAACTCTCTCCCAGTGACTGGGGAGGCCCTTGGCCACTGGGCAGGATTTGGTGACATGCAGGGTGTCCTTGCCCACACACTGACCATGGCTTCGTAGGGACCTGGCTTCTCTTTGTAAACGGCCAGTCCTGAAGGCCCCTTGTGGTCCAGACTGAGTTCAGCATGTGTTGCGGGAAAACGGAATCTGGCAGGTGCCGCGAGCTTGCAGGGTGCTCTCCACGTGCCTAGAGCCCCCGGGGCTAAACCGTGAGCCCTTCCCTCCTGGCCCTGTTCCAGTGGCCTCACCTTCCCCCTGCAAGTCATCAGGACAGACTCCACCCTCATCGTAAACCCTCTCTAATTCGCTTATTCAGTTTTGTGGTTGAAGACGCATGTGCTAGTGCCCAGGATTTTTAAATGGTTTCCATTCTACCAATGAACACCCAGCAAGTGGCTGTCTGAATATAGCAATGGAGTAAATTTAGAAATAATTTGTACATGAAATTGTACCTCCGGGAAGACTGGGGCAGGCAGCATTTAGAGGATGGTTTCAGCCCAGTGCCAGTGACAGGACCATCCGTTCGTCCTTGGCGGGGGTGGGGCGGGAGCTGATGGCCAAGGAGGGGTCCAGTAACCCCCCACCACGCACCCTGCTCCGGCTGCTTTGTGCCCTGAGCTGGGTCTTGGGCCTAGAACTCATCTCACCATGGTGAGCGTGGTCCAGCTGAAATCTCTGCTTCTGTTCTGGCCCCCTTGTGCCCTCAGCCCCCTCTCTGCCCAGTCTGGGCCCAGCCTGAGGAATGGCTTCCTACCCCTGTCAGAGGCGCCCCCACCCCAGTGCAGTGGCCTGTCCTCTCCCAGGGTTTGCAAAAGCTGCTAGGCTCCAGGGGTCCCCTACTCTGCATACCCAACCCAGGGCTCCCCAAAGGACCTGGGACTACTGGCTACTCCTCCACCTTCCCTGGACCACAAGCTCCCTGAGGGTGTGGGCTGCTTCCACTTCACTCATCACTCCCTCCCCAGCCCCAAGCGCAATGCCTGGCACACAGCAGGTGCTTAATAAACATTGGCTATTGGCTGGGGTGGGGGTCGGTGTGTGGCAGTGGAACAGGTTGGGGGGAAGGGCAAGGAAGGACAGCCCAGGGACATGAGTGGCCGAATGTGGCCGGAGCATGGGGATGCGTGCCACCTGCGCCTCTGTGGCTCAGGAGGATGTCCAAGGCTTGCGGGCCTGGTGGCCAGAGGCTGGACTTGGCATACACGTGCTTCTAATTTCAAAGATGTGTGTAGTTTTAGTCAATGCAAGTGGCCAAGTGGCTTTCCGTCCCTGTGCCCAGGGGCACACAGGTGCCAAGATGGTGCAGCACAGCCTGGAGAGGCTAAAGGGGATGCCCGGGTCCTGGGGCCTGGCCCAGCCCACTACGGGGTCAATGGTAGGCCGCTTCTGGGGTGTTGAGTGTTGCCTTGGGTGGGCTGGGCCGGTGGCTCTGCGGCCACATTTAGCCTGGAAACCAGCCCACTGTCTTGGTGCCAGGCGGCCATGGCTCTGCCCAGCTCTGCATGAGAGCACAGAATCTAGGTCAGGTTGGTGCAGGGCAGCAGTGCTGGGCAGTGAGGGCAGTGCTGTTCCCGCGGGCTGTATCCAGGGGGGCCATAGCAGCCTGGGGCTGGGCCCTGACCCAGTGACCTCTCCAGGCCCCTCTGGTGATCTGGGCACATGGCTGTCCCAGGGGAAGGGCGGAGGGCAGTGAGTGGATGTGTGTCGTGGCTGCGGTGCCCCTGCCCGAGTGGGGACCGGGGCCCTGGGCAGCTGGGGGCCTGCACGTGAGGGTATGGCCTTGGCCATTTAGGCAGAACCTTCTGGGAACTCCTCCTTCCTCTCCCCGTCTGTGTCCTCCTCTCCCTGCCAGCCTATTTTTCTGCCTCCTCCCACGGATTGACCTGAGGTCCCAGGGATCTGGCCACATTGGGGCCTTGGCCCTCATCCTGTCCGGTGACCCTTGAGGAGGCTGTGGCGATGGAAACCTCCCTGGTCAGTGGGACTCCACTGCCCCTGTTGCGCCCTGAATCCACCGACCTCAAACCCAGCCCCTCCTTGTTGTGTGTGACTCTTTTTGTCCCTCTCCTGCCTGGGGATCGGGCGGCGATGTTCCTTTCGAAGGGTCACCTGGCTCCTCCGGGCTTGGGGCGCCAAAAGGCAGGTTCATGCCCTTGTAGGGGGCTGGCGTGGGGGTGTGTGGTGGTGGGGATGCCAGGCCCAGAGCAGCACCCTTCCCACCCAGGACGTCTGCGTCGGGGTCTCCTGGGCTGTTCACCCGTACCCCACACGATTCTGTCCGGTTCTCGGTTCCTTGGGTCCCACTTTCTCAGTCATCTTCCCAGATGCTCTCTGGTGCTTGGCCTGAGCTGGCCGCACACCTCACTGCTACCTCACACCCTGCTCCCATCTCCTCCCATGGCCTGTGGTCACTCTGGGCAGCTGTGGTCACTCCAGGCAGCTTGGTAGGGCTGGTTGCCCTTGGTCAGTCCTCTCCAGCCAGGCCAAGTGCTCCTCTGTGACCGCAACCTCAGACCCAAGCCCTGGGCTCAGTTCATTACTGGGGTGACCCCACGAGGGGATCAGGGCCTGAGGGAGCAGGAAATCTTCATAGGGCAACACCTCGGGGCCCAGACAGAGGGGCTAACCCCTGCCTGGCCTCTGTGTGCCACTTGCCTCTGCCTCCCCAGCTACTTCCCAAGGCAGGATGTTTCTCAGCCCATACTGGTGTGTTGAGTGCGTGTCTAAGATGGTGGGGTGTGTCAGGCCACCCATGAAGGCCTCTCGGGCTTCTCAGTCCCTTAACAGAAGCCATAACGTTTACAGAACTCTCAAACCAACCAAGAAAGTGACACTAAATTGGCTTCATTGTTGAATAATTAATAAAACTTCCCCGGCGCCACTGCTGGGCTGTGTGTCACTCCCAGCGGCGGGGCTGTCAGTACTGCCTTGTTGCCCAAGGGGCCGCCTTTCCATCTTTAAACAAGCGCTCCACTCCTCGCAGAGGTGATTAAGACATGCGTGTGTGCGCTGGGCCGCGGTGCCCACATTGGAGGTGGCAGCAGGGGCCAGTGTGACTGTTGGGGTGACCCCTCTGGAAGGGGTGCTGCCTGGGGTCAGGGCCTGGGTCCTGGTCTCAGCTCTGCCTCTGGCTGGCCGTGAACCCTGGGCTACACCCTTTTGCTTGGTTTTCCTTGTGGAAAAGAAGAGAGGTTGGACCTGGTGCCTTGAGGGCCCTGCTAACTGGAACATTCTGAAGCAGCCTTGAAGAAGCAGAATCAGGGATCCACCAGGGACTCTCTGCTGTGCGCTGGGTCCCTGGTGCCCGTGGGCCCTTGGCAGAGCCTTACAGGCAACCGGGCTATGGCCGCACGCTGGTGACCTACAGAGGGTCCCAGGGCGCATCTCCCTGGAGGTTCATGTAGAATTTGGAAGCTGGAACCTTGAGGTGCCCTGTGAAGGTTTCTGAGGGTTTCTTACTCCACCACTGGGAAGGTGATTCCTCAAGGCTGTCTGCTCCTGAGGGCCGTCCAGCTCCGTGGCCACTGTGGCCCAGGCTGCCCAGCTGTCCTGCGGCCCAGGCAGTGCTCTGGGCTGGGCTCCTCCCACGGTGGCCCCCACGAGGGGCTGGGCTCTCCCTATGGCGGCCCCTGGCTCAGGCTGGGCTCTTCTCACAGCGGCCCCCACGAGGGGTGTCGCACTTGGACCTGTGGCACAAGATGGCCTGGTTGCAGCTGCGACCCCGCGTGGTGCCCACTGCTCCTCACTGCCCTCCAGACCTTCATCTGTGGCCTCAGCTGGGGCTCCAGGCTGGCCACCCCCTCAGAACTGCTGGGACTTCCTCAGTTACAGATGGGGAAGCTGAGGCCAGAGGGTCAGGTAGAGGCTGCCACAGGCTGTGCACGGGGGCACCCCACCATCCCCGGGGCACACACATGTGCATTCACACAGACTGTGCATGGGGGCGCCCACCATCCCCGGGGCACACACACGTGCATTCACATAGGCCCTTGGGGGTCCCCCGAGCCCGAAGAGACTCTGTCCTGGTCATGGCCCCGGTCTCCAACCTTGCTCAGGGATAGGGCTGCCTGATGCAGTTTTGGGGATCAGAGATGTAAGACCTCTTCTGGCAGGACCACAGGACAGGGACTGTGCCATCCCCTTTAAGTAAACCATGAAACTCTTAAGTGGGAGATGGGTTTCAGGCTTTGGAAGGGCACTGGCGGGCCATGGGAGCTGGGGACCAGGTTCTGCCCTCTGAGACCCTGGGCAGCCCCAACCCTCTCAGAGTCTCTGTGCAGTCTTTAGAGCCCCCCACTCCTAGCAGAGACAGAATTAGGTGGAGACACTGTAGGGTCAGGGGTGATGACAGTATACATACACGACATTGAGCATGGCATTAGCAGGAGGTGACCCCTGGCGCGTGTTGGGGGGGATCAGGGCCAGCTCAGGTCTGGTCAGGGAGCCTGAGGGGGGGAGGATGGGCTTGGCAGGGTCCTGAGGTGGCCCTGACTATCAGGAGCTGGTAGTGAGTGGCTGCCCCCGTCCAGAGCCTGGTCCTGGGGGCACATGTGCAGTGTTTCCAGTTCGGGTAGGGAAACCAAGGTGACACGTGAGGTCTGCCCAACTTGCAGGACTACCTGGAAACCAAGGGCTCTGGGTCCAAGGCGCAGGCTGGCGCCCGTGTCTTAGACCACAGTCTCCTGGCTCCTCCAGGCAGTGCTTGGGAACCGAAGGTTGGACCCAGCTGGAGCTCATGGCCAGATCCAGCCTCAGATTGGCCCCTGCCAGACACAGCGTTTTAGAGCTGGGACGCGGCCCCGCCCCAGAGAATGGGATAGAGAGGCCACAGTGCTGGGCTTGGTCCTCCTCAACTGTTCTGACCTGTGGGGCCAAATGCACTGCCCAGCTCTGGGTGTCCAGGTCTGGGCTCTGTCCCCAGGGCTTGGGAAGCCCCTTCCTTCCTTGTAACCCCAGGCCTGAGCAAGGCCTCGGCACCCCCAGTCAACCCGAAGCAGGTTGAGGCAGCCGGGCCTGATCCCAAAGCAGGAGTGTCACACATGGGAAGCGGGGCAGGGGAGAGGGCAGTGCACCCAGCCTGGAGGACAGAATTGAGGCTCAAGGGCACAAGGCACCCACCCCAGAGAGGGGCTCAGGCAGGGGCCCTGTGCCCACTCCCCATCACCTGACTGTCCTGTTTGCTTCTTCAAACAAGAAGGAAATCAAACTCCTGAACTGGGGGCTGGTGGCCCTTCCTCCATGTGCAGCCCCACCCACACTAGCCAGGCCACATCACATGCTCCCAAAGGCAGAATTTTGCTTAAATGCCCAGAAAGGAGATTTAGGAGATCAGAATCTTAAGCAAATTAACATGTGCAGCAGGCAGCTTTTAATCACCGCCTTTAATCGCAGGCCCCAGTAACGGAAATCATCTCGCTGGGCTGAGCTCAGTGGGCGGGGCTGGCGACACGGATGGATTATTCATTAGAACCTGAACTTGAGTTTCATCCGGCTGCTCCACAGGGCGGGCTAAGGAGCCTTTGGTCCACTCCAGGGAGACGTGCTGGGCTTTTCAGAGCCCCTCCCCCAGGGCCCTGTGGTTCCCCGACACCCCTGCCCCCCGTCCCCCACCTGGCGCGTTCTCCATCTCAGGTCTGCCTTTGGTTTAGCCTGTCATCTCCTCTCCCTTGTTCCCCGCTTCCTGCCCTGGTTTCTCCCCTTCTGAGAGTCTGGGGCTGCTTGCCCATCCCCAGTGGGGACCAGACTTACCGATCCCAGGTGTGGCTGCTGGACTGCTCCTCCCCGATTTGCTCCCTGGCCTCTGGTTGTCTCTTGTATATCTGCACATGGTGCCACTGCTTGGACAGGCACCTATTCTGGACCCCCTCCGGCCGCCGAAGCGGGAACCTCAGTCAGACTTGGTGCTGGAGTGGGAGGGTGCTGTCCTTCCCTTCTGTGGTCTCTGCCAGCCCAGGGGACAGGTCGGGACCCTGGCTGTGCCGAACAAATACATGACCAGTGTGGACACGAGAGAGTCACAGTGTCTGGTTGTGAGGGCCTGTCCCAAGCCCAGGCTTCGCCACTCCGGCCCAGGGCCCAGGGCTCCAGGAGTGACAGCTAAGGTCAGGGGTGGGGGGTGGCTTCCCTCTCAGGGGGCTGGGCAGGTGACCCTGGGCCCTCGCTGGGTAGGGTCCAGGTGGTGGTGGTGACAGTCCATGTGGCTCCATTCCGCATCCGTACCTGGGGACTCGCCTGGCAGGAAGCCATCAGCCCCTGGGGAGGCAGTGGCTCAGAGAGCCCCGAGGAGCCCCCAGTCCTCCTGCTCAGGCCCTTTGGCTGTCTGGCCCCAGGCTGGGCTCCCTCATCCCTGTAAACCTCCCCAAGATGCCCCTGGGCTGTGGGTCAGCCCTACCAGATGGGGTTTCGGGCAAAAGCAGCAGCTTTCAAAGCAGTACCCGAGGGAGAGAAACCTCTTGGATTGATCTGGGAAGTGTTTCCCTGCAAGGGTGCTACAGCAGGTCAAACTGGAGCACTGCCGGAGAGGCAGGCTTTGCTGGGGGTCGGGGCTGAGGTGGGGGCGCTGCTCCACACTTGTCCTCCTGAAACTCTGCTCCTGCTTGGGTCCTGGCAGGGCCCGCCCCAGGCAGCATGCTAGGGGACTATTCTCTGGTAACCCACAGCCCCACCACCTCCCAGACCCCACAGACTTCGGTAGGCAGGGGAGGGGACAGGAGGGGTTTGGATGCTAAGGGACTGGGCTGTCACCAGGGGCTCCTGGACCCCCACTGTTGTCATCCTGCACACCCCCCACCAGGACAACCAGTGAAATGTCACCCCTGAAGTGCTGAACCTTCATGGGGGCCGCTTGTGGGGTGGAGTGACTTGTCCCGGATCCAGCCCACCTGCCTGGGAGGGGGCTGTGCAGTGATGTGGGCGGATGCCAGCTGGGGCCACATTTGGCTCCTGGGGGAGTTGTGTGCAGCTGCCCCTTCTGGTAGGAGGGCTGGCCCGTAGGATGGGAGCGAGGTCAGGGACAGCCAGGGGTGGTGCCCGGAGCCTCTGCTGGAGAAGTGCCTCCCTCAAGCCAACCCCCATCCCCACCCCTGCCCAGGGTGTGCCGTCCCACCCTCTGTGGTTCCCTGCCTGGCCATGGCAGTGGCAGCGAAGGGTTAAGGCAGGCGGGGCTCCCGTGGGAGGGGCGGTCCCGGCAGCACGGCAGCAGCGGCAGCTCTGGCAGCACTCAGCTCGTTGATCGGGCATGGGCACGCGAGGGGCACCCAGTTCTAACAGACTCACGGGGCCAGCACGCTGCCTGGGGACCCCTCAAGCGGTTCCGGTAGTGGTGGGGGTGGTGCCTGTGGGCCATGGAAGCACCTGGGGACCCTGGCGGGCTCAGCCGGGACCAAGGTAAGGGGTCGGGAGGGGCTGGAAGAAGGCTGCGGTCAGCTCCTCGGGGAGCCCAGGACCGGGTGCTGAGATGCCCATTGGTGACCCTCTGACCCCACGTGGGCAATGCTTGACTCCCATCCAGCCTCCTGCTCCGATTGAAGATCTCTGGGGTGACCCCATTCACACCAACACCCGCACATCCCTCCCTCTGCTCGCCCCTTGGCCCCACATCGTCCCTACCTGTGCTGGCATCCCACTCCCATGGACAGTGGGAAGAGGTGCCTGGCAGAGCCAACACAGTCCCCGACTGCCAGCCTGCCCCCAGTGGACAGCAGCCTTGGCGGGGGGTCAAATCTGGGGTGTCCTGACCTGAAGGACCCTGGGCTGAGCCTGTTCACCCCCACCCCCATCCAGGGCAGTGGAGGCAGCCCCAACCCTCTGTCAGCACCATGGACAGCACAGCGGTAGCCTCTGCCTGAGGGAACCTGCCTGTGGTTGCTCAACTCTGGCACCTATGTGGGAGATTTCTTGCTCAAATCTGTCATGCTGTATTGACCTGGGGGCCTGGGCACTGCCCCGGGCAAACAGCACAGTTCAGCAGGGGTGGCAGGAGTCCTCTGAGGCCGCCCAGAGCTGCCTGGCACAAGGAGCCTGAGTGTAGAGGGGTCCAGTGCTGGGTGTTGGGTCTATCCTGCAGGGATGGGATGGACAGAACTTCTCCAAAGAGGGTCTCTGTGTGTCTCCAGTGCAGCACTTGATCTGGACCAAGGGTGAGAGAGGCAGGGATGGAAGAGGGCCAGCCCCATGGCTGCAGCAGGAGTGACTCTGGCCAGACAACACAAGAACTGAGATTCTAAGTTAAGGGCTGGGATTCCAAGGACAGCAGGAGCAGCCTTCTGGTGACTTGTCTGGATCCGGTTGTTCTAGACCCAGTTTGTTCTGCCCTCTGATTGGCATGGGCATGAGGGAGGGCTGTGGGGGGGGGGAGCCTTGGAGAGCCTGAGTGGAATGCATGGGCTTTATTGCCAGCAGACTGAGCATGGGTCCCTGGTGGTGCCGCTGATGAGCTGTGTGACCTCAAGCAAGGCACTGGCCCTCTCTGGGCCTCTCGTGGAAGAGAAGGACAGCATAGGACTGCCCTAATAGGGTGGCCTTGAGAAGAGTGTGCCTGGCCCGTGTGGCTGCTCCAGGATTGCCTCTCCCCTCTCCTGCCCCTCCCCCCAAACTTAGTTACCTTTTATGAATGGAGGACAGTGTGGCGGTGGTACAGATGGAATGGTGGTATGGTTCCTGGCCTGGCTGCATGCTCATGCCACCCCGGGAGCACCCACTCCCTGATCGCAGCCCCCAGTGCAGGGCAGGGCTCCCATGGGTGGGTGGTCTCTGGTGAGGGCCTGACCCAGCATGTTCCTGCCAGTCTGACCTGTGAGGAGCTCTGGCCTGTCCCAGACTCCCTCAGAGCCTCTGGGTGTAGGATGCCCATCTGCAGACTGTGTGGACATGGCTGCTACCACATGGCCCCAAGGCCTGAAGGTCGAGGTAGCCCTGACCTGGCCAGGGTCTGCTGCCAGCGAGGGAAGAGCCTCGTCCTGGGAGGGGAGTGGGCTGTCAGCAGCAGGACCCACTGCGAGCCCACCCTCCGTGCCCCATCCTTTGGGCAGAGGGCTCAGCCAGCTCAAGTGGGGGGGGACACGCAGTGTGGTCCTTCTCTGCTGGGGTCCCTCCTTGGGAGAGAACAGCCTCAAACGTGCTGCCGAGGATGGAGCAGATGGCTGGAGTCTTGGGTCCAGCTTCCATCAGCACAGCTAATGAGCGGATGGCGGTAGTTTGGGTCTCCTGCAAAGTCAGTGGCCCAGCCCTCAATGGGAAGTGCTCCTCTCCTGGGGTGGGATTGGGGGGGACAGGTGAGGGGCTTGGGGCCCCTCCTGTGCCGAGCCCAGGCTGGCTCCACGCTCACGGAGGGCTGTGGTGGGAGGGGCGTTGAGGAGGGGGATGAGTAATCGGAAACGTCTGTTTCTACCCAGGACTTCACTTTCCGCTCCGCTATGTGGGCTCCCACCGGCTGGACGGCCTTCCTGTGTGGGGCAGGCTGGTGGGTGTGGGCCTCCAGGTGGGACAGCGGGCTCCCTCCCCAGGACAGGCTGCTTCCCCACTCCTGGGAAGTGTGGGGAGAGGAAGTGGGCCAGGGTTTCCACCCCTGCCGGGCAGCCTGCGTGGAGGGGCCCAAGGTGGGGCCTTGTGCACCGGCCGGTCAGCCAAGAGGAAAGGTGAGCTGCCCTGAGTCCACCTGCTCCTGTCACACCAGGGCCCCTGGACCCCTTCTAGCGCTGTGTCCCAAGGGCGGGGAACACAGGCGTGGTGGCCCAGGAAGTCTCTGAGCCATGAGGAAGTCACCCCCCACCAGGTCCCGGAGGGTTTCCTCAGCCTGCTCAGATCCAGGGACCCACAGACAGGCTTCGAGGTGACACAGGGTGGTCTTGATTTCACATTGAACAGGACCCAGGCTGGCCCAGGCCTCAGCCTGCCTCTGCCAAGCTCTGTTTCCTTCAGAAACTCCTCCTGGAGGTCAAGGCCCTGTGGTGGACCTGCCTGTGGGCCAGGTTCAGTGTCCTCCTTGGTCAGCGAGTGGTATGAGTATGGGGTCCACTGGGCCCACAGGGTAGGAGGCAGGAGTGGGCTGTTGGGCCAGCCTCTGGTGGAGAGAGTGGGCAGCTTCAGGAAGTCAGACTCCAGGGGCCCGCCCCTTCCTGGAACATCTTCTCAGTGCCCAGGCCCCAGGGCTCTCGAGAAAGCTGCCTGGAGGTGGCTGGAGCCCTGGCTGGGAGGCGTGGCTGGGCTGGGGAACGGGCCCGGGTGTTCTCTGTTTCTCTGCTCCTCCGTGGCTCTGTGCCCACTCTGCCCAGTGGCCATCCAGCCCCACTAGCTGCTGCGCAGCCTCCCCACGGGGCCTGAGTGGGTATGGGGTGGGGGCAGGACTGGCTCGTCAGTACACAAGGACCCCTCCCTCAGAGCTGCCCCCCCGCCCAGCCCGGCAGGAGTTTCCTCTCCTCCCCCCAGGCAGACCAGGTTCCATCTGGTGACTTTTCAGGAAAGTGCCCCCCCTCCAGTGCCGCTGTGAACTGCTCTCTCCCCCTCCAGCTGCCTCCGGTGGCTCCCTGGGGCCCATCTTGACATGTGCTGGCCCACATGGCCTCACAGCCTTGCCCAGTGATGCCACGAGGGGACTCGGGGGCCCCCAGAACATGGGCACCGGGGCACCTTTGGGGGCTGGAGGTCATGAACACTGCTAGCGGAGTCCTCTCCCGAAACCTGTGGAATGGGGTGAGTGCTGCTGTAGCCAGGCAGGGGACCCGGGGCTGTCACTATCCCTGGCTGGTGTGAGGCGACCCCAGCTCTGCTGCATGGGCAGAGGAAGGCTGAATGTTGGAAACCCCCGGCCTCTGTGGTGCTCAGACGGCTCCAGGACAGTGTGGGGGCACACTGTGGGGGAAGGGGATTCTCCAGGGGGCAGGTGCAGAGCACTGGATACCCCCTGCCCCAGAAAGTGTCCTGTACACTGTGTCCACTGCCACAGGACAGCTGTGGATGGCTTTGACCCCCGTGAGTTCGGCTCCATCTCTCTGTTGGCCGGTGGACAGAAGGTTCCCCTGGGCCCTCCTGGGACTGATCCTGGCAGGAACTTGGGCCACCAGCTGCAGAGGGAGCAGCGTGGTGGGGAGACTGCTGCTGTCCCCATCCAGAGCAGGTGCACCAAGGGCCTCTGGACAGGTGGAAGGGACAAGCTCAGCCAGACTGGCCTGCTGGATGGGGGAAGACTGGCCATCAGTCTGTCCCCATCCTCTAGGACACTCTTGATCCCCAGCTTCCTGAGATCCAGTGCACAGGCCAGCAGAGGGCGGGTAGTCAGAAACAGCCCGAGATGGCAGAGCAGAGCCTGTCCGCTCACCCCCTGCCCCCTCTGACCCTCCTCACTGCCCAGCTGAGTGAGACACCAGGGCCAGGCCCCTGCCCACCAAAGGCTCCTCTTTCCGCTGGAGGACCGAGCTGCCTGCCTGTGGGGGGGCCCTGCAGGAGGAAAAGGGCATAGTCTGGTGACAGTGTCTCCCTCCCCGGCAGCTGCCCCCACCACCAGTCCTCCGCCCTATCCCAAGACTGTCGGGGGCCAGGCCCAGGCCTTGCTGACCTGGTGAAGTGACTCTTGCACTCCACTGCCTGGTGTGGACCCCTCAAGCCAGCCCGGGCTCTGTGCCCCCAGGCCCTGGACACAGCTTCCCCGAGGTCTCGCCTGGGAGGGTGGACTTGAAGGCGCCAGCTCACACTGCCTGGTAAAATAAAAATAGTTGGGGAGGAGGCTCCCAGACGTGCGGGGGGATGCGCTGCTTCTAGACGTTTAAATAATCTCCACCATATGTGAGTGGGCCTGTCCCTCCCTCCTGGAGGCGCTGGCCCCCGTGGGTGCTGGAGCCCGGCACACTGGCCCTGTCCTTCCACTTCTCCAGCCGCGCACTGTCTGAGCGCCCCCTGCATGCTAAGCTGGGCCCGCCATGCAGTGTGGGGAGAGGGCGGAGGGCTGAGGACCCAGTGGGGGCCTGCAGTGGGGGCAGGGCCAGAGCAGCCTTGGGCCCACATGTCCCACGGTCGCTGACCACTCTGAGCAGAGTGGCCGCGGGAATGGCCTGTTCAAAGGTCCTTCAAGAAAGCGCAGAAGCCTCAGAGGAGGGAGGGGCTGGAGGCAGGCAAGCAGGAAGGGAAATGCAGGTTTGCCCCCTGAAAAGTGAGTGGACAAGGCAGGTGCCCTGTGTGGAGGGCCCGGGTGCTGCAAGGGTCCGTGTGTGTGTGTGTGTGTGCTTGCACCGGGAAGCCTGTGGGTATAATTTGTGGGTTTTGTTGGAAGATTAAATTGATTTTCCAGCCTTCCCGGGGGGAGGTGGAGGTGCTGGCTACTGTGTTAGTACAAGATCGATCTTGGCCATAAAAACAAAATTAAGCCAGAGCTGCCCAGCTTCTGACCAGACCACGAGGGCATTCCCTCCTCGGAGGAGCAGCCGCCCGTGTCCCGTGGCTGCCGTCCTCCTCAGGGCTTGGGGAAGGAAGGAGCGAAGGGCTGGGGGCCACCTTCTGACAGCCGGGGGAACAGAGGCGGGGGGCAAGGTGAGGTGCCTGAGGCCTCTACTTCCTGGCAGGTGCCGTGGCCAGGCGTCCTGGCCAGCAGTCCCACTGTGGGGCAGCAGCTGAGGCAGGGCAGGCCCCTGGGGCCTCTCCTCCGGGGATTGTTGTGGGATCGAGTGCACTGTGCTCTCTCCCTGACTCAGGAGGTGCCCTGCCCCGCTGTCTGCTGAGTCCTCTGGTCAGGGTCCCCCAGGGCTGCAGCTGGAGGTGTTGGTGCTACCTCGGGAGGCTGAGCCTTAGAAGGCTGGATGGCCGGGCCAGACGCTGGCTCTGTGTCCCTTCCTGGAGCTGACTTGGTGGCCTGGGCCCTGTGCCCACCCACACTCGAGTGCCCAGTCCCAGCCAGTGCAGGGGCAGAGCAGGACAGGCCCGGACTTCCTTGCCCAGGAGGTGGGGATCACAGAGGCAAATACACACGATCCTGTCAGTAGCTGCAAGGTGGATGAGGAGCCTTGAAAGAGTCCCCGGGGTAACAGGACAGAGGACTCCAAAGAGTGGAGGGGGTTTCTCAGGTCCTGGGCCCCAAGTGTGACTCTGAGGGAGTGAAGGGTGGGACTGGCTCAGGCGACTGTGTGGGCGTGGGGTCCCAGATCGTGTTGCCAGCCTGGTGCCCTTGGTGAGGGGGTGAGAAGCAGGGGACCCAGGCCTCCTGGTTTGGGGGACTGAGCCACTTGGGCTTGGGGGCCTGTCGTGGGTTTGAGCCCAGCTTGGCAATTACCTGGGGCGTAGCTTTTGCGCCTAGTATGCTCAGGTGCACCATGGGGGTGATGCAGCACTCCTGGGTAGAGGCTCCCCTCAGTGCCTTGGGGCATTCCTGGCTTTGCACAGTGGCTGAAATCCTGTGCCCACCTGTCTCATGGAGCATCAGGGGTGGTGTGGGTCCCCTGGACAGTAGAGGAGCCCTAGCTGCAGAGCCCAGAGTGAGGCTGGATTAGCCTGACCTCATCTGCCTGGTCAGTGCAGGATTATGGCCCGGGGCAGCCATGAGGACGCAGGGAGTCTGGGATGCAGGAGTTGTGCCCTCTCCCAGAGGCCCTGCCCAAGAAGATGGGGACCCAAGGCCCTCAGGTGGTGGTAGGAGACCCTTGATCAGCTGAGAGGCCAAGGGCGTGACCTGAGAGGAGAGCCTTGGAAGGGGTAGAAGGGGAGGGCACCCTCAGACTGGAGCCAGTGAGGCTCCTCATTGAGCCAATGAGGATCCCAGCTAGTGTCCCAGGCTGCCTGTTCTGGCGCCCTCTGTCCTGGTCTCTGTGGCCCAGGCCTGGCCCTGACCATCTGTGCTGGGGAGGGAAGGCTGACACACTGCCCAGGAGCCATGGGGTTTATGGCAATGAGGACTCAGGTGCCGGCCCAGCATTGTCGCTGTCCCTGTGGGCCTGGGTGGGGGCACAGGGTGGCCGGGGCTCACGAGCCAGAGGCAGGAGGAACATGAGATCCTCCCTGAGGTCAGCTGCAGTGATTCAGTGTGGTTCTACCCTCCAGCCTGTGCCCCATTTTCTGCCAAACTGGCCTGCCCCGGGAGCCCCAGACACCCAGTGGTCCCTGGCCCATGAGAGGAGGGTGTGCCGCCTGCTTCACCTCTCCTGCTTCCCCAGAGCTGCCCACAGAGCAGTCAGCTCCTTCTGGGCTTGGCTGCCCCCAGCCACCCTTGTCTGGGCCTGAGCTGGGTGGCCTTGCCTAGGCCTTTTGTCTGGTCAGCAGGCAGAGGCTGGTCCTTCCTGGCCCCAGCCCTCCTTCCTCAAGACAGGTCGGTTGTGAGCCAGGCAGCTGACCCTGGCCACCCCAGCCTCTGGGGCAGGGCCTCCCACACGGGAAGGCTGGGGGACACTGCCTCTGGGGGGCCTGAGAGTGTGCTCCAGTGGGTGGTCCTGTGAGGATCATCACCCCAGACCTCACAGCTGTATTCTCTGGGTGCCCAGGGAGACCACCCATCTGTCCTGCCTGTCCTTACTCAGCTGGTTGTAGGGGCTGGTGACTTGGGGCCTCAGACGACACTGCCAGTCCCTGCCAGTCCCCAGCTGGGAGTTCCCTTGGCCTAAATCCTCTGGCCAGCTGGGCCAGATCCAGCCTTGGATTAGCGCAGGGGATTGGGCAGAGGGTGGGCGGGGCGGGCAGCAGCGCTGCGGCTCTTCCACCTCCAGACCCTGGGGTGCGGCTTCTCCCACGACCCCTCCGTGGCCCTGGAAGGGGGGCGGACTAGCATAGGGGCCATCAGAGACAGTGGGTGACAGTCAGGCCAATGCCAGAGGCGCCTGGGAGCAGCCCTGCGGGGGAGCTAGAGGCCAGCGAAGGGGGTAAGAGGAAGCTGAGGAGAGAAGGGGGCCCTGTGGAGCCCTGGGGCTGCCCGCCACTGCCTGACCCACTGCCTAGGTAGGGTGGGGGGCGCCGGCCCTCCCTGGCTCCGTGAGCCCACCCCGGCCATCATCGGGGCATGTCCGTCCCCTGGCCGCTTACCCCCAGCCGGACCAAGGGAACTGTGGCCTGCCTGGCGGAGGCCCTCCTCTGGGTCGGCGGGAGCGTGGCTGTGTCCCCGCAGTGGCAGCTTGGCCCACTAGGTAAGGGGGCTGGCTTGTCTGGTTGGTTGTTTGGGGCGGGGACTAGTCTGCTCCTCCCTGCCAGAGCCCCGCCCAGCCCCAGGGTCACTGGAATCAGGAGTGTTGGGGTGCTCCTCGGGGTGTGAAAAGCCTGGGAGCTCCCACCACCCCCCATGCAAACCGGTAACCTCCAGACCCCTCGGTTTCCCTCTGAGGGTCTTGGGGCTCTGACAGCATACCCCAGTCTGCCTCTCTGACCCCCCACCTTGGGGACTGGAGGCTGAACCCCAGGCGGGCAGTGGGGAAGGAAGGGGTGGGGGAGTCAGGGGCAAGAAGGGGCCGGGGGCATGGTCCTGGTGGATGTGCTGGCTGGACACTCTCTGAGGGGGACCCTGGTACTTTGGGGTCAGTAGCACCTTCAGCCCCAGTGGGGTGAGGCCAGCATGCTGGGGTCAGACATATTGGCCCTGAGAGGCCGACAGAATGGGTGCCCTTGACTGTGGTGAGACTCTGAGGGGGATGGGACAGTAGAGTCTGTCCCAGTGGGGCTGGCCTGTGGAGGGCCCCATCCAGATGCTGGGTCTCTGTCTAGCTGGGGGAGTGGGGCCTGGCCCAGTTGTTCTAGGCCCCTGGACCGTCCCTGTCCTCACCCCCAGCCTTCTCCCTCCTCCCTCTACCTGTGTCCCCGTGGCCACACCATCCCCTCACCTCCTGGTGTCTCAGTGGAGCCCACCGCCCTGTGCACCCCTCCCCACTGCGTGCCCCCGCTCCCCGCCCAACCCACCATGCCTGCAGCTCAAGAACAGAGGTTGGCTTCCTCTGAGAAATCCCCACTGCTTGGTCCCTTGGGGCTGGCACTGCCACAGGCCTCCCACACCACCTGAGGGTCCCTCATCAGGGGACCCCGTGGGTTAATGACTTGGTGCTTCCCCAGAGGGCACCTCCTGGTCCTGGGCCTTCCATAAGCAGCTGTGAAGGGCCCAAGGAGGTGCTAGGATGGTCCTGTCTCCGGGACTTCAGGAGCCTGCTACCTCTCCAGCCCTGGGGGCCACTGTCCTGGCCAGTACCGCCTCCCCTGGGACATGGGAGATGTGTAGGCTGCAGACGGGAGGCTGAATGGATGGAGGGGAGAGGGGGAGGGAGAGGGAGGCAGCTAGGCCCTGTGGGGAAGATGAGGGCTCAGCATCTTCTGGGACCTGCTCCCTTGCGTGCATCCTCAGCCTCATGAAGCCTGGCTGGGCAGAGCTGGTCCAAACTCTGTGTGGACTCTGGCCACTGAGCAGGGTCCCAGATTGGATCTGTGACCTGAGCCAGCACCTGGGGTCACAGGCAGCCCTGGAGGGGGTATGAGTTTGGTGCCCTGATGGGTGGGGGGGGTAGTCTCTGCACCCCGTGAGCACTTGGGGGTGCACCTGAGGCTGCTGTGAGCAGAGGGCTGCCGCAGCGCTCACCAGTGCTCCGTCTGTCTGTCTGTATTGGTCTGTCTGTGTGGCGGCTTGGCGGACCTCCAGTGGAGCGATGTATGAGTGCCATGCAGGCAGGGACGCAGATGGTGAAGCTCCGGGGCAGCTCCAAGGGCCTGGTCCGCTTCTACTTCCTGGACGAGCATCGCTCCTGCATCCGCTGGCGGCCCTCACGCAAGAATGAGAAGGCCAAGAGTGAGTGGGGTTGTCTGGGGGTTGGCAGGTGGGTAGGAGACCCTCCTCATGTAAGAATGAGAAGGCCAAGAGTGGGTGGGGTGGTCCGGGGGCAGGGGTGGGGGCAGGAGACCCTCCCAGAGCAGCCACAGGGCTGTGGGAGGGGCAGCAAGACCCTGAGCCCTGAAAGTCCCCAGGCCTGGAACACAGGCTCAGCTGGCCTTGGAGAGCTGCGGTGGCCTCTGGATGCAGTGGAGGAGGGAGGGCCCCGGCCTTGCTGTCCACCCAGCAGATCCTCTGGGACTCCATGGAGACTGGGTGGCATCCTGCCCAGCCCAGCACTGGATGCTGGGGGGGGCTAAGAGGCAAAAGGACCTTTAGTTTGGCTTCCTGAGCACCCTGAGGACAGGACCTGGCGCCCAGTGCTGGCCCAGGCAGTCTGGGGCATGAGCAGCCAGCAGGGGCTTGGAGGCTGCAGGGATGTCTGGATGGGTCAGGAGGGTAATGAGCTGTGAGGATTTGCTCAGGGACCTTGCTGGGGGTCCTGGGAGTCAGGGAAGGACATGTGAGCCCTTGCAGGTTACAGAGGGGACTTCGCTGCCCCTCCTCTGGCTCTGGCAGCTGGAGAGACGCAGATGTGCCAGGGCAGAGCCTGAGCCCAGTGGTTGCTACGGGTGCTGCTGCCACCACGGGGCCCAGGAGAGACACACCGTGGAGCCCCCTGGGAGGACATCTTGGAGGAAGGGGCTGGGACTGCTCTGTGGGCCCTGGGGAGGTGGAGTCGCTGTGAGCCATGCAGGCAGGAGCCCCTGCGCTCCATCGGGAGGCACTGTTCCGGAGCTAGGCTTGCTTTGCGTGTGAGGTCGTGACACCACCTAATGGGGGGATAACTTCATGTCATGCTGAGTGACGAGAAGGACACCTGATGGCAAATAGAGGGGAGAGGTGGATGGGGTAATGGTGGCCCCTCTGGAGAGGGGGTGGTAGGTAGAGGCCAGCAGGCTTAGGACGGGGGAGACCAGCTGACTCTGGCCTTGGAGGGGTCCCTGGGAGAGAGGAACGGGGTGAGAGGCAGCTGTTTCCTGACTGTCAGCATCCCCTAATCAGGGGTCCCAGAACCCCTGCCTCCTCACCAAGGACACGTGAGCCACAGGGAGCTGGATGGAGAAGCAGGCAGGACAGGCCCCCTCCAAGCAGGAGGTACAGGGGAAGCAGAAGCCCCCAGGGAGGGGGCAGTGGCGGCAGAGGACAGAGGAGTGAGGCTACCCTTCACAGTGTAAGTCCAGGAGGCCCACCATTACTGCACCAAACATGATAATGCCCACAGTGGTGCCAAGCCCACCTCTGGGAGCGGGCGCCGGGTGCTGGGGGTAGAGGCAGCAGGGGCCGGGCGGAGGGTGTGATGTGAGGGTCCCTGGCTGTGCCAACTTCAGGGCACCTGCTCCCAGAGGGGCTGCTGGCTACCTGTGTGCCAGTATCTGTGAAAAGACCCTGCTGAGTGCACAGGAACAGACCCTAAGGATGACCTCTGAGCTCATCTCTTCCTGAGGATTCAGCCTCTGAACACAGGCTCCACGGAGCTTCAGGCGCTGTGGCCAGTAATGAAATTCTTCCTGCAGCCTGATCTGGCGCATGCCAAGCGGGTCCCCACTGCCCCCAGCCCCCACCTGCTGGCGCCAGAGTTTATCACAGAGGTCACTGCAGGCTCTCGGCCGTGCTGGCCAGCAGTTGCCTTCCCAGGATGAGAGGCAACTGGCCGGAGCTTGACAGATGAAATTGGCTTGTCTGATTCTCCTCCCTCTGGATGCAGAGGACAGACCCAGGGTGGCTGACTGGGGGAAGGCAGCCCTTCTCTTGGGGAGGATGGACCTCTTTCATGGCCAGAGGAAAGGTGGGCAGACCCCAGAGTCAGAGCGGAGGGGGAAGAGGCAAGCTCACCAGCCCCAGCATATCTGTGGTTTTTCCTTCTCCCCAAGGGTGGGAAAGATTTCCCTGATGCTGTGAAAGATTGAGGGCAGGAGGAGAAGGGGGCAACAGAGGATGAGATGGTTGGATGATATCACTGACTCAGTGGACATGAGTTAGAGCAGACTCCAGGAGATAGTGAAGCCCCGCCCCAGCTGGCTCATGTGTTTGGAGGAAGGGGCACTGGGATGGGGTCCTTCACGCCTTCCTGCCCGGGAAGGGGAGGGGAAGGGAGGTATGGCTGACCCTGCTGGACCCACGTTGGTCCCTAACTTGGCCCCAAAGTGGCTGAAGCAAACATTTGACGAGGCCGACAAGAACGGGGACGGCAGCCTGAGCATTGGCGAGGTTCTGCAGCTGCTGCACAAGCTGAACGTGAACCTGCCCCGGCAGAGGGTGAAGCAGATGTTCAAGGTAAGCCCAGACCCAGGTGTGTGTCGGGAGCAGCCCTGCCCTGTCTGAGCTGCAGAGGGTCCTGGGCGGTGCCGTCTGAGCTGAAGCAAATAGCGAGGCAGCAGCTGGTCTGGACCTTTTGGGGGCGGTCAGTCAGATACCCCAAGTTGCTGCCTCTGGCTGTGCCGGTTCTCTGCAGCAGCTCCCAGAGTCTCCCCTAGCCGATGGACTGGGCACGTAGCAGGTGCCTGGCCAGCAAAGGAAACCGTTCACAGGGCCCATACCCTCATCCCACCCCACCCACGACTCCCCAGCCCTGATAGGGGGCAGAAGCCCTGCCTTGCGGGCAGCAGCGCTGGTCACCCACCGCCTCCCCTGTGGTCCGCTGCCACCGCTGTTAGCAGTTATAAAAATGCATCCTCAGCTGAGTGGCTGCCTTTATTGTCTGTAATGAGTTTCTCTCTTTCCAGAACCCCTGCTGGGATAGGGGAGGAAGGCAGGCATTGTCAGCGGGTCCTGGTTCTGGGCGGGGCTGGGCCAGCAAAGCCTGCCCTCACTCAGGACTCGCTATCTCTCTGCTGCTGGGGAAAGGGTTCTGTGAGCTTGAATGAGGCGCCGTGCCCCAACACACATGCACACAGAGACACACATGCATGCACACACGTGCGCACAGATGCATGCACACATGCACAGAGGGAGACACACATGTGAACATACAGACATACACAAACACACATGCACGCACACACACAGCCAGCTGCCCCTCCAGGTGCAAGCCCTGGAGGCTCCCTCCTAGGCTCCTGTGATGGACAGAAGGTCATGCTCGTTGGAGTGAGGGGAGCTGGCCAGCTCAGAGTGTGTGGGTCTGTGTAAATAGCAGGGGTGGGAGCGGGGCACGGTGAGCTGGATGATCTCAGATGCTGGTTGAGAACTGGGGGTCTCACATGGCCCATCCTGAAGGCCCAGCGGGGACAGAGCCTGCCTGGGCAGTGAGGAACTGGCAGGTGGCTCAGGCTTGCAGAGCCATACCCTCACCCCATTCTCTGCCTGCTCTGCCTCTAGGGGCAGCTCGGGGGTCAGCAGTCCCTTCCAGAACATGAGGCTGTGCCAGAGGCCAGGCAACAGGGCTCAGATCGGCCTCGGAGGCAGGACAAGAGATGAGTGCCCCGCATGGAGTGGGCACAGGCTCCTGGCACCTTAAGGTCAAGTCCTGGCCTGAAAATGCCCCCGCTGGGAGCTCCAGGGAGCCCATACCCCCAGCCCCTCTGGGCACAAGAGGGGCCCACGCAGAGCCTCCTGAGCAGCCTCAGGCCAGGTGGTATCTGGGCACTGTCTAGACCACTTGGAGAAGGACCTGGAGAGGTGGACTGGAAGAGAGAAGGACCGGCGAGGATCTGGAGAGAGTCCAGTGGGGGCTGTCTCCAGGAGTGCTGACCTCAGACCCTGGGCAGCTCTGCCCCCAGTGGCTGTTGTCCCCGGTATCCCCTGAGCACCTGGGCCTCCTGGCCCATATATGTGGGGCCCTACGTGGGCACTCGGGGGCCCAGGGAAAGAGGGCTGACCTCCAGCCAGGCAGAGCCACTTTGATAATTAACATCAATTTTACTGTTGAGAAATCTCAATATTGTTTCTACTGCCTGGAAATGCCCTAATCAAAGGATGAATCTGAGTGGTGGGTAGAGAGGCTTGAGCATAATTTCGTTAAGTCTAAAATAACAGTGGAATGTGGGCGAGGCCGGCGTGGCCCCTGGGCCTCCTGCATGATGAGCACCCTAGGCAGCTCCAGGCCTGTCTCAGTCGCGCGGCTCCGGCCAGCGTGTGCTTTCAGCCACAGTGGTTTCCCTTTGTAGAGAGGAGAGCGGCCACGGGACCACGTCGAGAGGCATTCCTTGGGTCTAGGGGTCGGGGCCGTCCCTTTGGGCCCGGGGGGCCTCATCATCCCAAAGGCTTTCTAATCGTGCCTTGGGTGTGCTGCCCAGCTCAGAGCCCGCAGGGAGGCCAGATGACCCTGTGGGTGGACGCTCAGCAGATGGGCATCTCTGCCAGCTCCAGCCTCTGTCCTGGAAGGGCTCCCAGGCCGGCTCTGTCCCCAAGAGGCCCTTTGACCTGCAGGGCATGTCCTGCCACCTCTGAGACGCAGGGCCGCCCTCAAACCGGGCAGACATGGGGTCCTCACTGGTATCTGCTGGCCTCAGCACAGGTGACTCTGGGCTGGGTCCTGTTACAGCCTTGGCATGAGCACCCCACCTGGGTACCTGGTTCTGGAGGGAGACGGGCTTGCTGGGCGCCCACCTTGGTGCCAGGCCACAGGGTCGGGAGAGGCAGGGCCAGACTTCCCGAGAGCCCCACTCTCTCTGGGCCTGGGGACTTGGGGGTGGCTGCGGCCCCCTGGCTTGTGGGTGATTCTCCTGTGGGTGATTCAGAGGGGCCTCCTTCCAGCCATCCCAGATGGTGTGGCCACAGGAGGAAAGACATGCAGACTGCGTGCAGGGCTGGCGAGTACTGCTGTCCATGGTGCTGAACCTGGTGTTTGTTTTTGCCAGGCAGTCACCTCCCCATCGCTCCCCCCTCCCCCCGCCAACCCCGGCCGACGGACCAAGGACCCGACCTCAGCACTCAGGGCCTGACTGCCCTGTAGCACCCCTGGCATCCTCTGGGCAGCCTAGACTTCATTACTGAGTGCCCTTGTCCTCTGAGTCTGCCCCTGGCCTTGACTCTTGGTGTCCCCAGAGTCTGACATCTCAGTGCATGCTTCCTGAGCTAGTGGATTCATGAAGGAGCCTGTGGTCTCATTAGCAGCCCAGTGGGCTTGCCTGGGGCGGGGGTTTCTGTGGGTATTGTGTGAGCTGTTCTCTGAGAAAAGTGAGGACAGTGGCTGAGATTAGGGCCTTGTCATCTCTGCTATAGAGGCTGAAGTCGGGGATTCCTGCATGCTTTGCAGCCCTGTGCTTTTCTAATCGATGGGCGACCAACTGTGATTACAGATCATGGCCCAGTATGGGCACTGGGTGGGTGTTGTTGGCTGCAGGTGGGGGGACATTGCTGGGTTCAGGTGCAGGTTGACTTTGGAAGGCTAGGAAAGGAGCAAGTGGGGTGAGATCTGTGTTAATGGATCACATGGTGGCTTCTTGGTGGGAGAGGCAGAGTGAGGATGCTGCTGTAGGGCTTGGAGAGCACGATGAACCCTCCACGAGCCTGTGATACAGGCAGTGGCATTGGGAGGGGGAAAGGTGATTCTTGACTCAGGGTTGCCTGAGGAGTGGGGGGCTTAAAGGCCCCCTCTCGGTCGAGGCCCAGGATGGGACATGAGGGGACACAGAGACATTGTGTTACAGGAGGCGGACACGGATGACCACCAGGGGACACTAGGCTTTGAGGAGTTCTGTGCCTTCTTCAAGATGATGTCCACACGCCGGGACCTCTACCTGCTCATGCTCACCTACAGCAACCACAAGGACCACCTGGACGCTGCTGACCTGCTGCGCTTCCTGGAGGTGGAGCAGAAGGTGAGGGCCCCCCAGCAGGAGCTAGGCTCCTGGTCGAGGTGGCCTCCCCTCAGCCTCCTTGGGCATTTGAGCCTGTCCACAGTTTGGGAGAAGGATGGGCACCAGCCTGGCATTTGAGGCCCATGTACTGGACCTGCCCAGGCTCTCATCGGCCATCCTGCCGCCAAGCAGGTGGGGAAGGAGGGCAGCTTAGCTCTGACCGTGCCCCAGCCCAGAGCTTGACCACAGCCCCGACTTTAGTGTCGAGCATCTCCTGGCCTAGGTTCCATGGCCCAGCCTTCCCACCTGAGCTCACACCCCCAGGGTTCTGCGCCCATTGCCAACTCACTCAAACATTTGTCCAGCAGATGTGTGGGTGCCTGTGGGGGCCAGCCGAGTATGCCTGCCCACTGCCCTAGACCCCAGGAAGCTCCAACCCTCCAAGAGGCATTGCCTAACTAAAGCTCAGGGTCCAGAAACTCAGCAGTCTGGGTGGAGGCCAGGTGCTGCCCGCTCTGGTGGACGGAGGCTGGAAGCCCATAGAGGGGGAGGGGAAGTTCAGCATCCTCTGAGGAGACAGCACTGACAAAGGGAGTGGGGGATAGGGGTGCTCAGACAGACCACATAGGCACTGCCCCCAGGCTGGTGGGAGAAGGCCATGGGGACCAGGGTCTGGGCCTGTAACTTCCCAGGACCCTTGGAGGGCCACTTCTGGGGTAACCTTCAGGCCCCAGCTGCCTTGTCCTTCTGGGGTCAGACTCCTTGGCCCCAGGACTGCCCAGGGCCCTCATCCCACCTGCCTTACGTGAAATGTTGGCTCATGGTGATGGGCTGTGGGTGACCGCCACTGGGCAGGGCTGGGGGCTGGGTGTTGGGAACCAGGAGCAGCTGTGGACTCATCCTGGGTCTGGGTGGCGGTCACCTTGGACCTCTTGCCAGTGTTCTGACCTGGGGAACTCCCTCCTGCACTATGCTCTTGGGCCCCCTCCCCCTTCCCCGCCATCATGTGGTTTGCTGAGGCCTCCCTCCTGCCCTGCTGATGGGGACACTGGGGTTTGCCCAGGCAGGAGAGGTGGGTACCAGGCTGGCTGTGGGCAATGTTGGCATGAGGCTGAGGGGCAACTGTCCCAACAGCTGGCATACCTGGGGGTGGAAGGAGGGAATGGGGCCCAGTGTGGGAAGGGCAGCAATGACCCTTGCTCCCTGACCTTTGCCCTAAGCTTTCCACAACTCTCCCTACAGTCTGGGGCCCAAACAAGCTGGGTGGTTTGGCCTCCTGGGTCTGCAGCTGCTCCAAGCTCTGACCCCATCTGTCCACTCCACTATCCATACCCACCTCAGATTCCTGGGGGTGTCCAGGAAGCCCTGCTGGTGGGCCTGTCTCCAAGAGCTGGGGGTTCCTGGGGGCTGCACTGTGGAGCCCTAAGGATCGCTCAGCCTCTGACATGGGGCCACCTGGGCTCGGCTGTTGTGTGCAACTTTCTTGAGAGTGACTTGGGCAGATGGCAGGAGGGGCCAGGTGAGCCCCCTCCTCTCCTCCGAGATGGGACATGGTCCTGGCCCTCCTGCGCCTTCTCATACCAGGTCTCACTCCTGCTAGCCCACCCTGGGGGTCCTGAGGCCCCAAGCACAGTGTCAGTGGGGGATGACCCAGCTGATGAGGCCAAAGACCCTCCCTGTGGAAGGGATCCTCAGCCAGCGCCAGCTCTTCCAAAACCAGAGGACCCTCTATCTTCTGCTGGCCATCGAGCCCCAAGTCTTGTGACACTAGGGGTGGCCAGGGAGCCCCCTGGTGGGGGAGCACACTACAAGGAGCAGAGTCTCAGTCCCGCCAGTGTTGGCCCCTGGGCGATGCAGCGGTCAGAGGTGGAGTGGGAGGGTTGGCCGTGGTGGAGGAGGATGAGGGGCTGCCTGAGGCCAGCTTGGTCTCAAGCCCCTGCTCTGGCCTAGATGACGGGCATGACCCTTGAGAGCTGCCGCGACATCATCGAGCAATTTGAACCCTGCCCAGAGAACAAGAGTAAAGGGGCAATGGGCATTGATGGTGAGTGGGTGCCACAATGGCCCAGCTGTGCTGCCAGGCCAGCGGGGTGCCAAAGGGGCCACGTGCCATGAGGGTGGGTGGTCTTGACATGAGCCCAGTGCGGGACTGGCACACGGGGGCTAAACCCCTCGCTGCCCCCTGCCCCACGCTCCTCCCCACAGGCTTCACCAACTACACGCGGAGCCCAGCTGGTGACATCTTCAACCCAGAGCACCACTGCGTGCACCAGGACATGACACGGCCGCTGAGCCACTACTTCATCACCTCGTCTCACAACACCTACCTCGTGGGCGACCAGCTCATGTCTCAGTCGAGGGCGGATATGTACGCCTGGGTCCTGCAGGCCGGCTGCCGCTGTGTGGAGGGTGAGCGCTGGGCTCTGGGACCCTGCAACCCCACTCGGCCCTGGGGGCCGGGCCTTGGCTGTGGGCTGGCCTCTCCGAGGAGCCCTGTGTCTGGCAGGGGCTGGCATAGGTCTCTCTTGGTGTTAACTGCGGAGCAAGAAGACTGCCTCCAGTTAGAGCCCATGGGCTATGGGTCCCTGGGCCTTGGTGGTCCAGTCCCTGGAACCCACTGAGGTCTGCCTGCCTGCAGTGGACTGCTGGGATGGGCCTGATGGGGAGCCCATCGTGCACCATGGCTACACGCTGACCTCCAAGATCCTCTTCAAAGATGTCATTGAAACCATCAACAAGTACGCCTTCATCAAGAACGAGTGAGTGACTGGGACTGGGGGGCTGGCCCGGGGGGGTAGGTAGGGGAGGGAATTAAGGGGGTCTTCCTGCCCCTCCCCCACATCCTTTCTGGGGAGCAGTGGTTTTAGTGGCCGAGGGGCTGGTTTCGGGCTTTCTTGTTGAGGATGAGGGGCAGGGAAGGGGTGGAGGAGGGGAGAGGCGGTGGGTGCAAGAGCAGCACGGGCTGGGAGGGGCATGTTTGTCAGCAACCCCGCCCCCACACACTCGGTGGCAACACCAGGTATCAGACGCCTCCAACAGTGGCTCTGGCACTGACTGTCCTTAAGAAGCTGCTCTGCGTCCAGACTCACTTTGCTGTCACTCAGCTGTGGCTATAGACACTATTGAGTAAAATCCAGTTTAGTTTCTGAAAATAGAAGACCGCCTCCCCACACTGTTAGTTACCCCAAATCAGCAAGGCTCACAGGCGAGGGAAGAACTAATTGAATGAAGAGGAGAAGGAGACTGACTTAAGAACTAGAAACAGAGGAGTTCCTCTGGGAGGACCTGGCCCAGGCTCTGTCTCGGAAGGGAGTGGGCATGGGGAACCTCTGCAGGACAACCTGGCCTCTGGAACTGCAGGTGTGGGGGCATCCTGGGCAGTGGGGCTGGGACATACAGGTCTCCCTAATCTGCCAAGGAACCAGGGGCCTGCTGGGGTCTCGGGAAGGGGCTCACACCTCCCATGCCAGCATGATGTTTGCAGGCACGTGGTTCTCACCTGAGAACTGAGGAGAGAAGCACCTTTGTCCCAGGCCCTGCCTCCCTGCATCACAGGACTCACCCATCTCTTGCTCCAGTTTGTGACTTCTAGGTTGGGGTCACTTACATTTTCTAAAAGGATTATGTTGCCTTTTGGCAAAAATCCAAGTAACTGTGCACATGACTGAAAAGAATAAATCAAACAACTGAAGAGCCTATTACAAAAATGCCCACACTGCTCTCCTCACCTGCACCACACAGGTCATAGCTGTTCCAGGCTGTATCTCCCTCCTTATCGGGCCAACACTGGGCCCCAGGGCCACACACTGGACAGTGTCTCCAGGATCTCGGTGAATGGGAAATCTTTTTCACAGTCTGTCCATTGCTCCACATTGCACCTCAGTTCAGTCCACGTCATTTTTTAACCATGACTTGCTTGAACGTTTCCTTTTTTTCCCCCTGGAGTTTCTAATTGCCTTTGGTTCTTTTCTTATGGGGAGAAGAAGTACATGCCTTCTTTACCCACCCTCAAGGTCTCCTGGTTCCTATCCTCCACACTCAGTTGCTTTTTTTTTTTTTTTTTTTTTATTTTTGGCTGCACTGGGTGGATTCTCTTATTGCAGTGCACAGGCTCCAGGGCACTCAGGCTTCAGTAGTTGTGGCTCCCGGGCTTAGTTGCCCCGAGGCATGTGGAATCTTCCCAGATCAGGGATTGAACCCATATCCTCTGCATTGGCAGGTGGATTTTTAACCGCTGGGCCACAGGGAAAAGTCCTCACCCTCCCAGAGTGACTGGCAGCCGCATCTCTCCAGGGGCCCCTGTGAAGACCTCTCCTCCTCACACAGTGCTGCAGGTGACCTGCAGTCCTACATGGTGGGACCTGGCCTTCCCCTGGCCTCATCCTGCTCCTTCCGTCTTGGTGCCACAGGTATCCAGTGATCCTGTCCATTGAGAACCACTGCAGTGTTATCCAGCAGAAAAAGATGGCCCAGTATCTGACCGACATTCTTGGGGACAAGCTGGACCTGTCATCAGTGAGCATCGAGGATGCCACCACGCTGCCCTCTCCCCAGGTGCTCAAGGGCAAGATCCTGGTGAAGGTGAGACCCTGCCTGCCCTTCCCGGCACCGGCATCCTGCTGAGCCTCTGACCTCCGATCTCTGACCTGTGGTCAGGGCAGGGCAGGGCCCTGCCCCAGACCGGCTGGGGTTCCACACCATCTGTGATAGATTTGAGGGTTCAGGACAAGACCTGACCCTGCCTTGGCCTCCATCTCCCCATGGAGGTCCCTCAACCTGGGGCCCTCGGCATGCATATCAGGGTATGTCCCTCCCATGATGCTGCTGCAGGGCTGGCCCTGCCCCTAGCGTTCCCCTGGCCCTGCCCCTGGCCTGAGAGTCACAAGCAAGCTTGGGAAAGGCGCCCACCCTTAGCCGCTGCTCCTGTGGTTACTGGCCTCCTAGCGCTTCCCGCAGGGCCCCTCTCATGGCCTACCTGCTCCCCCAGGGCAAGAAGCTCCCAGCCAACATCAGCGAGGATGCTGAAGAGGGCGAGGTGTCTGATGAGGACAGTGCAGACGAGATTGATGAGGACTGCAAGCTCCTCAATGGGGATGTGAGTCGGGGGGGACCTTCTTCCCAGATTGGGGAGCCACAGCCCTGAAGGGCCGGCTCATGGCCTGGTTGTGGGATGGAGGCAGCAGGGACAGAGGGGAATGGGGCAGCTTGAGGGTAAGTTGCACAGCTGCCAAGCTGCTGGGCATGCACTTGGCCGGGGCCACAGGGAGCCCCCTGCCCAGCCATCCCCCCACAGAATACAAACCCTGAGTTCCCAGTGAGAGACTGTCACCCCTTTTCCCAGCATCGTGAGGGTGGGGCAGTGCTGAGAGGCTGAGGAGTCAGCACTGGCCTCGGCCTCGAGCAGCAGAGGAATGGGCCATGGGGAGGTGGCCATGGGGAGGTGGGGGGCCTCTAATTAGCATCCTCCCTTTTCTGGGCGCTGCTGAGGTATTATTTCTCCCTGAGGGGCCATTGGATGAGAAAGCCCTGCTGACTAATTGTTTTAGAAAGCCCTGAGGCAGTGGATTCTTCCTGCTTTGGGTGGGCCTGCACATTTCCCTGCCTGGCCCGAGGCAATGGTAAACCCTACGTCTGCACTGGCCCCCTTGCACCCACTGTACCCTGGGCGTGGGGGTGCCCAGATACCCTGCCGCACTGGGGCTGCTCCCCACCCCCATTCATCTCCTCCAGACACAGGGTGGCCGGTGGTCGGTTCCTGATCTTGAGCCGCCCTGAGCGCATAGTGGCAGCTGGGCGCCCGTGACTCGTCTGTGGGTCCCACGGCAGCGTGGTGCAGCTGAAGGAGGCAGGCAATGGCATCAGACGGGCCTGGGCCTGCTTGCACCATCTGGGGCCCCAGGACAAATTGCACACCTACTGTGCACCCCGGGGGAGTTGGGTGGGGGTGAGGACCAGCACTGTGATGCAGGACTGCATGTGGTCAGTGCCAAGTGTGAGAGGAGGGGTAGGTGGCGCTGGCCCTGCTGAGACCCCGGACGCTGTCTGCACTGCTGCCCGCAGGCCGGGGACGGAGGCCAACGAGCTGGCTGTCCGCCTCTCGCAGGCCTCCACCAACCGGAAACGTGTGGAAAACATTGCCAAGAGGAAACTGGATTCCCTAATGAAGGAGTCCAAGATTCGGGACTGTGAGGACCCCAGCGACTTCACCGTGTCCACGCTGCCCCCACCTGGCAAACTTGGGCACAAGACAGAGGCCAAAAAGGTGAGAGCCCTGAGGCGATGAGGGGGGTTGCCTGCAGCTGGGAGAGGGACTGGCACGTGAGGTCTCTGCACATCTGCACACACACCTGCACACACACGCATCTACATACATCTGCACACTCATACCTGCACACACACACACCTACATCTGCATACACACCTACATCTGCACACACACACACCCATGCACACATACACTGCCCCTGGTGCATATATCCACCCCTGGTCCTCCAGGAGCTCACACCTGGCTCTTCCGAGTCTCATCTTGAAAGACCTGCAGCCGTCAGTGTCACAAGGCAGATGACCACGGTGGAGCCGCCCCATTCGTATGGCTGACTGTTTGTCCCCAGAGGCCTGTGGGCAACTCCTCTAGCCCCCACCCTCCCCTCCTGTGGGCAGGAGCGGATGGCAGCCCCCAAGGCACCTCCAGCTACTTCCAGAAGAGGACTTGGGCATGGCCTCGGGGGTCTGGTGGTGACTGGGAGGGGCTCAGAGCCCAGTGAGTCCTGGCAGCTGTCCAGCTGCCCCATGCCCGGAGGCCCTCAGCCTCACAGGGAAGCGTGGCTGAACTCTGGGAAGTACCTTCGTAGGGAGAACAGTGTGGGAGCTGTCAGGGCAGACGTAAAGCCTGGGGGCCAGGCTGGGCTGGCCAGGACCAGCGGCTGTGGTGCTGTCTAGAGGGACTGGCTGACACTGGAGGAGGGTCACATCAGCAGAGTGGCCTGGGGGGAACCCCATGGGGGCTGTGATGGTCAGGGTGGCTGGCCCTAGGGCTAGGAGGGTGCCAGCTGGTCCTGCAGACCCCATTTTGCGAGATGAGACACATCCGGCTCTGTGTGCTGGTGGGAGGGGCTGACGTGGGCCTGCTGCCCACACCCCCCACCACCAAGGATGGAGAGGGGTAGTGTCTCCCTGCCAAGCTGGGGTGCCAGGGGAGGGGGTGGGTGACAGCGGATTCTGGCCCTGGCCGCAGCACTTCTTCAGGATGCCGGGCCAGCATGCACTTCTTTGCTCTGTGCCCAGATTCAGGGGCACTGCTGTGCTGGGTGACCATGGGGTTTCAGGGGAGGGTTAAAGAGCCAAGAAGTGTGTCAGCCTTGCTGGCTGCAAACACTGTGAACACAGATTCCCATGCCTCTGCCAGCTCTTGGGTTTCCTGAGCGCCTCCGTTACCCAGGGTCTGCAGCTTGGGCTTTGCACCAGCGCCCCTCCATGTAGCCTGCCAGCCGGTGGGAGACAGGACTCCCCGGTGGGTGGAGGAGGGGACCAGGATCAGGAGAGCAGCGGAGTTGGTGGGGGTGGCGACTCCCAGGAGCCTCCTGAGACTGCAGGCAGTGTCTCCAGCCAGGTGTCCCCTCTCTAGCATGTGAGCAGAGAAGGCATCCGGGGGGATGGGCCTGTGGCTGTCCCCATCCCTCTTTCCTGGGCCTGAGGGCCTCCTTTCCCTTGCTCCAGCTCCAGGCTCCCTGCCTGGTGACCAGAACCCAGACCTGAAGGGCTCCGCTCATCTGCTGAGTGAGGCCAGTGGACTGAGGGAGGAGTATGTGCAGAGGCGCCCCCAGGAGTGTGTGTACAAGCTCACACACAGGGTGTGTACGTCTGGCTGAAGCCCCTCCCTGATAGGGAACATCAGCTGCAAAACCAGCTCCTGCCATGGTGTGGCAGGCGCACCCTGAACAAAGCTGGGAGGGTTGTGAGGGCATCTATGGAAAGGGCTGGGGGGGGGCAGCTGGTGGTAGCTGCAGCAAGTGGCCTCAGGGACACGGGCACAGGCTTCCAGCCACTCCAGGGGTGTAACTGAGCTTCAGCATGGGTTTCCATAGATGTCTCAGCAGGTTAAGAATCTGCCTGCAATGCGGGAGACCTGGGTTCGATCCCTGGGTTGGGCAGATCCTCTGGAGAAGGGAATGACTACCCACTCCGGTATTCTGGCCTGGAGAATTCCATGGACTGTATAGTCCATGTTGTCACAAAGAGTCAGACACGACAGAGTGGCTTTCGCTTTCATGGATGACAGCTTTGGGCTTCAATGACAGATGACAGAGGTGGACAGGCCACAGTGCTGCCAGGACTGAGCCCCTTCCTGGTGAAGGGGGCAGGGTCCAGGAGGGGAGCCGCCCACACGTGTGTGTTCTGTAAATGGTGGTGAGGAGGCTCAGTCCTGTGGCTTCAGGAGACTTGCTGCAGCCCCAAGTGCAAGCAGTGGATGGCCACAGCCCTGGGGACTGTCTAAGGAGATAACACCTCTGCCGCTGTGAGAAGCAGGTCAGGGCTCCTGAGCTTGGGATCCTCAAACGAGGATTACATAAGCAGGCACTCCACGGAATAGTCCAGACACACTGATGGTATTCATTATGCAATCACCATCCATGGGGAAGAATCAGAACTGGGCACTTAGTGAGTTTAGAGCGGGGCATTGTGGGGAGCTGATTCGGCCAGGCCCCTGCTCCTGGCAACCGCCTCTGTGTACCTCATTTGGGTGGGGACTGTGCCTCCCGAGGGCCTGGGGCAGCGGCCAGCCCAAGGCCCAGCTACCCCCTTCCTCCAGGCCCCTCTCAGCTCCCCCTCTTCCAGGAAGGAGCCACTGGGAGGAGCTGCCTGCCCGTGTCCCCGGCCTGGTCTGAGGCTGGGCTCACTTGGCCCCCTGTCTGTCTCTGCTTCCAGTTCGAGGAGGACGTGGAGATTGGGGAGGAGGCCGGAACCAGCCGTCGGAACAGCCGGCTTCTCGTGGGCAGCTTCTCCAAGCGCAAGGTCTGCCAGGCTCCCAGGCAGGGAGCCTGCCCCTATGTCCCCCAGCCAGAGGTGGGGCAGGGGCTTCTCTAGCCCTGAGGGTCCCTGGGATTCCTGGCTGCCTTCTTGGGCTACAGGTGCCAGGTGTGGATCCTTGGTCAGGGCTGGATGGAGCAGGTGTCTCGATGGCCCTCCCTTGGTCGACAGTGGCCAATGCCCAGAGCTCAGGTCCTCCAGGGCCCAGGTTGAGCAGGGCACTACAGAGGAGGGGCAGGCCCAGCTGCAGCGTGGGTGCCAGGACCCCAGGTCAGCAGGTCCTTCCTTCCCCAAGCCTGAGGCTCCACCCATCTTGACTCTGCCCTCCTTCTGCACAGAAAAAGAGCAGCAAGATGAAGAAGGCGGCCAGTGTGGAGGAGGGGGACGAGGACCTGGACTCCCAAGGCAGCCAGAGCCGGGGGTCAGTGCCCACCTCCATCCTCGGCCCTTGAAGAGATGGCTGTGTGGAAAGTGCTGAGGCCGTTGTTCTGGCAACAGCAGGCGTCAGATGCGCAGGCTCAGAGAGGGCATGGAGGCCTGAGGCAGGGAACCCAGGGTGCAGGGCCGGCAGCTCCCTGTGCTCCTTTCCTTAGGATTGGTCAGGGTCGGTGCCCTTCCTTGGGTTCAGCACCTGCCCCCTCCCCCAGCGTCACCTCTCAGTGCATCCATGTGTGACCCGAGCCCTGGAATACACGGGCACAGTGGGCGCCTGATGGACGCTCCCCAGAGCTTCAAGGGGAGGAGTGTGACCCAGGTCCTGACCCCAACAACCCCCTCCCGCAGGGCCGCCCGGCAGAAGAAGACTATGAAGCTGTCTCGGGCCCTCTCGGACCTGGTCAAGTACACCAAGTCTGTGGGCACCCACGACGTGGAGACGGAGGGTGAGGGGCCGCTACAATTGGGGCCCTGGGAGGGGCGGGGGCCATTGTGATGGGGTCGTGGGGGCAGGGCAATGCCCTGAGGGCCCTCGGGGACGGGGCCATTGGGACTGGCCGTGGAGGGAGTGGGGCCATTGGAGGCAGGGCCTGGGGGAGGGGCGGGGCCCTGGAGGTGGGCGGTGCCATGGGGGCGGGGTCATTGGGGACACGGCCGGTGAGGGGCAGGGCCATTGGGACGGAGTCCAGTGGGGGTGCTCCCAGACCCGGTGCCCTGACGGTGCCCGTTCGGCCCACAGTGGGGTCCAGCTGGCAGGTGTCCTCCTTCAGTGAGACCAAGGCTCAGCAGATCCTGCAGCAGAAGCCGGCGCAGTACTTGCGCTTCAACCAGCACCAGCTCTCGCGCATCTACCCCTCCTCCTACCGCGTGGACTCCAGCAACTACAACCCGCAGCCCTTCTGGAACGCCGGCTGCCAGATGGGTGGGTGCCTGGGTCCTGGGGCGGCAGAGGCGGCTGGGGTGGCGAGGGGGATGTGGCCGGGTACTCCGCAGTCGCTCCGCTTAGCTCTCTCGCCCCTGACTTGGGAGAATCTTGGAGGTATCCAATCACCCTCACCAGGATGGCACTGGTGGGGACCCCGGGAGTGGGGGCCTTAGGACCCCAGGGTAAGGTGGTGAAAGACCCAGTCTGCCCAAGCTCTGCCCCTGTGCAGGGGCTGCTGTGCAGGCTCTAGGAAAGTCCTGCCGGGTCGCACAGCCCTGGTTGTGCCCAGTGTGACCCCAGCAGACTTGGGCTCCCTGGCAGTGCAGAGGTGGGGCGCATGCATCCGGCGCTGACCTGGCAACCTTGTGTCCTTCCTGGCAGTCGCCCTGAACTACCAGTCGGAGGGGCGGATGCTGCAGCTGAACCGGGCCAAGTTCAGCGCCAACGGCAGCTGTGGCTATGTGCTCAAGCCTCAGTGCATGTGCCAGGGTGAGGACATGGCCCCAGAACCCCCACCCCACCAGGATCTGGAGCCCCTCCCTAGCCTACCCCTACACGAAGTTCCCCGGGTGACGCGCCCTTGAGTGAGGTCTGGCTGGGCACTTGCTCCTCCTTCTCAGAAACTTCAGCTTCTCCCGGATGTGCTGAAAGCAACCTATGGATCTCTTCCCGCTGACACCCTGGACCCTGTCCCTGGGCACCCAGTCCCCCATCCAGAGGCAGTGTGGCCTTGCACCCACGCTGAGCCCTCGTGGTTCACCCGTGGGGGAAACAAGCGGGGACCACATCACTGGGTGGTCACAGAGGTGACTGGCCCCTCAGCACCCCTGCACTGGAGTGCTGCCTTCCCTCCCCCTCCTGCACCTGGGACTCCCGTCCGGTCGATGGGGGAGAGGTGGGAGTGGGTGCCCTGGGGCTGCCCCAGTGAGCTGGTGGTGGGCTCACCCTGCCTGCTCATCCTCTTGCCCCGGCCCCCCACAGGCATCTTCAACCCTAACTCTGAGGATCCCCTGCCTGGGCAGCTCAAGAAGCAGCTGGTGCTGCGGATCATCAGTGGTCAGCAGCTGCCCAAGCCGAGGGACTCGATGCTGGGGGACCGAGGGGAGGTAGGTGGGAGGGCCTGGGCAGGCGGGAGGGCCTGGGTGTCGGCCTGGGCCACGGTGCCACCCTGCCTTGTGTACCAGATCATCGACCCCTTTGTGGAGGTGGAGGTCATCGGGCTCCCGGTGGACTGCAACAAGGAGCAGACCCGAGTGGTGGACGACAACGGTGAGCATGGGGGTGGGGTGGGGGTGTAGGAGGTGTGTGGGCACCCAGAGGCCAGCCTGTGCCCCCAGGCCCCATCACAGCTCCTATGCTGGTGATGCTGGTCTGACCAGGTAGAGAAGGGCAAGGGCCACAGCCTGTAACTCACATAACTGCCCAGGCTGCCCCCTCGGTGGGGAGCCCAGTGACAGCCACCTGGCCTTCCAGCGTTGCTTCTTTGTGCTGGCGATCCGCCCAGGAGAAGCTGCTGGGAGAGGGTGTGGGCCCAGGTGGCCTCCGGGTTGAAGTTGTGATGGGGACAGGCGTGCCTGAGAGGTGGGGGTGGGACAAAGGTGACAGACACCTCCTCCTGGTGGCCTCCAGGATTCAACCCCATGTGGGAGGAGACTCTGGTGTTCACGGTGCACATGCCTGAGATAGCACTAGTGCGCTTCCTCGTCTGGGACCATGACCCCATTGGGCGTGACTTCATCGGCCAAAGGACGCTGGCCTTCAGCAGCATGATGCCAGGTGGGCAGGGGGCCAGTGAGGGTGGGGGAGGGCAGAGCACAGGGCCAGTGCCCCTACAGTGCATCCCCTGAGGGCCAGCAGAGGGCTCTAGGATGGGGCGAGTTGGCTCCTGCTTTGTCTGGGCCTGGGGACACCGAGGGCGCTGAGGAGGAGGGTTCAAGGCCACAGCACTGTGTGGCTAGATGGGGGAGGGGAGCTCTAACCACAGAGCCCCTCAGCTCCCAGAGGAGGAAAAGATCCTTGCAGCTGAGGCAGTCCTGGGAGGCTTCCTGAAGGAAGCAGAGTCCCCAGGGCCCGGCTCATGGGCTGTAATCAGGGCCTTGGAACATTTAAGTAGAATGTGGGGCCAGGGTGAGCATGCCCCCTGCTGTTTCAGGCTATCGGCATGTGTACCTGGAGGGGATGGAAGAGGCCTCTATCTTTGTCCACGTGGCTGTCAGTGATATCAGTGGTAAGGTGAGTGCTACCGACAAGGTCACTTGTCGTAAGGGGCATACCAGCCCCACCCCACCCCCTCCATCCCTGTCCCTGGTGGATATCTTGATGGGCCTGTGTCTCCATCCAGGAAAGGGTTGGCAGGGCCCCCGATGCACCTCCGCCAGCCCTGCCTCCGTGTCTGCCAGGATGTGGGAGCCATGGTCCTCCCCAGGCACCCCTGGTCCCTCCCATCTCCCCTGAGCCCCCCTCTACTGCTTGGGGCCCCTGGTTCTCTGTCCATCCTTGAAGGTGTCTGCCTGGCTTTGCCCCCTGTCTCCCCCTCACCCCAGCATATTTACCCCAGGAGAGGGTCTGCTCCCACTTCCCCAGTGTGCAGAGCCCAGGGGCCCCCAGTTCCGTGTCCGGGGCCCAGCCGGGCTGTAGGAGGTCGTCTGTCAGGCACACACGGGGGTCCGTGCATCTCCCGGCACTAACCGTCTCTCTCCTGCCTTGCTCCTCGGCCCCGGGTGCTGCCGGCGGGGGCCCTGCAGGCCACCCAGCTCCATCGTGCGTCCGTGGTCGCCCTGTCTGTCCTGTGTCTCCGTCTCCTCGCTGCACGCCTGCTGTCGGTGTCTCACGGCCTCACTCTGTCTCTTTGGTCTTGCAGTGGGCTTCTGTGTGTCCAAAGTCTACTTTTAGAAGCACAGCTCTGTTAGGAGCTCGAAGGTACCCCAGCACGGGGGCGGCATGGCCTGCCCGCCCCCACCTGCATGCTCAGGCCACCCCGTTAGCATCTGTGATTCCTGGTAGCATTTTGCAGACTGTCAGCTCATGTGATGGGGGTCGGGATGTGGTTCCGGGTCCCCTGGGCCATCCTCAGGCACAGAGCAGCATTTACGAGGCAGGTCCAGGACTTGAGCCAGGCCTCCCATGTGTCCGCCCCGAGGTCCGGCCCGTCTCTTCCTGCCCCTCCCTGTGTCTGGTCCTCTAGCTGCCGGCCCTCCTGGCACCTGTGCTCTGCCCTCCCCCTCCTTCTGTGTGCACCACCCCCCAACTGCCTGCGTGCCCCTCTGATCTCTCTGTGCCTTGATGCCCCGTGCTGGGGGCGGGGAGGAGGGGAGAGGCCCCAGGGACCAGGAGCTCTGAGCTTGAATTCTGGACCTTCCTCTGAATGACTTTCTCGCCGACTCTGACCAAATTGCTCTGGATTTGGGATCTTGAATCAGGCAGCTGATTCAAGTGCTGGCTACTAATGCCTCCACCCTGAAGTGCCCCGTGTCGTGGGCACTGTGACTGTTTGCAGGGTCTCTGCATGCAAGGACCCAGTTGGCCTGTCTGGTGTTGACCGAGGCACTTGCCAGCCAGTCTGGGGACCCTGGCTGCCCTCCGTAGTCAGGGAGGCTACGGGGAGAGGCCTTGCAGGGACCTCCTGGGCCCGGCTGCCCAGGAAGGCCCTGGGCCAGCATTGGTTCAGGGGGCACCAAACAAGCGTGGGCCCTGCTCCTGAGGCCCTGTGACCAGAGAGCAGGGCAAGGCTGGAAGCGTGGCCTGGCAGGAGCCCGGAAAGGCCTCCTGGAAGAGGCACTGCTCCAGGCAGTGGGCCGGGCAGGGGCCTGGGCGAGGGCGCGGGGCTGCACCTGGCTGTGCTTGCTGCCTCGGCCGCAGTGCCTGGGGTGGGTGAACGGGACTGGGGCTGCTCCATTGGGTTCTCACCTCGCCATGCTCTCTGCACCAGCCCTGTGCCAGCCTGCCCTCAGAGCTGGGGGCCGAGGGCTGGAGGGGTGCAACGTGCAGTGGGCACGGGGCTGAGGCCCAGGTCTCTGCTTAGGAGACCCTCCAGCCCTTCCTGGGACACTTGCCCTGAGACCTGCAGCCTCTCTGCCAGCGCCCACTCACTCCACCCGGTGCAGGCTGGGTTGAGGCCGCAGATGCAGCCACCGCTGATCCTGGTAGAGACGCCCCGGAGACCCTCCTCCTTAGGCTCAGCCCTGAGTGGTGCCCCAAAGCGTGCTGGTCCCTCAGGCTGCACCTTCTGGAGCTCAGCTGGACAGGGCTGGGAGGTCACCAGCCCCCAGTGTCCGGCTGTCCCCTATGTGTCTCCTTCTCTTGCAGGTCAAGCAGGCTCTGGGCCTAAAAGGCCTGTTCCTCCGAGGCCCAAAGCCCGGCTCCCTGGACAGTCATGCTGCTGGGCGGCCCCTGCCCCGGCCCTCCGTTAGCCAGCGGCTCCTGCGACGCACGGCCAGCGCCCCGACCAAGAGTCAGAAGCCAGGCCGCAAGGCCTTCCCAGAGCTGGTCCTGGGCCTGCAGGACACGGGCTCTGAGGGGGAGGCCGGCGATGTGGCACCCTCCAGTCCTGGCCCCACCCCGGAGGCCCCAACCCGGGAGGAGCCAGGCAGCCGCAGCCCCCGAGGTAAGGCACCGGTGGAGAGGAGTCCAGAGCAGGGGCGGCCCCCGCGGGTGCCCGCAGGCCCCGGGCCTGCCGGGATGGCCGCCACCTGCATGAAGTGTGTGGTGGGCTCCTGTGCCGGCGAGGATGCCGAGGGCCTGCGCAGGGGGCAGCTGCCCAGCCCGGGGCCCGAGGGCGGGCACTCGGCTATCAGCCAGCAGCCCCGTGCCTGGGAGGACTCGCTGGGGGCCCCCCACGCTGCCCCCCTGGGAGAAGCAGAGGGGCCCCCAAGGGCCCCAGGTCCCGGCAGCCCGGGCCGGGCGGCAGCGGCTCCGTGTCCTCGGACTCCAGCAGCCCGGGCAGCCCCGAGGGGGCCACCCGCTGGCCTGAGGGTGCCTACAGGCAGTCAGGGGCCCTGCAGAGGGAGATGAACGCCCTGTTCATTCAAAAGCTGGAGGAGATTAGAAGTAAATCCCCCGTGTTCTCCACCGGTAAGACCAGACGCTCCTTGGCAGTGTCCCCGTGCTGGCCCCGCCCCGCCCCGCATGGCCTGGCCGGCGTCCCACTGCGCTTTTGTGTCCAGAACCGTGGCCTTCGTGTGCTCTCTGTGCTCCATCAGCTGGTCCCGTGGGCCCTGCTGCCCCCAGCTCCCTGTGTGCCCACAACGTGCCCCGCGGGCCTGACACCTCTGAGGCTAGGAAGTGACCCCAGGGTGGAGACTGGCGAGTCTGAGCTGGGCCCTGCTTGCCAAGGCCTGGAGGCCCAAGCGTGGCCTCTGGGGACCAGCTCCAGTGCCCGGCCCAGGCTCCCTCCTTGGCCTGACTGCCAGGACCCAGGGGCAGTTTCCAGGCCTTCCTCCCACCTCTCCCCAGCCCTGGCCTGCACTGCAGTCCTCTGGGAAGACTGGCCTGGGCTCCTGGAAGGGGCTCGGAGCCTTGACACCAGGGCTTCAGCTTGCAAAGTGTGAGGGGAGCAGATTGCATGTGGCCCTCAGCCCCGGGGACGGGGACACACGTGTGAGCAGCTCTGCCCCGGAACCCTCCCCTTGCCCCTGCCCTCAGGGGTGGTTGTGACAGACCTGCTTGTGGCCGCTGCTCACAGGGAGTGGACCCTGGTTACAGGAAGCAGACCCTGGTCACAGGAAGCAGACCCAACCTGGGGAGGGTGCACTGGAAGCTGAGCCTCCCTCTTGCACGTTCCCAGCCTCCCCTCCTGTGTCCATGGCCAGCCTCACACCCGCTGACCACCCTGTTCTCCTTTCTGTCCCCATGCTGCCTCCCTAGTTAGGAACTGAGAGCAGCCGAGTGCCAGGTAACGGGGCCCGGCCCCCGTGTGCCCTGCTGCCCTGGCCTTGGGAGGCCCCTGCCTATGGGCATAGAACCCAGTTCCTTCCCCAGCAGCAGTAGAACCAGAGGGTGGGCTGGAGGGAGGTGGGTGGGGGGACAGCCGTGTGCGCATGGAGGGGCCTGAGTGCGGGCATCCTGTGGGCACGAAGCCCCAGGCCACCCCTGACACAGGCCTCTCCCTTTTCCCCACAGAGCCCCGCCCCTTCTCCATGCAGAGGTCAGTCTCCTCGCTGTGCAGCCTGGAAACCATTGCCGAGGAACCAGCCCTGGGTCCCGGCCCCCTACTGCCAGGGGCAACTCCCCTCAGCCATGCCCCTGGAGGGCCCCAGTGGTCTGCAGGGCCCGGCGCCTACTCGGCAAGCCCCACAAGGGCGGCTCTGGGAGCACCCAGGCACCCTCCAGCTCCAGACAGGGAGCCAAGGGAGCGCTGAGCCAGCCCCGGGAAGCAGGCAGTGGGCGTGCAGCACGGGGGGCCCTGCTGGGGCCTGCAAGGGGGCCCCCAGCGGCCATATAGATGGCAAGGGCCACCCCCGGGCTCTGGGCCACGTGCCCAGAAGGGCCAAGAGCGAGGGGCAGGTGCCCTCTGAGTCTCTGGGTGGACGGTGGCCCCTGGCTGGGCCCTGCCCCGCCGTGTCGTTGGATGCCACTGGCGGGGGACCGGCTATGGCAGCGGCTGGAGCCAGGCAGCCACCGTGGCAGCGTGTCCTCGTCCTCCAGTCTGTCATCCAGTGACACGGTCATTGAGCTCGCCCTGCCGGGCCTAGGCCTGGGCCTGGGCTGCGACAGCCTCCCAGGGACCCTGGCGGGACGTCTGCCCCTGCGGCCCTGCTCGGCCCCGGTCTCCCGCCTGGATCCACCTGCTGTGACCAAGAGCAAATCCAACCCCAACCTGCGGGCTGCCGGCCAGCTGCGCAGCCAGATGCCGCGTGCGCGCCATCGCCAGCCGGGCCCGCCAGGCTCAGTCAGCAGCGGCTGCGGGGTCTGCGGGGGCTGAGGGTGCCTGCTCTTAGCCCCCCCCCCTACTCCACCCACCAGAAGGAAGGGACCCCTGTCCCAGGGGTGGGTAAAGCTTCCATGACCTTTTAAGATTTACGTACACATAGAGGGATATTTAAATTTTCTAGAGACAAAAGCTTCTACAATATGAAAATGGTGCCGTGTCCCTTCCCACTTTTGCCAGTCTTGGCCGTGTGGCGTGTGCGGGCGCGCGTCTGCCCGGTCCTGCTGTGCTTGTCAGGCGCCCAGGGTGACCAGAGCATGGCCGTCCCCACAGACTGCTGGCTGGCTCTGCACAAACCCTGCTCTGTATGGGACGTTGTATACGCTTGTAAACTCTTGAACACAACTCCAATAAACACGTCCGTGCTTGCCCATGTGGGCTCCTGGCCCACCGTCTCTGGCCACGTACCCAGTGTTCCTGTCCCCTTACCTGTCCATGGATGGTTTGGCTGGACTTTTCCCGGGGCCAGGGCCACAACCCCAACTACTCTGTAGCCTGCCCCCAACCCGAGCCCTGCTTGTCTTGTCGGGGGTGGACTTTGGCCCTGCCGGTGACCCCAGGCTGAGGCCCCCAGAGAAGTTCTGTGCACACGCTTCCAGGACTGCCCTCCCTGGAGAAGCTGGCGGGCTGGCTAGGTCATAAGATCTGTCCACTCTTCCTGCCGAGAATCTGGCTGGCACAGGAGCCAGCTGAGGTGTCAGGGGCCACTCCAAGCCCCTCTACAAGGAACAGTGCTCCTGGGGTACTGGGGTAGCCCCGCCCAGGCTCAGCTTGGGGAGGCCGCAGGCCCGCACCAGGACCAGATCTGCGGTCTGGGGTGAGGCCCCAGAGGCCATGGGTGCCAGGAACAGTGTCTGAAAGGCTGGGTGCTGGTGGGTGTGGATGACCTGGGCGGGGGGGGGGGGGGGTGTTCTCTTGCCATGTCCCTCGTAGGCCCTAGGGACCTGTGCTGGTCACTTGCCCAAATTCAGCAAAGGCCTGGGGGTAGGCAGCTGTACTGGCTCCACTTACCTCCCAGGCCCGCCAGGCCCCCAAGAACTGGCAAGGCTGCCTCCATTCTCTGGTTGGTCAGAGGGGCTCAGTCTATGGAGCTGGAGCCCAGCCTCGGGAGGCAGGGGGCGCCAAGACAGGGCATCTGGGCTGGCTCCTAGGGTCTCTGGAACAGTGGGGGTGTGGGCATGGAGGGACATGCCTGGGTGATCTGTGGGGCTTGTTCAGCCCCAAGTGGGTGCTGGCTCTATGGCCAGTTAACTTGCAGAGGCTGCCCTCGGCTCCTGAAGGCCCAGTGCCCTTCTGCTCCAGCTGAGAAAGGGAATGGGGGTTGTAGGAGGAGCAACAGGGTGGGGTAGGTGCTCAGAGCCCTGAAGCCCTCTCACTGTGCGGCCCCTCAGGCTGCCCTGGCCTGTCCAGTGATGCTCAGGGGACCAACCGGACCCCTGGAGTGCGGCTCTGATCAGACTCCTGGAGCCCTGCTGGGTGTCTGGGCCGGGCACCCTCTGCACAGGGAGCTCCAGACCAGCCAGGACAGTGCTGCCCTCCCACCAGGGAGAAGGGGAAAACAAGGGGCGGCCTGAGCAGAAGAGAGGCCAGGCCTGATCTCACAAAGGTAGCCACAGGAAGCTGAGCCATGCCGGGGGTTGAGGGTAGTGTTGGGGTGGAGGTGGGGGAGCCCTGGAGGAAAGGGACTCTCAGGGACCACACAGTAGGCAGGCCTGGCTGGGCCCTCTGCTCCCTCTGGCGGCCACTCACAGGAAAGCCGGCCCCTCTCTGCTGACCCAGTAAGAGCTCTGAGGTCCACCCAGGAGCAGGGCCAGCACCCAGGTCACCCAGGGTAGCTGCTGAGATGCAAGACATGTCGCACACCTTGGGGTTCGGTGTAGGTCCCAGACCACCGAGCTGAGGCTCCCAGAATGGGACACAGGGCCCCGGCTCCCCAGGCCCAGCAGTGCAGGTATGAGGGGGTCTTGGGGAAAGAGGACCGGGCTCTGGTCCCTGCAGAGACGGCCTCGCTGGACTTCTTCATCCCGCCTGTCCTCACATCGCTGGGTTCTCCAGTAGCCCCGGGTGCCGGGCAGTTGGTCCTCCCCAGTGCACAGGGCTATTCTGAGGCTGAAGCCGTGGCGGCAGGGCCTCACGTAACTCTTCACTCCTGAGACCCTGGCACACACAGGCAGCCTTGCAGCTCCTCCACACCCACTTCTGCAGTGACCCAACATCTGTGGCTCAGGTCCGCAGCCTGAGGGAGGGGTCCAGAGGGAGAGGAGCACCCCCAGAGCTGGGTAGGGCTCTGAGCCCGGGCGCCCACGTGGTCAGAGGTGCTCTGAGCAGAACGGACCCATCACTAAGCCCAAGGGCCCTCGAGGGTCCTCGAAGCCAGGGCCTCCTCTCAGTGGGCTCTTGAGTCAGGAGAGCTGCTCAGAGCCCAGTCTTTCCCGGGGGCCATGGAGGGCAGGCGTGGGGGGTCTTCTTTAGACACGCTGGAGGCCATCTAGGGAGAGATCCCACTGCCAGGCTTCCCAGGAGGGTAGATGGGCCCCCGTCACAGGAAACAGCAAAGGCAGAGGCGCTCCATTCTCACTCTGGAAACTCTATTTGCTGCGCCCCGACCTCGGCATCCTGTCAGAGGCGGATATGTATATATATTTATATATATATGTATATATATATAAAAGATTATTTAACAGTTAAATAGATTCCAATACGAGTGTCTCATGGGACAAAAGTTGTGTCTCTCACCACGAACACGGCAGCATTAAAGGAACACTGAGCCCAGGCCATGAGCACTGGGCCCACCCCGGCGCACCCGGCTCCGAGTCACTGAAGCACAATATAAATATTTTGATTTGAACACGGTTCCCTGTTGCAGTCGAAATACATTCCTGACGTGTGACCAGCAGAGCAGCCCGGGGGCCGCGCCTCACTCAGCTGGGACCTCATACTTGAAGATGACACTGAAGAGCTGGCCGCCCAGCCGCTCAGCCAGCCAGGAGTTCTTGATGACGGCCAGCTTGAGGCTCTCACAGCACAGCGCCGCATGGTAGTTGGTGTGGACTGCACGGCCCATGCCCTCGATGACCACCAGGTCGGCACCACGCTCCCGCACCAGCACGGCCAGCCCCTTGTCCAGGCGGCTTTGGGAGGAAGGCGGCAGTGAGGGAGGTGCAGGCAGGGGCCTCGAGCCCTGCACTGAGTCGCACCCTGCCTCCTGCCAAATGCAGTGACCCTGAGCCCACCAACTTTGTGGGCCCCGAGTCCAGCCTGCTCCCTAGACAACCAGCCAGGCAGCCGCCCTCCCAAGACCTGGGGATCAAGGCCTCGGGGACCCGCGGCAGCTGCGCTCTCATTTCTACAAGGCGGCTTGTACTGAAAACTGGGCCTTCGTGACACTTTTCTATTTGCATAGGGTTTTGTTGTACCCCCCATCCCCGCTTGGGAGGGATGAAGTAGACACCACAGAGGTGTCACAAGGAGAGACAGAGAGGCTGACCCGCAGAGCCCAGACATGTCGCCTTTACATGGGTGGCGCCACCTTCCAGGAGCCCTGGAGGGAGCGCTCTACAGCCATGAACTGATTATCCGAGGGCAACTACACCCAGTGGGGAGACGGCCCCGCCACTTACAGGGCCCCTGCTCCCTCCACCCACCCTCCCAGGTCCCCTGCCACAGGGCTGTGGCCGGCCCTGCTGACTTCTGCCACCCCCAGGGGGCCCAAGGGACCCAGGGGGCCTGGGAGTGGAGGGCCACCTACCTGAGGTCCAGGCATGGGGAACTGGAGCCTGTCTGCACCAGCAGGAGCCTCTCTTCTCTGAGCGCCGAGCTGCCGAGCATAGGGGTCGGCACTGTGAGGTGACGCCCCAGAAAGCTGCCCCACTGCGCCCCCAACCCCTCGGGGTGCCAGGCCTGGCCTCCCACCCGGCTTACTGGATGACGGGGTCCATGGCTGCAATGCGCTCAGCCACGATGAGGGACTCGCTGTAGGTCACATCGTTCAAAGCGGGTCCCGAGTTGCACGCCAGAATGACCTGTGGCAGGACACCCAGCTCTTTAGCAACCATGACGGTGCCGGGCCAGCCTGGGCTCACCTGCCTGCCCTGCACCCCCACCCCCGGGGGGCTGCTGGCCAAGAGCACGGCTTCTGGTGACATCTCACGGCCTGGACAGCTCTCAGGTCAGGCTGACCAAGGTCAGGCTGACATAAGCCCTGGAACCCGACACATGGGGTCTCTTCCTCTCTTCCCGCCCTGCCGCCGCCTCCCTGGCACCTACCTGCACACGGAGGAGCCCAGGGCAACGGCAACGCCAACCCCACCGGGCACAGGCGCGCAGGGCAAGGGTCCTGCCATGTGGCCCCCACACTCACCTCCGTCCCTCTAGAGAGAAGCTCCCTGACAAAGGGGAAGACTCCCAAAATGACGTCTACTCCACTGTTATCTGCGAAAATTAAGGCACATTTGTGAGGGGGCCCCTGTAAGACAAAACCAGGACGTTCAGTTGGGAACAGGCGCGTCCAAGCGTTCCAGACACCTCCACAGTTCACTCCCCGCGGCCGGGCAGGGGCTGCCAGGTTTGCCAGTGCCAGGGGCACGGGGCAGCCCCGGCCTCTTCCAGAATGGCTGGTCTGAAGGACCTCTGAGCCAAGGCCAGCGACCTCATGTCTGTCCTGTGGGAGTCAGGCTCAGAGCAGGGAAGTCACCTTGTACTCCCAGCTTGGGGGTAGGGGGAGACTCTAGGGAGCCCTTGGCTTACCCCGGGTCCCCAACCTGGGCAGCTCTATGCCCGTCCCCTGCACTGCCTCCCATCCTGTGAAGCCCACTCAGCCCCCTGCCCCCAGGCCCCGACGGCACAGGACAGAGGTGTGGCAGCTCCGTGTACCTTCAGTCTCTGGAGCCATTTGCCGTAGGAGTCCACGAGCCAGGGCCGCTCTGTGGGAACAGGGATGAGGTCACCTGCTGCCCGTTTCTCACCTGCCCCCGGCTTGGTTGGGACGTGTGGCCCCTGCTACTCTCCCCCGAGTCCCCGCACCAGAGGCGAGCCCTGGGTGCCCCTACCTTGCAGCTTCTTTTTCGCCTCCTCGAACCCAAACTGTGGGTCAGACTCAAGGACACTGCACGGGGAGGAAGACACAGTCACCCAAAGTCCAGACCTTAGCTTAGCCCTGACCTCAGCCCCCAATCTCAGCTCCCTGACCTTAGCTTCTGACCTCAGCTCCACTCCCCGATCTTAGACCCCGACCTCAGCTCCCTGACCTTAGGCCCCAGACCTCAGCTTCCTGATCTTAGCTCCTGAACTCAGCCCTGGACCTCAGACCCCCGACCTCAACCTCCCTGACCTTAGCCCCTGACCTCAGCCCTGGTCGCCCGTGGCCCCGAGCTGGATGAGCACACGGTCACCATCACTGCTGCCACGTCCTCCGGGGACGGGGAGGTAGTGCAGGAACCTCCGTGCTGCAGCCGTGGGCCAGGCCCTGGGCAGTGCTGGCCACCAGCCTCACCCCAACGTACTGCCCAAGGGGCGGCCAGGGATGTGGGCAGGGAGGGAGGCGGTGGCTCTGCTAGGAGCCTGGGTCCAGGAGCACCCAGGGGTGGACCGGGTGAGGTCCCTGCTGGAAGTGCTGCTTCTGCGGAGATGGAGGTAAGCCCAGGAAAGGCACTGAACGGGGGATGGGAGTCCTGGGAGACGTACCCCATGACCCAGGGCTGATGAACTTGTTGAGGGACTTGCTTCCTCCACACACCCCGTACCATCTCCACCTACTCTACGAGGTCACCATAAATGTGGAGTTTCCCACTGGAAAAAACCACATACCTGATCTCCTATGGATGGGAAGGCTGACCCCTGTGCCTGTCCCGTCCACTCTCGAGGCCACAGGGGTCCAGCAGGCCCTGAGCTGTACCCCATCTGCTGAGACCCACTGCTAGTGGGCCAAGCTGAGCCAGCTGAGGCCGGGATTGGGGCCACCCAGGGCCACATGTGGCCAAGGGGCTGCGGTTCTGAGCCTGAGCTGGAAAGAGGGAGAGGGACAGGCCAGGGGTGGAGGCACCTACTCAGAGACGGCTTTTGCGCCCCAGTCAAAGACATTGCCAGCCAGCAGCCCCTTCACCAAGGCCAGCTGCCTCTCTTCCCAGTCCAGTGCGTCCAGGGCACTGACCACCTTCTGGAAACACTTCAGCGCCAAGCCATTGTCCTTCTGCTTCACCTGCGGGGAGACACGCGTGAAGATGCGGGCCAACCTCCCTCAGTCCCCAGCACTTGCTGGGACCTGCAGGAATACCACCAACCGTGGGCCTGCCCTAGGGGACAGGAGACCCCAAGTGCCGTCACCACAGGAGACCAAACAAACCCAGGTCATGTCAGTTTAAAAACGGCACTGACTCAGAACAGTGTGGGTGAGAAGAGCCAGGGGTGCTGGTGTTAGTGCAGGTTTTAACCATACCCTGAGGGCTGAGGCCCAGGGGTGACTGTCGTGGCCAAGGGCAAAGCAGAGAAGAGAAGAGCCAGGGCAGGGGCCCAGATCCTCACGGGCACTGCTGACCTGACCATGAACTCTTCAGCACCCAGATCCCGTCCCAGACCCTTATGTGCTGGGGAGGGGGTGGGAGGCAGGAGTTGGTGTGTTGCGCTGGCCCTTGACCCTGCCCACTGCTCTGGGGCCGCCCACTGCTCTGGGGCAAGTGGCCTCCTGGTCAAAGAGCCCAAGGAGGTGCCTCCAGGCCGCCCGCCAGGCCCTGGAAGGCTTGTCAGCAGGACAGACATCCTCAGGCACCAACTCTGAGCATCTGGGCCAACCTCAGGAGGCGCCATCTCCCACACCCATACTGGCTGCTCGTCAGACCCACGACTGCTCTGCTGAGGCAGTCACCATGCTGCCTGTGATTGATCCACAGCTGATGCTGCTGACAGGCCGCCCAGGGCTTCTAGGGGATGAGGCCTCACCAGGGTGACTCCAGGGTACAGCCTGTAGCCAGGATCCCACACCTCCCCACAATCACGCACCCGCCCACCCACGAGAAGGCAGTGCTTACCTTGGAATAAGGATCTGGGAAGTTAAACTCGTTCAGACAGTGCTCTCTCGTGTCCAGGAGGCTGCGCACAGTCAGGGTCCCATAAGCGCTGGGGACAGAGCCAGGTGGAAGGCGGCTGAGTGGGCTGGACAGCCGAGTACCTGCCCATCGTGCCCTCCACCCCCAGAGACGTCCTCAAGGTGTCAGATGCCAACAAAAGAAGCCCAGTGGGTGGTGAGGCTGAGTTGGCACCAGGCTGTGCTTAGGGCCCCCAAGTGTGGGGGAAGGGCACACAGCTTCCGGAACCTGGCCTGGGCGGGTGCGGGGGCCACTCACAAAGGCTGGTGCCGCAGTGTCTGCAGCTTGTTCCAGTACTTCTGCCGGAACTTTTCGGCCCTCTCGGCTGCGTCCACGGAGCCCGGTTGGCTTGCCACAGCACGTTTCACGACCTATTAAGGACAGGGTGGTCAGTGGTGCTTAGGGCAGCCCCAAGCCCACAGAGGGCAGGCTCACCCGCCTGCCATGGCAGCCACTGGGGGCTTCCCCTGCCATGTGGACACGGGGTTGCCACTGCCCTGACTCAAAGCTCATGTTCGTGTCCTCCGATACGATCCACAGGGCCCACTGGCCACCAGCTCCCATCTGGCTAAGGGGACAAGCAATTCTGGACTATCTTCAGAGTCTGTGTGGGCAGGGTGGGACTCTCACTCCGAGGACAGACCCCATGGGTCTCAGGGCCTCCATGGAGAAAGAGGTACTCCCAGGGGGGCTCTGTGGCCTTGAGACGGGACTAGCCTGAGTTCAGGCTCCAGCCCCTGCTGCTCCTGTGCCTCTGCAACCTGCCTGCCTTCTCAGGAAACATGGGTTGCCAGGCAAGCCCACAAGGATGAGCCTTGCTGACACCACGTCCCAACCAGATACGACGCAGAGCCACATTTTTGAACTATAAACAACGCTGCAAATAAACGGCTCCTGGAAAAGTCCCTGTCCTTCACCACGCCTCTCACGACCCCTTGGGAACCCGAGGTGTTCAGAGATGGCCGTGATCAAAGGTCCACAGTCACCTTTCCTGACAGGTGGGTGTTTTACTCCTGGGGGGATGTCCATCTCTGTCCCCATCCCTCACCCCACCCCCACCCCACCGGCTCTGGTCCTCACCCCGTCCAGGGCCTCCTCAAAGCAGGTGAGCCAGTACTTGCGGGCCAGGGCGTCGTCCGTGAGGTCGACCGTGTCAGGCACATAGGAGGATGGGTCCAGAAGGAGAGGCAGGTTGACAAGTGGCCTCTCTAGCCGGTCCATTTCCAGCAAGTCGAACTGGAAGGATGAGAAGCAGGTAGGTCCATCAACCATATCTTTTCAGAAAAATCAAAACCCGCTCCTGCAAGTTCAAGAACTGGCCTCTCTGCACAAAGGGAAGCTGTTGCGTGGTAAGTGGATAGCCCCGTTCCCGCCACCTCTGGGCCCCTCACGTCCTCTCTCAGGTGAGTGTCCCCTTCACTTGTCTGGGGCCTGAGCCTGATGCCCTGACCTCCTGGACACCCTCCGTCTTCCTGCTGAACCCCGTGTGCTGTGCTCTAAGCTCGGAACCCTGTGCACATGGCCACCTGTCTGGTCCTCACCTCTCCTACTGGGGCGCCACTGCCACCGTCCTCACTTCCTGCCCAGGGGGCCCGTCCTGCAGCTCCTGCCCAGAGCCAGTTCTCCAGGAAGGAAACACTGCCCCTTCCCGAGGCCCCAGTGCCGAGCCACTGCTCCCATCATGCTCTGCGAGGACCTGGACACTCGAGGCTGATGTCAGTGTCATGGGAATAAAGGGTTCCATGTTCCCAGCCCTGACCTCAAATGAGAACTGGGGCAGGCAGCCACTCTGAGGCCACAAGAGCGAGCTCGGGCTTGCCTGCCAGGCACTTCCGCAACCTCCCAGGGAGCTGCCCACCTAGGAGCGCTTCTGACTGGCCCACTAGTGGGTTGGGGCAGCAGGCCTGCTTGGAGCCAGGGACGGTCAGGATGAGACGATCCATGCCACAAGGGAAAGACTAGTTTCGAGGATGCCCCTGAATGCATGTTCAGCAGAGTAAAAGCTGCTGTGTTCCCAAGGGGGTCAAAGGTGGCGGCCTCCAGCTGGGCCGGCCTGCAAGGGCTCCCCTACCGCCCTGATGGGTGGGAGCTCAGATCTGAGCTGGACCTCATCTAGGCCATGGATACTCAGAGAAGCGGCTCCAGGACACAGTGGGGATCCCCACACCCGCCCGCAAAGCTGCAGGGAGCCCAGCACACCAGGTGGGTGCAGGTCCCGGAGAGTGACTGTGTGCATGTCAGGGCTGGCTGAAGGGTTTCTAGCCTGCCTACCTGCCCATTTAGTTTTGCAACCTGTAGAGCAGGGATCTGCATTGTCTGCCCTCTGAAAATCAGAAACGGGGCCTGGAGGACGTTGGGCCATCCTCCGAAAATCAGTCACAACTCTGACCAGGCCTGGCCCTCACCACCCCTGCCCCAGGCACCTGCGCTCAGAACGGACCCAGCTACCCTGCATGGCTGGGCTGGGTGTGAAGGACGCAGCGTGGAGCACAGGCCTCACCTGGGAACCAGAGCTGCCGCATGTGGGGGTCTCCCCCAGGAGAGAGACGTGGTTGAGGCACATTCTCACCATGTTTATGCCAACTTTTTAGAAACTGCATCCACAACTGAAAAGCAATCTTCCCTCCAAACAGCCCACAGGCTTGTCCTGAAGGAAGCGCCCCGACCCGCGTGCCCAGACCTGGCTCCTGCGGGCTCGGCCTGTCTTCCTGCCCCACGTGGTTCTCACAACCGCTCCTGGGCTATTTGGGATGTGTTATCAACAAGTCAGCAACAGCACTCAAACAGTGCCCTGGGCCAGGGTGGGCCATGTGGGACCACCCAGTCCTACCCAGAAGCCCAGCTCCACATTAGCTCCACAGGCCTCAGCCCAAGGAGAGACTGAGCAACAGGCAGTATTTCCCAAGGACAGCAAGCTCCACGTGCCCAGGATTGCCATGGACCTGTCATGCAGAGAACACGACCTAAGAGAAGGGGCCCCGCTGGGTTTTCACTTGACTGTGCTGTGAACGGGCCAGAGCCCTGGGGAGAGATCCCCAGCCTCCCTAAACTTTATCTTTGCTCTGCAAACACAGGGTGGACTGCATGGCTCTGGGGCTCCAGCTAAATGTCTGAAAAAGCTGAGATGTTATAGAAGGAAGAAAGAAAGTCAGCTGCAGGTACAAACATCGTTCTTCAGCCCCAGAGCATGTGGTTTGAGACCGGCCTGCACCAGGAAGGGGCAGGATTGAGCCCGGTTGCAGCAACACAGGGCCTCTCTTGGGGAACCACACAGAGCCCACAGAGGCGGCGCACGTGGGACCCAGGGCCCCTGACCCTGTACTCACAGTGCCGCTCCTTGCCCTCTGGGTGGGGCAGAGCTCGGGTGACGAGCTCATGAGCCCAGAGCTGCCGGCGTAGTTTTCTCCCCAGCTGTACTGGTTTGGGTCTGCAGGACAAGAGACCCAACGTCAGGGGCGAGCAGCTCAGCAAGGCACAAGCTGGGGGTGGCTGGACCAGGTCTGGGAGGACCAGCCACTGAAGGTCTTCCTGGAACCAGGCAAGCTGGGGGGGTTTGTTCTGCTGTGCTATTTCTCATGGGCTTGGAGACCTGGCAAGATAATCACTGAGACCCTTCCAAGCTTCTGAAGGGTCTCCCTGGTTTACCTCAAGTAAGAAACTGGACTCAAGGACAGTGTGAGGGTCAGCCCATGCCACTCTGAATGGCGCTGAGACCAAAGAAGCCTGCCCTGCACTTCTGGGGACAGAATCACACCTGCGATTCCTTCATGTGTCCTTCAAAGAGGACAGACCGGAAGCACATCTCAATAGCTGAAGAGACGGCGGCGAGGGGCCAAAGGGTGCAGGAGGGCCAAGGTCACGTGTGTGGAGCCCTTGCATGAAGCCCACCATGCACGAGGACCCTGTGGGCTGATTACATGGCACCCACATGAGTCGGCTTCCACTGGATCCTCAGGGATCACAGGAAAGGTTCCTGCCACTGGTGGGAGGGGCCCACGAAGTTCCCACATCCCACTCACAGCCTCCCCGAAACCTCCCCTTTTGCCACTGCTGGACATGGGCCAGGACCTGCAGCTGCGCTGGACTCACTGTCTTGCTCAGCTCCTTTGAGAAAGGCTCCAATGGCGCCCAGGTAGCCTTCGTGCCTCAGGAACAGTGCCTGGACCTCCCCCTGCCACAGAAACACCCCTGAAGCCAGCCTTGCACATGCAGCGCTTGGCCCAAGAATACACGTTCACCTGAGGCAGGAGGCCTCCCTCCCAACACGGTAAAGGCTGCCTTTAGTGCACTGGCCTCCAGAACTGTATGCACACATGGAATTTAAAAGCCCATCGCCTACAGGGTGTGGAGCATCTTGCATAAAAACGGGTAGCCACCCAGTTTCCTGTGCTGACCTGGTATGATGCGCCCCCACCCCAAAGCTCACCGAGAGCTTGTAGACAGTGATAGGTGGTCCCTTGGACCTCACCCTTAGCAACACGCCAAACTCAGGGATGGCCATGGCGACCCAAACACAGGACGCCCAGAGCCAGTGGGTGGGAAGGGGCTGGGGGCCGGGGTTTGGGGGCACTCAGCTTCCGGTCCTGCCTCGCTTGCTCCCCCCTCCCCTCAGGCCTGCTAGTTTTAGAGACATAGTGGAGGGGAGGCCGGGCTGAGGGCGGGCAGAGCCAAGGAAGGCAGTGGTGCTTGTTACCTTGGAGAAGAAGTTGATGCTGTAGGTGATGGTGCGCATGGTGACCGGGTGGCCGCGGATGAAGAAGCCGCCGAAGTACACGCGGTCCAGGCAGTGGAGCCTGGCGTAGAGGCAGGCAAGCTGCCCGATGTCATTGCTGATCATGTGCAGCAGGCTCTTGGCCATGTCCTCCTTGGAGAACTCTGGGGGACGGAAGCAGCGTGCTGGGCAGGCAGCCTGGCGGGCGCCGTGCGCCGCAGTGAGCGAGAGCAGGCGCGGGGCCGGTACCTTGGTCCGCGGTGGCAGACTTCCCGAAGCTGCTGGCGATGAGGTTGCCGCTCAGCCCCAGGGTCTCGTGGGCCCCTCCGTAGATGTCCTGAACCAGCATGTCCACGTTAGTGTGCTGGCCTCTGGAGGCCAGCTGCAGCAACTCATCAAACTTCTGGGGGACAGAGCAGACGGGGCTGTCAGGGACTGCGAGCTGGGGGAGCTCCCCTGCTGGCCCACAGCATGTGAAGAATGCCAGCTGCTGACCAGGGCGGGGAGGCCATCTCAAGACATGGCCCTGGGGGCGCAGGGAGGCGGGAGATGGGCACCTCTTTGGAACATCCAGCTGGGTGATGCTCTGGCCACTCAGATGCCCATCCTCCTGAGACCAAGTAACAGGAAGAGGCCAAGGGGAGAGCCACTTGCACACAACCCCCACCAAGCACAGGCCCCAACCCCACAGCCTCCAGCCCTCTCCGGAGGGAACTGGAGCTGGGAGCATCCAACCCCAGAAGCCGAAATACCTTCGTCTTGGTGAGCAGAGCCCCAAGCCCCCAGAAGGTGCCACCCCCGATGGAGCTGCCGCCAATCCACTCGAACCTGTCCTCCGTCTCTACCTGGAGCAGAACAAGGGCAGCTGCATCAGCAAGCAGGCCCCCAGCCACTAGCCAGCAGGTCCTGAGGCCAGCAGATGTGGTGACTCGGGGTATCCCCTACCCAGGTGACAGCCCTCTTGGAGGCCAAGTCTGGGGATGCTTGGCAGGTGCTTATGGTGGAAGTAGAGACGCCACCTCCCCACAGACAGCTGGTGTCCAGCACTCTGCCTGTGGCCCATGAACACTGGAGCCAGGCCCAAGTGTGCCTGTGTCCCTATGCCTAGCATGGCTCTGACACATGGCCAGGGCTCAACATGCCATGGTGGAAGCCCTGCCCTCTTTCACAAGCCAGGCCGCACCTTCACGATAGAGACCCCTGAGCCGATGTTGACCAGGAGATATGGGAAGATGTTGGGGTGGTTCGTCTGAAACCGGAACTCGGGGTCGGAGTCTTTCTGGTACACGAAGGCTTCATGTGGGATGTTCTTCAGCACAAAGTTGCAGCCTTTGATCAGGCAGGTCATCACATCCTCCTTGTCAACCCTGCGAGGGAGGGGCCCGCTCACTGGAGCTGGTGTGCCCATGGACCCCAGAGCCTCCATCCAGTGGGCTGGGGAGCCTCATGTCACCACGGGAGCATGCAGACTCGGTCTCGGGGTTCCCCTCCCTTCCTTTTAGCCCTTGCCCCCCCCCGCACAGTTCCCTTCCTGAGGTTCAGCCACCCAAATCCCACTGCAGCTGGCCCAGAGCCTGATCTCAGGCCCATGGCCCCCTGGCAGCTCCCCAAAGCCTCACTGTGGTCGTGGGGTCTCAGGAATCCCCAGAGCAGGGAGGAGGGGGTGTATAGTAGCTGGGACACTGTAGTCACTACTTCAGAGCCCAACCTGTGAGCTGAGGCCAACCAGCCTCCGAGCTCCCACCGTACCCCATCCCGAGGTCCACACTTACTTCAGCTGCAGCTTTTCTTCAATGAGGTCTTTGAACTTGTATGCCCCGCCCCCAGTCGCCTGGATGACCTTGGTCTCGGTGTTGACGAGGTGGTCTTTAATGAAGTCCAGGCAGGCTTCTATGTAGGTGTTTTCAAACTTTACAAAGTGCAGCCTGGCGGTTACCTCCTCTTGGACAGAGATCTCGTAGGGTGGCTCGTGGTCCTGCTCTGTGTCCTGGGGAGAAGTTGGGGGACCGCGTGTGTGCACTGCCTTGGGGAGGGGGCAACGCTGAGACACAGCCCTGATCACCTCCAGCAGTGCTGACGCAGGTGGGAGCCAGGGGCATGAGCGGGGGCAGAAGGGGAGCTGAGCTAGGAGGCACAGAGGGGTGTCAGCATTCAACATTGCCAGGGCCTGCCCAGGCCCCTCCCAGAGGCTCACCTTGCCAGAGTAGTCAAAGGACCGCACCTTGGCGACTTTGTGCTGCACGGTGGAGTAGTAGGCCAGCTTGGTCAGTGACCCGCCTGCGGGGGAGACACGGACGCAGCAGATTCAGGAGCGGCTGGAAGGGACCTGAGGCTGCCCCTCCACAGGCCCTCCTCTGCCAGACCCAGGTCCTGCCCAGGAGGAGTTTGGTGCTACTTGAACTTGAAAAGCCTGCAGGGCACCAAACAGAGGAAGGGAGTGAACTGTGAGACCCCAGCCCTTTGCCTTCCTTGAAAAGAAAGGTCTGTTCTCCCTCGGGGCCCAGCTGAAGTGGAAACTGTCTGTCTCTCCTCGAGAAGCAAAGAGATAGGCCTGCTTCTGGGTGACCTCAGTGACTGCTGGTGGTTTAGGAAAATTCGGTTTCAAGCTTTGATCATGAGGATGAACCAAAGGAAAAAGCTGACAAATTCACTGTTTTCACTGAAAAGCATACACTTGACAGTCCATGGATAAGCGGTGGAGGAGGCGCTAAAAGGAGCATTTCTCAGAGTAGACGGGTGGGGGAGGGACTGTTTTCACCAGGAACATGGAAGGAAGGGCCCCGGCAGCAGCGGCCTGAGGCCTGGACTCGCCAGGAAGATCTGCAGCAGGACTCGTTAACGCCCCTGGCATGTGACCGAGAATGGAACATCAGGAAGCAGATGAGGCCTTTGGGCAAGTTAAAAAGATGCCCAGAGTGGTCCTTTCCAGAGTCAGAGAGGAGGCATCAGGGAGGCTCCAGGTGATGCAGGGCTGTGAAAGCAGCCAACCACACACAGACTAGAGAGAGGCAAAGGCTCACCTCTGCAAAGCGACTTCAGAACAAACTGTGCTTCTCAGAAGGCCTGACAAAAATAACGAGGAATCCCTCGTTGTGAGAGGAAGGTTAAAATCATCAACAATCACTGTTTTGTGACACAACACCAAGGGAGCATACCAGAAACACTCAAGTCACAACAAGCATCTGGAAACACCTCTGTACCCGAGGGCCACGGCTCTCCCAGGTAACAAAAATCAAAGCCCCATTTTTGAGACCAAGAGCACCATCCTGGTGGGAGCCACCCACATGGTAGCGTGGACAGGGCCTCCAGACATCCTGTGAGCCAGTCTCATCAGGCACGGAGGGGCCCACGTCCAGTTACTGAATCCACTGTCCTGGGCTTGCTCCCATCCCAAGGCCATGAGCTTAAGACACAGAACTTGGCTTTAAGCCTCCTTATCCCTCCTCCCTGCCCTCAATCCCAGCTTGGCCCGCAGCACCTTTCACTGAAATGCCTGTTGCCGGATTCACCTCTATGAACAAATCCTTTCCTAAAAAGAGGCAACACAGGACCTCTCTGGAGGTCCAGTGGTTAAGACTGCTCCTCCCGGTTCAGTCGATCCCAGATTGGGGAACTAAGATCCCACATGCCATGCCACAAAAAAAAAAAACCCCAAAAAACACACACACCGGCAAACACAAAGGGATGAAGACCTATTTGAGAAGCTCATCAGAATTTACTATCAACAAACTCTCTGGTCACAGAAATCCAACTGCAGATGGTGTGTTCTCCAGGTCAGCTACAAATCACAACCATGACTGTGATGGTTTGTGGGGGACCCCGGGGGGGCGGTAAGCTGGGTTCTGTGCACCGCACATCATGTGCACCAAGTAGGAGAAGCCTGGCCCTGCCCAGACTTGTCACCCAGCTCCGCTGAGAGCAGCAGAAGGGGTCAGCGGTGTGGGCGCAGCCTTTGCTCTGTCTGAGCCCAGATGTGCTCACAGGGCAGCATGCAGGAACCTGCGGGGACCAGGAGATCCCGTCTGCTCTCAGGTCACTTGGGATTAGAGTGCACGTCAACCTGTCCTCCCCCCAGCTCCACACGCCACACCAGACAAGGGCAGTGACCAGGCGCACCCACACAGCACTGTGCTCTCTGGTGGATACCGTGGGCTCTCCAGGCCTCCCGACCCCCCACCTTGGGGCCCACAGCATCCCTGACTGATGGGAAGAACCTGAGCCAAGACCCGTTCATCCAGATCCCTGGGGGCCTGGTGTGCGGCAGTCCCTCCTCTCTAGGCACCCAGAGGTGCGGGACACTGCTGCACACATTCCTGCCCTGGGGGCCCCTTCCACTTCACCCAAGGAACCCTCCCTCCGCCCAGTAGAAACCTAGAGTCAGAACTTCCCTGGTTGCACAGTGGATAAAAATCCACCTGCCAATGCATGAGACACAGGTTCAGTCCCTGGTCTGGGAAGACCCCACGTGCTGAGGAGCAACTCAGCCCATGAGCCACCACAACTGAGCCGGCGTTCTGCAGTGAGCTGCAACTAACTACAGAAGCCTGAGCACCCCAGAGCCCATGCTCTGCAACAAGGAAAGTCACCACAATGAGAAGCCTGCAACTAGAGAAAGCCCATGCAGCAACACAGACTGAGTGCAGCCAAAACTAAAAAAAAACAAAAACCTGGAGTCAAATCAGCTTCAAGTATGTGTTGATACAAAGCCTCCCTGAGGCTGTCGAAGCAGGGACTCCACCAGCAGACAGGGGTGCCCCACCACAGAGAGGAAGGGGCTCTCTGAGGACCCTGCAGCTGAGCCCTCCTAGATGGAGAGGCTTGGGGAAGGGAGATGAAAGGGGAAGCCTGCTTGTAAACCGAACACTGACAAGCACTCTGGCTTTGCGGATTCCTGGCTGAGGACCACTGCCCCACGTGGTCCTTCACCAGCTAGCTGCACTAGCAAAAGTCAGTCCTTACTAGCAATGAATGTGTCCTTACCAGAGACAGAGGACCTGGGGGTTGGGGGTGGGGGCGGTGAATTTCAGAGAGGAAATAAATACAAACACTGGAAACATCCGTTTGGGTCTGCCAAGGAACCTTGATTAGGGAGGACAGGCAGGCACTCCTCCCTTTGTAGAGACAAGCTGGGGCCACAACAAACAACCGAGGTTAAGACTTGTGGCCAGGAACTTTTTGGGAGCACTTCAGAAACGTTAGGTGCGGACTGGCTGGAGCAGAACTCCCAGAGCTGGGGCAGTAGCACCAAGTCTAGAAACTCGGAGCACAGGGCCAGTGGATTGGGGTCACCTCCGGAGTGAGCAGGGCTCAGAGGACAGCGGTAGGGCTCACTCGAGCCCCCAGGCTGGGCCTCCCCGCTCACCGTCTTCCAGCCCAACGTCCAGCAGGGCACCGTTCTGGTAAGTCTCCCCCCAGGAGGATGAGCTCCCGCTCACAGAGCTGCCCACGCCCGCCCTCTGCCAGGCTCCGCCCGGCCTCCGCGCTTTGCAGGTTGGGACTCAAGGCGCTCCCCACTTCCCTGGATGCCCCCCACCCAAGCCCGTGATTCCAGGGACTCCTAAAGCCGGGGGGCGGGGCGGCCCAACCCCCTCCGGGGAGAATCGCACGGTCCGTCCCAGCGTTTACTGAGCGGCCATGCCTGGCCAGGCGCGTGGGGGTCCCGGGCCGGAGGGCACTGACCGTCCCGGGCGCTCAGGCTGCATGCAGCCCGTACTGGCATTGACCAGCCGGGTCTCCATGCCTTAGCGACCACATCTGAGAAATCGGTAGCCAGCAGGCGCCAGCGCGTCGGGGAGGGAGGAGGGCCCAGTAGGGGGCGGGCCCTCCAAAACCCTGGCCCCAGATACTGGGTCCCCGATCTCCCGCCAGCGGGGAGACGCCCCGCGCGGCGGCCGAACCCCACCTCACCCCTGCCCCCAGGCGGGGTGCCAGAGCGGCCGCCCGGCGGCTTCTCCCTCAGGACTGCGAGTCCCGGCATACCCCGCTCCGGCCACGCGGCGCCTGCTGGGAGCTGCAGTCCGGTCGCCGCGGCGAAAGCGCGAGCGCCGGCAGCCCACAGACTACAAGGACCGACAGGCTGTACGCGTCGGCCGCCGCAGACCACAAGGCCCGACAGGCCGTGCGGCACCAGCGGCCTGCGCCCCGCCCTTCGTCCTTGCCACCACCCCAGCCCGCTGGCCCCGCCGCCCGCGCCCACGCCTGCCCCAGCCGCCCCGCTCCCTGTGCCAGCCCGCGGCGACCTATGTCTATGGCGAAGCGCTTGGCATTCTCCAGGTTCCGGAAGATCTCGTCGGGGGGGCAGCGTGATGCTCTTGTCCAGGCTGTCCCCGCTGCTCCCGCTGCCGCTCGCTCCACACTCCGCCATTTTGAAAGTGCCCGGCCAGCCTCATCAGCCATGGAGATATATGCGCATATATTTGACTGCTAAACGCCCCCCGCGCATAGATTATGCTAATGAGCGCTCGCGCCGGCCCCGCCCCTCCCGCCGCCGCAGTGGCCGCGGTGAAAGCTGGAGGGCGGACACAGGCCGGTCGGCGAGGGTCTTAAGAGAGAGGACGGTGAGGCAACTCAACACAAAACCTCTGGGCTGTCGTCGTCTCTGTTCTTTCACTGAGCTAGCCGGCTGCTGACTTCGTGTGATATGAGCTAGTGGAAAGAGGGCACCTGGAACGTGCAGACCACCAGAGACCAACTCCTGCACGCGAAGGCGCTTGTGACCCCACCAGACTGGTTCCCTAGGAGCACAGGCCCATCGCTGCCAAAAATCCCATGCAAACGGGGAGAGTTGGGTACCTTACTCTCTAGGAGCCCCTCCCCCACCCCACCAGGGTGGGAGATACCCTTGCAGCTGGGCAAGAAGTGTGTTTTGATGGTGAGATTCAGAGTGCAGAGGAAAGCATCTTCCTCGTGAAAGATGGAGTCTGTGGGAGTTTGCAGGGAACAAGCTGAGAAAGCTCCCAGATGGTGTTGGGGACAGACTTCCAGGGCCCGTCTCTGGAAACCCTAGAAGGCGTGGAGACTCTTAAGGGAAGTGTACCCCGTAAAGGCAGTGGGAGCTTTGCGAAAGAGCCCAGTGTTGGAAGCAGACAGTGTGCCAGATGGCTTTGGCACCTGCCTCCTAGATGCCAAACTCGTGGGCCAGTTACTTTGGGTTTTGACCTCAGCCTCTGTCTGAGCATGCCACTGGCTGCCTGGCAAGGCCCATTGGAACACAGACCTGTGAGCAGCACAGACTCAGAGCTCCAGGGTGATTCAGGTAGGGCTTCAGGAGAGGGAGGCAGCCTTGCAGGCTGGCCTGGCCAGGAGGCACACCCACGGGGACAGTTCAACAGTGTGTCTGCCACACAAACAATAAACGTGTGGGTGTGGCAGGGGCTGCTCCCAGGGCTCAGTAGCAGCACTGTGCTGGTCTGGAAGGGGTGCTGTGGACCTCCCCTCCAGAGTGGACAGAAAGGGTTGGAAGGCGGGGCCAAGAGAGGTGCTGAGGAGGAAAGAGGGAGGGCTGGCCTGGGTGCTTCTGGGTCTCTGCAGACTCAACCAACACCCCGGGCCTGCCTAAAAATAGACAGCTGCCCTTTCTGAGGTGAAGGCCGGCCCTCCTGTTGCCAGCACTGCCTGTCTCAGCCCTGGTGAGCGGTCAACCTGCAGGGAGGCAGGCCAGCCACCTCTGGGCTGGCCAGGAAGGTGACCCAGGGGCTGGTCCAGGGACACAGGGGCTCCAGGTGTGCGGGGAGGACCGTGGAGGGGAACGTCTCGTGTTTGGACCAACTAAACCCCTTTGACTGCAGCGAGAGTGCTGCAGGCTATGGGGTCCCTCTCAGCACTCCACCCCCACCCCCACCTGCAGGGAGCTAGTGAGAGGTCTAAGGCAGGAACCCAGGTCCCCCCACCGACAACCCCTTTACTGCACAAGGGGACCCAAGGTGTTTGGAGACCCTCTCCCCTCCAGCCTGCCTCTCCCTTGCTTCCCTGCCTCTCAGTCATTTCCTGCCCCCCCTACTTGTCCCCTCACTCCTCATTCCTAGCTTCTCTTCCCTCCCTGCCGGTCAACTCTGCTTCCCAGCACCCCTGCTTCTCCTCTGCTTCCCCTCCTCCCCCCCTCCTCAGCCGGAGCCCAGCCCTTCTTCGTGTGTCCAGCAGGTCATTGGCAAAGACAGCGCCCACCTGTGGCTGCATATATCACAATAGTGCCTACTCCCCTTCATCCCAGCCGACCCGCCTGCCTGGTGGCCGCCAAGGACATGTGTGAGGCACAGAGACAGATCGTGAGGGGGCTGAACAGTCGGATTTTATTATCAGTCTGCAGAGCAGTCCTGTGGTTCCCACATGACCAAGAGTTCAAATTCTGAGTACAAAGTCGTGCCCATGTGCACCCACCCACATGGAAATCCTTTAAGGATCATGGCGGGGACCCCCACCCGCCCCACGCAGCCCACTGTGAGCCCCGACCAGACAACCAAGCAGATGTAGGGCCTTTCGGCCCGGTTCTGCCCCACGCCCATCCTGGCTGATGCTCTCCTTCCTATGAGGATACACCTTGAGTTCCGCCTTCACAAAAGGCAAATGCAGCCCGGCAGCACCGGATCTGAGAAAGCCCTCTACGCACAGCACGGGGCGCCGGCTGGCCGAGCCCCGCCATCTACAAATATCATAGAACCCCGGCAGTGGGGACTTCTCAGAAGTCACTTGCTGAAATGCAAACACAGAGCAACCCCATGGGGTCAGACATTTGGCAGAAGATGGGCCCCAATTGTTCTAAATGACAAGGACTCTGCACGCATTCTCTGAGAATGACTCTCCTGCTGGCCGGCCAGCCTGAGGAGAGAGCCTTCCGGAGAATGGGTGCATCCAAGCCTGGGGCCGCATGGCTGATGGGAAAGCTCTTCCCTCGCCAGAGGAACGCCCCGGGCCACTTGTCCTCGGGGCTGAGCGGCCGTCTGCTGGTCTCTCCGGTCACCAAGGCCGCCAGAGGCCGCAGGCGGGCTGTCGCGCAGCGGCGGCAGCGGCGGCCTTGGCCGGGGCAGGCGCGGGCGTGGGGCTGGGCGCCTTTGGCTCCTTGGCGGGGGCGGCGGGCGCGGCCGGGGGTCGCTGGAAATGGTACAGCAGCTTCATCTGCGTGTCGCTGGCCGCGTGCAGCGTCAGGAACTGCACGGCCTCCTGCAGGCACCACGAGTAGCCCTCGCTGTAGTCCTGGTGCAAGCTCTTAGGGCCGGCGGCGGAGGCGGCGAAGGCTGCGGGGAGCGAGGGCCGGGGGCCGGGGACAGCGGTGAGTAGGGACCGCGGTGAGCCGGGGCAGGGGCGCGGGGTAGCGGGCAACGGGGCCAGGGGCGCAGGGACGGGGCGGCGGTGAGCGGGGCGCCGGTGAACGGGGTCAGGGAGCGCGGGGCGGCGGTGAGCCGGTCGCGCGGCCCGACTCGGACGCAGGGCGTCTCACCTTTGCTGTGTTTCAGGTAGCTGACGGCCATCTCCAGGATGTCGGCCTTCTCTAGCTTGGAGTTGGGCTGGTGGCGCGCGAACTCCTGCTCCAGCAGCAGCTTCAACTGCTCGATGCTGCTGTTGATGCGGTCGCGGCGCATCTTCTCCACCACCGGTTTCCGCAGCTGCAGGCGGGAGGAGGGGGCGTCAACCGGGCCCGGGCCACGCCGGCGCGGGGGCCGAGGGGACCGCGCGCCAGGCCGGCAGCGCACTTACTCGGTTTTTCTCTTTGGGGCTGAGCAGCTCCACGGCCACGGTGCTGGGAGCCATGCCTGGCGCGGGGAGAGGCGAGGCGGCAAGGCGGCAGGGAGCGGGGGCTGGCGCGTCCCAGGCTGGCGCGGACCCCGGCCCCTATATAGGCGCGGGCGGCGGGCTGGCGCCTGGGGCCCGGGTGCCGCGGCCGTTCCCACACTCCGCGGCCAATGACGGCGAGGGCCGCACAAAGGCGCCGGCCCATTAGCGCACGCTAAATTGCCTGTGAATTGGCGCGGGCACAATGGGCGCTCCCCGAGGAGCAGGTGGGCCGCGCGGCACAATGTCCGGGCTGTGGGAACGCGCTCGCCCTCATTAGCATCCCGGGGCCTGATGCTGGGAGCCCCGCGCCTCAATATGCTGCCTTTTCCCAGGCCGCGGGGACGAGGGCGGGGGAGCAGGAAGGAGCGGCGCCCTCCCCGCCCCTCGCCGCCCCAGCCCCCTTCTCTCCCTACAGCCCCCTCCCCAGCGATTCCGCGCTGCTGGCTTGCAGAGGCCAGGAGAGCAGATACGGAGATAGCTCTAGAATGTACAACTGCGGCAGCTTCCAGAGGGTTGGGCCCCCTCCCAGGCAGGGACCTGCTGCCCTCAGGGGATGGGGAACGGAGGAAGCAGACACAGCCACCTCCCTCTTCTCAGGTGGAAGAGGGGCTTTCAGCATCAGACCTACTGGCGTATGTGGCAAGTCCCCAGGCTGTCACCTGGGACATGTGACTTAAGAGCTGGAAAATGGGCTTCTGCTCCTCCTAGGCTGGGCTTTGGGTAGCTCCAGGGAGCCAGAGTCCCTGAGATGCCTCCCAGGAGCCTCTGCACCCCCTCCTCCGGGGAGCTAAGGTTTATCAGGCTGTAGCATCTGGGGTGCTCTGAACCAACAGGTGGCCGCCATGGCCCCACCCCACCCCCATCTGGATGGGAGTCCGACCCTGGCTGTCACGGTGGCTCCAGGCGTGCTCCTTACAGGTGTGTGGTTACTGCTCCCATGGGACAGGGGGGAAACCTCAGGCACATGCTGTCCTAGTCCAGCCCTGGGGGCACCTGTAAGGGCACCTGCTGTCCTTAAGCATTTTGCCAGTGGTGGGGAAGGGGTGCCAGGAGGCAGACATGAGGCCCCTGCCTGGAGCCCACACGAATGCTGTACCAGCTCAGACCCACTAGCGGAACCGCTCATCCTGGTCCCTGGTCAGCCCAGCTGAGGGCCAGTGACGAGTTGGGGGCCAGTGCCACCCTGGGTCCCTAGGGGAGTGGCTGCTTAGAGCCCCCCTCAACCCAGAACTGTCACTGTCCTTTGATTCTCTGCAGCCAGGAATCCCGTTCTGTAGGGACTGAGCAAGGGGGCGGGGCTGGGGCTGCCTTCTAGGGGCAGGGCAGGATCCAGGAAGGTCCAAGGGGGAGCAGGGCTTCAGCTCCAGGAGCCAGCAGTTGGCATTAGGGCACATTAGCTGGAGTTCAAATCCAGGAGCACAGTTTCCTGGACAGCAGCCATGTCCGAGTGCTGCTGGGAATCGCAGGGCCCTAACAAAGGTCTTGGCAAGGACTTGCAGCTTTGAGTGGCCTGCTTGGTGGACCTGCTCAAGAAGTCCACAGCACAGGAAGCCTTTGGTGACCCAGAGAGGGGCCCATCCAGGAGGCAGGAAGGTAGTGGGCAGGCTTGGCTTGGAGTCAGCCCAAGACAGCCCTGAGAGCCCCTGGTCACCCCTGGGATGGATTAGGTGAGGGGCTCCGGGGGTGGAAATGTCAGGTGACTTTGGATTAAGATAGAAGGCAGCCCAACTTCACCCTTTGGCACCTGCTCCTCCCCTGAAGCACCTCTCCTGAAGGGGACACAGGCCCAGACTGGCTGTGGGAGGCAGGTGACCCTGAGGTTCCTGCCTTGGGCCTGGGTTCCTCTTTGAGCAGGGGGACCCCTGCCAAAGATATCTGGCCATATCTGGTTGATGCCAAAGGGCAGAGGGTACCCGGGCAAAATGGGGATGGGTGTGCGGAGGACACGTGCTCTGTACTTTGCTCCACAGCCCATCAGGCAGCTCCCACAGGCTGCAGGGGGGACCTGGTGATGCTCAGCCAAAGTAGGGCTTGTGCTGGGTGTCTGGCCTGCTTATGGACTCCCTGGGGGCTAGGCTGTGGGTGGAGAGCAGAGTGGCTAAGTCTCCCATGTCCCCATTCCCACACCCTGCCAGCCCAGCACCCGGTGCCAAGGAGGAGCTTGGCCAAAGAAAAGGGAACGCAGGAGTAAGGGGTGGGCCCTGGCTGCGGCCCCCACCTGAGCCCATATATGCCTGACTGCCTGGCTGCTGGCAATGGTGCCCCAGAGTCCTGCCCAGAACTGAGGGCAGCACCCAAGCTGGGACCCATCCCCTGCCCTCTGGCTTCGGAGGGGCAGTTGGCTGGGGGCGTGTGCCCTGCACTGGCTGCCTCCCCCAAGCCAGCTTTCGGCCCAGAGGAGACACGTGCCAGCAGAAGTGGTCCAGCCCCCACCACCTCAACTGCATGCCCACCTGCAGTGGGCCGGGGTGGAGGTGAGGGTGGCGGGTGGTCTGTGAGGGAGCTGCCTCCTCCCTCCTTCCGCCCCCTCCCCCTGACAGGAGCAGCTTTGATCCAGTTCTGAGCTGTGGGAAATATGAAATGAATGGTGTTAAATCTCAGTCTGGCCGGATGAAAGGCTCGCTGGCTCCCTCCCCGCGTGTGGGCCAGATGGCAGTGCGGCCTCCGAGGCACACGCCTGGCCTTTGTGGGCCGCTTAACACTGTGAATGGGGCCAAAGTGTGGGAAAGTCGCTGGGCTCCTGGCTCACACGTCCGAGGTGAGTGGCCCGGCAGCTTGGGGGGGCTGCCGAGGAGGGAGGGTTTGGGGGCAGGGGGATAACCCAGGGCTGCTCCTGGCTAGCAGTCTTAGCGCAGAGGCAGCCCAGGGTGTGGAGGAGGTCAGATCCTCTGCCTCGGCAGCCGCCAGCAGCTGGGGAGGAGAGCGAGGAGCTTGTCTTGCCCCCACCCTGGAGAGATCACTAAGTCTGGGGTTGGGTTTCTGGGAACAGCCATTGAGGCACCTTGCTGTGGATGTGGGGGCTCAGGCCAAACATACTAGCTGGGCGTGATTATGTTAGAATTCGGTAATCTAGGACCACAACCCATTTCTAAATAACTCACACCCCAAGTCCACCCCTCCCAGACTGACTGCAAAGCCAAGAGTACCATGGAGGGGGGCGTGCTCCAGGGGCATTTGCTCCCCGTGTCCAGGGAGGTCTTCTCGTTGGGAAGGCAAACGGTGCAACCAGTGTGGAAAACAGTGTGGCAGTTCCTCCAAAGTTAAACAGAATCACCACGTGACCCGGCAATTCCACTCATGCTCTGTACCCAAAATAATTGAAAGCAGGGTCTCAAAGAAACCCTTGAACACACATGTTCACAGCAGCATATTCACAATTACCAAGAGGTAGAAACAACCTGTGTCCATCAATGGATGAATGGATAAGCAAAATGTGGTTCATCTATATGACAGAATATGATCCAGCCTTAAACAGGGAGGAGGTCCTGACACCTGTTCCAATGTGGATGGACCTTAGGACACAAAGCTGAGTGAAATAAACCAGACACAGGAGGACACATCCTATGTGATTCTACTTCTCTGAGGTCCCTGGAGGAGTCAAAGACACAGAGAACCAAAGTAGGAGGGTGGGGGCCGGGGAGGGGAAAGGGGTAGGGAGTGAGTGTTTGATGAGGACAGAGCTTTGGTTTGGGAAGGTGAGAACATTCTGGAGACATGGGGATGGCTGCACAACAGCGTGAATGTGCTCAATGCCACTGAGCTGTGCCCTTAAAAATGGTTGAGACAGTACTCTAATGTTATGTGTATTTTACCACAGTTTTAAAATATATATAAACAAGGAGGACTCCTTGAAGAAGAGCCACACATTCACTCCCGCTCAGCCTTGTATTTGGACCCAGGCGACTCTGCCCTGGACCTCCCAGTGCCCTGCAGGCAGGCCTGGTCTGGAGGGGACACGGCCATACCCGCTGGCCTCTGCCCAGCTCCACACTGCACCTCCAGCCTGCCTGGGGCCAGATTCCCTAACAGGTTGTGCCATCCACAGGGCCGTATGAAGCCCCAGTGTCTCAGGTACAGGAGGGTTTCCTCCTTGGCGTGTGGGGAGTGGGCAGGCTGGGGCAGGTAAGGAGCAAGGCTGGCCTTCTGGGAAAGCAGGGATTCCACCATCCACAGTGGTGGCCCCACATCCAGGGCCATCACAAGGACCCCAGGCTATGTACAGGGCAGAGGTGGATGCCTCCTGGGGTTGTTCTGTGCCATGGCTCTCTCCCTGGGCCCATCCAAACGCAGCAAGCACTGTGCCCCCTCCTACTGTCCAGTGGCTTCCAGCAAGTCCCCGGCCAGCCCTCCATCACCACCTGGACCACCTGCTGTGGCCCCTGAGAGAGCACCCAGGACAGCAGGGAGGTGCCCAGCTCATCTCCCCAGGTGTGAAGGGACAAGGCTGCCACTCAGAGTCACCTCCAGCCAGGCAGGCCCCTGGGGGCCCTGGATGGCCAGGGTTTGCAGGCTGCTGAGTCTGTCTAGGGGTGGGGAGGGCACTGGGGTCTCTCTGTGGGGATCCAAGCAGAGCTAGATGGGGATAAGCATTTCAGTTTTTCAGCATCTACTAAGCACCACACAAGGAACAAGAATTTGCCTTCTTAGGACTGCCCAGGGAGGGGACTGTCCCTTCCCTGTTTGACAGGCAGCAACCAGGGGGTCACAGAGGTTAAATCTTGCCCGCGGTCCCATGAACTCAGGGACAGCTGACATGATGGTGACAGTGGTGAGTCCATGTTTTTGAGCATTTATTACTAGGTACTAGGTGGGGAGAGCCCATAGGCACATCGAGAGGTTGTTGAGGTCACACGGAGGGTAAGGGTGGGAGCTGGGACTTGGACCTGCGGAGGTGGGGTTGGGGAGGGGATGGAGTGCAGAGTTGGGGCTGGGGGCCTGGGGTGCGGAAGTGAGTGGAGCCTGCTGTGGAGATGGGACTGGGGAGGGGCAACATGCTTCCCCCTCTCTTACTCCCGGGTGTGTGCGAAGGGGCACACTGATCGCTCCCTGGATCCCCTGGCTGGAGCCACACTCCAGATGGCGGGTGGCCAGGACTCTGGACAAAGGGCAGCCGCAGCTCCCAGGCAGGCTGCGAGGCACGCGGCTGCCTTTGTGGCTTGAAGGCGGAGGGTCCAGAGTGTGGGAACCTCTGGCTGCATGGCCGCACTGCTGTGGAGGCGCTCTGGGAGAGGGGTGCTCTGGGGTGCAGGAGCACCCGGCCCTCCACTCCCTGCTCTCCTCCACCCTAGCTCCCCGCACCCCCAGAACCAGACCAGAGAACTGGATGTGAGAGGGGGCTCTTCTCCCCTCTTCCCACTGTGGATGCTTCCCTCTCCTTCCCTGGGTCAGCAGACACCTGGATGATGCACTTGGCCTGAGAGGGGACTGAGGCCTGGCCCCTGTCCTGGGGCTGGAGTGAGGCTGAAATTGGGGCTGGGAGACCTTACATGTAGGAGGTCACTTTGAGGGAGTAATTAGCCCACCATGGAATTTCAGGGAAGAAAGAATGTCCATCTGACATTAGCAGAGAGGTGGGGGGAAGCTTCCCAAATGCTGACAATTCTGGGCCAGAAACTTAGTTTTTCTTCTGTCTGCTTTCTTCAGATTTTCTGGAAGGAGCATCAGCTGCTTGTGTAATTTCTAAACGGGCATGTTTAGGCTTGCCTGGGGCCCCAGGGAGCATGGGGCATCTTGGAGAAAGCTTGAGACACTGACATTTTTCAGAAGAGCGCTGGATTTAGAAGGCTGAAGAGAAAGGTGGGGATACCAAGGGAGGGCTTCCTGGAGGAGGCGGTGCCCAAGGAGGTCCTTGAAGGGAGACTGGCTGTGTGCCTGGTAAGGAATTCTGAGAAGCTTTATCCAGGTAAAGAGATTGGGGGGATACGGGCTTGGGGGTGAGCAGAAGCAGGGATGGGAAGTCTCTAGGTCTGGCTGGAGGAGGCTTCCCCATGTGTGTGCCATGCATGTGTGCCCTGGCGTGTACACCCATGAATGTGCGCCCATGCCTAGGCTCTGGAGGTAAAGGGCCTGGCACTGCCCCCAGCCCCTCAGCTTGGCTCACTTTCCTTGGTGGGTCAGTGTGTGTATGCACCTTAGGTGTCCTCTCCTCCCTCCTGTGGCCTGGCATTAGGGGCCCCAACTGGAGGAGGACCCAAGTTGGGCTGAATGCTATTCTGGGCGCCCCCTCCTGAAGCAGGTGGACTCGGGGCCCCGGGTGGGTGTGGGAAGACCTTGTCTGTTAGCAGCCCCCGTCTTCACTGTCTGGGGGTCAGTGCCCTCCCCAGGGCGGCACCACGGCTCACCCAGGCCTCCAGCAACATTTAGAGGAAGGAAAGATTATCCCCATCTCATAGGGGAAACTGAGGTGTTGAGAGCGCCATGGTCCACCACCTACCTGGGGCTGGGCCATGGTGTCGGGCCACATGGCAGATCAGTCAGCCCCCCGAGCCCAGAAGGGGCTGAGGGTTCAGGGTGTCTGGGGAGGAGCCTTTCCCCAAACACAACACTCAGAGCTCAGGAACAGCACTCCTGGGTTATGCTGGACCCAGGAGGTGGACCAGAAGTCCAGGAATGGCGGGCGAGGGGATGCTTTCAAGCAGCAGGAAACCCGAGGCCTGCGGTGGAGGGGGCACGCAGATGCCTCCTCCTGTACCTCAGCCTGGAGCCCCCATAATAGAGGCCAGGTTGCAGAAAGGGGGCCCCCATCCCTCTCCCCAGGGCAGTTGATTCCACAGACAGCTTCTTGGCCAATCCTGGGTGCTGCTGGGTGGGGATTCCAGGGGGTACCCCCTTCTGTTCCAGCACAGAAAGCAGGCTGCAGAGGGTGATTCGAGAAGGGGGTGTCCGCCATACTCTCTCCACATCTCCCTCCAGTCAACCTGGAGGCTGGGCCACCCCAGCTCACAGGGTACTAAAATAAAGCTGGCATTTCCTGAGCGCCCACTGCACGCCGAGCCCCAGAGGGGAGGCTTGGCGTCTGACTCTGGGATCCAAGGATGATTATTATTATGTCCACTGCACAGATGAGGAGAGGCTTCAAAAGAGGAGGGGTCTGGCCCAAGGCCACAGACTGAGCCAGACAGCCGGGGCCCTGCAGCTCCTCCTGCCCACAGGTCAGAGAAGGTGGCAGCTTCAGGGGCTGAAGCAGGGGCTGGCAGCTTTGTCTTGTGCACTCACCTCCTCTCTACAAGCAGGGGCTAGCAGCTTTGTCTTCTGCACTCGCCTCCTCTCTACCCACCCTTCGCTCCCGCTAGTTTCACTCCTGTGCCCTAAGGGTGCAGAGCCCCTGCCCAAGCCTGCTCCTGGGGGGTCAGGCTCTCAGCCAGTGCCTTGCAGCTCCTCCCCAGGCTCAGAGTTCTCCAGGCCGGGTGCCCAGAGACCCGTGAGACCCCCATCCAAAGTGGGGTGGTTTCCAGGGGCACCGCTGGGGGCACAGACAATGCCCTTCTCGACCCTCACCCTGGGTGCTGGGTGGGACCAAGTTGCCCATCCTGTGGTGGGGCAACTCTGCAGCCAGCTCCCAGTTTCTGGGGTCTGTACTGCCCCTGCCTGTGTAGACACAGACCCCCCCCCCCACCCAGAAGATAGTCTCCTTTCCTTTGGCATTTCAGTGGTACACTGAGGGGAGCTTGTTTTGGGGGAGGAGGGACTGGGTGGGATGGGCACAGGGTGTGTCCAGGCCGAGGATGGGCTCTGCTCTTGCCTTCTGTGCCTCAATTTACCTGTGTAGGATGGGCTTTCTCTGCCAAGACCACCTGAGGCAGGAGACTGGCTCCAGGTTGCTGGAGCTGAGGGTGGCCAAAGTGGGGCTGGGCCAGGTCATAAACCTGATGACTGGATCAGATTCTGGGATCCCGGAGCTTGGAGCCTCCCCAGAAATTGCCCTTGGATGGCTGCCTGGTTTCCCCCACCCCTTACCCCCTTCTCTCATCTCATCAAGGTTAGACTCTATCCTGGGGTTGAAGCAAGGTGTCCATAGATCTGAGGGACCCCTGCATTCCATGAGAGGGTGGGGGGTCAACCAGGGACTGTAGACTTGGGGACCCCCTCCCCCGGATTTTGCGGAACAAACAGGCCCCATTTCCCAAAAGAGCTGCGCTGCAGACTTGGCAGACAGGAGCACAGACCCCCGGCTACATCAGCCCCTACTTCCCTGGGCTTCAGTTTTCCGGGTGTAAGGTAGGGGGGTGCGGCACAGTGGGGTGGCCACAGGGACACGCGGAGGTGGGCGGTGGGAAAGCGCGGGAGCCGCGCGTCTCACGGCGCCTCGGGATTAGGGGCTGCGCAGCCCACGTGGCCACGCCCCGCCCCCGCCCCGCGAGGCCAGGGCAGGGCCAGGTCGCTGTCCCCAGCTGGTTAAAAACCCCGCAGTGTCAGAGAGCAGCTCGTTCCCAACCTCTGAAAGGCAGACAAGCCCTTTATTGCTCTATTATAACGCGGAGCCAGATGGTCTTTTGGGAGTTGCCCCCCCTCGCCCCCCGCGGCCGCCCTCATTCATTCAGGGGCAGACCCCGGCGCTAATGCCGCTGGGAGGCTGGGGGCGGGGGAGCAGGCACGCTTCCGCGGCTGCCGCGCAGTGTGGGAACGGCCGGGCAGTGCGGACCCACAGCCCGCCTTCGGGGAGGGGCACGGATGGGCACGCACGGAGCTCCCGCGGGGCTGCCCGCGCCCGTGGAGAGCTAGCGGGCTAGCGGGCTGGGCTGGGCGGGGGGGCTGGGCGGGGCGGGAGGACTCCCGGCGGCCCTCACAGGGTGGCCTGAACCCTACTGTGCCTCGGTCTCCTCATCTGTAAAGCAGGAAGGGTGCCTGCGCCCACCTACTAGGTTTTGGAGTGCTGGACAGGGGCGGACCGCGGCCCTCCGCCATTTTCACTTCTTCCCAGAAGAGCGCTGTTACATGTTTAAATCCTTGAAAAAACATCCAAAGAAGAAAAATATTTTGAAACACGTGAAAATGAGATGAAATTCAAATTTCAGCATGCAGAAATAGAATATTACTGGACCACAGCCAGGCGATCCCTCTGCTATTAATATGAGGAGTGCTGTTCTCCTGGATGGAGGCAGACCCGAGTGGGTGAAACATAGGCTCCTAAACCCTGACATATTTACCGTAGGGCAGGTTTGCTCACCTGCAGTCAGGAACAGCACCCACCACACCGTCGCTGTGTTAACTGCTATCCTTACCACCACCACCCCCCCCTTGCCCCAGCTCAGGGATAGGTCTTGCCCCCTCATCCCTCTTGCTTCTGGGGCTGGAGTGGGAGCCCCACTCAGAGGTGGACACCTTGCTGAGGGTGAGGGTTTTCATGGCCATTGTGCATGCGAAGTTCCTCTCTCCATGGGATTCTCCAGGCAAGAATACTAGGGTGGGTTGCCATGCCCTCCTCCAGGGGATCTTCCCGATTCAGGGATCACTCCAGGGATCGAATTCCAGTCTCTTAAGTCTCCTGCATTGGCAGGCAGATTCTTTACCACTAGTGCCACCTGGGAAGCCCTCATGCCCATTGTACAGGTAAGCAAACTGAGGCCCAGTTTGTGGCTGAGACCAGACTGGACCCTGGGTTAGGGCAGATGGGGCAGCAGAAAGCACCACGGTGGTCACTCAGCTGCTAGAGCCCACTTGCATGTCTTTCACTGCCCGGAGGGGATCTTCCACTTCAACATTGGGAGGAGTCCATGCCCCCCAGCACAGGTGCTATTGTGCACCACAGAGAAGATCCATTTTGTGCTAAAAGCACGCAGCTCCGCCCCCCCCTTCCCTGGCTAAAGTTAATTCTCACATTGCTGCCCCCATGGGCTCATTGAGGGCCCTAGGCTGGCTTTTCCAACCCCTTCCTCCACCAGCAGTCTAACCCTGGGCCTCGGTGTCCCCACTGATGGTTGGATTGGTCTTGCTGATCTGTAAGGTGCTCTCTTGCCTTGTGCTTAGGTCACTGGGGGCTTGAGGGATGTGAAATACAGGGGGCAGCAACTCAGAGGAAGGGGGCTTTAGGCAGGCCCACTGGGGCCTGCCTGCTGTTGGACCAGTTATGGGGGGATGCCAAGGAGACTTGCAGTTCTCGGGCACTGAGTTTGGAAATCCTTTCTCTTTGCCTCACTGGGCTGACCCAGCCCCATCCCCCTACCCTATGATGGCTGAAAGGAGAAAAGAATCCAGCTCTGTAGGTACTGTCTCAGCCGGGACCCTCTGCTCCCAGGTACTATGGGGATCACAGATGTGAGGCTCCACATCCTTCTTGGTCATTCCTCCCTGATCCCTGGACCCTCAGTTCCTTCCCAACCCCCCACAAATCCCTGCCCTGATGCCAAACTACTTCATCAGCATTCCCTGTGGGTACCTGCTGGCTCCCACTTCCTGCAGACCCCACGTTATAACTGGCAGTCAGAGCCCAATGCCAGGGGCTCCAGGCTTCCAGCCCATTAAGGGGACCCCTCAGTGAGGCTCAGCAGTGGCCCAGCGCACACTTGGTGCTCCCTGAGCCACTGGGCTGGGGAGTCTCCTTGGACCCACTCAGTGGGGCAGGGGACATGATGCCTGGTTCACAGGTGAAGGCAAGTGTGGCCAAACCAGTCTTGGGCTCCCGGCTAGCCAAAGGCTTAGGGGAGGGGGCAAGATCAAGTCTGCCCACCCCCAGCTACTTAAAGTGGTGGTTAAATGCCAGGCAGAGTGGCCAGAGCCTGGCCATGGGGTCTCCGCTCAGGTAGAGGTGAGGGCTCCCTTCTCTGGTTGCCCCCAGGTCTGGCAGTGACCCCATCTTCAATGTCCCGCCTCTAGCCTCTGGGACTCAGATGGCTCCTGGTCTCAACCACAGGTGTCCAGCAGGCGACCCCCCGGCTTCACCCAGTAGCTCTGGGCCCCATGGGGCAGCTGCCACCTACCCTGGAGCTCCTCGGTTTCCCTGCATGTAGAATAAGATAGGGGGAACCCCAGCGGTCTCGCCGGCCCTGTGGACCCCCTTCGTCAGATGCTACTTGAGAAAGCCGGGGGGCCTGTGGACAGGGGGCCTGTGCTGCCTGGGGCTGCTGCCAGCTCTTGGCTCTGGGGCTTTTTCTGAGCAGCCACCCCGCAGCAGCCCTGCCCACCCCCAGTCCACGGGAATTTGGGCGGGAGGCCCACTCCGGGTGGCTTCCCACACCCCGCCCCCTGCTGGGGACATTCATCTGGCACAAAAGGCGCGTGCCCGGCGACAAACTCATTCACACGGGCTGCCAGGCTTTGTGTGCGGGGCTGCGGACCCAGAGGCCATCTGGGGAACAGTCGTCTCAGCAGGGCGGGGCCCCAGGCTGCCTTTGAAGGTTGAGGAAGCAGCAGCGGCTGGAAGGCCACACATCTGGCCTGGCATCACCTTCCTGTCCCACAGACCCCGGGGTGTCCCATGCACACCCCAGCCTGGCACTGCTAGGATGACGAGGGGGACGCCTGCCTCCCCTCCCCAACCCTTAGGATTGCTACCCCTTGGATGCACCCATCAGAGAGCCTCTGGGGGCAGCATGGCCTCAGGACAGGGCTGCGGGCTCAGGACTCAAACTCAGGCACTGCGACTACTACTACCACTTAGTAGTAGACCTCAGTTTCTTCATCTGTAAAATGGGGCTAACAACAGTTCACCGCAGGACCATGCTGAGGATGAAGGGAGGGGATACAGGCAGAGTATTCAGGTGGCCACGCAGGCGCTGCTGGTACTAATGACTTTGTTTCCACCCACCCCACTTGGTTCCACTTCTTGGGTTGGTGATCCTTGCGCACATCTGGGCCTCGTGAAAGCCACCTGGTGGAACAGGAAAAGGCCGGGTGCAGGGCCAGGGAGCACCCAGGACGATGTGATCTCAGCAGTAGTGGGGCTGGCCTGTCCTCTGTCCAGTAGAGCACAGGTGGGCCTGCCTCCCTCTCAGGATTCCAAGCAATTCCAGGAAGAAGCCGCATGTCCTGCTCAGTCTGCATGCCGTAGGCGCTAAGTAAGTGTGCCCCACTCTCCGCATTCAGGCCCCCTGACCTCCACCCTGGGCCTGCCCTGAGTCAGCCCAGGGTGGACACAGCCCCAAGCATACACTTCTGCTGACCAGCCCTTGAAGGGCCAGGGACCTGGACAATCCGAGGGGAGAGCCCCGGGAGGCAGGGTGGGGTTGCTCCCTGAAAGCCCTGCCTCATATGGCAGGCAGTTCTAAGCCTGGCAGCTGGACGGCTGGGGGCAGGGAGCGGGGTGTCAGGGTTTCCGCTCAGGGATCCTTCCTGCCCAAGGGGCTGTGGGGCCAGGGCTCGGCGGACAGGACCTCTTCGGAGGCGCCCTGCCCCCACCCCCGCCGGGAGGGATGTCCTTGAGAGGGGTGTCCTGCAGGCCCCAACATAATCCCTGCCTTTGAGAGGCTGTGAGAGGCTGGCCTCGGACTTTCCCACAGCCCCACATAAAGGCCGGCCGCCAGCTGCTCTCCCACAAAAGGCTCCCAGCCTTTCAGGGCCCAGCGGCGGCGGGCGGGGTGAGCAGAGGCGCAATGCAGCCTACCTGGCCACCCCCAGGCAGAGCTTGCGTCTATGGGGGAGGCGCCTACCCACTGACCACCGGGGGCTGGGAGGTCCCTGGGGCTGGGCACTTGGAAGAGCCCTATGGGGCCACCCAGGCCAGCCACCCGCCCCTCCCCTCCCTCTGCTGGAAGCTGGCATGGTTCTCGGGCCTGTCACTCATCCTTGGCCTCCTCCCTCAGACCGGCACACTCCCGCTGCTGTGCCTGCCTCGCCATCGGGCTGCTCACTCCCACTCCCCCGCTGGCCTCAGGTCACCCATCACCCACTGGCATGCTGCCTTGCTGCTCTCACCTCCTTTTTACTTAGATACCCTCACCTGCCCCAACCCCATTCTGCCACACCATGCAGGTGACAAGAGGGAGACATGGTGAAGGCAGAAGGCTGGGCGCAGCCTCCACCTTGACCTCAGCTTCCTCATCTGAGATGTGGGACAGCACTGCCACTTCCCTGGGCTGGTGTAAGAGCCCCCTAAATTCAGATGTTTCAAAATACCAAGTCCTGGAGGAAGCAGGGGGTGGGGTAAGGGAGGAGGGGAGGCAGGGTACATGGCCTCAGGAATTAACTGCCCAGAGCACATCAGACAAGGAGCAGCCTGGGGAGGCCAGGGGAGCTTCCCGGAGGAGGTGGCAGCTGGAAACTGGCTTCTCAAAAGCAAGGGGGAGTGTGGGAACTCCCAGGGGCAGAGGCACTGGCCTCTGAGTGCAGCCCAGCTGGTAGGACCCTTTTCTGATTCAGGCCGTGTCTCCATGGGGCTCCACATTCTGGGGACCCTGCACCAATTGTCACCCAGTGAGGATGGCCTTCTCCAGAAGGTCCCCTGTCTGGGAGAGCTCCTGGTCAAGTGTGAGCCACTGGAAAGGTTCATAGGAGGGACCAAATGTGTCACTGGTGGACAGACAGCGGCCAGAACTTGGCCAGTGGGGACGCCTGTCCTCAGTGTCTGGGAAGGAACTGATCCGTATGCCAAGACCCTAGGGAGGGACACTTTCCCTGGTCCTAAGTCCCGCAAGGCTGCTGGCCGCTGGGGGCCAGGCCATGGGGCTTTGAGGACTGGTATCAGGAGCAGAGATAGCCAGCTTGCGCCCACGTGTCTCCCAGCGCCCCGCCCACACCCCCACCTGCTAGGGGCGGAGGCACGTCCATATCCCAGCCAGCGGCCTCTGGCGTCCGAGCTTCGTCCAGCTGCGGCCTCCAATTGGCTGCTGAGTGAGCGTGGGGAGGTGGGAAAGCGTGCTTGCTCTTGGGCCCCCTACTCTCCTCCCAACCCTGTCCCATAAAAGCACCGCCACTACCGCCTTCCTGCCGCCCTCCTGCACCAGGCGCCCCAGCTCTTCGAGCCCAGCGGCAGGTCAGGTGTGACCCCGTGAGTACCCCCAGAGTGAACCCTGATCCGGATGTGGTGAGACAGCAGCGCAGGGCGTCCCCGGGGGTACCTGCACGGTCCAGCGGACGCCTCGCCACCGCTCTGCTCTCCCTTCTGTTCGAGCAGTTTGCGTGGCGCTAGGTCAGGTCGGAGCCGGGGAAGGGACGTGCTGGAGATGGCAGTGGTACTATCCCTGGTGCGCTTTGCGTCTGTCCTAGCGAGGGTCGCGGAGGGGTATCACCCAAACCCGGAGGTTGGGCCTCAGACAGCCCTCGCTCCCCCCGCGCAGGCCCCAGTTGGGCTCACTCTCCCCGACACTGCTCGCACTGCGCATGGATCCAGGGAAAGCGTGGCCTGCCGCCTCCGAGAAGCCTTCCGGGCCTCTCCCTGCACTAAGTGAGAATGGACACCTAGGTGGAGCTGAAGAGCGACTTGCGGAAGAACCCCCGCCCCCGCCGCCCCAGAGCCGCACGCGCAAGCACTCCCCTCTCAGTAGGGTGCAGATGAGGCCCAGGTCGGGGCTTAGCCGTGACGGCCAGATGCAGTGCTCCTCCCGAAGAAGGCAATGTGGTTCCCCTTCTTTTTCCGCCAAGGCTGAGCAGCCCGGCCTGCCACTGTCCGCTGTGGGCTGTGCCCAGGCCTTCACCTTGAAGAGGAGTCCTGGGGACAAGGGTTTTGTATATTACAAAGGCGGTAAATGATCAAGTTTGTCCATGGCAGGGAGTGGGGTGGGGCCGGGGCGGGTGTGCCTGGTTATCCCAGCCGGACCCTGCAGCTCCACCTCTTCTTCTTTCAGGCTGGGAGAGGACTGGACTTTTTATGTTAGAGCGGGAGTGAGGTGGTGGCGTGCTGTGCCCTTGAAGGGCGTGCCCACATGCCGGACATCAGTGGGCTAAGGGGCACGTGCCATCCCCGTGGGATACAGGAGTATGCACTGCAGAGGCGCAGGGTTAATACCATGTGTGTCTCAGAACTGGACCACGTGGAGCTTGAATAAAGGTCCTGGTCTGCAGAGTCCACCTGGGTCTCTGCCCCACCCTCAAGCGGACCACCACCCCTGAGATTCAGGGTCCCTGCCCAGGGCATGGGGGGGAGGGTCTGGGCCTTCAGGGGTGGAGCATTGTGCCAGGGTGAGCTGGGCTGGATCCCTTCCCTGCTGACCTCTTCCCTGGAACCGTGGTCATTGCCCAGTCCACTCCCTCAGCCTCTAAGGACAAAGAAGACCCTCTGTCTTCTGGGGCCGCTCTGAGCCAGGCCTCCTGGGGGAGCCTCCTGTCTCTGTGAGCTCCCTATGGTGCCCACGATGTGGGTTCTGAGCCAGAGCGACAATGTCCCCAGTTCACGGCAGAGCGTTCCTAATGCGACCCTGCTGACGTAGGGACCCTGCCAAGGACACACCGGGAACTGGGTGGGGGTGGGCTGGTGCCTCTCAGCAGTGGGGGCTGGCCCTAACCTCCCTCGCTCCCTTTCTGCCCCTGCGGTGGCCGCCCAGCATGACTGAGTAGAGCAAGGACTGGGGCTCCCCCAGGTACCTCTTCTTGGACCCCTCAATCTTGCCCCCATCTGTTCCCCACGATTAGAGCCCCCTCCGCCCTTGGCGGCAAGGCTGAGAAGTCACGGGTCCTGGGTCCAGCCCTGTCTCGCACTGAACCGGGATGGGAGGGGACGCGGGGTCACAATCTTAAAGGGAGTGTGGCGCAAACTCCTTCCTCTCGCCCGCCCCTACCCTGCTCCTTGACTAAAGCCCATCCAGGAGAGACCGGGGCACAGGTCTGGGGTTTGCTGCCCCCTGGCGTCTCATGGCCTGGTCCTGCCGGCTGGCGGCTCCCGGAAGGGAAGGGGTTCCGAGATCCTTCGCTTCCCGGCAGAGGTGGAGGTGGAGGGTCCCTGGGCCCAAGCCTGCCCCACCCCCGGTGCAGACAGCCAGCTAGGGGCCGCCCCCCGCCTGGGCGGGGCTTCAGTCAAGCTCTGGAAAAGGGGTGGGGCTATGCGGAGAGCAAGCCGGGGGAGGGGGTGGGGGGTTCTGAGAAGGTGGTCAGCAGGCAGGGGTGATGACCACAGCAGAGGGCAGCAGCCTTGTGGATGGCGCTGCTGCCTCTGTGCCTGGAGTGGCTCCAAATGATGGGGTTGTGAGCCGTCCCCCACCCCAATGAAGGTTTCCACCTCCGAGCCCCCTGCTCCACACTCAGGGCTCCAGTTACTCCTCCTACCAGCAGGTCACTCCTCTGGGGGAGGAGGTAGCCACCAATGGGTCATCCCTCTGCCCCATCCCCCAGCATCCAGTAGATGTTTAATAAATGTGGGCTAGGGTCGCGAAGAGTCAGACACGACTGAGCGACTTCACTTTCACTTTTCACTTCATGCACTGGAGAAGGAAATGGCAACCCACTCCAGTGTTCTTGCCTGGAGAATCTCAGGGACGGAGGAGCCGGTAGGCTGCCCTCTATGGGGTCGCACAGAGTCGGACACGACTGAAGCAACTTAGCAGCAGCAGCAGCAGCAGCACACAGAACTTGACTTCTGGGAGACCTGAGGAGACTGGGCTCAGGGTAAGGCCCGCTGGCTCAGAGCCCTCCAGTTTCCCTATCAGAGGTGGGCAAAGACCCTCAGCTGTGCAACGGGTGACCGCCTGGTCCCTGGGCCATGGAGGGCCCCCCTCCCTGCCAGCCTATCTGGGAACCTTGGCCCAGGGGTGGGGCTGGGGTCGTGGACGCTGTCCTCTGCTTCTGGATCAATTGGGCAGTTGATCAGCATGGCTGGCTGGCGAATCCAGGGAGCCAATCTGTCACGTGTCAGATATCTCAGCAGCAGAATGTGGGGGACAGGTTGACCATGTCCATGTCACAGGTGGTGGGGACTCAGGGCTGACCCAGAAGTGCTGTTCAAAGGGTCAACAACGCATGAGTTGGGGGTGGAGAGCCTCTCATCAGGCTGTGGCCACACAACAACATTCCCCTCGTGTCTCAGGTTTTCTCTGTGAAATGAAGCCTGTGACCACGTTGAAACAAAGGAGACAGGCTGGAGTGAGCATCTTTTAAATGTCCTGATAACAGTTCAGGGGAAGGACAAGATCATGGTTCACATTTAAAAAGGAAACCATAGCTCTTAAAGGTGGACAGCACCAGCTCCCAGGCCCCGGGGCCCCACCCTCCAGCGTCACCTCCTGGAGGCAGTGGTTCCTTTTTCTGGTCAAGGAAGGAAGCTGGAGCAACACCCTGGGGTGGCACCTCAAAGATGCAGGGTCCACTGCCCAGAAGCCTGGCCAACTGGCCAACTCTTCCTGCACATAGCGTGCAGACCTTTAGTTCACAGGCTTTATATTCTTTTAGTTGAACGTTTTGTTTGGAGATAATTCACCAGGAATTGTACAAAACAACACAGAAGGAGCTCATGCGCCCTTCACCATCAGTAACACTTCACAAAACTATAGTGTAGGGAGACTTCCCTGGCCGGCCAGTGGCTAAGAATCCATGCTTTCATTGCAGAGGTGAGGGAGCATGGGTTTGATCCCTGGTCTCACATGCTGCATGGCACGGTCGGGGGGATGGGGACCAACTATAGTACAGGGGTCAGATTGGGGGTACTGATTGGGTCCAGATATAGAACATTCCAAAACCGCGAGGATCACTCCTGTTTTCTTTGCAAATAAAACGTTATTGAATCATTGATTTCAGATTGTGATAAAACATACATACTATAAGTTACCACCTTAGCCATTTCTAAGTGTGTAATTCTGCGACCTTAAGGATATAAATATTGTTGTGCAGCCATCAGCACTATCTGTCTCCAGAACTTTTTCATCATCTCCATAGAAACTCTGTCCCCATTAAGCACTCACTCCCCCTCCCCCTTCACCTGCTATCTCTGTGGACTTGGCTGCTCTAGAGGCTCACATGACTGGAGTCACTCGGTGCTTGTCCCTTGACATCAACTTGTCACGTAGCATTATGTCCTCAAGGTTCATCCACACTGTGGCAGGTGCCAGAGCTTTATCCGTTCTTCTGGATGAATAACTCTCCCTTGTATGGGGGTGCCATTCCTCTGTGGCTGGACTCTGGTGTCTTCCACCTTTTGGTGACAAAGGTGACTAACTCTGCTGTGCCACGTGAGTGTACAGAGTGCTGGACATGGCCCCTGGGGGCAGGACTAGACCTGATTCATTTCTGAATCCCACAGTCCAGGGCTGAGGAGTGGGGGCCCATTGTGGAGGGTGGGGAGTGGGGGGTGCAGCAGGCAAGGAATACCTGGCAAGGCTTCCTTCTGGGGGCAGTATGGGGCCCCCAGGGCTGTCCTGGTCACCTGGCATTGACCAGCAGTGAATGTTAATCCATGTCCTCATTAGCCTTTTTCTCGTAAAAGTGAAACATGCAGTTCCCAAAACTCACAGCCTGAAGAAAAGGGTAGAGGAGAAAGTGGAGATTGTCTGTGGCAGCCCTTCCCCCTCTGCCCCAAACTCCCATCCCTCCATCCCCCATCCCCAGATCCAGAAGCTTTATCAGGCAAAGGGGCCCATGGCGTGCACCTTCCCTGAAAAATGGTGTCCCCACCCAGGGGATTTGGTGAGGAGTTTTACAGCAATGGTTCAGCAATGGTGGGATTGCTAATAAGGATCAGGGTGCGGGCAGGGCTTGCACTCCTTTGATCTGGCCTCATTTGGTCTCCTCCCTTGTCCCCTCCCTTCCCTGATTAGCAACTATCTGCATCTGCTCTTTGGAACTCAGGGAAGGTCATGGAGGCTGGAGTCTACTCTTTACAAACAAGAAATGGTGGACACAGAAAGGCTTCTGTGCCCGGGAGCCCCAGAGGTTCTGATAGGTTTCACTGTCAGGGACAGGGTAAGTCAATGATGGAGCATCTCAGTACATCCCGCTGAGCGGGTGGAGCGAGGCTGGAGCTGAGGCTGAGGGAGCAAGGAGCAGTCACCGCATCAGCAGTCACTTCTGTGGCCTGACTGCGATTGAATTCAGTCTGCAGTCAGACCTGGTTGGTGTGTCTTTGTGGGCATTGGCTGTGCTGTGCTGTTGTTCCATTCACTGGGAAAGCAGCGAGTGGGCAAGCGGCTCTCCTTGACCTCACTGTTGCCCATTGGGTTTGTTCTGAGTCTCTGCTCGGTGCCAGGTGCTGGGGACACAGCACTGAATGAGGGAGAAAGTTCGCGGCCCTCGGGAATTGCATTCTGCTAGGAGACTGTTTGCTCTGAGTCCCACCTACTCTGGATTCATGTGTTGAAGTGCTGACCCCCAGCATGGCTGCATCTGGAGACGGGCTGTCAGGAGGTGGGTGGAAGGGATGGGCGCTGGTCCCAGGGGACTGGTGTGCTCCTAAGAAGAGAGACATGGGGGATGTGGGTGAGGACACAGCAAGAAGGCAGCCATCTGCGAGCCAAGGAGGGAGGGCTCAGGCCAACCCTGGACACCTTGATCTCAGACTTCCAGCCTCCAGACCTGTGAGAAATGATTTTTTCTTGTTTAAACCCTCCAGACTCAGGTACATTGCCATGGCAGCCCTCACCACTAGCCCCACCCCCTTCCAGGCAGGCTCCAGCCCCATCCAAGCATCCCTGATCTCCGTCACTCTTGGTGATGTCTGCCTGCTCCCAGATTTCACATCAGTGCAGTCATGCAGCCTGGCTCTTCACTCAGCATAGTGACTGCAGGGTTCTTCTGATGCTGTGTGCACTAAGACTCATTGTCTTATTGCTGAGTAGGGTCCCATTGTATGAATATGCCACGCTTTATGTGTTTGCTTACCTATCTGGGTGGTTTCCTGCTCTTGGTTATTACTGGGAAAGCTGCTCTGAACTTCTGTAAACAAGTTCTGATGTGGACGTGCGTGCAGGCTAGGTCGCTTCAGTCATGTCTGACTCTGCCACCCTATGGACTGTATGTCGCCTTCCAGCCTCCTCTGTCCAGGGGATCCTCCAGGCAATAATACTGGAGTGGATTGCCATGCCCCCCTTCAAGGGATCCTCCTGACCCAGGGATCGAACAAGCGTCTCAGGTCTCCTGCATTGGCTGGTGGGTTCTTTACCACTAGGACCACCTGGGAAGCCCTCTGGTGTGGACACGTCTTCTCATTTCTCTTCCTTATTTACCCAGGAGGGGAATTGCCTGGTCCTGTGTTAGGTGTGTCTGTGAGTTCGTAACAACTTGCCAATCCATGGTCCAAAGCGGCCGTTCCACGTTCCATTTGTCCCTGGGAGTGTTGAGATTCCCAATGGCTCTGTGTACTCGTCAGCATTTGGTCAGATGCTAATCTTGGCTGTTCCGTTGGTTTCAGTTTGGGTTTCCCTGTTGACTCATGATGTGCACTGCTTTGCCAGTGCTCTCTATGCATCTTCTTGGGTTTGAAGGATTTGTTCGAATTTCTGCAAAATTGGATTGTCTTACTGTAACAGTTCCCTGGTGGCTCAGATGGTAAAGAATCTGCCTGCAATTCGGGAGCCCTGGGTTTGATCTCTGGGTTGGGAAGATCCCCTGGAGGAGGGCATGACAACCCACTCCAGTATTCTTACCTGGAGAATCCCCATGGACAGAGGAGCCTGAAGGGCTACAGTCAATGGGGTCGCAAAGAGTCAGACATGACTGAAGGACTAAGCACAGACCCTGTAACAGTTATATCTTTTGGCTCCAAGATGTTAATGTATGTGATGTGAGTATTTTTCCCCTGCAGGTGGTTTGCCTTTGCTCCAGCCCTTCTACAGGTTGGGCCATGGCCAGCAGTGTCGCCACCCCCTCCAGATCTCACCAAGAGAGGACCCGGCCACACTGCTCAGCACAAATTCTTCCTCATTGTACACCTTTCTCACCTTGTCTCCTGGACTCCCAGGGCTCCTATTCATACTTCAGAGCCCTGCCTGGCATCTGCTGCCCAGAAGTGAGCCTTCACCACATGAAGCTACTTTGGCTTTTTAAAAGAAATTTATTTTTTAAAAAAGATTTACTTATATTTTTGGCTGTTCTGGGTCTTTGGTGCTGTGCACCGGGTTTGTCTAGTTGCAGTGAGTGGGGGCTACTCTACTTGCTGTGTGAGAGCTTTCCACTGAAGTGGTTTCTCTTGTTTTGGAGCATGGGCTCTAGGTGCTCAGATTCAGTAGTTGTAGCTCGTGGGCTCTAGAGCTCAGGCTCAATAGTTGTGGCACCTGGGCTTAGTTGCTCCACGGCATGTGGGATCTTTCCTGACCAAGGATTGAACCTGTGTCCCCTGCATTGGCAGTGGACTTTTAACCACTAGACCACAACAGAAGCCTTACTTTGACTTTAGACTTGGCTTCCTCACTAGACCATGAGCCCCAGGAGGCCATCCAAGGCCTTGCAACCCAATGCTGGGGTGTGGTGGGGAGGGGGCGGGGCAGGGGGAGGATGGTCCAGCCAGCAGTGCAGCTCCCCATTCAGGCTTCGACTCGCTGATGAGTGTGGGTAATGTTGGAGCAGTCCAAGAACAAGTTGGAAAAGAATTTCCAGACACAGAGCATTTCAGAAGGGAATGAGTTTATTAAGAACAAAGAGCAGAGATAACGTGGGCACTATGAGCGCAGCGGGCCAACCTCCTGACAAACCAGGGAAAATGGACAGTTTTTGTGGGTTAATAGCCAATTGTTATAGCAAAATTCCTGCTGGATGGTTGGTGTTAGGTGATTGGTTGGGGAGCTATAGAATGCTTACTGGAGTGGGCATCTTTGCCTAATGGGGAGTCAGGAAGCTCCTTAGTGACCATCAGGGGCTTTTGGCAACAGTTACAAAGGGGCTCAGTCAGTTTCAGAGGTGACCATGGTTCTGGGCTCTGCTTCTGTGGCCTTGGGGGGAGGCCTCAACAGGTAAGTCCTGCTCCTTGCTGTGCCTTAGTTTCCCTACCTGCCCAGCATGGGCAGGGTGAATGAAACAACCTCTGAGGATGTATCAGATGTGGGGAGGATTCAAGATGTTGGGGTACCCCCACCTGGAGGAGCACCCCAGGAGATGGGAGGACAGTGAGGGCGTGGGAGGGAGCAGAGGAGGTGCTAGTGCCCCAGACCAGGCCCTAGGCCCCTGCCGTACTATTGGGGTCCAGAATTTTCTAAAGCACTACTCAGAGTCCATCATGGCCAAGCCAAGGGTGAAGGGGGGTGCAACGTTCACTGGAAACCCCCAGGTGCCTGCAGGCAGCGGGGAGACAGTGTCTGTGTAAATAGTGGGACAGGAGCCCAATCTGATGTACCCTCCCAGGGGGATGAGAGCTGTGCTGGTGGGTGTCTCACAGGGGCTCCCAAGCTGCTTTGTTGAATGCCCTCCATGCTGCCTCCAACCCTTGGAGTCTGTGGGGCTGGAGGCTGGGCTGGGGGCCAGCTCTGCCTCTGAGCTCTGAGAAGCTTTGCAGAACAGAAAGGTGGTCAATCCCCGCCCCACCCCCATGACTGAACCCCTGTCGTATCGCAGGTTCTCCTCCTCAGGCTCCCCTGGAAATGGAAGTAGGTGGTGACCATGAGCATGTGATGGCTGCTAGCCAGTTCTACCAGCAGAACTCCTGCCTGGGGAGAGCTGGGCAAAACTGGCTGACCCATGTGCCTGCAGCCTGGGGATGTGACCTTCTCTTGGAGTCCCGCCCTCCCAGCGTCCTGCTCTGTGGAAGGCAGGGCTCTTCCCACCCTCCTTCTGCAGCCCAGAGGTCCCCGCCCCTACCTGCTCCCTGTCCATCTGAGGACTGCCGAGGAGTTGAGAAGCCTGAGTGGGGACAGCCCCAAGACCCACTGGACGGGAAGACTGGGGTTCGTGTCTGAGCACAGTTGGCCGGGGTTGCGGGGGAGACTCTGGGCAAGGCCTGTCCCTTTCTGAGCCCCATCTCTCCTTCAGCGAAGTGGAGTAAAACTGTCTAGCCCAGCCCTTTTCCAGAGACAGGTGGGGATGGACACAGTGGGGAGACCCTGTGGTCATCAGAGATGGCTTAGTACACCCTGCCGCACCTCACGGGTCCTCCGGTGGTCGGGGAGGAGCCACCCTCTGCAGAGCTGAGGGAAACGGGGTAAACAGCCAGAACCACAGCCTGGCAGAGGTGGGGACACGCACTGGGCACACTGCATGGGAGCCGCCGGTGCTTCTCTGGAGGACTGGTTACCGTTTCTGCAGAGTCTGAGACAGGTAAGGGGGAAGCCCAGCTGAGCTCCTTTGGTGGGCTCAGTGTTGTGGGGAGGAGCAGGTGGGCTCTCTGGGGGTCAGAGGAAAGGGAGGCGCAGATGACCTTTGGGGGTCACCTGCTTCTATCGAAACTCTAATGCATGAGGGAGGGGCCGGGAAGCTGGTTCACTGGGTGAGGCAAGGGGAGGATCTGTGCTTGTGGGGGCCTCACCTCCCCACTTACATGCCCCTCCCCTTGTGGCTCAGCCAGTAAAGAGACCTTATGCAATGCAGGAGATCTGGGGTTCAATCCCTGGGTCAGGAAGATCTCCTGGAGAAGGGAATGGCAACCCACTCAATATTCTTGCCTGGAGAATCCCATGGACAGAGGAGCCTGGCGGGATACAGTACATGGGGTCACAGACAGTCAGACACGACTGAGCGACTAACATTCACTTTTACTCCCCATCCTTTGGCCTGGTCAGCTCCTGCCGCCCACACAGGCTGCACCCCTCCCAGCCTGACACTGGTCTCCCCACCCTTCCCCTGAGCATAACCTGACTCTGAGCTGTCACCGAGGGGCCTGCTCCTGCAGCAGCTGTGGGCCCAGGGGACACTGAGGCCTGGGGAGCAAACCCTTCCTGCCTCAGGTGACCCCTCTGTGGCTTTCCAGGGCACTGCAGCCAGGGTCTGAAGGATCCTGAGGGCGGACATGGAGCCTCTGCGAGATGGGGTCCACCACTCTGGTGCCCGGGGCCCAAGGCTGACACTGGGAGCCTGGCCAGACCCCTGAGCCTCTGCCTGTCCCACCAGCCAGCCCCATCCCCACTCCTGCCCCTTGAGTGTGCCCTAGTGACCCCTTCCCTCCGCAGTCCCTGCCTGGGCCATGTCCCTGTCCTGACCTCACTTGGGCCTCTGTCCCCCAATATCCAGATCTTCTGGACTGACCCATGTTGCTGGTGCCCAGTCCCCCTGACCTCAGGAGAGCCAGACCCACCCTCAGCAGAAGACCCCTCCATGGGCCCCTCCCCCACAGCTCCACTCAGGGGTCTCAGGTGACCCCACTGCAGGTGAGGGCGCTCCCTGGCCTGGCTACACTTGGCTGGAATGTGCCTTGGAGTGGGGCCCTGTGGCTGGCGCCCATTTCCACCCCCAGCTGGCAGCCAGTCCTGGGTGATAAGCGTAGATACTCCTGCAGCTAGGTGGAGACCACCTTCTCCTGGCCAGTGTGGCTCCCCTGCCAGTCCAGTCGTCACTCCTCAGGGAGGCCCCTGACGGCCAAGCAGAACCTGCCCTGGAACCAGGACCCCGGGCGGGGCCTCTCCCAGCCCCTGGCCCAGAGCAGTCTGTCTCCCTTGCTGGCCGGGCCTGTGAGCCCCAGGGTTCAGCAGGCCCAGCGCAGGCCCAAAGGGAGGCTGATGGGCTGTTCAGCCTGGAGGGCCTTGGGATTCCTGGGGGTGGGGTTCCCACTCTGCTGCAGGGGGCCATGGCCTGAGCAGGGCAGCCATACTCAACCATTCGTGGAGCTGTTCTGGGTCCACTGTGGCATTTCTGCAGAGTGCATTCAGCAGCAGGGCTGATGCCCCATTTCACAGAGAGAGAGACTGAGGCCAGTGCCATCTCCCTTAGGCACTGTACCTCCTCCTCCTGCATCGCTGTGCCCTGGCGATGACCCTGGGCAAAGAGGAGGATGTGGGAGCTGAGTGATGCCTGAGAGCAGCCCTGGAGGGACCTCCTCTGAGGGGCTGTTTCTGGGGGTCAGCACTATGGGCTGAGGGCAGACACCCCACCCCTCCCGGTCCAGGAGCCCTTCCATTCACAGCGCCCACCAGCAGCGGCATGAAGCTCCTGACGGGCACAGATAGGGGCACCCCCTGTGGCTCCCATTCTTTCCCCTGAGATTCTCACAGCCATACTGCACAGGGGATCTGGCCTTGGTACCTGCCAGTTCATTTTTGGCCAGAGCCTGGGGCTCAGAGGGGCCCCTGTGAGAAAACCAGGCCCCAAGAGGGCCTGACATTCTCGCAGAATGATTTGATATACCCCAGCAGGCTTACTGTGGGGCCACGAAGAGCTCAGGTGCCTTTAGGTCCCTGTGGGTAGGTCGTACCTGCCGAAAGTGTCGAGGTGGCAGTGGTGGGCAGGTTCCCTTTGGCCCTCCCAGCCCTGAGTGCCCTGGACCCCTGGGCGGCAGGGTACCAGGTGAAGCAGCTCTGGGGGGAGTTGCCTGGTATGCTGTGTGCTCCCTGCACCCTGGGGAACTCCGCCATCCCCCTTAATGCCCGATTGAGGGTCTGCAGTGCCGAGTCTGAGACCCACGTAGGAAGCTGAGCCCAACCCCGAAATCCTGCAGGCAGATGTGCTTCAGCACAGAGGGTACCACATGTGGCTGCCACCAAAACCGCTTCTGTGATAGCAGGAATGGGGATGACTGTCCTGGGGCTGGCCCCACGCCATCTGCAGAGCAGGCCAGAGGTCTCAGGAGAGAGGTGAGCCGGAGGGGCTGGGCACCCTGATACCCAGGTCTCTGGCCAGTGCAAGAGCAGCCTAGTCCCCCGAAACCCTCTGAAGACACAGACCCCACACCCAAGCCTGAGGAGGCAAGCCCAGCTCCCCCTCCTGGCCTGGGTCCTTGGGCCCCTCTGCCCAAGGCACTCTCGCTGCTCAGGCACTGATTGGTAGGACCAGCTGTGAAAACTGCCCTCCTGAGATCTTCTATCCCGACAGGATTCTAGAGGAGTGCCAGCCCCAGACCCAGTAGGTGGTCCTGGTGATCTTAGCCCCATATTCCTGGGAGGTAAGGGCCCTCCCCCAGCAGAAAGCCCACAGGCCTCACCCTGGCTGCTCCCCGTCGTGTGCCGGCATCCAGAAGACGTCCCCTGCATCCTGGGCTCACACACATATCACCCCAGCAGAGAGAGCCAGAGCCAGCTGGTACCGGTTTCCTGAAGGTGGATCATGGCCCTTCTGTGGAGCGGATGCAGAGGGGTGCTGCTGCCCCTCCTGTGGTTCTGAGCTTAGGGCTGGGGGAGGGCTCCAGGGGTCCTGTAAGGGAGGTTCTGGAAGTGAGGACTCCTCTCTTGCAGTGGGACCACCACAGGCTGATCCCCTGGCCCCCGAGCTGACCTGGGTGCTCAGAGACTCTAGAGGGAGCCTGGGGTCACCGGACGGAGGGGGGGCACTGCCACAATGAGGGAGTCTGAGGGTCCTCTCTCACCACCCTGCACCCCCTTCCTCTTCCCAGGTCTGTCCCTCTGTCTGTGGCGTCAGCTCCAACAGTTTCCATCCCTGACACGGCTCTCTCCATACTCCTCCTCTGGGTCTGTCTCTCTCACTCTCTGGGTCTTGAGGCCTCACTCTCCTTTCTTCCTTGCCCTCCCCTTTCCCGTCTCTCCTTCCTCACCCCATCCTGTTCTCCCTCCTCTCGTCCCCACCTCCACCAGCCACCCTCTACCCCAGCATGGGGGCCGGAAAGTCAGATAGACCTGCGTTCACACCCAGAGCAGCCCACTAACCATGTCGTCCAGGCCACTGCCTCTGCCTCTCTGAGCCCAGCTGTGGGGCGGGGACCCTTGTGGGCACATGAGCCTCAGGCCATCCAGCTGCTTTATTCAGGGAAGAAAATCAATGGGTAAAGAGCTTGATGAGAAAGGATATTTACACAGTCTCAACATGTCTCCTGGAGCAGGCTCATTGCTGGGAAGTGTCCTTGCTTCTCATGACTTCCCAGAAAGTTTGAGGAGAAACAGATTTATAGAATCTGAAATCATCTCCCCCCAAATATATCTTTTTTGAAATTAAGTTTTGGCCGTGCTAGGTCTTTGTTGCCGTGCAGGCTTTCTTGGGTTGTGGTGAGCGGGGAGCTAGTTTTTGTTGCAGAGCTCAGACTTCTCATTGCAGTGGTGGAGCGTGGGCTCTAGGTGTGAGGGCTTCCGTGGCTGTGGCTCCCGGGCTCTAGAGGGTGGGCTCAGTAGCAGTGGCGCACAGGCTTAGCTGCTCCACAGCACGTGGAATCTTCCTGGACCAGGGATCGAACCTGTGTCTCCCATATTGGCAGGCAGATTCTTTACCACTGAACCCCTAGGGAAGTCCCAGATATATTTTCAATAGCAAACAAAGGGAATTCCCTGGTGGTCCAGTGGTTAGAACTCAGGGCTTTCACAGCTGTGGGCCCTGGTTGGAAACTTAAGGGGGCTTCTCTGGTGGCTCCAACAGTAAAGAATCTGCCTGAAATGCAGGAGACCTGGGTTCGATCCTTGGGTCGGGAAGATCTCCTGGAGGAAGAAATGGCAACCCACTCTAGTATTCTTGCCTGAAAAACCCCATGGACAGAGGAGCCTGGGGGGCTACAGTCCATGGGGTCACAAGAGTCAGACACAACTTAGCGACTAAACCACCAGAGGACCCTGGTGGGCTACTGTCCATGGGGTCCTAAAGAGTTGGACATGACTGAGTGACTAACGCTTTCACTTTTTCTGGGGAACTAAGATCCTGCAAACTTGGTGACCAAAACCCAACCAACCAATAAAACAAAGAAACAAACATAACAAAGGAAGAAATGGAGCTGAACATGACTCTAGTTTAGAAATCCCTTCCAAATGTGATATCCCTATTAGGCTGCATTCAGGCCCATCCTGTCCAGTCCAGCCCCAAGAGGGAGGAGCCCACAGGCCTGTCCTCTGGATGAACTGGGGCTCAGGGGGTGGTGGAACAGGGGAGTGTGATGCCATGAGGGGCTGGTGGCTGCCGCCTCACAGGGCTGGCTCAGTGCCTGCGCTGCTCAGGGGTGAGGGGAGGGCTCAGGCTGCCTGTGGCTGATGGGGATGTGGGTGGTGGTGGGATCAAGCCCTTTGAGTAGCAGCCCCTTTCTCTGCAGGGTGGAGTCTGAAGCGAGCTCAGGAGGGGTCCCACCAGCTCCCCTTGCCTCCACACTTGGGCCTGGGTGACCTGAAGCCCCCAGCAGGCACAATCCGAGATACCTCAGGCGTCCGCATCCTGGCCCCTCTGTCAGCAGGTTGGCCCCTCCCAGTGACCTCGGTTGCTGTGTCCTCCACAGCCCCTGCAGTGATATCCAGCAGGGCTTGCAGCTCCTGGGGAGCCATGTCCACTTTTTATCCTGCAGGATACATTCATTAGGCTCAGCCCAGCTCCAGCCCCCAGGTGTCTCAGGGCTCCTGTTTCTAAGGGAGGAGTTGGGTCTCTCTTTACAGGTTTGCAGGCAGGGCTGTAGCCGAAGGGCCCAGGAGTACCAGAGGCCTGGGAGCTTCTGCCCATCCCAGCAGCATCACCTGAGTTGGGGAGACAGGCATTATCACCTGGAGAGAGACTCTCCCTCTGATGGGTCTCCTGTGAAACAGATACACCTGTCAGGAGGGGCTAAACAAAGATGGGGGCCTCTCCCCCAAAAATGACCCTTTCAGAGACAGGTGAGGCCAGGGGGACAGGGCTGCTTGCCATCCTGACCCCCAGTGGCCCAGGGCACATGAAGAGATACAAGGGCAACCCTGCCCACTTCCTCACTGCCAAACCCTGGTGCCTAGCTTGCCCCAATCTGACCATCAGGCACAGAGTAGCAGGTCAGCACTTCAGCGAGGAGGGTCCCCCCACCTTTCAAGGAGGACATTGGGTGCTGCCTGGCTGGCCTACTTGGAGCCTGGAACCCGGGCGACCCAGGGTGAGGACGTAGCAAGGATGTGCTGACACACCCTGAGATGACTGCCGACCTCCCTAATTTGGCTATCATTGCTGAGAATCTGCTCCTCTTCCGGTGTGCATGGGGCTTCCTAAAGGCCAGAGCTGGGTCTATGCAGCCCAGATCCTGGTGTCCAGCTGGGACCTGGCACAGACCAGGAGCCCAGGGCAGGGCAGAAAAGAGGAGAAGGGGATAAATGAATAAATCGATAAAGAAGTGAAGCACACCTGGGCTCTTGGTGGGGACACAGCTCTGCTCACAGGACTGCTACACTTTTATCCCAGTGCCTCTCCCAGCTGCTTGCAGCCTGCCCTCTGCCCCCACTACCCCCTCAGGGTGGACAGGAGCTCAGAAGTCCATGGCAGTGAGTGGGTATCAGGGAGGCAGAGAGCTCCCTTGGCAGAGGCCTCCGCATCCTGTCCCCCCTGCCATCGAGAGATTCCACAACACGGTGGCTCTGGCTCCTCGGGAGGTCCGCATTCCCAAGGGGCAAGGAATGCTGGGGAGACTCTTGGAGGCTTCCTCCTCTGGGTCTGAGGGATGGAGCTTGGAGGGTCTCTGGGCTGTAACTCCTGGGGTCCTGAGCCTGGATGGCCCACAGCTTTGCTCACCAGGTGGTTTTCCAGTTTTCAGGCCTGGCCAGTGTATCATGCCAAGTCCCAGATGATAAACGCTCCAGGAGGAACGTGTCCTGTGCCTTTGTGCTGTTGGTCCCAGGGCTTACTTCCGTCTCAGAAGGGCTGCTGCACCCTGGAGAGACGAGAGGTGGGGTGTGGAGCAATACACGTGGCACCTGGGTGCCCGATGCCCAGAGACCCCCGAGGTACCATGGCCTCCCGTGCTGCATTCCTGGGTTCGGAAACTGTGACATTTCCTGTTGTTCCTCCTTCCTTGGTGGACAAGGGGCTCCCTGCCGCTGTTAGTCTCTGCATGGCCTTTCCTTTCTGCCTTCAATACCCAGGAAATGAAATCCTCCTCTTTTTGACATAGTAACTCAATTTTGGGTTCTGGACTTCCAGCCACCCCAGCACTCTCATCCTCCTGAGGACCAGGGGCAGGTTGGAGGCAGCAGCAGCCATCTTGGGCCTCTGTGTTCCCCCTCTCTATGGGGGTGGGGGGCCCTGTGGAATACAGTGAGGTAGCAAGAGGGGGCGCCCCTCTTCCCAAACCCCAGGTGGGCTGCTGGCTGTCGCTTCCTTCTCCAGCCGTGTCTGGGGCCTGGAGCCGCCAGAAACCGCAGACTCTCCGCCGGGGGTCAGGGGACACCAAGGTGGGACTCCGCTGTCCTGCTTGCCTTGGCTCCACCTCTCAGCCTCCGTGCTAAGGACCCTCGCTGGTAAAACTGAGAGGTACTGGAAGGCGTCGCAAGGCTGTCGCGAGGAATAAGACAAATTCACAAGGCACCTAGCAAACTGCTGTTGTTTCTTTCAGGTCTATTTTACCCAAAGTTTGGGAGTTAAAGCAGATGTTTAGCTGGCATGATAATGGACAGTACTTTATGATGAAAGCCAGCACGGACGTGTAACTCAGAAAACGCTGAACTGTCATGGACTTTCAAGATACGTTTTATCTTGGTCTTGTTAGACCACGGAAAAGCTAGGCCTTCGGGCTCCTTCGGCCTCCTCCACCAGATGGGACCCCACTGGGATCCTAGGACCCTGGCCGCTCCGCCCCTTATCTTCCCGCACACCAGGATTGAGACCGCTGCTCCCGGCAGGGCGCTTCACTCTGCCCCGGCGCGCCGCGTGCCTGCGGCCGGGTTGCCAAGCTCCACCCGCTACCAGCGGCACCTTTGGCTGGCGGGCTCACGCATATATAAAATCTAAGCACTAACAAGTACTGAGCAGGCCCGACCCTGCTTAGCATCCGAGATCAGACAAGATCGGGCGCGTTCAGGGTGGTAAGGCCGTAGACACAACACACAGGGGCTATTTTGCATACGAGCCCCTGCAGTAGGCGGGGCCAGGGCGGAGCCGGGCCAGGGCGGAGCGGGGTCACCGCACTCCCAAAGTGGGGCGGGGCGACGTCTGGGGCGTGCCCGAGGCGGAGGCGAGTTACGCGCTGGACTGGAGGCTGAGAGGGCTGTAGGGGACCTGGGCTCGCGGCTGAGATCTGGGGCGGCCGGCGCCATGAGCACCGTGGACCTTGCCCGCGTTGGAGCGTGTGTCCTGAAGCACGCGGTCACCGGGGAGGTGAGGCCGGTCGGGCTCGGGGCGGTGGGTGCGCCCCGGCACCTGGCAGCGGCATCCAAGTCTCGCGTCTGGGCGGGGGACGGTGGGGGTGGGGAACTGGCTGGACGTGAGCGGCCCCGGAGCGGGGTTCGGGGTGTGGACGTGCTTGCGGGCCGTGGTCTAGCGGCGCGCCTTACCCGCCCACACGCAGGCCGTAGAGCTGCGGAGCCTGTGGCAGGAGCAGGCGTGCGTGGTGGCCGGCTTGCGGCGCTTCGGCTGCATGGTCTGTCGCTGGATCGCCCGGGACCTCAGCAACCTCAAGGGGCTCCTGGACCAGCACGGCGTGCGCCTGGTGGGCGTGGGGCCGGAGGCCCTGGGCCTGCAGGAGTTCCTGGATGGTGGCTACTTCGCGGGAGGTGCTTGCGCTCCCCACTCTCCTCCCCCAGCACCCGCCCTGAGGCTCAACTGCCCAACCCCTCTGAGACCCCTCTCCTCCTTAGACTCAGGGCATTCGCCTTCCTCCTCCTCCAGCTCTGACCCTTCTCTCTGCAGGAGCGTCTTTGACATGCTCCTGTGTCCTCTCCCCTCCCCTCCTACTTCCTCCCTTTCCCCTCCCCTGCCTCCTCCAGCTGTGGCCCCTACCTGCCTGCCCAGCCGTGATGTTCCTCCCACTGTGGAGGGCTCAGTGGTGACTCTGGCCTGGAATCAAGACCAAAAGTCTTTACTGTGTCCTCTGCCAGCCTCCCACCTCCCCAGGAGCCTGATCCTGAACTTCTCAGATGTTTCCCCACACGACCAGCAGGAGTGGCTGAGCCTAGAGCCCAGACTGCACCGGCTCCCACCCCACCCCACTGGCCTACCTCTCTCTCCAACCTGTGATGTGCCCTCACAGAGTCCTGCTCCTCCCTTTTCCCCCTGTCCCCTTCTGGGCCTCTGCCCTTCCTCTTAACAGTGGGGGCACTCAGCCCTGTTCTACCTCTCCTGGTCATGGGTGGCTGAGCTGGGCACCAAGTGTGGACAGAGGGCGGGATGCAGGAGGATGAGCCCTGGGGTGTGGGGTTGGGGGGAGGGAGGACAGGCCAGGGGCACACAACTGTGGTCTCTGCTTTCCAGAGCTCTACCTGGATGAGAGCAAGCAGTTTTACAAGGAGCTGGGCTTCAAGCGGTGAGCTGGGAGCTCCGGGCTTCACTGCTCCCCTCTTCTTCTGCCTTCCCCCCTTCTCCTTGGCTAAGTGGACTCTGGGGGCATCCACTGCTCCAGTCAGCCCTTCCAGGCTCTCTTTTGGGTGCCTGTGACTGTTATGGGCTATAGGTTAGGCTTTCACCCAGGACTTCTCCCTGGCTGGCTGCAGTGGGGGCCTGGGCCTAGGGCACCAGTCAGGGGCCCCTCAACCACCTTGGGTGCCTTGCCACAGGCTGGCTGCCTTGTCTGATTGGCGGTGCCAGCTGAGCCAGATCCCCGGACTCACCCCGTCCACACTGCCCACACCCTCTGTGAGGCCCCAGGCCTGCCAGCCTGTGGCTCTGGCAGCTGCTCCTGGGGCTGGGCCAGTTACTGGCCTGACTGTCCCGTGTCCCCTGAGTCCCTGGCGAGTTGTGGTGGGGCTTGCCTGTGGGAACTGGTGGGTGTGTCTTGTGGAGTCGGGGTCGGGGGCAGGCTCTGGGGCCCAGTCTTTGGTGCAGAGTCGGAGCCCGCACGAGCCAGCTGTGTCTTGGCAGGTACAACAGCTTGAGCATCCTGCCGGCTGCCCTGGGGAAGCCTGTTCGCGATGTGGCCGCCAAGGTTTGTGAGGGCCAGGGTTGTCTGGGGCTGGGGTGCAGGGCTTCTGTCAGGGCTTACCTGGGCTGCTCCCCTCCTCCAGGCCAAGGCTGTCGGCATCCAGGGGAATTTGTCCGGGGATCTGCTGCAGAGCGGAGGGCTGCTGGTGGTTGCCAAAGGTGGGCTAGGGCACGGGTGTCAGCGGTCAGTGTGTGGTCACGGGGTGGGGGTCGGGGAGCCACCTGCTTAGGTGGGAAGGTCTTGCTGAACTTGACTCTGCCCTAACCCTTCCTCCCTCCCTCCCTCTGGCTTGTTAATCACAGTTTCCCTCTTTGCAGTGTGGCCCAGCTCTAAGTGTCCTCTTAGCTGGGCAGGGTGTGGCCAGAGCAGCTCATGCATCTCCGTAACAAGGTGGGGTGTGGCTGCACAGGGGCACCCTGACCACTCCACCCCTGCCCCCACCTGCTGCAGGTGGTGATAAAGTGCTGCTACACTTTGTCCAGAAGTCCCCAGGTGACTACACCCCCCCAGAGAGCATCCTGCAGGCCCTGGGCATATCTGCAGAGGTTGGCCCCAGCGAGCCACCTCAGGTGAGCCCAGGCCTAGGGTGGGCACTGCACTAAGAATGCCTCCCCCCAAACTCCCCAGAGTTGCATGCTTGATGTGTCCAGACTTTGAGCTGGACCTGGATGGCTTTAGGTGATTCTGTGCCCACGGCAGCTCCAGGATGATACTGTCGCCTGCCCCACTTTGTGGTGACGGGCTAGGGGCAGGGTGGCCGTATAGGCGGGCACAGCAGGGCCTCTCTGGAGACAGGGGGTCACTCAGGGCTTGCAGAGAAGAGGAGTGGCCTGTCCTCTCAGCCTAGCAGGGCTGGGGTTGTCCCAGGTGACTGTAGCCCATATTAGCATGGTTCTGGTGGCCGACCTTCTTGCCCCACGTGGAGGGGACTGTCCAGCACGCTCCTCCTCCTACTTGGGCCTTAGATCCCCCTGGAGGGTCTATGGCCCTGGAGGGTGGGATGAGTGGCTCTTGGCCCCAGGGGCATGGCCGGCCTGATAGGGCCCCTGCTGCCTCCACAGTGCGATGAAGAGGCATGCTCGAGGTGAAGGTCCCAGCAGGTGTCGCCTGCCCCCGGCACACTGGGAGCTGGATATGAGCAGACTCCAGAATCTCTGAGTGGCCTGGTGTGTGAGCAGTGATGAGCATTAAACTGTGGTTTCCAGGCAGCGTTTCTTCATTGCCTCTGAATCTTGCGCTCAGCAGCCAGGGCCTTGATCACTGTTGGTTTCATCTGGGCCGGCGGGTGGTAGTGCGTCCCGAGGCTTCACTTTCCCCGCTAGGAGAGTCACTTTCCCTGGTGGGTTGGTGGTGGTGGACACACCCCTGGCAGTTTCTCTGGAGACCCTGGGCCTTTGGTGCCTTCAGGGGTCTGCAAACAGGCCCAGGGTGTGGGAGATGAGCGTGGGGTGGGCTCCATCTGATAGGAAACACCCCAGGTGGGAGCCCAGCCTGGGGGCTCGGGGTCAGAGTTCACGTCTGGTGGGAGCTAGTTGGGTTCTAGGGAGCACTGCTGGACAGCTGGGGACTTGCAGGGAAGCCCTCCTGGGGGAGGGGCTTGCCTAGGGAAGGTCCAGCTCCCTGAGGCCCCGTCATGTGGGGGTGACCAGCACCTCAAAGTTGACAGGTACACAGCAGAATTCCTGTCCTGCCTGGCTTCAGGGGCTCTCATCTGAGTCCAGATGAGTTTCTCAGCAGCGCCCCCCGCCCCATGTCCCCCTGTTCTGAGCCTGGCCTTGTTCTCCCTGCCCACCCAACCCCCTCACCCAGCCTCTCTGTGGTCATTTAAAACTCAGGGCACGTGACAAGCTTTAACCTCTCACTGGCTTCCAGTTACACAAAACCCCACATCCAGATAGTGGGGTGCAACTTGCATCCCCTCTGCCCCATCCCCCACCTTAGTTCCTTACTGAGTCAGGAGCCCCTCGTCTGTCTGAAGCCTCAGCATGGGGTGGGCATTTGGGGGCATCGTGGCCACTGCTCTGTGTCCAGCACAAGGACCCTGGGGGTCTGTCAGGAGTGCCCTGCCATGTTCCCACTCGGCCTCCAGCTGTCAGTGGCAGCTGCAGCGGGAGAGGGGGCACTTTCTCAGGTACTGTCACCCTGACGGCTCACCCAGGGCCCTGCTACACAGACAAGGCAGCCGCTTCTTTAAAGCGTTTACTTAGCTGAAGTCTGAAGCTCGTGGACATCTGAGGAGGACGCGCTTTGGAGAGCGGGCGGAAGACGAATAACCGTGTCTACAGGGCTGCGGTGGACGGTGTAGACCCTCGTGGGCGGGCGCCGGGGCGGCGCCGGGCCGGGCGGCGCTCACCTCCGCTTGTCTGAAGCGCCAGCCGGGGTCCAGGCCAGGTGCGGAGGCCGGGCGCGGCGCGGGTGGGTCGGCTGCTGGCTGCGGGGTCCCCGTCGGCGGCACTGTCTCCGCGCGGATGGGACGCCTCGGGGCGGCTGGTGGGCGTGGGCCGCGCAGCGCGGCTCGGCCTTGGCTACCAGACGCGGCATCGCACCTTTGGGTGCATGGGGGAGCCCTTCCTGCAGTGGAACGCGTCTGCGAAGGCACCCAGGTTCTGCAGCGAGCCCAGCACCCTGCGGGTGGACGGAGGGGCCTGAGACATTGCCGACCTGGGCGCGGGGGCGGGGACGCCAGGGCCACTTGCCTGTACTTCAGGGGACTGTGGACGTCAGTCTTGATGGACTGGATGGCGAACTCTGGCCGGTAGGATCCGCACCACACCTGTGGGCGCATGAGGGGCGTGGCTGTGGAACTGGGGAAGGGTCGGGGGTGGGATGCAGGGGTAAGGAGGACCAGAGGGGATGCCCCCCACCACGCCCCCAACAAGGGCCTGTGGAGGCGGGGCTCCCTTAGGGCTGTGGCGGTGCGGGAGTGTGGTCTCCTTCCTCTAGGCACAGAGGAGTTCCGCCAGGACCCCTTGCTCCTTGGGTGGGGAGAGGGAAGGCAGCCGGTTGCCCCCTCCTTCCACAGCTACATCTGTATCTTCCCCAGCCCCAGCTCCCTGCCATCCTTTCCCTCCATGAAGCCCTCTTGGCCCATTAGTTCTGGTTCTTCCTGGCTTGCCAGCCCACAGTGTCCCTGGAGGCACCCTGTAGTGAGGGCTCACCAAGGATAGGAGGTGGGAGCCAGTTCCCAGCGGTGAGTGTGGGGGCAAGTGGGGAGGATGGGGGTGGGGAACTGACTCCTACCTGTGCGTAGTTGATGAAGAACAGTTGCTGGTAGGTCATTTCCAGGCCTGGCAGCTGCTGGTCCTTGCCGCCTTCTGCCACCCACTTCAGGTAAGCCTGCAGGCACCAAACGGGTGCTGGGCCAGGGCCTGCCCTCCCGGGGCAGCACCAGCCTGGTCAGGACTCCTGATCCTTGGCTTGGGGCAGGATGGAGGTCTGGCTCCCAGGCCTCCCCTGGTGGGGGTCCTGCCTCTGCAGCGTGGAGCTTCTGAGCACCCCAGGGACCATCTGAGCACAGAGCCTGGCTTGGCTCTGTGGGGGCTCACTGCCCGGGCAGCCTGCCCCACAAATGAGCTCCTGACACCCAGTGCCCAAGGCCATCAGTGCAGGGATGTTGCTGAGGCTGGAAGGTGTGCAGTGACTGTCACTGTCTTATTTAGCAATGGACAGTGGTCTCCCCAGAGTGCAGAGGCCTCAGCTAAGGTTGGAGTCAAGTGAGGGCCAAGTGACTAAGGTACTTGCCCACCTGTGGCCAGCAGGCTCCCCCAAGGCTCTGTTGCCTCCCCGTCAGATAAAGAAGGGTCCCAGGATACACCTGGGCTTCGGCAGGGGACAGTCCCTGCCACACTGAGGGGCCTGTCCCCACCTGGGCCTGACCACTCCTTTCTCCCACCTCCTCTGGGGGGCCCTACTTGGACCCACCTTGTATGCCTGCTGCACCCCTCCATTGTCAGCGATGTTTTCCCCGAGTGTGCTGAAGCCATTCACCTACAGGTGGGAGACAGGATCGGGGGGAGCGCCTGGGCTGCCCTCCTCCGCCCTCCCCCAGGCCAGGGCTGCAGCGTGGTCCGGGGGTGGCCGCTCACATTCTGGTCATCAGCCAGGTCCCAGGAATAATTGCCATACTGGTAGACCATGCACTCTGACTGCTCCCGGAAGTGCTGGGCGGAGAAGTTGCTCCACCAGTCCAGCATGTTCCCGTTCTTGTCGAAGTTCCGGCCTGAACGGGGAGGTTAAGGGAGGGGTAGGCTACCCATGATCCCCAGCCTGCCCAGTGCCAGCCTCTCCCCCACGTCCTCCTGGAACCCCCGTGTCTGGAGCTCACATGAGCAGAGAATAGGCCCCGGGTCGGGGCTGTTCAGGCCCTGGGGGACAGAAGGCTTCAGTGGTGTCCACGCCACCCCCAAGGTCAGGGCCTGGGGTCTCTCACGTCACTGTGGACTAGTGACCGTTGCTGTGATGTCCAAACTCTCCAAACCCTGGGGGCCCGGGGCTGCCCTCAGAAGGTCTGGGTGGGCTGGCCCTAGGGGAAGGCCAGCCTCCCTGGGTGGCAGCTTGAGGCCCCTGGAAGCAGGTAGGCGGTGTCCCCCAGGTAGCAGTGGGAGGAGTGAGTGTGTGACTGGAGGTGCGGCTCGGAGCCCTGAGCAGCCCCCCACCATTGTCGTCAAAGCCGTGGGTGATCTCGTGCCCGATCACCATCCCGATGCCCCCGAAGTTCAAGGCCTGCGGCTGCTCCTTGCTGAAAAACGGGGGCTGGAGGATTCCGGCGGGGAACACTGCGGGGGTGGAGGTGGGGGCAGATAGAGTAAGCTGTAGGTGAGCACGGGCTCACCCATGCTCAGAGCCGGGCTCTGGGCCGGCACATCGAGGGGTCCTGCCATTTAACCCCACGGCCAGGGAGGTAGAGGTTATGACCCCCGCCCCCATTTTACAGAGGAGAAAAACCAAGGCTCAGAAGGTGGGAGGGCAGGACTAGAGGAGTGGGGTGGGGAGGGAACGTACCAATCTGGTTTCGGTTTGGAGAGTAGAAGGCGTTCACCACGGCGGCCCCGATGATCCAGCTGTGGAAGACAGGTGCGTCGTTCAGAGCCCAGCTCTCCTGGGCCTTCCCTCCAGGACCCTCTACTTGGCTGACCAGAGCCCACTCTGATGCATGCCCAGCGGTCATGTCACTGGGCCAGCACTGCCAACGGCCAGGGGTGGGTCTGGGCCAGTCTGAAGGCTTGGTTTCTCCCTGGGGCCCCACAGACAGAGGACAGACACAGGGGGCTCAGGGTCAGACCACTGTCCTCCCCAGCTGGCCTGGCGCCTGGGCCATCCCCCACCCCACCCCATCCCCACTCACAGGTTCTGGTCCACCTTCTCCCTAAGCTTCTTGAGGCTCCGCTGGGCGCCAGCCTTCAGATTCTGCAGTCCGTTCTCAAAGTACAGATGCTCCGAGAAGTTCACCTATAGGAGAGAGGTGGTCATTTCTGGACATGCGTGCGGGGTCCTCCAGGGGCTGGCGGGGAAGGGAGGTCAAAGATGGCTGCAGGGCCTCAGGACTCGCCAGGCAGTCCTGCACGTGGCCCACAGGCTCTGGGTGCAGGTGGACTAAGGGCCAACCCTGGCTGTGTGTTTACTGGGCAAGATCCGAGACCCTCTTGGCCTCAGTTTCCCCACTGGTAATGGAAGGTGATGCTGGAGCCCCGGCACATGGCAAGATGACTAAGTTAGGAGGGGTCCACGCCTGGTAGTTGAGGGCCTAAGGTCCCCTGGGCTGGTTCAGGGGTAGGTTGGGCTAGGGCGAGGGGACATGTGCGGCTCTCGAGGGCCCCTGGCCCGGGGGTGGACAGGGGGGCCCCACTGGAATACGCACATTGGAATACTCCTCATCCAGGTGTTTGTTCCCCTCCTCCAGGATGTAGTCGGGGTACCCGATCTGCTCCTGGATGTTCATGGCCTGGGGAGGAGACGGGGCCAATTCATGCCCACCCAGCCATGGGCATCCTGGTTCTGTCCCCACCATGTGGGTCAGGGGCTAAGGGACTTCGCTTTCCTTGCAGGCTGGGGGGAAGCTAATGGGGACAGAATGTAGAAGGGCTTGACTGGAGACCGACCTTCACCACCGACCTTCATCCAGCCACCAGCCGGGATCTGGGGTGGGGGTAGAGCCGAGCTGCCACGCTGCCCTCTGTCACACGGGCCCAGAGGGACCCTTGCTCCTTGCAGCTGTGGCCGCCCCCACCCCTTGCTGGGGGTGCAGGGGGGGCTTATCTCTGTCCAAAGCCCCTTCCTGAGCAAGCCCCACCCCCCGCTCATTGCCCTCTCTCTGAAGTCGGTGTGGTGATGGTCATCCCATGGCCCTCGCACTAGGGCCGCCCTCCCTGGCCTCCTTCCCACCTTCTCCTGGGCCTTCTTCTTGGATGACTCGTCCATCCAGCTCAGCTCATCCAGAGTGTCCACGAACACTGCCCGAACCTTGTCAATGAGCTCTCTGACCTGCAGGAGTGCATGGCCCTGGTGCCTGGGGGGGCCAGCACTGGGTCTCTGCAGGGGGCTGGTACCTCCGAATGTGGAGAGGGTTTGGGGTGGGATCCGACCCCCTGGGCACTTTGTCCAGGGTGGGCCTTCTGACCTCCTGGGCAGGGTCCCCATGGCTGCACTTTGTCTGGGGTGGGCCTATGGCCTGCCAGGCCCTGGACTCATGCCTCATACAACTTGTCCCCCTCCCAGGCAGGCCAGCAGGGCTGGGGGTGGGGCTGATGGTCCCGTGGAGGGCACAACTTCCCTGAATCCCCGTCTGTGACAGGGCACTAGGGCAAACATGTGCTCCCCAGTATGCACAGGCGCTGCTGGACAAGCAGCACCCCCTGACCAGGGGCCAGGAGGTCCCTGCAGGGAGGCTGCACCGGGACCAGGGCGGGTTGCGGAGCACCCACCACATCCTTGCTGTCACCAGGGAAGGCTTCCTTGACATAGAGTGAGCCCACGGCGCTCTCCATGTTGCTGTTAACGTAGCTGACGCACTCCCGCCAGCGAACCTCCTCCACCGTTGTGCCGTAGAGTGCCTGGCATGGTTCACGTCGTCATCATGTTTGTCAACTCCTACTCCCCTGGCCTCAGCCCCAGGGTGTCCAGGGACCAGTGGGGTACATGGGAGAACTCAGACACTCCCTTTCAACCCTGACCCCCAGGGGTGGGAAGACAGGGTGTGTGGCTTGGAGGGTGGGGCTCCCGGCCCAGGCCGGCCCATGGAAGCCAGGGGCCCTCCTTGTCCCCTGTCCCTGGCCTGACTATCTGCTCTGCAGGAGTCCAGCCCCACCCAAAGCACAGGCTGGCATTGACCTTAGGGGCCTTGTCTAGCTCAACCGTGAGCCACCAGCTGCCTGGGGCTCCGTTTTCCCATCTCCAAAGTGACAATGAGAATGCTTGTGGTTCTTGGGGACACAGGGCATAGCCCACCAGGCTCCTCTGACCATGGGATTCTCCTGGCAAGAATACTGGAGTGGGTTGCCATTCTCTTCTCCAGGGGAATCTTCCCGACCCAGGGATTGAACCTGGGTATCCTGCATTGCGGGAAAATTCTTTACCATCTAAGCCACCAAGGAACCACCTGACTACACTTTTCCTATCTCCAAAGTAGCAGTGAGAATGTTTGCTGTCCTTGGGGACACAGGGCACAAGATGGAAATGTTTCCCCCATCAGATTTCCGGCCCTGAGTCTTGGCCAGCCTGGAGCTCTGGCCCAGCATCTGACCCCATGCTTCAGGTCTGTGGGGTCTCCTGAGCGCAAAGTACTGTGTGACTCAGCCTCTCTCCACTGAGCTCCGGGCTCCACCCTCTTCCCCAGCTTGGCTGCTAGTGTCTCCAGCCTGGCTGCCCCAACCTGGCTCCCACTCTTAACACCCCCAGGGCTCTCAGTGCCTGTGAAACCCAAGAGCTGCTCTGGCCCACGATTGCCGGTCCCCCACCTCATCTCCTTCCTTCCCCCATGTGACCCTGGGGTTGCTGCCCCAAGACCTCTGCACTGGCTATTTCTGCTCCTGAGGAATCTAGCTGCGGTGTCTTCATGCCTGGGTCATCTTGCCTGAAGGTCTCTACTGTCTACACAGAGAGGCTCTCCCTGCCCTCATCCCCTCCCTTCGCATCTTACTTGCTGGTTTTAAAGAGCAGATTAAGGTTTCTTCAACTGGCCCAAGAGGACCAGTGCCTCATCAGCCTCAATCGTGGCTCTGACCCCAGGGTAGACTTCAGTGCTTGGCCCACAGCAGGTGGTCAGTGTCATAAAGGGACAAGTGGCAGGCCAGGTTCAGCATACAGGGAGAGCCACTGGGGCAGGGTGTCATTCACCTTGCGGTAGCTTGCACGCGCTTCCTTGAACCGCTGGCTCAGGCTGCTGATGCGGTCCAGCACCAGGCGCCAGATCAGGTAGTTCTGCATGGTCCTAGGGCAGGAGGCACAGGGAAACAGATGGAACAGGTGGGTGATGCTTGCCCAGGGAGAGGATAAGGTTTCTGGCCCTTGGACAGCAGGCTTCACACCAAGCAGGGAGTTCAGGGTGGTGGAGGAAACATCCAAGACAACCCCCACATACATCCTGCCTGCCCCTGGATGCCTCAAGGAGGGTTTCGCGTCTCTAATATAAGGTTCCATTGGCCATGAGCATTTACCCCCATCATGTCCCTCACGCCTCAGAGTGTTGCTTTATGGGGTCCTTTCCTGAGAGGAGGAGCTGTTAGGGAGGAGGAGAGAGCAGGGGAAAGATGCTGAGGCCTCTTGGGGCCTTCCTTGGCCCTACCTGGGTGAGTAGACATCGATGATGCCTTCAAGATTCTGGAGGTAGGGGATGCCATAGACCACCACTTCTTCATCAGGCAGCAGATCGATTTTGACAGAGGATAGCACAGATTGTATGAAGAGAGTCCAGTTAAATCCCTGGGGATAGAGGGATGGGGAGAAAAAAGGGGAGGTGGAAAGGTAGACACAGTTCTTAGGCATCCAAGAAACCCACCCCTACCAGAGAGTATTCTGGAGGAGAAGGTGTGTTTCCTGGTGGCTCAGATGGTAAAGAATCTGCCTGCAATGAGGGAGACCTGGGTTTGATCCCCGGGTCAGGAAGATCCCCTGACGAAGGGAATGGCAACCTACTCCCGTATTCTTGCCTGGAGAATTCCATGGACAGAGAGTTACAGTCCTTGGGGTTGCAAAGAGTTGGACACGACTGACTAACATGTTCACTTTTTCAGGGAGAAGGTGCAGGTAATCGGAATCAGGAAAAAGGTGGATGACATTACTGCAAGCCTAAAATTGGTGAGAAGAGATTATGCCATATATTTGAAAACTCAAGTAGAGTGGAAGAATTCCCGGAAAAACGCACTCAGCAAAGACAAAAGGAGAAATCAGAAGAAAGTTTTACATGTAATAATTTGAATGTGTGCATGCTCAGTTGCACCCGACTCTTTGTAGTCCATGGACTATAGCCTGCCAGGCTCCTCTGTCCATGAAATTTTCCATGCAAGAATACTGGAGTGGGTTGCCATTTCCTATCCCAGGGGATATTCCCAACCCAGGGATTGAACCCATGTCTCTGGTGTCTCCTACATTGGCAGACAGATTCTTTACCATTGAGCCACCTGGGAAGCCCAAAGACATACAGAGGTAGTAAACTGGATATTTAATTAAAATATTTTCACATAGAATTTTCCAGACTTATCTGGCTTTTCTGGTGGATACTGACATTTAAGGAAGACATACTGTCAATTTTACTCAAACTTTCCAGAGAAGGGAAAAAGAAAAAACTGTTTCAACTTGATTTATGAGACCAAGAATAATCTTAATATCAAATAAAGATATTACAAGAAAAGAAAACAATAGGCCAGGAACCTGCCAGGCAGTCCAGTTTGCCTTTCAACGCAGGGGGTGTGGATTCAATCCCTGGTTGGGGAGCTAAGATCCCACATGCTTCCCGGCCAAGGAATCAAAGCATATAACAGAAGCAATATTGTAGCCTGTTCAATAAAGACTTTAAAAAAATGGTTCACATCAAAACATCAAAAAAATCTTAAAAATGCAATTAGAATTCATCCATACCTGTATAAAATGGATAATGCAACACAGCCAAATTAGATTTACTCAAGGAATACAAGTGTGGTGTAACATTTGAAAATCAAATCAATGTTATTCTCTATGATAACTGAATACAGAAGAAAGATCACATGGTAATTTCAGTAGAGGCAGAAAAGTTGTTTAAAAATGAACTATCTATTCCATGATAAAGACTCTGAGCAAATTAGGAATAGAAGATAAGTTCCATAATCTAATAAAATGATCTATACAACAGGCTAAAGAATGCTGAGCACCGAAGAATTGATGCTTTTGAACTGTGGTGTTGAAGAAGACTCTTGAGAGTCCCTTGGACTGTAAGGAGCTCAAAGCAGTCAATCCTAAAGGAAATCAGTCCTGAATATTCATTGGAAGGACTGATGCTGAAGCTGAAGCTCCAATACTTTGGCCATCTAATGTGAAGAACTAACTCATTAGAAAAGACCCTGATGCTGGGAAAGGTTAAAGGCAGGAGGAGAAGGGGACGACAGGATGAGGTGGTTGGATGGCATCACTGACTCAATGGACATGAGTTTGGATGTCCATTTGCAAGCTCTGGAAGATGGCAAAGGACAGGAAGTCTGGCATGCTACAGTCCATGGGGCTGCAAAGAGTCAGTCACAACTAAGTGACTAAACAACGAATACAACAGAAACAGTGACAACAAATAAAACCCCACTCTACAGCAAACAAAATTAAGAGAAAGCTTGCAAAACATTGTAAGCTTTTCTTCTGAAATCAGGAAGGAAACAAGATATCTACTGTCATGACTTTAGCATTATGCTAGAAGTCCTAGCCAGTTCAATAAGACAAGAAAAAATAAAATCAGTAAGCACTGAAAAGGAAAAAACACATTTTTCATAAAGGACATGATTCTGTAATATATAAAATATGAAAGGATAAACTATTGGCACTACTACATGCTTTGAGTAAAATTTCTATATACAAAGTATTTTTATTAATATATGCTAGGAACAAGCAAGATATATTATAAAATTATACCATTTGCAATGAGATTTAAAAAACCTAGGAATAAATCTATTGAAAGATATGTAAGACCTTGAAATAGAAAACTATAAAACTTACTGAGAGAAACAAGAGAAAACATAAACATATAGAAGTAAATATATGAACAGTTCATGGATCAGAAGATTCAACTTTGTAAAGATGTTGATCTTCCCCCAGATTGACACTTAGATTTGAAGCAATCCCTATCAAAATCTCAGCAGCTTTGTGTGTGTGTGTCTGTGTAGTTGGCTAGCTGACTCTGAGTCTTGTAAGAAATGTAAAAGTTCATGGAATAATCAATTTGATCTTGAAGAACAGAGTTGGTAGACATCAAAACTTATCACAAAGCTATAGCAACAAAGGCGGTGGGTGCTGGCATGTGAATAAACAGAGACCAATGGAACAGAAGAGAGTTCAGAAATACACACACAGGTATAAACACACAGACACAGACATGCATGCAGAGACACATAGACACTCAGTCTTTAACAAAGGTGGCACAAAGAGCAATGGCTGATGATGGAGTCTTTTCAGTAAATGGTGCTAGATCATCTGGACGTCCACAGGGAGGAAATGAAACTATTCCTTCTCACTCTATATAAAAAAATCAGGACTTCCATGGTGGTTCAGTGGATAAGAATCCTGCCAGTGCAGGGGACATGGGTTCGATCCCTGGTCTGGGAAGATTTCACACACTGTGGAGCAACTAAGTCCGTGCACCACAACTACTAAGCTCATGTGCTGCAACTACTGAAGCCCGTGAGCCTAGAGCCTGTGCTTCGCAGCAAGAGAAGCCACTGCAATGAGAAGCCCATGCACTGCAATGAAGAGCAGCTCCCACTCCCTGCAACTGGAGAAAGCCTGCCAAAGCAACGAAGGCCCAGAGCAACCAAAAAGAAATAAGCAAAATAAATCACCTCAAGGTAGACTTTGACCTAAATGACCTGGATAGGCAAAGATTTCTTAAGCAGAATGCAAAGAACGCTAGACAGAGACAGTATCCATTCAACTTTGATACGTTGATAAACTAGACTGTTTTAAACCTCCTTAATAAAAAAGAACCAGTATGAGAGTAAAATATCAGGCTGCCCTTTGGAGAGGACATTCAATACACAGAAACTGACCCGGGAATCACATCCAGTGTCTATAAAGAACTAAAAACCAGCAAGAAGAAGGCAGAGGTGGGAAGAGACTTGAACAGACACTTAGGAAAAGGGGGTCATCGCTGGCCAGACAGTGTGGAGTAAGTAGTTCAGGGAACATCAAATCCAACCCAGACAGAATTCCACAGCACATCTCTGGATGGGCTAAGATGGAAGGAATGGGCACACCCAAGCACCAGAGGGAGCGTTTCACTCCTGTTGGGGAGTGTAAATGGGTATGATGGCTTTGGAGTGACCTGTGTCCTACAACCTGGCCACTGCACCCCTGGGTGGTTGCCTGACAGAGATGCTTGCGTGTCTGTGCTAAAAGACTTGCAAGAGAATGAGTGCAGCAACATTGCTCAGACAAGCCCAGAACTGGAACTGACCCAGAGGTGCAGCAAGAGTAGAAAAGATGCACAAACGGTTGTGTGTTCTTAGGATCGATTGTACAGCAATCAGGATGAGTGGGAGGTCGCTGCTGCCCCAGTGAGGTGAGATGTCGACTCACCCAGGGAATGTGGAACAAGGCAGCCGGTGCGAGTATGTGGTGGGAGAAGTGGGTGGCGCTGCTTCAGTGGGAGGGCAGGACAGGGGCTGTGTGGATATACTCACACATGACGGTTCTAAGCTTTATATACCCATTATCATCCAGACATTCCGAGCTCTGGGTTCCTGGACATGCCCCCTGCTGTTCCGGGGCCGTCTCCTGGGCAACTTCTGGCCATCTTGAGTTCCCTTCCTCTCTTTTCCCATGTTGAGTTCATTTGCAAGTCCTGCCCCATCTCCCTTCCAAATTAACCCACAAGCCAGGTCTCTTGGCACTTCCTCTGCCGCTGGTCCCAGGCTGCCACCTGTGCATCATCCTCCTGACCTGTCTCTCTGCTTCTGGCCCTTGGTCCCCTCCCTGTGCCCTCAGCAGCCAGGTCCTCTTCTCTGTGAGCCAAGTCCTGTCCCATCACAGCCGGAGCCTTCAGAACGGCCCCAGAGACCCGACATGGTCCATCCTTCCCCCTAGCCTCCGCTCACCCCCAGACATCCCACAGCCTTGGCCTCAGGGCCTCAGCACACACTGTACCTCTGTTCCAACCTTGCTGGCCCTCTGACATACTCTGCAGGCCACCTCTCTTTTTCCTGACCTGAGCTCCAGGCAGGGGCTGCCTTCTTTGTTCACAGATGGAGCTAGTGCTGGAGCAGGGCTGGCCCCAAAAGTGCCCACTGGGGAGTGGGCTGTGGGTGAGGGGTGTCACAGCGGGCCATGGCTGAGAGCCGGGAAGGAAGAATAGGATTGGGCACCATGGGGTCTTCCAGAGCACCAGGTTCAGAGCCCCGGGCGGGGTCTCTCCTGAGTCCTGTCATGTTCCGTGGCTCCAGACACTCAGGTTTTCTGATCAGAGGAAGGAGCCTTCTGCCTCTGCCTTCCTCCCGCTGACTTGGTTCTGTCCCCAGCTGCACCCTCCTCCCTCTGACTTGGGCCTCAGTTGCTGCCTTCAGTTGGCAGTGGCTAGAACCACCTTCCTGTCCCTCCTCCCACTGGGGGAGGCCCCTCTGACTGCTCAGAGCAGGCTGTGGGAGGGTGGTGGGTGGGTAAGGGCCCAAAGCCGATCTCCCCCCTTCCTAGGCTGGGCTGCCTCTCCCCAGCCCCTGGCCCTGAGCATGAAGCTTGGTCAGTAGGGAGGGTAGGATTGGGGGGGTGGTTTGGCCATGGTGGGGGATCCTGAGCTGGGCCTGGGGACAGAAAGCCCCAGGTGGGGGTCTGCCTGACTCAGCCAGGTGAGTCTACAACCCCTACCAGGCTGTTTCCTGCTCAGAAAACTGGGGACGTTGCAGCAGCCACCTCATGGGAGGGTAGCCCCCCATCCGCAGATAGCCGGCTGACGTCTGTTGTCCTGGTGTGAAGGTGACCCTGTTGAGTGACTGGTTTCACAGCCCCTCTCAGGGAGTGGGGGTGTATCTAGGGGTCTCATGGAGTGGGGGTGTATCTAGGGGTCTCATGGCCCCTCTCGAGGGGGTGTATCTGGGGGTTCCCACGGTCTCTCTCGGGTGGGTGTTTCTGGGGGGTCCCACGGCCCCTCTCGGAGGGTGTCTTGTGGTTTAGACTGTCCTGGCGTGGAAGTATCCCTGTTGGGTGTATCTAGGGGTCCCATGGCCCCTCTCAAGGGGTGTATCTGTGGGGTCCGATGGCCCCTCTTGGGGGGCATATGTGGGGGGGTCCCACGGCCCCTCTTGGGGGGGGTGTATTGAGGCTAAGAGGAGAGGCAGGCGGGTGGGGGTGGGGCTCACCTTCAGACCAAACCTGTTCTGGAGCTCCTCCAGGTCCATCCTGTGGTACAGGGCGGTGACGTCGTGGCGCTCCTCCTGGGGGGCCGTGGCCTGCAGCAGGGCGGGTGGTCACAGGGGCCGGCATGGCCGGCTGGTCCCCCTGCGCTCCCCCACCCGGGGCATGGCCTCACGTTGGCCAGCTGTGTCTCCAGCTCCAGCACCTGGGCCATGTCTTCCTGTACCAGGTCACTGTTCTCGGGGAGGTTCAAGTCCGCCCGCAGCATTGTGGCCACCGACACCATGAACTGCAGGTAGGCTTCCCGTACCTGGGCCAAAGGACGCAGGACAAAGTCTGGTGGCCTCGGCTGCTTTGGCCCCCACGGTGCTCTCTGTGGGGGTGGGGTGGGCATATGACAGAGAGCAGCCCTCAGGTGCTCACCCGGACAGGCGTTCCAGACGGCTTGTGCCTCCCAGAACAGGGGCCCTCAGTGCTGGGGCTCACGCTCCCCACCAAGCCTGGGTGGGGGGCTTCGAGTTCTATGTGGACAGCGCCTGCTTCTGACCCACACCAGGCACTAAGGGCTGGGCTTCCCGCTCTATCCCTCCTGTGTGTGACCAGGGCCTGAGACCTAATCCAGAGGACCGCACAGCCACATGCAAAGTGTGGGGCACACAGTAGGTGCTGGAAAAGGCCCAGGGTTCAGGGGGGCTTCCCCAGCCAGGCTGGCCTCAGCTGGGCACTGAGAATCAGTCCTGAGGACGTGTGCCCGTCTTGGACTCGCCTTCTTTGTGGCCCATCATTTGTGGGTGGGAACCACAGAGGCCTCCTCCTCCCAGTTGCTTGGTGTCAGGCTGGGCTAGTGCTCACAGGCTAGTGTTGGTGGGCTCTGCTCCCTGGCTGCCACATGTGAGCCCATCCACATGCTCCAGACCCTGCTGCTCTGAGCTGGGTTCCTTGGTCTGATCTCCCACCCCACGCCCCCTACACAGGTCCTGGTGATCACCCTTGTCCTTTCTCTTGGCTGGTCCCATCCTTCACAGCCTAGCTCACAGCCTGCCACTTGCAGGAGGCCCACCATATTGCTTCCGGGTCGTGGGTCATGTCACTTCCTGCCTTTCCAGCCAACTCCCAGTTTTTCCTCTCTTCCCCTCTTCCCCTCGCTGGCCCTGTCCTCGCCACTATTTGGTTCCCCATTTCTCTCCTCCTGCGTGCACAAGCAGGATGGCTCAGGGAGCAGACTTAGGGCCCAGTTGGTGTCTGTTCAGATCTCTACAGGCCCTGAGCTGGCTGCATGGACTCTAGTCCTGTCCTGGTGAGGGGGCAGGCAGGGTGAGCCCCTCGGGGCTGCAGGGCTGAGCTGATTGACAAGCCTAGTTCCAGGGGTCCAGGGGCACCCCTGCAACAGTGACAAAGGCAGGGGTCCACGTCTGCATGTCCAGCCCTCAGCACTGGGCTTGAGCAATGCAGGTGCCCACAAAGGCTAGCTGTGGGACAAAGGTAGGGCAGACACACAGGGAGCTGGGCCTCAGGGGGCCCTCAAATGACAGGCAGGGAGCACTGGAGCAGAGGGGGCAGGCGGGAAAGTGCCAGGGGTACAGGGCTGATCCAGCATCGGGCAGCCCTTGACTCACCTTCTGGTTGTTGCCCTCCTTGAAGTAGTACTCTCGGGATGGCATGCCCAGGGTGGGTTGGTCTATCTGCAGACAGAGCGTGGGAACCTGGGCATGGAGCCAGGTCCCCAGCCTCGCCCCTCCCCCAGACTGTGCCTGGCGGGAACCTGAGCTCCATGTGGAGTGCATGCAGGCACCAGCCCCAACTTTTGCCCTGGGCTGGACTGCAGGTGGGCTGAGGGGTGGGCTGAGGGGAAGCCAGGGGGCACTTGCCCACCTGCAGGGACTTGGGCACCCTCTCCCACCCCTCAAAGTGAGGACACATTCCACACAGGTCCTCTGTGGCCTTCTAGCTGTGGACAGTGGTAGCTCTCTGAGGTCAGACTTTCTGAGCTGGTGCCAAAGGCCTGGACAGAGTGTCCCGAAGACCAGCTCAGCACATGGGCTTACTCCTGGTCAGGACCCAGGTCCCAGAAACCCAGATGGTTGGCACCGGTCCTCTGTACTGCAGGTGCGGATGAGAGCAGGGCCCTGGAGCACAACCGGCCCACCCGGCCCTGCGGAGCCCTGCCTCCCCGGCCCCCTGGCTCATACGTAGATGATGTGCCGGCTTGAGTTCTGGTCGTCGTTCCAGATGAAGAGGTCGATGAGCACCCGCCGGTTGAACTGTGCGTTCATCATGGCCAGCTGCTGTTCCAGCTCCCACTGGGGGCCTGAGGGTCAGCGCCCCATGCTGGAGACCCACTGGCTTTGGGGTCTAACCCAGCCCCTCGTCTGATGGGGAATCCCAGAACTCGGGGGTGTAGGGGACCCCAGTTTGTGGCAGCAAGCACACCAATGGGCCTTGGACGGGGGCTTGGGGTCGCCTTTCCCCACACTGTCCACAGGGAACAACAGTGTGGGAAGCAGAGCCTGCCCTGAGAGCTGGAGCCCTAGGTCTTTCATTAGGGCTCTGGAAGGGATGCCACTCTGTAGAGCTGGAAGGGACCAGCCACTCAGAGCCCACTAGCAGCTGCTGCATACTCCCCAGCTCGGGCCTAGAAGGCCTCGGCTCCAAAGAGCCCCAGGCCCAGGGCCACCTGCCCTGCCTTACCTACGCTCTTGTTCCACTTGTCCATGGCCACTGGCCAGCCTCCCACCACCTCCAGGATATTCAGCAGGGGCTGTGAGTCTCGCTTCTCTATCTCACCTGAAAGGGGAGGGAGGGGTCACTCACCTGATGCCCAAGGGGTGTGTGTATGTATGTGACACCTGCTGCACATCCAGGTATGCTGACGCCCAGCACTAAGACCGACCCTCCCTACACAGACTCTGCAGAGTGGGACATGTGGGGCCCTGGAAAGAGCAGACGGGACACAGGCGGGGAGGGGCCCAGGGTTGATGAAAGCCCAGGTGCCACCAGGACGAGGGTATTGGGGGCTGTGATCCAGAGCAGGCAGGACTCAAGAGGCCCAGGCAGCACTCTGGGCAGGGGTGGGGGACCAACTCGATGGTGGAGAAGCCCTCGAGCCCTCCAATCCCAGCATCGGGTGGCTGAATTGCTGACAGAGCTTGACACACAACCTCCCAGTGTGGTAGTTCAGGAAGCTTGGGAGAACCTGGGTCAAGAATCAGTGTATGTGGGAACAGAGAGGCCTGTGGAGTAAGCAGAGGCTTCGGGGTGGGGAGGGACTGGCCAGTCACTTGATCTGGACAGGACTGAGAGCCGGCTGTTGGGGGAGCAGTCCAGGGGGAGGAGGGCCAGGATCTGGGGGAGTGAGAAGTATGGTATCCCACGTGGCTGGTGAGGGCACACCGGGCTTGCTTTCTTGGGTCCCAAGCTGAGAGCAGGGTCAAAACTTAGGGAGTCCTGGCTGTCTCGGGCCGGTTGTGACAAGAGTCACTGGCTTCCTGGGCTGGTTCCCATAGGTGATGGACTGGCCACCAGGCTGCAGGCCGTGGTTCACAGCTGTACTTTTACACTCAGTCTGCCATTGTCCTTTTGAATATTTGGTCTCTCAGGTCAGAAACTCTATATGTGTGGGAACCCAGGACACCTCCTTCACTGGCAGATGCCAGCCAGACCAGATCAGGTGACCTCTTGTTTCCATGGGGAGGAGGGAGTGCACCAGCCAGAGATTTCACAGAGACACCCAGAGAATGTTGGGGCCCCCACAAGTCCCACTCTCAGGTACACCAGGAACAAACCCCTCCTTCCAGAGACCTCGGGGAAACAGCCAGCCGTGAACCCTGGCACCGAGGAGCTGTCCCCAGAGCAGCCAAAAGCATGGGCTAGGCTTGAAAACCCCAAGGCAGGTGGCCAAGGGGAGATGGCTGCAGGGGCCCAAGTGTGTGAATCTTCTTAATAGAGACCAGTGCCCCAAGAAATCCCCCAACACCCCCGCCAACATACACACAGGCGTACACATATACACACAAATCACACAGACACATATACATACACACACACACACAAAGACACATACACATATACACACAAGCATACAAAGACGTACACACAAACACATATGCCTATACACACAAAGACATACATATGCATATGTATATAGACACGCACACATATATACAGACACACACACAAACTTAATACACATATCCACATATATATGTATACACAAATCACACAAATGCATAAATACACAGACATACATACACCAATACACATTCAAACGTATACACATTCAAATGTATACACACACATATATACACAAGCACACACACAATAGACATACATTCGCATCTATGCACACACATGCATCCCTCACTATCTCTCTCCTGCCTGAACACATGTCGCCCCCAAGGATCAGGGTGTGAGCTGGTCCTGGATAGCTGGCAGTCAGCCCATGCTCACAGGAAGCCTGGACCCTATGGTCAGGCAGCGGGGGCACACGGTCCCCCCAGGTGAGTTTGGAGTGGTGCTCTGTCCCCTGCTCTGCCGAGGGCCGTGGGGTCCTAGAACAGGGTCCTGGCAGGGCGGCCCCACTGGCCACTCACTCTCGTTCATGCAGGAGCGGTAGAGCACCTTGGCCTTCTGCACGGCTGGCCGGTCCTTGGTGGTGGAGTTCTCCAGCACCGCTGCGGGCAGAGAAGCCAAACAGAGGCCTCAGGTGACTGCTGGTAGGGCGGAAGGGTCACAGTCCCAGCCCAGGGTGAGGCTTCATCCCAAGGGACTCCCTCTCCCCAGCCCGGTGGGTGAGGAGGGCTCTGCTGGCTATCCCCCTGCTCCCCGTGGTGGAGGCTGTGGTCACCTTTGAGGATGATCTCCAGCTCGTCCCGAAGGATGTCAAAGACGCTGTAGCGCGAGTTGGTCTCAGGGATCACGTGGCGCCGCAGCCAGCCTCCGCATGCGTACTGGTAGAAGTCGTCACACGGCTCCATGGACGGGTCCATGTTCTGGAGGATCCTGGCAGCTGTTCGTCCCCAGGGGGTGCGGAGGGAGAGGGGAGACCGGGTGTGGACAGCCCAATGGGTGGTCAGATATTCAGTCACAGCCAAGTGCCCTTGGAAGTGTTAGTCACCATGGGACCTCAGGGCGGTTGTAAGCAGGGGCTCCAGCTCTAGTGTGTGTTAGTCACTCAGTAATGTCTGACTCTTTGCAATTCCATGGACTGTAGCCCCCAGGCTCCTCTGTCCATGGGATTCTCCAGACAAGAACACTGGAGTGGGTTGCCATTTCCTTCTCCAAGGAATCTTCCCAGCCCAGGAACTGAATCCAGGTCTCCTGCATTGCAGGCGGATTCTTTACCATCTGAGCCACCAGGGAAGCCCCCAGCTCTAGGGACCCCAGTTATCAGCCACACAACCTTGGACCCCTGTGACCGCTCTGATCCTCCCCTTCCACTTCTGCAAATCTGTGATGCTGGTGGTCCGAGCCCATCTGGCTTGCAGCAAGTGCTCGACGCTGGCCCTGCCCCAGAGCCCTGTATCGGGTCACTGTGTCCGTGGGGGATGGTGGCTGTCATCCACCACGGGGCTTCATTTCCGGTTGGAGGGCTGTCTTTGCCCCCAGAACCCCAAGTGGCAGGGACAGTGGTGGGATGCTTTCAGCCAGGCTGGCCAGGCTGGACCCCCACTCAGGACCCTCCCTCACCTTCTGCTTTACATGGCTGGGACCTCACAGGAGGCAGCACTACAGGGGTCTCTCCATGGCCCCAGTGTGGGCCGAAGAATCACATTTCCGAGTTTTTACACTAGTGTTTCTTTGTACCATTTTCACTGTGTTTTATCTGCAAACAGCTACATGTGGCACCCAATTTTAAGATGAATTCCTGGGAGAAAACTCGAGAGTGTGTGTTTGTGTGATCTTTCTGTAAATGTGAAAAAGAGCATGTGGGGTCCCTGTGGGCTTCAGTGGGCAGGGAGAGGCTTCCTGGGCAGCACAGGGGGTGAGACACCCGCAGAGGAGTCCCTGCCTGTGTTCACAGCCAGGTCTGCCCACCAGCTCAGTGCCGTGTGTGTATGTGTGTGTGTGTGTGTGTGTGTGTGTATACGTGTATATATGGGTGTATGTGTATGTGTGTAGGTATGTGCATATGTGTATATGTATGTGTGTGTGTATATGTGTGTGTAGCTCCTCCTGGCCTCGGGCAGTGCCTACACCACCATCACCACCACCCCCCTACCTGGGGCAACGCTCAGCAGGGAGGCTGGCTTACCTGCCATCACGCAGCCAGGGGTGGTGCAGGTATCGACCTTGTCCTTGGGGGTTTTGATCTCTGCAGGTAAGGAATGATGAACGTGAATGCAGGACAAGGATGGTCAGGTGTCAGTGGCGTAGGCAGGGGTGGGCGGGGCACCCATGGGATAGGGATGGCTGGAGTGGGCAGGGTCAAGCTTCAAAGTCATCCCACCCCCATGTGGTCCAGATGGGCCCTGAGGGCATCCTCCCCAGGTTGCCCAGGCCTGGGGCCTTAAGTGAGGGTAAGCTTACTCTGGCTTGACCCCTGCAGTGACCCTGGAGCCCGTTTACACCCTCTGAGCCCCCTCTGAGGGCTGAAGCTGGCCATGGTGCCCTCCACCCTGTGGGCCCAGCCATCTCTCACCTATGAGCTGTCACCTCCTCCAGGCAGTCTACTCGTGCTGCCTGTTGCTGCACGCCCCTACTCTCTCCCTACTCTCAACCCCCACCATCTGGCCATGTCCATGGAGCAGCTCCCGGTAGGGCTGCAGTGTGACTCCTACCGGTCCCCAGGCTCGGGGAAACATCCTGCATCTAGCAGGCACGCACGACTACATCCCTACCACTGCCTCCCACCACCTCCTGGACACTGTGTCCTGGGCAGGACCATCCTCCTCCTGCACACTCTAGCTTGCAGTGGAACCCGGCCTGGCTATAGGCTCCCCAGCCCTTGCTGGTGGCCTGGCCCATGGGGGTGCAGATTCCTAGCCCCCTCCCTGTGTTGAGAGGGGAGGCGGGGCTACCTCGGGGTGCTCGTTTTACAGTGTTCTTCTCTTCCTTGGAGAAGCAAAGCCGGCTAGAAAAGATTGGCAGCCACTTCCCTGGAGAGAAACACAGCACTCAGCTCTGAGGTGGTATGGCCTGTCTGGGGCAGCACAGGCATTCTCCTGCGGCAATGGGGGGCAGAATCGTGCATGGGGTGGTGGGCCCTGCCCACTGTAATGAGGGAAGGTCACCAGTCAACCAAGACAGGAGCCCCAGCAGAACTCAAATCTGAGTGGAGGGAGCAGGGCTCCCCTGGCTTGCCAGCCTCTCTCTCCGGGCCCACCTGCCTGGCACCCCCCTCCCGCTGCTGGACCCATAGGGGTCCTGAGGCAGGACCTCTTCCCCTAACGAAGTGCCTTCTGACATCCTCCTTGACTGGGGGATCACGGGCCTCACCCAGATCAGGGTGGGGTCTGCTAAGGCAGGGACAATGCACTCCTTTAGGGTGAAAGGATGTCCTCTGGGGGGTGGGGTAACTTCCTGACCCACTCTCCACACCTCAGCTCCAGCCCCACCACTTTTACTGGCAGCTGAGAGTGCAAAGCTGCCCTCCATCATTTGTCTACTGTGTGGGAGGGGCCACTGCTTGGTCAGCATTGGCCTGAAGGGGTTGTGAGAAGGACGGGCCAGTGGCAGAAGGGGGCTGATCAGGTCCAGGGAGAGTGCCCACCAGCCCTGGCTACCTTCCCCACCAGGGAGACACACGGAGGGCCTTGTCCAGGTCAAGGCTGTGAGCACTACAACTGTGGGGGGGTGAAGGAGGCCCTGGACATGCTGGTATCCCCCGGGGTCTGTGATCTGGGATAGGGGTGGGGAGAGGAGTTTCCCTGACATCTGTTTCTTCATCCCTGAGTCCAACTTGTGTTAATATCATCAACCAGCCCTGGTGCTGGACCCTGGAGAATCAGATCTAAGGCCTACACAGGCCCTGCCCTTAAGGGGCCCCTGGTTCAGTGGAAACAGAAGAAAAGTGATACGTAGATTGAGGCAAACTGTTTAAAAGCAAATCTGAGCTTTGGAGATGAGGAGGACAGTCGCACAGATCAGAAAGAGAAACGCAGTGCTGAGTGGGTGTGACATCTGTCTGCCCCATGAGCAGGTGCCAGTTACAAAAACCCACAGGGCTTCCAGACAACGGCCATGCCTTTGTGGAAGAGTGGACTAGCTATCTGAGCTCTGGCCAAAGAGACAGCGGTGAGTTGGGGGTGGCATGGAGGACAGGAAGGAAGAGGCCTTTGCTTCTGATTAGGGCACGGATTGTGGCTCCCACCTGAATAAGGACAGCAAGCTGGAGAAGCGACATGAGAATTTTAGAAAGCAGCAGACAGCTGAAGACATAAAGAAACCCAAATGAATTCCACAAAGAGCCAAGCCCTCCCAGGACCAGAGGGACCTGTGGCTGTTTCACCTGTGCCTGGAGCAGGAGGAGGGGCAGGGGGAGGGGCAGGAGGAGGAGCATGCCTCCTACAGAATGGAAGGATTTGTTACAAGCCCTTTGCACCTTCTGGGTAAAGAATCTACCTGCAAAGCAGGGAACACAAGAGATGCAGTTTTGATCCCTGGGTCAGGAAGATCTCCTGGAGAAGGAAATGGCAACCCACTCCAGTATTCTTGCCTGAAAAATCTCATGGACAGAGGAGCCTGGTGGGCTACAGTCCATGGGGTCCCAAAGAGTTGGACACAACTGAGTGACTAAGCATGCACGCCTGCATTGCACCTGCCCTTGGGCTGGTGGGAGGGATGCTGGATTCCAAGGAGCCCCCATCATACAAGGCTCTGTTTCTTTCTCTGGGGCCTCCCCGATGCACTGCAGTGATGCAGATAAAGGCAGGGCCAGGGCAGGAAAGCTGGGAGAAATCCTCCCCCATGAGGAAGCAGGCAAATGTGACCCATAACCAAGAAAATAAACAAAAGCCAAAGTGGATTTGTTGGTGAACAGATATTAGAGTTATTTAACTTATTTAACTTCTATGCAGAGTACATCATGCAAAATGCCAGGCTGGATGAATCACAAACTGGAATAAAGATTGCTGGGAGAAATATCAACAACCTCAGATATGCAGATGATATCACTCTAATGGCAGAAAGCGAAGAGGAACTAAAGAGCCTCTTGATGAGGGTGAAAGAGGAGAGTGAAAAAGCTGGCTTAAAACTCAACATTCAAAAAACGAAGATCATGGCATCCAGTCCCATCACTTCATGGCAAATAGATGGGGAAAAATTGGAAACAGTGACAGATTTTATTTTGTTGGGCTCCAAAATCACTGTGTATGGTGACTACAGCCACGAAATTAAAAGATGCTTGCTCCTTAGAAGAAAAGCTATGACAAACCTGGACAGTGTACTAAAAAGCAGAGACATTTCTTTGCTGACAAAGGTTCATATAGTCAAAACTATGGTTTTTCCAGTAGTCATGCATGGATGTGAGAATTGGACCATAAAGAAGGCTGAGTGCCAAAGAATTCATGCTTTTGAACTGTGGTGTTGGAGAAGACTCTTGGGAGTCCCTTGGACTGCAAGGAGATCAAACCAGTCAATTCTAAAGGAAATCTAACCTGAATATTCATTGGAAGGACTGATGCTGACGCTGAAGCTCCAATGCTTCACCTGATGCGAAGAGCTGACTCATTGGAAAAGACCCTGAATAGTATACACTCTCTAGTATAAAGATCAATGCAGCAAAATAGAGGATCCAAAAATGAACCCACACAAATATAGTCAACTGACATTTGACAAAGGCACAAAGGCAATTCAATGGCGAAAGTATAGTCATTCAATAAATGTTTCAAAATGAACAACTGGACGTTCAAATACAAAAACAAACCAAAAAATTAGACACAGGCCTTATGCCTTACACAAAAATTAACTCAAAATGAACCATAGAGATAAATATAATATACACAGTTTTAACATTTCTTGAAGTAGACAGGAGGAAATCTACATGACCTTGGTTTGGTAATGACCTTTAAAATAGGACACAAACAGCGTCACCCAGGAAAGAAAATACTTGACAAGTGAGACTTAACGAATTAGACTGAGGCTTGAGAATTAAAGTAAAAAACTTCTGCTCTGTGAAAGTCTTGCTAAGAATGAAAATATGAGCCACAAACTGAGAGAAAATATTTGCAAACATGTATTTGATGGAACACTGGTATTCAAAAGTTACAAACAACTCTTAAAACTCAAAAGTAAGAGAACATAAAAGATATGAAGACACCTAACCAAAGAAAATATACAGTTGAAAAGTAAACATATGAAAAGATGCTTAACATCATTTTTCATTAGAGAATGTACATTAAAACAACAGTGAGGTAGCATAACAGACCTATTTGAATGGACAAAATAAGCAACTGATGATATCGACTGCTAATGAGGGTACAGAGCACTGGGAACTCTCACTTATTGCTGGTGGGGATGAAAAATGCTACAGTTGGAATTGTTGTCTTAGAAGACAGTTTGCCAGTATATTACAAAACCACAGTCTTACAACATGACCAGCAACTCCACTCCTAGGTGGCTACACAACTGACTTCAAAACTTCTGTCTATGCAAAAACCTAAGTGTGAATATTTACAGCAGCTTTATCTATAACTTCAAAAAAACTAGAAGCAACCCTGATGTCCTTCAATAGGATAATGAATAAACTGCATTACATTTATTGAATGGAATTATCATTCAGCAATAAAAAGGAAAAAGCTATCAAGTCACAAAAAGATGTGAATGAATCTTAAGTTGTATATTGCTAAGTGAAAGAAGCCAGATTGAAAAAGCTACATACATTGATTCCAATTATATGACATTCCAGGAAAACAAAGCTATAGAGAAAGTAAACAATGATTTCCAGGGATTTGGTGGAAGGTATGAAGCAGAGGTGGTGCTGGTGGACTCAGGAGAGGTGAAGCACAGGGAAATTTAGGGCAGTGAAACTATTCTTTCTAATACCGTAATGGTGGATGTGACATATTAAACACTTGAAAAAACCCACAGAACTTTATACCAGAGAGTGTAAACACTGATGTATATACATTTTAAAAAGATCATTTAGAAGGGCAGGAGACCCCAGGATGAAGTGCAGCATGAGAATTTAAATATATCACATTGCGTGCAGTAACCTCACTGAAAGGGGTGGGGGCACATGCTGAGCTCACTCACCTTGGAAATGAGTAGATTCCACAAGACTGAAGGCAAAAGAGCTGTATGCAGCACTGCACTCTAGTTGATAAAGTTCTCCCCCATGGGAATACATGTTAACAATTCTGAAACCATGATACGACTATGTTGGAATTGAATAAGTAGGCAAGTAAATAACAGAAGGCCAGGTGCATTAATGCTGCAAGAGGAGTTACAGATAAACAAGGAGAGGGGGCAGAATGATCCATGTGGTCATGGATTAGAGGTGAAGACATCAAAATAAATTCATGTTTAGCTTACATACACAGACAGATACATATACAAATGTTTATAGATAAAATGAAAGACATTAGCCTACAGATCTCAAAACTGCAATATATCTCAAGTAGGACAAATACAAAGAAACTGCATGTAGCAGCATTAAAATCAAACTACTGAGAACTACAGAGAGAGAGAGAGAGATTTGTAAAAGCAGCCAGAGGAGAAAAAGACTTCAATTCACGGGAGCTACAAAAAGAGTGGGGCTTCCCTGGTGGCTCAGTGGTAAAGACTCTGCCTGGAGATGTGGGTTCAATCCCTGGGGTGGGTAGATTCCCGGGAGAAGGAAATGGCAACCTGCTCCAGTATTCTTGTCTGGGAAATCCCATGAACAGAGGAGCTTGGTGGGCTACAGTCCATAGGGTTGCAAAGAGTTGGGCACAACTTAGCAACTAAATGACAGCAACAATAAAATTAATGGCTGGCTTCTCATCACAAATAATGTTGGTCAGGAGATGATGGAATGAACCCTTGAATGGATGCATGAAGGAAACAAACTATCAACTTAGAATTCTATATTCAGCAAAAATTTAATTAACAAGTGAAAGTAAAATAAAGATATCTCAGGTAAAAATTGAGAGAATTTGTCTCCATTACAGATGCACTCACTACAACAAACATTGGGTTGGCCAAAAAGTTCATTTGGGCATTCTGTAGCATCTCACAAATGAATTTTTTGGCCTACCCAATACTATGCAGAGTACATCATGAGAAACGCTGGACTGGAAGAAGCACAAGCTGGAATCAAGATTGCTGGGAGAAATATCAATAATCTCAGATAGGCAGATGACACTACCCTTATGGCAGAAAGTGAAGAGGAACTAAAAAGCCTCTTGATGAAAGTGAAAGAGGAGAGTGAAAAAGTTGGCTTAAAGCTCAACATTCAGAAAACTAAGATCATGGCATCTGGTCCCATCACTTTATGGGAAATAGATGGGGAAACAGTGGAAACAGTGTCAGACTTTATTTTTGGGGGCTCCAAAATCACTGCAGATGGTGATTGCAGCCATGAAATTAAAAGATGCTTACTCCTTGGAAGGAAAGTTATGACCAACCAAGATAGCATATTAAAAAGCAGAGACATTACTTTGCCAACAAGGGTCCATCTAGTCAAGGCTATGGTTTTTCTAGTAGTCATGTATGGATGTGAGAGTTGGACTGTGAAGAAAGCTGAGTGCTGAAGAACTGATGCTTTTGAACTGTGGTGTTGGAGAAGACTCTTGAGAGTCCCTTGGACTGCAAGGAGATCCAACCAGTCCATCCTAAAGGAGATCAGTCCTGGGTGTTCATTGGAAGGACTGATGTTGAAGCTGAAACTCCAATACTTTGGCCACCTCATGCGAAGAGTTGACTCATTGGAAAAGACCCTGATGCTGGGAAGGATTTGGGGCAAGAGGAGAAGGGGACAACAGACAATGAGATGGCTGGATGGCATCACCGACTCGATGGACATGAGTTTGGGTAAACTCCGGGAGTTGGTGATGGACAGGGAGGCCTGGCATGCTGCGATTCATGGGGTCACAAAGAGTCGGACACGACTGAGAGACTGAACTGAACTGACTGAAATACAAAAGAAAGGATTCCCATAGGAAGAACAGGTAACCAGTTAGAAGCACAGGTTTGTGGGAAGGAATGACCATGACCAGAAAGGAAAGCACAGAGTAAATGGGGTGAATGAAGCATCATGGGGACCCAAACAGTGCGTCTGTCTGACCTGCTGCCTGTCAGGTCAGACAAAACCAGAACCTATGACCAGCACTGTGGAGGTAAGTTCACTTCTTCTCCATGCTGTGTCCCCCTCTCATTTCCTCCGCTGCATTCCCAGCACAGGCTGCTGTAACTTTCTGAGTGGGGAACATTCCTGGGGTAAGTTTATTTGATGCTACAGCTCAAGAATTGCCCGAGGATGCAGTGGGGTATTGATAAAACATTTTTGAAATGGAATAAGGCAAGACCACTGTGTTTGTTCACATCACCTTTAATTTACACCACCTCATTTGTGTCACCACCTCCACTTTCCTGATGAGAAAACCAGCTGGCATGTGAGGTCATGCACCTATGCCCAGTCACTAGTGAGTGGGCAAGTTTGGCCTTCCAGCCCCCATATTCTCATTCAAAATTTGTTCTTCTGAGCAAGAGAAAAAGGAAATCAGCAAGGGTTTGACACAAAAGCTGAAGAGGAATGAAGTCTTCCTCTAAATCTAAAATAGGATCAATGGACCCAAGCAAACAGACCCTCAAAAGGGATATTTCCCCATTGATTCCAGAAAGAAGTAGCCTTCCTTATACCGAATTGACATGTGTCCCTTCTTTGTTCTTTTCATATATGCTTGAATAACTTCTGTAATATACCAATTATTTTCATACAGACTCTCTACATTAAAAAATTACTAACTTTTTCTTTGAATGATCTGTTCTCCTAAAGATTGGCCTTGATGTGAATAATTTGTTACCTCTTTCTGTCTCTCTGCTCTTCCTGCTTCTGTCTCTATATCCAACAAAAGAGGGCAAAGAAGAACTTTATTGGGTGGAAAACAACTGTCCTCCCTGGAGAATGTATAATCCCAGGCTGATTGTCATGCAGGTATGGAGCATGAGTCTACATGACCCTGTGGTCAAGGAAACCTCAAGCTGAGAAATTAATTTTAGGCTGGTAGTGTCTCCAGGTACCTGATGGAGATAAACACACATATTCTCTGGAGGAAAACTTAGCTCAAGTAACAAAGGATTCTCATAGACAAAGCCAAATTGAACATGGACTTAGGCTTATGAAAAGACCAGCTTCCATGAGTGGGAAACAGCCAACAGCAGGGCTAGAACCCCAAGGATTCATATTTTAGGATTATCTGATCCAGAATGTGTGGAGGCTGGCATCACGGGCCCCACACCTCGACATCTCTCTGCCTCTATGCCTTTGTAGTTGCTACTCCTGAGGAGGCAGAAAATATGTCCTCCCTCTCTTCAGTGTGGGTTTGCCCCTGTAGCTTTGGTAATGATGTGTTCCAGTACTGAGGCTAGGCCTTAAGTGTGCTCCTACTTGTCTCCATGAATTTCTACATGGAGAAGGACGTGCTTGCTTGTCCTCATAGGAAGATGAAGTTCATGGTACAGAGCTGCCCCAGCTGAGCCTGACCCACATTAGGTGAGCTGCCCCTAGTCCACTGGTGAATGTATGTTGTGATAAATAATTGTTGTTTTAAGCCCCTGAGTATGGGGGCAATTTGTTAGGCAGCAGGAGCTAGCTGATGTAGAAATAACTCAAGTATGTTTGAAATATTAAAAGAAAAAAATAGAAAAAAATCAGTTTGGAAAAGAATCACTTGGAAATTATAGAAATAAAAAATGTAATTGCTGAAATTAAATGTTAAAAAATCCAAAATGGATGGGTTAAGTGGAAGATACAACAGAACTGAAGAGAGATTTAGTGAATTTGAATGTAGTTCTAAAGAACCCATAATGTGGGGCACAAAATCAAAGAGATGGAAATTTTTCTCTAAAAGATATATGGAAGGTAGAGTGAGAAAAATTGAGTGCATATATAATCAGAATTTAAGAAGGAGAAAAAAAAGATTACATGGGAGCATGTGTGTGCACTTGTGCTAAGTCATTTCAGTCATGTCTGACTCTTTGTGACCCCATGGACTGTGGCCCACCAGACTCCTCTGTCCATGGAATTCTCCAGGCAAGAATACTGGAGTGGGTTGCCATGCCCTTCTCCAGGGGATCCTCCCTATTCAGGGATTGAACACACATCTCTATGTCTCTTGCATTGGCAGGTGGGTTGTTTACGTCTAGTGCCACCTGGGAAACCACAATATTAAAAAGACAGTGGTGACAAGTTTCCAAAATTAATAAATGTTATTAATGTTCAGATTCAAGAATCACAACAGACCCAAAGCAGAATAAATAAAGAGAGTACCATAGTTAGGTGCCTCGTGGTAAAAATGCAGGATACCAAGGGGAAAACAGTTCAGTGGGGAAAAAGTTCATCTGACAAGAAGGACAACTCATAACAGCAGCAGTGAAAGTCAGAGACAGTAAAGCTAAATCTTCAGGATACTGAGTCTATAACTAAGTCCAGATTTTTTAACCAGTTAAACTATTACTGAAGGATGCTGCTGCTGCTAAGTCACTTCAGTCGTATCCGACTCTGTGTGACCCCATAGACGGTACCCCACCAGGCTGCCCCGTCCCTGGGATTCTCCCGGCAAGAATACTGGAGTGGGTTGCCATTTCCTTCTCCAATGCATGAAAGTGAAAAGTGAAAGTGAAGTAGCTCAGTCGTGTCCGACTCTTTGCGACCCCATGGACTGCAGCCTACCAGGCTCATCTGTCCATGGGATTTTCCAGGCAAGAGTACTGGAGTGGGGTGCCATTGCCTTCTCCGACTGAAGGATGAGTACCAAATGAAGTCATATTCAAATAAACAAAACTAAGGTTTGCAATTGAAAAGAGTATTTCAAAGCTGTGCTTCCCAAACCTGCTTGATCACAGGAAAGGCCTAACATGCTGGTTATATATAGTACAGTTTCAGAGGTCTTACCTTATAAGATTTCTTGGTTTTGCCCAGATGGAGGCCTGTTATGGACTAAATGTTTGTCTCCCCCTCCCTACTCCCTATTAATGTGTTGAAGCCTTAACCCCCAATGTGACTGCATTTGGTGATGGCAGTCAGGAGGTGATGAAGGTTAAATGAGGCCATGTGGTGGGGTCCTGATCCAGTGGGGCCAGTGCCTTATAAGAGGAGGAAGACACCCCAGAACTGACCCTCTCTGCCACATGAGGGCACAGTGAGAAGGTGGCTGTCCACAAGCCAAGAAGAGCCCTCACCAGGAATTGAATTGGTCAGTACCCCAACCTTGGACTTCTAGACTCCAGAACTTAGGGAAATAGATTTCTGTTGTTGAAGTCATCCCAACTATGTTATTTTGTTATGGTGGCCCAAGCAGTAATAGTTAGAACCGGACATGGAACAACTGAGTGGTTTAAAATTGAGAAAGGAGTATGACAAGGTGGTATATTGTCACCCTGCTTATTTATCTTCAATGCAGAGTACATCATGCAAAATGCAGGGCTGGATGAATCACAAGCTGGAATCAAGATTGCTGGGAGAAATATCAACAACCTCAGATATGCAGATGATACCACCCTAATGGTAGAACATGAAGAACTAAAGAGCCTCTTGACGAAGGTGAAAGAGGAAGTGAAAAGCTGGCTTAAAACTCAGCATTCAAAAAACTAAGATCATGGCAACCCATCCCATTACTTCATGGCAAATAGAAGGGGAAAAAGTGGAAACGGTGGCAGATTTTATTTTCTTGGGCTCCAAAATCACTGTGGACAGTGACTATAGCCATGAAATTAAAAGATGCTTGCTCCTTAGAAGGAAAGCTATAAGAAACCTAGACAGTGTATTAAAAAGCAGAGACATTATTTTGCCAACAAAGGTCTATCTAGTCAAAGCTATGATTTTTTCCAGTAGTTATGTATGGACATGAGAGTTGGACCATAAAGGCGGCTGAGTGCCAAAGAATTGATGCTTTTGAATTGTGGTGTTGGAGAAGACTCTAGAGAGTCCATTGGACTGCAAGGAGATAAAACCAGTCAATCTTAAAGGAAATCAGTCCTGAATATTCATTGGAAGGACTGACGCTGAAGCTGAAGCTCCAATACTCTGGCCACCTGATGTGAAGAGCTGACTCGTTGGAAAAAAAACCCTGATGCTGGGAAAGAGTGAAGGCAAGAGGAAATGGGGATGATGAGAAGGCAAGAGGACAAGATGGTTGGATGGCATCCCTGACTCAATGGACATGAGTTTGAGCAAGCTCCGGAAGATGGTGAAGGACAGGGAAGCCTGGTGTGCTGCAGCCCAGGGGTCACAGAGTTGGACACAACTTAGTGACTGAACAACAACAAGCAGATTGAGATGGGGCCGGAGGTTCCTGGGCAGACAACCGCCCCAGGTTCCTCTGATTATCAAGCAAGTTCAGCAAACACCGTCCTAATCAACGCTCCCCAAATTTAAATGCAGAGGATCCCCTGGGGATTAGGTGCAGGTCCTCATTGAGCAGGCCTAGGGTGGGCCCTGAGTTTCTGAATTTCTAACAAACCCCCAGCTGACACACTGTCTGTGGACATACTGTGAACAGGAGACTCCAAAAGCATGTACTTCAGAAAGAAGGAAAATTATTTCATAAGGGCTGCTGGAGAAGTAGGAAGAGTGATGAGCAAAGAAACTGGTAAGGGCATGGAAAATCTAAGTTAAATTGATGATATTAGAGAATGTTGCCTGTGTGCAGTAAATAAAAAATAAGGTGGAAACCATGGACTTATCCACAACAATATGTGATCAGGGTGGAGGACAAGAAGAGTAAAACTGTTCTAAATGCTTGTGTTGTTTAGGAGAAACATGAAGCTATTGACTAACTGAGTAAGTCAAATACGCACATAAGATTTACGGTATATTAGTTTAGTTTTCTGCTTATGACATCAAATGCCACAATAGAACATCATTCCCTTTGTAATAACAGGAAAAATTCAGATAGTCTACAGAAATCAGTACTTTTCTGGAGACCTAGGACCTGAGGTCAGAAGGGGACCCAGAAAACAGAGTGACAAGCCCCACCAAGCAAAGATGGGACTGTTATACCTTTGACAGTCCCCAGGAGGAGTAAGAGACGGTCACCATATAAGTGACAAAGTAAGAAGAAATCAGCTAATGTTTTAATGAATTCTTTTTTTTAAAGGTCCGTAATGTTATTTTTAAAACTATTTCTTTTTGGCTGTGCTGGGTCTTCGTTGCTGTGCATGGGCTTTCTCTAGTTGTGGGGAGTGGGAGCTACTCTTCGTTGAGGTGCACAAGCTTCTCATGGCAGTGGCTTCTCTTGTGGCAGAGCACTGGCTCTAGGCTTCAGTAGTTGAGGCACGTGGGCTCGTTAGTTGCGTTTCCCAGGCTCTAGAGCACAGGATCAATAGTTGTGGCACACGAGCTTAGTTGCTCTGTGGCATGTGGGATCTTCCTGGATCGGGGACTGAACCTGTATCTCCTGCATTGGCAGGCGGATTCTTTACCACTGATCCACCATGGAAGCCCCTTAATGAGTTCTTGAAGGCCAAGTGTGAGTTAACCAGTGTGGAACAGCTGGAGCTTCAACACATGGGGATTTTGCACTTATTCACCAGCTATTTCCATGGACCCTTACCAGGTGCTGATGAGAAAGATTGGGGCAGTTCTCAGAAGGCCAGAGAGAGTCCCCCTCAGTGGCACAGGCATGCAGGAGATTATCTGCTTCTGTCGTGGTGCCTGCACTTGTTGTCTCATGCTTGCCTGGACTCTCCTCTTGTGGGAAGCAAGAACTTGACACCACTGGGGGGAAGGGCAGTAAACCTTCTCACCTCCCAGGCACCAGGTGAAAATCTACTGGTCTGGAGGAGAGTCTGATGTAAAAATTCTCTGCTTATGGAAGAGGCAAAGGAGAGCCCCCTGGGCCCAGGATCTTAGCTGAGGTCTGCTGCTGCTAGGTAAGGGGGAGGGGACTCAGGGATACAGCAAAGTCTGATGGACATGGGGATCAGGGCAGGGATGCTGTGACAGCTCCACTCCAAGACTGAGCATGGGCCAGGACACCAGAGCTCCCCCCCACCCCCTGCCAGCATAAGCCAAGCATTAAAGAGCAAGGGCAACCTACCACCTGTGGAGGGACAGAGGCATGGAGAGAACCCCTCTGTGTCACACACATCTAGGGACTGCTGATTGCTGAGGCTGGAGCAGGAGCAAAGTGGGGCCAGAAGTTCCTTCTCTAAGCACAGGTAATCATCACTCACAGCTGGAGAAAGGTGAAGTCTGCAGGGCACCGAGGGTGACAAGGGTGAAAACAAAACCCCAAATCAGCTGACTCCTGACTAGATGGATTCAACCACTCACACTAAGACTGACAGAACAGGTGTGCTTATTTCTGGGTAAAAGTACTATTTACTCCAGTCTCTGCTCTTTCTTTAGATGTTCAGCATTCGGTAAAAATGTGTGACACAGAGACACACACATACACACAGGGAAGAAAAAGCAATCCACTGCTATGAGATAAATTAATCAATAAAACTAGACTCAGAGATAGCTCAGATACTGGCATTATCAGAAAAGGACTTCAGAATAATTATGATTAATATATTAAAAGTTCTAATGGAAAAGGTGGATAATATGCATGAACAGATAAGAAATTCAGCAAAGAGATGGAAGCTATAAAAAAGTGGAGAATGGGAAACGTCAGAAATAAAAAGCATGTTATTAGAGATGAATTTAGAATTTCTTTAACTGGCTGACCAGTCCAGCAGATACAGCTGAGGAAAGAGCTGGTGAACCTGAAGATTAATTAGGGTCAAACTCTTCAAATTGTATCACAGAGAGTAAAAGAATGAACAAAATCTGAACTGGGCATCCAAATACTGTGGGATAATATCATACCATCTGACAGACATGTATGCAGAGTCTGAGGAGGGTGGAAGAAGCAAGAGAAAAATGAGAGTCCTTAAACAAGATTGCTATTAATAAGAAAACCAAAAATAACAAGGAGAGGAAATATAATCCAGCTGGTCTTCATAGCTCAGCTATGAAAAATACTCACTCAGTAGAACTATTGTAGTGATAAATATGGATTTATCAAAGGCAATGTTGTAGCTATACTGGGACTGTAGAAGCCTGGGTGGCTTAAGGAGCCAAATCTGCCTCCCATTTGGGATGTCAAATAGTACTGATAGAGGATCACTGACAAATATAACATTCTATTACAAAATCTGATTATAATATCATGACAGACATTTTTCTAAGTGTTTTTGATGTATGAAATCATTGAACCCTCAAGTAAGCCTCTAACTATGTTATGTTCCATTTTACAGATAAGGAAACTGAAGCACAAAGGTGTGATGAAAACTTTCCAAAGTCACATAGCTGGGATTTGGGGAGGCTGGCAAGCCCACCAGGCTGTCAGACTTTAGAGCCTGGATATTAACCACACCCTTATAGTGCCTCCTTGTGATCTAGCAATGACAGTAAAGAGAGAAGAGTCCAGAGATGAAGTTTAGACATTCCAGTCCAGGGGTTGGCAGTATTTTTCTGTAAAAGGCCAGATAAATATTTTAGCCTTTGTGAGTCACATACAGACTCTGTCTCACTACCCGATTTAGCTCTTGTAGCATGAAAACATCCACAGGCAATATGCAAGTGAATGGACACAGCTGTGTTCCAATAAAACTTTATTTAGAAAAACAAGCAATGGGCTAGAGGTATCCAACCTCTGCACTAGACAATGAATATGACAGCTTCTGAGGAGCATAATTTCAGGATGGGCAGGAGTGTAGGCCTGGGACTGTATTTGCTACTGTAAATTTTATTTTAAAAAGTTGCTTTTATGAAAAAGGCTTATTTATAACTTTTGAAAAACATATTAAAATGAAAAAATCTGAGATAACCTTTAGAAGGATTAGAAATATAAAACTTTCAAGCTAGTTGAGGTAAAATGGAGTGAAAAATAACAGCCCAATCCAAAAGAAGTTGAGAAAAAAGAAAAAAGGCATTGAAGCACAAAAGAGCACAACAGAAAAAAACATACATTTTTGTGTGAATAGACATAGACTAAATCCTCCAGGTAGAAGACAGAGACCAAAATCCACCTATACATGGTTCCAAAAGATACACATGTAAAGCTAAATAGACAAAGTTTCAAAGAAAAGGAATGGAGGAAATAGAGAGCAAATGCTAACTCATATCAGATGAAACAGAATTTAAAACAAAACATATTAAGGCAATAGGCACATTAAGCCATAAAGGGGTACTACACCATTATACAGACTTCCCTTGTGGCTCAGCTGTTAAAGAATCTGCCCGCAATGCGGGAGACCTGGGTTGGAGACTTGGGTTCGATCCTTGGGTTGGGAAGATCTCCTGGAGAAGGAAAAGGCTTTCCACTCCAGTATTCTGGCCTAGAGAAATCCATGGACTGTATAGTCCATGGGGTGGCAAAGAGTCTGACATGACTGAGTGACTTTCACTTTCACACCATTACACTGAGTGAAGATACACTGATTCTAAATTTGCATCCATATAATAATGTAGCTTTTTTTTTTTTTTTGGCCATTCCCTTGGTACTGAAAGCACGGAGTCCTAACCAAGGGACTGTCAGGGAATTCCCTTAATATAGCCTGCCAGTGCAGGAGACTGAACAGACTTGTGTTCGATTCCTGGCTTGGGAAGATCCCCTGAAGAAGGGAATGGCAATCCACTCTGGTGTTCTTGCCTGGAGAAGCCCATGGACAGAGGAGCCTGGCAAGCTAAAGTCCATGGGGTTGCACAGAGTTGGACACAGCTGAAGTGACATAGCACACAGCAAAGAGGGTCTTAAAACAGGCAATTTATACTTGACATAACTACAAGGAAAATTGAAAGTTCTCTAGGGCTAAGTTTTAGTACACACATCTTTCAATAATTAAAAGATCAAGAAAATGGAAAGAAACAAATATATAGATTTGATTGACCTGATAGATGTACTAAGCCTCATCTGTGTCTCCACCTTCAGCTAATGGTGACTGGGTGTATTCCACATGCACACGTGGATTATTTATAAAACTGACCTTGTATTGGCCTTAAAGCAAGTCTCAGCAAATACCAATGAATCAGTATCACACAAACCATGGTTTCTGATGACAATTCAATTAAGTTAGAGACCAATTACAAAAGGCAACTAAGAAAAAAATCTCCACGCATCTAGAAATTTAAGAGATTTCTAAGTAATTCATGAATCGATGAAAGGAAAAAAACAGTGGATGAGAAAGTACTTAAGGATAGACAATAACAGCATATAAACCCTTCCACAGGCTCTATCAGGACCTGAGGCCGAGACTGGCTATGGGTCATTTGTGGGGGTAGGGGAGGACATAGGAGCCCTGGCAGAGACCCCACTTGTATTTAGGGAACCAGGAGGAGGAGGGAAGGCCCTTGCAGTCAGGGTGGGCTCACACTTCTCAGTACTGCCTAGATGAGGACTGAGGTGGGTGGGAGGTCAGGCCAGTCCCCAGGAAGCCCCTCAGCCAGGTTTCTGCAGCCCAGTAGCTGTGGACAGAGGTTCCCTGGGGTCTCTCTTGAGAGCTCTGTGATGCAGTGCCCATCTACCCTGACAGAAGACCCAGGGTGGCCAGAGACCGAAGCAGCTGGCAGGGTCCAGCCAGGAACCTGGTCAGGCAGGAGCAGTCTTGGGGGGGGGTGCCCTCTACATCTGGGGGTGGCGCTCACTTCTGGTTCAGAGAAACAGCGCTGCCCAGCAATGTCTGGATGGTCCCACAGCAGTGCAGGTAGCTCCGGTCAGTGAAGGAACATTCTAGTACAAAGACTGCCACTGCCCTATTGTTGAGGGTGCTGGGGTGGGGGTGGAGATGGTGTCTTTTCCTGCAGATCCTCCTGAGTTCTGAGCCCGCTGCCCACCCATCCGCCTGCAGGAGGAACCTAGAGCACCTCCCAGCTGGTGTCCACCCATTGCACATGCCCCTTGGGTCAGCAAGGTGCTCCAGTGAGGACAATTCACAGCCCAGGGTTTGACCTGGGCTATCTGGTGCCCAGGTGCAGACACGTGAGCGCCTCCCCTTGTTTCCCATGCCTCGTGACCCCAGGAGGGGACAGTCTGGGCTCTGTGAGTTGGGGTGTTCCAGCAGGGCGCCCCGCTCCTCCACCTCCCTAGGACCCCAGCCTGTTCCCACCCTCTCCGCAAGGTTCGAAAAGCAAAACCTGAGACACCATGACGCCGGGGAACCCGAGCCGTCAGGGGACGGGGAGGAGGATCCCAGCGGGGTCCCTGCGGGCAGCAGCCAGGGAGGCGGCAGGTGAGCGCGGCGGCGGGAGGACGCTGCGCCGCGAGTCCCAGTGCTGGAGCGCGGGCTCCTGCTGCTGGGCCGGCCGGGAACTGCAGCGCTCTGTGCGGCGGAGGGGAGGGGGCGCGCGGATGGGGCGGGGGACACGGTCAACCGCTTCTCGGGAGTTCGGCAGAGGCCCCCAGGGTCAGAAGCAGCCTGGTGCCAGCCCGCGACTGGGCAGAGCCTTCCAGAAGGGTCCTCGGTCCCCGCAGGTCAGTGCCCTCATCTCCAGGCTGCAGCACAGCTGGGCCGCCCCCGGTGCCCCGCGCAGACCCCGCCTGCCCTGCTCGTCAGGCGGGCTCGTCCGAGTGGGCGGGCGCGCAGACCTTCCGGAGGTCTGATGCGGACAAGCGCGGTGAGCAGGTTGCCGGTGGCCCGTCCAGGGGAAGGGGGCGCCCCCACTCACCTCTGCTGTCGGCGTAGAGGAGGCCCAGGGTGACCAGGGCGCCGGTCACCAGGAGCAGTAGCAGCAGCAGCCCCGCCTCCAGGAAGCCTCGGTGCTTCTGCCCCGAGCGGCCCGCGATCTCCACCATCCCCACTGGGCTCTCGGGCTTGCCCATCGCAAGTCTCTAGACGGGGAAAGCGCACAGCGGAGGAGCCCCAAGGCCAAGGCAGAGGCGGCGTCCACCCGGGGTGGGGCGTCAGGGCATCAGGGGCGCAGTGTGGCGCTAGGGAGGCCCTGCCCGAGGCTGGAGGGTGCTCGGCCCTTTTCTCCATCCCAGGTCCTGCTCCTGAGGGCTCTCCTCCCTCTCCCAGGGAGTCTGAGTGCTGGACGCCAGGGGTGGGGCAGGCCCGACCCTGGCCCGTTGGCAGTCCCTTTTTGAGGTTGGCCTCTCCAAGTCTGCTTTCGGGCAGAGATTGATCTGGGGTCACTCTGCTCACAGCTTGGGGTGGGCATGCAGGTCCCAGGAGACCCAGCTCCCAAGTTGTCGAGGGGCTTCTGCAGCAGATCCTGCCTGGGGCTCTTGTCCCGATTTGGGGGGATGTCCTGGAGTTGTGGGCCCCCTGCATCAGGGACACCCTCTGGGAGGTGGGTTGGGTCACTGGGCTCCCTGCTCACTGTTCCTGCCTGGAGCCCCAGGGGTCTAGAGGAAGGCAAGAGTGACTGTGGTGACCACGCAAGCCAAGACAGGACACGGCAGGACAGCTTCAGCAGTTGTCCCCCCACCCTGTCACTACAGAGCGGACGCCTTCTCTAGCTGGCCAGGTGGACAGCCAGGCTCCGAGCAGCGTGGAGGACACCCGGGGCTGCAGCTGTGGGCCGGAGAGAGTGCACTGCCCAGGTCAGTGAGGACGGTTCACAGAGGGCTGCACGAGTCCCCTGTGCATGTGAGTGTACATGTGTGTGTGTGTGTGAGTGCACGGGATGAGTGTGTGAACATGAACGCGTGCATGTACACATGTGCACATGCTCCTGGGTGTATGTGTGTGTGTGCTCATGTGCACGCCTCTGCTGCTGGCACTCAGGGCCCTGACCTAGAAAGGTGCCTGGGTCCCTGGGGAGAGTGGGCTGCCCTCCCAGCTTCAGTCTGTGCATGAGCTCACACTCCTGAGGTTGGGACTGGGTCCCAGTCTACACCAGCACAGAGGACAGACACAGTCCTGCCTGCTGGAAGGTAAGCGTGGCCCGAGGTTGCCCATGACTGGGTTAGCTGTTCTCAATGCCAACACATGTCCAGACTCACCGGGGGGTGAGGGGTGGGGGGTGGGGGTGGGGGTCTCTCAGCCCTCTGACATCACTGCCACACAACCCATCCAGGGAGGAGCAGCTAGGCCTCCATCACTTCTCTCTGCTCCCCTCCCCTCCTGGAAGTCCCTGCTTGAGGTCCCCTTAGCCAGTCCTCCCTTGGTCTGGCCCACCCCCAGACCTGAACTGCTTCACCACCTCACCTGTGGTTCAGCCTCTACAGTCCTTATTTCTATCTCCGTTGCCCACCTCCCCATTGGGGATGTCAGCGTGGGGGTCAGAGGGCTCTTTCTACCTGGTCCCCTGGACCTAGGTGGGTGCCCATGACCCTGGAGGCATCCACTGACTTGAATGAATGAACGAATGGATGAGTCAGGCTGACTGATCTGAACCCAACTTAGCACCTGTGGCCTTGGTTTCGCCAGCGCCTTCTTTCTCTGATCAGATCTAATAAGTCTACTCATCACTCAGTTAGTCCACTTCACTGTGTCCTGCTGACTCCAGGGGACTCCGCATAACAAAGGTAGGCACACAGTAAAAACTCTCACTGAGGACTGAGGACAAAGCCAGGTGCTGACAGGGGGAGAAGCTGGGGACCCCACCTCCCTGGAGACATGGTCATGGCATCTTCAGGCCTCTGTGGCCAGCTGGGCAGACCAGGCTCCTTACAGGAGTTGGGGGGCTGTGCTGGGCTGCTTGTCTGGGGCCTGGGAAATGGGCTGGCGCTTGGAGGGTGTTCTCCTGGCTGCACTGCCCAGGAAAGCTGGCTCGGCAGGCAGGCCCCTCGCTCGGCTCACCTTTGAGTCACTCAGAGCGGCCACCACAGACATGTCTCAGAAGGCTGAGTCAGGAGGGCTTGCAGGGGTGGGAGACAGTGGCTCCAGGCGGGGTCAGGAGAGGCTGATGTGGCTTCCGGCCTCCTTTGTGATGCAAGCATGGGTTCCCTGGAGGCGGACTCCCTCCTGCTCACAGTTGGCAAGTTCCACTGGGTTTGGTTTGGGGGAGGGGCCAAGAGCTGCTCTGGGGGCTCTAGGCTCCCTGCTGAGCGAGCAAAGTCCCTTGAGGCTGAGGGTCCCGCCTCCTGCCTTTCCTCCATCCTTCCTGTCCCCTGGGTTCAAAGGGGCCACAAGTCTCCTGGGAAGGAAGGCCAGGCCCTTCTCCTTACCCTGCTCACCTTGGCGGAGAGGTCGGAACCAAGAACCAGCCTGGTCACGGGGTTCCTTCCTCTTTTGTCTCCAGGGAGGGTCCAGTGAGGGTGATGGGTTCTAGGGGCCTTGCTGGGCTGTGAGGGGAGCAGGCATCCCTGCTCATCATGATGGGGTAGGGGTGGGGCTGCCAGGGAGGGTCCCCACTCAGAGACACTGACCCCTGGAAGGCAGATGGCCCTGACTGGGGGAACAGGAGAGGGCCTCTGGGGGTAGCAGGGGCACCCCAGTGCTTCAGTGTTAGTTAGGCACCCCTGGCCCATTATGGGGCCAGAGTTGGGGGCTCTGGGTAAAGGAGGCCCCAGTCAGAACCCAGATGTCCCTTCTCCAGGCCTGAGTTGGTCACCAGCATGGTTCTACTTCCATTTCAGAATCTCACAGATGGAGGGATCCCCTTGGGCTCCTGGGACTCTGTAAGAGTGTCCAAGGCTGGGGCCAGGCCACAGAGCCAGGGATCTGGAGTAAATAACTGCTCGCTCCATCCCCTCACCAGAAGACCTACCCTGGGTCCTGTTGGAATGTTCCAGTTGACATTCCAGTAGTCTCTTAGGTTGGCCCCTGAGCTGCGGGGAGGGCCATGCTTCAGGGGCTCAGATTCCAGAAACCAGCCCTAGACCCCAGACAGGGCTCACCTCAGCCCCCTCTTTGTCCCGGCAGACCCCCAACCAAAGGCCCAGAGACCCAGCCTGAGCAAGGAGCTACCCAGGCTGCTGGTCTGAATGGGGACAAGGCCAAGGTCAGGGGACTGAGAAATTGGAATTGCCTTTCCTGGAAGCCAGGGCTGGGTCAGGGTCCAGCCTGCCGGCTAGAGATTCCTTCCCAGAGTGTGCTGGCTCTAGGGACCCAGGCTCTGTGCTGTCCAGCCAGAGCAGCCCCCTCCCCGACCCAAGGCCACCTGGATGCAGGGACTGGCTGGTCTCTGGAGCTCAGCTGCATTTTCCCACTCACACTGCCCCGTTCAGGGTCCTCCCTGTCTATAGCTCTATCAATGAAAGAACCTGCATGAGCAAGGGGCCTGGGGCCTGGCCTTGCCTCCTGGTGGGCACTGCACTGAGGCCAGCAGGTTATGGGGGAAACCAGCATAATGGTACTGGGTGCCCTCCAAGAGAATCTGGAAAAGGGGGGCCCACAGCCCAAGGAGCTACAGACCTCCAGCCAAGTCCCTGGATGGGCAGTGACCTAGCTGCCTGGAACACAAGCCCCTCAAGGTGGACTTTAGTCCTTTCTCCTAGATGAGCTCAAGGGCCAGTGTGGGCTCCCTGTCCACCCCTCCCCATCTCTTGGGCAGTAGGTGTGGGAGGTGGAGGTCTGAGCCCATCCTCAGCTCTGGGGTCCAAGGAGGCAGCACCCTCATGAGAGCAGGGTGTGGGCACCCCATCCCTCCCCAGTCCTGGGACCAGGGCAGGTCTAGAGGGAGTAGTCTCTGGCCCTGGGGCTGCCCTCGGACCCTGCAGACACCTGCCCTTTACTGCTGGGTCCAGTCCTTCCCTGCCCCACGCCCTTGGGCCGGGCAGTTTGGGGCAGGTCCTATCCTCTGCCTGAAGCCCAGCGTCTCCCGGCAGGCATGTCTCTGGGCCTCAGCCCGGTGGGAAATAGACCTTCCCCGGGTCTGCCCACCCACGCTCCAGGCAGGCAAGAGGTGCCCCACTTGGAGAAGAGGCAGGCTGGAAGAGGTTAAGTATTTCGAGGCAGTTGGAGAGCTGAGCTGAGAGCTGGGCCTCTGGGAGAGCCCTGCACACTGTCCTGCTCACTGTCTCCTGGAGTCAGGTGGCAGGCATCCTACACAGGAGGAGGGGGCTGGGCGGTCTGACTCTGCCCCAGGTCTCCCATCACTGAGCCCTGCCCCCCATCCCAACAGCTGGAACATCAGACCCCTCCTCTATAAGATTTGTCTTGGAGTCAGACAAGAGGACAGATGTGCGGTGCCTGGCACAACTGTGTGGTTGGGAAACACCTGGCGGGGGTGGGGCGGGGTGAGAGGCAGGTGCAGCGGAGCTGAAGGGTGCACGTGGTGGTTGACAGTCCATGTGGAGGGGCCAGTCATCTGTCTTGGAACTCAGGCTGCTACTTTTGTGATCCCTAGTTATTTTACTCCTGTATCCCTGATGCTAGGAGACTGAAGGCTAAAGGAGAAAGGGGCGGCAGAGGATGAGATAGTTAGATAGCATTACTGACTCAATGGACATGAGTTTGAGCAAACTCTGGGAATAGTGGAGGACAGGGAAGCCTGGTGTGCTGCAGTCTATGGGGTTGCAAAGAGCCGGACACAAGTTAGCGACCAAATTAACAACGTAATTAAGACCCTGATAACTAACTGTTCTTGAAATTCTCGCTATTTAAATCACTGTTGTGGTTTCTGTCTCCTAAGTGGACCCTGACGACACATGAATTGGCCACTAGGAATGGCCCCAAGAGGTGCCCCCAAACATGGAGTTTGGGAACCAGCCTGGTTGTATCCGTGGGCCTGACCCTGGGACTGAGTGCCTGGGACACGTGACTTGTGGCAGTGGCTTTAGAAGTGACCGAGCCACCACCATGCTCGGCTGTGAAGTGACAGCTGAATCTGGGCCCAGGGAGCGAGGGCTGCATGCTGCTATGGATAAGTGGCCCTGAGGCCCCTGGTGTCCTGCACACTCATGTGGAGATGACAGGAAGCTCAGGTCTGGGCTCAGTTCCACCACAGCCCTGAGAGGCCCTCCTGTCTCACAAGCAGAGAGCTGACAAGGCTGAAAGACAGACACAACATCTGCTCCTGTGAGTAGTACAAGCAGTGCTGGGACTTTCATGGCCTCCTCAAGTTTCTTAGGAGAAAGTTCAGGCACTGATTGGGAAGGAATGGGACCCTGAAACTAGGAATGGGATGTCTGGTTGGCCTCAGATGGGGCTGAGAACCTTGAACCCCTGGGGCCTCTGAGCCCCTCCCATGTCCAAGGAGACAAGCCCCTTTTACTATATACTCTGCGAGAACCTCCTGTGGACCAGGTACCTAGAAAGAAGCTACTCATTCTACTCGACGTCCATAGTTAGCCCCCAGACCCACAAGTAGGATCCAATCTCTGCATGCTCAGGCTGGGGGTGAGTACAGGAGAAAACAGCTTACAGTAATAGATACAAACAATTTCAAGACATAACTAATCAACACTGAGAATCCTGGGGATTATGTGGTGATGGGTCAGGGGTGTCAGACCACAGTGGAGGGAGCACAGCACTGAGCTGGGTTGGCTCTATTAACATGGATGCACCAGCCAGAGATTCTGAATTTGTGTGTTGGCTACGGGCTTCCCTGGGCTTCAGCAGTGAAGGATCCGCCTGCCAAAGCAGGAGATGCACGAGACGCGGGTTTGATCCCTGGGTCGGGATGATTGTCTGGAGGAGGAAAAGGCAATAATTCCAGTATTCCTGCCTGGGACATCCCAGGGACAGAGGAGCCTGGTGAGCCAATGAAGCTGAGATGCCAGAACCTCTCCTGTGTAATGTAGAGGAAGGAACCCAAAGGTGCAGGGAGGTGACACATTGGAGAGGACTTACCATGCATGACCCGTGCCTCTGATACAGCCCGCGGTAGGGCCACAGGACTTACTTTCTTTAAGTATTTCTGTGGTTAACTATACAAACACATTTCCTGATTTTGAAAAACCCTTGCATTCCCATGTACGTTGCTGTCAAATGTTTTGTTGAATTCAGGTTTGTTGGCACTTCATTTAGGGTTTCTGAACTGATAATTTGTAAATGAAATGGGTTTGTGGCTTTCATTTGGTTGAGATTATGCTTTCTAAAAAAAAAAAGCTTGGAAGGGAACTATATTTGGTATTTTGTAATAAACTATAATGGAAAAGGATTGAAAAAAAGAATATAGATATATACATATATGCGTGTAACGGAATCTCTCTGCTGAGCCCCAGAAACTAACACAGTATTGTAAATCAACTATCCTTCAACAGAAAAAAATAACTTGGAAGCTTTTCTTCTTTTTCCTGGCTGCGACGGAGTTTAAAGCAATTATGAGCTGACTGTTCTTTAAAGGCTGGCAGATCTCCCCGACACCATCTGGAACTGGAGCTGTTTTGGGGGAAGCTCCCTAACCACCTTCTCTTTCCCTCCACGATAATTGTCCTATGCAATTGTTACATCTACTCTGGAGTCAGTTCAGTTAAATATTTTCCTAGGAACCAACACATTTTATCCATGTCTTCAAATTTATTTGCATAGAGTTGAGAAAAGTGATCTCTTATGACTCGTTAAACTTCCTATGTGTTGTTTTTACTTCTAAAAATTTTGTGGCTTTGTGCCTTTCCTGTCTTTCCAGATTAAGTCAGCTACTGGTTCATCTGTTTGATTTTTGAAGAACTGTATTTTGGATTTTTGAGTTCTTTCCCTTTTCTATTCCTAATTAATTAACTTCTGCTTCCTGTTATTCATCCCTGCCTGTTAATTTCCTATATTTCACTGTCCTTTTTAAACTTCTCAAGTTTAGGATGCACTTCATTTTGATTGGCTAGTGATGCACTCTGGGTGTGAACTTTCCTCTGGGCACTGCAACCCATAGGGGCTCCCCTGGACTGTTTTTTTTTTTTCATTTTTTTTTTTTTACTATTTTTCCAATATTCTGAAATTCAAGTTTTGATTTCTTTTTGGATCCAAGAGGTGTTTCACCTGCAGGGAATTTTAAAACATCAATTTACAGCTTTATTGTCTTGAGAGTAGGTAATGCTCTCTATACCACATCATAAACATTTTCTTGGTAACCTCGGATTTTGAGAAAACAAGGTGCAGCCTGTGTTCTCAGGGGGACAATCTGATTCATATCGAAACCACCAGATCATTCTGCTATGATGGAGGCCATCCAGGGCCTGTGAGTTCTTGTCCACTTGGGCGTTGTGGCGGGAGGCTGGGATATGGCCTCACACGGACCTGCAGATGTGGTAACAACCCCCGGCCCACGTGGAAGTGGATGGGGAGGACTTGGGGCGGGGGTCTCTGCCAGCTCAGCAGCGAGGAGCTGGGGGTGGGAGACTGGCTGGGGGCTCTTCGAAGACCATCAGCTCCTGGGAAGCTGTGGTGAGTCAGGCATCTGCGAACTCACTGTGATGAGCTCTGGCCTTGAGTGGACAGATGAGGGCAGGACGTCTTGCGGGGAGGAGAGCAAATGCACCATCTGTCCCTTGTTTTACTCGATGGCCTGTCTAGCAGTTGTGTTCATGAACAGGAGAGAAAAACTGCACAACTTGGACCTGGCTTCTTTGAAACCTACAGCAATGGGACCAGGGCTGGACTTCTCCACCCCCTCCAGGAGAGAAGGTTTTCTAAGCCAACTGTGGTAGGGGTGGGTAAGTTTAATCACGTAGGGAGCACCTTTACATTCAACAGGAGATTGGATGCCAAGTAGACGGCTGGCTGCTCTGCTCATTGGGGGCCCCTTGGGGCAGGTGTCTCTGCTTGGCAGGGGAGGGAGACCATATCATCTTCCCAGGGCGCTGGCTTCCCTGGAGAACAACATTGATGAAAGCATAGGTTTTGGGCCCAGCTTGAGAGTTTTTTGCCCTTGAGGGGCTCCAGGCCCTGCAGGGCGTCTGGCCAGAGGTCAGGCCAGGGTCAAGGGTTGCTCCACATCTGGAGAAGGGGTTCCTGGGCTGTCACCATCTCCCCAGGGCTATGAGGGGCCAGCCTGAACTCCACTCAACCTGCAGGTCCCAAGCCAGGGACAAGGAACAGGACTTCTCTCTAAGGCCCAAGCCCTATGTGTGGGCCAAGAGGGCCCCAGCTTTGAGGACTAGGTCACTGTTGAGGGAAGAGGCTCTGAGCTTCCTAGGATGGTTGCTCCAGGCAGGTGGGGAGCTCTTTCCTCTGCTGCCCAAGGCTGGCCATCTGCCAACCCACCCAGGACTAGTAAGAGGGAGAGGGTGGGGGAGCACCTCCTCGAGCAACCTCCCCAGGGGCTGGATGAAGAATGACAACGACAGGGTGGCCCCACAGTTGGGTCTGGGGAGTGCTGGTCAGTGGAGCCGGCAGCCAGAGGACGCCTCCCTCCGGATTCTCGCCTTCAGCCTCTTCAGGCCGCTGTGCTCTGGGTCCAACAGGAGGCCGGCCTTGGCCGCCGTCCAGGCCTCGCTGTAGCGTTGCTCAACCAGGCAACACCGCGCCTGGCACAAGAGTATGTGGGTGGCTGGAGCCCGGCCTGGCCGCTCCCACAGGCTGCTCTGGGCCTGGGTGGGCGCTAGGTGGAGGGCCTGGGTGAAGGCCCCCGCAGCCCCAGCCTCATCCCCCAGACCCAGCAGCAGGCGGCCCCGGGAGCAGAAGTCCTCCACCTGTGTCTGGAGGTCACTGTCCCTCGAGCCCTCTCGGAGCACGTGGTCTAGGTCCCCAAGTGCCCGGCTAAACTCCTGCAGCTCGGCCAGGCAGGTGGCCCGACGGCGCAGGTGACAGGTGCTGCTGCCGCCTGCCAGGACGGCCAGCGAGCAGTAGCCCAGCGCCTGGCGGGGCTGTCCCAAGTTCAGGAGGGTGTCAGCTTCCTGGGCTGCGGCCTGCACAGAGGGGACAGAGGGAGGGAGGTCAGGCCATCCCCTCTGAGCCCTGCATAGCCAGCTGCTGCTCGCTCCCCCGTGCAGATGCTGTCTGCTTCTTCTGGGGGTAGTGTATGGAGGCACAGGGCAGTGACCACCCCCTTGCAATCCCTTCACCCTGCTTGGGTGTCCTCCTGTTTCTCACAGCCCTACTGTCTCACCTGCGGTCCCAGCTCCTCTTACCTGGGTGACCTCCTCTCTTCCCTCTGCTCCTTCCCCTCAGATGGGGCCTCGGCCAGCCTCCTCCCTCCCTGCAAGGCTGCCCAGCCCCAGGACAGCAGTGAATGCCCCTCTGCCCAGCCTGTTCCTGGAGCCCCCTCCTGGACCCCAGATCAGGGTCTGCTCTGTGCTAGCGCTCTTCTCCCTTCACTAACCAACCAGCTGCTCCCGCAGGCCCAGTGGAGCCAGAGTCAAGGCCAGGGAGACACTCTCCAGGCGCCCCTGGTGTGTCCAGGAAGGCTGTGGTGGACTCACCCTCTGTCCCATGGATGCAGCAGGGCAGGGCCAGAGGTCAGAGGGTGCTGTCCATCCTAGCACTCTTTCCCTGGGGACTGCTGGACTGAGGCCCTGGCCGCCCCCGTCTGGGTGGAGCAGCTCCAAGGGCCAATGCCACCCCTCTGCCCCCCAGGCTCACTTTCTGTTTCTGAGTGTGGCGGAAGTCCACTCTTCAAACCTGCCAAAATGTCTTGCCTCCCCTCCCCAAATGCCCCGGAAAAATCCGCTTGCCTCCCTTGGCTCCTCCTGCTCTTAAGAACACACAGTGGCTCCCCAAGGCCTGATGGGGAACAAACCAGACGCTGCCTCTCCCGCTGACCCTCCCTCTCTCATGCAGCCAGGTGATATCAACGCCCCCGGCCCCCGCCTGCCCCAGGAAAGCATAGTGCACCCAGCAGGTGAGCGCGTGGTCTTGTCTTCCCGGCCCTGCCACAGAGGATCGGCGACTCTATCTCTCGGTGCAGCGCCCTCTCTACGGGGGAAGTTAAGAGCATCAGCAAGAGAGTCAACCCCCGCGCGGCCCAGGGCAACTATTCTACCTCTTCTTGCTTCACCTACGGGTTCTGCGAAATAGGGGTGGAAAGTGACTAGATACCACCAGCCGCGCAGGCGTAGTACCGCCGGAAACGGGGCGCCACTACTTCCGTCTTATTTCCGGGTTGGCCCGCGTCGCCCAGCAACGGCCCAGCGTCTCACGAATTCTCGCAGCAGCGAAACCCGTCTCCAGGCGGCCCCGCCCAGCGCTCATCTCCCTGCCCAGCGTTTCTAAGAACTCGAAAGACACATCTTTCCCCAGCCCTGTCTTGTGAACTCCAAGACCTCAACCTAGCTCCCTTCTCCTAGCTCACAGCCCTCCTCCCCTTCCTCTGGGTTCTGAGACTTTAGCCCAGGACTCGCCTCTGAGATCTCTGGGCTTCGCAGCTGCCCCTCTGGTTCTCGGTCCTGATAACACGCTCCTTGGTCCACTCAGGGCTTCCTTGATATGTTCTTGGACTTCCCTTGTAGCTCAACTGGTAAAGAATCTGCCTGCAATGCGGGAGACCTGGGTTCGATCCTTGGGTTGGGAAGATCCCCTGGAGAAGGGAAAGGCTACCCACTCTAGTATTCTGGCCTGGAGAATTCAGTCCATGGGGTCGCAAAGACACGACTGAGCGACTTTCACTATCAGTTTTGGCCTGCTCAGCCCTACAAGGGCCGCTCCCCTACATTGCTCATGGCTCCCTTAGCTCTTTCTGTCCCTAATGCCCATCCAGCCAACTTCCATACTGACCCCTCATTGAAACCCCTAGTGTGGTTCTGTTTTCCTGATGGACCTGGAGTGACAGAGCCTGTGGAAGCAAAAAGAGACGAAATTCTTGCCCCAGGCTGTGCAGGGGTTCTTGACTGGCCTGCTGATGCTCTTGGCTCCTACCACCTACTGGTCCCTTCACTGCCCAACCTGTCCCCTGCTCCCTCAAAAAAAAAAAAAAAAAGGGTTAAATTCAGCCACTGCAGGGAAATCCATTCTGCTATCTGCATTCCCCCAGCCTGTATCCTGTACCTGCCTGGCTGCTTCTGCCTCCAGCAGGTGGAGGGAGGGGCCCTTCCCTCTGCCCCCACCCTGAGCTTCTCCTCATGCCTCTTCCCCTGCACTCCATACCAGCTGCATTTTGATCGCCTGTTTCTTGAACACTCCCAATTCTTTCCTGCCTCCAGTCCTTTGCCTTGGCCTCTGTATTGCCATGGTGATCTCACCTCCAGAGCTGCCTCGCAACCCCACTGCCCTGTCTCATGGTTTTCCTACACTTTCACCCTCTGAAGTGAACCACCCGCCCCCCCTCCCCCGCTGCTGCCACTGTGGTATCTCCCTGAGATGCAAGGGCCATGGTATTGGCGGTGGCTCCACCCAGGGCCTGATGGAATGTGCTCTTACCTTCTCGTCAAATGAGCAGCTGAAGGAAAAATCCCCTACCCAAACAGCCCCAGCCCAACATCCCTTCAGGGTCCCTTTCGGTTCACTAAGGGTTCACCTGCTTGCTCTCTGGATGGACGTCCCTCACCTGGCCTGACCAGGGGGTTGGGGCTGGGTTCCAAAGAGGGCCAAGTGTTCCTGCCTGGCTCAATCTGGCTCTGAGGATGCCGTCCCCTCCCTCTCCTCAACCCCAAGTCAGCTTATATGTTTAATGCAAAGAAGACACCCTGGGGGTGTCAGGGCTTGAGCTGGCCAGACCCAGGTGGCTTTTCCTGGTCAGGTGCAGGGGAGCTTGCAGCGCTGCCCAGGGACCTGGACCTGGGGGTCTCACACCCCAGGTGCTGGAGAGGGGCTGGGCTGGGGACTCCAAGGGGTGCTGTGCCCACCTGAGTGAGGCTCTGCCGCTCTGAAGCCTCCAGGAGACACAGCAGGAAGCCAAGGTCCTGGGCATCCATCTCTGCAAGGCACTGCAGGTCCTGTGCAGCGGCCACCACATCCCCCTTCTTGAGCCGGAGCAGCCCACGCCGGGCCCGGGCTGCCTCTGATGGAGGGGTGGGGTGCAGGACTTTTTGCATATGGGCACTGGCCTCCTCAAAGCTGCCTGTCAGGGATTGGGGAAGGACAGTCATGGTGGGGCTGGGGCAGTAGGGGGGGACACTGGGAAGCTCAGTACAGCATTTTTTGTTCAGCGCTGGCTCTGAGAGTGGCCTGTTAATGGAGGGCCTTAGTCCCAGAAGGAAGGAGCAGGGAACAGAGGGCCATAATCACACCTTGTTGGTCACATGGATTCACCTGATGACTGAACCCCCCACCTAGGGGGTGTCATTAAACTCCATGACCCCCAGGTGGAGCAGCAGGACTCAGAGCCCCCTCACCATGGTCACTGCACGGACCTGTTTTCTCTCCTGAGTAGGGCTGCATGGGATCAGAGCAGCCCCCAGGGGCCCCAAAGGCCTTGGTGGGGGCACCTCACAAGCTTGGAAGTGAAGATGACATGCCCAGGAAATGCAGGTTGCAGAGAGAGCTCCCCGTTCAATTTAGTGCTGAAATATTCTCAGGATTTTGCAGTCAAGACTGACGTTTTGGCACATGTGGGCCTAAGACAGTCTCAACCAGAACAGGGCAGTCAGTAAACATTTGAATAAATGCATGAGTTAAAGAGGAGGCCTGAGCATCTGAGCCTTTCACAAAACACCAAATCACGGCTTCATCTCATCTCCCAGTGGACAAAGTTGCACAGGGGACCCACATGGGAACAGGTCACGAGTCCTGGGACTCAGTGTGGGAGGTACCTTAGATGCCACTGAGTCCAGGGTCTCTTTCTCCCATTTTACAGAAAAGAGTCCAAGGTGGAAGGAGTAGAGACAATGCTTATGTCCCGTGTCTAGGCAGACACATACCCACCGCAGCGAGCGCATCTGCCAGGAGCATGTGCCAGAGGGGCTGCCTGGCATCGATTTTGATCAGTGCCTTCCCTGCAGCCAGGAGGTTCTGGGCATCCTCGTCACCAAGGCGGACCCCTGTGTCCGGCAGCTGACTCAGGAGGGCCCGGCAGCGGGAGGAGAGGCTCTGGGTGATGAGGGCCTGGGCCTCCGGCTTCAGAGAGCGGATCTCGGGAACTGCGGTTCTCGGGCTGAGCCTCAGAGCGGAGAGGATGTCGTCCACAGCCTCCTGCAAGGGGAGGAGGGCAGGGTGGGTGGCAGAAATCGTCCCATATTTGTTGTGTTTCTCTCAGTGCCCTAGTGTTGGGGACACCAGAACGGGCAGATGGCCCGGTCCCTGCCCTTTCACCATAGGGTGAGGGTCAGTCAACAGGAGAGCCTATAGGGTGAGCTGTCAAGGCAGCGTGTGGTGAAGTTACAGCAATGGTATCAGAGTTCTGGACAAGGGTGATGGTCTGGAGCCCCAGAAGGGCCACGCTGATCAAGAACCTGCTATGGCACAGAGTGGGGCTTGGGCTGGCAGCAGAAGGGCCAGAGGCCAGGGCCTGAGTCTGCAGCTCCGAGGTGAGGAGGGGAAGAGGAGTCTGGAGGCCCTGATGGTGCTGTGGAAGCACATGAGGCCCAGGGAGGCTGGGCCCTTTAGGAGAGCCTTGACCCTGGTGAGTCATTTGCATCTGACCTCTGACCTGGACAACAGTTAGGAGCTGTGAAACCACCCTCAGGTCCACCATCTTGTTGGTTTTCTAGTTGTCCTTTTCTTTGTTCTTTGATGTCTTTTCCCCTCCTTTTCTACCTTCTTTTGGGTTAATTGAATAGGTTTAGTATTTTATTTTAGTTCCTCCTTTAGCTTCTTAACTCTGCCTCTTTTTGGGAATTCCCTGACTGCCCAGTGGTTAGGACTCTACCTTCCACTTCAGGGGGCACAGGTTTGATCTCTGGTCAGGGAACTAAGATCCTGTAAGCTGCGCTGTGGCCAAAACAAAAACACAACACAACAAAACAAGAAACTACCTCTCTTTAACATTTTCTAGCTCTTGTCCTATAGGTTACAAAGTCGCTCGCTCAGTTGCTCAGTCATGTCCGACTCTTTTGACCCTATGGACTGTGTAGCTAGCCAGGCTGCTCTGTCCATGGGGTTTTTCAGGCAACAATACTGGAGTGGCTTGCTATTTCTTCCTCCAGGGGATCTTCTTGACCCAGGGATTGAACCTGTTTCCTGCATTGGCAGGTGGATTCTTTACCACTGAGCCCATAGGTACATGGGCTCATGGGAAGCCCATAGGTACAAAATGTGTCTCTAGAAATGCCATCCCTTTGCCTTCTGGCTTCCATGGTTTCTCTGAAAAGTCAGTCATTGCTCATACTGCTCTTCTGTTGTTCAGTGGTCTCCAAATCTGCAACCCCATGGACTGCAGCATGCCAGGCTTCCCTGTCCTTCACTGTCTCCCAGAGTTTGCTCAAACTCATGTCCATTGAGTTGGACTGTTACTGTTGTTCTACTATATGTAATATTTCTTTTTCCCTCTGGCTGCCTTGAATATGTTCTCTTTATCTTTTGTTTTCAGAAATTTGATCAAGGTGTGCCTAAGTGTGGTTCTCTTTGTGTTTATCATCTTGGGATTTGTTGAGCTTCTTATAAAATTTTTGGGCATTATTTCTTCAAATACTTTTACAACAACAAATACATGTATTAATATAAATACATGCACATATATTTGCCCCATTGTTTCTCCTCTGGGACTATAGTTATATATATGTCAGACTGCTTGGTATCATCCCAGAGGTCACTGAAGCTCCCTTCATTAAGAAGAAAATCGTTTCCCCTACTCTGTTCTTCAGACTGGATAATTTCTACTGGATAATTTCTACCATCCTTAATTTTACTAACCTTTTCTTGGCAGTTTCCAACCAGCTGTTAAGCCCATCTGGTAAATTTAAAATTTTAGATACACCTTTCAGCTCCAGAATTTCCACTTGATTCTTCTCTATAGTTTCTATTTCTCTGCTATGATTTTCCATCTGTTCACTCATTATGAAAAATTTTCCTTGACGTTCTTTACATGTTTATAATCCCTATTTTAACACCTTTATCTGTTAATTTCAACATTTGCACCATCTCAAGTTCTGTTTCTATTGAGTACATAGTTTCCTGATTATTGGTCACATTTCCTGGTTCTCTGTGTGTTCAGCAGTTTTTTGATTTTGGGCTGGAAGTTGTGGATGGTACATTGTAGAGTCTGGACTATGTCACCATCTCATAAAGGAGGTTGTGTTTTATTCTGGTGGCTCATTTTGGTTCTGTTAGATTTGGTTTTGTTCCTTGTGAGGGCAGATCCATTTCAGTTTTGAATTTAGTTCTAAAATATGACCTTGACTTGGCCTCCCTAGTGGCTCAGTGGTAAAAAATCTGCCTGTCAAGCAGGAAACGTTGATTAGATCCCTGGGTTGGGAAGGTCCCTGAAGAAGGAAATGGCTACCCACTCCAGTATTCTCGCCTGGGAAATCCCATGGACAGAGGAGTCTGGCGGGCTACAGTTCACTAGGTCACAAGAGTCAGACATGACTGAAGTGACTAAAAACATGATCTTTACTTAGGACATGGTCTCAGCTGAGTGCCTAAGGTATTCAGAAAAGTCTCTGCTCTGGTGGGGTCAGGATTCCAAGATCTCCTGCCACCCATGAGCTCTGTGGGGCCCCTGCATGTGCAGATCAGCTCAGACAAGAACTCACCTGGAATCCCACGAAGACGTCTCCCCTCTGCATAGCCCCAGTTTCTCCTTTGCCCTTCATTGCAAATTTCAGCTACTGCACCAGCCAGAAATCCCAGTCTCTGCCTCCTTAGCTCAGCAAGCCGACTGCCCCACCTCCTGGTGAGTAACAGGAAAGGCTCCCCAGGCAGAAAGTCAGGTTATTTTGGGGCTCCTCTGGGGCTCCCCTTTTGTGGTTTCCCTTCTCTCAGGGATGGTAGGTCTCCACTGTCTGTTGTTCAGGGCCTGAAGACAGTTGTCATGTATTTTATCTAGGTATTTTGTTTTCAGAAGCCCAATATCTATTAACTCTTCTAGCCACACACTTTTAAAGTCCAGGAACGGGGTTCTCCAGGAGCAAGTATGTGTGGGACAAGGTCTTAGAGAGATAGAGTTCTTAGATGGCTGGATGGAAGTACGGTCCTCTCTGATCCTCCCTAGACCATGACCTGGATCCTACCTGACCCTGGTGCTGGCCAGTGGTAAACCTATTGGCTGGTTACCTTTGCAAGAAAAAAGTCCAGTTCTGTGCTGGCTCATGGGAATTCCAGCTGCCACCCATGGAGCCCTCACTGAGGGTCAGGCACCAGGCTGAATGGGGCTTCCCAGGGGGTGCAGTTGTAAGGAATCTACCTGCCAATGCAGGAGAGGCAAGAGACATGGATTTGACTCCTGGGTAAGGAAGGTCCCCTGGAATAGGATATGGCAATCCACTCCAGTATTCTTTCTTGGAAAATTCCACGAACAGAGGAACATGGAAGACTACAGTCCATGGGGTCTCAGAGTCAGACATGGCTGAGCACACTCGCACGCAACAGGCTGAGTATCTGACAGCCTTGAATAAGCACTTCCACCTCAAAGCTGAGGATCTGATAACCTTGAACAAGCACCCGTCCCCCCCATTTTACTGATGTTGAAACAACGCTCAGAGATGTTTCAGGATTTGCTCAGAAAGTTAGAGGTGGGGGAGAAGGGTTCTGGATTCTGGACCCTCGCAGGCTGACTCAGAGCTTCTCTCTTAGTGAAAGGCTGGAGGGCTTGTGGGCACTTGGCCTCAGCCCATCTCTAGGAGAAGGAAGTTTGTGGGGGGGAAGGTGGAGTAGCCTCTGCTTAGAGATGTTTCTGAGGCACCTCTCAGAGGAGCTGCTGGCATGTTGAGAGCACCCAGGGGCGGGGTTCCAGGGGTCCGCCTCCTGGCTGAATCCCGTCTCTGTTTAGTGGGCTTGTCTCTGAGAACCCAGGTGCTTTCCCAGCGCAGGAAGGGGCCTGCAGAGGGCTGGGTTTCCAGCCACACATGCGTGCCCAGGCTGGAACACATATCAGGTGCCAGTGCCCTCGGGGGGAAACGCGATACCCTGGCAGGCAGAAGCACAGTCTTCAGATGCTCTCATCCCAGTGGTATCTTGGATGGATCACTTTTCCTCATCTTCTGGGACTCCAGTCCTTAAGGAATTCAGAAACCTGGCAGGCTGGTTACCTCTGGGCTGTACGTTGACCCAGCGAAGCATCAGAGCAGACAGCTGGTTTCAGTTTCTCACCCATGACATCGCTCTTGGCTGCAAATGCCCTATTCCAGGGCTGTTTGGCTGTGGCTGCCTCTGAACGCAGCTTCTCTGTGGAAAGTACCTGCCCTGGGCCTGGCAGTGGATCACCTCCCACCCCCACCCCTGTATGCCAACCACCAGAAACCATAGGTCCTGGGTGGCACCATAGCTCAGGGTGGCACCCAAGAGGCAGCCAAGGCCTCTTTACTCTAAGGTGGGGCCCCCCAGTAAACCCGAGGCTTTGCACGTCCATCCACACTGATGGAAGCTGGGGGCACCGGGACTCTTCAGAGAGAAAGGCTACCTGAAACCAGGGATGTGACGGTGAGGCTCTGTGAGCCCCGGAGTGGGCGGGGTTTTGATGCATGTGTCACACTCGATACCTGGCCCTGTGTCCTCTCTCCTGGCAGGCTGAGAAGGAGGGCAAGGCCTCCCCTGAGCACCACCACCTGCCTTGTCCCAAGTGGGGAGCGTGGGACCGGTACCTTCTGCTTGTCCAGGGACAGGTGCAGGAGTGCCCGGCCGCAGAGTGCCTGTGCATTCCCTGGCTCAGCCCTCAGCACGGAGGTGAAGTCGAACATGGCCGTCTTCTTCTGGCCCAGGAAGCCGTAACAGCAGGCACGGGCGAGCAGGGACTCAGTGGCCTGATTTCCTGAAGGAAGAGGGCGTGGTGTCAGGATGTGAGCTGGGCATGGCCAGGTTCAGTGTGTCTGCCCTCACCCAGCAGTTTCTGCACTTGCCCTGGTGCCCAAAGGGTTGGGGGAAGGGGTGCACCAGCTCTGGGGTCACCTGGGGAGCTCACAGACTGCTGGGCACCAAGACACACTGGGGAGCAGTCTGGATTGGCCTAGAGGCCCTGGCTGTGCAACACAGCCTGGCTCCAGGAGCCCAACCTGGATGGGTGGTGTCTGGGAGAGTTGCTGGACAGTCAGAGGGGCCTCCTAGAGGCGGGGGCACTGCAGCTGCATCTAAGGTGAGGTGAAGGGAGGGACAAGGCGGGAAGGATCTGAGGACCTGGTTATGGAATGGCTGCAGGCATGAAAGTGCCAGCCTGGTCCCCCTGCCCTCAGGGCCTGGATGTGTGGGATGGAGCCCAGAATACAGGCGAGGGTCCCAGCTCAGGCCCCAGCTGACTGGGCCATCTCCTAGGCCTTAGCACGAGGGTGGCCAGGGGTCATGAAACACCGTGAACCAAGCATGTGCTCAGACTCCTGGTGCCTGACAACACCCCTTCTCCACATGGCACAGGCTCCCCTTATCCCCAGGTACCTGGCAGAACGGGGGTGGGGGGAGGGGGGCGGGAGGTTCTTACCTGAGGCAAAGATGGCCAGAGAGAGGTAGGCGATGGCCTCCTTGGTGTGGGCCCCGCCCTCGGCCCCTCCTGGTCGTGCCCGCAGGATGGCCAGGGCCCTCGCGTGGCAATGGCCCCAGAGCAGCTGCCGGTCCTCGTGACAGAAGACGGCCAGGGCGGACTGGAGGCAGGCCGTGTCCCCGGACTGGACCACCTTCTTCACCAGCTGCAAGGGAACGGGTGTCACCACTGGGTCCTCTCTGAGGCCCGCCCAGACAGCTCCACCCCTATCCTTCGCTCAGGGATGAGGCTTGCAGGGGCGTGGCAGGCAAAGGCGTGGCTCATGGGGGCGTGGCTCTCGGGGGAGGGACTTCAGGCTGGGGTGGTGGTGGTCTTAGCCTCCTTGAGCCGCACCGCCTCCTCCTCCATTACCCGCAGGCAGAGATCTGGCCTCACGGACCTGCGCACGGCAGATCTGAGAAAGTTCAGGGAAAGCGGGCTTTCAAATTAATAAAGTGACAGAGGCCCGGGGAGTCCTTCAGAAGGCACCAGGAGGGACCCTGGGACCTGTCCCTGCTCTGGGCGGAGTGAGTGGGGAGGGGGCGGAACATAACTTCACAGAGACCGAACAATGCTGCCCCTGCCCACTGCACTTGTGTGGACGCCGGTCCCAGAGCAGGACCGGCAGGACCCAGAGCATCCTTCCCTCCCACCCTTATGTCCCAACTCAGGGCGACCAGAGCCCAAAACAGGCCAGAGGGGAAGAAGGAGGCGGACAGCTTCCACAGCCCTGCCCCAAAGCCTGACATCTTTCCCCCGGGAACATGATCTGCCCTCACAGGACCTGAGGGAGGCGAAGTCACACTGCTCCTGGGAGCCAAGTGGTCTCTGAGTGAGGAGAGAAGGCTGGAGGGCCTGGGGGCTCCTCTGCTGCTCCTCCACCCTGGGACAGGGTCACCAGCAAGCCTAGTTTACTTGGGAGATTTGGGACTAAGCTCCGCTGACACTCAGCTCATGGCTTTTTCTTCATAACAACAAAGGCAAATACAGAGCACTACTGCATGATGGAGGTTGGCTGGACCCTGGGGTACCTGCTGCAGCTAATTCTCATGAGAATCTGAAAGGCCAGGGTACAGTTGAGGAGACTGAGGGTCAGAGAGGTGAGGACCTGCTGGAGGTGGCAGAACTGGGGCTGAGACAAGCTGTGCCTGGGACAAGCTGGGGCTGGGACAAGTCTGGGTGCAGGGTGTTGAATGAGGGGCCAGTGGGGGCCTGGTGCCCTCCACAGCAGTGTGCCCTGTGTCGAGCTGCCCTGCTGTGGCCCACCGGGGCCCTCTCACCTGGTTGGCGTCATAGGAGAATCCCCTCCGGAGCTGCAGCAGGGCCAGCCGCGCCAGCACAGGGGCCGCCTGAGGCCTCTGGGAGAGGGCCGCCAGCAGGGCCTTGTGGGCATCGTCCAGGCAGCCCAGGCAGTACAGGGCATCAGCTGCCAGGAGGCGTGAAGCCTCATCCTCCGTGTCCAGTTCTGTCAGGAGCGTGGCCAGGTGGTGCACGCCGTGGGCGTCCCTGTGGAGAGAGCATCTAGGGGAGAGCTGACCCTTCCCTACACCCCTTCCATCTGCCCAGGAGGTAGGCTGCAGGCAAATCCTACCTCCTGCACCTTGTCCAGGCAGCTCCCTTCCTGCTACATCTCAGAGACCAGGTTTCTGCAGGAGGGCCCCGGCTCATGCTGGCTGCAGAGCCCGGAGCTGCCCTTTCTGACCCTCTCCCGCCCTGTGGGGCAGGCATTTCACAGATGAGGAAGTGAGGCTGTATGCTGACCCCCAGCCCACTCTGCCCTAGTTTTCTTTTCTGCAAAAACAGCTAACAGTGTTGGCCTTGCAGGGCTCAGGTGTGTGGTCGGCAAAGCTGCACTTGTAATGACCCTGGGGCCCTCTTGGGAATGAGCATGAGCTCCTACTGGGACACAGCTGGAGCCTGGAATTTGATGGTTCCCAAGAGAACAGATATAAAGGGCCCCAAATCTCCTAGAAGAAAATTCTTCCTCACCAGCAAATCAAAGCGATGCAAATGAAGGAACCAGTGTGGGGCCCAGGAAGCCAGTGTGTGTGTGTGTGTGTGTGTGTGTGTGTGGTGTAGGGATAAGGATGCCAAATACACCAGGGACCCCCCAGCTCAGTGTTGTTAGTTTTGCTAAAACACCTTCTCACCACCTCCCAGCAACCAGAGAAATGCCAATCAAAACATCTGCAGGTTCACCCACTGGACTGCTGAAGAAATTTGCAGAAGGAGCATCAGGGCTGGAGCATGTGGTCTGATGGGCAGGTGGGCAGCTCCAAGGTCAAGGGCCTCACAGGGAGCCTTGCCCTCTGACCCCAGAACTCAGCTTCTGTCGAATCTTTAGGGCAGAATAGTCCAAGACTGGATGTTACCTGGGTAGCATTATAACTAAGAGCAGAGGAGCTGGGAATGCCCGAAGCCCTGATGGGATGTTCACAGGATGAGCTGCCAGGCTGTCTGAGAAAGGTAAATAGCACAAATTCAGTTTTGTGAACTCTATTTTATATGCACAAAGAGAAACAAGGGAATGCAAACACTGGGATGATGGGTAAGTTCTGTTTTTTTCATTTCCATTTTTGAGTTTCTAATTTTCTAAGTGCATAATATATCTGCCCTTTGGGACCAAGGGTCCAAGATCTGGGCCCCAGGACTAAACCCCCCACCAGTGCCTTAGGGAAATCACCTAGCAACTCCCTGCCTCTGTTTACCCATCTATAAAGTGGTAGGGCACACACCCCGACTACCTTGGAGTAGACCAGAATGAAGCAGCAGCCCCAGGTGGGTGCGCGGGGCTAGTGTTTACCCTTCCTGCACAGCGGGGCTGTCTGTCTCCTCGGCCTTAGTCCGGCGGCCCTGCCAGCTCTTGGGTCCTGGCTCTGGCCTCCGCTGCAGCATCTTGCGGCCCTCCTCGCGCAGCACGGTCAGCAGCAGCCCCCGTTGGTTCCAGGGCACATAGGTCTTGGTGACGAGCAGAGTTTCCTCGGGGCCTAGGCGGCAGGCGGTAACGTAGTCCAGTGCGCCCAGGAAGGCGCTGCCCGCCAGCACTCTCAGCAGCCCGCGGCCGCACAGGGCGCGCACGCAGCCGCTCAGGTGCGGCGGTCCCAGCTCCACCACCGCCTGGAAGTCCTCCTGGGCGCTCCCTGAGTCGCCAGAGTGTAGAGCAGCAAAGCCTCGCAGCGCCATCAGGGGCGCGCTGTCCCCGGCGCGGTCCCCGGAGAGCGAGGGCCGCAGCAAGCGCTCGCACAGCGCGCGGGGCGCCCGCCGCGTCCCCGGCCAGCAGCAGGCACTCGGCCAGTCGGGTGCCCAGTGCCGGGCGCGCTCCGGGAGGGGCGACTCGACACAGGACCCGGAGCGCGCGGGTCACCGGGACCAGCAGCTCACGGCCAGAGTCCTCGCGGAGCTCGAGACGACTCCGCACGGTCTCCTGGAAGTGGGGAGAAGCCCAGGTCCGCAGCCTCCTGCACTCGGGCGTACAAGCGCTCCCGGTCCCCGGCGGAGAGCACGGCCTCGAGCTGCCTCCGAGCCCCTGAGGGGCTCTCGCGGAAGGCCCGGTGCAGGTCCCGAAGCAGATCTTGGGCCCCGGTGTCTAGGAAAAAGGTCGCTGCAGCGCGAGTGACCAACAGGGTGGCCAGACGCTCACCTGGGGAGAGAACAGAGGCGTTGGTTCTGTCTGTTGGGCCATGTCCTCTAGGGGCGCCACCTGTAGACTCCAACCCTCCAGTGGAAGTGAAGCATCTCATGACAAGCACCTGGAGTCTCTCAGAGGCCAAGGACACGGCATGAAGAGGATGAGGGCTGACAGGAGGCCAGGAGCCCCTCAGAGGGTTCCTGGCCTCTAGAACACAGGCTCAATAGTTGTGGCACACAAGCTTAGTTGCTCTGAGGCATATGGGATCTTCCCAGATCAGGGATCGAACCTGTGTCTCCTGCATTGGCAGGTGGGTTCTTTACCACTGAACCACCAGGGAACCCCGGGGTCAATTTCTGTTGACTTCTTTATCTCCTGACGGTGGCTCACCTTTTATTTTTGTTTCTTTGTATGTTTAGTCATTTTAAAAATTGTACACTAGACATCTGGTTGATTTTTTGTAGAGACTCTGGGTTCAGTTATGTTTCTTTGAAGAGAGTTGAATTTTGTTTTAGCAGGCAATGAATGTTCATTGGAAGGACTGATGTTGAAGCTGAAACTCCAATACTTTGGCTACCTGATGCGAAGAGCTGACTCATTTGAAAAGACCCTGATGCTGGGAAAGATTGAAGGCAGGAGGAGAAGGGGACAACAGAGGATGAGATGGTTGGATGGCATCACCAACTCAATGGGAGATGAGTTTGAGTAGACTCTGGGAGTTGGTGATGGACAGGGAGGCCTGTTGTGCTGTGGTCCATGGGGTTGCGAAGAATCGGACACGACTGAGTGACTGAACTGAATTGAAACTGGCTAGGATCAAACTCCAAATTCTGTCTTCTCAAGTGGGCAGCAGCTGAAAATCCCATTTAGTTCTTGCAGCTTCCAGCTGTTACTTTTTCAGGCCACCCAGTTTCTTGTGTGTGCAGGTCAGTGGACAGCCAAGGATTTAAGTGGATTTAATATACAGATTTAATCTCCTTGCAAGGAGACCAAACCAGTCATTCTTAAAGGAAATCAACCCTGAATATTCATTGGAAGGACTGATGCTGAAACTGAAACTCCAATACTTTGGTCACCTGATGAGAAGAGCTGACTCACTGGAAAAGACCCTGATGCTGGGGAAGATTCAAGGCAGGAGGAGAAGGGGACGACAGAGGATGAGGTGGTTAGATGGCATTACTGACTGGATGGACATGAGTTTGAGTAGGCTCTGGGAGTTGGTGATGGACAGGGAAGCCTGGAGTGCTGTAGTCCATGGGGTCATGACTTAGTGACTGAACAATGAAGAACAGTAATACATGGATTTGGGGTCTTACCTCTTTTCCTACCTGAATGTGGCTCTCTCCTTTTTAGGATTTCCCCTCTAACTTTGCAACTACTTTTCTCATCCCTAGTTTCTTTCATATGACATCTCAAATGAGTAAAATGGCAACTTGCTGTCCTATGTGGATTGAGGAGTCAAAAAGCTGCAAAACTACAAATCTCACCTTGTGTAGTCTTCATCTTTTAGGGTCAGTCTCTGGTTTCTGCCTGCATTTTGTCACTGTTCAACTGCCAAATATTTGCAGTTTATATTTTGCCCCAATTTTATAGTTATCTGTGGGGCACGCAATTTAGTTCAGCTAGTTCAACATTATTGAAATCCACAATCTTTTATTGTTAGATTAAAAAAATTTTGACAATCTGGTGGTGAGGGAATATAACATGCTATATAATATTACCACTGTTGTTTTAATTTTCATTTTCCTGATTGCTGGTGAGGCTCATTTATTTAAAAATAGTTTCCTGCCAATCTGGTGGGTAGAGAAAGCGGTATCTCATTGTTTTAATTTGCATTTGTATCATTACTATGATGTTGAATATTTTCCACATGTTTATTAGCCATCTGTGTTTTCTCTTTTGGGAAATGCATTTGCCAGTTCTTGTACTGGATTTTTTCTCCCTTATGGATATGTAGGAATTCTTCAAATACTCTGGGTACTCATCTTTTACCCACTGAATATTTTGCAAATATTTTCTCTCTGTTGTGGATTGTCCTCTCATTTTCTACAATTATGGGAAAAATAGAAGTTTAAAAATTTCAATTCAATCAAATGTATCAAATTTTTCTTTATTGTTTCCATTACTTTGGCATCTTAAGAAGCCTAGCTGTACACAGAACCTTAAGATATTCTCGCATATTTTCTTTTAGAAAATGTAAAGTTTAGCTGTTAACATAATTCACCTGGAATTTACTGTTTTTGCATGGTTTGAGGTAGAGAATCAGTACTATGCATTGAATCATGGTCCTCTTTTCTCCCCTATAACTTTGCAATGCTCACTCTCATATATTAAGTTCCAGATAATTATAGGTCTGTTTCTGGCCTCTCTAATTTTCTTCAGTTCATCTATTCCTTAAGTCAATATCTTTCTGTATTGATTAGTATAGCTTTGTATTAACTGGTAGAGAAAATCCTATACCACTGTCTTCTTCTCCATCTTCTCCTCTTCCCACTCCCCTTCTCTTTCTGCTCTTACTCCTTCTTCTTTGTCTTGTCTAGTTTTGGTCCTTTGCTCTTCTACTATCATATCAAATATTTCTACCATAGACATTGGCTATCTCTCTGCTTACAGAGGCATTATTTATTCTCTTGTAATAAAGTTTTACAGTGTTCTCCATAAAGTCATATGACTCATTGAAATAAATTATTTTCTTTTGCTACAGTAAAAGGTGTACTTTAAAACCATTAAGCTCCTGTTCATTGCTGGTGTCTATAAACATAAATACTTTTTGTATCTCCTGTTAAATTCTACTCCTATATCTAATACATTTTTGTTGTTTCTGTTGGGGTTTCTACATAGCTAATCATATTGTCTGAAATAATGGTTGCTTTATCTCTTCCTTTCTAGACTTATTATTTCCCCTTATTGCATTGGCTAGCATCTCTACTGCAGTGATGTATAAATGGGGGAGTGGGCAGCCAGCACATTCTTGGTTCTAAAATATCACCATTAAGTATGATATTTTGGTAGGTTTTGATAGATTTTATCTTTTCCATTTAAGTAAGTTTGCTTCTATTCCTGTTGTTTAAATTTTGGAGATGTTAAATATTATAAAATACTTTCCCCTAATTTATTCTCTAATTTCTTTTTTCTTCCATTAATGAATGTTGTAAATTATATTATTATGGAAACATAAGCCTATAAGTCCTGTATTATTTAAGTCAGTTTTGGCTAAAGGATGCATCAAAAACCAATGCTTTGACTCAGTATGCAGTTATATCAGCTACCGTTGCTGTGTAACAAATTGCCACAAAACAACTGTTTTCTATTTGCCATGATTCTTCTTCAATTTGGGCTGAACTGGCAGTTCTGTTGGTCTTACCTGGGATCACTCCTATGGCTGAAGCCATCTGGTGGCTCGACTGGGCAGGCAGGTATAAGGTGGCCACACTCACATGTCTGGGGTGTTGTTGTCAGCCATGGGCTGAGCCTCCCTCCTGGTGTGTGCCCTCGTGATTCACTAGTTACCCTCTGTGCATGGCACTGGGGAGGTACCAGGAGGATGGAGATGGAGCCTGGCTTCCAGAACCACACAACATCACTTCCACTGTTTTCTGCTGGTCCCAGCTAATCTCAAGGCCAAGCCAACTCTGTTTTCATGCTGGGTGAACCATGGCTATGTCTCTCACCTACCCCAGTAGTTCTTAAAGAGGAATCTTGAACAAACAGGACACAGCTGCCAGGGAATTTCCAAAGATAAGCAGTCAGGAAACTTCGACCCCTGGGAGATGTGACTCTCGTTCTGTATCTTGTCCTCACATATGTGTCCTCACGAGTGTCCCTGTATTGTTGTTGTTGTTCAGTCGCTAAGCCATGTCCAACTCTTTGTCACCCCATGGACCATGGACTGTAGCATGCCAGGCTCTCCTGTCCTTCACTATCTCCCAGAGTTTGCTCAGATTCATGTCCATTGAATTGGTGATGCCATCCAACCATTTCATCCTCTGTTTCCCCTGTCTCCTCCTGCCCTCAATCTTTCCCAGCATCAAGGTCTTTTCCAATGAGTCGGCTCTTCACATCAGGTGGCCATAGTATTGGAGCTTCAGCTTCAGTATCAGTCCTTCCAACAAATATTCAGGATTGATTTCCTTTAGGATTGACTGGTTGGATCTCCTTGCAGTCCAAGGGACTCTCAAGAGTCTTCTCCAGCACTACTATTCCCTGTATCTCCACCTACTAAGAAGGACTGAGGATACTCCCAAATATGGAAGACTTTGTTCAATGTTTCCAGGGACTTCGGATAAGTAGCGTTGAGAATAGAATGCATTTGTTATAGGAATCTGCATTTGTAAAAAGTCTGTTATAGCAAAATGTATTCATTCACATAGTAAGCCATGCTTGTGCGGGTGTGATAAGGTGGCTCCCAGTGATGTAAGTGATTTTGGCCTAATTAAGGTGGTGATTTGTAGGGAAGGTTCTCCTGTCCATGTCATAACCCAGGCAGGACAGACAGCTTCCTGCCGTCTCTAGGGGGTGGGGAGCAGAGTTTTTCTAGAACATGTTCCTCGAGGCTGCGGCCCATTGGAGGTTCTGGATTTCTGTAGGGGCTCTGTTTTTTTGTGCTAAGTTGCTTTAGTCGTGTCTGACTCTTTGCAACCCAGTAGACTGTAGCCTGCCAGGCTCCTCTGTCCATGGGATTCTCCAGGCAAGAATACTGGAGTGGGTTGCCATTTCTTTCTTCAAGGAGTCTTCCCAACTCAGGGATTGAGTCCAGATCTCTGCATTGCAGGTGGATTCTTTACTGATTGAGCTGCCACGGAACCCCAGTACATCCAGGTTGTCACTGGTTCTTCTGACCAACTGGCTACAAATCAAGGTTCCTCTGAACACCTCTTTGTTTAGTCGCTCACTCCTGTCCAACTCCTTGTGACTCCATGGACTATAGCGCCAGGCTCCTCTGTCCACAGAATTCTCCAGGCAAGAATACTGGAGTGGGTTGCCATGCGCTCCTCCAGGGGATCTTCCTGACCCAGGGATAGAACCTGAATCTTCTGCATTGCAGAAGAGGCAATGCCTTAGGTGCCCACTGAGGCACCTGCAGGGGCTCTACTGGCCATTAAAATGAAAGACTTGCCCCTCACCCTGGGAGTTGCTGAACGACCCCAGCTCACAGGCCACTGTGTTTTTGTGCTTTGGGCACCAAGGGCCTCCTACTCAGGATTCTGTTGTGACTCTGTTGAGCATTTTTAGGTCATTGATAGTAGGAGGACTGCAGGGTGTCTGCTCTGGCATATTCCTAGAAAGAAATCTGCTCACTTTTCAGTTCTGTTTGGTCCCCATCTCACCTTGGCATCACCAGGAGCCTCTCAGTCACACTGGACAGACATGCCCCGCCCCCTCTGCAAGGATTTGGCAGAGGCAGCTCTTCATCTCATAAACGCAGATGTCATCACCCTGCGGGCTCCCGAGTTCCCTCCTTCTTCTTGTCTTCCTATCCCCTTTGCTGGGTCCTTTTTTGTGGGGATCAGTGTGGTGGGCAGTTAGCAGCACATGAGGGCCAAATTCCAGCCTCTGTGAACACTCCGAGTACCCTTGGTGGCCCCATCAGTGGAGTGGATATGCCTGCACCCAGCTTCCAGCGGTGCTGTGCTGTGTGGTGCTGTGTGAAAATGCTTCTCATACCCAAAGAGTGGATCTGCCCATGGAGTGGCAGCTCCCAAGCCCCCACCTCTAGGTGTCCAGCTGCCCCACCCTGTCCTGGGGGCTCTCCCGATCTGGACCATGACCATCAATCTCTTCTTGTGTGGATGATCCCCAAACACCTTGAGACCATGCCCCTGGGATCTCACGGTTCACGTGTCCAGCTGCCTAAGGACATATCCAATTGATGGGCTCAAGGAACATTTTGGAAGAACTTAGTGGGTGATTGGAGAGCACTTAGTGGTGACACCATTTTCAGGGTTTGATACACAATTTCACTGAATCTGCCCAGTAACCTTCAGAAGCGGGTGCGACCACCACCCCCACATGTGCACAGGGAGGCCAGCGGGTGGCAGGGAGTTGGGAGTGGAGTGACAGGCTGGTGCGTGGCTCCCGGGTACTCCTAACCATGGCCCCACTACTTCCGCCCCCACAAGAGGAAGGACCAAGCAAAGGGGCCGGGCAGGAGCAGCATCTCAAACTGGGGGTGTCTCCAGCCCCTGAGGCCCCCTTTCCTATCTGCTCCTCTCCATCCTCTGCTATCTAGTTGCTGAAAGTGAACTCTTAAAGTCATTCTCGATCCTTCCCTGTGCCCCCCTCCTCCCCCTGTCACTACATCCGGTCAGTCTTATCATTTCTGTCTCAGTGATAACTCAGACCTGGACAGCATCCAGCCTCTGGCAGTTTCTCTTCTCAGTCTGGCCCTCAGGACATGCTCTGTGCACAACAGAGGAGACTTGAAAAATGCAACTCAAAGCACCTCACTCCAGTTTAAAACCTCCCTGACTTCTTGCTGCTCTGAGGAGAAAATCCAAAGTCAGCCAGAGGGCTTAGCCGCGGCTACTGCCTTTAGAGCCTTCTGTTGCCCTCTGCCCCCACCCACAGCCCCCTGCCAGCCATGCTGGATCCATTCAGTGGCATAGGCACCCCAAGTTATTTCTCACATTCTGTTTCTGCTGCCAATCCTTCAGTCTCAGCTCAAATGATGCCTCCTCCAAGAAGCCTTCCCTGACCAGCAGGCTAAAAGAGCACCTCGCATAGTTGCACAGTGCTTTCTCAAAGCACAAAGTTTGTTTTTTTTCCTTGGTGCTCTGTAAGGTCAGGGGCCTGTCTGTTTTGTCACTGTGGTGTTCCCAACCCCAGCACAACCCCCACCCCCACCATAAGAAGGACTTAACCAAGCAGTGAAGTGACAGCAGGAGCAACTTTCGACCTGGTCCTTGGTGGGTGTGAAGGGTATGCCTACCTTGGGGTCTGCAACCTGTTGGGGCAGCCTCCAGGGCCCGACTGCAGGCTGCCCGGCAGTCCTCATACCTGCCATGCTGCAGCAGGGCTTCAGGCGACGGGGTGATGCTCCAGATGCCCCCAGGGTCCAAGGCTGCAAGGAGTCCCTGGCAGTTGGTCACCTGTTGGCTGGCACTGTCCCCAGCCTCTTGATGCTTGGAGATGTAGTCCTGGAGGGCTCTGACCAGAGCAGGGAGGTAGGGCTGCTGATGCGTGTGAACAAAGGCCACAGTCCGGTCGGCGCTCTCCACGAAGGCCTGGATGTAGTCGGCCACCCCAGTGTGCACCTGTGTTCCGGACAGGACCCAGGCCAGGGCACGGGTCAGCTGCAGCTCCAGGCTCTGCTGGGAGTGGGCGTCCAGCAGGACCCCGCAGCGCCGCACCACTTCCCCATGGTGCCCGTGTGCCAGCAGGCTGGCCAGGGAGTGCAGGGCTGCAACAGGGTGGTCGGGGCAGAGGGTGGCCAGGAAGGCGCAGGCCAGGGTCCCTGTCAGGGAGACCACCGTCATGCCGTCCCAGTGGATGGCTGGGATCTGGCTGTCACCTCGGCACCAGGCCTCTAGGGTGGCCACCACAGATGACCCCCGAGTCTCGGGCAGGGCGGCTCGGACGCTCCGCAGGGCCGAGGGAGCGTGGCAGCTGAAGGCAGCCAGATAGAAGGCGGTGGCCAGCGGGGTCTCCCCCAGGGCCAGGTGGTGGTCACCTTCTCGGCAGAGGCAGGCCACGAGCTCCTGGGCTGACATCATGCCTGCACCTCTGATGGGCCCATGTCTGTCCTCACAGCACCTGGAGGGGGAGTATGGTTAGTGCATAGGTGGCCCACCTGGCCTACGGGCCCCCCAGTCCTGCTTCAGGGCTGCCCCCTGCCCCTCCACACTGAGACCCCAGGGTCAGCGTGGAGCCCCTGAGTGAAGACAGGGTGAATTCAGCCACCAAGGGGTGTCTGGGTTGCCTGCCCCGCAGGCATCTCCACCTGGCTGGGGCACATCTCCCAGGCCAGGCCCCCAGTCGCTTTTTGCCTCCAGGCCTCAGCTTCCTCCTCTGCAGAGGGGGCCATGACCCTGCTCAGTAGTCAACCCTCGATGGACATCTGACTTCTGAGTATCCACATGGGGAAGAATCAGGCAACCTGAGGGGTCAGGGACCCCTGGCCCTCACTCCAACTGCTGCCCCTACTAGCATAGAACCACTCAGGAAGGTGGGCCCTCCCACCGCCCATCTGGGTCACACAGGCATCCTGTACGCCTTCTCAGGGCTCTGAGTTTCCACTGACCGCCCAGCCTCAGGACCACCGCCCTGCCCACCTCCCACACCTGGGCAAGGCAGGGAGGAGGGGCGGTGCAGGTAGGGCTGGGGTGGTGAGGAGCACTTGGCCAGCTCTTGGGTGAGGTGGGGAGCCACGCTGGTGAGGGGGGCAGTTCTTGAGGTCAGTTCCAGGACCAGCCCTGCTGCAGGCCTCTCTCTGTCCCCAAACCTTCCCGCCTGAAGAAAGGCTCACTTGCTGGGGCTTTCTCTCCTGGTTCTCCAAATGCCTGCAAACAACCCCTCTACCTAATGCTTGCTCTCTGACACACACTGAGACACAGACACACACCCGTGTGCACACACTTAGGCACTCACATGCATATGCACACACAGGGCACACACGTAGGTGGCACACACGCATGCTCACAGTCGCCTGTCCTCCGAGGGTGTGCGGGGTGCGCGGGGAAGGAAAAGGCTCGCCACCCAGACTTGGGGGCGGCCAGGTGGAGGGGCGGTAGACGCGGCTCCGCCGGTGGGTCCGCGGATCTGGCCTCCCAGAGGCGCCCGGGGTCGGGAGGGTGGGTCCGTTTCCCTAGAGACTGTCAACAGCCCGGCGGTCTGGCTGCTCAGCCGCGCCCCCAGCGGCCCGGCGCGACCCCGCCCCGGACCCCGCCCCCTGTGCCCCCTAGCCGCCGCCGCTAGACCAGGCTGGGCTAGGGTAGGTGGCCTCTGGATGCTGGGGAGGAGCTGCCCGCAGTCTAGGGCACACCCCCAGACCCATCCCCTCACAGGTGGGGAAGGAGCTCCGCGGAGGTGGGTGGGCCTGGGGGCCCCTGCACCCCCAGAACTCTGCCTTGCTGCTTCAGTGCCCCTTTCTACCGTCCACGCCCCTCCTGCAGGGTGCTTCCGAGGAAACCGGTCCCCAGGTCACCTGTCCACCTGGGCTCCTGTGGGTCTCCCTCCCTAAAGTCTACTCTCTGTCCAGCAAACAGACCAGACCCCCCCCTTCCCACCACACCTCGTCGCAGCAGAGGGCCTATCCGCTCCTTGAGATGAGGCCCGGAAGGTGGCCCTAAGGGGCTGTGATACGCCCTGCTGGCCCAGGATCACCTGGACTGTGGTGGAGGAAGGCCGGTAGCATCGGCTGATATTTTAGGAGTTGGCTCCCTCTCAGGAGGGAGGGGGATGGGTGGGAGGAGGCAGCAGAAGTGGGCAGGGCAGAGCTGGACTGAGGCTGTTGCCCTGGGGTCTGAGACGCTGAACCCTGCCCTGGTGGGGCCACAGGGAGGTGGATGAGTTGCACCTCCCTGGAGGGGTGGTCCTGTTTACGGTGAAGTCCCCTCCTAACTCAACATGCCAAAGTTCCCAGATGCCAGGCGCACCCCTGTCTTTGTGGGGCTCAGGGGACCAGGTGGAGTGACCGCTTGGGCACTGGGTGCTGTGGGGCAGGGATGTCCTCTCCAGGGTCCTGGTCCCTGGGAAGTGGCCCCCTCCAGCCCGACAGGGGGGCTCCCAGGGAAGAAGCGGAGTCTGGGCTCTAGGTCTGCAAGGGTCAGGCAGCTGTGATCAGCATGGCCTGGTCCCCTTGTCCGGCTCCTGGACTTCTCTTCAGCTCCTTGACATTCACAAAGGCACGGCACCCAAATGAGCGAGCAGGGACCCAGTGGTGACAGCTTATGGAGAGATTTCCTGTGACTTTGATTACTTTCATTTTATTACCCTAATTAGGCGAGCCAGTAATGGAGCGGGGCTGTCGTGGGGCTGTGGGGAGGGCCTGGGGCATGGAGGCGCAGTGCTGCCTGACATCCCCCGTCACATTAGCCCGATGGGTCCCCCGCGCCTCTGCCCTGGCGCACAGTGCCCGCAGGCCCTTGGGCGCTGGCCAGATGAGCCCAGTGATCTCGGTGGGCTGGAAGCTGTGATGGTGGCCCCACCTGGGAGCAGTACATCTGGATACAGGTAACCTCAGGGCACCTTTGGGATGCAGAACCAGGAGCAGCTATCCTGTATGCAGAAATGTGTTGCTTTAGATGCCAGTGTGACCACTGAATTCAAAAGGAAGGCGTTTCTTGTCTGCATCAGCAGGTTCTCACTGTTTCTGACTGGCATCCAATTGGAAGTGATTCTGGGTACTTGCCCTTTGCACCGCTGTGGCCCTCAAAACCCTGACAGGCCAGGCCACATCTTTGTGGGGAGTGTGCGGCTCTTCTGCAGGTTTAGGGGTTGCGTGGGGTGTCATTGTGGTGGAAGCACTGAGGCTCCAACTGAACACTCTTGGGCGGATGCCTTGTGGAGCCAGGAACGGAGCAGGTGTCAACCCTGGGCCCGCGGCCCCCAGCATCATCACTGCCCACCACAGGATGCGGGCTCTGTCCACCAGCTGCCTCAGGGGATGTGGTCAGAACTGGGAAGGTTTAGGGGTGCCACCCAGTCCCCCGCAGAACTCCCTATGCTCCCCAAGATGGCCGTGAGACAGTTTCCCCAAAGGACATGGGTGATGTCGTCTCGGTCCCAGTGTTAGCATGTGGTTGCTTTTCTGGGTAATGTCCTAGTCACACCACTGACCGAGACAAAGGCCACCAGATGGAGAGAATGCTTAGCCCCTGTTTCCAGAACCATCTTCGGCGTGAGCAGGGGCATGGCAGAGAAGTTGGAAATAGAAGGAGTTGGTGAAAGTGGTCGGGTGGTGATGGCTTTGCAACTGACCTTGTATTTGTGTGACTTTTACCTTGTGCGAGGTGGGATGTGATGAGTGCTCTGGGCCCTTTTAGCAGGAAGATGCAGAGCAGTGGAGTTGCTTGCCCGGGGACCAGCTCCCTGGGCCCAGCCAGAGCTCAATCTGAATTTTCAGGATCCCCTCCCCTGGGGTTCCTCTAAGAGGAACTGTGGGGGCATTGGTTTACCCATCGGCTCCACTGAAGCAGGTGCTGGTCCATTTCCTGCCTGTGCACCTGCCTCTCCAAGGTCAGGCCTGATTCCAGCGCTGGGCCCAGAAATCATGAGGCGGTGCCGGGTGTGCCCCACTCCTACTGTGGCCCTGCCTGCAGACCCCGCTGTGACCCCCGGAGGACAGTGGGTTGGAGGCTGTTCCTCCTCTGCCGTCAGGGAGACTGGGCCTCCATGACTGTGCCTCCTGAAGCCTGTGGGCTGCCTCCACCACTGGGCCTCCAAGTGGGGGCCTTGACACAAACAGGGAGGCAAGCTGGTTTTGTGCTCCCCTGGCCATTAGGGAGGAGAGGCCAGACATCCCCCACCTGTCTCCCTGGGAGCTACCTTGGGGACCTCTAGCCTACTGACTCCCTCACACCTGCCCCCTCCTCCCCAGGCACCAGCTAGGAAGGCAGGCTCCTGGAGGCTCTGTCAACCTCAGTTAGAAAGTGCAGCTCTTAGCAACAGCCTGTGACTACTCCCAACACCCCCAAAGGTGACTGTGGGTTCTCAGGGTGACTGCCTCTCTCCCTAGGAGCAGCTCTAGTCATCTCTCTGGGCTCAGTGGTCCCCAGCATCCTGGACTCCTCAGGGTGGTCTCCCAGGGTGTGTGAGCCACCCAGAGCCCCCTAACTGCCAGGGCTCAGGGCACCATCACCCCTCTGCTTAGCCCCTCCATCAACCCCAAGAGGCTCACCTGTGGAGCAGCGGCCAAGTACACCAGTGCACCGGCGGGGAACACGGTGGGGACACCAGCAGGATCCCAGGGACCAGGGTAAGTGAGAGTCTGGTTGTCACCAGATGAAATTTCAGCTTCTCATCCCTGCTGCCCGTGGGCAGGAACTGTAGGCAGCACACTCCTCTGGAGTCTAGAGTCTGGAGCCTGGGGAAGGGGGAGACCCATGGGCCTGGATCCTTCCCTCCGCTGGCCTCCCCCTGAGCGTCCCAAAGGCCCGGCAGCCCTTAGACTGGCACAGGGGCCACACCTGTCCCATGCATCACCCTTCATCAATAATGCAGTGGGGGAGGCGCATCCCCTCATCCACTGCCCACCTGTCTCTTAATCTCAATTACAGTGGCTGTGACTTGCCAAGGCCACCTCTGCCTTCCGGGCACTAGAGTGGGTGAAGCTTGTGTTTAGGAAGGAGCAGGTGTGCGATGTTGAGGTCCTAGGCTTTTGGGGATGGGGCCCCTTTTTTATCTGGGAGACTTCTGGGGCTCCCCTAAACCCACACCTCCTGCCCGTGGGACCTGCCCTGCCCAGTACCCTGGTCATTCAGCCAAGCCATTGGTCCCCTTGTTGTGATCGCCCCCGCCCAGGTACCCTCTCCCTCCCCGCAAGCCTGTTCCTGCCCCAGGGCCTTTGCACTCCCCTCACTTTCTTCTCTGACCCACTTCCTCTGAAGTGATTCCCTGTTCCCCTCTGTTCCCTTGCCTGCTTCACTGCCCGGTACTGTCACTTGTCTGTTATTGGATTTTGTTGTTGGAATGTTGGCTCCAGGAGGGCAGGGTTGCCACAGCTCAGCAGGTACCTACCTGACAGGTGGGGGGGAAGGAAGGAAGGAAGGAGCAAGGCCAGGCCTGGCTCCCAGAGAGGCAGCTGGCCTTGTGTCACAGAGCTCCCCAAATTTGGCAACCTTAAGCAGACACCAGCTGCCATGGCTGCGAGAGCAGATTCTGAGGAACCAGCTCCTGAAAAGCAAGAAATTTGGGAAGTTCACTGTTCTCCAAAGCCACCTAACTTTATCCTTTGCCTTTTGCTTTCATCCAGAGCTTTTAGCCATCAGGGAATGGGGGAGATTGATGGGCTGAGTCCGTTGGCTGGTTTGTGCACAGAGCCTGTATTGGTTTTAACTAACCAAGTTTATCAACCAGGCATGGAATCATTAATCACACAGAAAAATAACACAGCAAAATGACTTTTCAAAATGTCGTTGGTATAATTATCAGCTTGCCCATTACACTAAATGCTGCCATTTATATCTGCGATGCTTAAGTATGCAAACAGTAATTAACGTGGTAATGAACTAGGGGCCCCAGAGCCTCCCCTCCCCGAGCTAATTTGCATGTTAATTATCATTAGCGACCAGGGAAACAAGTTATAAACAGCCTAATTAGCAGCTGGATCATTTTTACAAGAAATTGCCGTGCACTTTGACACGCGAGCGAGCCTTAGATTAATGGAGTCGGGCTGAGCTGCCCTCCTAGGGGGAGGGAGTGCCCTCTTGGAGTCGGCACCATGGTACCACGTCGGATGCATTGCAGCTCATTGGATGGGGGTGCCCAGAGTCTCAGGCTGGCCACCAGCCCTGTCCAGGGCACGGCCCCCTCCTTCTTGGCTGTGGTCTCAGGATGGACAGGAAGAGGCAAGGCTCTGGTGGGGCCAGGTGTGACCAGGGTGAGGGTCACCATTAGAGAAAATATCCCTCTGACAAACAGTAAGGAAACCTTCATTCCTTACTGCTGCAGCCAGGGAGAGGAGTCGGGCTCCTGTAACAGGACGAGGGGGTTACAGCCCAGGAGCAGGACTGGGGTGTGAGTGGATGGAAATTAGAAGAGCAGCCATCAAGGCTCTTGCTGAAGGCAGACCAGGGTGTTTGGGGTGGGGGCAGGGGATTGATCAGGTAGGGATGGTGATATGCTCCTGAGGCTGGGGTCGTTCTCCCCTAAGTGACTCAGCAGCTTTCCTGCTCCCCCTGGGCGTGGCAGGCTGAAGGCAGGGCCCAAGGATGAGGCCCAAGGATGAGGGCCCAAGGATGAGGATGGGGATCCAGGAGGCTGCCTGTCCGGGATCCGGTCAAGAGGAGAGTCCGTGTTCTCCAGGTTTGCACCAGCTCCTGTGGGGACCTGCAGCTCCTCGGCCAGCAGCGGGTCCGGTTGTGGGTCCTGCTCTGCACTGCTCTGCTTCTGGTGCCTTATGCCCCTCCTCCACAGAACAGCCCTCTGAGCAGGTGGCTGTGGTGTCCGGAGAGCCCTGAGTGATCATCTCTCTGACTGAACCACTCTCCAAGGGAGGTTCCTGCCTCAGGACCTTTGCACCTGCCTCTCTTGTCTCCCGAAGTCCCCATCCTCCAGACGCTGCTTTGGCTCGCTTATGCCATTCTGTTAGGAATCTGTTAAGATTTTCATCCTAAGAGAGACTGCCCCGCTGCCCCATCCAGAACCTACCTGGTCATGCATTTTACTGTCCATCTCACTAGCTGAAAGGTCAGCTCACCAGGCCAGGGAGGTTCCCCTGGACCCCTGTCTTCCTAGCTCCTGGTACAGCCTGGCATGTGGCAGGACTCAGGGAGTTCTGGGGAGCTGGGGTCAAAAATGACTGAATGTTAGTCAGCAGGTATGGCCTCAATAGTAAGGAGTTTACGCTTCACAGGTCAAGTCTCTGTCCAACAACTTAACTCTGCCGTTGGGGCACAGAGGTGGCCAACATGACTGTCTGTGGCAGTCAGCACTTGGTGGAAGGGCTGTGCTGATAAAACTGAACACTGACACCAAATCTCCTTAATTCCCTGAGTCACAAATTATTACTCTTATTTTTCTTTTTATATTTTCCAACCATTAAAAAGTGTATAAACCATCATTAGTTCAAAAGACCAGAGAGTAGGTGAGATTTGGGCATTCTTCCATGTTTTCCTTTCCAAGTGGACTTTAAAATCTGATTGGTTCTGGGACTTCCCTTTTGGTTCAATGGTCCAGGGCAGGGGGTGCAGGTTTGATTCCTGGTCAGGAAGCTAAGGTCCCACATGCCTTGCAGCCAAAAAGTCAAAGCATAAAACAGAAGCAATATTTAACAAATTCGGTAAGGACTTTAAAAATGGTCCACATTAAAAATCTTTAAAGATTTGTTCCAGTAAAAACTTGCATGGCATTCTAGGGGGATTGAAATTTTTTTTTTATTAGAGTAGAGCTGATTTACAATGTTGTGTTAGTTTCAGGTGTACAGCAAAATGATTCAGTTATACACGTATATGTATCTGTTCTTTTCCAGATTTTTTTCCATTGTAGGTTATTACAAGATATTAAATATAGTTCCCTGTGCTATACAGTGAGTGAAAGGTGCTCAGTTGTGTCTGGTTCTTTGCGACCCCATGGACTATACAGTCCAAGTAATTCTCCAGGCTAGAATACTGGAGTGGGTAGTCTTTCCTTTCTCCAGGGGATCTTCCCAACCCAGGGACTGAACCCAGGTCTCCCGCATTGCAGGCAGATTCTTTACCAGCTGAGTTAGGGGATTTTTATTAATTGCATTGATTAGTTCAGGAAAGCTGGCCAATTTCATTTAGCTCTTGCATGCTTCTGAATCACCCTCAGCGACTTAATCTTTTCCTGTTGCTATTTTACAGACATTCTCTTCCACTGTAGCTTCAGGTGGTTGTTTGCCTGTAAGAGAACCATGAGTTTCTTTGCGTTAATTCTGACTCTGGTCACATGGCTGATGTTTCCTGTTGGCTTAGAACCACCTTTCACTGATTCAGAGGATTTTCCTGGTGCCAGATTGAGACTCTGGAAGTGACTGGCTTTCCTTCCTCTTCTTCTTCTTCTTGTTTAGTTGCTCAGTCGTGTTCTATACTTTGTGACCCCATGGACTGTAGCCCTCCGGTCGCCTCTGTCCATGGGGATTCTCCAGGCAAGAATACTGGAGTAGGTTGACATGCCCTTCTACAGGGGATCTTCCTGAACCAGAGACTGAACCCATGTCTCCTGTATTGGCCAGCGAATTCTTTACTGCCGAGCCACCTAACGGCTCCTGCCCGGGCATCACTTGAGTGCTGTCTGGGGCTGACTACTGGTGATGCAGCTTTCCTGTCTGGTCCTATCAGCGATGACCCTGTTGGAGGGTCACTCTGGCCCCAGCCTCTGGGTTCTGCACCTGCTGCTTCAGATACCCCCATGCTCTGTGCAGACCCTCCGGCCACACCTGCTCTTTTCCCAACCACAGAGGTGTGGGCTCTGACCCCCCCTGGCACTGGAGGGTCTCCTGCAGGGTGGTGCCCAGAGTCTGCATAAGTGGGCACTCCCAGGGCCAGGGGAGCTGGGATGGCCATCTCACCAACTCAATGGACATGAGTTTGAGCAAGCTTCAGGAGATGGTGAAGGACAGGGAAGCTTGGCCTGCTTCAGTCCATGGGGTCCCATGAGTGAAGTACATGGGGGCTTGGCCTGGTGACCACCTACCCCACTGCCCTCACCACTGCTCCCAGGTGAGGTAACAGCTGCAGAGCCTCATTATTAGGCTGATTTTTCTCTGGGGCCCAGACCAAGGCGGTCCTGGACTGCAGACCCTCAGGAGGGGGTATTAGAACTGACCCTTCATTGATCTGGGGCTCGCTGGGGAGTGGGGCAGTGATACTGCCAGACTGCAGCCCCTTCCTGTGGCTAAGGCTCTTACCTGGGGTCCAGGTGCAGTGGAAGGCGAGATGCTGGGCGTGCAGTAACCGTGGCCACGACCTGAGCAAGGATAACAGTGCCGGTGAGGGATGTGGCTGACGGCCTCCCTGTCCTGTGCTGAAAGCCTCAGGGAGAGAAGACAGTGGGCTTGCGGGGCTGACGGATGGCAGGGCTGTGGGAAGGGAGGGACGCCGTCTTGCCCAGTCCTCTGGAAGCTGTGGGCAGACTCCGCTGAAAGCAGCCTAGTAATGGACAACAAGGCTGCAACGGTGGCTGGGTGCTTGGCTTCCGAGGGTCTCCTGTGACAGGAAAGGTCCTGATAGCAGAGGAACAGGTAGGTCCAGATAGCCCAGAGAACTGGGCTGGGGACGTGCCGTGGGTATGCCGAAGGCTCTTGACCCGAGGGCCCCTGGTCCTCCTGGCAGCAGAAGTGGTCCCCCACTCTGCAGAGGAGCACAGGCCCCTCCTCTGCCACGGGAGATGTCAGAAGATCTCAGCTGAGGCCGTGCCTGCTGGACACGCCTCTCTCCTGGGGCTTCTCCCTATTGTCTGGGGTGAGCTCAGCACTGCCCCAGAGGGATGTGGAAGGAATTGCAGAGCTGGCCAATGTATAGGATGGTGGACCATGTGGGCATGGACCCTGCAGGTGCTGGGCTGGGTGTGTGGATGGGGCTGGCTGCCCATGTTGGTGTTCTGCAGCTTCAGAGTCCATGCTGTCAGAGGCTGTTGGGCATTTCCTTGGAGCGTGTGAGGTGAAGATGCTGGGACTCACTCGTGTGGTCCTGATGGGGAGGCTCTGGGGGGCGAGGATGTTAGGAAGCCCCCCAGGAAGTGCTGTTCTCTACAGCAACCAGGACAAAGTAGTGGGTGAGGGTGGTGAGAGAGTCGTTAAGGAGAACTGTTCACTGAGTGTAATGGTGGAGTCACGTCCTCCCAAAAGGTGCTGGAGTCATACTCACCCTCCCCCCCACCTCAGTATGTGACTGTATTTGTAGATAAGATCTTAATGGAGGTAACTGAGTGAAAAGGAGGTTGTTAGGGTGGGCCCCAATCCCATAGGACTGTCCTTGTAAAAAGGGGTAAATTTGGACCTAGACACACACAGAGGGGCATCATGTGAACATGGAAGAGAGGAATCAGGGTGATGCATCTACAAGCCATAGAACAGAACGCTGAGGGTTGCCAGAAGCCTTGGAAGCTGGGGAGAGGCTTGGACAAGATTCTTCCTCACAGCCTCCAAGGGGAACCAGCCGTGCGAACACCTGGGTCTGGTTCAGACTCCTAGCCTCCAGACTGTGAGCAAGTCAAGTCCTGTTTAAGCCACCAGGGAATAGATGTACTGAAGCTCTGAGTGGGGATGGGGGCTAGGGTTGACAAGAAGCTTCTTCCCTCAGGGAACCAGTGATGGGGGAGGCTCTGGACCATCCCTGTAGTTGTGGCTGGGGCTCTGCTGCTGCTGCCGCAGTCCTAGCTCTGGGCCTTAATGCTGGTGGAAACTCCAGAGCTGGGAAGCAGGGCCACGTCGGCTCCCAGAATGAGAAGCTTCAGCTCCCCTCTTGGTGCCCTGTGGGCTCCCCCAGCTTCACTGAAGGGGGACTGGTCCTCTGGAGAGGGGACCCCTGGCATCACTCCTAGTACATATAAGGCACTCAGCCGTTGGTGGGGTGGGGCATGGGGACACTGTTGCCTCCAGCACTTGGGGCCTCCGTTTGCTGCCCCTGATAAGCCTCCTGGTCTGAAGGGTGTCAAGGGGCCCTGCTCTCCAGGCAGGGAACCAGTACGGAGGACTCCTTGGCCACCATAGAGGTGGCCTTCCCTGAGGTCTTGCAGATGTGATCTGTTGTTGTTCAGTTGCTCAGTCGTGTCTGACTCTTTGGGACCCTGTGGACTGCAGCAGGCCAGGCTTCCCTGTCCTTCACCATCTCCTGGAGCTTGCTCAAACTCATGTCCATTGAGTTGGTGATGCCATCCAACCATCTCATCCTCTATCAGCCCCTTCTCCTCCTGCCCTCAATCTTTCCGAGCATCAAGGTCTTTCCCAGTGAGTCAGCTCTTTGCTTCAGGTGGCCAAAGGATTGGAGCTTCAGCTTCAGCATCAGTCCTTCCAATGAATATTCAGGACTGATTTGCTTTGACTGATTGACTGGTTTGATCTCCTTGCAGTCCAAGGGACCCTCAAGAGTCTTCTCTGCATCACAGCTCAAAAGCATGAATTCTTCAGCACTTAGTCTTCTTTATGGTCCAACTCTCATATCCATGCATGACTACTGGAAAAACCATAGCTTTGACTAGATGGACCTGGGAGGACAATAAAAACAGGAGGGTCTCTGGGGGTGGAAGCAGGAGCCTGGACCATGGGGATCAGGCTTGGTAGCTGCACTGGGTCAGGTTTGCTGATCACTGATCTGTTTAATAGGAGGTCTTCAGGTCAGGGGAGCCCTGGTCCAGACACAGTCCCTCCATGAGGTCCTGGATTTGAAGCAGGAGGCCAGGATTGAAGGAACCTTGTGGGGCATTTGCAGGTATCAGGGAAGCAGATGTTTGTGACTAGGTGTTGGGATAGGTGGTAGTCTTTCCCCACTACTGCTTGTTCCCTCCCACCACACCTGATTCCCAGTGAGGGACTGGCTTTCTTCCCCAGGGACGTCAGGTGTGGCCACATGATAAGCTTTGGAAAATGGGATGTGAGCACACATGCCTTGTGGTTCCATCAGGAGGAGCTGAAACAGAATGTGCTTTACCCCTCATCCTGAGAGAGTTAATTCTTAGGTAGGTTGATAAGGAGCCAAGGGCCCTCAAGGAGGAGAAAGGGACAAACATTTTTTCCTACATTCTTCATCTTAGTCACATAACATTTTTTTCTTAAGCTCTGAGTTTTTATGGCAACAATCTATTTCTTCTAAGGCTAACTTCCTTTGAGCCCAGAGCTAACCAATTGCACAACAAAGCAATACATCTTGCTTAAGGATATGTTTTTCCTTAAGCTCTGTACTAATGATTATATAACAACAATGTATCTTGCTCAAGGACCTGTTTCTCCTTCTTAAGAATCTTCTGACTAATCCTGTTATCTTAAAATGTATGTTGGGAGGAGTGGGTCTGGTAAGACCTTTCTATTGTTAGCAACCAGTTGAAAAAGTATATAAGGCCTTGATAAGACTGGTGAGTGGGGCACTCTCTGCCCGCTTCTGGTGTCTGTGTCAGAAATTTTCTCTGTCCCTTTCCACTTTAATAAAACTTTTGCCACACGAAGCTCTGAGTGACTGAAGCAGCATCTTTGGTCCTGAAGTGATATTTTCTCCTTCTGAGATCACGAATCCAACACAATTCACCCGTAAGCGATCAATCCCTTTCCCCTTCTGTCAGCTTCCTGCAAAAACATCGTCACAAATATGATGGCATGATTCAGCTGGGCTAAGTGCTAAGTCACTTCAGTTGTGTCTGACTCTGCGACCCCATGGACTGTAGCCTGCAAGGTTCTGCTGCCCACTGGATTCTCCAGGTAAGAATACTGGAGCGAGTTGCCATGCCCTCCTTCAGGGGTTCTTCCTGACCCAGGGATCGAACTCTTGTCTTTTGTTGCATTGGCAGGCGGGTTCTTTATCACTAGCACCATCTGCGAAGCACATAACCCAACTCAGTAGTAAAGAATGTACCTGCCAATGCAGGAGATGAGGGTTTGAGCTCTGGGTTAGGAAGATTCCCCTGGAGAAGGAAATGGCAGCCCACTCCAGTATTCTTGTTGGAGAACCCCATGGACAGAGGAGCCCAGCAGGCTACAGACTGTGGGATTGCAAAGAGTAGGACATGACTTAACGACTGTGCTAAGTTGCTTCAGTCATGTCCGACTCTGCGAACTCTTGGACAGTAGCCCTCCAGGCTCCTCTGTCCATGGATTCTCCAGGCAGGAATACTGGAGTGGGTTGCCATTTCCTTCTCCAGGGAAACAACGACCCAATCAAAATTTCTTCTCTTATAGTTCTGGAGGTCAGATGTCCAAAATGGGCCAAAATCAAGGTGTAGGCAAGGCAGCTCCTCTTGGAATCACTGAGGAGCATCTGTTTCTTGCCTCTTCCAGCTTCTAGAGGCACCCGCATCCCTCAGCTCATGGCCCCTCCTCTATCCTCACCATCAGCAGCCCAGCATCTTCTCCTCCCTGGACACTGCTCCACTGTCATTTGTTCTCTTTGACTGGACCCTCCTGGTCCCTGGAGACCCTCGTGATGACCTTGGACTCACTTGTATAATCCAGGATAACCCCCATCCCCAGACCCTTCACCTAATCCCATCTGCAAAGTTCCTGTAAGGTCACCATGCATGGATTCCAGGCATCAGGAGGTGGGTATGTTTGGGAGGTCGTTATCCTGTGCACTGCACCGCACACGAGATCATCATGGCCCAGATGGAGGCTACACCTCAGCCTGGGATCTGGAAAGAGAAGGTCAGGTTGAGCAGAGTTGAGCCCAGCTCAGTCTCCTTTAGGGAAGTCTGGCGTGCTGCCGTCCATGGAGTCACAAAGAGTTGGACACGACTTAGGGACTGAACAACAATAACAACGGTCTTCTCCAGATGTGTCCTCTTCACCGTGGTTTCTGCTAAGAGCACCTCCATCCCATCACTGGTCTTTACAGACAGGGTAAACCCTGTTCCCTGACCTGGTCTTTGTCCCCAGGCTGGGTCTTCATCTGAAATCCTTTGCTTTTATCCGAGAGGAGTTGCATCTTTGACCCCAGAATTTCTGGATGCCCCTTTCCCCCTCCTGTGAACAGACCTTCTTGTGGTACTTCTGATCAGATGTAGCTGGTCAAGGACAACTCAGTGCCAAAGATCTGCCTCTGAGCCTCTCCTCCAGGGGCCACATGCTCACTGGGTGCAGACCTACCCTCCCAGTTGTCTCTGGAATATGTTTCAGACATTGTTTGTCTACGTCGTGGCATGGTCATAGCTCTTGCAGCCTCCTACCAGTTTTTTCTCCACCAAAGCCAATGTTGAGATGCTGTCATGGTCATCATTCAGGCGTCACTTTCTGCATCTGTCAGCTCAGGCTGCAGCACAGACACTCCCAGCATCTCAGACACTCACAACAGCTGCTTATTTCTTGGTCACCTTCCGTGGGGACTGCAGGCTGACTGCACATGTGCTCCTCCTCCCTCAGTGGAGTACCCAAGTCAGGAGGATGGACAAGCTCTGCCCATGGGGGATTTGGGAAAGGAGGGGGAACAGATAATTGTGAACAAATGATCAGTCATCAACAGGGGTTACATGAAAACAATGTAACACGGTGAATACAGGCTTAAATACAATTAAACATGCTTTCTCACTGCAAGAATTCTCCAAACCTCTAATAGGCTAACTGGTATATTCCTGAAGGGCATTCTGGAACAAAGCCTCTTACAGGTACCTTTAATCAGAACCATCCACCGACCCGACCCACGGGATTTACTGACATGCTGCTGCCAAGCCCACCTGGGAGATACTGCAAAGGGTGAGTTTGGCACTGACTTCCGGCAACAGAAGAATTGCCGCTTTTGAACTGTGGTGCTAGAGAAGACTCTTGAGAGGTCAAACCAGTCAATCCCAAAGGAAATCAACTCTGAATATTCATTGGAAGGACTGATGCTGAGGCTGAAGCTCCAATACTTGATGAGAAGTGCCGACTCATGGGAGAAGACCCCAATGCTGGGAAAGACTGAAGGAAAAAGAAAAAGTGGTGGCAGAGGATGAGATGGTTGGATGGCATCACTGACTCAATGGACATGAGTTTGAGCAAACTCCGGGAGATGGTGTAAGGCAGAGAAGCCTGGCGTGCTGCAGTCCATGGGGTCACAAAGACTCAAACACAACTTAGAGATCAAACAACAGGCACCTTGGGATATTGTGGGTTTGGTTCCAGACCAAGGCAATAAAGCAACTATTGCAATAAAGCAAGTCATGCGAAGTTTTCGGTTTCCTAGTATGTATAAAGTTTATGTTTATATCACACTGTCACCTTCTAAATGTGCAATAGCATTATGTCTAAAAAACAACATACGTACCTTAACCAAAAAATATTTTATCGCTGACAAATACTAAATGATTGCACGGTAACATCAAATGTCACGGAACAAATATAATAATAATGAAAAAGTTTGAAATGTTCCAAGAAGCCCCAAAATGTGACCCAGAGACACAAAGTGAGCAAACGCTGCTGGAAAAAGGGTGTTGGTAGACTTGCTTGGCACAGGGAAGCCACCAACCTTCAGTGTGTAAGAAAACCCAGGGTGCCTGTGAAGCTTAGTTCCAGCCAGGAGTGCCTGTGCCTAGTGATGACATGATTGTACAGAGACGCTGGGTGTAGCTATGTCAGCAGGATCTGAAGCCAAGGGAGGTGGCAGAATCCGGAACGGTTTTATTTCCTGTGGGAGCTGGGGTCCTGCCCCCTGGGGCAAGGGCTGAATGAGAGGCCGTGACACGGCTGAGGGACGTGACAACAGCATCCAGGGTCTGTGAAGGATGACATGACAGTGTCCAGGATCCATTGCTCCAGCTCAGAAGATGCTTCTGCCTCCCCAGAGAGGCAGCGAAGGTGCACTGGTCGCTCTGGCTTCAGGAACAGCCCAGCCCAGCCTCTCAGTGCCTCACAACAGCTGTTTCTTTCTCGGCTGCATCACACGAGGGCTTGGTTGACCCCAGCTCTGCTGGGCTCTGCTGGTCTTGACCTACTGGTTTCCAGGAGCACAGTCAGTCCTGGGCTGAGCAGGAGTGGCTGTCTGCCCCAAGGACGCTGAGTGATGACTGGATTTAAACCCGTGGGCCTGGTCTGTGATTCCAACCCTTTTTAGGACTGGAGCCTCCCATGGGGTGGCTATAAAAAGCTTGGCCACTCGGATCATGAGAAAGGTCACTTGGGAGTGGGCAAGTCGTGATTCTCTGGTGAGTAACCATCCCTGTCCCCTTGGAGAGCAGGAATCCAGCAAGGAGACAACAGTAAAGAGAAACTACCCACAGTAGTTTATTGTTTATTGTTAAATTTAGAAATAATTACTTTTTGGTATATGAAGTACTTGCCATATTTAAGAGAATCTGGGATATTTGATTACCCAACAGACTAGCCTTGTGCTTCTACTTTAAAGTTATAAATAATTGATTCAAGTTTGTAATTTTAAGTTGAATGACATAGGGCAACTTCACTAAGTATGAACAGTATTTTAATTTGAAGATTTTTCTATATTTATCAGTTTAATTTATTGGGTTTATATGGGTTCAGTTCAGTTCAGTTCATTTCAGTCGCTCAGTTGTGTCTGACTCTTTGCGACCCCATGGACTGCAGCACGCCAGGCTTCCCTGTCCATCACCAACTCCTGGAGCTTACTCAAACTCATGTCCATCGAGTAGGTGATGTTGTTCAGCCACCTCATCCTCTGTCGTCCCCTTCTCCTCCTGCCTTCAATCTTTCCCAGCATGAGGGTCTTTTCCAATGAGTCACTTCTTCCCATCAGGTGGCTAAAATATTGGAGTTTCAGCTTCAGCATCCGTTCTTCCAATGAATATTCAGGACTGATTTGCTTTAGGATTGACTGGTTTGATCTCCTTGCAGTCCAAGGGACTCTCAAGAGTCTTCTCCAACACCACAGGTCAAAAGCATCAATTCGTTGGCTCTCAGCTTTCTTTATAGTCCAATTCTCACATCCATACATGACTACTGGAAAAACCATAGCTCTGACTAGATGGACTTTTGTTGGCAAAGTATGTCTCCGCTTTTTAATATGCTGTCTCGGTTGGTCATAGCTTTTCTTCCAAGGAACAAGCATCTTTTAATTTCATGGCTGCAGTCACCATCTGCAGTGATTGAGCCCAAGAAAATAAGGTCTGTCACTGTTTCCATTGTTTTCCCATCTATTTGCCATGAAGTGATGGGACCAGATGCCATGATCTTAGTTTTCTGAATGCTGAGTTTTAAGCTGACATTTTCTACTCCTCTTTCACTTTCATCAAGAGGGTTTTTCTTCTTTGTTTACTACCATAAGAATGGTGTCATCTGCATATCTGAGGTTATTGATATTTCTCCCAGCAATCTTGATTCCAGCTTGTGATTCATCCAGCCCAGCATTTCACATGATGTACTCTGCACGTAAGTTAAATAAGCAGGGTGACAATATACAGCCTTTCATGTACTCCTTTCCCGATTTGGAACCATTCTGTTGTTCCATGTCCAGTTCTAACTGTTGCTTCTTGACCTGCATACAGATTTCTCAGGAGGCAGGTAAGGTGGTCTGGTATTCCCATCTCTTGAAGAATTTTCCACAGTTTGTTGTGATCTACACAGTCAAAGGCTTTGGCATAGTCAATAAAGCAGAAGTAGATGTTTTTCTGGAACTCTCTTGCTTTTTCGATAATCCAACGGATGTTGACAATTTGGTCTCTGATTTCTCTTTCTTTTCTAAATCCAGCTTGAACATATATGGCTTATTTAACAAATAATTGGAGGAGGTTTGTTTCATCATAATGTGGAAGTATTTCAAGAGGAAATGCAATTTACTCTCTTCATTGTTCATTGTTCAATCGCTAAGTCGTGTCTGACTCATTGCAACCCCATGGACTGCAGCATGCCAGGCTTCCCTATTCATCACTATTTCCTGGAGTTTGCTCAAACTCACGTCCATTGAGTCAGTGATGCCATCCAACCATCTCATTCTCTGTTGCCCTTTCTCCTGCCCTCAGTCTTTCCCAGCATCAGGGTCTTTTCCAATGAGTCAGCTCTTCGCATCAAGAGGCCAAAGTATTGAAGCTTCAGCTTCAACATCAGTCCTTCCAATGAATATTTAGGCTTGATTTCCTTTCGGATTGACTGGTTTGATCTCCTTGCTGAACACTCCCTTATCAATGTCTAAAATGTTAACAGGAATTTAGTAACTATCCCTTCTTTAAAAATTATGGTAGCAAGGCTCTTCCCTGGTAGTCTAGTGGTTAAGAATCCACTGCCAATACACAGGACACGGGTCTGATTTCTGATCTGGGAAGATCTCACAGCATCAGAGCAACTTACCCATGTGCCACAACTACCAAAGTCTGCATGCCCTAGAGCCTGTGCTCCAGAACCAAAGAAGCCAACACTATGAGAAGCCCAAGCCCCACGACGAAGAGCAGCCCTGCTTGCCGCAGCTACAGAAAGCCTGCATGCAGCAATTAAGACCCAGTGTGACTAAAAATGATAAATAAACCTTTAAAATGATGGTTGCAATTTTAAAGTAATGTACAGAATAGTAAAGTTTCTGTGTGTTACTCAAGATCTTAAGAAAAAGCTGGATTCTAACTTTCTAAGGATGAGATCACTAGGCTGGATGGCTGTGGCGTGGAGTGGAGATTAAAACAAAGTATCTGATAAAAAAAAGTTAATGTCATGTAAGAACAGCTGGACAAAAGCTCTTTCTGTGTCCCAATACTTTAGAAAATGATGAGGAGACTTCTATTTCTCCAAATATCTGTCTCTGATCCTTCTTCTCTGAGGGAACCCATCTGTTATCAGTTGGCTGCAGCTGCATAACAAGCCACCCCAATACTCAGAGCTTAAAATAATCAGTGCTGGCTATCACTCATGTCTCTCTGGTCTGCAGTGGGTCAGGTAAGGACCCTTCAGGCTGGGCTGGCTCCCCCCACCCCGTGCTCAGGGGTTGACTGGCTATAAGCTGGACACCTCAGCCTCCTCCACAGGCCAGTCTGAGCTGTTCTTGGAGCAGAAGTAGGGTGAGGAGAGAGGCAGAGAGAAAGAACAGATTTCCCAGGCTGCTTTGGACTAGCATACTGCTGCATTGCTCAGCCTGGATCCAAAGGGTGGAGGCGGGACTCTACCCTTGTGAGATGCTTGCAACACAGGCTTGCAAACAAGGCATTAGGGGGCAGAGGAAAGGGCCAAGCTCTGTGGACTCTGAGATACTCTCTGTTTTTTTTAAAAAAAATTATTTTATTTTTAATTAGAGGATAGTTACAATATTGTGATGTTTTCTGCCATACACCAACATGAACCAGTCACAGGTATACATCGTTCTCCCTCCTCCTAAACTGCCTTCCCATTTTATCCTCATCCCACCCCTCTAGGTCATCACAGAGCACCAGCTTTGAGTTCCCTGCATCATACGACATTTTCTGTTTTTAAGGGACTGCTCTTGGTGTGCTGGCAACAAGCCATCATGGTCATTTAGAGTTTTCTGTTCCCTGGGTCTTCTGTGTTCTGCATGGAGATCCTCACGAGACTATAAATTTATTGATCTCTTTGCCACCCGGTACAAACTTCACCTTGCTGTTCCTGGGGCTGGAATTCCTCCTGCACACGCTTTCCACGGTCATGTGGCTGTGGACTGTAGCTCCCGTGGGCAGTCCATCTAGACTTCTGAGAGGCTCTGTGCAGATTTCATAAACCCAGCATTTGAATCATTGACTCTGATCTCATAATGTGAAAGGTGAGGTGTGGAATTTTCAGAAAGACTGAAATCATAGCAGTATACTGGCACATCTTCTAGCGTCTTGGGTCTTAAATGTAGAATGGTATTATGGGATGCCAAGATACAGGGTCTTGGAGAGCAGGGGTGCCTTGTCTGGGCCAAGCCTGCTGGTCAGTGGAGTCCCGGCCTGCAGCTGTTGCTCCCCTGAGAAGCCCCATCAGTGCCTTCCCACATCCCCAGGAATGAGGCCCAGCCTCTTCTCTAAGTCCACAGGCTCTCGCCTACTGTGGCAGCTCTGACCTTGACTACATAACCCTGCGGTGCGCCGGAGTGTCTGAATGCTTTTTGTTCTCAAACAAAACCCTCTCTTGAGCTTGTCTGGGTAGATGTGGGGTGCATCACCCATCTCTTCTGGGGGTCCCCATCCTGCAGTGTTGCAGAAGCCTCCAGGCCTTTCCTAACTCAGAGCTGGGGCTGCACGTGCTGCCCTCTGTTCTGACAGGCCCTTGGGAGCTGACTGGAGGCCTTGCTGCTGTGAGGGGTGTCCTCAAGACCCCCTTAATGGGCACTGCAGAGACACAGGCCCCCCCCTCCTTACACTTCTTCCTCCTCAACTGGGTGCCCTGAGCTTCTCAGAGCACCGGTAAGGCAGACTCTGTGTATGTGTGTGTGTACATGTGTGTGAATCAGCATATGTGTGTCTGCAGGTATGTGGGGCTGTATTTGTGTATGTGTGCATAGGCTGTGCATGTGAGTGTGTGCAAGTGTGTAGATGTGAGTGTATGCTGCATTCAGTACACCCATGTATGTACACTCATGTGGGCATGTGCACACACGTATGGAGGTATGCATTTGGGTGTAGACCTAGTGTGCACACAGGTGAATGGATCCAAGTGTGTGTGAATGTGTGCATGCTGTGTGTGAGTATGTGTGTTCCCAAGTGTGTGTCCATTGTACCTGTGAGAGTGCACATGTGTGCGTGCAGATACCTCAGGCTGAGTAAGAGCTCACATCTATGCTTGTAGCCATGACCCTGAACTCACAGGAGCCGAGAGGCTCACGAAAATCGTGTGGAGGGTCTCCTGGGGGTGAAAGTGGGGTGTCTGTCCTGGTCCCCACCCATGCGCACAGGCAAGGCTGGAGTGCTAGGACAGGGTCTGGGGCCTGGGGACCAGGGAGCCCAGCCGGAGGTGGGTCCTGGGAACAAGGGGCTATGGGTCTGGCAGTTGGAGGTCTGGTGGGTGGGGTTTGGGGGACAAGGGGTTATGGTAGAGGTCAGAAGGCTGGGAGGCTGGGGGCCGGGGTGTCAGGAGGCCTGTGGGTGTGGTGACCTCACACCCCCAGGGACCTGGGCCTCTGGGAGGGTGGGGTGGGGTCAGCCTTGGAGGAGCAGCCTGGCTGGAGCCACGGCCGTGTTCTGCTGCGGCCCTGCCAGCAGCTATGGTGCAGTGGGCAGAAACGGCCCAGCTTTTCCTGTCAGGATGGATAAACAGTAGGCCTGCTGTTTATTTTTGCTGAGACCACCAGCTCCTCTCCCCAGAGTTGAGGGAGTCGCCCAGGACGTGATGAAAGAAGCTCTTCATCTGCCTGGGACGGCGGGTCTTGCTGGCCGTCTGCTGGACCTGGTGTCTGGGGGATGTGGGTACGTGGTGGGGACTTGGGACCTGAAACCTCTGAGCCTGGCTCAGTGTTGGCTCCAGGGAGCAGCACAGCCAGGCCGGGGCACCAGGGAAGGGGTACTGGGCCTCCAGGTGCCTCTGGTGGTGGGGGCGGCACTGGACACTGGCTGGTGGGGTCAGGGCCTTGAATGCAGAGCCCACATCGGTGAGGGCTTGAGGAGGCACGCAGAACGGGGGTTGACTGAGCTGTTGAGGGGTCGGGGAAGGGCTTCTGGGGAGGGGGTTCTGGGGAGGGGGTCCTGGGGAGGGGGTTCTGGGGGAAGTCTAGCAAAAGGCAGAAAGGAAGCTGCGGGGCAACCCATTCGCCTGCATCAGGTGCCTCTCCCTTGCCTGTCCTGCCCCACCTGGGCTTCTGGCCCTGCCCGCAGCTGCTGGGGATGGCATCTCAGGGGTGGGAGGGTGGCGTCTGGGGCCCACCCTCCAGGGTCCACCGCAGCCCCTGCTCCCTGTCCCCACTCCCCTCCCAGACCGGCAGCCCCCTGGCCACAACCTGGCAGAGAGGAGTTACCGATCCGGCTTGCAGGTGACTGGGGGCCTCAAGCCTGTGTCTCCACCTGGGTAGTGGGTGGAGGATGATTGACGACCCTGATGCCTGTGAAGTTCTCCCATCCTTTTGGGGGGGTAGGTGGCAGTGGCCTCTGGAGGAAGGACCCCCACCCACCCCAGCAAGCGTCATCTCGGATTGCTGTGTCTCCCCCTGTACTTGGTTTCCTTACCAATACAACAGTCTAACGACGCCCCCTCTAGGCTGTAGGGGTGGGGGTCAGGGAGAACACATTCCCTCCCCAGGACAGCTCAGTGCTGCCCTGCTCATGGTGAGCACTTGGCAGATGCTGGCTCTGCCCACTGTGGTCAGCACTGAGCCTAAAGGGGCCGTGTCTGCAGCTCTGGTCAGCCTAAGTGGTCAGCCTTCTGGGCCCCTTGGTACAAAGCCTGACCCCATCAAAGCAGTGGCTGGATTCCCTCGAGTGGTCATTGCACACAATCACCAGCAGAGTGCGCCCGCCCTCCACACACAGCTTGGTCCTCCCAGCGGAGGCCGCCTGGGGTGTGCAGGAGGCTGGGTGGGGAGCCCACTTTGGACATGGACACTCAAAGGCGTGGGTAGGGGTAGGGTGGGGCGCTGCCTTCTTGCAGGGACTGGGAGCTTGGGACCTTGGACCTGGTCTCCGAGATGTCACCATGAATGGGGTGAGAGGGGCAGGGGTGAGGGGCTGCTGGCCCCATGCCCTCCTGGCTGGCCTGCCTTTCAAGCATCCACACTTGGCCCTGCGGAGTTAATTCTGGTGGATGGTGCACAGAGAGGCGTCTGGGCCACCCTACGCTGCTCCACAGCACGGGCGCGGAGACTGAGGCAGGTGGGCCAGGGGCTTGCTCAGGGCCACACAGCCTGCAGTTCTTCTGGGGTCTCAGGCTAAAAACCGAGTTGGCAGCCCCTTCCAGGTTCTAACCACGGGGGTGGTCCAGGGATAGGAGAGGGTTTCTGACCTTTAACACCCACAGAGATGGCTTTTCTGCTCCATCTTGTTTTGATCTCAGGGTCTCAGTTCCATGAGAACCAGCATTGGTCCAACATACTTGGGGTGTGGTGGAGGGGGGCTCACTCACTGTGGCCTGCTCCACCTGGTCTGAGAGCAGCCAACCCTCCTGGTTGAGACTGGGTAGACAGAGGCCTAGGGGTGCCCCTCAGACTGGGGGTAGGGCACGCAGCCTGTCTGCTGTGAGGCTGGTACCATTATCACGGAATAGCCCAGGTGACCGGTGAGCTCTGAGACCTGGTTGACACAGGCATGGGACCTGCCTCCAGCCGAGGGCAGTGACAGCCTCCACCGAAGTAAGCCGAGATGGGAGCAACTTGTCCTTCAAAGTTGGCTGGGACGCCCTGGAGTGAGCAGAAATGAGTATCCCTCCCCTGTCCAGAGCTGATGGGGTGGGGCTGGAACTTTTGGAAATCATCACAGAAGAACATTTGGACCCAGAGACCCCACTGCTGGGAATCCAATCAAAGGTAATAACTTGGGAAAGCATGGGGGGGTCACTGAGAACCCGGATGTCCCTCTAAGGGTTATTTGTGAGGCCCCCCAAAATGTCCAACACTGAAGGAATGGCTAAAGAATCGTTACATAATCATAACATGAAATTCTTTTTAAAAAGCAGAGACATCACTTTGTTGACAAACGTCCATATAGTCAAAGCTATGGTTTTTCCAGTGGTCATGCACAGATGTGAGAGTTGGACTGTAAAGAAGGCTAAGTGCTGAATAACTGATGCTTGTGTTGGGGAAGACTCTTGAGAGTCCCTTGGACAGCAAGGAGATCAAATCAGTTAATCTTAAAGGAAATCAGCCCTGAATATTCATTGGAAGGACATGCTGAAGTTGAAGCTCCAATACTTTGACCACCTGATGGGAAGAGCTGATTCACTGGAAAAGACCCTGATGCTGAGAAAGATTGAAGGCAAAAGGAGAAGCGAGCAGCAGAGGATGAGATGGTTAGATATGATTACTGACTCAATGGACATGAGTTTGAGCAAACTCCAGGAGATAGTGAAAGACAGAGGAACCTGGTGTGCTTCAGTCCAAGGGGTTACAAAGAGTCAGAAACAACTTAGTGATTGAACAACAACAACAAAATGAGTCATATTAAGAGGAAAAAAAAAATCAGGATGTGTGTATTACTTGCCTGTAGCTGCTGTAACAAATTACCATGAACCCAGTGTTTTAAAACAGCACATGCTTATTATCTTAGAATATTGGTGGTCAGATCCTACAGGTGTGGATGACCTTGGGTCCCTCCTGGGACTCCAGGGAGATGTCTGCTTCCCCATGTGTCCAGCTGCTAGAGGCACCTGCACTCCTTGGCTCGTGGCCCCATCCTGCACCTTGAAAGCCAGAAGCTCAGCATCTCCCAGTCTCTGCTTCCACCCTTCCCCCTCCCTCTCAACTCTCACCCTCCTGCCCCCCTCCCATAAGGACCCCAGTGACCACATTCAGCTCAGTTCAGTCACTCAGTCGTGTCTGACTCTTTGGGACCCCACGGACTGTAGCATGCCAGGCTTCCCGGTCCATCATCAACACCTGGAGCTTGCTCAAACTCATGTCCATCAAGTTTGGGGTGCCCAGAAATTGGGTCAAACATGAATCTGGGGTGTCTGTGAGTGTGTATCTGGGTGAGATTAGTATTTCAGGTGGCAGACGGGGTGCAGAAGGCTGCCCTCCATAACGTGGGTGGCCCCGGCCAGTCAGCTGAGGCCTGGAGAGAACCAAAGGCTGACCCTCCCCCGGGGGGAGGGAGCTCCTGTTCTTGATGACCTTTGACCTGAGACTGCACTGACATATTGCTCTCCTGGGTCTCCAGCTTGCTGACCTTGGGACTTGTCATCATTGAGTGGGCAAATTCCTTGTAATAAATTCTTTCCCTGTGCACATCCTTTTGGCCCAGTTTTTCTAGGAAACCCCGACTCATACTCCAGGTGAGCTGATACCACAGGTTCTGAGGACGTGCGTGTCTTTGGGGGCCATTGTTGAGCTGACTGCACGGGACACCATCATCATGACTGTGTCAGAAAATGCTGGAACCAGGCTCATCTCTGGGTGCTGGGGCTGCACCTGACTGACCCCCTTCTTTCAATGTTCTGGGGTGTTTGGTCCTTCTGTTCTAATTGTTGTTCAGTCGCTCAGTCGGGTCTGACTCTGAGACTCCATGGACTGCTGCGCCACAGGCTTCCCTGTCCTTCGCCATCTCTGGGAGTTTGCTCAAACTTATGTCCATTGAGTCAGTGTTGCCATCCAACCATCTCATCCTCTGTTACCCCCTTCTCCTGCTGCCCTCAGTCTTTCCCAGCTTCAGACTCTTTTCCAATCAGTCGGCTCTTCACATCAGGTGAACAAAGTATAAAGTACTGTCCTAATGGGAAGACTAAATGCAGGTGGATCATCCTGACCAAGGGGGATGCAAATACTGGGACCCAGTGGGTGGTATAGCCTTGCGTGTAGGGCTGCCCCCAGGAGCACCTGCCTCCCCTGAGCCCTGGCTGAGCCTTGCTCAGGTCTCAAGTCAGGACCCTCCGGAGTCACCGTGGTTCATTCTGCCTACAGAGGGTCCCTGTGGGCCCAGGGAACAGGAGATCCATGAGGATGCTGCCCTGAGGGATGCTGGGAGAGGAAGCTTGGACCTGCCTCCTGGGGTGAGGGGCTCCCACTGCATCTGAGCCCCGGGCCAGGAGCCAGGAGTGTGGGTGGTGGGGCTTCCCCTGGGGAGGAGGACGTCTCTGGTCTACAGGGTGCCTCCAGCTGTGGGGGACATGCATGTGGTCACCTGCCTTCTTGATCTCAAGCCACTGTGCGAGCGGCATCTCTGGGGCCCAGTGCTGCCATAACAAACACTGAGGACCTGGCGGCTTCAGGGGAGCTGTGTCCTGGAGGCTGTATGGCGAAGGTCGGTGTCTCAAGGCTAGTTTCTTCCTTGGTCTCACAGCCTGTCACTGGAACATCTTCTTCGGGGTCACCTGCTACCAGGCAGAGGCTGGGTGGGCAGAGAAGGGCGCTTGCCAAGGGGGTGTCAAGTGAAAGCACTTTTGGGGCCAGAACGATTCCGTTCACCTTCGAGTGGTGTTCAGGTTCTCTGAGCATCCTCGCCTCTGGGGCCAGCTTTTCCTCTGAAAGTCCCCTTCCTGTGGCCTTGGATGGAGAGGTTCTCTGACCAGTGACTCCGAAGGCTGCATCTGTGGGGAGCAAGGTGGGCAGGCTTGCTGCACTGAGCTGAGCATGTGCCTGTGTGTCCAGGAAATTCACGAAGTCCTGACTCTATGGAGCAGAGTAGAAAGCCAGCCAGATGCTGCTTCCAAGCCCTTCGGGTGGTGAGTGGTACATCAGTGTCACAAGGAGGGGGCAGTTCAGTGGACTCTTTGCAACCCTTGGACTGTAGCATGCCAGGCTTCTTTGTCCATCACCAATTCCCAGAGCCTGCTTAAACTTATGTCCATCCAGTCAGTGATGCCATCCAACCATCTCATCCTCTGTCATCCCCTTCTCCTGCCCTCAATCTTTCCCAGCATCAGGATCTTTTCCAATGAGTCAGTTCTTTGCATGAGGTGGCCAGTGTTGGAGTTTCAGCTTCAGAATCAGTGCTTCTAATGGATATTCAGGACTGATTTCCTTTAGGATTGACTGATTTGATCTCCTAGCTGTCCAAGGGACTCTCAAGAGTCTTCTCCAACACCACAGTTCAAAAGCATCAATTCTCCAGGGTTCAGCTTTCTTTATGGTCCAACTCTCACATGCATACTTGATTACTGGAAAAACCATAGCTTTGACTAGATAGACCTTTGTCAGCAAAGTAATGTCTCTGCTTTTTAATACGCTGTCTAGGTTTGTCATAGCTTTTCTTCCAAGGAGCAAGCGTCTTTTAATTTCATGGCTGCAATCACCATCTGCAGTGATTTTGGAGCCCAAGAAAATAAAGTCTGTCAGTTTCCACTGTTTCCCTATCTATTTACCATGAAGTGATGGGACTGGATGCCATGATCTTAGTTTTCTGAGTGTTGAGTTTCAAGCCAGCTTTTTCACTCTCCTCTTTCACTTTCATCAAGAGGCTCTTTAGTTCTTCTTCACTTTCTGCCATAAAGGTGGTAAAATAAGTAGGAAAAGTAGGGCGACACAGCCCACATAACTGGGGTGCATAGGGACCGTACCATCTCAGGGAACGAGGGGTGATGGATTCCAGCAGCAGGTGGGTGGCCTTTTCTCTCTCTTGGGTGCACCCCTACCTGTTCTCACCTACGGGGAGCCCTGCTCCCTGAGCCAAAGCTGCTGCCTCACGCCCACTAATGAGCCTGGAATTGAGAGTGTGTCCCTGCCTCCCCAAACCCTGTCCCACTGGGATTAATGAGGGTTTTGAGGAAAGGTTCTTTGAGCCCCAGTCTCCCAGGCCGTCTATACTGCCTGGGGTCCGTCACATGGTCAGCTGCGGTTTAGGCGGTGTAGACTGGGCTTGTGGATGTCCCTCTCTCGGGTCAGCTGGGGAGACCTTGGTCTCATCCTTGAGGAGCTGCTGGGGTACCTGGGGTTGAGGACGCATGTCTGAGGTGAGGGTGAGGTGGTGGAGGCCTGACGGGCCAGGCTCCAACTGGGCAGAGGGTGGTATGAGCTTTGGGGTGGTGGACGTGGGGTCCCCAACTGGAGCCCCACTAAGGCGAGTACACTGTCCCAAGAAAGTCTGTCTGCTGGTGACCCTCACCCTGTTTCCTGGTGTGTGTGGGGTCCGGACTGGGGACTCTCCCTCCCCTCTCTGCCCTGGGAGTCTCAGCTGAATGCCTGACCTCTGCCAGGAGTGGCCAGCGCACTTCCCCCCTGGGGAAGCCAGACTCCTGACTGGGCTGTGTGTGCAGGCTGGACGGGAGGGGCCAGGTCCCAGGCCTCCAGCTGAGTCAGAGGGCTGCGGGCCAACCTCAGGGTGCCCAAGAAGGACACACTGCTCTCCCACCTCTTGTTCCCTCTGGGAGCACCCACGTTCACTCTGGTTGGGCAGGATGAGGTACAAAGGATGCCCTTGGGATAGTCCCCAGGTCTCCAGGTGTATTAAGGGACACTAAGACTTGCTGGCTCTGGAGGAAAGGGTGTGAGTGCAGAGGGGCGGGGGAGAAGGGGAAAGGGAGTGGGAGGAGGGAGAGGAGGAGGGAGGGGAAGGAAGAAGGAAGAGGAGGAAAGGAGAGGGGAGGGGAAGGGCAGGAGGAGGGTGGGGGAAGGGAGGAGTTGGAGTCTATAGGTCTGAGGGTCCCTCAGCCTCCCTGCTCCCCTCATCTGTTGCTCAGCAGCATGTGTTGAGCCTCCCATGTGCTGGACACTAGACTGGAAGTCCTTGCTCCAGTCTCGCCACATTTGCCCAGCTGTCCCAGGCCTGAAGGAAAGGCCATCCCTGCTCTGTTCACCCTTCTCTGGAACTCCCGAAGGATCCCAGGGACGTTTCTCCTTGGTGTCTGGGAGAAGGGGCTCAGGTGGCCCAAAGTGCTAGGACAGTGGCTGTGGGGACCCTATAAGGGACATGCTTGCAGGGCAGTGAGGACTCTGAGGCCCTGGGGGGCAGGAGAGTCATTCGAGGTCACCCAGTGGAACCATCAGGGCCTGAGCTGGACCCTGATTAAATAGAATTATAGGCAGTTACTCAAAGCAACGCTGAACCTAATTGAAAGAAACCCATTTCTTCTTAATTTACTTTCACGGTTTTGGATGATAAAAGAGTGTGTTCGTTGGAAAATTAAATAAAAAACACACCATGAGGAAAGGGGTCTGTTTAGGTGCATTATTAGGTCCTCTCAGCTTTGTGTAACGGTCAGCAGGCCCAGGTGAGAGGCAGGGGTACTCAGGCTGTGGGGTTCTGCCCGAGGGTCTTGAGGTTGAAGGAGGCTTGACGGCATCGAGACCCCAAGACCACCAGGCTCTGTGGGGTCCCGGCTCCCCTTCCTGGAAGCCTGGCACATGCTGTCCTGCAAAGCACAGACTGTCTGCTGTCCATCCCAGGTGGCCCCTCCCCTCCAACTTCCCTGGGGTCTGGACCTCCTTCCCAAACCTACTCTGCCCATTAGAACCCTCAAGACGTGGACTGGCCTGGAAGCATGAAGCCATTCATTGGTCTTGCCTCTGGGTATGGGCACACCTTGGTCAGCATCATCTCTGCCCCGTCTCCTTGAAGGCCTCCCGCCTCCAGGGTCTGTGCTGACCAGGTGCCTCAACCATCTCCTCACTCGCTCATCACTGCTCTACTTCCTCCAGGAAGCACCCTCTGACCAGCCCCTCCCCACGGCTCATCCTGCTGTGCCCACCTCTGGGTGCACCCTGCCCCCATTCCTGCCATGGGAATCGAAAGAGGATGCAGTAAGCTCCTACTCTGTGCAGGGAAGCCCTTCAGGGTCTGGGGTGGGGGTTGCTGCATAGCTTGCCTCGGTGGCTGAGGGCACCCAGTGTGGGGCTTCTGAGCTTCCTGGGATGCGAGGAGAACCCTGTGTCCTCACTGTCCATGGGGTGGCCACGATTCCAAAGAGCAGATGAGCATTTGTGATGCAGCGGGCGTGACTCTGGAGCTAGGTTTTAAATTGTATTTATTTTAGTTAGCTTAGATTGAAATTGCCATGGTGGCTGGTGGCTACCATATTACGCGGTAGTCCTGCGTTAAATACAATCTTCTGACATGTGGTGGCGGTCCCCGGTCTCTGTGACACACACACCCCCCTTCCATGCTCAGTTTTGGGGGCAAACAGCATTTTCTGGGTGAGAGGTATATGCAGTCAGACAAGCGTGAGGATATTTATTTTTAATTGAATTGTATTTTCGAAAACATAATGCAAAGTTCAGAATATACAACACTCTCCAGTGAGAAGCAAGGTCCCCCCGCCCCCCACCCCACCCCTGTCTGCTTGTCTGCTTCTCTTTGAATCCCTCGGGTCACAACCACTGGATGCGGTGCTGTGGAGGGCCTGCACATCCTGGATCCCCACTGTTGAGTGGCCAGAGACATCACAATTAAAGTCGACGGCCCGTGAGGGCCTCTCCTAGGTCAGGGTCAAGTAGGGCTCCAGCCTCCTTTGAAGTCAGGGCTGCTCCTGGACACCATGGACAGACGGATGGTGCCACCACCCAAGGGCCTCATCGAGGTTTCTCTGGGCATTTCTGTTTGTGAGCCCCTGTTCTGTTTGGGCTCTGAGCTGCCGGGACATAGAGTCCCCAGCTAGGGCTGACCCGAGGTCAAGGGCGCTAGGGAGGGAGGAGCTGCTGCCGCAGGCCCTGGGCACCTGCCTCCCACTCCCTCCCACCCCCTCGGCCCCGAGCTCCCCCCACCCCATCCTGCTCCCCTCCACCCTTGAAGCTGGGTCCTGGGGCTGGGAGCAGGCCTGGGCCCCTGCAGGAAGGCCTGTCCGTGCTGCTGTGGCCACACGGTCACCTCTAGGGGAGGTCACCCCCTGGGCCCACTTGGCTGGGAGGCTCTGTTTCCACTCACAGCTTCTGCTACTTTTTACACTAACTGCTTCCCAGGCTGGACCCAGTGGCCATGGATAATGGTTCCCGTCTGTCTGCGAGCTTCCAGGCTGCTTTCCCTGCAGGCCCTCCCTCTCTAGCCTGCACCCACCGGAACCCCGGAGCCCCTTAACCACACTGCTTCTGTCCCTCAGAGGTGGCTGGGGAAGGCAGCACGGGGTCCTCACAGCAGCCACTTGCTCTCGTGGGACCCAGGCTGGGCCTGCCTGAGTCAGGGGTCCCCCTGAGTTCTCCCCAAGCCCCTGGCAGGAGGCGGACACTTCACAGAAGCTCTTTATGCAGGGCTTCCGGGGCCACCACGGAATTGTTAGGCATCTGCTGCATCCAGCTCTGGGCTGGATCCTGAGGCTGGGGGGTGGCTGCATGAGCATGGCCAGGAGCTGAGCAGCTGCTGAATCTGTGTTCTCACTTCCTTTCCAAGGGGACCATGGAGGGTCTCCAGGCCACCCCACCCTCAGTTCTGTTTCTCACAAGAAATTCTGACGAATGGCCAGGTTTCTCCTTACACACCCGCTGTGATCACATCCTGATTCAGGGCCCAGTGAGTGGAAGGGTTCTGGCTCCGTCCCAGCTCAGCAGAGAGGCACGTGGGGATCGATTAGTGATGCCTGCCATGGGCATGGGCTGGAGAGGGGACCCCAGCAGAGCCCTAGGAATCTCTCCTGGCTCTTGGCCTTCACTGCCTTTGAGCTGCTGACCTTGGATGCTGCTGGGATGCCCACTCTGTGGCTGGGTCACCAGGTCCTTTCACCACAGCAGCATCTTCCCCAAAGTCTTCACTGGTTTCTCTGACCCCGCAACACATATCCATGGGCACCTTGTGCAGAATGTAGCTGTGTGTGTTGGGGTGTTGTAGGGGGAGGGCAGGGAGGCAAGAGGGGGAGGTCAGCTTTGCTGGTCGGCTAGCAAGTGGGAGAGGTCCCTCTACCTGAGCTGAAGTGTGAACTTAGGCCTGGCCTTGAAGCCATACTTGGGGGCTCTGTACCCCAGTTCCTCTGCCCAGAGGTGCTAGGGAGGTAAGGGCCATGATGGTCAGTGCCCTCCCCTTTCTGGAGCCCTCTGCCAGTAGCCCCAGAGCCCTCCCCATCCTGCTGGACCCAGGCTTCTGGGGGTTGGAACGTGGGCCTCTTGCCACCATAGCCTTAACGGGGTGAGGATGGCCGAGGGGCCCAGACAGCAAACCAGGGACTCCTGGCTCCCCCATGGGCTCCCCTCAGGATGAGCGGGGAGGAAGGCTTTAGGGGCCTTGGTGCCCCAGTCTCGTGAGCATACCCTCCTCGTTGCCTCAGAGCCCTGGGGTGAGGCTGACCCCACAGGAGCACAGTGCGGGAGCTCATGGGGCCTTGCGGGGGCGTGACAGATGGGGCGGCCATCCTGCTGGGCCGTGATGAACGTCCCTCTCTGTCGCAGGCTCACTTTGGACTCTAATACTCCTCGAAGGTGAAGGCCCATTTTTCCCCTGTAATCACAGCATTAAACTTTAATGTCTAGTATTAATAAAACATACTCTCCCTAATAGAGCCAGCGGGTGTGACGATGGTCCCTGGGTGACCATCCCTAACACTCTCCTGGAGGCCGGGGGCTGGGGGGCAGCACTGGGGGACACCCTGGCCTCCCCACCCCTGGCTGTACCAGGTCTCCTGGACAAGCCTGGGGTGGGGGACAGGGTTCTCCGAGTGGTTGGGTAGGGGTCTGTGGCCTCCTAGGGTCATGGGTGGGTCTGTGTGCAGCTGGCAAAAGCATTCTCACCGTTTGGGATGTTCTGTTTCTCCACGTCGGACTTTGTTTTGTGTATTTCATGTTATTTTTAAGATGTTATCACGTATCACACACACCCTTTCAGAGCACACAGTTGCATTCACCTCCTGCTGATGGGTATTTATGGCCCCCAAATCCACCCCATGGGCACATGCAGAACTGTGAAAATTTTGAATCACAGGTCACGTGTCCCTGGCTGAGCTTCAGTTCTCACTGGACAAGGGTCCTTCCCATGGGTTGATTATTTGGTGCTGTTCTCCACCTTTCTGTGCTTTCCTTTGGTGATTTTGCTGTTTAAGGGCTTCCCAGGTGGTGCAGTGCTAAGGAATTTGCCTGCTGTGCAGGAGATGCAAGAGATGTGGGTTTAATCCCTGGGCAGGAACGATCTCCTGGAGGAGGAAATGGCAACCCACTCCAGTATTCTTGCCTGGAGAATCCCATGGACAGAGGAACCTGGCGGGCTACAGTCCCCAGGGTCGCAAAGATTTGGACGTGGCTAAGCACCCACTCCTGCTGTTTAAAGTGGCCCCTCTTGGTTCTGGGGTGCTGTGCGGCCTGTGTGGGGCCTCGTGCAGGCTGACTGTGCATAGACACAAGAGGGACACTGATCTAGCTGTGACCCGTGTGCCAGCCGGGCAGTGACAGCACCCAGTACCCGGAGGGTAACCCTATAACCACCTTCGACAGGCAGGTCCAGTCCCTCCTAGAGACCTGGGCCTGGGTGAATGGAGATTCAGGCCTCTCCTCCACCTCCTGTGGAGCCATGAGGGGTCAGCGCCCTCACTCAGCCTGTCCTGGCCAGAGGGCGTGAGGAGGGAGGCAGGACCCTTTAGTCTGCAGGCTGACTGTGGGCTGAGGGGTTGAGTATCGCTGCTCTCATCACCCCCAGGCTGCGAGGTTTAAGGTGTTTATGGAGGCAGAGGTGGCCAGGAAGCAGGGGACAAAGAGGCTTTGGCAGGAATAGCGGCCAAAGGACAGGAAACCCCTCGGAAAATCTGGACATGGCTCTCGGTTCCCTGGAGGAAGGGCAGCGGGGAGGAGAACGGGGGCTTTGTGTACGCGGCCCCCTCCTGGAGCCGCGCCCTGGCAGCATGTGGCTCCCCGCCTGCATTCCACCACCTGGAGCCTTCCAGAAGCTCAGCCTCCTGCCTAGAGCCGGGCTGTGTGGTTGGGGCATGAGACCCTGGGGACACCAGAGGCTCCAATTCCAAGATTGTGGATTTGGAGACTGGGTTTCAAGGCTGTGCCCTGGGGCCACTGAGGGGCTGGTGGGTGGGGAAGGGCGGGGGACGGGGCTGGAGTTGGGCTGTGGTGGGGCTGGTGGGCCAGGGGGGTCCAGCACCTAGGGGGCCATTTGGAATCAAGCCAAAGCTCCAAGGACCTGTGAGGTCATGCAGAAAAATCAAAGTTAAGGGGAACTCACTGAGCACGGCATTGGCCCCCAGTCCCTTAAAGCTCACTGTAGGATGTGAAACATCAAGTGGGTGGTCATTTTGGACTATTTTCAAACCAGAGTGGCTCCACACCTGGCCAGGCTGCCCCTCCCAGCCTGGGACCCCAATTCTGCCACCCTGGGCCCTGAATGTCAAAACCACACAGTCCTGTAAAACCTGTCCTCTCCCCTCTACAGCACCCCCAGCCCCCCACCCCCGAGCACTGCCAGCCTGTCCCCTTCTCTCTTGGCCTCGGTCCCGGGTTCCTGCAGGATGCTCCTTAGGCCACGGGTGGTCCCCAGCCACTACCAGGGGTCTTCAGGCTGCGTGGTGGTTTCAGATGAAAAAGTGAAGAAACGGAAATGTTCCCATACATTCACTAACGTGAAGTTTAAGATTAATTATGATTTCCGCAGAAATCCCATTATGCAAATCATAATCATTTTCTTCTGAAGGCTGCACGGGGCTGCAGGGCCGCAGTGTCCCCAGATGTGTCTCCCTCCCCCCAGGGCATTATCTGTTATGGAACTTTGTCAACTATGACCGGGAGCTCTTGAAGCTTTGGCCTCTTTTTTGGACCTCCGGGCAAATACAATTGTGTGTGTATTTTTTTTTTTTTCTTTCCTCAGAACAACTGCAAAATGCTTTTCAGGTTTAAGTGGAAGAATTGTGTTGCCACAGGCTGAGAAGAGATGAAAATGCCACTGAAAACTGCACAGAAGAGGTAGGCTGACCCATTGCAGAGAAGGTCTTAGGCGGAACCACAAAGCTGACATAAGTTCTGGCCCTGCTTCCTCTCAGGCAAACAAGGGTCATGCTTGGGGGTCTTTGAGGCTGCTGCGGGGTAGGGGGCAGCTGGTGCCTGGCCCAGGTGACTTGGAGTGCCTCTAACCCTTTGTTCTGGTGTCCCTGGGAGCTCCTCTGGCAGGAGGGACACATCACCTCACCATCACTATTTGTGAATGCTGCTGGGGGGCCTACCAGAGTCATGTGTCCCATACAGAGGCAGTGACCACGGTGATTTCAGCGTAGAGGACAGAGCTGGTGACCATCCCATTCTGGTCATACTGCAGAGCTGAAGTCATGTCCAAAAGGGCTGAGAGCAGTCCCTGTGGTCACGAGCGGTTCTCTCTTCTACATGCTGCTGAGAGACCAGGGAACGTGGCCCCCAGCTCCTCGGCTCAGGCCAGTGCCATGCTGCTCTGTGAAGTGACTCCATCATGCGAATGAATCTGAATCCCATGATCCCCGCGTGTGCATGGGGAATACACAGAGAACCTCGCCAGCGTCACTGTTGCATCTTCCTTCCCAGTACAACTTCTGCCATGACCTCCCAAGGCACACACTGGTTTTGCCTCCTTCTGAACTTTACGTACGTGGGGTAACACTCATGGTCTCTTTTGTGTCTGGTTTCTTCCATTTGACATTAATCCATGCACGCGGGGCATTGCTACCTTTCTCTCATCTTAGAGTTGCTGTGGTCTCTGTCCTCCTACTGCCAGTGGACACTTGGATCGTGCCTACCTTGGGCTACTGCTGGTTGTGTGGCTTTGAACACTGTGTATGTGTCGGTTGGTGGATGTGTCCATGGAGCACCCCCATGGAGTAAAATAGCTGGATCACAGTGTACATGTAGGTTCAGCTTCAGTAAATACTGTATCTCAGTTTTCCAAGGCTGCACTGATTTCCAGGGCCTCCACAGCCTCAGCAACATTGGTGTTGCCAGTCTTGAATTTTAGCCATTCTGGTAGGCATGTAGGGGTGTCCCAGGGTGCTTTTAATTTGTGTTTCCCTGATGAGCAATGATATTTCAGAGTGTTTTTTTCTTTTCAATGGCTTCTAGGATAAATTTTGTGAAATGCCTGTTCAAATCTTTTATCTGTTTTTTGATTATTGGATGTCTTTTTTTTTTTTCCTTGCTGATTTGCAGGAAGAAGGTTCAGTTTCCTTGCTGATTTGCAGAAGGTCAGTATTTGTTCTGGATATATGCTTAAGAGTGGTGTGAGGTAGGGATCCAGACGCATTTTCTTTGTATATTGCTACCCAGGAGACTCAGCCCTTTTTCTTGAAAAGCTATCCTCCCCCATCTACAGTGCAGCATCACTTTTATCCTATGCCAGGTGACCAGGTCTGTCTCCTGGGTTTATGTGTTCATTTTTCTACCAACACCACAATTCCTTAGTTATTGTAGCATCATGATAAATGTTGACATTGGGTACTGCAGTCCTCTACATTGTTCTCCTGTAAGATTTTCTTGCTATTCCTGATCCTTTTCATTTCCATATACACTTTAAAACTGGCTTGTCAACTTCCACCAATAATAACTTCTTGGAATTTCAAAATTAATATTGAATTCATGTGTTAATTTGGAGATAATTGACATCTTTACAAGACTGTATCTTGACACAAAACCTAAACCCTACATTTATTTAGGTTCACCTTTATCTTTTGAGAAATTTTTTCTTCTAGTTTTACTGAGATATAACTGACATAGAGGAAAACCATAGAATGGGAAAGACTAGAGATCTTTTCAAGAAAATTAGAGATACCAAGGGAACATTTCATGCAAAGATGGGCACAATAAAGGACAAAAATGGTATGAACCTAAGAGAAGCAGAAGATATTAAGAAGAGGTGGCAAGAATACATAGAAGAACTATACAAAAAAGATCTTCATGACCCAGATAACCATGTGGTGTGATCAGTCACCTAGAGCTAGACATCCTGGAATGTGAAGTCAAGTGCGCCTTAGGAAGCATCATCACTACAAACAAAGCTAGTGGAGGTGATGGAATTCCAGTTGACCTATTTCAAATCCTAAATGATGCTGTTAAAGTTCTGCACTCAATATACCAGCAAATTTGGAAAGCTCAGCTGTGGCCACAGGACTGGAAAAAGTCAGTTTTCATTCCAATCCCAAAGAAAGGCAATGCCAAAGAGTGTTCAAACTACTGCACAATTGCACTTATCTCACATGCTAGCAAAGTAATGCTCAAAATTCTCTAAGCGAGGCTTCAACAGTATGTGAACCATGAATTTCCAGATGTTCAAGCTGGATTTAGAAAAGGCAGTAGAACCAGAGATCAAATTGCCAACATCTGTTGAATCATTGAAAGAGCAAGAGAGTTCCAGAAAAACATCTACTTCTGCTTTATTGACTACACCAAAGCCTTTGACTGTGTGGATCACAACAAACTGTGGAAAATTCTTCAAGAGATGGGAACACCAGACTACCTTAGCTGCCTCCTGAGAAATCTGTATGCAGGTCAAGAAGCAACAGTTAGAACTGGACATGGAACAGCTGACTGGTTCCAAATCAGGAAAGGAATACGTCAAGGCTGTATACTGTCACCCTGCTTATTTAACTTATATGCAGAGTACATCATGTGAAATGTTGGGCTGAATGAATCACAAGCTGTAATCAAGATTGCAAGGAGAAATATCAATAACCTCAGATATGCAGATGACACCACCCTTATGGTAGAAAGTGAAGAGCAACTAAAGAGCCTCTTGAAGAAAGTGAAAGAGGAGAGTGAAAAAACTGGATTAAAGCTCAGCATTCAGAAAACTAAGATCATGGCATCTGGTCCCATCACTTCCTGGTAAATAGATGGGGAAACAATGGAAACAGTGAGAAACTTCATTTTCATTTTCTTGGGCTCCAAAATCACTGTGAATGTTGACTGCTCCTTGGAAGAAAAGCTGTGATGAACCTAGACAGCATATTAAAAAGCAGAGACATTACTTCGCCAACAAAGGTCCATCTAGTCAAAGCTATGGTTTTTCCAGTAGTCATGTATGGATGTGAGAGTTGGACTAGAAAGAAAGCTGTGTGCCGAAGAATTGATGCTTTTGAACTGTGGTGTTGGACTGATGCTGAAGCAGAAACTCCAATATTTTGGCCACCTGATGGGAAGAAGTGACTCATTGGAAAAGATCCTGATGCTGGGAAAGATTGAAGGGGGGAGGAGAAGGGGATGACAGAGGATGAGATGGTTGGATGGGATCACTGACTGGATGGACACGAGTTTAAGCAAGCTCTAGGAGTTGGTGATGGTCAGGGAAGCCTGGTGTGCTGCAGTTCATGGGGTTGCGAAAAGTTGGACACGACTGGCGAGTGGACTAACTGAACTGACATACAGCACTGTATAAATTTAAGATGTACAGCATGATGATGATATAATTTATAGACATCACGAAGTGATAATCACAATTAGTGAATGCTCATATCTCATATAGATACAAAATTAAAGAAGTAGAAAAATAAGAGACACCGAGCATAGAAGAGTCTCATGGACTCTGAGGGAGAAGGTGAGGGTGGGACGTTCTGGGACAATAGCATTGAAACATATATATTATCATATGTGAAACAGAACACCATTCCAGGTTCGATGCATGAGACAAATGCTCAGGGCTGGGGCAATAGGATGACCCAGAGGGATGGGATGGGGAGGGAGGTGGGAGGGGGGTTCAGGATGGGGAACACATGTAAACCCAGGGCTGATTCATGTCAATGTATGGCAAAAACCACTACAATATTGTAAAGTAATTAGCCCCCAACTAAAATAAATAAATTTATTAAAAAAATATTTACTCTCAATAACTTTCATAAATATATATAGAAGCATTAATATCATGTTATATAGTACATGTTTAGTAATTGTCATTGTATTTATCTAATAAATAAGATAAATTTGTGCCTTTCATCCAATTCCTCCTCTCTCCACCACAAATCTGATCTCTTTTTCTGAATTTGTTTTCAAAATATAATTGACTTACAACTCTAAGTTAGTTCCTATTATATAACTTAATATTCAATATTTCTATATTTCAAAATGATCATAGATATGTCTAGTTATGATCTGTGACCATATAAAGATATTACATAGTTAATTGACTATATTCCTCATACTTAACACTTCATATCTGAGATTCATTTATTTTGTAACTGAAAGTTTGTAAATTTCAATCTCTCTCACCTATTTCTCTCCTCTCCTTACACCGCTCCATCTGGCAACCACCTGTTAGTTCTCTATATCTATGAGTGTGTTTCTCTTTAGTTATGCTTGTTCATTTTTGTTTTTTAGATTCCACATATAAGTGAAATCATACACTATTTGTCCTTCTTCATCTGACTTATTTCACTTATCATAATACCCTCTAGGTCCATCTATGTTCTCCAAAATGGCATCATTTCATTCTTTTTTAATGACTGAGTAATAGTTCATTGTATATATGTACCAGATCTTCTTTATCCATTCCTCTGTTGATGGACACCTAGGTTGAGTCCATATCTTAGCTATTGTAAATAGTGCTGCTATAAACACTAGGGTGCACATATCTTTTCTATTTAGTATTTTTGTTTTCTTCACACAAATACCCAGGAACGGAATTGCTGGATCATGTGGTAGTTCTACATGGTTGAATGGCATTGTTGACTCAATGGACATGAGTTTGAGCAAACTCCAGGAGATACTAAAGGACAGGGAAGCCTGGAATGCTGCATCCATGGGGTCAGAAAGAGTTAGACATGACTGGGCAACTGAACAGTAGTGGAAGTTCTATTTTTAATTTATTGAGGAATCTCCATACTCTTTTCCACAGTGGCTGCACCAATTTACATTTCTATCAAGAGAGCAGGAGGGTTCCCTTTTCTCCACATTCATAACTGCCTTTTTAAAGCAATGTTTTGTAGTTTTCTGTGAGACGTGTTGTACATGTAAGATAATTACTTGACTTTTGGGTGTTTTAGTTTCTAATTGTTTATTGTTCCTGTAAGCCCTGGCCTATACATGGGAACCCCGACCCTGCCCACTCCCTAACTATCATATGTTCCCAGGCCAGTCTTCTTTTCAAGCTCTTTCAAGCCATTTTCAGACCAGCCTGGGATCCAGCCCTGTACTCCTCAGAAAACCTCATTAATATGAGTAATAAACCTCCTTATATTAAAACTTAGTATTGAGGGCTTCCCTTGTAGCTCAGTCAGTAAAGAATCTGCAGTACAGAAGACCCAGGTTCAATTCCTGGGTTGGGAAGATCCCCTGGAGAAGGGAATGGCAACCCACTCTGGTATTCTTGCCTGGAGAATCCCATGAACAGAGGAGCCTGGCAGGCTACAGCCCACGAAGGTCACAAAAACTTAGTATTAAAGAAGCTTAAAGCTCAATATTAAAAAAAAAAAAAAAGATCATGGCATACGGTCCTATCACTTCAAGGCAAATAGACGGGGAGAGAGTGGAAGCAGTGATAGATTTTCTCTTCTTGGGCTCTAAAATCACTGCAGATGGTGACTGAAGCCATGAAATTAGAAGACACTTGCTTCTTGGAAGGAAAGCTATGACAAACCTAATAAAAGTGAAAGTGAAATTCGTTCAGTCATGTCCAACTCTTTGCAATCCCATGGTCTATACAGTCCATGGAATTCTCCAGGCCAGAATACTGGAGTTGGTTCACTTCTCCAGGGGATCCTCCCCATCCAGACATTAAAAAGCAAAGACATCCCTTTGCCCTCAAAGGTCTGTATAGTCAAAGCTATGGTCTTTCCAATAGTCACATATGGATGTGAGAGTAGGACCATAAGGAAGGCAGAGTGTCCAAGAATTGATGCTTTCGAAATATGGTGTTGGAGAAGACTATTGAGAGTGCCTTGGACAGCAAGGAGATCAAACCAATCAGTCCTAAAGGAAATCAGCCCTGAATACTCACTGGAAAGAATGATGCTGAAGTTGAAGCTCCAATGCTTTGGCCACCTGATATGAAGAGCTGACTCATTGAAAAAGACCCGGATGCTGGGAAAGATTGAAGGCAAAAAGAGAAGAGGGCAACAGAGGATGAGATGGTTGGGTGATATCACTGATTCAATGGACAAGAACTTGGGCAGACTCCAGGAGATAGTGAGGGACGGAGGGGCCTGCTGTGCTTCAGTCCACGGGGTCACAAAGAGTCAGGCATAACAGCAATTGAACGACAACAACAAACCTTCTCATATTCTTTAGGGATGTGTGTGTATAATCAACAGTATCTATATCCTGGACCAAATTTTACATGTGGTTCAGGTGGTCCATCTTGTTTCTTCACTAGCTTATAGAAGATTTTATTTTTATATATTGACCTTGGACCCAGTGACCACAATGAATTTACTCAATTATGGTTTATCTGTGGCTCCTTTAAGATTGCTCGCATATAAAATCACATTGTCTACAAATAATAAATGTTTTACTTCTTCCTTTCCAACCAGATGCCTTTAATTTCTTTTTCTTGATGTATTGCACTGGCTGAGATTGGCAGTATAGGCTTAATAGAAGAGGAAGGAACAGACACTCTTGTTTCATTTCTAATAGAGGGGATACCTTTGCTGCAAAGTGTAAAACATGGCTTTTTACAGATGCTCTTTATCAGGTTAAAGCAGTTCCCTTTTAATGTTTTATGAGAGCTCCTCTTATTGTGAACATTTCCCAGCATTCTAGTTATCTTTAATTGACTTCTAGCCTAATTTCACTGTGATCAGTGATGAATATCTGTATATTTTAGAAGCCTCACCTGACTCCCCTTCATCCTGGCCCTGCCCTTGAAGTTTGTCAGGTCTGTGCTCTGCCCCAGGAGATGATAAACTTTGGTTAATATTTCTTAGGTACTTACACAAAATGTGTATCCCGCAGTTTGGGGGTAAAATGTTGTATATTTGTAATTGGGTGTCATCTAAATTCACATTTCAAACTGTCTATATTATTACTGAATGTCTGCTTTTTCTATCAATTATAGGCTTAGGCAGATGAACAATTTCCCATTACAGTGATAATTTTGCCAATTTTTCCTTTTACATCTCTCACTTGTTTCCTTACATGTTTTGAAAGTAGTTGTATTATTGGTGTCACATACATTTAAAATGGCTGTGCTTCCCTGAGGGGGTGATTATCTTTGCCTTCACTGTTTGTACCCCTTTATCTCTTGTCCAGATTCTGTCCTTGATGTCTGCTTTGTCTGGTACTTGTGCACTAAAAGCACCAGCTTTTTGGGGTTATTTTTATCGGGCACAGATTTCTTACGCCCTTTTCATTTTGAGTTTTTGCATCTTTATAATCAAAGTATATCACAAGCAGTATACAGTTGGTTGTTTTTTTACATACAGTTTGACAATCTTTATCTTTTAAAAAAGGGGATATTTTCATTTATTTATTTATTTTACTGCAATGCATCTTAGTTGGGGCACACAGAATCTTCAGCCTTCCTTGTGGTATGTGGGATCTCTAGTTTTGGCATGCAAACTCTTATTTTGTGGCATATGGGATCTAGTTCCCTGACCAGGGATTGAACCTGGCTCCCCTACATTGTAAGGCAAAGTCTTAAACATGGGACCACCAGGGAAGTCCCATAATCTTTATCTTTTAATTGGAATATTTAGTACTTTTATGTACAATATAATCAACGATATTTTGGGGGTTTAAAGTTACCATCTATCAGATTTTCTCTTGTGAATATATGATTTTTGACCCCCTTCCCCTTGTTTCAGTTCAGTCCCTCAGTTGTGTCTGACTCTTTGCGACCCCATGGACTGCAGCATGCCAGGCCTCCCTGTCCATCATCAACTCCTGGAGCTTGCTCAAACTCATGTCCATCGAGTCGGTGATGCCTTCCAACCATCTCATCCTCTGTTGTCCCCTTCTTCTCCTGCCTTCAATCTTTCCCAGCATCAGGGTCTTTTCCAATGAGTCCCTTTGTTTACTGTCAGTTTATTTCTTTCTCTCTCTGCTGACTTTTTTCTTGTTGTTTAACCCCTAAGTAATGTATGACTCTTTTGAGACCCCAATACTGTAGCCTGCTCCTCTGTCTGTGGGATTCCCCAGCAAGAATACTGGAGTGGGTTGCCATTTCCTTCTCCAGGGGATCTTCCCAGACCAGGAATCGAACCTGGGTCTCCTGCATCTCCTTCATTACCGGTAGATTCTTTACCACTGGACCACCTGAGAAGTCTCTGTTGACTTGTTAGACATCATCTATTTTATTCTTCTTTTAGTTGTTACCATAAAGATGGAAACATGCTTGCTTCATCTATTAGCTCTACTGTAACTGAGTACCATGTAGGTACCTTTAACTCTTCTGACCCTCTCTGGTATCTTGTGTTATTGCTGTGATATTTGTTAATTCTACATATATTTAAAACCCTGTAAGTGAGTATCATTATTGTTTTATATAGAAAAAACTCATTTGTAGTTATTCACTTAGTTATCCTTTCTGTGCATGTAATTGTCTCATGAATTCATTTCTCCAGGTTGGGATAATTTTCCTTTTGTCTGAGAACTTTTTAATATTTATGTGTGTGCATGTGTGTTGTTGCCATGTCAGTTTTTTCAGTTTGTGTCGGCAAAATTTTTTTTGGCTTTCCTTAAAAAAACAACTTTATTGAGCTTTATTTACATACCACTAAATTTGTGTTTTAAATACACAAGTCACTGAATTTTAGTATATTTGCAGAGTTGTACAACCATCACCACAAGCTAATATTAGAACATTTCCATCACCTTTGACAGAAACCTCCTGCCTATTTAAAATCACTCCTCTAGTATTTCCCCAGTGATCCAGTGGCTAAGACTCCAAGCTCCCAATGCAGGGGGCCCAGATTTGATCCCTGGTTGGGGGCACTACTTCCCATATGCTGCAACTAAAATATACTGCATGCCACAACTAAGACATGGCACAGTGAAAGAAAGAGAGAGAGAGAATGAAACACAAAAAATAAACAAACAAAAAACCTAACCTGTCTTTAAAAAACAAATGAAGTCACTCCTAGTTGCCTCTTCCAGCTCTTGGCAGCCACTAATCTACTTTGTGTCTCTAAACATTTGACTTTTTGGGACACTTTTGTAAATGGAGTCACACAATATGTACCCTTTTGTGTCTGGCTTCTCTTAACGAGCATAATGTTTTTAAGGTTCATCCATGTGGTAGTGTGAATTAGTACTTTGTATGGCTTAATATATCTGTTGCAATGATAGACCACATTTTGTTTATCATTTGATAGTCAATGGACATTTGAATTGCCTCCTTTTTTAGGGATTTTGTGTATAAAGCTGCCGGAATGCTTGTGTACAGGTTTTGCGCAGATGTATGTTTTCATTTCTCTCGGGAATACAACTAGGGGTGGAGCTGCTGGGTTAGTCTGTGTTTAAATTTTAAAGGAATTGTTGGCCTTTAATTTCAAAGTTATTTTCTCTTACATCACCAGGCTAAGTTGGTAGTTATTTTATCCCAGCACTGCATAACTATTACAGTGTCTCCTGTCATCTCTGTTAAAAAGTCTACTGTCAGTCCTATGAAGGCATTTTTTCCTCAATTCTAGAATTTCTATATATGATTGTTCATGGATTCCAAATTTCTGGTGGAATTTTTCTATTTTCTTAAATATATATTTGTTAAGCCTTTTCTGATAACTCTGGTATCTGGATCACCTACGGGTCTGTTTCTATTGCTTGTTTTTATTTTTCCTCTCTTGATTAGGCCCAGGGTATCAGTTTCCTGGGGCTGCTGTAATGAATTGCTATAAACCAGTGGGGGAAGTGCCAAACACCAATAGTATCTTACTCTTTCACAGTCCTGGAGGCCAGAGGTTCAAAATCACCGTGGTGACAGGGCAGCATTCCCTGCATGAGCTTTAGTGGCGATTTTGTTTCTTGCCCCTTTAGGCTTCTGGTGGCTGCTCCCCTCCAGTCTCTGTTTCCATGGCCACATGGCACGCACCTTTTCCTCTTGTGTGTCTGGAATATATGTGCTCCAGGGTTTAAAGCTATGTTGGGAGGAGAATTGGCCACCGGTAAGTTATAGTGAAATGGAAAATGTATGATACTGACATACATGCTTAGTTGCTTCAGTCATATCCAGCTCTTTGCAACCCCATGGACTGTAGCCCACCAGGCTCCTCTGTCCACGGGATTCTCCAGGCAAGAATACTGGAGTGGGTTGCCATGCCTTTCTCTAGGGAATCTTCCTGACCCATGGATCGAACCCATGTCTCCTGCATTTTAGGCAGATTTTTTACCAACTTGGCCACCAAAATGTATGATACTATATAATAAATATATTATAAAATTAAAATTATTTTAATCCTGAGCAGGAAACAGTTATTTCTTTATAAAACTGAACTGTGTTGCATGTGATTCAACTACCAAAGGTAGGTTTTTTTTCCTTTTTCTTTAATTGAGAAATAAGTTGATAGGAAATATAGAGCATATTTTAGAAGGACATCTCAACTCTGCAATGGATTGTGGAGAACTGTGTTGAAGAGGGGCTGGGAATTCTTTGGCCTTGAGCTCTCTGTCCATTTTACCTGCTCTTTCCAATATCACATCCAACATGGTGAGATATGCAACATGGTACTCTTAGCAGGGGTTCCAGGGTCTGGCTGCCTGTCTCCGAGTCATTCCCACCCCCCTACCCATAACTCACCTGTGCCTTGGTTTCCTCAACTCGAAACTGGGGAAATGCTAACAAAGCTGCTGATGGGCTTGTTGTAGGGATTAAATATGGGCAGCGCATTAAGAGAACAGGCTCTCAACATAGGGTAAATGCTCAGCAAGAGTTAGAGAGTCATTTCTGCATAATTCTAGGTCTTCTTCTTTATATGAATATACAGAATCTTCCTTCAGTTCATTTCACTTGCTCAGTTGTGTCCGACTTTTTGCGACCTCATGGACTGCGGCATGCCAGGCTTCCCTGTCCATCAACAACTCCCGGAGCTTGCTCAGACTCATGTCTATTGAGTTGGTGATGCTATCCACACTGGAAAAGGCAATGGCAAACCACTTCAGTATTCTTGCTTTGAGAACTCCATGAACAGTATGAAAAGGAAAAAATCTTTCAGAACTGCCAAACCCATCTACCATTCTTGGGTACCTATAGTGAAAACAAACCTCTAATTTAATGGAAAGAAAGGGTTAGAAAAGACAAAAAGCATGTAAGCGCCTGCCTGCTGCCTCCAGCCCAGGTTGCTGTCTCAGGAAGACACCCGCCGCTCCCCTGACACACCTGGCTGCACTCCAAGCCACCAGGCCTTCCCGGGTCTCTGCCTCCACTGCTAATAGTTTCACCCCTCCTTCATCGGTCTATCTTAGTGGTGGTTTCGACCACATGAAATCTTTATGGTGTAGACAGGGACTTAATCAGGGTCCATCAGAAATCTGTGTTGTGGAGCACAAAGTTGAAACAGGACCCCAGAGCGTCCCAGGTGGGGGGCTTGGTTCTCAGTTCACTTGAGCAAACTTCTTTCTTTTCCACCTGAGCCCAGATCCTCCAACACGATGCTTGCCTCAGAGATGCCCAGGATTAGGGTAAGACCAGGAGGCATCCAGGCTCTCATCTCAGGGATGGTGGGAGTAATCACTGGAAATGTGAAGTTTAAGTCTGTGTACCACCCAGGATAACTGGGCTATTGGAGGCTTTAAAAGTAAGCTGTAAATTCCCCTGACAACACAGCCTAGGTTTGTTTCTTCCTCATATCACAGTCTCATGAGATCTAGGAGGGTCACCTTGGTAGGAGTCCCAGGTGGTCTCAGGGACCCAGGCTGCTTCCTTCTGCAGCACGTCTTGTGGGCCCTTGCTTCTGCCCTATGTATCGGGGTAGGGACCAGAGGAGTCAGGGCTCTGCCGGCTGCCCTCCCTTCCTGCACCTCCCCCCATCCCTGCCCTTACCTGGATTGCTATTGGCTGGACCCTGTTACATGACCAGTCTGGGCTGGGGCTCAGTGATGAACAGTAGTTCCTGCCACTCTTTGCTTTGTGTTTTTTAACAAGAAAGTGTGCTCTGCCAGCTATGGTGACATAAGCTTGTGGCTCAAGGAGAGGAGCGGGCATGTTTCCAGATTCCCAAAGAAGGAGGAGAAAGATCAATGCAAGCAAGAAATGGGCTTGGCTTCCCTGGGGTCCAATGGTTAAGAATCCACCTGCCAATGCAGGGGACATGGGTTTGAGCCCCAGTCTGGGAAGATTCCACATGCTATGAGCAACAAAGCCTGTGCTCTAGAGGCCATGCCCAGCAACAAGAGAAGCCACCACTATGAGAAACCCAAGCACTGCAACTAGGGAGAGCCCCTGCTCGCTGCAACTGGAGAAAGCCCCTACAGCAACAAAGACCCAGTGCATCCATAAAAACCCACGCTTATTTAAAAAAAAAAAAGAAATGGGCTGAACTGTGTCCTCCCTTCCCCCGCCAGATTCTTATGTTGAAGCCCTGAACTTTCAATATCTCAGGTGTGTGTTAGTCGCTCAGTTGTGTCCGACTCATTGTGACCCCATGGACTGTAGTCCACCAGGCTCCTCTGTCCATGGAATTCTCCAGGCAAGGACAATGGAGTGAGTTGCCATTTCCTTTTCCAGGGGATCTTCCTGACCCAGGGATTGAAACCAGGTCTCCTGCATTGAGGCGGATGCTTTACCATCTGAGTTACTAGGAAAGCCCATAACGTTTAACTAACTGGAGTGGGTAGCCTTTCCCTTCCCCAGGGAATCTTCCCAACTCAGGGATTGAATCCAGGTATCCCACATTGCAGGTGGATTTTTTACCAGCTGAGCTAGAAGGGAAGTAGTGTCTCAGGACATGACCATATTTGGAGCTGGGGTCTTTACAGAGGTGATTAAGTTAAATGAGGTCATTAAGGTGAACACTGATCTAAGGTGACTGGTGTCCTAATGGGAAGAAGAGGTCAGGACACAGACCCACATGGAGGGACAACCATATGAGGACACAGGGAGAAGACAGCCATCTACACGTCAGGGAGAGAGGACTCAGGAGAAACCAGTGTGCTGACACATTGATACTGGACTCAGGAATTAACGAGAGAATGAATTTCTGTTGTTTAAGCCACCTTATCTGTTGTACTTTTCTTATGGAAGCCTGAGCAGATGTCAACTACATCAATTGTGAAATGTACATCCTGTTCATATCTGCTGAAAAAAGCTTGCCGTTGTTCATCAGGAAAGATGTTTTTAGAAAGAAGAACCATGAGCCCACGGCTGTGATGCCTCCATGGCACCATCTCCTGGAGAGAATGCTCTTAGCTGGTGCAAAAATGGGTGCTCTCCAGATCTGGTTCCTCTCACCTGGTGACTGGTTGTTATTCTTAAGAACAGGAAGCAGGTACTCATGGGCATCTTCATGTCGATCAGGGAAAGAATCATCACCCAGACTTTGCCATTGTGCCTCGGCTCTCCTGGCCATGCAGTGTCCTGAGCCGAGCCTGACCCAGCCCTGGCATCCAGCCAGCCCAGCGCCCAGCTCAGCTCTGTCTTGGTGCTTAGATGGGGCCTGTTCTGAGTCAGATCCCTATAATATTTGCTCCCTGAATGAAAGAGCCACAGTGTTCCAGACCCCAAGCTTATCTAACTCCACCCCATCCCTGTTTGTTTGTTCAGTTGCTCAGTCATGTCTGACTCTGTGACCCCATGGACCGCAGCATGCCAGGATTCCTTGTCCTTCCTGATCTCCTGGAGTTTACTCAAATTCATGTCCAATGAGTCAGTGATGCCATCCAACCATCTCATCCTCTGTCACCCCCTTCTCCTGCCCTCAGTCTTTCCCAGCATCAGGGTCTTTTCCAGTGAGTCGGCTCTTCCCATCAGGTGGCCAAAGGATTGGAGCTTCAGCTTCAGCATCAGTCCTCCCAAAGAATATTTGAGGCTTGATTTCCTTTAGGATTGACTGATTTGATCTCCTTGCAGTCCAAGGGACTCTCAAGAGTCTTCTTGGGCACCACAATTCAAAAGCATCAATTCTTTGGCTCTCAGCTTTCTCTGTGGTCCAACTCTCATATCCATGTGTGGCTACTGGAAAAACTATAGTTCTGACTGTGCAGATCTTTGTCGGCAAAGTGATGTCTCTGATTTTAATACACTGTCTATGTTTGTTATAGCTTTCTTCCAAGGAGCAAGCATCCTTTAATTTCATGGCTGCAGTCACTGTCGACAGTGATCTTGGAGACCACGAAAATAAAATATGTCACTGTTTCCACTTTTTCCCCATCTATTTGCCATGAAGTGATGGGACTGGATGCCATGATCTTAGTTTTTTAAAAGTTAAGTTTTAAGCCAGCCTTTTCACTCTCTTCTTTCACCCTCATCAAGAGGCTGTTTAGATCTTCTTTGTTTTCTGCCATTAGCATGGTATCATCTGCATATCTGAATGATCCCATTATCTAGCCATGTGGCAGGCTGACTGGGACCAGCAGAATCTCTGCCCATGGAGATAAGTGTTCAGGGCAGAGGCTTGGGGCCAACTCAGCAGGAGGGGCTGACCCTCCGTAGGATACAGGCATGGCCTCCCTGGAGCCTGGTTCCTACTCTGCTGCCCCCACCCCAGCTGCAGAGAATCTAGTTTTTTCTCTTGTACCCAGTGGTCCTTTGAGAATTGAAGAAACTAGCATGTACCCCACCGAGGGTTACCAGAACTGTCTCAGTGTTAAAACAGAAAGTCCTGCCTGCTGGAAACCCCTTGGTCCTGGATGAATTGGGTTGCTGTTTCCCCCAAGTCAGCTTCTCTGGTTCATCACCACACAGACTGTGGTCTGGGCCCCTGCCCCTCCTGTCCTCTTGTCTCTGGACATGTTCTGGAGCCTAGAGCTGCCCCAGGCACTGGAGGGCCCAGGCCTGTCCTGGGCTCTGCAGAAGGAAAGAACACTTGTCCTCCTGACTGCTTCCCATCCTTTGGGTCCATCTTGATGTCACCTCCTCAGAATGGCTTTCTGCTCCCTGAAGATATTATCCTATTATTCTCTCACCAAACTCTTCCCCCTTTCCTCTTGGACTCACCACAACACATGCAAAATACACCTGTTCTCACTATTTCCTCAGCTTCAGTCCTGTTCCGTGACTGTGGGCCTCACGGGTCTGTTTTTCCATCCTTGTCACCAGCACGAAGCACAGGGCTGGTGCTCTGAGGCATCTGGCCAGTACTTGAGGGGTGGGGGCATGAACCCTGATCCACCTTGGGCAACCCTGAGCAAGTCGTGGCTTCTCAGAACAAGCCCTGCCCCCCAATCAAGCTGTAGTCATTCCCATCTCCCCAGAAACTTCTCTCCATCTTTTGCAGACAATCCTCCCTCACCCTCCACCTTAGGCCACCCTAGGTCTGATTCCTATCACTATAGATTCATTTTGATTCTTCTAGAGTTTTACATATGCTTGCATGCTAAGTTGCTTCAGTCATGTCCAACTCTCTGTGACCCTATGGGCCATAGCCCATCAGTCTTCTCTGTCCATGGGATTCTCCAGGCAAGAATACTAGAGTGGGTTGCCATTTCCTTCTCCAGGGGACCTTCCCAACCCAGGTTTGGAACCTGTGTCTCTTACATCTCCTCCACTGGCAGGCAAGATTTTTACCACCATTGTCACCTGGGAAGCCCTAAGTGGAGAATAATTCTGTGTGTGTTTTTAGCCTGACTTCCTTTTCTCAGTGTAATTATTTTGTTGTTCATGTATGTTGCTATGTAGGTAGTTCATCACCCTTTCCAGTGCTGAATGGTGGTTGTATGTGTCCATAGATAGTTCTACCAGATCCATGTATCCCGCCAATGTATCCATTGTATGTGTCCACCATACAACCATTAGTTATGTATAGATACACTGTGTTCACTATGGGGGCTTCCTAGGTGGCACTGAACCTGCTAGTGGTAAAGAATCTGCCTGCCAATGCAGGAGACATAAGGGATGTGGGTCCCATCCCTGGGTCGGGGAGATCCCCTAGAGGAGGGCACAGCAACTTGCTCCAGTATTCTTGCCTGGAGAATCCCATGGACAGAGGGCCTGGCAGGGTGTGGTCTCCAGGGTCACAGAGTCCGACGTGACTGAAGCAACTTAGCACACACCCACATGTTCACTGTAAGTATCCATTGTACATATCTATCCACTGTGTCTGTTTAGTCATTTCAGTCATATCTGACTCTTTGTGACCCCATGAACTATAGCCTGGCAGGCCCCTCTATCCATGGGATCCTCCAGGCAAGAATACTGGAGTGCATTGCCATGCCCTCCTCCAATGGATCTTCCTCATCCAGGGATCAAACTTGCATCTCCTGTGTCTCCTGCATTGCAGGCAGATTCTTTACTGCTGAACCACCTGGGAAGCCCTTCTATTATATATAGATAGATTGTATTCATTTTATGTAACCATCCATCCTATCTATTGTATATACCCATTGTCTATATCGATGTATTGTTTGCATTGCATGTTATCTATTGCGTAGCCCACTCATTGCATCTATTGCATGCATCTACCATATACTTAAGGCTTCCTTCATAGCTCAGTGGGTAAAGAATCTGCCTGCAATGCAGGAGACCTGGGTTTGATCCCTGGGTTGGGAAGATCCCCTGGAGAAGGAAATGGCAACCCACTCCAGTATTCTTGCCTGGAGAATCCCATGGCAGAGGAGTCTGGCAGGCTACAGTCCATGGGGTTTCAAGAGTTGGACACAATTTAGCAACTAAATCACTCACCATATACTCTTATACTCGTGTCCACTGCATGTATCCATTATATGGATGGAACTCAGGCTGTCTCTCATTCCCTTGTTGATGAACTTCTGGGTAATTTCCATTGTGGGGCTACTATGCATATAGCTAGCTTGAATGTTCACTTACACATCCCTGGAAAGACACATGTTTTCATTTCTTGGGTAAATACCTAGGCGTGGAATAGCTGGGTCCTATGTTGCAAAGAAATAGAGGAAAACAATAGAATGGGAAAGACTAGAGTTCTCTTCAAGAAAATTAGAGATACCAAGGGAACATTTCATGCAAAGATGGGCACAATAAAGGACAAAAATGGTATGGACCTAACAGAAGCAGAAGGTATTAAGAAGAGGTGGCAAGAATACACAGAAGAACTATACAAAGAAGATCTTCATGACCCAGATAACCACGATGGTGTGATCAGTCACCTAGAGCCAGACATTGTGAAATGCGAAATCAAGTGGGCCTTAGGAAGCATCACTATGAACAAAGCTAGTGGAACTGATGGAATTCCAGTTGAGCTATTTCAAATCCTTAAAGATGATGTTGTGAAAGTGCTGCACTCAATATGCCAGCAAATTTGCACAACTCAACAATGGCCACAGGACTGGAAAAGGTCAGTTTTCATTCAAATCCCAAAGAAAGGCAGTGCCAAAGAATGTTCAAACTATTGCAAATTGCACACATCTCACATGCTAGCAAAGTAAATGCCCAAAATTCTCCAAGCTGGGCTTCAACAGTATGTGAACCGTGAAGTTCCAGATGTTCAAAGCTGGATTTAGGAAAGGCAGTGGTCACTCAGTCATGTCTGATTCTCTGTGACCCCATGGACTGTAACCTGCCAGGCTCCTCCGTCAATGGGATTCTCCAGGCAAGCATACTGCAATGGGTTGCCATTGCCTTCTCCAGGGGATCTTCCCAACTCAGGGATTGATGCCGGGTCTCCTGTATTGCAGGCAGATTCTTTACCATCCCAGCCACCAGGGAAGCGCATTGCCAACATCAATGGCAGAAATCAAATTGCCAACATCCATTGGATCATTGGAAAAGCAAGAGAGTTCCAGAAAAACATGTACTTCTGCTTTATTGACTACACCAAAGCCTTTGACTCTGTGGATCACAACAAACTGTGGAAAATTCTTCAAGTGATGGGAATATCATACTATCTTACCTGCCTCCTGAGAAATCTGTTTTCAGGTCAAGAAGTCACAGTTAGCACCAGACATGGAAAAACAGACTGGTTCCAAATCAGGAAAGGAGTATGTAAAGGCTGTATATTGTCACCTTGCTTATTTAACTTATATGCAAAGTACATCATGCAAAATGCCAGGCTGGATAAAGCACAAGCTAGAATCAAGATTGCTGGGAGAAATATCAATAACCTCAGATACGCAGATGACACCATTCTTATGGCAGGAAGTGAAGAAGAACTAAAGAGCCTCTTGATGAAAGTGAAAGAGGAGAGTGAAAAAGTTGGCTTAAAACTCAACATTCAGAAAACTAAGATCATGGCATCCAGTCCCATCACTTCATGGCAAATAGATGGGCAAACAATGGAAACAGTGACAGACTTTATTTTCTTGGGCTGCAAAATCACTGCAGTTGGTGACTGCAGCCATGAAATTAAAAGATGCTTCCTCCTTGGAAGAAAAGCTATGACCAACTGAGACAGCATATTAAAAAGCAGAAACATTACTTTGCCAACAAAGGTACATCTAGTTAAAACTAAATACAGGAAACCCAGAATCAATCCCTGGGTTGGGAAGATCCCCTGGAGAAGGCAATGGCAACCCACTGCAGTATGCTTGCCTGGAGAATCCCATTGACGGAGGAGCCTGGCAGGTTATAGTCCATGGGGTCACAGAGAATCAGACATGACTGAGTGACGACCCTTTCAATTTCATGGAAATTTAGGCTTAACTTGAAAGGAAACTGTCAGATTGTTCCAGAATAGCTACACCACATCAGCTGAGTTCCAGTTGCTCTACATCCTTGTCAGCACTTGGCATGCTCAGTCTCTTCCATTTTTGCTGTTCTGACATTTTATTTTATTTTTATGATCATTATTTTTCTCTTCTGCTTTTGAGCAGGATCTGAGTCTTCCTATCCTTCTCTTTGGTCTCCTTGTGGAGGTGACATCAGCTCAGTGCTGGGGCTGGGATGCTAAGGCACAGCTAAAGGAGGGGTCTGGTCCTCCTGTTGGGAGCTCACCCCTACTGGGAGCTGAGACTTGCTTTCAGGAGATGAGTCCTGGGATGCCTGGTCTGTACTATCTCCTGCCTGGAGGAGGCAGGTAAGGCGCTGAGCCCAAAGGACACAAAAGGCTCCAATAGAGAATGGGAGGAGGGGAATGACTTTGGTAGGGGACCAGGTGTATCCTGCTCAGGTCCAGGGCAAGGCAGTGCCATGTTGGACATTCTCTGAGCCATTCCTCACCTTTCCTGCACTGGGAGGTAGAGCTGCAGGGACAGGTGAGAGAGCCAGGCTTGGAGCAGATACCTGCATTAGTCTTCAGGCTTCTGTGAAGGGGCAGCTGTGGGAAGGGGAATAGAAATGCACGAGGAGGAGCCAGCTTTCCAGGTCTGGGTCCAGGACCTAATATGGTGGCATGGCAGATGCTGGAGACAGAGTGAGGCCAGGCAGCGAGTCCCTCAGGGCTCACCCGGGTGGCATTCTCATTAGGCCCAGGAAGTTGGGGCTTTGAGGAACTGGCTCAGAGTAGCCTGTGATTTGAGGCACTGCATCCTGTCCTGAAGGACAGAGGAGCACAGAGCTTTCCAGGGGAGCATGTTGTAGGGGGCGGGTCCCACCTAGAGGCATCTTGGTTGGGATTTTCCTGCAGGGAGATGCTTCCTGCTCCATGGACTATTCTAGGAAAGCTGTGGGTGCTGGCCAGCATGTGTGTGTGTATGTGTGTGTGTGGAGGTGGGCGAGAGATACATATAGCTTTTGCTTTATGACCAAGCTAGAAGCCGGCCACAAAGCAAGGTCAAAGACAGCGGACCCTCACTCACGACCCTGCAATGTGGCAGGCAGAAGCTTGGGCTTCTGCTTGGAGCTCTGGTGTCTGTGGCTTAGCTGGGGCCCCAGCTGGTCTATAACAAGGGGAGCCTGTCTCTCCTGCCTGCCCCCTCCCCACCTGGTCCCCAGCAGTGCGGCCCATTTCATCATTTCTCTTTCCTAGAGTCTGGGTTTGGGGACTTGCCTTAATTAAGTAATGATTATTTCAGTTTCCCTTAAAAAAATTAATCAGAGACATCCCAGCTGCCAATGGAGGTCTGATCGGCTGCGATAACCAGTGTGCCCACACGGCAGTGATGGGATTCCAGCCCCGAGCACGGAAACTTGACATTCTTGACAGCCTGGAAATGTAGGATTTCCGTTTGGCTTGTGGTAACACTGAGGCAGCCCCAGGGACCCTGTCTCCTGCTTGGCAGCAGCAGCATCCCCGCCATGGGGGGCTGGCTGGAGTGAGCAGCTTCAGCAGTGGGGCATCCTGCCCTGTTGGGCTGCCCTGCTCCCCCTTTCCCTCTCTGCCCTTCCAGGAAGCTTCCAGAACCCCCCTTGACTCTGGCCCACGGGCCAGCGGCTGTGGAGCCTGGGCCCCCGGCCAGCCTCCTCAGCTCCCCCTCTGCCCACGGAACTCACCGTTTCTGCGCTATCGTGCCCTCTATCGCCTTTGTGCAAAACGTAATCCACAAAATGCTTTCGTGGTAACCTTATCCGTCGCAGCCGGCGATAGCATCTCGCGGCCCCGTGACAGGCAGGAACTTGCAAGCATGGAGTTAATAATGCAGACTTTCAGAAAAGGAGGCTGGCAGAGGGGGCCGCAGCCGGGAATAAAGGAGGCCGGTGTGGCCGTAATTGGGACCATGTGAACTTCCTCGGAGGAGGATTAGGGGGAAGAGACAGGCCTTGCCCGCGAAGATTAGTTTCAATTAGATGGGCTGGAGGCGAAAGGCCGGGCTCGGTGGAAGATTAAAACAAGAAGGGGAAAGTTTCCGTGGCGGTGGCTCCGGGCCTGCAGCGCTCGGCGAGATCTGCTAATTGAAGGCAAAGCGTGCACGGCGTTCTTCGGAAGAACTCGCGTTAATTGATTCGATGCCGGCTCTGCTTCGAGGCCTTTCCCCTGCTCGCCCCACCCCCATGCCCTTTCCAGATATTCATGTGTGCTGGAAACCACTTCGGGTGGGGCGGGCTGCAGTGCCCAGCTGGCTGAGGGTAGCAAGGGGGCAGTGGTCCCAGGCTGCCCTTGCTGGGCACCGGCCCTGTCACTGGGGCTCCATACTTGGTGGCAGTGTTGATGCCACTACAGGGTCTGGAGGGCAAGGAGGGCATCTTCCTTCCTTCCTGCTTTCTTTCCTTCCAGGATGGGCAGAGGTGGGGGGACCTGGTCCTAGCCGGTGGGTTGCAGTCCTGCCCTCTGCCCTAGTCCCTGGAGAGGCTCTGTGCTCCACGGTGGACCCTCTACACGGTGTCTTGAGGCTGGTGCTCGAGCCGGAGGCAGGTGCCAGGTGTGGCTGGGGTGTTTGCTTGCATGTCGGGGGCAAACCCAGTTGCTTCCTGGAACTTCCTGGGGCTGCTCCCCTCCAGGCCTTCAAGCACGTAGTGTGCGCGTGTGTTTTATAAATCCTTCCCATTGTAATGACAGCTAAATTATGGAAAATGCATTTTCACAGCTGGTGAGAAAAGCCATTAGCATTAATCAAGGACCAACCTCGTTGGGGATTCTCGGACTGAGTTTGTTGGTGAAGTTATGGACGTGCTCAACAGTCATTAATGGGATTCGTTCGAAATGGGGGCTGATCATTCATCTTTACACAGGGCTTGGGGAGCCTCCTTGCTCGGAGTGGGGGGCTGGGCTCACTGTGGGGCACCTTGAGGTCGCACGTCCTCCACCCTTTCCTGGGTGGGAAGGCCTCTGGTTTTGGGGACCCACTTACAACTGAGAGTCACCTTTGTCTCAGGAGCCAGGGGATATAGTCCTGGTGATGTCTGTGGCCTCATTGATCCCCTAGCAGGGGACAGGCATCAGGGGATGTCCTCATGGTCTTGGTATCGGCTAGATCCACTCACTGGATGTGTGGCTGGAGCCTCAGCGTCCTCTAAGCCCAGAGTGCTTGCCAGTCCTTCAGATCCTCTGGGTCCCTGCAGCGTCTGAGCTCAGTCCCCCTGGAGAACCTGTCATCCAGTGCACAGTAGGTGCTGAGAGGTGCCGGGGAGTGAATTGTAAACAGTCAAGCAATTGGCAAGTTCTAGATTTTAAACAGTAGCTCCATTAAGGCCCTGTGCTGGGGTAATTTAAAAAAAATTTTGATTTTGGAATACTTTTAGATGAAAACTATTTTATTATAAAAATTTTTTAAACAATTTTATTTTAGAGTAGAAGATTTACAGAGTCTAGAGTTCCTGTGCAACCCTCTTTCTGGGATACTTTCCAACCCCTCGTCCCTCCAGTGTAATTGCCAGAGGAACATCGGATGAGCTGAGACTGATAGGCCTTCTACAGGACACTGACTGGTCCTCTCGCAGAGCATCCGCACCCTGCCACTCTGCCACTGTTAACATCACCACGAGCACATGTCAGGGTATGACCCCGGCAAGACTTGGCAAGGGACCCCAGGCTCTACCCCAAGTCACCTGTTACTGTCCCGCTCTGTGGCAGGACAGAGCCCTGTCCAGGCACTGGTCAGCGTATTGTCTCCTAGTCTCATCAGGCCTGTGACAGCCCTGGGTCTTCTCTTGTTTTCTATGACTTTGTCAATTTTGAGGAAGATTGGTTGGCCAGGTGTCTGGAGGGTGTCCCTATTTTGGGTTTATCTGATGTTTTTCTCAAGGTTAGATGGGGGCTGTGGGTTTTGGGAAGAACATCTCTAGGTATGGTGCCCCCGTCACATTGTGGGGGAACCTGGGGTCACTTGACATCACAGGGGATGTTGGCCTGGATCTTCTGGTTAATTAAGGCAGTGTCTGCCAGGTGTCAACTCTGTAAGGTTAGTATTGGGAGGGGCAGAGACTAAATGCTATCTCCTGTGGGGCGTGTCCAAACGTGGTGTTTCTTAGCCAGAACCATTTGTCCTTTCCCTTTATCTCTCTCTCTTTCTTCCCTTCCTCCCTCCTCTTTCTTCCTTTTTTCTTGCTTCTGTTGAGGCAGTCTGAGTACAGGTTGGAAAAGAATTTCCAGACTCAGAGCACTTCAGAAGGGAGTGAGTTTATTAAGAACAAAGAGCAGAGATAATGTGGGCACTGCGAGCGCAGCAGGCCTGGCAGACCAGGAGGAGTCAACAATTTTCATGGGTTAATAGCCAATTTTTGTAGCCTCAAGACAAAGAAAAGTCCTGCTGGGAGGGTGGCATTAGGTGATCAGTTAGGGTGCTGTATTGTGACTATCAGCGTGGGCATCTTTGCCTTACTTGGGGTCAGGAAGCCTGCAAGTGATCATTAGGGGCTTTTGGCAGCAGTTATAAAGGGGCTCAGTCAGTCCCGGAGGTGACCTTGGTTCTGGGCTCCGCTTCTGTGGCCTTGGTGCGAGGCCTCACACCTGAGCCTCGTGGTAGGACTCAACAACTTCCCTCCTTCCTTCCTTTTTCTTTCTTTCTTTCTTTTAATCATTTGTATCAGTGTGAACTCATAGACATCTATTTTACACTTTCAGTTACAATCCAATATTGTGGTATTTGTTTTGTGGCTTAAGCTTTTCCAGCTTTGGCTGTTGGAAGCTCATTCAGTTGACCCCATGTCCCTCTGACCTGCCCCATACTTGTGTCTTTTGAGCACTTTCTTATCCTCTGCACTGTGAAGTGCTCCAAGCACATCCAGTTCTCTGAGGACTCCTGGTTCCTTTATTGGGGAAAGAATTAGAAACCAGGATTTGGGTGCTGTGGTGCTTGTAGCTGCTTGTGTCACTGCTGTGCCTCTCAGCAGACAGAACTAGGTAAGCTATGAATGTGTACCCACTGTGTATACACACATGTGTACTAACCTATGTACATACATGTGTACTAAGCCTTGTATGCACATGCATGTGTATACATATACATGTGCTGTGTGCTTGGTCACTCAGTTGTGTCCGACTCTTTGCAACCACATGGGCTATATGGTCCATGGAATTCTCCAGGCCAGAATACTGGAGTGCGTGGCCTTTCCCTTCTCCAGGGGCTCTTCCCGACCCAAGGATCAAACCCAGGTCTCCCGCATTGCTGGCAGATTCTTTACCAGCTGAGTCACCATGGAAGCCCATATGCATGTATACTAGCCCTCAAATATATATATGTGTGTACTAACTCATGAATATACATGTACCTATAGCTGTTAGGGTGGGTTTTTTTTTTCTTTTCTTTCTTTCTTTTTAAATTTTAAATTAGTTTATTTATCTATTTTTTAACTTTACAATATTGTATTTGTTTTGCCATACATTGACATGAATCCACCATGGGTGTACATGTTTTCCCCTTCCAGGACCCCCCTCCCACCTCCCTCCCCAGTTAGGGTGGTTTTTAAAGGGCTGTGGAGAGATCTGGACTTGCCCTGAGAGAGTTGGGGGCAGACACTCTGGTGTAATATATGCTGAGGGTCAGGGAGTCAGTGGTGACTCTGCAGGTAAGGATTCAAGCTGACTTTGAGGGACAGGTAGAGGAAAGAGGTGAGTGTGATGCAGGTTCTGAGGGACAGAGAGGGCCAGGACTACGAAGACCCTCCAGGGGTCAATGAGTAGACCTCTTTAGTCCCATGAATTAGGGAAGAGTTGGGCCTGAGTGGCCTCCACCTCTGTGGGCCTCTGGCCATTTAAGAGCAGCTCAGCCTCTGTCCTCTGCCCAGTGAGGATAACAGTGGTGTCCAGGCTCCAACATTGCTCTGGGTGCTGGTTCCTGTGGGAGGAGTGGCACCCTGAATTCCTGGGTCTGGCGGGCACCTGGGACCCCTGGGGCTCAAGACAAGCCTAGATGCAGGGCTGGGGGCTGGGAGGCAGTGTCCTGAGTTGGGGGCCCCAGGAACCCCGAGGAGGACACCTTCCTTTGGGCAGGTGGAGTTGATGAGGGATGGGGGAAGACCCACGGGTGACAGACCCTGCTTCTGGGTGAGGTGACCCTGGAGGGAATGTGGGGGTTCTGGGGTCTGCCTTGAGGTCCAGACATCTTAGCTTTTAGTGACGTGGCCCTTTCCTCTAAGGGTCCAGGCCCAAGCAGCCCCTTTCTTGGTGGAGGCTGGTGCTTGCTCAGGGACTCCAGCTCCCGAGGCCCCCCTTGGGCCAAAGACACCCTGCTCCCTCTGAGGGTCAGCAGAAATACACCCTGGCCTCCCTGGGAGCGGGTGGAAGGAGCCATGGGCACAGACTAGCCTCCCTGCTTTGCAGGAGGAGGGTCTTGGTGGACCTGGAACACTCAGCACAGCCCCTGCATGCCGACCCTCTTCTTTCGAAGGCCAGCATGGCTGTTGGCAGGCAGGGCTGGCCCTCTGATCACCCAGATGCCATTCACTAACCCTCTTCTAGTCCTCTGCCCCCTCACCAAGGGACCATCTCGTTGGAGCTGGGCCTGAGGAGGTGGGTGACCCCACACGAAACCCACCCATAGAGCACCTCTCTGAATGCCCATGGGGGGAGCCCAGAAGTCCAGAAGCCCCCTGCCCATCCCTCCCCACATGGAGCTGGGAGGCCGACCGTATCTGTGTGCAGAGTCAGAGGCCGTGGGCGGGCCCAGCCTGTGGGACAGGTGTTTTATGGGGCAATGATCTCCCTCAGTCATCTACTCTCCATAAACCTGGGCGTCTGCCCTGAGAGGCTGGAGCTGGCTGGCTGTGAGGGCATTGATTTCGTTACCAGGCAGGACTGAGATACACGTTGCTGCCCCCTGGGGTGATTTTCACTCCAGTTGGTGCCGCAATTCACACCCAGGATGTCTGGGTGCTGGGCTGGTCCTCACTCACCTCCTGATCCTGGATGCCCAGTGGACCCTGAGCGTGGGGGCGGTGGCGCCTTGGCTGGGTGCACAGGCCGGGATCAGATTTCATTTGCTAAATTTGGTGTAAACTTATAGGCGCGATTGATGAGGGGTTTTAAAGGTTCTTGTTCATTTGGGGCTGAAACAACAGCATGTCAAGCTTCGAGCTGCAAATTCTTCAAAGTAAACGCAGTAATGATCAATTTATTAGCGATCGCCAGCAATAAATACCTGATTACCCCATCTGGAGAGCCAGCTCTGGGCGCTGTGGGTGTGGGCTGATTGCCAGGTAAGGCGTAATGGCTTCGTGGCCCTGTCTCCCCAGGTCGCTCCCTCCTGGGCTGAGTGCCTTAGTCTTAGGGTAAGCTGACAGAACTGGGGTCTCCATCAGGGACCCACAAAACACTTCCCAGCGAGAAGAAGTCTGAGGGAGGCAGTTGGGGAGGTTTAAGAAGGAGATTCTCATCAGGCTGGGACCCTTGAGGTGGGGTCAGCTTGTATTGCTAGAGTCAGCAACCTGGGCCCCTCTAAAGCCTCCTTCTGTGGGTGGGTATGGGGGTAAATGCTTGTGGGGGTTTGCACGCAGGAACCAGCAGGCAGGCTTTCCAGCTAAGACGGGTCACTTGGTAGCCCCTCAGAAAGAAGAGCTGGGGGGCTTCAGTCCCTGAAGCATCAGGGGCCTGAAGGCCCTTTATGGGGCCTTGGCTGTGACTGCAGACCTGGCATGGGGTCTCTGCTTACCTTCCCCACATCATGGCCCCCAGCTCCCTGAAGTTTTGATGAAATCTATGACTTGTACAGAGGACTGTTCAGGTCCAGCAGGAGGGAGAGAGGGGAGCAGGCCAGGGGTCACCAGCTCTGCCTCCTGGCAGTGAGGGACAGCCCAGATGCCCTGCAGTAGGCGACTCGGGGGCCTGTCCCAGGGTGGCTCTGCCCCCGCCCCATACTGTGACCTGAGAAGCAAACCTGGAAGCCAGTCAAGTGGTGGTGCACCCAAACCAGAGGTGCCCACTGGCTGACCACTCACAGAGAATCTGTGCTTGGAAAGGGGGCTGCCCTGGGAACCGGGGAGGACGAGGGTCTTCCCTGGGGATGCCCCTCCTCTGGCCAGGCCATTCCAAACGAAATCCCTGATCCATTCTGGTGCCCAAGCCCCGATCCCACTGGGGGCTTTTCCTGTGCTTCCTCCCCAAGCAGGCTTTCAGTCACGGGGGGCAGCTCTGGGGGCAGGGCTGCTGACTCCAGCATTTCCCTGAATTGAGACGGACTAGTTTCCCCAGGAAGAGAAATGGATATCAACAAACTTCCATCCTAAAGATCAAACGCTTCCTCCCGCCCGCCCACCCCAAGGACCTCTCATAGCCTCCCCATTGCCCCTGCCCCCAGCCCTGCATGTGGGCGCTCAGGGCAAGGAGGGCGGGATGTGGAGGGGTGGGAGCTGGGCTGGCTGGACAGGCGAGGGGCTGTCCATGGCCCCTGTGCCCTTGAGCCAAGGCCATGTCCGTCAGGGCCTCTGAAACTCTGCCCCAGGAAAGGCCTGACTAGGTAGGGTAGGAATCGGTGTTCCCGTCCTCGGAGCTGGGTGGCCTGCGGGCTTTGTTGACAGCACCTCCTGCAGCGGGGCACCCAAGGATCCTGGGTGGCTCAGCACAACACATGGTTCTGAAGCCAGTGACCAGGATTTTTTGCTTAAAGTCTGCTCCAGGGATGTGCCCCCTGCCCCTGGTCCTGGCCCTCCCTCCACCTTAGGGATCAGAGCTTTTAGCATCTCCTGTCACGGCTGTTTAGTAACCCACTGAGTGCAGTGTGGGGGGTTTCTCCACACCTCCGACCTGTGAGCCTCTACTCACCAGGTGCAGAAATTGCTCATGTTGTGCCCCTCTTACGGAAGGCTCAGGGCCTTGCTGGCACAAGCTAGGCAGGGGTGTGGGCGGGGCTCTCACCCACAGGAAGGCCCCCAGGGGCAACGGCCCAGGTGGTGGGCACTAGGGAAGCCTGGATCCAGATGAAGGGCTCCTTGGTCTCCCCACTGACCTGCACCCCAGCCAGGCTTCTCCTGGGCTGTGTCCAGCTTGGCAAAGCCAGACCCCACCCTCTACAAATGGGGCTCTGGGGACAGGTGGGAGCTGCCAGACCCCTTCGGGTCTTGGGTTCTGAGTAGGATGAAGAGGTGCCCTTGTAATCAGGGTGGGTGATGACACCTGTGGGGGCCCTGGACAGGCCAAGGTGAGGAAGGGGCAAGTGGACGCTGACTGAGGATGTGGGAAGACGCAGACGAGGCCCCAGGGGGAGGCCTCCAAAGGGGCTTTTCACAGCTTGAGAGTCTCTCATGAGACAGAGGTGACCGCTCCAAGACTGCCTGGGCACTGGAGCCAGGCTGGCTTCAACCCAGGTGTGCCCCACTTGATGGAGCAAGGGGAGTGGCGGCATGGCTGCAGTTTAGGGATGAGAGATGGCAGGGAAGTGGCGGGAGGAGAGACGGAGATAGACAGAGGTAGAGACAAAAATAGAGAAACAGAGAGAGGCAGAGGACAGGGCAGGATGCTGCCAAAATGGTGGTCCTGAGACCCTCACTCACGGTCAGTGCTCCCCCCCAACCCAGCCCCAACCCTCCCCAGCACTCCCAACCCCTTTTGGTCTGGACTGGGGCTCTGGACAGGCTTCCCTAGAGAGATGACGGAAAGCCAGATGCGCCGGGATCTAATGTGGGGGGAGGGGGGCCTGGGCGGTGAGGTTGGAGGGGTATCCAGGGCGTCAGCCAGTCCCTTCCACTCCAGGCCTGAGTCTGGCTTGCTCTCTGGCCCTGGTTCTGTTGCAGTGGCCGGAGTAGTGACTGCTGTGATGGTGACCTTGGCCAGGCCTCCCTAGAGTGAGGCTCCACTGTGAGCTAGGGTGAGGGACTGGTTCCAGAACTTCATGCCCACCCCTGTGTACCCCCAGCTGTGTCTCACTGCTGAGGAAGCCCAGGGTCTGAGAGAGGGGTGACCTCTGGGGAGCCCAGCCCTGGGTGATCAACCTGGCCAAGTATGCGGGACCCTGCCCAGCCCGTGGTGACATGCTAGATGGTACCCTGTAACTACTCCGCAGCCTGGTGCCCTGACAACAAGGCGGCGTCATCAACTCAATGGACATGACTTTGAGTAAACTCCAGGAGAGGGTGAAGGACAGGGAAGCCTGGAGTGCTGCGGTCCATGGGTTCGCAGAGAGTCAGACATGACTGAGCAACTGAACAACAACTCAGCTGTCACCTCCACACTATGAGGATCAGAGAGGCATGGATGTGCTCGGGGACCCAGCTGCACATGGAGGGATGGGACCCTGCTGAGCGGGTGTCTCCATGGGGGGCTCGTACACCCACAGACCCTCAGCCCAAGGCTGCTGCCTGCCCGCAGGTTGACGGATTAGCCAGGCCGCCTGGCCCGGCTGGGCGCTCTCACTCCTTCCTAGCTGGGAAGAGACGGCAGGCTCTGTTTATTTAGACTTTTCCTGAAGCTGACAGCTTGAATCAGCCTAATTTACCTGAAGTATACCAACCGTCCTTGTATTTATTTTACGACATTTCACCGGGGTAACTCAATCCCCGCCCTCCGCTGTCTTGTGACCTGGCCCAGGATGCATCTGTCTCCCATCCCCGCCGCCCGCCTCACGCTTCAAGGACACAGAGAGGCTTCCAGGGGAGAGCTGGGGGCCAGACTTATGGAGGGGGTTAGCCCCGATAACAGCGCAGGAGGTGCCATGCGCCTCTGGATTCAGGGTGAAGCCATGTCTCTGGTGCCCTGTGAGTGGGGGAGGAGATGTTGCCCCTGGAGTGGGGGGTCCCAGCGAGTGGCTCAGCATGGCTCCCTGATCCTCACGTCATTTGCTGAGCTTCCCTCATGCTCGGGACTCGGGGCTGAGCACTCCATTGTGCCAGATGATGACCCATTTTGAAGGAGGGAAAGTCCCTCACCCAGGGTCAGGCATGGCGGGCCTCAGAGCTGGGTGCCAGCCTGGGCCAGGCTGCTCTGGACAGCTTGGATGGCTCACAGGGTTGTGCTGCTCAGATTCAGGGCACCAGCTGGTGGGCAGACTGGACAGTCTCCCCCAGGGATGGGGCTGGGCTGCTGGGGGCACTTACATGGAAGGAGGCACCACCCAGCTGGAGAAGGCTGTGCCCTGGACCCGGGAGTGCCAACTCAAGTATCAGCTCTGGGAGCAGGGAGGCAGTGCCCGGAGATGCTGGTCACCCTGGACCTCTGTAGAGAAAGGGCAGGATGCTCTGCTTGCTCCCCTCCCCCAGGGCAGTGGTCACCCACCTCGGCCCAGCTGGCCCGGGACCTGCTCATCAGAGGGGCCTTGGAAGGCTGGACGGACGTGGGGACACGTGTTCATGGCCTGATTCCACAGATGCTTATGAGAACAGGCCTGAGCTGGTCCCAGCAATAGGACACAGCTGCTGATCAGAAGGCCCTTGCCTCATGTTCACCCTAGTTGGGGGGCTGCCAGGGCCAGGCAAACCACACATAGGCACACACTTTGCAGAGGAGAGCTGACAGAAACAAAATAGGGAAACACTGGGGCCCAGGTCAGTGGGGTGATCCCTGGGGTCATGAGGAACAGCTTCCTGGAGGAGGAGGTGTCTGTGCTGAGACCAGGACTCAGAGGGTGAGCCTCCACTGGAAGGTCTGGGCAGGAGTCTTGGGTGGGGGGAGAAGCTGGTGCAAAGGCCCTGGGGTGGGCCTGATCCTGGTGTTGGAGGAACAGGGTCTTCTTCCCCTTAAGTGTTAAACACAAACCCTAGAGCCTCCTGCTTCCCAGGAGCAGTGATCCTGATGGGAGTGGGGTGCTCTGTTCCCGGGGACCCCGTGGCCCTTGGTTCAGAGCCACGGCCTGGGAGAGGCTGCCCTGCCTTACCCCCATTTCCTGCTGTGAACACCCCAAGGAGCACAGGAGGCTGTGCTCACCAGAAGTGTGATGAGGGCCTGCGACCCTGGGGAGCTGGGGATGGGGGCTACCATGGGGAGGCAGGCAGTGGCTCTTGAATCACAAGGCCTAGGATTCCGCCAGGCCTGCCTTTTACTCTGGGGGCCGTGGACCGAGCCCCTCCCCTGTGACGGGGCAGAGGTCAGCGGCGGCGGGAGGGTGCGGGCCCTGGGTGGATGCATCCGGCTGGTGTGCGTGCGACCCTCTGTGAGCGTGCTCCCCCCAGGGAGGGGCCACGGCTGTAGCGGGCCGTACATCTCTGTCAAGATCTCTATGAATAAATTAACCTTTTTAAAGATTAGTGCACTCTAATACCTCAGGGTTTTTTAAACAGAACAAATGCTAAAAATATTTTGACAGAGCTTGCCGAGTTTGCGCTTGGCTCATCAACAGAGCCTGAACCCCATCCCCCGTCCCCCGCCCCCAGAGAGAGGTGTCGCCCAGCGGAATTGTGGTGGGGGGAGCAGGTGGCGGCCACCCCAGGGGTCTGTCATATGGTCTCTGTGTGGACGGGATTGGGGGGCTGGCACCAGTGCCACTGTCCTCACGGTCCTGGCTGGCTGGGCCTGCTTTTGTGGGCCAGGAGGAGGTGGGCTTTAGAGCCTGCGGCTGGGGTGAGGGCATCCCACCTGCAGGGGTGGAGGGAGGGAGGGAGGTGGTCCCAGGCTGGGCTCAGCACGTGTGGAGACCTGGAGGCAAGAAACAGATTCAGGGGAGCGTGGGATTGTGGGGCCAGGTCTGGGTCGTGGGTGTCCACGAGTGGCATGGGTTAGGGTCTCTGAGCTGGGGTCCTGGATGCAGGTGGAGGAGGCTGACTCTCGGCCTCACCCAGAGAAGACACCGGAGGCTGTGGAGGAAGGGTGACTAGGCAAAGCTAAGAGAAGGCATCTCAGGAGTGGTGGCCTGGGTGGTCTAGGTGAGGCTGAGGCCTGAGCTGGGGGCAGAGCCCCCAGAGGGGAGAGGAGGAGTCAGGAGGACCCCAGACCTCAAGTTCTCTCTGGGCTCCCGGGACATATTGCTCTTCTTCTGTTGGTCCTCAGTGCCCAGAACCAGGCCTGCCCGAGTAGGTGCTTGGTACCCCACACTGGGGTAGGCTGGATCCCCATGGCCCCTTGAGCCAGAGTCCCCTCTCTGGCCCCAAACCCACCCACTGTGGGTCCCAAGGGCCCAGCGACGCAGAGCTAAGTCCTCGCTCTGACGGGCGCAGGGAGGAGGCCGCTTGCCCGGCGGGGGCAGGAACCTCTCCCTCATCAGCAGGTCAGTGGAAGGGGGACCTTCTTCAGCTGAGCTGGAGCTCTGAGGGGCTCAGGCCGATCAGAGGGTCCTGGGGTCCTCTCTGCGCTGCTGGGAATGATGTCCAAGGACCGGGCCTTGCAGGGCAGGGAAGGCTCTGTCCTCACACCTGCCCCGTGTGGAGAGCTGGCCTCTGCCCTCAGGAACGGGATGACCCATGGTGAGCGGGGGTGGGGACTAATAGCCCCTTCTCCGTCTGTGTGAAGCCCCTCGGGCTCTCAGCCTTCATGGCTCTCTGCCTGCATTTCAGTCTGGCTTAGCCCCATCCTGGCCTGGCATTGTCGTGACCCCTTTGTAAAGAAAGTGAGGTTCTGGGCCTCACCTGTCAGGAGATAGCCAGGCCTGGCCTGGGATCCCTCCTGCCCCCAACCCTGCCAGCTGCCTCTGGCCCTGGCCCTCCCTGGGTTTTTGGGTCTCCTGGACATGGACTGTCCTCCCACTTCTTCCCTCACCCCTGGGTACCCAACTAGCTCTTCTGCCTTCACTTAAATGCCTCTTCCTCCAGCAAGCCTTCCCTGATCCCCTGAGGCTGAGTTAGTTCTGCTCTATCTTGAAGACTTCCCAGGCCTTCCTCTCTTAGAAAATGCCCTTCCTGGACATGCTTTTCTGGAGGGAAGCCTTGGGCCTGGTCACTGCCCAGGTCCCCTCTGTGAGACAGGCAGGGCCGGAGTGCTGTCACAGGAACCATCTGGGAACAAGGACTGGGCAGCCAGGCAGAGGTGAAGCAATGGCAATCTTCCCCCAGGGGGTCCTACCTGGGGAGGGGCAGGTACATGGGAAGTGAGGTCTACTTTGTGTGAGCCCCTGACCTACTGCTCACCTCTGGGTCAGGGACCCAGGTTCAGCCAGCCCTGGCTTCCCTCGGGGAAGGATCTCTGTGCGGCCAGGGCTGTGAGCCGCTGCGTCCCACCCTGTGAATGGGAGAGCATCCCTCCTGGGCAGCACCGTCACACTCCTAACCTCTGCTGGGCAGGGCAGATCTTGGTGGGGCAGAGGGCTCGGCTTTCCTTTTGGAGGGATGGGTCAAGGTCCAGCCTGACTGTCCCTGTGTTTGCTTTGGGGAGGAATCCTGGGCTTTTCCATGGCCCCTGGGCATCTGGTCCAAGGCATTGCCCAGTCCCCACCTCCAGGTGCTGAAATGCCACCTTAGCTTGAACTTAATTTTGCCCTGAGAACCCCCTGGGCACCACCCTAGGGAGGTTTTCTGGTCCTGAAATGTATGGTGCCCCGGACTTCCCTGGTGGTCAAGGGGTAAGAATCCACCTGCTAACGCAAGGTACAAGCGTTCATTCTCTGGTCCGGGAAGATCCCACATGACTCAGGGCAACTGAGCCCTTGAGTCACAACTACTGCAGCCTGTGCTCTAGAGCCCATGTTCTACAACAAGAGAAGTCACTGTGATGAGAAGTCCACGCAATGCAACTAGAGAGTAGCCCCAACTCACCACAACTAGAGAAAGCCCGAGTGTAGCAGCTTAAGACTCAGCACAGCCAAAAAAAAAAAAAAAAAAAGGTACAGCCTTAAAAAAAGAACATGGCACCCCAAATTGCCGAGTTATTTACTAGGTGATGTGACATTAGGGAACACGCCTTCCAGCTTGCTCCAAGGACCTCCGCAGCCCCCATGCCTGGGCCTAACCTGTCCAGCAACACATATCCCTGCCATCTGTCTGTCTGTCTGCTGGTCCTTCTGTCTGGATAGGAGCCTGGGGTTGGGTTTTCTGCTTTTCTGAAGGTGCCCCGGGCCAAGCTCAGGGTTCCTTCCCCAGGATGACTGTCCATGGAGGTGAAGGCCTGCCTGTTCTTCCATTTCCGCCACCTCCAGGAAGCCCCCCGGAAATCCTGAGACTGGACCCTCCTCTCTGAGTCCCTGCACCACCTGAGGGGGCTGCTGAGTTCTCTCCTGTGTGAGGGTGACCCCTCCATGCCCTTGTTTGGCTGCCCAGCCTCCGCCCAGGCCTGGGACAGAGCAAGGATTGGGGGATGATGGGGGATGCAAGTCTGTGATGACATACAGGTCAGCCATCAATACCCATGCCCCCAACACTTCCCTGGTGTTCACGCTGTGCGCAGAGCCAGGCCTGCAAGCCAGGTGCTGGGCTGTGCTCTGTGGGGACCATCAGGCCCCTTGGCTTCCCTGTTCTGCATGGGGGTGACAGTCGGTCTGTGCTGGGGTGGTGCAAGTCTTAGCAACACATGTAAAGGGCCAGTGTGAAGCCTTCATTTATGACAAAAGCCAACATAATTTCATTCTGAATATTTTATTTTGAAAATCGTATCACATACTTTCATATGGAAAGTGACCAGGCGCTCCTGATGGGCCTTCGGTGCTAGGGACTAGGGATGGGGGGTAGGTGGTGACGATGGTGGGGATGGCAGGAGGAACAGATGAAGAAAGCACAGACCCCACCCCTGAGTGGCTCAGAGCAGGAGGGAGCAGCCAGGGTTGAGGAATTAAGCCAAGGAGGCTGCTTGGAGGAGGCAGCATCTGGGCTCTGAGCAGCCTCCAGGTTTACTCTTATGGCCTCTGTTTCAGTCTCCTTCCATCAGGATGATTAAGCCCCTGGATGCAGAGGGAGGACCACTTTGCTACCCTCCTGGGTGGAGTTCAGAGATGCAGGTGAGGGCGGGGTGGGGGAGGGAGGTGGACATGGACACTCTGTTGAGGAGGTGACCCAGGCATCAGTGTTTCCAGGACAGAGGGGCCTCAGGGCCAGTTGAGTGAAGGACATGTGTGCTGGAGAGGGGCTGGTCAGAGATTCTCGAGTCCATAGATTTCTGCTCCTGTGACTTCATGGTTGCAGAGCTGCCAGTTGGTCTTAGAGTGACCACTGAGCTCCAGCCTCCTGCCAGTAAAAGTCCTGAAGACTTGACATTAGTGAGATGGGGTCGCTGGGATCTCAAGGACCCCAGGGGGAACAGGGAGGATACTGTCTTCTCCTGGGGAACCCCTGGGGACTTTCCATTATTTGAATTTGTGGGATGACTGGGAGGGAATGGTCCTGGGGTATCTGGTGGGGTGGACATCCGGCTGGATTTGGTCAGGTGTCCCTGGCTGGGCCCACCTGTGATCTGTCCCTGCCTGGAGGCAGGACCACATTTTCCTGACCCACTGGCTCTGCTTGTTGTCTGTGCATCCATGCGAGCGCCTGTCCTCTGTGGGCGACTGGGTTCTGGGGTGGGACCCCTGCAAAGGAAGAGCCTGATGGATCCTGCAGGGTGGGGATCACGGGGGTCCTGCTGGCACCCCAGTCACCCAGCCCTACCCAGGACCAACAGGACACATGAGCCTCTCACGAAAGGTGATTCAGCGAGCTTTGGACCAAATCCTGAAATTTGCTTCCCAGGATCTCTATTTATAGAACCTCCTTCTCCTTGCTGGGGTCGGTCAGTCATCCACACCCTTTCAGGAGTTTATAACTCTTTTATTAAATTTAGAGCTGGCCGTGGTTTTAATTCAGAGTGAAAACTCTGAACCGTGGGGGAGACTCGGAATTGGTTTCAGGGTGACTGCCAGCAAGCGTGTTTCCAGTGGTTACCCCGGAGACGGCCCTGGTGGGTCTGGGAGCCCTGACCTCAGACTTTCCGGAACCCTCTCGCAAAGCTGCTTGGGCAGCTTCCTGACTCCTGGCGCGTCTGTCCCTTGGGTAGCCGGCGGGTTTACAAGACTGAGTCCAGTAGCTCTTGGGAAAGCAGCAGCTGGGCTCTGTTAGCTTTGTCTTTGCATTTGGGGGAGCTGCCTAAGGCTGGCTTTTGAGTTCTTGGTGCTGTGGCCAGGAAGGTGAGTGGAGGCCCGGAGGGTGAGTGGGGCCCATGGCCTGCTGGGGATGGGGAAGCTGGTGGACTCCGGACTGCCTTGCCCTGCATCATGTTCTCCGAGAGTCTGTGTCTGTTGTTCTAAGTCAGTCTCTTTGGAGCAGCGTTGTGGTGGGGGCCGAGCCCTGGGCGTCCGAGGCGGTAGGAAGGGGTGGAATCAGCCTGGGGCTGTGTTATTCCCTCCCAGCTTGCCTTCCCTTCCCAGACTTTCGAATGATTACTGAACACTGTGTTGGTCCCTGTACCACCCATGTCCAAGCTCCCCTGGGAGAATGGCTGTCCAGCCCCTTGTCGAGCCGTGGTGGCTGGGGGTGGTCGCTGGGCAGCAGGAGGTGGTCAGAGGCCGGGCAGACAGCCACTGGCCAGTGCTGCTGGGAGTTGGTCCCAGAGCTCTGACCCCAGGAGCCTGTGGCGGCTGCAGGACCTCACGGCAGGAAGGAGCGCCGAGGGACCCGCTCCCGGCCAGTAGGTGGTGTTCCTGGACTGCTTTCCCGGCCTCCGCTCTGCCTGCAGCCGGCCGCCCGCACCTCGGGCAAGCTGGGCACATCTGGAAATGTTTGGTTTGATAGAGTGTCGCTTTACATTGCAGAAATGAGCGTAAGCGGTTTCTTGACCCACCAAGTGAGAAATGTGATCTGGGTTTTACTGCCGACCCTTTAAATAAAAAACAGATCGCTTATTAAACCATTATCTATCGGGGATGAGGAGGGGCCCGTGTGGACTGTGCTCGGTGAGGATGGAAACGGATGAGGCGGTCGGGCGGGGCACAGGTCACTCAGGTCACTCCCAGGGGACAAAAGGATGCTGGCACTTACTGGCCGCCCCATCTGCCCCTTTGCCAGCTGCTGGAGGAGTTGGCCAGTGTCAGCGCCTGGCTGCGATCACAGGACCCTGAATGGGGGCAGGAGAGACTGACTTGGCCTGCACAGCTGATGCCGAGGCCAGAGGTCCACACAGCCCCCACAGAGAGCTTGAGCCTGGCTGTGCCCAGGGGCAGCCTCACCCACTGCTGAAGTGCTGTGCATGCAGGCACTTCTGCTCCTATGGGGTCTCTGTGATCTTGGCCTTGAGTGCTTTGCCCTTGGGGAGCCATAGTGTCTGGGCTGTGGGCATGGTGCACGGGTGGCCAGGGTCCTGGCCCTTCTGCACTGCAGGCATCTTTATAGAGGGGGACCTGCCTTCCCCCCCAGCTTGTGCCAGGGGTCCCAGCCTGCCCGGGAATAGCCCGAGTGTGGTGGATAATGGTTCTCATCTCTTCAGGGAGTTTCCTGTTTGAACTCTTTTTTTCCCTTGGACTGGGTGTGCTCTGATATCACCTCCTCTCTTTGTCCTGCAGTGTTTTCAGTAAACGAACCCCAATCCTGGCACCAGGGAAAGTCCTTAGTCAACTGACCAGAGGCTACTCAAGGTCATCTGAGTGCTGTCCCTGGGACACATGGTGTGTGAGCTGATCCTCCACACACCTTGGTCCTCCTCGCCCCGTGCCACCGGGGTTTCCTGAGCTGGAATCAGAGGTGGCGTGGAGAAAAGTCAGGCTGGTTCAGCCAGGGAGGGCCAGGGTGACACAAAGAGGATGGCCTTGGGACCACCAGAAAGACCAAGGCAGAGTGGACGGGAGGAGGTGGGGTCCAGGGAGACTGGTGGAACATGGAGGTGTGATGACAGGGTTGACAAGATGAAGGTGAGGGAAGGTGTGAAGGCAGAGTCACAGGAAAGGATGGAGCTGCAGTGGCCGGGCACCGCCCTGGGGTCTGCTCTGCTCTGGTGTGGTTCCCAGGGGGTCTGGCACTCCTGGGCCTGGGCACAGGTTCTGTGCTGGGGAGGCAGGAGGACTCAGGAAAATGCCCTGGTGCTGCGAGCTGCCTGGGTGAGAAGGACTCGCTGAGGGGGACCCCTGGGTAGGTGGTGGGGTATGGGCACACACCTGTGTGTGCGGGCTGTCATTACTGGGGTTGTTGCTATTATTCTGCAAGCCTCTGTGGGTGCAGAGGCCTGGTTTTGGGGCATCTCAGAGACCCAGGAGGGACCCCCAGCTTAACCCGGGGACTCTTTCTGATAGCAAAGCCTGAGGAGGTGGGCCCTCGGTGCTGGCGTTGGTAGTCCAGATGGGGCTAGGTCTCAGGGCTCAGCAAGGGGAGTGGGCAGGAAGGGAGTGGGCTGAGAGGTGCTGAGGGACCCTGCAGTGGGGGCGGCATCCATTGGCCTCTGAGGGATTTATCAAGTTCCGAACTTGGGCACTGCTGACGTGGCTGTGATGCTCATAAAGCCTGCCTTTCAGTTCAAGGCAGCGGTGGGGGGAGGTACTAGCCCCTGCTGTGCTGAGGAGGAGAGGGAGGTCTCAGAGGATCAGTGACTGGCCCAGGGTCACACAGCCAGCAAATGTGGAGCCACAGGGCAGGGGCTGTGCAGGGTCCCAGGGTTGGGCAGGCTGCAGCCAGGGGCCCTGAGTCTCACCCCAAACAGTCCTTGCTGCTGGGGCTGCAGAGGCAGGAGGGGAAAGTGGCTTCTGCAGCCGTGGTGGCCACAGGGTCACGCCTGCTGCCCTCCAGCTGTGGGGGCACTTGGCTCCACTGCGCCCACCTTGGCAGGCTGCACCTTCCTTGCCACGGCCTGCTGCCTGCAGTGGATTGGCTGGTGTAGATTTATCTCTGCTGTCACAGCCAATAGAAATACGGCGCTGCCCGAGTGACTATGTTGTTACAGCGACAGCTGTGATCGGTCACCTGCATGATGAATGGTCAATGCCGCACGTGGCCAGGCGCTCAGCTGTCCCCGCGGTGGACCTCAGGGGCTGCTCTTGACCTTGAATGGGATCTCCAGCGGCAGCAGGGTGGGTGGGTGGGGAGTGCTAGGTCCCCCAGCACTGGTGAGGGCTGTGACTCTGTGGCCTGTGGAGCATCTAGGCCTGGGGTGGCAGGGATGGGGTCTCCAGGTGGCAGCCTGGATGGAGGGCTACATCTGATTCAGACAGAGATGGGGGTTCCAGCTCAGGGGGACCAAGGTCTGGGTTTGTGATAAGATGGGAAGCTCCCCAGCTCTGCCTCTGTGTGGAACGCAGGATTGTTGGAACCGGTCAGGATGGATGGCTCCAGGCTCCTGGATGCGCACAGATCCCAGTGGAGCCCAGTGGGGCTGCTCCGATTTGCTCTGCGGAGAAGAGCACTCCTACGGAACCGGCCACTGTGGGCTCAAGGCTGGGGAATGCTGGGTGCCCACTGAGATGTGCTGTGTTCACAGGTTGGCCGGGGCTGCAGCGGGGGCAGAGATGTCACATGTGGCCCTGGATGCCCCTCTGAGCCCTCTGTGCACCCGCTGGACTGGATAGACCGCCAGCTGTGTCCCTTCCGGGGATGCTCCCACACGCCCATGGGGCAGGTGGGGAAATGGGGTGCAGGGAAATGCTGGTGCGGCTTGCTCAGAACAAGCCCTCCCTTGAGGTCCTGGAGAGTTGCCGCAGAGCGAGGGCTGGGAGTCGGCACCTTGGCATCTTGGCCCAGGCTGGAGGTGGGGGTCTGCTAGGCGAGTCATAGGGCTGGTTCTAGATTCTAGCCAGGTGGGCAGTTTGGGGGTGGCCAGAGGAGGTGGAGAGACAATTGTCCACAGGGCAATGCGGTACCTGGTGCCTACCCAAGAAGGAGCCCTAGATAGAGCCCCCCCAACCCCCATGCTTCCCAGGGGAGGTGGAGAGCGCCTCCTGTGGGCTGAGGTCCAGGGAGACAGGCATGGAGGACAGTTGTGCCCCAGGGTGACCTTGGGCAGAAGAGTGGTATGCCAGGTGGTCAGTGCAGCCTGAGGGTTGGGGGCTTCTCGGTGGAGTTGCTGCCTTTCAGGGTGTGGGTGTGAACATGGGGCCAGGGGAGCTGTGAACTGGGCAGGGAAGAGTATCCTTGGAGGAGGGAACGACCTTGGTAAAGGTGCAGGGCTGAGAGAGGCCTCACACACCACCATGACCCCTGACGCAGGCAGGGGGTGGCCAGCAGACCTGTGAGCTGAGGGGGTAGGGCAGGGCTCTCTGGGGCCTGAAGGCCGCCCCTCAGCCTAATGGTCATACTGGGCTGATTTTCAGCTGCCCTGCCCTAACTCTCCTTTGCCCCATATGACATGACCGTGGGGGCCCACTTAGGGCAGGGACTGGATGGATTTCTTCACGAGGGAATCCCAGGGACACAGTAGGTGCCAAATAAGTGTTGGATGCACAGATGGAATGGAAAGAGGCAGCTGTCCCATGGCCACATGACCTCTCCACCCTAGGCAGGCTCCTGGATGGAGCTGGTCCCAGGCTTTGGTTCAGCAGGTGTACACATTGATGCACACATACAAGTGCACACACGTGGCAGGTACGGGAGATCCTGCCCATGCAGCCTCGTACTCCCCCCTCCCCACTGGCATCTCCCTCTCGTAGACCCACCCCCCACCCAGCCTGTCCTGGCTCGGCCACCTGCGGGGTTAGGTGCTGAGCAAAGTCAGGATATGTGTTGTTTTTCAGTTGCTCAGTCATGTCTGACTTTTTGGGACCCCATGGACTGCAGCACTCCAGGCTTCCCTGTCCTTCACTATCTCCCAGAGTTTGCTCAAACTCATGTCCATTGAGTCAGTGATGGCATCCAACCATCTCATCCTCTGTCACTCTCTTCTCCTCCTGCCCTCAATCTTTCCCAATATCAGGGTTTTTTCCAGTGAGTCGGCTCTTCGATCACATCAGGCGGCCAAAGTATGGAGCTTCAGCTTCAGCATCAGTCCTTCCAGTGAATATTTAGGATTGATTTCCTTTAGGATTGACTGGTTTAATCTCCTTGGTGTCCAAGGTACTCTCAAGATTTAGGGAGTGTGTGTGCTAAGTCGCTTCAGTCGTGTCTGACTATTTGCAACCCTATAGACTACAGCCCTCCAGGTTTCTCTGACCACGGGATTCTCCAGGCAAGACCACTGAAAGGGAGTCAGGATAGATTATTCTAATTAGAACATGTCTGTGTGGAGAGAAATTGTATCCAGAGGGCTCCCGGGGCAGTTGTGGAGAGGTTCCACTCCTCAGCGATGGAAAACAGAGGAGACCAAGGGATTTCAGTTGAGGGAAACCTGTTGTTGGGGGTAGGGGGGTGGGTCAGTGGAAGAGTGTGGGGGCACTCTGTGGGAGCTTGTTCAATGTTTGCATCTGGGAGGGAGGGTGGGCATCATGGGGCAGTGGGCAGGGAGCATGGGCCTGTTGGAGGGGTCCCAGGCCAGGCAGGGAGCAGGGACACCCACCCTCTGGGAGCCTCCCCTCCTCGGGGGATGGGAAATCAGCAGCAGCTGAGGCCCTGGGGAGCTCTCTCTGCACAGCAGGGTATCTCCTGCCCTGTCTTCCCAACTATGGGCCCAGGCAACCCCCGCCAGTCCTCCTGCCTGGGGCCCTAGCAGGCAGAGCCAGGTGGGGAGATCCTGGGCACCATGCAGGGCAGGGATGGAGGATCTGCTGGCCGTTCCTGGGAAGGCTCCTGGAGATGTGATGATTCTGGGGCCACCAGCAGGGATCTCCTCCCCTACATGGGCCGGCCTGCTTCCCCCAGGGAATTCTGTGATGAAATTGCATTGCTGCAGCCTCTTCAGGGCCAGAGTTGCCAAGACTCTGGGGAATGTGTCCCCATCTCTTCCTGCAGCTGGGCTGGGTACGCAGGGCAGCACGCAGGCCATGCTCTGGGACCACTGCACCTCTCGGCCCACCCACGATGGTGAGCCTCAACATGGGCCCTGACCCTGCTGTTTTCCTGGGCCGGGCCCATACTGCTGCCCAATAAGTGTGTGCTGAATGAGAGCCCTGGAACGGCCCCGGGGGTCTTCATACCTGTGTGTGAAATGCTGCTCCCAAACCGGGGGTTGGGGGTGGAGTGGGGCAGATTCTGCTGAGACAGGACATGGACATGTCAGTGCCGTGGGCTCAGAGGGCACCTGACCTTTGGCTTCCACCCTCCCATGTCACCGAGTAGCCCCGAGGGACATGGGGGGCTGTGTGGGGCCCGCTGACCCTACATTGTCTCACACAGCACAGCTGCCGTAGGGGCCCAGGGCCTCATGGGGCCTGCCCCAAAGCACATCCTGCCCTCCCCGCTCAGCAGCCCTGGGTTTCAGGTCCTCCCAGCTCCAGAAAACATCTGAGATGAAGCCCCTCCCTGCAGTGAGAGCCATTCAGGCCTCTGCTTCCATTGTCTGTTTCCACACTTCACAGCTACGTGGGCAGGAGCGGGAGTCAGGTGGACGAGGTTTGGGAAGAGACTCCAGGCAGTGCCATCCAGCCTGACCATCTCCTGTCCAGGCCAGATTGCAGCTCAGCTGGCAGGGCATTGCTGGGTGAGGAACCCCAGGGGCACAGGGTCATTGCCCCAGGGTCCAGAGCCTGTCTTGTCAACCCCGTATTGCTGTGGACACAATACCCTCTCGACGGGGAGCGTGACCATGCGGGACATGGGAGGTGGCTGTCTTCCTTGAGGCCTCTCTCTGACCATGTGTCTATTTGAGCTGGTCTGAGGGGGCTCTTGGTTGGTCACCAGGGTGGCAGAGCCTGTTGCCCCCCGGGGGAGGGGGACACTTCGGGTCAGGCAGTCCACCCGTCGGCAGTGGGCACCTCGATTTACTGACCCTGCCCCTTTAACGGCCTCCTCGGGCCGGGTCTGTGAGCCCCTCCCGGCCGCTGCCCGAGTGGCTGAGCTTGGAAAAATCTATTACGGCCGAGTCATTAATCTGGGGCTGCCGCCGCGGGCGTTTTCGGGCCTCTATTTAATGGGTTGCTTCCTGAGCTCCGGAGCCGTGCTGCTCGCCTCTCTTGATCAGCTTTGTTTAATTATCAAAATATTTGATGCAGAAAATTGACATTAGTTTTGAAGGTTCTGCCCTCCGCCCCCCCCCGCCCCCCCCCCCCCCGGCTCCTGGCGACACCAAGTGCCTCGCCTGAAATAGCGTGGGCCGCCCAGCCTGTGCTTGGCCAGGCGGACGTGGAGCTGCCGCAGAGCCAATGCGGGTATGAGGCCGGGTGTGGGGCTGGGTGCTGGGGTGCACTCAGCCTCACCCCACTCCCATCCCCGTGTTTCTCCAGTGTCCCAGGGCGATGGGTGTGTGTGTGTGTGTGTATGTGTCCCACAGTCAAGGGCAGAGATGGGGAGCCCTAGAGCTGGGAACTCCTGTCCCTTCCTGCGCACCCCTGAGCTGCGGGTCTGCCCAGGGCTACCCCCAACCATCAGCAGCCCAGGGCCCCGAGCTCACGGCGGATGGCGGCACTGTCTGGGTTGTTGTCAGCACAATGGCAGAGCCCCATGAGGCCAGGTCGGGCAGGGGCAGCCCCCCATCCCCGAGAGCAGAGTCCCTCCTTGAGGGATGAGGTACAGGAAGGTCCTCTCAGCCAGCTGCCTGGGGATGAGCCTGTGAATACCAGCTCACGTACCCTCGGGGCTGCTGTTTCTCCCTTCAGGGCTGGGACCCTTCCCTTCTGCCTATAGCACCCAGAGTCTAAAGGCCTCAGCACGGAGCGGCCACGCTGTCCTCTTGGCACATGTTTCATCTACACTCCAGCCCATGTGTGCAGTCCTGTGCCTTCTGTGTGCCCACGCACGTGTGTGCCCCATGTGTGTGCCTGTGTGAGTCTTGTATGTGAGCATGTGTTTTCTCCTTGCGTGTGTGACCACATGTACACGTGTGCACGTATGTGTCTGTACCTTCCTGGTATGTGCCTGTGTGTCCCAGGTACATGGACATACATGTGTCCACATGTGCTCATCACAGGTTAACCCGGGGCAATTAGTGCCAGCCTCGAGGAAGCCTACCCCTTAATTTCTCACTGGCCCCACCCCTACTGCCTGATTCCTGGCTTGGGATCCACCCCTTTGTATGACAGTCCTTGCTTCCATAGGTCATCAGCCACCAGATTTGGCTTCCTGGTCCAGTGGTCATTTGGTGCTGGGGGCAGTGGGCTCCACGCAGGCTTTGAATGGGCGCTGGGGTATGAACATGCCTGGGGAGGAGTATTGGCCCAGCTTCACCAACAGCTGGATCAGCAGATTCAAAACTCATTTATTTATTTGCTCATGGTTTCTCAGTTTTGGCTGCACAGGCCGGCATTTGTCCTCAGATACGGCTGGTTTTCAGATGTCAGATAATTTCCCAACCAGAAAGTAGTTTCAAGGTTGAGAAGGTACCATTATGGAAAACAAGTGGCGGTCAAGCTCAGACGGTGGGTTTCACTTGCAATAAATGTCCTGCAACAAGGGTTGGGTCCAGGGGCTGGGGCACTTAGGAAGGGGACGCAGTTATGGCTCATGGCCACCTTCAGGGAAAGGGTGACAAGGGATAGGCATGGTTGTGTGGACAGCAGCCTGGCTCCCAAGCAAGGCCGGGTGCTGGGAAGTGCAGGATGGTTGTGGCACCTGATGTGGCCCCTCCAGCTAAAGCCCCATCACTTCTCTCTTTGCACCATTGTGGCTGATGGAACAGAAGCCCTTGCAGAAGTCTGGAGCAATGCTGCCCTATTCTGTCCCTGTCTTGATGCCCACTTTCTGGGTCTCCCAGGGGAATCCTGGCCTGCCTTCACCACCGCCATGTAGATCCCTGCCACCCATCATGTCTGCCTGGCCACTTCCACACGAGGGGCTCCAAGAGGGTATTTAGCGTGGGGAGCTTTGTTTTCTGGGGAATGGGGTTCTGGGCTCTGGGAACAGGAGCAAGGAAGGCCTCCTCTTCTGTACTGGGTGGATGCTTTTCCATCAAAATATTTCCAAGAATTTTTGCTGACTTCTGTGTGATAGGATGGGGCTTCCCAGGTAGAACTAGTGGTAAAGAACTCAGCTGCCAATGCAGGAAATGCAAGAGACACGGGTTTGATCTCTGGGTGAAGAAGATCCCCTGGAGGAGGGCATGGCAACCACTCCAGTATTCTTGTCTGGAGAGCCCCATGGACACAAGAGCCTGGTGGGCTACAGTTCATGGAGTCGCATGGATTGGGACAGGACTGAAGCAACACAGCATGCCTGCACATGAGACAGGGCAGGGGTTTAGGGGAACCCTGAAGTCTGTGGGAACTCACAGGGTAGGAACAGGGCTGACTAGGGTGTGTAGGGAAGCTGGAGCAGTGTCCTGAAAACCTTCTGGCTAGTTTCCCAGGTTGTTGGAACCAAGTACCACAGACTGGGGGGCTTGAAATAAGAGCAGTTGATATTCTCACAGCCTGGAAGTCAGGGGTCTGAAATGAGGGAGTGGGAAGAGCTGGATGCCCTCCAGAGGCTCTGGTGAGAACAGGGTCCTTCCTGCCTCTTCCAGCTCCTAGGGCTCCAGGTGTTCCTGGCTAGTGGTTGCCTCCCTCCAGCCCCTGCCCCATTGGCACATGGCCATCTTCTTCTTGCCTGTCTCCTCCTCTTATAAGCGCACCAGCCTTTGGAATATATGTTGTTGTTCAGTTACTAAGTCGTGTCTGACTCTGCAACCCCATGGACCACAGCACTCCAGGCTTCCCTGTCCTTCACTATCTCTGGGAGTTTGCTCAAATTTATGTCCATTGAGTCAGTGATGCCATCCGACAATCTCATCCTCTGTCATCCGCTTCTCCTCCCGTGTTCAATCTTTCCCAGCATCAGGGTCTTTTCCAAAGAGTTGATGCTTCATATCAGGTAGTGGAGGTATTGAAGCTTCAACTTCAGCATCAGTCCTTCCAATGAATATTTAGGGTTGATTTCCTTTAGGATTGACTGGTTTGAAGTCTTTGCAATCCAAGGGACTCTCAAGAGTCTTCTCCAACATTGCAGTTCAAAAACATCATCCTAAATGCAGGATAATTTCATAAAATCCTTAACTGAGTTCACCGGTAAGACCTGACTCCCAAATAAGGACACACTCTGGGGCTTGGGGTGGGTAGACGTGGATTGGGAGAGACAGTGAGAAGCAGAACCACACATGAGAAGCAGTTTCCCTGTTTTTATTGAGAACTTCGGGGAGGCAGGGCCATCGGTGTGGTGACTGACCTGGAATAATGGCGCTCCCCTCAGAGAAGTGCCCAGCTGGGTGCCAGCACTGCCCACAGAAGGGTCAGGGCCCAGGGGAACTCTCCCAGGGCTGGGCTGTGTGGGGCTGCCCTGGCCGGGAGGGCCTTGTTCGCCTGGATGCCTGGCGTAGGGAGGCTGTAGGCAGGGGCTCTGCTGTGTTCACTGGGGCATCTATTATTGATACGTGTGAACACATAGAGACCACTCTTAAATCTTTGTTGAATTGAGCAGGGGGCGGGTGTGTGAATGAACAAACGAATAAATAACCATGGTAACGACCTGCCACCCCCACCCCTGGCTCCCTGGTCTTTGATCTCATTATTCTGGACCATGCTTGGGGGAGGAGGGCAGGTGAGACATGCAGGGAGACATTGCATTTTCTCTGTGAAGGCGCTGACTTGCTGAGTGGGGGTGGGGAGGCTGCCCTTCCTCCACGCCCTGAGCGACACCGTGAGTCCCTCTGTGGAGTGGAGGCTGGGGGCTGCTGCCCTGGGCTGGGGTGAGGGGGTTTTCGAATGGGGGCAGCAGGGTATTAGGAGGCTGTGCTTGTCTGTCCCTTAAAGGGACGGCCTCTGTGGCTGCCTGGGGGGTAGTGTGTCCCGCTGCCCTGGCCGCCTGGACACTCGGGGGTTAAGTGTCCTCACACATTAGCGCTGGCGCCCAGGGCCATCGTTTTCATGTATATTTGTTTGTGGTCAGAAGTCGTCACAGACCACGGCTGCGCGAACTTGACTTTCCCTGACGCACAATTATTGCCGCCCCAGGGACCCATTTTCTGTGCGGCCACCCGCTGATCCGGCCAAACACGGGTCTCAGCAGTCCTGCTGCCCCTTGGCTGGCTTCTCCCCATCGTCCTACCCTCGACTGAGGACCTTGCCATCCCCGGGTCCAAGGCCTGCCTGTGGCCCAGCGCCCCCGACCCCATCTCCCCCTAAGGTCCATCCTTGGAGGTCCTGTGTGCCTAGTATGGCCCGACCCTCAGCACCAGGCAGATCGATTGGCCCCACAGAACCTGAGCTAACCCAGACTCCTCGGTCCCAGCACCTCTGCTGCCAGCCAGAAGTGACTTTCCTGGTTAATATTGCACCAGGGCAGGGTCTTCTCATGAGGGCTGAGGATGGGGAGAAGGGACACCTGGTCGCCCACTGTCCTGCACTCCCACAGAGGTCCAGATCTGTGCCTGGTGCCCACTGGGACAACAAGCTATGGGGGCAGTGGCCCCTCCTCACCTCTAGTTCCCTAGGGCCAGCTCGGGGGTGTGGGGCCAGAGAGGTCAGGGCTGCCCTGGACTCACCCCTGTGGTCCTGACCTCAGCCCCTGGGTGCCCCCAGGCCTGGACTCTGAGCCCAGGTCGGCCCCTGCCCCCTCAGGGCTGAAGGAAGCCACTGAGCACACCACCTGCCCCTCTCCTTCTCCCCAACATTTGAAACCCAGGCCAGCCCTGTGCTGGGGGCACGTGGAGACCTCTGATGTCCAATTCTCTTTGAGGAGTGGCTGCTGGGGAGGGAGGGCTCCCCTCACTTCCATCCCCAGCTGCATGACGTTCTGACAGGTCCAGTGAAAAGTCGCGAAGTCCCTCCAGCAAGGGGACTCGGGGTGAGAGGTACCCTAATTATTCCACTGACCCATGGGGGAGCCTCCCTGCCCCATCCCATTTCCACTGCAGGATCCCAGGGAAAGGGGCTCCCCATGACCACTGCCCAGGGGTCAAAGGTGACCTGGTAGGGGCAGGGTGTGACCCCTCTTCAGGGAGCCCAGGCTCTGAGTGATCCCCCTCTGGACACTCTTCCTCTTCTGTGCCCCCAAATGCCTTCTCACCTGAGGTCATGACCCCTGCTGGTGACCATAGGGTGCACCCTGAGCCTTCACCCCTGCCCCTTTTCCTGTGAGCCCCCCAGCCCCCATACCCTAGGGGAAAATTATCCCTGCCCCAAACGCCCCTCCAGAACTTCCTAAACTCTTGGTGGCCCCCACCATCCTGGAGCCCAGCATGGAGGTCCCTGCCCCCACCCCTCCCCCTGGCATCACCCTGCTGCTGAGTCCTGACGTCCCCTCTGCTGCTTGCTCACTGTCCAGGTGTCACTCCCCCAGACGCTGCCACCCTCCCCTGTAGAACACCCTCCAACCTCAACCTTGGCCAGACCACTCAGCTGGCCACCAAAATGGGCAGGGCCTTGGCCTCAGCTGGGCTCCTGGGAACTCTGTGCGGGGCAGGGGGTGCCCAGCCCCTATGAGCCTCATCCCCACCATGTCTCAGGGCCCTGATGGCCCACCTAGCGATGGCTCTGCGTCCCCATGGCTCTGTGTCCCCACGGCTCTCCCTGGGACAGTCCTGCCCTCCTGGCACCACTGGGTCCAACCAGCATATACCTCCTGTTCAGACATCATCCTAGAGCCTCTAGCACCCGACTCTGCCCATGTCGTCCCAAGAGCGGGATTGGCCCGTGCACTCTAGTCTCCACCTCTTGTCACTCCCCCACTTACACACTCCTCAGCACAACCACATCAAGGGTCCCTGTGTGTGTGGGGCTGCACCAGGTGTGGACACCGTGTGCCCGGTGTCTAGGCCCGACCCCGCCCCTACTGAGGGGTGTGTGGTGTGTGAAGGAGTTCCTGGGGCCCAGAACAGGGGATCCGCCAGGCTACAGAAATGAGGGGCATCTAGGTAGACCTGGTAGGAGGGGCAGCTCTTTGCAAAGATCAGTGGGAGGACAGGTGTCCCGAGGGAAGGACAGCAGGCGGCCAGCCAGGGGCCAGGATGAGGGAGGGTAGTCTGTCCGCTGGCAGGGTGGACTGTGTCCTCCAGGTAGCTTCTCGGCAGAGCATGTGAACTGCACAGGGCTCTGAAGACAGGTGAGACAGTTGAGTGGAGGCAACCAGTGCCCCCTGGGAGGGCAGCAGGAACAAGGCTCTGGGACTCTTGGAGGAAGGACGCCTGTTCTGCTTCTGTACCTGGTATTCACCCATAGGACTCACTCCTGGCCTCGTCTGTGTGCATCAGCCACCTGTGCTGTGTAACAGAGCACCGTGCACCCAGTGGCTGGAAACAGCACACATCTAGTGCCTTGGTTTCCAAGAGTCAGGAGTCCAGCTTGGACTTCTGGATTCTCTGCTCAGGGTAGCTCCAGGTGTCTGCCAGGCTGCACTCTCATCTGTGCGCTCAACGGGAGCAGGAGCCACTTTCTGCTCATTCTGGGTGCTGACGGTGTTCACTTCCCTGTGGTTGTAGGACATGTCCCTGTTCTCCTGCTGGCTGGACAGCAGGGGCCACTCTGAGCTCCTAAAGGCCACCCACAGCCCCGGGCCATGGGTCTCTCCCGGCAGCTCACATCTCCCAGGCTAGCCGGTCAAGGTCACTCCCGGCGGCTGGGATGAGTTTTTCTTGCCTACATCACCTGATCAAGGGACTGGCTCTGGCACCTTTGTCGTATTCTATTGAAACGGTTACTCACTCAGTCATGTCCAACTCTCTGTGACCCCATGGATTGTAGCCCACCCGGCTCTTGTCCGTGGAATTCTCCAGGAAAGAATACTGGAGTGGGTAGCCATTGCCTGTTCCAGGGGATCTTTCTGATGCAGGGATTGAGCTCATGTCTCTTGCATCTCCTGCATTGCAGGCAGATTTGTTATTATCTGAGCTATCAGGGAAGCCCCATGTTCTATTGGCCAGAAGCAAGTCACAGGTTCTGCTTTTCCTCAAGAGGAGGGTGTGACTCAGGGTGGGTAGAGCATCCCTGGTAACACCCCCAGATGCCAGACTTGGGGAAGAGCCACCAATGCTGGGCTCCAGGGAGCTTGACCAGAGGGCCAAGGGTGAAGGTGGGGCTGGACACAGAGCTGATGGGGGTGGAGGTGGGAGGGCAGCCCCCAGGCTCCTGCTTCTCCACCTAGCAGACATCACCTCCCCTGAAGGCAGGGGAAGGGTGTCATCTGTGTCCCCAACACCCAGGGCCATAGCAGGATGTTGTCAACTCAGACTGTTTTTCTGGCTGGGATGGCCATGGGTTCTGTGGTATAGTCTGCAGTGCAGTGTGCCAGGGACCCTGTGTGCAGGGCAAGGTCTCCCTCCACTGGGAGGTATCCAGAGCTTCGGCAGAGTGACCAGAACCTTCCCTTGGTCCCCAAGGCAGGACAGGAGGTAGTCTGGGGGCCTGGCTGCACCCTAAGTCAGGTGCAGGGCTTCCTGCTTGGCCATCCCAGCTTTATGTGCTCTCCAGTTCCCCAGTCCTTTCTTGGGGCTCTAGCAGGTGCAGGCAGAGGGTCGTTTCCTGTCAGGGGTCAGGCCATGTTGGGGATCTTGGGGACTGTGGATTCAGGGTCTCGAGGGCTCCTCGGGGGAAAATATTCTTTTCAGGCAGCCTTAGGGGCCTTCAGAGTCTCCCCAGGGGCTGCCCATAGTGCAGGAGACCTGGTTTCAATCCCTGGGTTGAGTAGATTCCCTGGAGAAGGAAACGGCAACCCACTCCACTATTCTTTCCTGGAGAATCCCATGAACAGAGGAGCCTGGTGGGCTACAGCCCATGGGGTCTCAAAGAGTTGGACATGACTGAGCAACTAACACTTGGAAGGGGGCTTCGTGTGGAGGTGGAGTGGGGACACTCCTTTAGGGGTCCCCGAATCAGGCACAGTAGGGGGCCCCTTCCTGTCTCCTCTCTGGGCCCTGAGGATGGTGCGGGTGCAATGTTGGCAAGGTGTGGACGGTGCTGGCCGCAGCCCCGATGTTGGGTCCAGCAGGTTCCTGATGCTCAGGTGAGGCTGTTAAGACTCAGGTGGGCGGCTGGCCCTGGATGCTCAGGGCCACACCTGTGGGTGGGCCTTGATGCTGAGCACTAGCGAGGTTCTCCGTGTGGACAGGGGAGGCGCAAGTCTGGGCCCTGGGGACCCCACATGAAGAGGCAGGGGGCTAAGAACTGAGGAAGGGACCCAGAAGGGGTGGGCAGGCCAAGCAGAGTGGGGGTCCTGAAGCCATCAGCCCCGGGGGCCAAACTGTGGGTAGTCATGGCCTGTGTCAGAGGCTACCATGGGGCTGCCAGGGGGGAAGGAGAAACAGGAGAGATTGGAGGGTGGGGCCCCCACTGACCCTGTCAGAGTGGTTCTGGGCTGGGTGGCTCTGAAGGCCCAGTTGGGGGTTGAAAGGGGTGAAGGGCAGGGCTGGGGGTTGTGTGTCCCCAGTGTGAGGAGTCTTGCTGTAAGGGAAGAGGATTTTCTCGTTGTTGCCACTTTCTTGATAGTAATGCTGATGATCCAGGAGGGACAGTCCTGTGTGGGGCCCCCTGCCACCAGTAGCCTCAACCAGGGACCCAACCAAGACTCTCACCCAGAACAAGGGGGTGGGGGACTAAGGACCTGGGTCCCCAAGGCCCAGGAATACCACATGCAATCCTCCTGGAAGGTGGGGGCTCCCTTTAACAAAACCTCAAAAAGTCCAAGGGGAGTGGGTGAAGTGTGTCCAGACCCAGAGCCACACCCCCCTGTCTGCCCCCATGGGCTGTGCTGTCCACAGGGCACGGGGTCTTGTGGGCGGCAGCTCCCCAGAGGGTCTGCTGGGACTCCTGTCTCATCCTGGAGCCTTCGCCAGCCAGACAGGCCCTGGCATTTCCCCACTGGCCCGGCTCAGAGCCTGTTTCGATTTCTATTTACAGTTTTATGGCAGGACACTAGGGCCGTTGTGGGCAGCAGGGCATCCCTGCTACGATGATAGACAATGCGTATTCCCTGAGTGTGTCAGCGTGAGGCTGGTGGGTGTGAAATGAGCCTTCTGGAGGTCCCAGGCTGCCCACGATCCATCATTGTCTAGCTTGACCAGGAGCCTTGGCGGCTGTTGCTCCTGGGTTTCAGACACACCCCAGGAGGCACACCTGGCCCCAGAGGAGAGAGAACTGGCCTCCTCTGGGCAGCTTCTGGGATGGGCCTGGGTCCTGGAAGCCAACCCAGATCATCTCTTGACCCAGCCCTTCTGGCCGTGTGACCCACAGCTGCTCAACCTCTGAGCCCCCATGGCCCTTAGCAGCACCTGCCTCAGAGGTGAGGCCATACCCAGCCTCAGTCCAGGCCTAATACGAGGAGGGGGAGAATAAATGGTGCTTTTTCACTGCTTGCAGAAACCCTCATGTTCCTAGGAACACAGTTTGGGAAGCACAGTCCACATACGTGATTCCCTGCAAAGTGGAGAGGAGCTGGTCTCCCTGATGGGCAGGCTGTCGGGACAGACGGCCATCAGTGTCAGCAGGCAGGGCTGGTGCTCTGACACCTGAGGGTTTTCCTGCAGAGAAGACCAGAGCTGCCCCTTTTCTGCAGTTGGAGACACACTGGGAGCCTCTTATGTCTCAGGTGGGTCCCTAGGAGGGGCGCAGTGGGACAGTAGGTAGCGGGTGCCCTGGGTGAGGGCTGGTCTGTGGGAAGGGTCAGTGCTGTTCCTATAACTGGGGCCCCCTGTGAGCATCAATTTTGTCACAGATAGTGGCTCATGACCTGGACGGGGTCCTCGGTCACACGCAGTGAGTCAAGGTCAGCCTGACACCATCGAGGAGCATCTGCTCTTCCGTTGGTCCTGGCACAAGGCCCTCCATGTCTGCCTGTGTCCATCTGCTCTAGCTGGGGCACCCAGGACTGCCCACGGTTACCCTAAGCTTCCCTGAGGCGAGACCACCCATCCTTGACATTTCCCTTTCCACTAAACACGTGCTGGCCTGTCTCTAGGGGTCCTGGGGTGAACAGCCCACAGTCAATCTGCCACGAGGCACTGGCAGAATGTCCCCCATGTGATCGACACCTTCCAAGAAGCGTGACGTGGAGTTAACGCACTAGGTCTTGGACAGACCAGTGGTCAGGGCTTAGGGTGGACTTGGGCAGGGATGGGGGAAGATGAGGCCTGTGCCCCCAGCAGCCCCTAGTCCAACAATGGCTAGGGGGCTCGGGGCTCTCCTCTGCACATCCCCAACTGTTCCCCCCATCACTGGCTGTGTTTATGGGGTGAGATCAAAGAGGAGACTGAGTGAGAAAATCTGGGGTCCCTGGGATGCAATGAGGTCTTTTGTTTTCTTTTTAGGCTGAAAAGTCCTAGACTTTGGGGTCCATGAGGGCGCCAGCTCACCTGGTTCTTTCTGTCCGCAGAGGAGGTTCCATGGAGGGAACTTCCTTCCATGCTTGGAGGCAGGGTGTCTGGGCGCTCTCGGGTCTCGGGGTGTCAATGGCAAGCCAGCCACCGTGTCGCCCGTCAGACGCTTGTCCACCAGGGCTGGGCTGCTATGGAGGACAAGCAGGTTCTTAAGCAGAACCAGGGTCCGTGTCCTCTCCAGCTCCTGCCAGGGGAGCCAGATCCAGTGAAATAAAACACAGGATGTCCAGGTACACCTGGGTTTCAGGTAAATGTGGGTAATTTTGGGGGTGAGGATGCCCCCAGGACTGCATGGGACTTACTTGTACCAAAAAGCAAGATCTTGTTCACCTGAAGTTCACGTGTGCTGTTGTCTTGCATTTTATCTGATGCTCTAGTTGGGAAGTTGCTCTCTGGCCACTGTGATCCCAGTCCAGCCCTCGGTTTCCATGCAGGGTCCCGTGGAGGAGGGCCTAGGCCGGTGTGTGGAGTCCTTCCTTGGCAGCCGTATGGCCAGGGTCCCCGAGGAGGTCCTGTGCCCTCCCCTGAGGGGTCCTGGGGACGACCTGCGTGTTCCTCCTGCTCTGGGGGCTGGCAGTACAGAGGGCCTTCTGGGTGGGCCCAGGTGAGGGAGCCCCATGGCTGGAGGGCTATCTGAAGTGCCTACAGAGCTAGAGGTGGGGTGAGCTGCACCTTCTCAGAGGGCTCAGACTCGCTAACAGCTCCTGACCCCACTCAGCCCCTGCCTGCAGCCTCCTGCAAGTGACTGGGTCCCCACAGGCCTGGGACTTCACTGGTGGGGGGCTCACCCCACTCCATAGCTCGAAACCAGAGCAGGAGGGCCTAGGCTGGGCCGTGTGGGGGCCACCATGCCATTGGGATCTGGGTGATGTGTGCCAGCCCAGCTGGGGGACCTGTGGCCTGGCATGGGCCCTGTTTCCTGGGCCATCGGCTGCCCAGCTTAGAGGCCAAGCGTGGGCAGGGCAGGGGGCAGCCCACCCACCAGCCGGCCCGACGGGGCCTCAGTACAGGCGCCACGAAAACGCCTTGGCCGCTGCCACGGGGACGAGAGCAGAGCTGGGTTCCTGGAGCCCTTGCCGTTGATCCGTGGAGGCCGGGACGTCTCTGGGAGAGAAATGTGGAAGCAATTACTCTGAGAGCCGTCGTTTGGGTAATTCCCAAAGAGACACCAGGGCCGGTCCTTTCGAAGCCTGGTGCACGGCACCCTAATGAAGCAATTAAGGCAAGGATCCTCTGACTTTGATCTCGATGGGGTAATTTTTACAAAAACATCACGGAGTGATAGATACCCATAACTCAGGGTCCTTAATTGTACTTAATTTGTTTGGAATACGAATGTGCATTTAATTAAACCCCAGCTTGGCCCGCATGCTTCAAGCAGGGCTGTCAAGGAAAATTAAGACCCAGTTTGCTTTCAAAGTTACTGGTTTTTATCAGGCAAGGACAGCGGTCTTCGAACAGAAGGTTAGAGATAATTAGGCCGAGAGCTACAGCCCAGGAAAGTGGAGAGAAGGCACCACTGCCATGGGGGTGGGGAAGCTGGGGAGACCCTGGCCAGGCGGGCAGGCAGCCCCTGCCCTCTGCAGACCTAAAGCTTGGGGAGTCGGGTCTCTGCTGGAGGTGGGGCTGTGTTCATAGCCAGGATCTGCCCAAGGTGAGGCCTGCAGTGTGCCCCTCATGTGCCAGCCCTGGAGCATGGCTTTGGAAGGGCTGGGATGACCCGGCCGCCCCTCAGATCAGGTGAGGAGGCTGAGACTCAGTGAGAGCCCGGCGTCTCCTATGGCCACACAGACCTTCTGGCATGGGATGAGGGTGTTGGCTCCCCCTCCCTGTCTAGCATCGCTCCTTCCTGCTGTCCAGGGGGCCCGTCCCTGGGGTGTCGTCTTGCCTGGCTTGTGTGTGCGGCCCTGCCGTTAGGCACTCTCTGGGGAAAGTGTTGAGGGGATTCTGAGCTCAGGAGACTCTCCCCACTGAACTTCAGCACCTCTCCCTGGGCCTGGGTGCAGATGAGAGAGGAGGGAGCCAGCACCTGGCCCACACCCGTCACACACCGGGCCTCCCGGACACCTGGAGGTTTGCACTGGGACCTACAGGGAGACATCTCTGCTGCATTCACACCCTCAGGCCTGCTGTCTGGGGAGCAGCCTGATGGGGCTGGGTGGGCAGCCAGGTCTATGTGGGGTTGGGAAAGAGGAGAAAGGGAGGGAGGGGGACCTCTTCTCTCCTTTCTGAGAGCGACGGCCGGCAGACCTGCAGCCACCCACCCACACACGTGCACATGTACATACATGAAACAGTACTTGTGAGATGCATGTACGCAGACAGGCACGGACATGACAACTGCACAGACCCGCCCCCGGCTGCCCCACTGTCCAGGCGTCTCATGAGGACAAGGTGCTGAGATGGTCAAGAACCTAAGAAGGGCCCCCATCCTCCCACATTCTACAAGACCCTCTGGAGAGTGAATCCACGTGCTGGGGTCGGGGGGTGGCAGCTCTTGCTGGATGGCTGTGGCCTGGCCCTCCCTCTGACTTTCCCACCCTCAGCATGAGGACCCCCAGGCTTCCAGTTCCCAAGGTCCTAGTGGTCTGCAGCCCAGGAGGGGCTTCTGGTGGTTCCGCAGCAGCTCTGGCCCCTGGCCTGTCCCGGGCATCCATGGAGCTGGGGGACAGTTTCAACCCTGGGAGCCCCGCTGGGTGCCCACTCCTAGCACCAGCACTGTGTCCCCAGCCGGTAATGCCTGGCCACGTCCTGGTCAGCACGGAGACCACCCTCTCTGGACACCCTTGTTCCCTTGTTCTCCAGGTGCAGTGCATCTTGGCTCAGTGACAACCCCATGAAGAGCTACCATCCTGCTCAGCCGGGGTCCGGTCGGAAGCACGGACCAGAGGCGCTGGAGAGGCCCCAGGAGGTCACGACGTGACCCGGGAGCAGGACCTGAAGGAAGACAGGAGTGAATCATCGGGACCCAGGAGCTGGGAGAGGGGCCCAGGGTCGGGATAGATCTCTGAGCAGGGAATCTGCCCTGTGCCTGCTGGTGGCCCTGCTGCCAGATGAAGGTGGTGGCCAGAATCAGCCTCGGCCAACAGGACCAGGGGCCACTGCTTTGGACAAAAGTAACAGAAGAGGCATGGAAACATCCCCTCTGCCAACACCTGCTTCCCCACCTCCATCCAGGTTCCCTGTTGGCAGAGCCTCACGGGACCCTCCAGTTTCCCGGTTGGCAGAGACTCATAGGAAGCCAGTGGCCAGGGAGATGTGTCCAGGGAGGGTGTCCTCAACCATAGTCCAGCCTGTGGAAGGGTGGGCTTGGCACCCGGAGACAACAGCCCAGATGGCCAGCACCATCCCCTCTTCAGCTACTCCCCTTGCACACAAGCCTCTTACACGTTTGTATGTCGAACCCTTGTCTGACGATGGCAGCTGAATGATTCTGTCTTATTGTTGTATAGTCGCTAAGTCATGTCCGACTCTTTGTGACCCTTTGTGACCCCTGGGGGTCCTCATGCTGAGGGTGGGAAAGTCAGAGGTTGTGCCAGGGTCTCCCCACAATGGAGCTGAGTTTCTCAGCTTTTGTAGCCTGCCAGGCTCCTCTGTCCATGGGATTCTCCAGGCAAGAATACTGGAGTGGATTGCCATTTCCTCCTCCAGGGGATCTTCCCAAACCAGGGATTGAACTTGCATTTCTTATGTCTCCTTCACTGGCAGGCGGATTCTTTACCACTGAGCCACCTGGGAAGCCCCAAGATGCAATCATCTGTCAGAAAAACTATTACCTGTCACCCTTTCTCCTTAAAGAGAGACAAACCCCGCATCTCGACATCCATTTCCTGGAGACAGTGGTGGTGTTCGTGTCTGGTGAAGTAGTTTCTCTTGTAGTTCATTTGTGAGATTGTGTTCTGTATGTTTTTGAATAAATATTTGTATGTCACTGTTTAGGAGTCACAGAATAGATTGTCAGGTTAACTACTGCTGACTGTATGCTGATCAGATAACGACAGGAAGGGAAGAAGGAGGGAGAGAGGAATCAGTGCATGGACACATGCACAGGCCTGTATGAGAAAGCACGTGGACGTGATGAGGCTGCAGTCTCGGATTCCACACCTGTCTTGAAACACAGCCCACCGTCACCAGTCCTTCTCTCTGCTTTGCTCACCAGCAACGGACTTGTTAGGACTTAAATGTTTATTTTGGGAGTGGGACACAATTCAGCCCATAACAATGACCCTCCTGGCCAACACGGCCACTCTGTGAGAGACCTGAGCCAGCCCCAGGGTGGCCGGGGAGAGAGCCCCCCAACTGAGAGTCTGCTTGGACCCTGAGAGCCTCTTGCTCATGAATGCTCTTTGGTACACATGATGAGGTGAGCATCTTCACACCTGTTTGCTCTAGAAGGGCCACCCCACAGCCTTCCTTCAGGCTCCGCATCACCAGCTTCCTCTTTCTGAGCCTCGGGCCACGCTGGGCAACCACGGGTGTCTCTGTGGAATCACTGTCCATCCCATCTCTGGCACCTCTCTGTCTTGACATTGCATCTCATCGTTGGAGCAGCACATGAAAAATCAGCTTTCAAACAATTTCCTGGAGAGTTTGTAGCAAAGCCTTCCTCTTATTTGGGTGTTTAAGTCAGTCAGGACCAGACCCAGCTCAGCTGTGGCCTAGACAGGAGAGGGGGGATGTGGCTGTATCTTGGGGAGACCAGAAGCCCTTCACCAAGTGACTGCCTGGATGAGGTTGTGCCAGGGTCTCCCCACAATGGAGCTGAGTTTCTCTGACAGAGAGTAAGGGGTGGGTAGGGGTTGGTTTTCTTTCTAAGACACGGAGCCTGAGGCCTTCATCTGTGTCCACATCCATCCAAAGAGCCTGGCTCTACTTCCTGGGCCTGTGTCCTTCCTAAGTGATTCCAGGGTCTTTTCAGAAGAGGCGCAGCAGACCCACGAGTCCATTGTGCTGTGTGTCTTTGGTCTGTACATCAATCCGGGTTATTTGCTGAGGGGGTGACCCCTGGGGATAAAAGAAATGAGATGATTTTAGGGCCAGCTGCCGTAACTGGAGCTCCTCACCAGCCTCAAGAGTCCCCCATGGAGCAGATGTCTGTCCCATTCACTCTCTGCAGTGACCACTCCTGCGATTATATTCAAGTGTGACCTCACCTCTTCCCCAAGGCCTGGACTTCAGAAAGAACCTAGATGACAGCTTCATTCAGTGTGTGGGCCTGTTTTCCCTGGTAAGGAGATGCGGTCAAGCTGTCCTCGGCCCTTGGCACGGGCCATTGGGATCCTCGGGTCACTCCCGGCAGTGTGTCCAGTCAGGAACACTGGAACATTGGTACCTAAGCGGGGGGAGGGGGGTGACGTGGGGACCGTCCTCTGCACAGGCCCACCCTGGTGCCCAGGTGGCCTTGGGTGCAGAGCTGAGAGGCTGGGGGTCTGCCAGTCAGGGCCTCTCAGAGCTGGCCCCCCCACGCAGGGAGCTCACACTGCCTCACCCCATCCCCACTCCCTGCTCTCGTTCTTTGTGGGGCCAGGAGTCACATGGCAGGTGGTGGGTCCTCAGGGCCAGTTTCCCTGACTCAGACCACAGCCCTGGTCTCCTGTGCCCAGCACATCACGTATTCCCCGTCTCCTCTGTTCATTATCCAGGTGACGCTTGCATGAAGCACATGTGCCCCGACCCCAGACCAAGGGCAGGACACCCCACACCCACCTACCTGAAGGGCCTCCTCAGCCCTGACGTCCACCCACCTGCTCGGCCCTGATTCACACTCGAGGCCTCATGGGATACTTGCCCGTCATGTCTGTGGGTTGACCCCACCCTGTTCGCAGAGAGTTCTCTGGTTCGTTTCTCTCTCCTTGTTGATTCTTGGGCTCTCTGTAGAGGGACGGCTCTGAGAGATCCGGGGCCCTGTCTGTCTGCATCCCCAGGACCTGCCTTGGAGCCTGGGGCCTGGGAGGTGACCTGGGGCACGTTTGCTGAATGAATGAATGAGGGAGTGCAGATTCACCAACACAGTAGGTCCAAGGGAACCACGGCCTAGCCCTCCCTGACTCCTGCCCTACAGCTGCCCCAGGGGCAGGGCGGAGGCAGACTCGGATTCCCAGGTGTGTTGACCCCATCAACCCATTAATAATGGGAGTGAAGATTTGGAGAAACTAACCCCCATAGACAGGTGCGAACCTCACCTCTCACATGACCCCTGCATTTGAGCCCTTCACTGCCCCAAGTGGCTGTGATCACTTGGCTTCACTGACCTCCCAAAAGGCCCCGAGCCCGATTTCCAGGGTGTCGGAAAGAGGAGATCAGTTAAATCTTGAGCACATACCCTGGACACATTCATTTCTGCTTCCTCAAAAATGAGGTTCATTTTGTGGCATAAACCTGGTTGGTGCTCTTCTCTTTCCAGAAGGCGGGCCTTAGGCCCGCGAGAGACCCTTCAGTTGTCTCCATCTCTGGGACCCAGTTGGGACGCGGCATCTCCGAGCTGCTGGCTGGGGACATGGAGATGCTGGCTCGGTCTCCCCAGTCCAGCCTGTTTCAAAGCCACTCACCCTGACTGATCCTTGAGCCCCAGAAGGGGAATCCCAGACAGGGCTTCATCTGCAGGACTCCCAGTGTTCTTTGCGTTTCATTCATTCATTCATCCAGTCATCAGCTCAGGGGGCAGCCTGGGTTTCTGACCTCCCTTCCCGTCTTCCCCTCTGATGGCTGCTGGTGTGGAGCCTCCACACAGAGGCCCAGAGGGTCTTGGCAGGGTCAGTCCTCTGATGATTCAGCTATTACCATAGGTGGGGCAGGCTGGACCCAAGTGGAAGAATCCAGGCCTATCGAGCAGTCCACGATGACCAGGAAACAGGGCAGCCTGGCCCATTGGCTGGCAGTGTCCACCTGAAATTTAGCACAAGACAGGCCTGCAGTGCTTAATATTGGTCCTGGCTGCTGAGCACCAGCAAGTCCCACAGTGGTGGGTGGGTGAGGGCCATCAGGGCTGGTGAGCCCCCACCGTGGGCAATACCCTTCAGCCCCTGCAGGCTGCTATCCTCCTCCATTGCCTGACTCTGTGCCCGCTAGGCTGACCTGAAAGGACCCGTCTCTGCAGTGCTGCCTCTGGTTTCCTGGGGATTTTGGCTGATGAGGGCAGAGGGCAGGAGAGAGACCCATTTCCTCCCAGGGCAGAGGGTAACACCACTCCTGCTGTGTTCCTTGTCCCTTTCCCTGTGGCTGGGCCCTCAGCACTGCCGTGCCCTGTGGAAGGTCTGCACAACCGCCCCCCACCTCCGTGGGCCCCCGGCTGTCTCTTTCCTGCCAGGACTCTGACTCCTCCAGGTGAGTTTGGAGATGGCACCCCGGCCATGGCTGACCCTCCAAGATTGGACGGGCACTCTCAGGTAAGGCAGGGAGGAGGCTGCCCAGGGGTCACCCTAGGTGTTCAGCTGGGCGGTGCACCCACTGGAGCTGGCACCCCTCTCTGGGGTGAATCCTTGTGGGCATGGAGCGCCAGTCTTGGGGCACCAACTGGGGAGGGGTGAGGGGAGGCCACGTGGGAGCGCCCGTCTCCGCAAAGGGGCTCTCTGGGGTACAGCCCCTGGCACCATAATCCAGGATTTTCCTGGCGTGTCGTCTTTAATAGATGTTATTACCGTCTGGAGTCTGATATGCTGGTAATTATCTTCCCGGGCTTCATCCTGAGCCCTTGTCATGCTGTCAGGGGCCCTATGTGTGTGTCTTAAAACAGTGATTATTTACTGTGTGCCATTCAACCCCTATGATCCCGACTTCTGTGTCGAGTCCTGGTCCAGGGATAGTGGGGCGACCCGGGAGCTTCAGTGTCCCCTCTGACCCCTGGTGCCTCCCAGCTGGCTCTGAGGTGTGGCCAGGAAGGACTCGGGGTCAGGCCTCAGCTGAGCACTGCAGACTGGATCCAGACTGCCTGTGATAGAGCTGTGTCTGGCCAGGCCCCAGGGCCTGCATGCCAGCCTGCTTCGGGCCACTGGGCAGCAGAAGGATGTGGAGCACTGTGTCCCTCCTGGCTCCACTGGGGCCCCATGTGTCACCTTAGCTGAGAGGGTCTCCTAACCAAGTCTGTAGACTGGAGACATGCAGATGTCCACCTCTGAACCTAGATGCAAGTTACCGGGAAAGAGAGGCGACAGGTTGCTTGACTCCAGCCCTGAGACCCTCTGGAAAAGCCTGTCTACGGCTCAGTAAAGAGATCAGAGGTTCCCCAGGGGTGGGTGGAGATGAATGAACAGGCAAAGAGCAGAGGACTGGGGAACAGTGAAAGCTCTCTCTGTGACACCATAATGGTGGACACAGGTCTTCATACATTTGTCCAAATCCACAGAATGTACCACACCAAGAGTGAATCCCCACATGTAGACTATGGACTCCTGGCAGCTGTTCATGTGGTGGGGAGCTGTGCGTATGGTGGGGGACTGTATGTGTTGTGGGGGCTGTGCGTATGGTGAGGGGCTGTGTGGTGGGGGCTGTGCATGTGGTGGGAGGGGGCTGAGTGTGTGGTGTGGGGGGTTGTGTGTGTTGTGGGGGCTGTGCATGTGGTGGGGGGTACATGGGAAATTTCTGTACCTCCCCTTCAATTTTGCTGTGAACCTGAAACGGCTCTTAAAATAGTTTATTTTAAAAGAAACAACCTTGTTGGGGATTAGTGAGGCCTGACCTCTCGGTCTCAGCGAGTTTTCAGAGCAGTAGCCGTGTGGCCAGCGTGGCACCAGTCTCGGGACAGAGGAGACGTCGCTGGGGAGAGGCTGCCCTGTGCCCACTTCAGGCCTCTCCCTGGCTCTCGGGGCTAGGGCTGTGGGAGGGAGTCCCCGGGGGGCAGCGGTGCAGGCGGCTCTCCAAGTCCAGAGTTGGAGTGGAATCTTTGTTAGTGGCGGGGCATACATCTTTTAAATTATAAATCGATAAATAGTTAATTCAATAATAGAATGCTCTTGAATATTTCATGCAGCCCACGCACCACAGCGCTCGCTCAGCCTGGATGTTGATGGAGCAGTGGCGAAGAATTCGAGGTGAACCTCCCCCAAACTCCTATTAGTGCAGTCGCAGACTCAGCAGGAGTCGGTGAGGGTCCCCTCCACTCACCTGGGGCTGTGCTGGTGCTTGTGTGATGCCCAGGGGGTGACCCTTGGGAGGCTGGGTTTCATCCCTATATATAAAACACCACTGCTCAGAGGAGGGATGAAGTTCAGGGAAAAAGAGGTGTAGTGCGTGTTTGTATCTCCCCAAATTTATAGGCTGAGACACCAAGCCCTGGTGCCTCAGGATGTGGGTGTTTCTGGACCTTTGAAGAGATGGTGGTGGTGCCTGATTCTATGTGACCCCATGGACCGTAGCCTGCCAGTCACTCTGTCCATGGGATTTCTTAGGCAAGAATATTGGTGGGTTGCTGTTTCCTTCTCCACTTTAAAGAGATAATTAAGATAAAATGAGGTAATTAGGGTGGGTCTTAATTTAATAGGGCCTGACCCCCGGCCTCAGAGGCACTCTGAGGGGAGTTGGGTTGGAAGGGTATTCAGTAGGTGCCACATCACGCCCTAGTGCATCTCCTCCTGATGGGACTCAGGACCAGGCAGGACTGTGGCGGCCAGGGCTCAGGTGTGGCAGTGGGGGCAGTTTCAGGGCAGCATCTACACGGCATTCAATCTGAGCTCTGCGCAACGCATAGGGGCCTGTAAGGGAGCTGTGGGTGAGGGTCTTCTCTGAGGATCTGAGCCCCCAGAGCCCACAAAGCTACTCCCACTAAACCACCCTGATGTTTGCTCGGCCCTCTCGTCTCTGTGGCCAGAGGGGACCCGAGCCTGGTGGGAGACGTGGCATCACCCTGGATGAGGTTCTCATCCTTCTCTGGGCAGACAAGCCTGGGCCCCATGGGTAACTGAGTGTGGGGGTGCATCCACCTCTCATAAGAACAAACACCGTCCAGAAAATGGGGAGCTTGAGCCTTCGATTCACAGCAATTATTCTGTGCCCTTGTGGCCAGTGACCGCCCTGAGGACCTGTTGTGTCCCCAGGGAGGGCGGCAGCCCCTCCTAGCTGTGGTGGCCTGGGAGCAGACCCATGTGCGGTGCAGCCTGTCTGCTGTCATCCCCAAGGCGGCCCTGCCTCCCCGGCCTGTTAGCTCCGCTGACAGAGCTGTAACAGTGACAGTAGATTAATATCTCTTTAATCAGCCAAAATGAACATGGCACGCTGGTGACAGTCCAATTTTCTGCTAACAGATTGTAGCCCATCTAAACCAAGCACTCAGCTGATTTTTATTTCTGCCGGAGATAAGTCAGTGCGGGAGGACCAGCCAGCGCCACCCCAGCTGCCGCCTCGCTGATCAATAAATCTCGCCACTGCGATGTTTCTCACCCACCTGTCAGGCACCCGCAGCCTGGGGGACAGAATGCGGAGTGGTGGCATTTAGAGGCTGTGGCGGAGCTGGGAGGCATACCGTCGAGCTGGGTCCACATATTTCTTCCCTCATTGGGAGCTACTGCTGAATGTCCCGGAGATCATGGGAGAACGAGGGCAGGAGCTGTCAGAGTGCAGGCCCACAGGTGCACATGTGCGGGGCCCCAACTTGGCCCCGGCTTCGTATAACTCTCTGGCTGTCCCTCCCCAGCCATGGGAAGTCGCTTCTCTTCCCATCTTCTCTGGGGGGTTGCAGAGAGTGGTTCTCGTCCCATCTGCTCTGCCAGAGGTGTCCAGTGGTGTGTGTGTGGGTGCTGGGCTAAGGCCAGTGGCCCTGGAGCCTCCTGTCTGGTGATGAGCTATCGGGGGCTTCCGGGTGGCTCCTCCCAGCGGATATTTTTCATTCCAAGGGATAGAGGTCTTCTCTAAGTGTGACCATGTCATTGGTGGGGCCCTTTATATCCGCTGGCTGCTCTTTAAAGAGTACACGAGGACTGCTGGCAGCCCTTCCTCGGAGGACTGGTCTCGGAGGCTGCACTCTTGCCCACTTTGCCTTGAGATCAAGCCCCAGACAGTTGGTGGGTTGTGAATTTCCTTCCAGGAGCCAGGACCCCATGCTTTGACCATCCCCATGTCCATGTCTTAATGACACGCTTCCTCTGCAGCTCCGAGTGTGGGAAGGGAGGGGATCTCCTGGAGGCCAGATCCAGGCCTGAGTCATGAAGAGCCCTTGCAGGGCCCTGGCACCGCTCGGGACCCAGTGAACTTCCCTCTCGGATCCTTGCCATTACCATAAAGTCTTTATCTTAAAAAAAAAATGATTGAGCATGAGAAGCAATAATTAGAGGTCAGGCTTGCAGTGTTTCCCCATGAGCTGAAGCAGGGAGACGCTGATGTCAGCACCTGCAGGTGGCTGCAAATGGGAGGCGGGACATACCTCCATCGGCCCCGGCTCCATCTTCATCCTCCACTCTCCATCCTCTGAGCAGCCCTGGTCCTGCCTGCTGCCCACACTGGCACCTCTGCTCACCTTGCAGCTTTGTCCCATTCCTCCAGGGACCTCTCCTGACCTGGTTGACTGGGAAAGGGGAGATGGAGTGCTGGCAGGGGCTCCTTGCCTCCTGGGATGCCATTCCCGGGTGGTTTCATTCACTCACTCAGCAAACATTCCCTGAGTCCTCCTGACCTTGATGTCTTCAACCAGCTCACCGTCCAGGATGTGTTTATGGCACAGATAAAGTGACCTCCCAGCGTCTGTCCTGTGCAGGGCTGTGCTGTTAGGGCAGGGAAGGCCAGCACTCAGGCCATTACGGTTCCTTCCCATGTCCGGGCAGACATCACTAATTGAATTTGGCACTACTTTTCCTTGCGGAGCAATGCTGCTCCCTGCCCTTGGGTGAATCTTTTTCCAGGTGGATGTGGTTGGATCTTACTGGAGAACGTGCCCTGTGCGGTGTCCTTTCCACCCAGCTGTCCTTTCCACTTCCTTTGGAAGCCCAGAGCTTCAGGCCCCGGCTCTGTGCTCTGTGCTCCGAAGGCTGTGGGTCCACCTGACAGGCACACTGCACAGTCAAACCCGAACATCGGGGGCATTTGCACTGTGCCTGTGGCGTCCACTGGCTGGGTTATGGCAGGGCCTGCACCTCGTAGACCTTACCACGGCCCTTCCACCGCCCCTCCAGGCCATTACCTCTCACCTCAGATGGGTCATAGGCCTGGCTGGGGTCACTCAGCTTGTATGTGTGACCATGAGCCATGCTCTGTTTTTGAGGACGCACCCACCTTTTAAGAGCTGAAGGCTGGGGACACGTGACCCCATGACAGCCTCTCTGGCCACCTCTTCCTCTGAGATCTGGAGGGAGGAGAGCATCCCTGGTCACCCCTGCATGGCCACCATGGGAACAGAGCTGGCTTTGCCCATGGGGCCAGTCTGATGGCAGCTGGGCCCCACCTGGGGGCGTCCAGGGAGGGAGAACTTGGCCAGGGCCTGCTGGGGTGGGACAAGTGACAGGAAGAGAGGAAGGCCCCCAGCCTCTGGCACTCTGGCTCCAGAGCCAGCTCTTGGGGACATCTCTGCGACCTGGCCCCCAGCTTCTCGGGATCACTGCCCACCTGGGAAAGGCACAGGCCCTCCGGGGTTCAGACTGGGGACTGCAGTGTCCTGGCAGGGGCCAGACTTGGTGGGGTTTAATATGGGCTGCTTAGGACTGGCTACCCCTGGCCTGGAGGGCAAGGGCGAAGGGAGGTGCCTGAGCAAGAAGAAGAGGTGTCTGGACAACCATGAGAGGAGTGCCGGCAGAAGGTGACAGCCCCTGTGTTTCTCCTATGTGTTCCTCTGACATCATCTGTATGGGTGCCCACTGGATGGAACCTTCTGGAAGCCACAAGATGCAGATGCCATAGCTGCTGTCCACACGAGGGTATGGAGCAAGGAGGCAGAGCACAGGCCCCAAGGGCAGACAGGCAGAGGTGCCCATGCTGTCTGCTTCCTCTGATGGCTGGTTCCTCTGATGGCTGGTGGGCATCCCACATGATTCCAGGCCTTTCTGCCTGTGCTGGCAGTGCCACATTCCACCTGCCACCAGCAGGGTCTCCCCAGGAAGCCTGACCAGCCCCAGACCTGCCTTGCCTTTGCTGTCCACTCTGCTGCCTGAGGAGCCTTCTCTGAGGGCATCTTACCATCTGCTCCAGGACACCTGGGCCATCCACCTCCTGGGCCAGCATCTTGTTTCCCCGCCACACTCCTCCACTGGGCTCTGCTGGGAAGCTTCCTGAGCCAATTGATTCCAGTATCAAAGGCCCCTTCCCCGGGGGCCAGCGGCTTGGGAGGCCTCAGGAGCAGCTGGGCAGTGAGGATCCTGCCTGAGGATTTATCCTGCAAACAAGATGATGAGTCAAATGGGGAGCCTGGGCTGTCAGCTGTGATTCCCAACAAGGCTGGGACCCCCTGCCCTACCTGCAGCTGTGCTGACAGCTGACTTGGGTTGCAGAAGCCTCTGGAGGTCCCTAGAGGGAGGCAGAAACTATTTCTCCAGAAAATCTCCCGAGAAGGATGGAGACACAGGCCCAGACACTCGTCCCCAAGAGGGAGGACCCTGTAGCCTGCTCCTTCCCCTGGCTTGTGGGTGGGTGTGGGTATGGGCAGCTCACCCTGAGGCCAGATAGGTCCTTGCAGGGCTGGGCAGTGCTGCTTGCTGATGGGGGCCCTGGATGCTTTCTAGCTCAGCCCCCTACAGGGGAAGTCCTTTTTAGGAGACCCCAGGCTGGGCAAGGCTGGGGCACAGCCTGGACCAGGTGGGACCCAGGCAGCCTAATGACATAAACTTGTCCCACTTCTCTGTCCCCAGATACCTGCCTCAAAACTTGGGTGGGAAGTCAGCCCCTTCCCTGTGCATCTCACTGGGTCTGTTCTAGTATCTTCCCCAAGGCATTTAGAGAGTGGATGGTGTGGGATGAGAGGGACAAGGCCCCCATGTACACACATGCATATGGACACAGAATGTGCACGCATATATGCACACACACGTGCACACACCCAGAATGTATACACACTCAGATGTGTGCACACACACACTTGTGCATGGACACACAAGAACACTGACACTGTACACACATACACCTACATGTACATATATGTGTAGATGAGTATACACACTCACATGCACACACAGATGTGTACACAGTCACAGGCACACACACACACACACTCACACTTGAACATATACTCAAAGGTGTACACACATGCATAGACACTCTCGGAGGGCTTACTCAGGACACAGGAACTGAGGCCTCTCTGGCCCTCACAGGCCCAGGGGTGGGGGGCACGCCTGGTGAGCCAGCCTTGGTGTGTTCATGGGTGTGAGAGGCTGCACTCTGTGCCTTTGCATGTAAGAACCACAGCCATACTCTGGGTGTGCACACATGGCCCCATCTGTGACACTTAAGCATCTGATCTGAATCTATGCTTGGGCCCCGGGGTGTGGGGCTGAGGCCATGGCTATCTGGACTAGTGGGCACCTGGCCATGGTTCTCTGGGTCGACAAGCCTGGGCCACAGAGATGGGTGGCATCTCCCAACCTCCAGCCCTGGTCTGGGGCCTCGTTCCCCAGGTGGGTCTTGACCTGGGGCTGCCTGCATCTCCTGGCCCCATCGCGGCTGACAGGGCTTTCTGGGCCCAGCCACTGTGGTGGGTCCCGACCCAGGGCCGCCTGCGTCTCCCTGGCCCCATCACAGCGACAGGCTGGCATTTCCCGTCCTGTTTGCTCTTTCTCCTCCCTGTCATGTTGACAAGCACAATCATGTTCTCTGACAGACGGAAATATCAGCCCTCGAGGATGGGGACAAAGCAGACTTTAAAGTTTAACGAGAGGCGTTAATGGAAATAAAATGTAAAAGTCTCCTTCAAATGTGGGGTTTCTGTTTTATCAGAGAAAAAGTGCCCTAAATAATACATAAACTATATGTGTTTTAGTTCTTTTACATGCGTGAATATTTAAAACATGAAAAAATGTAGAAGACGCATTTGCCAGGAACAAAAGGAAACACTTATTTAAGCCCCAAAATGAATAAATAAAGGAAGGTGTGGAGCAGGAGATGGTGAAACAAAGGAGATGAGTATTGACCCGGCAGTTTGGGGTGAGGGCTGCATGTGATTGGGTCTGCAGGCTGGCTTCTGGGGGTGCAGGGCCCAGTCTGGGTTGCGGCTCCTGGGGTGGGTCCCTGGGGTCAGGCTGTGAGCACCACCAGCTGCAGGTTCCTGGGGTCTGTCCCTGCATTTGCACCAACCATGGATCCCCCTGGGTTAGGCCCTAAGCCCCACCAGCTGGGGGTCTCTGGGTTTAGGCCCTGCACCCCACCAGATGAAATGCTTGGCTGTAGCACTTGCTCCCCAAAGCCCAGGGATTCCTCCTGCTCACTGTTTGCAGATTTTAAAAGCCCCAAACACACTCCCTCCTGCCTCTTTCTGCCCCCATCATCCCTGTTCTGTGAACACCTGGGCACACATTGTTGACTTAGTGCCACTGTGCTCCTTGAGCACCAGGTCATGTGTATGTCCCAGGATGGCCGGACAGCAAAGCACCACGGCTGGGGCTAAAAACAACAGAAGCTTGTTCTTTCCTGATCCAGAAGCATAGAAGCCTGATATCAAGGTATCTGAAGGGCTAGCTCACTGTGAAGGCTCCAGGTGAGGATCCTTCCTGCCTCATCCAGTGTCTGAGGGCTCCAGTGTCCCCTAGCCTGTGGCCGAGTATCCTTTCTGCTGCGTCCAGCTTCTGGGGGCTCCAATGTCCCCTGGCTCGTGGCCGCATCACCTCAGTCTCTACGTCCACTGTTACGTGGCCTCCTTTCCCTGTGACTGCCTCCTTTTCTAGCAAGGACTCCAGTCATATTAGAGCAGGGCTTGCCTCATGCTCTCTTGTTGACCTGGTTACATCTGAAAATCCTATAAGATTCTGTCCACAGGTACCAGGGTTGGGGCATCACCAGGGACACAGTTCAATCCCCAGCACCAGTGCACTGTGAGCCCTTCCGGAGCCACTTATGAGCAGGAGCCTGAGGTCAAGGGGATAAAATGATGTGTTCAAAGTCCCTCTGCCCAAGGGTGGGCTGTGGGGTCAGCTGGATGAGGTCTCTGCGGGGGTCCTGCTGGGGACCCTGGGCTCCAGCTTTCAGCCTCATGCCAGCTTCAGGGTCTCTCCAATCAGCGCGTATTTTCTATCACATTGACACCTGGAATCCTGCATCTCAGAAGTGGGGGGAAGAGTTGTGAGATCGTAGGGGATTGGGGCAGTCAGCTTTCACAACCTCGCTCTGCCTCTGCCCCGGCCTGTGCTGTCCAGGAGCTGCTGCAGGTCTGGCTCAAGGCCGCCCTGCCCCTAGACTTGGCACAGACGTTTTGGCAGACGACACAGATGTGCTCACCTTCACCTTGATGCTCTGGTCTTTGAGACTCCACACGGCAGGTAGAGGGAATGGAGGAGGGAAGACCTAGCTGGTTTTGTGCCTTTGTCCCTGTTAGGCGACCTGGGAAGCACGGCGTTTTCTGACCCACCTTTTCTCATCTGAAAATGGGTGTCAGCCAGACCCTGCCCCCTGCCTGCCTCCAGTGGTCAGTCCCTGGTTAAAGGGGAACTGAGTGGACAGACAGACCCACTTTCCGAGATTAATGTGGGCTCTGTCAGATTTCCTGTGGAACTTTCTAAGAAACAGTGGTGCTTCCAGGGTCTGTCTGGCCCTTGTGCTGCTGCTAACGACCTGGCCACTGGATAAGCGTTCTCCAAGTGGATGCTGGCATCTCGGCAGTCTGGCTCCCAAGGCACCTGCAGGAGGTGGACCCCGATGGATCCCGTCTTGCATGAGCAGGGGGCAAGATAGAGAGTGGGTTGGGCGCTTGGCCAGCATGACCTTCCCTCTGTCCAGATCCTGTCTGGGGTCCCCGGGGGCTGTTTACCTGCACATCCTCTCTGCCCGGTTACCTACAGCCCTGGGCTCCCAGTGCTGCTTTTAATATTTCCTCTGCTTCCCTTGCAGAGGTTTCACGGTGTGACTGCTCAATAATTCATTGCTGTAGTCCCACCAGATTGGAGAGGCGGCAGAAAGGTTCCATGTCTGGAGAATGCTTACTGATGTCCGCGCATTAATTTTTAAACCCACCCACGTCGGTGACCAGCCTGAGTTGTGCACCTTAAGGGTCAATGGAAAAGTTGAGGATGGAAGGGTCTGTGTGTGCTTGAGTCTGTGGTTGAGGACGGCCCAGGGGTGTTCTCTGTCAGAGTGGAATTCCAGATCCTGGGGGTGGGGAGAGAGAAGGACCTGGAAACAATTGGTCAGAGTGGGAACTTTCAACAGGCCTTTAGCCAGGGCAGGAATGTTATCTCCGATTGTCACATGTACTCCTATTTTCCCCAAGTCAGGAGAGAGGGCAAAGTGTACGAAGCTGCCCTGTTACAAGTGGGAAAGCTGAGCCATGTTCAGACGGGGTTCCCCCCAACCCTGCGTGGCTGTCTTAGGACGTCACTGAGGGTACCAGGCCCATTCTGTCCCCAGGCATGACCCAGCTAGCAGGCAGGCATGGAGGCTCCCAGGCTGGCGGCCACAGGGGTCCAGACCGTTCTCATTATGGCCAGGGAGAACCCGGTGAAATTATAACACTAACAACATCATTTATTTCAGCGACATGGGTCAAAACGACTTTACAATGGTGTTTTACGTGCTACATGTGCACCATAAATATTTCCATAAAAACATGCATTAAAATATAAAAGTGGGCCCCAAATATCAGAAGTTGGGACGTAGGAAACCCACAGCAAAGCCCATGTGATGGCTGGCTCGCCAAGCAGCTGCGGTGGGGTCTACCCTGCGGGTAGGGCAGTGAGCGTCACCCCCACCCCCTCGCAGAGTGGGGCCGGCTCAGAACCCTGCCTACTGGCCTTGGCTTTGCTGAGGGGCTGTGTCGGGAAGGTGGTGCCCCTCTACTCCTCAGGGTCTGGGGACAGCCCTCCCAACCCCCCAGCTCTTGGTCCTGCTGGGCCTCTGCTCACAAGTGCCCTCCTCAGGTCCCCCGATCTCATGTTCTCCCTCAGTCCAAAATTCCCAGTCAAGCCCACTATCACAGGGGGCAGTTGTAGCTGGCTCGGGGGTCCCCCTGAGCATCCCTGTTGGCCTCCTTTGTGACTGTCCTCTAATTTGGGGCCCCTGGTTGGTCCCCAGGGGCTGCCCCATGTTTGGTCACTGCTGTCCTCCCTCCTCTCTGCCTGGCGGGTGGGCTCCTGTCCTCGGCAGAAGGACATTTCCTGCAGGTTTCTGGAAGCCATGCTTGGACTGTGGACACAAGTTATATACCTATTTGGAGTGAGGTGGGGAGGCTGATGGAAGGAGGGGAGCTGAGACTCCCCCCGCACCAACTGCCACCCGTCCCTAGGCCCCAACTCTGGGCTTGGAGAGCTGAGGATGAATTTTGTGCTAGAGCCAGAGGTGGGAACAGGGAAGCCTAATGTCCTGGGTGCCTGGGGACCACTGGAGGATGGTAGGGCAAGGCTGTCCACAGGGATCTGGGGGGGGATGGTAGGGCAGGGCTGTCCACAGCCACCCCTCTAGGTAATGTGATGTCACCAAGCTCTCAGGAATGAACAGACTCAAACCCATCTAGAAACAGGACAGAATAAAGAACAGACACTGGGGCACCCTCACGGCCCCCATTCTTGGCGTGTTGACCAGGAACCTCTGACTCTGCCTTGCAGCTGAGGGGTAAGGATCCCCCCGGTATGGGGGTGTGCTGCCCACACTGGATCTTGTGCTGATTCTCCTGCTTCATAAAGGGCTGAGCTGAGCTGAGTACGGCTGCAGAAATACTTAAGCAAAGCCAGTTCTGCATGAGGCTCCCCCCAACTCTGTCCCCAGACCCCAAGTCTAGGAAGGGTGGGAGCAGGGGTTGCCCAGCAGGAGCCCAGGAAGCCCTGGCACTCGGAGCCCCCTGGTGGTAAGTAGCTGTCACTGCAGCTGTAGTGCTCCTGGGCGGGACCCCCAGGGGCCCAGTTCCATGCACACAGGTGTCTCTGGGTTCCGCCCTCCCCAGGGTCATGGGATCTGAGCGTGAGGCCCACACAGGGCTCCAAGCAGGGTGATCAGATTTAGCAAATATAAATCCAGCACACTCAGTTAAATCTGAGACCGGCTCAATGAGTAACACTTTACTCTGTGTATTTCACAGACAATGAGGGCATAGCTACACTAAAGCATGAAGCTCTGCCGATCTGAAATTCAGAAATAACCGGGCCTCCTGGGTGTTATCTGTCAATCCTAGCAGTGAGTGTTCCTGGAAAGAATAAAATAAAGGACCTGGGACAAGCCCTGGAGAATCATAACAGCTGAGGGCTGATGCATCCATGAGGGCCGGGTGGGGGGTGACGAGGGACTGGCACGGAGGGGCCCAGCTGGGGTCCAGGATCAGTGCACTTCTGCTCCCAAGGCAGCAGTTTCTCCCACAGCTTTCTTGAGCGCTAGCTGACAGGTTTCATAGCTCAGAAGTTTTAAGTCCAATTCCACAGACAACTTCAGAACACGTTCATCACCACAGACCTCCGTTCCCTTCAGTCTCAGCTCCACCCACTACCTGCCTGCCAGCCCCAGGAAGCCACACATCTGCTCCCTGTCCCCATGGGTTTGCCTGTCCTGGACACAGCCTAGAGTCTCGTCCCTTCCCTGGCCCTGGACACCTCCTACTCAGCTGCCCTCGGTCGTGGGGAAGCCAGGGCTCTGGGCCGGTGATGCCCACTGCCCACCGGCCACCAGCTACCCTGTGCCCCAGCTGTGTATAGGTGTTCCCATGTACACACAGGTGTGCCCAGGTATGCACATGTGCCGTGAGGCTGCGGGGCTGCCCAGGGGAATGTGAATCACTTTCTAGCTGAGTTTGTCTAGGGGCTGGGCTGAGGGAGTGCAGGTGGGGTTGGCTCTGGTCTCCTGGGGACCAGACCACCTCTGGGCAACCTGAAAGGCCCCCTGAGCAGGGGATACCCAAGTCACTAAGACTATGAGAGGGTCAGCCCCCCTCAGGGTGGGAGATCTGTGGAAGGAGATGGAAGGATCCTGGGTGCACTGTCTCCCGTACCCTGCCTGGCTGAGCCCCCTGAGAGCCCCTGTAGAGACTTCATGAGCTGAAGTTGTCAAGCTTGATTCCCAGGGTCTGAGAGCCAATGGCTGACAGAAGCTCTGGACCAAAGCTCTGGGCCTGATGGCCATCCTGCCCTGATTCTATGTGGTCCAGTGCGGGGATTGGCCATGCCTCAGAGTCTTCATCCCCACGTGGGGTGACACAGCGTGGAACCCATGGCATGGGGACAACAGAGCAAGTGTGACATCACTGGCTTTGTCCTCCCTGCCCCAACCCCCCAGGAGCTGGCCTGGGAGGAGGTGTGTGGTGTGACTCAAGGTGGTCCTCAGGGACAGACCAGCTGGACTTGGTGGCTCAGGTGTCCCCCAAGGTCAGCGTCAGCTCGAAGATGGCCCCCCGTCCTCTCTCTGCTGAGGGCTCAGCAATTAGATGGGGTGGTAGAGACCCCAGGAGGGTCTCACCATGAGGGTCTCACTGTGGGACTGAGGGAGGTCCCTGAGAGGACACCTGAGGAGGCCAAGGGGCCAGCTGCCCCTCCTTCCTCCCCAGCCTTGGTACCTCACTCCAAGGAGGCTCATGTGGGCCTAACTGTAAGGTTCCCTCTCCTTTGGAGCCCCCCCCCAACCAGAAGGAGACATGTCTCTGGCCACTCTCTCATTGGTTGACCACAGAGAGACATTATGTTCCAGGACCTTCTGCTGCAGCTGAGCCCCAACTGGGCCAAAAGTATGGCCGGCAGGAGAATGACCACCAGGGATGTCCCAACCTCATCTTGGGAGCTGGCCAAGGGGCCGAGGGCCCCAGGTGTTGAGATTGGAGTTAAAGACAAGATGCCTTCCTGGGAGAAAGACACCCTCCCAGGAGTCAGGTCCCTGCGTGGCTGGAGGACCATGGAATCTGCCTGATGCCATGCAGAGCCAGCATGCCAAGTGGGCCAGGTGGCACCAAGGAATGGGTGGCATCAAACCTGTCCTGTCCTGAGATGGATGGCGGGTGCTGTGAGGAGGGGCACAGGGGGTGCTGAGTCCGCCCCTTTGCACGGGTCTTCCCCTGGGCTCAGGGCAGGGCCGGGTGCGTCGGCTCTCTGGCTGCCCTTCTGCCCTGGGCTCCTGAGGAGGGGTCTGTCCTCTTCCTGAGCCTGGTGCTTGGCCGGCCCCGAGGACAGGCAGCCCCCCAGGCCCTCACCCCCAAGGCCTGCTCTTCTCCTGGGCCTCAGCTTCCTCATCTGCCAACCAGGCGGCCACTGGCCCCATCCGCGCAGCTGAGGGGACATTTGCTTTGCGGGGGCAGCTTAGTGTCTCCCCCGCCCTCCCGTCCAGCCAAGAGTGTGTTTTCAGGGTAAGACAATGTTTACATTTACATTGTCAATGTTTTGTTTGTTTGTTTTGCCATTTATAGAATTATTCAGTGTGTTTCTTTGCTCGGGACAGGTTAATGGCTAACAACGGGAATCTGGGGTTATATTGAGGTGGTAGAAGTTCACATGGGACCAGATGTCACAAGCATATCTTTTATTTCGGGGTTTGTGTGAGGAGCTGCCTTTTCTCCCTTCTGGGTGCAGCTGGCTTCACAGAGCCCGCGTCTCGGCGCCATCCCAAGTATACGGCGAGGAATCTCAGGGAATTCTTGGGCTGCAGGATTCCCAGGCTGACGGCTAACTCAGAGCTGGGACTGAGTGGCTGCTCCTGGAGCAGGGGGTGCCCTCTGGTGCATCTGCGAGACTGAGGGCAGGATGCCCCTGGAAGCCCCTCCCTTGGGTGCTGTTTGGGGGGACCTCTTGATCCACCCGGGAGCCTGCCAGTCTGCCATCTCAGGGGCCTGCTTCTGGGCTGTTGGGGTTTCAGAGAGGAGAGAGGCTATTCTGAGAGTTTCAGTGGCTACCTCATTCCAGCCTTCCTGGTATCAAGGGAACCCCTTCCCAGAATGGAACAGAGTTGGGCCGAAAGTCTAGTCCTTAGACAGTGAGCAGCACCTGTGTTTTTTGAGTATTTTCTCTCCTGGGAAGAAGGAGCAGAAGAGACTACTGGATCCCAGGCTCCAAGTGGCCTTGGAGCAGCCCCTCCCTCACGAGGGCAGTGGGACGCCCTGGGAGTAGACGTGAGGCTGGAGACTGGGGCTCCTGCCTGGTCCATTGGCCACCCTGCAGGTGGGAGCCCCTGCTCTTCCTTCTTGGGGAAACATCACAGTCATCTCTGTGTTGTGTGATCTTAGCCTCTAAGATAGACAGTCCAAGTCAGAATGTGAAATTCACAAGGTGAGATCTCATGATTTCAAATGAAGGGTAGCAAGTGCCCCCATGATCCCACCTGATTCAGGCAGGCCCTGGTCTGAAGGAGGATCTGGACTCAGAATCCAAGCTCACCTCCGAGGAACAGGAACATGTTCACATTTTCAGCAGTTCCGGGGCATCTGCAAGCTGTCCTGTCTCTTCATACAAGACTGGGGACCCAGGAGCACGAACATGTGTGATGATTCTGTGATCTCCGCCCCCTTGAAGGAGAGGAAAAAAACAGTCTGTTGTTTTGTGCCAAACCATGACTCACGCGCATGTGTCTGTCAGCCGCTATGTAATTTATAAAAATCACCCCCCCAAGAGGACTCCACACTTCATCCTGGGCCATGGGACACCCAGCTCCACTAGCCTTCCCGGCCTGGAGCCGGATGGCGCAATGCCCTCCGCGCACCCGCTGTTGGTGTCAGGAGCGATTCTCCACGCCGCGTAAAACATCTTAGGGCCGTTACGTTTCCCAGATTGTTTTACAGCAAAAGTCGGTGTCAATGTTATGCTTTGAAACATTTAAGAAACAACAGTTTACGGTCTCAGATCTTCACGGTTTGGAAGACCAAACACTCCGCTCGCCTTGGCCAAATTGGTGTTTGAAATTCAGGAGAAAACCCATCATGTTACAACAGGAGAGAATGTCCGTGAAGAGAGAGCCCAAATCACTCCAGGATGTTTCGGGTTTCACGTCTCCCTCTCTCGACGGAAACCCGTTCGTGTTCTCAGGCGTGGAGTCAAAATACACAGAAATGGGATATTTTTAGACAAGCACATTTGGAATCGGATAGCCTGCTGCAGCATTCATGGAGGCCTCGCGGGGCGGTGGGGTGGGGATGCAGCCGTGCCTCTTGGGGTCCTCTGTTGTGAGCTTGGGTGCCCTTTGGGGTTGGGGAAGGAGCGTGGCTGGATGGGCTCTGTCCCTTGATGACACAGGGGCCTCTCTGGCTGTAGAACAATCTCTATGTGGTTTGTGTCCAAAGCACAGTCCACTCTGGGAGCACCTTCCTCTCTATCCTGTCCCCGGAGTGTGCAGGGCTTGGGGAGCATGTGCACACAGGTGCCTGCAGTCTGGGTGTGCACACGGGTGCCTGCAGTCTTGGGTGTGCACACAGGTGCCTGCAGTCCAGGAGTGCACATGGGTGCCTGCAGTCTTGGGAGTGCACACAGGTGCCTGCAATCCGGGAGTGCACACGGGTGCCTGCAGTCTTGGGAGTGCACACAGGTGCCTGCAATCCAGGAGTGCACATGGGTGCCTGCAGTCTTGGGAGTGCACACAGGTGCCTGACACCCAGGAATGCACACGGGTGCCTGCAGTCTTGGGTGTGAGGTGCCTGCCGCCCAGGAGTGCACACGGGTGCCTGCAGTCTTAGTTGTGCACACGGGTGCCTGCAGCTTGGGAGTGCACACAGGTGCCTGCAGTCTTGGGTGTGCACACAGGTGCCTGATGCCCAGGAGTGCACACGGGTGCCTGCAGTCTTGGGTGTGCACACAGGTGCCTGCAGTCCGGGAGTGCACACGGGTGCCTGCAGTCTTGGGTGTACACATGGGTGCCTGCAGTCTTGGGTGTGCACACGGGTGCACCAGTTTGTGATGGGCTTCCCAGTCCGGGCCTGGTGGCTCGCTCAGCCTGGAGGCGGTGGGGACCCAGCTGGACGTTCATGCTGATGTGCCAGCTTTGCTGAGCTGCAGGTGAGACAGACTGTGTTTTCAATCATAATAGGAGCAAACGCGGCATGAAAATCATGGAGAGAGAAAAAAGATGGAGCCCTGAGCTGTCTTCACGGAACCACTGCTGTTTTAATTGCTGTGGTAATTCATTTGAGCCTCGTTGCAAAGATTGGAGGCTGAGACCACAACACTGCTGGCCAGTTTAGGCGATCTTCGTGGCTTATAGGGGTCAGGGTCTGGGGAGGGCAGCCTCCACACTTTCTTGCTCCCCTCATTACCGCCGGCCACTGTGTCTGGCATGCTGGGGAGAATTCTGGCAAACAATGTCTCTGTGGGCTGGATGGCTGCTCAGAGCAGGCATCTGCTGCCCGGATGGACATTCCCAGACTTTTGACACCCCAGCTTCCCTCCTCCCCAGGACTCCTGCTCTGAGTCCACAGCCAATGTCTGTTTCCCCAACTCAGGAAAAGCCCAGAATATTCTTGAGAATCCTGAGACCCCTCATCCCCCACTACAGAGCTGGTGGCTCAAGGGATGACCCAGCTGGCCAGTGACAGACCGGGTATCTGTGATGAGCAGTCTGCCCCATGTGGTGGCCACTGGCCAACGGGGTTAGGGCCCCTGTGTGTAGTCCAGGGGTGACCTTTGTCCCCAAAGCCAAGCAGTGGTCGGCCACAGGAAGAACCCAAGCTTTGCGCTGGACATGGGGTTGGGAGGACATGTTTGGTGACCACTGAAGCGAAGGCTCTGACTCTACTGCCTGGAGAGAGGCGCGGAGGTGGCCCAGAAGGAGGACTACCAGTTAAATTTTAATTTAAGGAAATGACAGATGACTTTTTAGTATAAGTCCGTGTATCAGTGCGTGCACATAGTCACAACAAATACCACAGATGCGTGCCTTAGACAGCAGAAGTCCAGGATTAGGGTAGGCAGGGCTGGCTGCTCCTGAAGCCTCTTTCCCCAGTGTGTGGATGCTGTCTTCTCCTCATGTTCCCCCATGGTTGTCCCTTTGTGTGAGCGTCTGCGTCCTGATCTCCTTTCTTCCTGACATCCAATCAGTCAGATTGGATCAGGGCCCATGCTAAGGACCTCACTTTAATTTGATCACCTCTATAAAGATCCAAACTCCAAACTCCATCGCCCTTTGGGCTCCAACATAATAACATTTTAAGGGGACACAATTCAACCCATGACCATGTGTCTGGCGCAATATTTGTAGCATACTTAGGCCGAAAGGTATTCACAGCTTATTTAAAACACTGCTGTATTTCAAATGAGCCCCTTTATCTGGGAGGAGCTGTGGCTGGAAAAAGAGAGAGGTGGGTTATGGAGGCCTGTTCTTGACACCCCCAACACACACAAATATACATACACACACATACACACATGTGTGCACACACATGTACACCTAAACATGAACACATACATACAAGCACATGTATACATACACACACACACATGCACATACACACAGGAACATGAGCGGGACTCAGTCCGCTTCCATGAAGAGGGATTAGGGGGTCTCAAGGGTGCTAACATGTGGCTCCAAGGCCCTCAGGAGATGTGACCATGCAGGTCCAATGACCTAGGGTTGTTGACATGGGAACCAAGGGCCAGGATAGCCTCTGGTTACAGTTTAGGAAAACGAGGGGCATTTGGGCTTCCAGTTCACAAGGCAGAGGCACCAGGGGTCATGGTGGACTGTGGTCTCTGGATGGTCTTCAGTCAGGCAGTTTAGTCACTCAGTCATGTCCAACTCTTTGCAACCCCATGGACTACTGCACACCAGGCCTCCCTGTCCATCACCAACTCCCAACATGAGTTTGCTCAAACTCATGTCCATCGAGTTGGTGATCCCTTCCAACCATCTCATCCTCTGTTGTCCCCTTCTCCTCCTGTGCTCAATCATTCCCGGCATCAAGGTCTTTTCCAAAGAGTCACTTCTTCCCATCAGGTGGCTAAAGTATTGGAGCTTCAGCTTCAGCATCAGTCCTTCCAATGAATATTCAGGACTGATTTCCTTTAGGATTGACTGGCTTGATCTCCTAACCGTCCAAGGGACTCTCAAGAGTCTTCTCCAACAGCACAATTCACAAGCATCAATTCCTCGATGCTTAGCCTTCTTTATGGTCCAACTCTCATATCTGTACATGACTCCTGGAAAAACCATAGCTTTGACTAGATGGACCTTTGTCAGCAAAGTATGTCTCTGCTTTTTAATATGCTGTCTAGGTTGGTCATAGCTTTTCTTTCAAGGAGCAAGTCTTTTAATTTCATGGCTGCAGTCACCATCTGCAGTGATTTTGCAACCCAAGAAAAGAAAGTCTGTCACTGTTTCCATTGTTTCCCCATCTATTTGCCATGAAGTGATGGGACTGGATGCCATGATCTTTGTTTTTTGAATGTTGAGTTTTAAGCCAGTTTTTTCACTCTCCTTTCACCCTCATCAAAAGGCTCTTTAGTTCCTCTTGACTTTCTGCCATAAGTGTGGTGTCATCCTCATATCTGAGGTTGTTGATATTTCTCCTTGCAATCTTGATTCCAGCTTGTGCTTCATCTAGTCCAGCCTTTAGCATGATGTACTCTGCATATAAGTTAAATAAGCAGGGTGACAATATACAGCCTTGATGTACTCTTTTGTCAATTTGGAACCAGTCCTTTGTTCCATGTCTGGTTATAACTGTGACTTCTTGACCTGCATACAGATTTCTCAGGAGGCAGGTAAGGTGGTCTGGTATTCCCATCTCTTTAAGAATTTCCCTCTTAAAGGGGAGGTCTTCAGGGAACCCCAATCTGGCCTTGATGGAGGGGCAGTTAAGCCACTAGAACCCTTATGGGGAACTGCACATGGGCGGGGGCTGCTCGATGCCAGTGGGTCGGGGTCCCAACAGCCATGTGGTAAGTGGCTGCAAATGCGGTGGATCCTGGGGCTATCGGCTGCCTGCTCCCTGGCCCGGCAGGCTGGGAGTGTCAGTGCCAGAATGGTTTTCAGCTGAAAATCCTCCGATTTATTAACTTTGCTCCAGAAGCCAGTGCGTCTGTTATTTATGCTCCTTTAATCTAGAAAGCTGTTTGTTTACATTTTATTGCATTATAAATCCTGGGTAAGCAGGCAGGATATTTTTATGATGCTCACTGAGGACTCTCCTGTGAGCGTGCCCAGGGTGGGAGTCTTGACAGCTCTGCTGCCGGGGTCTTCCCTCCTGGAGTCTGGGGTCTGTGATCATCTGGACACACGCGGCCCGCAGATGTGTCTCTGCAGAACATCTGGGCTGGGGCGGAGGCTGCAGGCTGTGGAGCGTGTGGTGGGACCACAGTGCACAGGAGCCCTGCAGTCACAGGCAGCCTGTGCTGGCCTAGTGGGAGCGCTGGTCACCTGCAGAGTGGCTCCTGTACGGCCAGGTGGGGCTGTGTGGCCATCCAGCCTCTGGCCCAGGGTGGGGCCGTTCTTCTGGCTGCAGTGCGGGTGTGGAGCAGGGGGGTTGGTCTTTTGGCTCCAGCTCAGGGGGTCCATCCCCTGAAGCAGAGACAAGCAGCAGGGCAGCCCAAGCAGCCGGCCCAGAGCCCATGGGGCAGGAGGCCACCGCACTTGCCCTCTTAGGGGACACTGATCACGAGCCTGCTCCAGTCCCTGGCCTGTGCTGGGGCTGCAAGTGCAGGGCTTTCTGCAGTTTGCAGACTGGTGTGGGCGGCATGGAGCAGCCTGGGGACGCTGATGCTGGTTTGGGGCCAGAGCAGATCCTGCAGAGGGGGCGGGGGGCCAGACTTGGAAGAACGAGGGGGTTTCAGTCAGGCAGTGCCCAGGCGTGCTGGGTTTGGAGGGTTTGGAAGTTTCCCTGGGAGCCATGGATCCCCACGGGGGATGATGGTGAGAGAGGCAGGCAGGTCCTTCCTGCCCTTTTCTTTCTTTCTTTTTTTTTAAGGGCTCAGTTTCCTTCCTTCTGGGAAGTTTGTAATTGAGGAGCCGAAGCTGTGGCAGGGCTGGTGAGTCCGCGGTGGGTCCTTGGCGCTCCCGGTACCTGCGGTTTCTCACGGGACGGTGGCTTTGTTGCCAGATTGCACATCTTGCGAGAACAGGGACTTTCTCTTGTCCAGTTCCTGGTACCTCGCAGCCGCACCTGCTTATGGAGACACAGTTACTCAGCAGTAAATATGTGTTGAATAAATGAATGTGTGGAAAGAAGACGATGGATTATCCTTTCAGCGCAGGGGACACAGCCTTTCCCAGCCGGGTGGGTAACACAAGTGTGTAAGATGTCTCAGCCCAGGCAGAAGGAGCTGATGGGGATTACTGCAGCAAGCGGTGCCTGCAGACTAAAGGCATTCAAATCCTGATTTTGCAAATCTGCCGACCAAGTGAGACAAATTGCTGGGGCTGGCTACGTCAGTGACCTCTGCCTCCTCCTGAGGCCACAGTGACTCCGTGGTCTAAACACCCAGTCTTCTTATCGGCAGGGTCAGTAGTCCTTGTCTCCGGGTCCCAAGCTTTGCCTCGGGATGGCTTGACCTCTACTCGCCACCCTCCCTGCCCAGTTCTGAGTGGATGATGCTCCAAGCCAGGGGTGTTTGCTCTCTAAATGCGGGAAGCCTTCCCCTTTGGGCTCTGGGGCCCCAAGTCCCTGGCAGAGCCCTCTCCTGTGGACCTTGGTCTGGAGCCCAGTGGGAAAGTGACGGACACCAGGCAGGGAAAGTTTGAGGCCACTTAGAGCGAAGTGGACACAGCATTCTCCACCGGCCTGAGATTCCTTGTGTGGCTGGTGGGAGGGGGTAAGGGGTTGCGGTCTGTTCTTCCCTTGACCTCCTGGAGCGAGGGTAAACCACAGTGTGTCCCAGGAGCACGATCTCTTCAACTTTTATGCTGGAAGATTTTCAGGTAGAAAAGGCAGTCAAATCCAATCTGGTCGGTAATGAAAAACAATGACAGCGCGGGCAACATGTGTGTGTCTGTGATCCTGGCCGGAGCCGTGTACACGCTCATTACACGCGAGCCGGACGCGGGCCCTGGGCTCCAACGTGTCATCGGCTTTCAGGAAACTGGAACCTCAGAGTAAGTATCAGATGAGCTGCTAATGTTGGAAAAAAAGCGGAAAGCATGTGCAGGGTCTCTGTTTTACGGCCGCTCTTGAAGTCAGAATCTGCGATTGTAACCTAACCCGTCTCATCAGAAGTGTTTCCAGAACTGTCGGGGTGATTGAAAGTCCAGACAAATTTGGCTGTTGGGGCTGCAAGCAGCAGGTCCTTCATTGGCCCTCAAGGAGGAGTGGTCGAGCCGTCTGGCGGGGCTGTGTGTCATCCCCACTGGCCTGCAGTAGCTGAGTCCCCTGCCCACTGTGGTCCTCAGGACCAGGCCCCACACAGAGGTTCCCTCCTTGCAGCTTTTGTACAAAAGACTGCTGATGCCCTGGGTGGGCCCGGCTCTGTCACCGAGACCTTTAGAAGTGGAGCTTGGCCTGGGTCTGCTCCTTTTGTGGAGGCTCTTCATGGGGGGCAGGACCTTCGACGCACTGGGGGACTCCTCGGTGTCTGCTGTGGGCTAAACTGTACCCCAATTTGCACCTTGAAGTCTGAAGTACCTCAGAATGTGTCCTTATTTGGAAATGGGTCTTTGCCGATGAGCAAATGAAATGAGGTCTGAGGGGGGCCCTAACCCAGTAGGGCTCGAAAAAGAAGAAATCTGATGCACACATAGATGCACACACGGAGATGCCACGTGAAGATGATGCAGAGCTGGGCGATGTGTCCACCAGCTAAGAAGCCTCCAGGATCAAAAGCACACCTCCGGAGTCCAGGGGAGGGGCAGGGGTCCTGGGATACCTCCGGACCAGGAGAGAGATATCCCTGCTGCCTAAGCCTGTCTTGATGCCGGGTGACGCAGCCCTGACACACACACACCGCGGGCCGATGATCAGCGTGGCCATCCATCCTCAGAGTGGCTGCATGAGGTCTGAAGAGCCTGCTCCGGCCTGGTGGACATACAGGGTAGAACTTGGACCCCTTCTCTGGGGAGCTGGGAGCACTCAGCTTGAGGGGGAGGGGTCTCTGCTTGGTTTGACGCCTTCCCTGGCTTTGTGACTCAGGGCCCTGCCCTGGTCTACCAGCAGCCACTGACCCCACCCGAGGTCAGACTGTAGCCTCCAGTCATACGGTCAACAGCTAAATGCTGCCCTATCCCTTGCCCCATGATTGCAACCTTTGTAGAGTGAGAACTGCTTTGAGAAGGATGTGGGGGGGTGCGCATCATGGCCTCAGCCCTGTTGCCAACTGCTTTGCCACCTGACGCCCCAGAGCCCAAGGGGGGTAGACAGGGGGCCCGGGAGCCTGACTGTGCTGTTGGTTCCTGGTCTCTTGGCTCTGCCTCTGGTTGGATTCAGCCAATGGGGGTCTTCCAAGGGTCTTCCAAGTCACTGCGGGTCTTCCAAGGGCGTGATGTCCCTTCCCCATGCCCACCCCCCTGCCAGGCCCAGTAACCGCCACCTGCCTGTCCTCTGCAGGGGCCCCACTGCAAAGAGCCCTGGGGGTACAAGCGCTGCCCCCTCCTGACCCAGTCCTGCCTGTGTCTTGTGTGTGACCCCTTGGTTAGCCTTCCTTGACTGACCCTGCAGAGAGAGCTACCAGCATCCTGTGAGGCCCCAGACCCACGTGGGGAGCCACGTCCCCCCACCCTTCCCCCCCGTCTCCCCACCCCCCGAGCTGCAAATCCTGGTGGGTTGTTACGTGATCATGTGATCTCACCTTTCTCATCCAGACTTTGTTCACAGACCCAGACGTGTTCGTGGGATTGGGGGTGACATCATGACACCCTACCACGGGGACTCCACCCCCAGCCTTCTTCCCCAAACTAGGGGGCAGGACATGAACGCAGGGCCAAGGAGATGTACTGGGTGAGGCGGGAGAATCAAGCTGAACTGAGGCAGTACTTTCTTGGCTTTTCTGTCTGTGGAGGATTTGGGGGAACATGTGACTAGACCACATGGTGCTGGCCCATCCCTCCTCTCCTGACCTGGGAGTGCAGGGCACCTTGGGAGCCAGAACCTCGAACTCAGCCCTGACCCTCCTCCACCAGGCCACTTTGCACCCTGGGTCAGGGCGGCCCCCATCTTGGAGGGGTCACCTAAGCCCCCCAGCCTGAGTGGGCAGGACAGATGGCAGAGGGAAGCAGGAGCTGATGTGCCTGGGACTTTCTCAAAGTCCTGAAAGCCTGAAGTGATGAGGGAGACTTGTGTAGATGGCACAAAGAGGGTCGAGCCCACGTCTATGTGGGGGCACCTCTGCTGGCCAGGGGTGGATCTCACTGCCAAGGGGTTGAGGGAAAAAAGACATCTACAGCCTAGAGCTGGTGGTGCTCCTGACCCACTCTATGGTCTGGGACCACCCTGGGCTCCAGACATCCCCGGGGTGTTGGCAAGGGGGGAATCCTAAACTAAATCACCTTACCCCTGAAATGACCAGATCCTTCCAGAATCGACAATCAAGTTAGTGTTGAAAGATAGATTCACTGCTTTGTCCATCTGATGTTTCTTTGCCTGATTTTTGTGCCCAGTGACCCATGTGCATCTCTGATGGGGGTGGCCAGCGGCCACAGCCATAGTCTCGGGGCAGGAGCAAAACCACGACTGCACTGACCCGGGCAGAAGATTAAGTGGAGGGGAGCGTGTCTGGGAAGGGACAGAGCCCCCTCCCCTTTCCGGCCCCTTGTTTCGTGCTGGCATCTCCCACTCACTTGAATTCATTACCTAGGAAATGTGCCAAGCAGGGGTTGGGGGGAGCTGCCCCAGTCACACGTTTTTGCAATTAGCCATTCTCCATACACCTGGGCCAGGGCTTCCAGAGAGGCGGAGAGGCCAGGAGAGGTTGGGAGTCCTGTGGGGGGACCATGCACCTCTAGGAAGGCGGTGTGAGCAGGAGAGGGAAAACCATTTTGAAACAGTGGGCCAAAGATGAGTACACGTGTGTATGTCCACAGCTTCCATCCTCAGCCTCTATCCCCAGCCTCTGTCCCCAGCCTCTGTTCCCCAGCCTCGATCCTCCAGCCTCCATCCCCAGCCTCTATAACCAGCCTCTGTCCCCCAGCCTCCATCCTCTGATCCCAGCCTCTATCCCCCAGCCTCTGTTCCCCAGCCTCCATCCCCCAGTCGCTGGGGCTAAATTCCAATTGGGCAGGTCCACAGGGCCGGCTCCTACGTGAATTGGACCTTTATAAGAGAAGCAGTGCTCACCGGGGAGATTCATGGGCCGGCGCCCTTGGACTCAGGGTTATGAATGGGGGTCTCAGCGACTTCCTTCTCATTTAATTTATCATTCGTGCCGTCTTTCAACACCAGGCCCAAGCGAGCAGTACTGGAATGTGGCCTGCACAGAAATGCTCCTGCAGCACGGCCTCCTTCCCGGGAGGAGGCACAGTGTGGGCCCCTTGAGCCCACAGGGCGGGGCAGAGCTTGGCTCAGGGATGAGGTGGCCGCAGGAGGCAGGCTGTCTGCCGACCCCCTGTCCTAGCTCTGCCCACGGTCCCTCGGATCCTCGGCTCTCAGAGCAGAGACCCACAGGACCTAGCCTCCAGGGTGACATCAGTGTCCTCCTGGTTCTTGCTGGGTCACAGGATGGGCGTCTCCAGGACTTGGCTCGTGACCCCTGGATCTGAGTGTTTCTCTTGTGTTTGGTTTAAGAGAGTTGGAATTCCCGCGGTCAGGAGATGTGGATGCAGAAGAAAGAGCCAGCCATGTTTGTCTGGAGGGGGGAGGTAGGACCTTGGCCTCTGGGGGAGATGCCTGAGCAGAGACCCTCCAAGGGGCCTCACTGATCCAAGCAGTGCCGGCTTGCCCCTGATTTCAGTGGACATTAACGCTTTGTTGAGGGTGAGAAGGAACACCAATCCTCTACATTGAAAAAAAAAATTTTTGGCAGCACCACATAATGTGTGGGATCTTAGTCCCCCTTCAGGGATTGAACCTGTGCCCCCTGCAGTGAAAGCACAGAGTCCTAACCACTAGACCACCTGGAAAGTCCCTCAATCCTCTGTATTTTCATTTTACCGTTTCTGCCCCCTTTCCTGACTCTTCAGTTAGCACTTTCGGGGGCAGCGCCCACACACATGCATGCAGGCATGCACCTGGGTACACACACATACTTGCACACACACACACACACACACACACACACACACACACACACACACACACACACACACACACACACCCTTCAGCAGGGAGCCTGGCCATGTGGAGAGAAGCCCTTTGCTAAGGAAGGTGAGAAACCAATGCAGGCCCCGGGACTGGGAGAGCTGGAGACACTGGAGCCGGTGGTCAGGTCTCCCAGGGCGCCAGGAGGGGCCTTGTGAACGTCAGGCTCGAAGGCTCAGCTTGGAGCCCACGTTCCACCCCTGAAGCCCAGCCTCACTTTGCACCTGCCTGAAGTCAGCTCCAGCAGTGTGGGGTACTGATGCGGCTCCTCTTGGCTTGGCCCCCTTCCCATGACTCCCAGGTCCCCTGCAGGGGCTCCAACAGCATGGGGTTCCGATGTGGTTCCTCTCGTCTCGGCCCCCTCCTCACGATGCCCAGGCCCTGCTGCAGGTGCAGCCATGCAGCCCTTTCCCTGGAGACCCCAGGGGGAGTGTTTTGCAAAAGGAAGGACATGTTGCAGAAATGTTGGCTGTGTCCACCCTGCAAGGTTGGTGAAAAGTCTTCCTGTGTGTCCCCACTTGTCCTTGGCCATCCGAGGATGTGCAGATGGGCACACGGCAGGATCAAGCCATCCATCCTGCTGTGGGCATGAGCTGGGGCTTCCAGAAATGGACAAAAAGAAGGGCTGGCTGGCTGGCTGGCCCCAGTATCCTGGAGGAGCTTCTCCTAGAATTCACAACAGAGCCAAAACTGATCGACTCAGAGATGGACAGAGGCCCTTGTTCTTGCAGCTGGGGGGTAGGTGGTGAGGCTGAAGAGGAGGGAAAAGAGGGTAGGGGGAGAAAATACAGGACCGAAATCTGAAATCCACTGTTTGTCCCTTCTCAGCTCAGAGGAAGGTGGGTCTGGGAGATGCAGGTGTCTTGCCTTGCACCTCAGCTCTGTTCCCGAGAGGCTGGCCTTCAGGTGTTTGGATGGTCTCTCCAGCTCTCCATATGGCCTGGCCTGGATTCCCGCCTTGGAATTTGCATCAAGGGGGGTCTGTTGGCAGCAGCAATTCCACACAGTGTGGCTGGAAATCCGCTTACTTCCCAGCATCTCTGTGTTTCTGAGGACACGATCCCAGCTGGGTGGGAACAACCCTAGGGACACAGAGGGTCATGACCCAGAAGGTCACACCAAGGGGGACCCCAGATGGCCCTTCAGGAGCATGGCCCTGTGGTCCCCCGTTTTCTTCTTTTCTCAGTTGGCTTATTTTGTATCTGAATTATACATGGAAATATTTTGTCAAAATGATACACTTATGTAGTATAAGGCTAGTAGGGAAAGTGGATGACCCCTTACTTCTCATCAACCCTCTGATTCCTGCTGCCCCAAAACAGCCATTTCAGCTCCCTCAGAGTTTTATCTGCATTTATCTTTATGTTTTAAAATGGCATGTTTATACCTTGTTTCACTTAACTAGCCCTTTCAATCTTGTGCTGTCAGAGGATGACAGTTTAACCCTCTTCACACACAGCTGTCAGCTTAGTTCCCCCCACAATTTTTTATTACCTCAGTTTTCAGGGCTTACTTTCTTATGAAGGTGTGGACAATATTCTCAGCCAAGCCATGGAAAGAACGATGATTTCATTTCCTTTCTTAAGCAAAGTTTAAATTTGCCTGTATTTGCAATTGCCTTGTATTTTCATTTGCATATATCTCTATGCAGCTGTCACTAATCATGTATCTGTAAGATTTCTCTAAAAATGGCTATGTATATCCCCTTTCTGTGAGTTTCACTTATTTATTTTTCTTGGAGTTGACCTCTTGGATCCCTCCTTCATTTCTCTTCATACTGTTTTGGTTGCTCTTTAGTTATTATTTTACTTGGGACACATCTGGGAAAAGAAAAGAGGCACTATCAACAATTTTGCTCACCTCATCTCAAGGCCACCAGAGCAGTGGTTGTCTTAGTACTTGCTTTCACTGTCACCCTGGGAATTTCTCTGCTTCTCTCTGGTTTTGGACTCCCTATTTTTTGGATCCCATTGAATCTGTTTTTTGGTTTATGCCCTTGATTTACTGGAGTACATCCTCAAGTAATTTTCTGAGAAAAGGTTCCTGGGATGTAAGTTTTTGAAGTCTTTTAATCTTTGACAGTTTCTATTCTTACAACATTCTTGATATTGTGTTCGCCTGGATCCTGGATTCTAGACTGGAAATTACTTCCCTTGAAAGTGTTGCTGCATTGTTTGATGCCATGTTATTCCAGATAATTTGCTTACAATCTGCTCCCCATTCCCCACCCTCAAAGCTTCCAAGTGCATCTTTCCCCACTATTACAATTCATGATGGATGGTATTCTTTGGCAGATAAATTCTTATTCTTGAGTCTCTCAAGCTTTGTTTGCCTCCTGGTTTGTAGTTGGACTTCTGAATCAAGCTTCTGATTTTTAATCCCATCTCCCTTCTTTCAGAGAAGGAGGAGGGCTGGCTCCTGGTTGGATTCCAGCTCTGCCATAAACTTAGTGGAATAACTTTTGGCAGATCACTTAAACTCTTGGTGCCTCAGCTTCCTCACCTGTGAAATGGGCTTGGTCGACGGGGCTTCCCTCAAGAGCTCTTGGGGGTTAAGTGGAGCTGATCTGTGATGATGATTTCAAAAGGGTCTCCTCCAAAGCGGACCTTCAGAAGCAGTTAGATTTTAAGACGACACCAAAGGAGGAGAGCTCTGGGCTTGAGGGGTTTGGGCAAGGAGACCTCACTCTCATGTGTTAATCTGTTACTGCTGGTAGTGGGCCCTCCAGGACACCAGCCTTCCCAGGAATGCTGCCTGACCATGGGCCCACGACCCTCACTCCAGGGTATGCTCTGTCTTGGCTCCCTTGGTGGGGCCACGTGCCCACATGTCTCAGGGGCTTCATTCTGTTTTGGGGCTTTCCAGTGACTTTGGGCAAGTCACCTCCCTGCTGGCCTCAGTATCCCCATTCAGAATCAGAAAGGTCTGTCATGCTGACCCCTGAGGGCCCCCTCACCTCTGCCCTCTGGATCAGGTGCTGCTCTGGGCGCTGTGTTCACAGCCAAGGGTCCCTCCAAACCTAGCCACCCCTCCGTGTGGCCCTTCCTCTCACGAGGGCACATTCCTTCATTATAAATGTCCAGCCCCATGCTAACCACAAAGTCTCATTGGAGACAAAGCTCATCTATTTCCGCTCCTGCCACCACCACCGGCCGACGAGCCACCCTGGATGCAGGGCTGCAGCCCTGCTGCTGCCATTGTCCGAGCCCCTCTCAGCCTTAGCGGGGCGCCAGTCTTGAAAGTTCCTGATTTATTGTTTTGAAATGACCCGCAGATGTGGCTGCGTCTGCTGGCTGTTGCCAATTAAAGTGCTGGCGGGCACTGGCCCTCCTAGCCCAGCCCAGCCTTCCTCCTAGGGGCTTGGGGCTGGGTCAGCCGTGAGCGCTGGGTTGGACCTGCAGGGGCTCCTAGGGCCACTGAGCCATGAGGGCAATGGATGGGACCTTTGGGCTATAGGGGGACACAAGGATGGGATGGCTTGTGGTCTACAGTTTGGATGCAGCCTGATGCACCCTGTCACTCCGGATGCCCACTCTCACAGGCCCTCAGGACACTACCATGGGCATCATGACTTCCGTGTAGGGGCACAATTTCAACCCCAGAAAGGAAATGTGCTTGATGGTGAGAGAGAGACAGAGACACAGGGAGCACACCACCTGCATGTACCTGTAGTTGCATGTACACGTGGCCACATGCACGTGTAGCACACGTACACATGGCCACATGTACATGTAGTTTACATGTACACGTAGCTGCACTTAGCTCCTGTGACATCATCGGCCTCTCTCTGCCTTGGCGAGGGTCACACATTTTGGCTCTCCCAGCCACACCCTTCGATGCAGACTTTCTACCTCACGCTGGGCTGAGACCACTGTTACAGACCCACTTCGGACCTTCCCTCACCGTCTGATGTTCATGCAACTTTCCTTTAAAAGTGAAAGTGACCCATTCAATACATACATGCTTGTTATTAACCCGTCTATGAAATTTCCATATAAGTCCTCCCATCAGGAACCCCGTTGTGGTCCTGGCCTGTGTCCCCTTTGGTTGACCCTTGGCACCGTCTGGAGAGACCCTGGGCCAAGGTGGAGTTGACTGGAGCAATTAGATCTGAACTGTGGGGTTGTCCACTCCAACCTGGATGACCCTTGGCCCCTGGGGAGCCCTGTGGGCTGGGGGCTTCCACAGGTGAGATCAGCATCAAGCACAGCCCTCAGCCTTCAGACTGGGAAGATGGACCCGGCTGATTGAAAAGTTCTCCCCAGTGTCTCCCTAAAAAGGCTGTGTGTGAGTGTGTCCAAGTGTGAGTGTGCATGTGTGTGCCAGAGTGTCAGTATTATTGGTGTGTTTCAGCATCAACGTGTGCATGTGTGAGCATGGGTGTGCCTGTCAGTGTGTTGATGTGCATGTGTGAGCATGTGTGTGTCAGTATTGTTGAGATGTGTGTGTCAGCGTCAATGTGTACATGTGTGAGCACCTGTGTAATATATGTGAATATGTGTGTGTGTGTGAGCAGGTGTATGAGTGTCAGTGTGTTGGTGGCACTTGACTTTCTTGAAGGACCCATATTGGCACAGACTGGACTGGGGGGCGTCCCTGAGTGCTCTTTGCCAGGACAGAGGAGGGGTTTATTTTAGAGGCAATCTGGGGTTAAAGTGTCTATCCAGATGTCTGACATCTGATAACCTGCCTTGGCTGAAATCTTAATAACCACATAAAAGACATTTTTTTTCTTAAGATTTAGCAAATATTTTGTTATGAAAATGAACATGTGCTTTTCCATAAATGTGCACAGGATTTGGCATGGATGGCCAACTGTGAGCCTGGAGATTCTAGGAGCCTATGGTCAGGTCAGGCCTGGGGAGTGAGGGGTCCCAAAAAGGGCTGCTGCCCTGGAGCTCCAGGCCCCTGATGGGCGTTGGGGTTGGAATGCTCAGCTCGCTTGAGGGAAGCCATCCAGCCCTCTTGGACGTGCTGTCCCCTCAGCAAAGCACAGGCGGCCGCCTTCTGCAGGGCGGGGGAGCACCAGGCATGCCTCCCTCCAGATGCAAAGCCGCGTTCAGGGGCCAGCCAGTGCGATTTCACTGTCTGTCTGCTGCAGAAGGCTACCACCACGCCCATCCCATGTTCAGGTGGAAATGTGTGCTGTCCCCACCTGGCTGGGCCCCCGGGAACCCAGACCCCAGAACCCTATGGCGGCACCTGCAGATTTCACACTGTCTTTAATCCTTGGCCCCCTTCACCCCTGGCTCTGGTGGGAGCACCCCTCGTGGAGGAGGCGGTCATTCCAGGTGGGTCACCACTGGAGGGATGGAAGCAGGTGGAGGCCTCAAGGTCCAGGGGAGGATTGCGTGGGGCTGGCGCGTGGGAGCCTGTGTCTCGTGGAAAGAACAGTGTTGGGAACCCGGGAGGGTGGTGACCGGGAGGCAGGACCCCGGTGCCGCCCCTGGTCACTCCTGCGGCAGGGCCAGCCCTGCAGACCTGCATGAACCTTCCCTGAGGCATCCCGTCAGTTACCACAGAGCAGCCCTCCTGTCTGCGTGGTTAGATACTTTAAAATTTCATAAAGACTTTGTCTACATGTATAAGCAAAAAGCCCCAAACATCCAAAATGAAATCAAGTTAGGGAGCCTGTGCTGTGATCTAAGACTTATTTCCCCTGCATGGTGAGGAAGAAATTCACAGGCCCTGGGAACTTTGGCCTCAGACCCTCAGTCCCCGTGGGCTCCCTCACCCTTGGGGGCCAAAGCGGGTGACTCACCATTAGGACAGGGGCTACTCTGCTGCCTGCTGTCCTGTCATTGCCCAGGCCCAGAACCAGCCGTGGGCAAGGAGGGGCCCAGGGCCCGGCCACCCGGCCACCCCGCCCGGCTTTAATCACCATGGGTCACCGCTCGTGGGGCTTGAATAACATGGAGGTGGAGGTGTGGGGCAGCCGCAGCTTCTGTTTCTGATGGAGCCCTGGGCACCACGATTTAATGGATTAGTTAAAATGATGTGAAAAAATGGATCTCTGATTTATGACCTGCAATTTTTTGCTGACTGCGGCGTGTTTTTCCAAGTCCTGCGTTTTACAGTCTTGGGCACATAAGGCCTTTGTTGTTTTCCTGATTCTGCCCTCAGGGCTCATCCCGGGACCCTTTGCCCAAGGCCTCTCCAGACCTTTAAAACAGGAAGTTTAATTTTATAGAATTAAAAAAGAGAAAACGGTACTTAATTATCTGGCTGTGAAACAGCACTGCCCTTTCTTAATTTTAGTAGCTAATAAAAGGCCATTCCTGGAGTTAACTACTTCTGGTCCAAACGCCCTACAATCCGGGCTATTTGGATAGAATATTTTATGAACTGTTATATATTGCACTACGGTTTTTAAGCTCTGCTATGACATATTTCTCTCAAGATTTATTAGGAATTTTTATTTAAAACAATATATTAAATAGGGGAGAAAAAGTAATCTTAGGTAAAATTCAAATATTAGCAAAACATAACATGGCCCAAAACCTCTTTTATTTGAAGTTGTTCCCCTCCTCCCTCCCCTGCCCGCCCCACTGCTGCTATAAAAACGGGTTGGGAAAAAACGACCATCAGCTGCATCATTAATTCAACATGGCTTCCAACCTGACTCCAATCTGGGACCAATTTCAAGGCCAGTTGCCACTTAAGTGATCCTATGGAAGCAGAACAATGAACCGAGCCCGCCAAGACCCCCCAATGCCTTCCTGGTTTTCACCAGACCCTGAGGATATCCACACAGGCCTCTGCTCTGCAATCCTTGAGGTCCCTCAAGGTCCCCCATCCAGAAGCTGACCCCTGGGCCAGCTCCTCAGAGGCCAGGAACTTGGGGGCCACCCGCCCCATATGTCCTCAGCCTCAAACCTTCAGGGAGTCTTTCGTGTTGTTTGGGGATCAGTCTTCTCTTCCCTGAGTGAGTATTCCTCATCCACAGAGGCCCTGGAGACCAAGCTTGGTGGCATTCAGCCTTGGCGGTGGACAAGAGGACTGTGCAGAGCCGGGGCCCCAAGGTGAGGGGCTGAGACCCCTCGGAGAAGGAGCTCCCATAGTCCCATCAGACTGCAACAACTCAGCACAAAGTCAAAGGCAGCTTGTAAGGTGGTGACAATGGAGTGCCAGGTGCGGCCCTTCTAAGCACAGGTCTCAGCCTGCAGGTCTCAGCCCTGTGCTGGGCAGGTGCCTTGGGGAGGGGACCATGCGGAGGCTCAGAGCAGAGCCTGGGGCGTGGAGGCTCAGCCCAGAGTCGACAGCCCTCGGATGGCCAAGCAGCCTCGCACACACCTGGGGGCCCGGTGTGGGTGGGACACTCCCAGTCCCCTGCCTGTGCCTTCTCTTCTCCCAGAAGCTGTCCACTAACCACCAGCCTAGTGCTCGGGGTTGAGGGCTGGCCAGCGAATGGGGCTGGATGAGCCCCCTCCCCCGTGGTCTGGATAAGAAGACTGATACTTAGAGCTTGTGGTTAAATGTGATGAAAACAAACAGGGCGGGGGGCAGGCCCGCAGGGCTGTCTGCATGGGGACCCTTGACCAGAGGTCTGGGGTGGCTTGGATGAGGTGACATTTCTGCTGAGACCCCAAGGGTCAGCCCAGACAAGAGGTGTTCTGGCCATGGGAAGCCCTGAGGGTGGAAGAGCCCAGGAGGCAGGTGTCTGCTGGGGACGGGGGGACAGTGCTTGGTGAGGATGAGGGGTGGGAGAGCTGGGTTGGGACCTTTCTTTGGGATCATGGGCCCGGCTCTGCTCCCGGGGCCATGGGATGACCTCCAGGGCAGGTGTCCCAGGTAACACCTCCTCCTAGCTGGGCCCTTCCCGGGGAAGGCAGCCTTGTTTGTAGACAGGCTGCCCTGGGGCGCACCTGTCGCTCTCCATGGTCACTGGGTGATGGGGCGGGCATGGGCCACTGCCCCACCCACCTGAGCGCCGGCAATTAAAAGGATATCATCTTTGTCAATTACAGCCGTAGCTGCTTCCGAGAAGGCCTCCTCCCCAGCTGAGTGCCTACCAGTTAGCCGTGTGTGGTTAGCTAATTTGCGGGCATTCGGGAGTTTGAGTAAATAATCTTCTGAGCCTTGTGGGGCCCCTTGAATCTGTCTGCGAGTTTTATTGGGCTCTCATGGGGCCTGTTCAGGGTCAGCAGGGTGCTGCACGTTTAATCAACACCATCGAGGCCATTTTGTACATCGGTGGGTTGCCACTGGGTTGGAGGTGGTCCCAGCTGCCGGGCTGGGCTAACTTCACGGGGGCTGGTGCTGGTGAGCACAGTGGTAGGCCTCATGTGCTGTCCATGCAGGGCCAGCTTCTGACCCTAGTCACCACTTGGCCTGGCTGGCCGGGTGTGCCAGGAGCCCTGAGGGAGGAGGGATGGCCCAGTTCCGTGTTCCTGCCAGGCTCACTCATCTAGTGACCCCATTGCCTATGAGCCCGGCAGCCCCTCCCCACCTGGGCCTATAGTGTTAGTACCATCCCACTCTAGGAAGGAGTCTAGGTGGTGAGAAACAGAGCACTGCTCCCAGGCCCCTGGACGCAGGCAGGGAGTATGAGCACACGCTGTGGGGTGGGGGCTTAGTTGGCACCCAAGAGCAGATGGCTCCTGTCCTGGGGTAAGCATGTGTGTATGTGCTCAGTCACTTTAGTTGTGTCCGACTCTGCGACAACATGGACCGCAGCCCACCAGGCTCCTCTGTCCATGGGATTCTCCAGGCAAGAATACTGAAGGGGATTGCCATGTCATCCTCCAGGGAATCTTCCTGACCCAGGGATTGAACTGGCGTACATCTCCTGCATCTCCTACATTGCAGGATTCTTTACTGCTGAGCCACTGGGGAAGTCCAAGGTGAACATGGTTCCCCCCAAATTCATGTCCACCCAGAACCTCAGAACGTGACCTTGTTTGATTTGAAAGTTGGGGCTCCGCAGATGTTATTAGTTAGGATGAGGTCATGTTGGACTGCAGGGCCCTGATCCTGTGAGATCAGGATCACGTGAGAGGCCATGTGGCCAGGAGGGAGGTCTGAGTGATGCGGCCACAAGCCAAGGAGTGCCCAGGCTTGCCAGCGGCCATCTGAGGCTGGGAAAGACAAGGAGAGAAGGGCCCTTCCTGAGAGCCTCTGGAAGGAACACAGCCCTACCCATACCTCAACTGGGGGGCACCTGGCTTTCAGACGGGGAGAGAATCCATTTCTGCTATTTACCTTCACTAGGTTTACAGCACTTTGTCATCGCGGTTCCAGGAAAAAGTTGCAGCCCCAAACAGACTCTTTGGGTACCTCCCCTTCCTAGCTCTCACGTTCTGGGGATTTCTGAAACCTGCCCAGTCGTGCATCTGTTTCTCTGCAAAAGAGGAGCAATAGTTTCCACCTCGGCAGAACCTGTGCCCCTGGGTCTTCTGGGCTGGACTTGGCAGCAGGGGAGGGCATGTGAGCTTGTCCCCAGGGAAGAAGGAGATCTTTCAGGGAGAAAGAGAGGAAAGAACAGGAACCCAGACCTTGGGGGGCACCTGCAGGGAGGGGGGAGGAGTGGGGAGGAGGTGGCCTCTGAGCGGCAGAGGACGAGTCCAGGCTCTCTGGATCCCTGGCTTCCAGCTGGGCCCACTGCACCTAGCATGGGAGAGGTTCCCCTGGCAGCCAGCACAGGGCAGGTCCTGTGGGACCCACCTGAGTGGGTCTCCTTCCCAGAGGGCCTGAGTTCCCACGCCCTCCCAAGTTCCCCGGGCACACATGCCCCCGAGGCTGAGGGATTCCCCCCACCTCTCGGTAAGTTCTCCAAGTAGTCTGGGGCAGTGATTGAGGTTGGTTTTGATTTCACTCAAACCAGTCCCGTCTTCACTCTGCACTAAGTGGAGCCCCCGAGGATCTATTTCGGGTAACCTCTGAGCCGAAGCATACTTGTGGGATGAGACAAGCCTGCTGGTTGTGCATCCGATGTTATCCTCAAAGTCCAACTTGGAGTGGAAACAGGATCTGGGACCCTGGGCAGGGTGGACGGAAGAGGCAGGGTTCCGAGCCAGCCGAGGCCCCTAGCAAGCAGCGGGAGGATGAAGTCGAATGACGGCGGGGGTGAAATTCCTGTGTGTGGAGAGGCAGAGGGTGCAGGGTCCAGGAGAGTCATCCAGGATCAGACTCACCCAGAAAATCACTGCAGCTGTGCAGGCAGCCTGCTCGGCTGGTCCTTGCCCGCCTCTCAACACTGCCGGCTGCCTGCCTCTGCTGAGCTCAAGCCTGTGTGGGTGCGAGGGCAGGTGTGGAGGGTAGGAGCCGGCTTTCCAGTACATACATGGGGGCTTGGAAATGCGGGGAGCCGGCATCCCAGTGGGGGCTGCTCACAGCCCTGAACTGCAGACACAAACCAGGAAGGAGAGCTTCTACCCCCTGCTTCCCCATCCCCCTACATCCCACCCCCTTACCCTCTACCCCCCACCCCCTTACCCCCACTTACCCCCATCCCCCCAGCTCCCAGGACCCACCCACACCACCCCTATCCCCACCTCTGAGAGCCCACACCCCACACCCCTCACCCCACTCCAAACACCTCACCCCCTTTACCCCACCCCCAAACCCACTCAGCAACAAGAAGGTGCTCCTTGCTCAAAAGTGGCCAAGGGAGCTGAGAAGCAGGGGGAATTGCCACTGAGATGGCAGCCATGTCAACCCCATATGGAGATCATTATGGCCCCGGGGAAGCTTGTTTGGGGCCTCAGTGTCCGAGGTGATAACCTGTGCTGCCAGGATGTGGGGGATGGCAAGTGGGAGGAACAGAGTGGGGGAGGGGCTGCTGCAAGAAAAGGAGCCCCATCAAAGCCTGGGCAGAGACCCCAGCTCACAGGGTTTCCATCTGAGCTCCTAGACTGCAAGGCCTGGTCAATGAAGTTGGGGTGAAAGTGAACAGGAAGAAAAGAGAGGGATTCAAAGGTGAGGATTTGTGGAGGTGGGGGGTGGCCCTAACCAAGGGCAGTAGTGGGGAGGGCGGAGGGCACATGTGGCCTTTCTGTATCTCTCAGCCACTCTTTCTCCAGATTCTCCTTCCTTGGCCCAGGCCTTTCCCTGCCCTGTGCTTCTCTGCCTCCTGGCTCTGCCTCCCCGGACCACCCATCTCCTCTCTACCCCCTATGTCTGTGTCTCTACCTGCTCCTCTCTCTCTCCCTCTCGCTCACTCCACCAGCCCTCACCTCTCTCTTTCCTCTCAGCCACAGAGGTTCAGAGGTTTGGTTGATGGTGTCTGAGCTGGGTGATGAGAACCATGAGCAGGTGGCCTTGGTCAGCCAGTGATGCCGTGGCTGTGGCAGGCCAGGGCAGGCAGAGCATGAGCTGCTAAGGGGCAGACATGAGGGATTCTTGTGTTTACCATTTCTTACCAGGGTATCCTTACACCCAAACTCACAGTTGAGTTCCCCTCGGCTGTAGTTCTCTGGCCATTCTGGCCCTTCCTGATGGTGCTCACCGTGCCTGAACCTATCTATGGGAGGATCTGGCTCCACTATCCAGTCTCTCTTCTGGCCTCAGTTAATGCCTCAGGCCTCACAGCTTTGTGTCTGTGCTTCAGAAAATGAAGTGTGGACCAGAGGAGGGCTTTTGTGCATAGTGATGGCAAATAGATAATTGAGATAAACCTTCCTGCTGAAAACAGACAAAACTAGTTTGAATCAGTCTGCTCCTTGAAAGAAAAGCTATTACAAACCTAGACAGTGTATTATAAAGCAGAGATATTACTTTGCCAACAAAGGTCCATGTAGTCAAAGCTATGGTTTTTCCAGTAGTCATGTATGGATGTGAGAGTTGGACCATAAAGAAGGCTGAGCACCAAAAAATTGATGCTTTTAAACTGTGGTGTTGGGGAAGACTCTTGAGAGTCCCTTGGATAGCAGGAAGATCAAATCAGTCAATCCTAAAGGAAATCAAACCAGAGTATTCATTGGAAGGACTGATGCTGAAGCTCCAATACTTCAGCCATCTGATGCAAAGATCCAACTCATTAGAAAAGACCCTGATGTTGGGAAATATTGAAGGCAGGAGGAGAAAGGGATGACAGAGGACGAGACTGTTGGATGGTATCACCAACTCTATAGACATGAGCTTGAGGAAACTCTGGGAGATTATAAAGGACAGGGAAGCCTAGCGTGCTGCAGTCCATGGGGTCGCAAAGAGTCTGACATGACTGAGTGACTGAGCAACAACAGCAGAGTCTGGAAAGCAGTGGAGAGTTAGAACCTCATGTAGGAGATAGTCGAGGGGAGGTTAGCATTGGGTGGTGCCTCTCCCCTCGGGGCATCTCCCTGGGAAACTGAAAGTCTATATACTGTCTTGTTGCCCCAAATTGGATTAAGATGGTCCTGGGTTATGGTGCCTTCTTCTGCTTGTCAGAAATAAGCATACACCCTCTCTGTAGGACGATAACATAATTCTAAGCCTCAGATTATTTTCAGTTATATTAAACATATGTAATATTTGGCACTCTACAAAAAAAATAATAGAGGGGATGAGACAGTGTAAATGAACACATTTTTCTATTAGAGATAAAAGAAATGAGGTAAAATAAAATGGGAATCTCTAAAAGAGATAAAATAAATGAGAATTTTACCAGCCAAGTAAAAGCTGTATAAAAGAACCAAATGGAAAATCAAGAACCTAAAAATAAAATAATGAAGATTAAGTCAGTGGGTATGTTGAAGAAAAAATTAGACACAGATGGAGAGAGAATTAAAGAACGGGAAGATTGATAGGAGAAAAATGATATGCAGGAGGAAGAAAGAAAACTCAGGAATATATAGATAAGAATTTAAGATCAATAGGGAATAAGGTGAACAATTCTACAGACTTCTAATTGAATCCATGAGGAAAGAGAGAACAGAGAGAAGCAATATTTGCCTAGATAATGGATGAAAATTTCCTAAAATTGATGTAATGACAGATTCATGCAGTCCCACAATTCCCAGGAATTTCCCAGTTCTAGGAAAGTAGAGGTTATGATTGTGAGGAGGGCTATGGAAAGATGGTGGAGGAGTTATCATGGTGGGCAACTGTCTCTCATCACCTTGACAAGGATGATGTTGCCTGTCTCTTTCTGTCCCTCTCTGTTTTCCGCATTTCTGTCTTTCCTGGGCCATCTTAGTAAACTGCTGAAAACCAAAGAACAAGAGAAATCTTAAAAACCAGGAAATAAGGCCCATTATTTTCAAAAGAGCCACAACTAGACCTAAAGCTAGCCAACAGACACAACACAAATCAGAAAACAGTGAAATAAAATCTTAGCACTTTGAAACAATACGTTTATCTATCTAGAATTAAACATACTGCAATACTATATTTCAACAGAGAAAGCAAATAGGCATTTCTAGACAAACAAATTCTGAAAACTTGTCACCTGCAGATGCTCACTGAAGAAAAGAGTGAAAGGTCCAAAAAGAGCACTGCCAACTATAAACATATGGTTTCATTTATATGAATTCTGGCTGTATGAATGAAAATTAACAATGGGGTTTTACATATGTATATGATTAAAATACATCATGTAAGGACATGTAAATTTGGGGGAATAAAACGGAATTAAGCTATTCTAATGTCTTTGCATTGTCCTAGGAGAGGTTAAAAGTAACAGGTAATATTACACTTTGACCTTGACTTCAAGGATAGATGCTGTAATCTCTAGAGTAACTGCTAAATGAATAGAAATATATATAAAAATAATGAGATAATGGGGGATGAGATCATTTTAAAAGCTGAAGAAAAATCGAGAAAGAAGAGGAAAAGGAGCAAGGATTATTCAGGTCACCAAGAAAATAAATGGAAAGATTATATTTAATGCCAAATGGATCTCCAGTTTCATTAAATGCAAATATATTAGATGCTATAATTAAAAGACAAAAATTGTCATGCTCAATAAAAACAAAATCCAGACATACTTCATTGGTAAAAATACACACAAACAAAATCCAAGTATAAATCATTTTTAAAAACTACAATCTAAGTACAACGATACAAGCAAGTTGATATAAAAAGTTAAAAAAAAATGTGCTAGAAAGGACTTACATTAGAAAACTGGAGCAGCTGTGCTGAGACCAGATAAAGTAGACTTTAAGGCATAGAGCATTACGAGACAGAAAGATGGACACTTTACGTTGATAAAGTGTTCAATTCACTGTGAACATGTATGGATTCTAAATGCATAACTACCTAATAACACAGCCATTTAATAAAACAAAAATTGATGGAGTTAAAAGAAGAAATGGACATATCCAGAGTGGATTCAGACATAAACCTCTCAGTAACTAATTGAACAAGTAGACAAAATATCATGAAGGATATAGGAGATTTAAACAAAATGATCAGCAGCTTAACCTGATGGCCACGGATAAGCCATGCACTTCCAAATGCTAATAGACATACACGCTCAGTCACTCAGTCGAGTCTGACTTTTTGCAACCCCATGGACTATAGCCCTCCAGGCTCCTCTGTCTGTGGAATTTTCCAGTCAAGAATACTTGAGTGGGTTGCCTCTTTCTACTCCAGGGGATCTTCGCAACCCAGGGATTGAACCCACATCTTCTGCACTGGCAGGCAAATCCTTCACCATTGTACTACCTGGGAAACACACACACACACACATTACACACACATATGTATAAAATATATGTGTAATGTATATATTATATACATGGAACATTTAAAAACTAAGTTTATGAAGGGCCATGAGTCAAATTTCAAAACATTTCAGAGGCTCTAAACTGCATGGAGTTAAACTAGAAATAAAAAACAGATAACAATAATAAAATCCTTGCAAGTTTGGGAATTAAGAAAGGTATTTTAAAATAACATAAGTTAAAGAAAATCATTCTGGAAACAAAAATATTTTAACTTTATTGAAAACAAAAAAGACATTACAACATAATGTGTGGCATGAAGCTAAAGTATTTGAAGATAAATTTATACCATTAAGTGTATTTAAAAAGAAAAGAGGAAAAGTGGAAATCAATTATATAAACAGTTATCTGAAGAAATAATTTAAAAAACTCCAAAGAAAGTAAAAAGCAGAAAATGATAGAGAGAAGATATTGATGAAATAGAAAATAAAGGTAAGAATATGAAGCCCAAAACTGATTGTTTGCAAGACTAATAAAATTAATAAACCTAAGAGAGAGAGAAGGGGCTACCCTGGTGGCTCTGTGATAAAGAATCTGTCTGCAATGCCGGAGCCTCAGGAGACACAGGTTCGATACCTGGGTCAGGAAGATCCCCTGGAGAAGGGACTAGCAACCCACTCCAGTATTCTTGCCTGGAGAATTCCATGGACAGAGGAGCCTAGTGGGCTACAGTCCACTGGGTTGGACCCACCGTGGGTTGCAAACAGTCGGACATGACTGAAGTGACTTAGAGCAAGAGAGAGAGGGAGAGACAGTGAGAACAAAAAAGTGCAAATAGCCAGTGCTAGGAAGGAATAGGGAATAAATTACTATGGATTCAGAAAGTATTTTTAAAAGATTTTATACTAGTCAATTAGAATATGTGAATGAAATAAAGTTCTTAAAAAATAAAGTTAAAATCATCACAAGAAGGAACTGAAAATTTAAACAATTCTTTAACTGTTAAAGAAATTGTCTTTGGAATTAAAATCCTTCTCAAAAAGAAAATCTTAGGTACAGATTAATTTCCTTGCTTAATTCTATCAATAATTTAAAAATTGTGCCGATTTTACACAAACTCCCTCAAAGAATTAAAAAAGGTTACTTCTTGAACTTGGTTTACAAACCCAGCATAATCTTTATAGCAAAAAGGGACAAAAACATCACAAGAAATGTCACACAGAGCAATTGCTTGCCACTTCTGAACTTGGATTCAAAGATCCTCCACTAACATTAATCAGCTCAAAATCATTTGTGTGTAAAGATAATGTAACTTGATGAATTAGATCTTTTTCTAGGAATGAAAAATGGGGTTAAAATTAATCAATGTAATTCAGTACACAAACGGAATAGAGTGAAAATCATATGTTAATCTCAGTAGATTCAGTGAATGCATATGAGAAAATTCAATATCCATTCACGAGTTAAAAAAATTGGCAAACTAGAAATTGAAGGCCATTTTCTTAACCTGACAAAGTAAATATACAAAACTTACAGCAATTATCACACATGAAGGTGAATTGTTGAAAACTCCAAGACTGGGAACAAGACAAGAATGCCTGATACTACAAGTTCTGTGAACTCCTAGACTAGTGACTCTAGCTAGTGCAATAAGGCAAGGATAAATAATTGTTATAACTACTAGAAAAGATACCCTCTTTTCATAATTTACAGGTGATGTGATTATGTAAATAAAAAATTCAAGAGTCTGTAGATTCACTATAAATATTAATAAGTAAATTTAACTAATATATACTATCTACCAAGAGAAAGTAGAAATTTTTGAAGTTACCATTTGTAATAGTATCAAAAATATCAAATGCTGAGTGATGAATCTAGGTAGAAGGTATGCCAACTTTTTTACAGGAAACTATAAGTCTTCAGAAAAATTAAGGGGAGCATGAATTAATTAAAGGGTCCACCTTACAGACTGTTCTACAGATTCAATGCAACCATGATAAAAATCCCATCCATTCTCTGTGGAAACTTATAGCCTAAGTTCTGGCCCCACAGATAAAGAAGTCTTATGGAGCTGCAGCAATCAAGCAGTATGGTATTATTGCAAACATGGATAAGTAGATATACGTCAGAGGATAGACACAGAGTTACTCATAGAGGGACACCATGCATATATGACATATGGCACCGTCCTAGGACCCTAGGCTCTGCTCTGTCAGCACTGCCTGGGGGAAGGCAGAGCCTACATCCCTAGGATCACATTTGATGGGCAGCAGAGTGGCAGACAGGACTGGACACAGCATTGCTTCCTCATGATGACCCCTGGGCCACCTTGTGGGCTAGGACCCAGTGGAGGGAGGCTCTCTTTCCCCTAGAACATCCACAAGCAGCAGCATCTTCATCCCACAGTAGGGGCGTCTGCCACGTTACAAGTAGAAGACACATGACTACTGTCTGTGGGAAGCATTGCAATAACCAGGAATGTCTCTAACAACAAGGATGTGAGTGGCACCCCTGGAGTTGTGCACTGGCTGGAGAGGTGAGGGAGCACAGGGAGCACAGGGCATCCACGTGGGCCTCCACATGGCCTCCTGGGCCACCTTCAGCTCTATCTCAGGTGTGACTGTCACCATCTCGGTCCAGTGTGGTCACTGTGGGAATCGCGGGGTGGAAAAGAATGCTGGTCCTGGGACTGAAGTGGGTGAGGGGCAGGCAGCAGTGGTTCAAGCGTCCTGATTGGCCAGCTCATCGTGACAGGATCCTAGCGACAGCAGGAAGGGCTGCATATTTGCCTCAAAGGGAGAGACAAACATTGTACCTAGGCGTTTTCATTCTTCTGGATTTTGCCCTAGGTTATAATTGTTAGATATCATTGAACCAAAATGTATTTAGTTAACCAAAGTATTCAGTTAAAAGCATCAAGGAATGTGATTAAATTTTAAAACTACAGCCATTAAGGAAGGGATCATGCCTTCCTTGACCAAGTCTTAGGGGAGTTGGTGTGATTCTCCCAGGCGAGCGCAGGCAGCTGAAGCTCACAGAGGGCATTCCCGCAGCCTCACCCAGGGATTGAGTCTTTGGCTGGTCATCTGTGAGTAGAGATGGCCCCTGAGCATCACCCCACAGGAGTCTCCCTGAGCTAGGGGAGCTTGCATAGGGAGGCAGAGCAGGCCACCTTCACCCCCAGGCCTTGGATGGAGCCTGGCCTGCCCTCCCTTGGGGTGCCCAGAAGTGGGAGGGAGGAATATCTGCCTCTTGGGATTTTTGCAGGTGATGAGGCTGGCTGGCTACTGAGCCTTGGATAGTACAGCCAGATAAACATTGCCTCCCTGTCCTTCTCACTGGCCACCCAACCCTGCCTGCTGGGTGCCTGGCTGGTCCAAGAGGACAAATGATCAAGGGTAGACACAGCAGGACCCCTCGAAAGGACCTTCAGCATGTGGGCTGAGCAGAGCTGCATCCCAGGCTGTCCTTTCCTCCGGGGCCTCTCCTCTATAGCAGGTGCTTGTGCTTGAGGCTGTCTGTGGGGTATCTGGGTAAGAGCAGAGCCTGGGAACATGAGGACGTCAGCCTCCTCATCCTCGGCTCTTTGTGACAGTCAGAGGAGGGGACAGCAGGATGGGCAAGGACACCCTGGGGGGCTGGCGTACCAGGGTCACCGGCCACCTGTCTCCTGGGCTCTGGGATTGCCCACCTGCAAGCCCTTCTTGGGGCACACTTGAGGATATAAATGAGGTTCCCAGAGAAACCTGACCTCTCCTAACCCCTTTCCAAACACAAGCCCCATTTTACTTCAAAGAGTGTGAAACAGGCCTCCTCAGCGTACAGCTGACGCCTGCCACAGGAGAGTTTCTGAGGGGTGCTGGCTTCTGGTTTGGGCCCTGGGTGTTTGGTGAACGTCTTCTTTTTGGTCCCTGTTTCTTAGCAAGTCCCCTCCTCCAGGGCTGGGGCACCAGTGCCCTCCTCTGCCAGGCATTTCTCTAAGAATCGCAAATTGCTGTCGAGGAGTCTGAACTGGGGAGGCCAGGCTTGCAGCCTTGGTGTGTGCATCTGTGTTCATGACCTCCAAGTGCGTGGTCAACCCCCAAGTTGACCTCTTGGTCGATTGCACTGACTGAGAAGCACAAGTCATCAACCCAGGACTGCAAGACACTAGAGTGACCAGCAAACCAGTTGCCAAACACTGACTCTGCTCCGCGTCTCACCAATGTCCCAGTGGACACTCGTCTTCTGTCGGCTCACACGACATGACAGACCTGTGGGGGCTTTGGGCTCTAGAGACCTGGCTGGGTTAGAATCCTCTGAGTCCCCCCAACTCTGGAAGGACAGAGCCCACATGTTCAGCAAGCTCCTGTGTAAGGGGCTGAACTGTGTCTCCTGGAGTTTATATGTTGGAGTCCTAAATCCCAGGACCTCTGAATGTGAGTATATTTGGAGATGGGGTCTTTAAGGATGTGATTAAGCCTTCCCTGGTGGCTCAGACAGTAAAGAATCTGCCTGAAATGCAGGAGACCTGGGTTTGATCCCTGGGTTGGCAGGATCCTCTGGAGAAGAAAATGGCAACCCACCCTAGTATTCTTACCTGGAGAATTCCATGGACAGAGGAGCCTGGCAGACTACAGTCCATGGGGTTGCATAGAGTTGGACACGACTAACACTTTCGCTTTCAAGGTAAAATGAAGTCCTGTGGGTGGGTCCTAATTCAAGCACAGGTGTCCTTATGAGAAGAGGAGATCAGGACACACACATGCACAGAGGGACCACCCTGTGAGGACATGGGGAGAAGACGACCGTCTACAGGCTGGGGAGAGAGGCCTGGGGAGGCTCACCCGGACCTCGGATTCTAGCCTCCCGTGCTGGGAGAGGACTCATGTCCTGTTGAAGTCCCCGGTCCGTCGTGCTTTGTTGCAGTAGCAGAGAAGTGGGCCTGGGCTAGACCAACGGAAGGCATCCTGAGGCTGGTGTGTCTCCCTGCCCACTGCTCCTGCCCAGCTGCTGGGAGGACGTGGGCAGAAAGGGGGTAACAATACCATGTGGATGGGAGAACAAACATCTGGGTGTTACTCTTGCCAAACAAATATTTGCTCAGCGCTTTCTAGAGGTGAGCAGTGTGGATACGGCCCTGGGTGGGTGGAGCCCACAGGCTATTAATGGAATGAATAGTCACTTAGAGAAGCTAACAGGAACATCTGTGACAGTTTGGCTTGTTGCTTGGCAAATGCTTGCCCCTCCTCTTCAGGGTGGGTGGGGTGGCCCCTCTGTGAACTTTGGGCTGGTGCCTGTGGCTTCTTTGGATGTGGCGATGTGATCTGAGAAGAGGCCTCCTGCCCATGGGCTGGGCAGCCCTTGCTGACTGATCACCATATGCACATAATTTTTACTTTGGTCAAGAAAGGGACAACTTGGGAGGGAATCTGCCCATGGTCTGTTAAATCCTGAGAGTCATTTATGGAATGAGCACATACATATTCACCAAACTGTAGAATATTACAGTAAAAGGGAAGTGTCCTCGCTCGGCTAGGCATTAACAAGTGACAGCTGATAGACCTAATCTGGCCTGTTATCTGATCTGGAGTGGACACTAATCCAAGAATGATTTTTACATTTTCAAAAGACTGAAAAGAACGAAGAATAAAATTTCACGCACATGAAGTTTATATGAAATTCAAGCTCATGTCCATAAAGTTTTATTGGAACATGGCCACGCCCATGTGTCACATGTTCCCCAAAGCTGCTTTCATGATACAGCAGCAGAATCCAGTTCTTCAGGTCCACCAAGCCTGAACTATCACTTTCTGGCTCTTTATGGGAAAATTGTCTGACCCTGTACGAGAGGAAATCTTAGGGCAGAGACCAGAAAGTGTCGCCTTACCTAGTGGGGAGCACAGCTGCATCGTGACCCCGGAGCAAAGTGGAAACAGGCTTTGGGGCTTTCACAAACGTGCTCAGGCAGCCAGTGCCCAAGCCTGCTATGAGCCGCGCCCTGTGAGAGCATGCCTGCTCCAGCCCCAAGAGGTGGAATGGAAGCTTGATGCCCTGTGCTCGTTTCTTTTGCCTTGATGTGAGGGTTCAAACCTTCCTGCTTACCCGCTGTGTTCCTCCCTGCTTTCCATGGTCTCCATCATCCACTACTCCCTGAACACCTTCCATGTGCAGTGGTCTATGCCAAACCTGACCATTCACTCATCCACCCATCCATCTGTCCATGCATCCAACCAACCATCCACCTACTCACCCACCCATCATCCACCCGTCATCCTTCTACTCATCCAGCCATAAACATCCATTCACCTATTTACTCATCCATCCATCTGTTCATTCATCCACTCACCCATCCATCCATCATTCTTCCACACCTTCATTCAATGAATGTTTCTCAAGTGGCCGTTTACGAAGTACCATGTTGGCTCAGGGATTTGATGATGAACAAGCAAATAAGCAAAGATGGGCACAATAAAGGACAGAAACAGGATGAACCTAACAGAAGCAGACGATATTAAGGAGAAGTGGCAAGAATATCCAGAAGAACTATAAAAAACAATCTTAATGACTGAGATAACCACAATGGTATGATCACTTACCTAGAGTCAGACATCCTGGAATGCAAACTCAAGTGGACCTTATGAAGCATCACTACAAACAAAGCTAGTAGACATGATGTAATTCCAGTTGAGCTATTTCAAATCCTTAAAGATGATGCGGTTAACGTGCTTCACTCAATAATGCCAGTAAATTTGGACAACTCAGCAGTGGCCACAGGACTGGAAAAGGTCAATTTTCATTCCAATCCCAAAGAAAGGCAATGCCAAAGGATGTTCAAACTACTGCACAACTGCACTCATCTCACATGCTAGCAAAGTAGTGCTCAAAATTCTCCAAGCGAGGCTTCAACAGTACATGAACCAAGAAATTCCACATGTTCAAGCTGGATTTAGAAAGGGCAGAGGAATCAGAGATCAAATTGCCAACATCCGTTGGATCATTGAAAAAGCAAGAGAGTTTCAGAAAAACATCTACTTCTGCTTTATTGACTATGCCAAAGTCTTTGACTGTGTGGATCACATCAAACTGTGGAAAATTCTCAGTAAGATGGGAATACCAGACCACCTGATCTGCCCCCTGAGAAATCTGTATGCAGGTCAAGAATCAACAGTTGGAGCTGGACATGGAACAACAGAATGGCTCCAAATTGGTAAAGGAGGCTGTATATGGTCACCCTGCTTATTTAACTTATATGCAGAGTGCATCATGCAAAATGCTGGGCTGGATGAAGCACAAGCTGGAATCAAGATTGCTGGGAGAAATATCAATAACCTCAGATATGCAGATGATACCACCCTTATGGCAGAAAGCAAAGAGGAACTAAAGAGCCTCTTGATGAAAGTGAAAGAGGAGTGTAAAAAAGTTGACTTAAAATTCAACATTCAAAAAAGGAAGATCATGGCATCTGGTCTGATCACTTCATGGCAAATAGATGGGGAAACAATGGAAACAGTGACAGACTTTATTTTCTTGGGCTCCAAAATCACTGTAGAATGGTGAGTGCAGCCATGAAATTAAAAGACGCTTACTCCTTAGAAGGAAAGTTATGACCAACCTAGACAGCATATTAGAAAGCAGAGACATTACTTTGCTGGCAAAGGTCCATCTAGTCAAAGCTATGGTTTTTCCAGTAGTCATGTATAGATGTGAGAGTTGGACCATAAAGAAAGTTGAGTGCCAAAGAATTAATACTTTTGAACTGTGGTGTTGGAGAAGACTCTTGAGAGTCCCTTGGACTGCAAGGAGATCCAACCAGTCAATCCTAAAGGAAATTAGTCCTGAATATTCGTTGGAAGGACTGATACTGAAGCTGAAGCTCCAATACTTTGGCCACCTGGTGCAAGGAGCCGACTTATTAGAAAAGACTCTGGGAAGACTGAAGGCAGGAGAAGGGAATGACAGAGGATGAAATGGCTGGATGGCATCACCGCCTTGATGGACATGAGTCTGAGCAAGCTCTGGGAGTTGGTGATGGACAGGGAAGCCTGGCATGCTGCCGTCCATGGGGTTGCAAAGTGTTGGATGCAACTGAACAAGTGAACTGACTGACTGAAGCAAATAAGGAAGTAGTCTGCCTTTGTGGAGTTGAAGACATAAAGAACAGAAATAACCTAATCTATCATTACCAATTAGGATGTGAGAACTAGAGCATGTGTTTCTGGGGAATGCAGCGGGAGGAGGACTTTCTGAGGAGGAGGCATTGTGTCCAGACATGTAGTTGAGGAGCACAAGGACACTTGAAGGATGAGAGGTCTGAGGTTGGACTAATCTGCCCCTGGTGGTTTGGGGAGGGTCAAAGCAAGTGAGGGGCCTTGGCAGGGACCCGCAGCAGACAAATCACCCAGTGCCTGTGCTCAGAGCCCCCACTGTGGGACAGAACCAGTGCTTCTGGGAAGTGGAGGCTGGAGAGGGTCAGTCTCCAGGGAAACTTGATTGCACACTGTAATGGATTGAACAGGGTCCCCCAAATTCACATCTGCCAGCACCTGTGAGGGCTTCCCCAGTGGCACGGTGGTAAAGAATCCTCCTGCCAATGCAGGAGAAGCAGGTTTGGTCCCTGGGTCAGGAAGATCCCCTGGAGGAGGAAATGGCAACCCACTCTCGTAGTGTGGCCTGGAGAATCCCATGGACAGAAGAGCCTGGTGAGCCACAGTCCACGGGGTTGCACAGAGCTAGACGCGACTGAGTATGAGCATGCGCATCTTTGAAGGGCCTTATTTGAAAGTCAGGTCTTTGCAGGCATGAGCAAGCTCAGAGGAGGGCATTAGGGTGGCCCTGAGCCAGTGACTCTGTCATTTATAAAAAGAGAGACTTTTGGACCCCAAAGGAGACACACTCAGTGGATGCTGTGTGGGGATGGAGGGGTCTTCCCCAGAGGCTTTGGAGGGAGCACAGCCCTACTGATGCCTCAATTCCAGACTTCTGGCCCCAGAACTGTGACGGAATAAATGTTTAGTTTGTAGGAATTTGTCATGGCAGCCTGAAGATATGAATACACCCCTCCCCCGTCCAAGACCAGCCTATTTACAGTCTTACCTTCCATTTTTCTAGCAAAATCTGCCCGTTGTGGCCAGGGAACCCTGCTCCTCCACCTTGTCCCTCATCTTGAACCCGCCCCTCACCTCACAGCCCAGCCTGGACCTTACTGACTGGTGCAGTTGGACGAGGAATCTCCCTGGACAGAGACCCTCACTCATATGGGAGCTGAGACTTGGGTAGAATCCAGTTCCCACTCAAGGAGAAATGATTTATAAGACATTTGGAGGCCAAAGAGGTCACCTGGAAGCCGGTGTGAGATCAAGTAATTTATCAGAAAATTTTAAGTGGCCGCCCGTAATGGTTAGGATACCCATGGTCTTTCCTGGCCTGGGAACTTCCTGGCCCGACCCCACCCTGTTGCTACCTGGCCCGATTTGGCCAAGGGCCGAGCAGATGGGCAGTCAGCAGTCTGGTCACCATCACAGAGCTGTTTGTTCCTCTTCCTCTGAGAAGGGGACCCCAAGCAGACACCTGACATTCTGGGCTGGTGCCTGGCTTGTGGTCCCATCTTTTAGGGCCCAGCGAACTGTAGGCTCCTCGCGGCGACAGAAGGAGAAGAAACAGGATTATGGAAAGAGCAGGTCCCCTGGTCGTGGGTGGTCAGGTAAGCCTGGAGTTCAAGAGAGTCGTGGCTACATCTCTGTGGGTCACTGCTGGGCTGTCCTTGGCCAGGTCCTTGGACAGTGAATGCCAAGGTGGAGCCAGCCCCTCCCTCCAGACACATGGCCACTTGCTCCAAAACCAACCATGAGCTGACCCAGGCCAAAGAGCACAGGGCCTTGGGGTCCCGCTGCATGGAGTGACTGTCTTGGGGTTCAGGAGACAGTGCCAGGTTGTTGGGGGGGGTTCCTCCTCCTGCTAGTCCCTTCATGGACTGAGCTCAGGCCACATCTGCCTTCAGTAAAAGTTAGTGTAGCTTGAAGCCTCTGGAGGGGCCAGGCCACTTTCAGATTTAGGAATAAAGTTCAGATGAGTGGGTGTTCAGCCCAGGCTGCCCCAATGGGGCTGCACCCCTGTAACCTGGGAGATTCCCTAACAACAGGGAGTGGCCCAGGTGGACAGGAGCATCCATGCAGCCTGAGGTGGGCACCGCCCGGGCTCAGATACCCCGAAGGGGTCTGGCTGGATCCTGTGGCGCCTAGCCGCCCGCGAGTTTGCCCTGCTACTGTTTGGAGGGTGATGTGCTCGACCTCAGGGCAGAAATAATTTAATACATCGTCCACGTCACACTCAATATTCTGCAGTGGACGCTGATTTGGGAACCACTTCCCCAGATCCTTGTATGCCAGGCGAAAGTTTCAATTTGGAAAAGACGATTTTTTTTTTTCTTTGCTTGAGTCACTTTCTCAGAGCGTGGAGAGATGGCCCGCCAGCCCTTATCTTTGAACTCCATGTACTTAACGCTTATTAAAATCAATACCGTCCATTAGCCGGCCACGTTTCCATTTTTAATCATCTATTGATATACGGCCTGTGCTTTTATAGGACTAAACAAATTTCCGCTCCCCATGCCCCCTTGCAGCCCGGGGGCAGGCGGGTGCGCGCGGACGCGGGACGTAAATGTTTATTTACTGCCTGCTTCCTGATTGAGAACATGCCTGGTCCACGGGCCTCAGATGGCTTTTACACGGGAGACTGAAGGCCACTTCCTGTTTTCCAGACACAGCACACCGTTTTTAAGGAGCGTAATGAATGCGAGGTATTGTGACGCCATCGCCGGCCGGCCGTGCCCAGCCCGACCAGGAGGCGGTGCAGGAGCGACGGGGTTTATTATTTATTTATCCCTCCGTTCCTTGCTGGGGGGCAGGGGGCACTGGTCACAGCTGGGTGGCGTCCCTGCTCTCTCTGGCTGCTAAAGATTTTTGTCCCAGGTCCTTTACTCTGGGGAAGGCAGGGAGGACCAGGTGACCTCAGGGAGGGTGTCCGTACATGGAATCCTTTCAAAATAAGGGGCCGAATGGTTACTGTCTCCATCTGGCGTGCCCCCATGCTCTGGAGGCCCAGAGGCATCGGGGACCCGAGAGATGGTCCCCTGCCCTCCTCGCTGCTCACCTGCCTGTGTACACAGCAGCCTTGGCCCTCCCCCCGGCCCCACCACTGAGTTCTTTAGAGCCACCCATCCACCAGCATCTTTAGAACCAGCACAGCACTAGGTACAGGGGAGTCAGAGCCAACAACCCTGCTCCAGCCTCTGGCCTCTGGAGGTGGGTAAGGCTCACGGAATCCAGAGAACAGGCCCCGCATTTGGTGGCTGTGCAGGACCTCTGGCCATGTGGAGAGGTCTCTGGGCACCCAGAGGTCGTGCCATTGGGGTGTGGGTGGCCGATCTGACTGCTGTCAGTGCCCGAGGGGGCTCTGGCCCTGGAGCCAGAGGGACCAGGGCCCCTGTCTGCCCATGCTCCATTCACCCAGCTCCTCCCAGCAGTCATCCAGCTTGTCTGGAAACTTCTTGTCAGGAATTAGCCTCAGCTGCAAGTGGGCTTGCCTCCAGCTGCCCCCCAAAGAGGCGACCGTCCCCACTTGTACACAGCGGCTTAACCTAGGCGGTGTCCACAGTGGCCAAGCTCAGAGCAGAAGGCTCAGGAGACCTACTGAGGTGGGGCATGTGGATCAGAAATTGGGGCTTGGCCTCTGGAACGAACGCCTCCTGCAGCCGCCACTGGGTCGTCATCTGTCCCAGCCTCCGGAGAGCTGAGCTGGGGGTCCTGCCGGCTGGCAGTGTCCTGGTGCCCAAGGCTGGCTGTCAGGGCCTGACTGCCATCCCCTAGCTCGAGTCACGGAGCTGGAGGCACCCTCAGGCCTCGGCCACCCAATGACTTCAGCTGTGTCTTAAGGCCCCCCTACCCCGGGATTTGCAGGGCTCCAAGGCCTCCTGGGGTGGGGCACAAGGTGGACAAGGTGCTACTATGGAGTCAGCTTCATTTCTGCCCTAATTTTGTTTTTACATGACTTGGTGGTTTGTGGGCAAACAGAATCCTGCTGCTGAAATAAGCTGAAAGTCAATTGTTCACATAGATGGCTTATCCTTGCTCCTGGGGGAACTGAGGCCACTGCCAGGCCTGGGCTCATCTGGGGTCACGTGGTTAAGGGAACAGATCCTGACTTCCATCTGAGGTCTGCCCTGAGTCTCACCCCCCTCACACACCGGGGGCTCAGGGAGGGCGGGGTCCAGGCACAATGACCCTCTCCTGGCACACAGGGTGGGCAGACAGACCTGTGGGCGCACAGCCGGCCACCCAGCGCACGGCAGCAGGCCCGCAAGCCCGGCTGTGGGTTGGCGGAGCATCTGTGATCGGTGGCTTCATAAAATGCCTTCTAATGAAAGTAACACACGGTGGAGGGAGGGCCAGTCCTTACACGGGCGCGTCGCGGAGAAATGTGCTTGTTAAAATGTGTAATGAGAGACATAACAAATCCCCAATATTGGGCAAAGCTGTCGTTAACTCCCTTAATGATAGCGGTCTTTTCTCTGGTGTGCTGCGCGGTCTTTATAAACCCCTTTGGCGTGGTGGGAGGGGCAGAGGTGTAGGGGGCAGGGGGTCTGCAAAGGGCCTTTCTCGGAGGCCGAGACCCTTGAGCTGGTGGCCTTGTCTGAACCGCGAACCCTGAGAGCCAGAACTGTAGCCGCGACGCCACCGTCTGCCTGCGGCTGGTTGGGGCTGGAGTTTTTGTCACTTACCATAGAGAGTTCTAACTGCCGCTCTCGAGTCTCAGTTGCTCAGGGAAAGGTTCTTTCCTCTGGCCTTCCTGGGCAAAGATGGCACCAGTGGGCAGTCCAGCTGAGTCCCAAGCCTTCCTGGGGGTGAAAACTGTGCCCTGTTGGCCTTGACCTCTCTAAGGCCAGGGTTCCCACAAGCTCCCCCACAAAAGCAGCCCCCACAGTCTCTGTGTCCCTGGGATGTCCCAAGGCCCTGGTGGGTCAAGGTTTTGAGTGACTGTCAGGAGGGGATCCCTGGCCTCCTTGGAAGCTAGCCTGGCCCCTAGCTTAGGGCTGAATCCTGGTCACGCCCCCACCCTGGCTGTGTGACTTTGGTGTCCCCCGCCTCCCTTGCGGGCTCTGTGTTGTCTTCAGGGCCTGCCTGACTATGAAGGTTCCCAGACGGTGCTCAATGTCCAGTGTCCCCTAAGGGCCCAGGACCAGGCTCATGGTGCGGTGGTGACACAGGGCAAGCCTCACCCCTGAGCCCACCAGACCACACCCCAATCTCAAGGGCCCCTGGGCCTCCCATCCTTCTCCTCCCCCTGCAACAGTGCTGACCCAATTTCTCACCGGAACATGTGTGTGCTTATGTGAGGCCATGCCCCATGTACACGCACACAGGGATGCACACATGGACATGCGGACAGGCAGGCACATGGGCGCATGTCCTATGTGAGGTCATGCCCCTCCCCCACCCACACGTCCGCCTGCCCCTGAAACCGTGCCCTCCACCACCCAGTGCTCCTCGTCTCCAGTGGCTTTGGGGTTTGGGAGGAGGGGGCTGAGGGCTGGGAGGTGGGAGGGTCCCGGGACGGCCTGGACCACGTGCATCCGTCACTCCCACCACACAGAAGTGATTGGACTTGACCTTGGAGGACAGTGGCCACCTGCTGTGAGCCTGGTGAGGTGCTGCCTCTGGCTGCCCCCATCTTCTTCACTAGGATATGTGTTGGGGTGCCTGGTCCCCTGAGCCACCCAGTGCTGAGGCCTGGGGGGCCAGCCGAGAAGCGTATGCTCCCCAGGTCCTTGGGGTGTGCATCTTCTCAGCCCTCAGATGCCTTGTTCCCATGGGGTCCCCAAAGACTCAGTGCAATGCTCATGGGTGACCCAACGGGTGGGAAATCTCTCCCGGGGCTGGGACCGCTGGCTGTGCTGTCAGCAGTGCCTGCCTGGCTGGGTGGGGTTGGGAGTCCCGGACTCCTGGGGCTCCCAACCCCACTGGGTGCAGCGGACACTCTGTTGCGTGTGCCCCACAGATGACCAGGAATATGGACTGTTCCTCCCGGGCAGCCAGAAGTCCCTGTGCCAAAGAGCCAGGGCAGGGTCTCCCATGGGCTCAGGGACCCCCAAGGACAAGGACCCCCACCCCACCAGAGGCTGAGGCTAAGTTGGTGGAAGAGGGAGCAGGGGCAGCCCCTGGGGCTCAGCTGACCAGCCTCCCCACCCAGGCAGCACAACACGGGCCGGCAGGACCCAGGTGTGGAGACTTTAACAGTCTGTGACCTGCCGTCCACTCTTGGCTGGGTGTTAATGGCCAAATGTTTTGCAAGTAAATTACCAGAAAGAATTATTCCTGAGAGGCAGAGGTCTGTGTAGGAGAGGAGGGGCTGTGAGAGAACCGGACAAATGGCCGGTGTCTGTCCCCACCCACCACCCCTCTCGGCAGACGGCCTGAGAGCCCAGGCAGGTCTGCTTCCCCCATGAACCCCACCCCCAGGAGCTGCTCCTCTGAAGAGAGACTAGAATGAGGGCAGCATGGCCCAAAGTTCTCCCAAGTCCTCCCTAGAGGGTGCTGGGAAGAACAGACATCCTCCACCCTCCTCACACCCTCCACCTCTGCTTCCTGCAAGGTGGTCCGGGCACAGCCAGGGGGTGGGGCTCTGGACTGGCCGTCTTGCCCCTGCCTGCACTCTGACTGCACCTTAGGCCTTGTATGAAGGAGCTTGTCTGTGCTCACTCCCCTGATGGGCAGGGGCTGCCGGCAGTCCACACATGGCCTGAGAGCCCCTGGAAAGCCTGTGGACGCTGTCTGAAGGGGCTGGCTCTCCCAGAACCCCCAGCTGCCCTGGCCTGGAGGTGGTCTGCGAGCTTTGTCCCTGGCCAAAGTGGAGGTTGTGTGGCCCTGGGCTCTCGGCAGTGGTGGCCCCAGTGCTAACCTGGCTGGGTGTCCCACACGGAGGCTCCTGGCTGGCCTGGGGCCTGGTGCAGACTCTGCACAAAGAGCCTGTAATGACTGAGTTCTGGGCACTCTGACCCTGGGGTTGGCCGGTGTGTTGGTCACATGAGCCGCCCCCCAGTACCATCCAGAGGATGGGAACCAGCTCTGCGTTGGGCTGTGGCTGTGGCAGGGAAGCCCCTCCTGGTGGTCCACCTGCTCCCTCCACTCCAGGCCCCGTTGCCGGGACAGTGCAGTTACCAGTGATTGAATTTCCTGCCCCAGCTCAGCGGTGACCTCTGACTCCACAGCATGCTCTGCACTCCTGGGAGCTGGAGACTTGGTGACAAGGCTGGGCTTGGGGAGGGTGGGACACGGGGGCATAGAGGGAGCACCGGCTGGGCTCTGTGGACTTGGCTTCCCGGGGCTTGGGACCCTCGGGCTCTCAGCAGCTCTGAGCCTCCCTGAGCTGTGTTGTTCCTGTCTGTGAAATGGGAGCTCTCTCTGGGCTTTGTGAACAGTAAATGAATCTGATGAGTGCACCTTGCCAGGTGTTATACGAGGTCAGGTGTGACCAGAGCCCCAGGGTGGATCCCCGAGGGGCTGCCCCCAGAGGCCAGGTTGTGGAGCCCCCCTTGGAGACTCATGCTCCCCCGGGGCCTGGACCAGAGTCATTGCCACCGCACTTCAGGAAGGTGGTGCTGTGGCCTGTGGGGTACCCGGGGCTCACTGGGTAATGCCTGGCCCCCATGGTTGGGGACACAGTCCTTTGTGTGCCCAGGAGAGAGGCTTGGGACCCTGTGGGAGAAGGTGCAGGACACATGGACCCCTGAGAGCCCGAGGCTGCTCCATGCAGGCTTTCCCCGGACTCTGCGCCCTCCATGAAGGGCTCGCTGCGTCTTTAAGACGCTAATGGCCCTTTTAAAAAAAAAAATGACAGTTTGCTTGCACACTAACAGGTTCTCGTCTGACATCAGCAGGGAATCAAAGATATTTTATTATTTGGAAACTCCATATAGGGAAGGCAGCCTTGAAAGTCTGTCATTGCTCCAAAACCCACACCTCCCCTGGGAGTTAATTATTTTCTTAAAATGCAACTTGTACTGTTAGTTTAAAACATTCCAACTGTGTTCACACTCTTTAAATCTTCAGTAAACCTTAGAGTTTAAATCACTTGCAGATAAGAGTAATTCTATTAGGGAGAGAGGGGACGGATGCTCGGAGGAGGTGAAAGTAAAGGGAATAGGAAGGCCATTGACTGTGGGAGCCAAGGGGACCTCTGCTGTCGCCCCCCAGGTCCCAGCTGCCCAGTGCCCTGGCCAGCACTGCCCACCCTGCTTCTCAAAGGGTGGACACAGGCCCTTGGGCTGGGCCAAGGTCAGCTTCCTGATGGCTGAGGCAGGGCCACTTTTGGGGTGACCAGTTTGCTTGCCTGGGTGGAGAAGGGCCTCTGGGTCCCTGGGCTGCAGGGCTCCCAGGGCCTGTGCGGGGGCAGACACCAGGGGTGGGCAGACTGCGGGGTCTGCTCTGGTTCCCTGTCCTCACTCACCAACACCCTCTGGCCAGAGGAAGCCTTGGGGCCAAGGGGGGCTGTTTGGATATCCCTGGGGGCTGATTCTCCTGAAGAGCCTGCTTTTCTCAGACAGATGACAACAAACCCACAAGCCGGCCTGCCAGGGACAGCGTGATGGGCTAGCTTCTCTCTGGCAGCCTCCGGATTTCCGAGGCTTTCAGGGACCCTGGGCTCTCCCTGCTACTTTGTCTTCCTAAGCCAGAGCCCGCATCCTGCTTGGGGACTGCCCCTTGCCCCACGCTCCCCACCAGCCAGGAGCACACTGAACTAAGCCGCTAACCCTTCCCGCCATCTTTCCCTCTGTGCCAGCCTCCTCTCCTCGAACCACCTGGATCTGGGGCTTCCTCTTCTCCCCAGCCCTATCTGTCCCTGTCCCCGCACTGGCCATACTAGACTATTACTGCCAGGCCCCTGGTCACCTCCCCACTGGACTGAGGTTGCACCTGCAGACAGGGCAGAGCTGGGCTGTCCTTGGGTCCCCAGACCCTAAGCTGGGCTTTGAGCTGGGCCAGGAGCCCATCCAGGAGGTGGAGGGGACCGTGGGCTGAGGGGTGAGGACAAGTGTCCTCCACACACACTCAAGTCTGCCTGTGCTGGACCGGCAGGTCCACAGTCACCCCAGGGGTGGCTGCAGCTATCTGTCAGAGCCCTGTGTCTCCCTCAACAGAGCCCCCCAGGTGGGGTCCAGACACCCTCACCTACCTCCTTGGAGTCACTGGGCAGCAGTGGGGAGGGTGGGGTCCAGGGCAGCTACCCTGGACTCCTGGACAGGGAGCTGCTCAGGGTCTTCCTGGCTTCCTGGACCCTGCACTGCAGATCCCCGGTGAACTTCCTGCCTGGGGAAGAGGAGAGGGAGGCGGAACCCACCCTGAGATGCCTCTGCCCACATCCTTATGGGTTGAGGGGGTTCTTCCACCTTGCTTCTCCCCTCACCCTGCTTTTGCTCTCCAGTATCAAAGAGGATAAGGAAGAGAAGGCAGGACAGCCCAGGACTGGATGCTGAGTGAATAACAGGTTCTGAGAGGGGAAGGGGCTGGGCGGTTTTGGAACTGGTGCCCCCCACTCCACCCATTGCATACATGGCCGAGCTGACTGCGGGGGGAACAGCTAGGGGCTTGGGGCAGGGATAGGGGGCTTCAGAGTGTGTATGTCATGAGTGTGAAGTGTCTGAGTGTGTGTGTGCATGCATGTGTGTGGAGCTCACGTGCCTGCCCTTGCCTGTGACTGGTCCCACCTGGAGGGCTGAGGGGATGAGAGATGGGGCCATGCCCAGAAGACGAGGGGTAGCTCTGCCCACCCCCACTGCTCCCCAGTTCTCTGGGGGCCCAGGGTCTAGCTGTCCAGCCCATCTCACTCCTGACACCACACATCGTGCCTGGAAGCCCGGCTTCCCAGATGCTTTGGCTCCTTGGCTGCCCTGCCCTGCCCTGCCCTGCCCAGAGTTGCCCCGTACTTAGCTTGCTAATGCTTCACACTCCATTTCCAGCAGATTTGCAGCTGCTTCAGGGCAGGGGTGTGTCAGTACCCGGCTGTGTGGGGCCCTCTCTCGGACACTCACGCGTGTCCACTGCCCTCTGGCTGGGAGGACACTTCTACGGCCCCTCCCCCTCCTGGCATCACCAACTGGACCTCCCTCAGCAGAGGGCTGGTCAGTGGGGCAGCCTATTCCATGGGTGGATGCTGTGCTGTGGATACATGGCTGTGAAAACTGGCTGCCCAGCAGGGCTGGCCATCAGCAGACAGCAGAGACGTCTATCCCCTGGGATCACCCCACTGGACTTTGAGGCCAGGCTCACACTGGGCCATGGTGGATACCTCTCCCCTCCTTCCCGGGGATGTCCTCTGTCTCAGGGATGTGCCTTGGGGGGCCGCCGGGCAGGAAGCCGCACCATCTCCATGTCCACCCTCTGTGTCCTTGGACCACCTGGCCTCAGAGTTGGGGGCTGGGCCGCACTTGTGCTGAACCTGGGGTGCAGGATCCAAGTTCTAAGGCGTGGGGGGCCGGAGAGGGCACTCCCTACGCCCCACAGGGAACTTGCTCTGGGCTCCACTGGCAGGAGGCAGCTCTGTGGGGTGAAAGTCCGTCTCGGCCCCATGAGTCCTTCCAGGGTGGACCTGGCTGTTTGGCCAGCCCCGCGCAGCCCTTGAACATCGACTCCAGAGGCACCCTTGGTCTGGTCTCGCTCTTACCAAATAGCATTTTGATGAGTTAAGTGTGAGAGAGTTAAAAACAACCCGATTAAATTTCCTTTATAAATACACATGGGTCTGGAAATCAAGGGGAAAAGCAGCTTTGGGCTAATAAAATGCCGCGTGCATTTTCCCCACAAGTGTTAGGGCAACACGGCTGACAAGCCCCCAGAGTCCAGCCCCCCAGGTCCAGAGTCTCTCAAGGAGAGCCCTAAGCCCACTCCCTGGCCTGGGAGGGAGGCAGCGTTGACTCTGGGGCTGGGGGAGGGGATGGCTTCCCCTTTCCTACCCCCTGACCCCCACGACACCTGCGGGCACTGTGTTGCACCTGACCATCTCATCCAAGACCAGCGGCCATGGCCATGGGCACACAGTAGAGTGAACAAAGGCAGGGAGACTGACGTGCCAGGGGGCCTCCCCGCCTGTGGGAGAGAGCCGGGGAGGGGCTGCTGGGCACACGGCATGGGGGTGGGGTCCGGGGCAGTGGAACATTTGAGGTCATTGGAAAGGCAAACAGAGTCATTAACAGCTCCAAAAATAACCCAGCAAGAGAGAGGTCCCTGAGGGCTCCTCCAAGCAGTGGAGTTTGGATAAGGAGGGGGGGGCACCTGTACTAGAGTGCAGTGGGCAGGGCCCAGAGCTGGACCTGGGGGCCGGTTAGGCCCCCAAGAGTCTCCCTCAGCAGGCCTAGGTGTCATCTTTGAAATGGGCCCACGTGGGAGCTGGTAGAGGTTGAGCTCTTTCATTCACTCATTCACCCCAACTTTAAAGGACCCGGGGCAATGCCAGCATGTAGGGCTGTGTACTGTCCCACGTCTGGCACTGTCCTGTGTCCTTTCATAACAGCTCTGGGGCGTCTTTATTGGAGTATAGCTGACAAGCAGGAAGCCACCCTGTTTAAGGTGTGCGACTGTAGCTTCTGACATAGGTGTATGCCTGAGAAGCCATCACCATAATAAAGACTGAATGTCCGCATCACCCCACAGTCCCCCTGGGCCCACTGTCACCTCCCTTCCTCATCAGCCCTCAGTCCGGGAAAGCACTGACCTGTATCCTCTCTCTACAGCTTAGTTCATGTCTCCTAGAGTTCTGTCCAAATGTAATCACTCAGGATGGACTTATCTTTGACTCACAGGAATTCCTTTGAGATTCACCCTGTTGTCATGTCCACCTCTTCTTCATATATTCTGTTGTCAACAGTTCCTTCCCTTAAATGTTTCTGATGGCTCGAGTTAGCCAGTGATAAATTTGTTCAGCTTTTGTTTGTCTGAAAAAGTCTTTATTTCACTTCTGCATTGAAAAGCTATTTCCACCAGGTGTGGAATTCTGAGCTCAGGAGGTTTTTTCCTTCTAGGACTCTCTCCACTGTCTTCTCACTAGCATTGTTTCCGACAGGTACTCTGCCATCCTCCTTATTTTCCTGTTTCTGCATTTGTTGTTACTGTTGTTAAGTTGTGTCCGACTCTTTGTAGCCCCACAGACTTCAGCACACCAGGCTCTTTAGTCCATCTCCTGGAGTTTGCCCAAATGCATGTCTATTGAGTCAGAGATGCCATCCAACCATCTTATCCTCTGTTGCCCCCTTCTCTTCCTGCTCTTGGTCTTTCTCAGCATCAGGGTCTTTTCCAATGAGTCAGTTCTTCCCATCAGGTGGCCAAAGTATTCGAGTTTCAGTGTCAGCATCAGTCCTTCCAATGAATATTCAGGGTTGATTTACTTTAGGATTGTCTAAGTATCTTTTCCAAATGTCTCTTTGCTTGCTGCTTCTCAAAGGTTCCCATGTCCCTGGTTTGAGCCACTTGATTATGAACAGATTCTCTTTCTATGTGTCAAATGGTTGAATTTTACCACCACCCTTTAGAATGAAAATAAGTAGATAATCAGAGGTTACGGGAATCTCGGTACCTGTTCCAGGCGGGCAGGTGAAACAGCCATGTCCACCTGTTTCCAGCACCTGAACTCTTGCCGGTGCCAGGCCTGGCCTGCATGTTTGCATCCAGTGGAGTCCCCTCACTCTGGGGCAGCAAGGTCCCTGGACTAGTGTTCCTGTGGCTGTGGCTACAGTAGAGGAGGCCTACTGGGGTCCTCTGCCATCTTTGTGGCAAATTCCAGGCAGACACTTTTTAATTTTTAGGATGAGATTTTCTTCACTCTAGAGTCCTTTTCTCTCTGCTGTCTGCTCAGGCCGAGCTGGGAAGGTGTCACTGTGAAGGCTACATTTGGAAAATCAGAGTGAGCCTGATGTCTAGCACAAGCCCACATGGCCACTGAAGACCCCCCTCCGCTGTTCCTTCCTTGTCTCCTTTGGGCCAATGGGCTGGAGAGATGAAGGCAGAGTGTTTGGGTCCTGTTCTTGTAGGACACTGTAGGGCCCACGCAGGTGGACGACAGCAAGTAGACCAGAGAGAGAGACTGAGTCTGGATGCTACCGGGATGCGGGTGAAGTTACCAATTCCCTCACCAGGGGCTGTGGGAGGTCAGCCCTTTCTGGGGAATACATGGAGTCCTGGCCCTGAGGGGTGGTCAAGGGAAGCCGGGAGAAGACTCCCTACAGAAAGAGGCAGTGAGGCCAGGCAGGCCCACAATACCGGTGTTTCTCCACACACTGTCTGACGGGGTGGGAGCAAGCACATGGAGGCCCAGGGGTGAGATGTTCTAAGCCCCACAGAGGGGTTTCCCAGATGACACTAGTGGTAAAGAACTTGCCTGCCATGCAGGAGACTTAAGGGAGGCGGGTTTGATCCCTGGGTCGGGAAGATCCCCTTGAGGAGGGCGTGGCAACCCACTCCAGTATTCTTGCCTGGAGAATCCCATGGACAGAGTAGCCTGCCAGGCTACTGTCCATAGCATCACAAAGAGTTGGACATGACTGAAGCAACTGAGCATGCAGGCACAATGGTCAGCCCCCAGGCCCGTCCTGCCGTTTATCGCTGAAGCATCGCCCACCTTGGCCAGCCAGCTTGAGGCCCTGGAGAGCCTGCCCCCTCCAGCTTCCACTGGCAGCCTCCTTGTGAGCCAAGCGCTGAGAGCCTTTTTTTGGGCTGGATTGACTCGGTTTTCCCCTCCCAGCTGGGTCTGTTCCAGGGACGGCGAGTATATGAGGCTGCGAGAGAAGAGGCATCTTTGTTTCGTTAATTTTGCCCGTTGGAAAACTCCGGTATTAATATTTATGAGAAATGACCTAATATCCACACCGCCTGCCGTGTGTTTGCTTAACATATTTAACGCGATTTGGGGGCTATGTTGACTTTTTAACTGCCTTGGTAAGGGCGGCCTGACCCGTCTCCCCCCATCACGGAGGGAAGACAATGGAGACTCCACAGCCTCCGAAAGTTCAGCTTTCAGCGGCTTTGGAAAGGCATCCTGGGGACCCCACTTCCCTGGCCCACGGGCGGGGGCACCCTGCTGGGATGGCCGGCGCCAGTTGGGGGTCCGGTGGGCTCCCTAGGTGTGCGCCCTCCCAGTCCGAGCCCGGCACACACGGGGCAGAGAGAAGGTGGATTTCTCCAGGAAAAGAAGGAAAAACATTGATCAGGTCTGAAAATAGCTCCTTGGTTAGTTATAAGACAGCAATTTAAATAAGTGCTTCCACCCCGTTTCTCTTGAACATAAAGGTAATTGTCTTTGCCCTGAAGTAGATGCCAGTTTTATCTTGGTTTTTTTCTTTAACATCCTCTGTGCATTGCATTAGCTAATACGATGTTGCAGGCCAGCCCAGTAGGAGTGACAGGGACCACATGCCTCGCCTAGGCCTTTAGACCTGAAGCCAGGGAGGGTGTGTCTGCGGGAAACCTGCTCGGCTGGAGTCCCAGCTCTGCTACTGAAAGCTGTGTGACTTTGAACAGGTTGTTTCACCTCTCTGAGCCCCAGATCCCTCTGGCACAAGTGAGAACAAGAACGATTTCTGGCCTCAGGAGTTGTCCTGAGGGTTTGAAACAGCACTTGGTCTGGGCTCAGCCCTTCTACCAGGTGGGTAGACCTATTTCTGGGCTGGTGTGGGGACTTGGGCCCAGGGTCCAGTGGTGTTGCTCAAAAAAAACCCCAAAACATGCTCTCAGGGTCCTGTGATGGGCCCTCTAAATCCCCCCTGGGAGCCCAGAAGATGCATTGAAGCAGAGGCTGACTGCTGGGGTCTGCCAGCTAGTTGCCCTGGAGCCCCTGAGGTGGATGGAGGGGGAGCTCTGAGCAGAGAGGGACCCTCACCAGGCCCAGGCTTCGACTCCCGGGGCCTGGCCCCAGAACTTTGGAGATTACAGAGGAAATGCTTGCCCAGTGCCATTTGTGAGCTCCAGGCATGTGGGGGGTCTCTGCCATGAGAGATTGTGGGGCACCCCTGCTGGGAGACCCATGTCCTGAGCACTTGCCTGATGGAAAGTAACAGAGGACCTCTCAGGTGACCCCTTCCATGTCACCAGGTGCTCCTTCCCTGGGCACAAGCCTCGCCCTCTGAGAGGTGGGGATGATGCTGGAAGTGGGGGAGGGGAGGATGTCCCATGTAGCCTCCCTGCTGGGGGTCTGCAGCCGAGGTGG